>OY728135.1:1492769814-1495269814 GCA_963277665.1 Viscum album | reverse complement strand
AAATGATTTTATGACTACTGTTACTCACACAATGCTTTCTGGTTTTAGTCAATTGCTGGATTCCATGTAAGTCATAGTGAATTTGAGAATGATGTTCAAGGTGGGAACGGTAGTGGAAATGAGCAACAAAATGGAATGTTGATAGATGTAAAAGATATCGTCTTCATGATAAATAAAGTTTCCAAAAATATGATAAAAAATATAAATATTAACCAATTCCCAGACTCAAAAAAGAAGAGAAGGGTGATGAATGATAAAATCTCTAGCAGTGGAGACCATGGAGAAAGGAATCCTCAATTTCCAACATGTAGGAAATGTGGAAGGAGACACCCAGGAAAGTGTCTCAATGGGACAAAGAAATTCTTTACGTGTGGTATGGAAGGAAATAAAGGGAATAATTGTCGACGAAAAATGAAGAGTACTATGGAAGAAGATAAAAATGGTCCCAATAATCCATTTATAGTCATTTTTCCTAAATGTAGTGGACCTGGCCATTACCCGAGTGAATTCACTATTCTATAGGATATTTTCTTGGTCAAAGAAGAAGCTATGTGGAAATAAAAAGTTGGAGAAATGTTTAAAAATTATTAGTGCTCCTTGTTGATGGGTTTACTTTGGAATGATTTTCTCTTGTATTTGTAACCCTGCAGTTTTCCATGTGAGAATGATATTTGAGGAAGAAATAACTTTTCTCTTGTGGATATAGTTATAAATAACCATTTCGTTTTATATGATCATTAGGTTTGAGGCAATTATAAGTTATTATAATTTGAGATGAAAATGCAAGGTATGAGATAACATTTTTGGTTAAATTATGTTATGGTCATTTTGAGGAATTTATCTCATTTGGGTAATGTTATAAAATATATTTTTTGAAAAAGGAAAACACGCAGACCGTGTGACAACTCGTCGCGTCGGACAAAGCTGTGGAAATCGAACCCACAACCAAAGTGCGATTGGGATTTATCGCCTACCACTAGACTACGTGAAGTCCCTGGTTAGTGTGACTATTATTT
The DNA here is from genome assembly GCA_963277665.1 of Viscum album. Lineage (NCBI taxonomy): Eukaryota > Viridiplantae > Streptophyta > Magnoliopsida > Santalales > Viscaceae > Viscum > Viscum album. The sequence continues at coordinate 1,495,268,798 of OY728135.1, read as the reverse complement.
TAGTTAAATGATTTTATTGATCAATAATAAGTTGATTTGGGATCTTATGTCTTATCAAATGAATACCCTTAGTATAGGAAAATGATTTGGTGATTAAGTGATAAATGTTATTTTGGAAGATGTTCGCTTTGTTGGGAACACTATATGCCCAAGGAAAATAGAATACTATGGGATTTCATTTGAAGAGTAATGGTGTATTTTTATCTATGTTTTTTTTGTGGATTTATAGTGATTTGTGTTATTTATGGAAATGATTAACCTATAATAAAGAATATGTGATTAGGTCAATTACTTTTAAGTATGCGACTTTAAGAGTAGTTGATGTCATTTGGAGATACAATTTAACATGGAAGACTACATTCTTATAAGTTTTGGGTTTCAATATTAGTTTGGGTTATATTGAAGGATTTTAAGGACAGTTTATTATTGAATGGTATTTATTTAACTTTGGGGTATTGTTGGTTTAATTTTAGAAATTAAGATTAGTGTTTTTTTCTCTAATAGAATATCCACTTGGGGGATCATCAGATATTATACTAACCATTTTGGTTTTGATTAATCTCTAAATACAAGGTAAATATATAGTTTATCCTACGTGGATCATGTTATTCTATAAAAGTTTATTCTAGCTCTTCTAGTGTGACCAAGTCTTCTTGAATACTCATTGTAAAAAAAATGAGTTAGTGGTAAAAATTTATTAAATGAAACTCTACTTAAAAAGTAAGTATATCTCTTTATGTTCTTAGTCAATATCATAAATTAATTCCTCTTCCTTATGTAATGTAACTTAAAATAAAAAATTTTGTCCATTTACTTTTCCTACTGGGAGACTAATGACTGATTGTCGCAACACAAGTTTGTGGTTTTCTTGTTGTTAACTTTCTTCTGATCATGTTTTCTATCCCTCTCCATCAGAACATGACACATAGTTTATCATCCATATCCATGTTTTCCTACTTGGAATCCTAATATGGTTTATCTTGGTTGACCTTTATACCTCTCTTTCTTTCTTTTAAAGTGATAGTTTTACTAACTCTTTTTCCGATGTGAGACTTTCCATTATATTCTCAAGAACAATTTTCAAAAATTGTGAGGACGCAATTTATTGAAGGAGGAGAGAATGGAACACCCCAGGCTTCCACAATACGTTTCCTTTTGAATAATGCAATGGCTTGCATTGTACGCAACTTTGATATTCTAACACACCACAACCAATCAAACTACCCATTATGAATAGTAATACATACTTTTTGAAATTTTATAAATTTTATCTTTCAAAATGGACTTCATTTTTGGATTTGTAATATCAAAATTATCTTAGGGTGAAATTTTGGTACTTTTCGGATAACTTTCATATTTTGATGAATAGTGAAAATTACTAAATTTTAACTAAAAACAACTTTTTTAATCAAAATAATTAATAGTGATAAATTATGAATTTGAGTGGTTTTAAAGTATATTTATAATATATGTTTACCAGTTAATACAATGTTTTTCATTGTACGTAATTTCACATTTAAACCAGACATAAACAAGTGTCGATCTTTTGATAGTTATTATCTCTTAAAAACACGCTATTTGTTTTGACAACGAGAATTAATTTTTAAATTATTCAATACAAATTATATGTTTTGAATTTGGTAAAATAGAAATCATTTTTGAATTATTAATATCAAATATAGATTAGGCCTAATTTTTGGTATTTTTCTGGAAACTTTCAATTTTTGATGAATAATGAAAAATACTGAGTTATAGTTTAAAACCAAATTTTTATTTAAATAATTATTTATTTTATTAAAATTAAATTAAGGTCAAAATAGATACATAATACCTATATAAGTTAAATTTAATTCATTCAAGTTAGTTTAGAATAATTTTAGATATATAAAACTTTTATTGAACTTTTCACCGTCTTTTACCCACCCCCTAGGAGAATTTGGAAATTTACATAAAACAAAATTTTACCACTTCTGTGAGTGGAATTTCGAAAATCTAAGAAACACGGTTAATATCAAGGAGTAAAATGTGGTTCAATAAGATAAAAATAATTTTTGGTGAATAGTAACTTTTTACTTTTATTTACCAAAGTTAAAAGTAAATATGGTAATTAAGGGTAAAAATGATATTAATACTACCCTAACACAAGTCCTAATTATATTGGACAAGTTTATCTCGACCAAAAACAACATTAGGAATAAAATATTATCATTTAGGTCCACTTGGATTAGATTAGGACATTTATTATTATTTAATTTAAAGAAGAGTTAAAAGAGTTAAAATCAAAGTTTAATTACTAAATCATTTTTAATATAGGGTTATACATAAGATAAATTAGATTATAAATATTCTTTAGAAAGATAAAAATATTTCCAACATAATGGTATTTTATTTATAATTTTTATACTTTATATAAGTTAATTTATGTATGACATAATGGTGATGCAGTAATTACCAAATTAATGAAATATTAAAATAATTGATATTTTAAATATCCAAATAAATGTAATTTGAGACTTTTATGAATTAAAATAATTTTATAGGATAATATAACATGTTATTATTGATTTAATTAACTTTTTTCTAAGTAATCATTCTGTTATAATTTTCACAAAAAAAAAATTCCAAATAATGTCAAAATTGACATAAACGAGTTTTTAAAACAAATATTATATTATTAATTCATATTATATTACTGAAAATATAAGGTTCGGCCAAATAACTTGTATCATTATAGGTTTATCTTTAATGGTCCACTTTGGGGTCTCTTGGAAGTTTATAGTAAGTTTATTAACCATATAATAAAAAAAATACAAAGAGACATGGTAAATGTCAAACAAATTAACTAAGAGTTAAAACTAAAAGATAAGGTTAATAATGTAACCCAAACCTGTATAAAATATATTGGTTGAGTTTTTTCGACCTATACCCACCTTAACCTTTAAATAATCTACTTTGGAGCCATTAGAAACTGAATATGGATTTATTATAAAATAATATTTCAATCTTTTCCAAAAGAGCCCCTCACCCCTCTTATAAAAGGGCACTCCCCCTTCTCATTAATTCACACCTTCAAAGCCATTTGGCTCAGCCAACCTCTACCCAAATATCCTCCCAACTTCCCTAACTTCAACCTAGAGGCCTTCGTTTGATTATTAATCCAACCTAAAGATCCCTTTTGATCAAATCAAAAGGAAGAACCCAAAGAAGAAGTAATGTTTTCACAACCCTCTTTCAGGTTCCTTTCTTCTTCAACTTCTTCTTTATTTGTTATTTATATTCTAAAATAATAGCTTCATTATCTTCTATATACTTTGATGTTATTATAAATATGGAACAAACAAATTCATTATTCTATCCATCCCTGGATTGACATGTCACCATACGTGCGTACGTACGACCTACCGTCTCCACGTTGTGGTGTAATTATTATTCAATATATTATTCTTTATATGGGTAAAATACTGATGTATAATTCATGTAAATAATAAATATAACATGATAATGATTCTGTCTATATGATATACCATCCAATTATATAAAATTTTAATATCAAAATAATTTTATTGTCGCTCGTGCGTACGTACGGACTACCGTCTCCACGAACGCGATGAGATTCATTCCCCATCATATCCATTTGAGTCTAATTCTCATTTAATGATTGAAAATAATGTTTACGTAATTGATATCATTTTGTATATTAATAATATAAAACCTATCAATAAGAAACACGGCTTGCATAACAAAGAATATAAAGGAAAACGAGTAAGTTAACACCTGAAATGACGATAATACTAAAATATTATTAACAAATCAATGTTAAAAGATCATATATGATATCATATTAATATAAATGATTCTCATATAATTAAATAACAATTATTTAACCATTATATAGGAGTTAACCTACCATCGACCAAGGAAAAAGTACAAAGTAAGGGGTTTCTTATCTCACTCTTAATTTCGTGAGAATTCCATTGTTCACCACTTTCTTATTGCATGTGGTGTATGTGTAATACCCATGATTTTATTCATTGTGTAATATAATTTAATTTATGGGTATTTACATCATCATTGTATGATCCTTCTTTCATGGGTGTATGTTTCATAAGTTACCTAATCGATAAGAGAATTTGAAATTTCAATTTGCACTCATTCGACTTTAGGCATACTTCATTGATTATTTTACTCCAAGATTATGTGTGGAATCACTATTAATTTGATTATGTCATAATTTCTACTCCCCTTTATGTGGATATACTTTTTATACACATAATAACTCCATTGATAAATTCCCAAGTCATCGATTTGAACTTGATAAGAGTAATTTTAACTCAATCTCCATTTGTTGAGTTAAATATCCAATTCATTGGTGTTGTTTTTACAAGAATATGTGTGAATTTCATCTGAATGATTTACACTAAATATCCAATAATATTGAATATATTTATATTTTTCACACATAATTATGTCATTGATTTATCCTTAACCTAAGGATATGGCGTTTATAAGAGAATTAATCTCAATTTACATTCCATTGAGACTTCTTTGTTTTTATACACCAAATAACTTTTATATGGTGTATATATTGTACTTTGAAATAGTATATCATGAATCTCCTTATTCTCATGATATTAGAAAGTTTTGATTACCTCAATTATTTGTATTCAAGTGTCTTTATTTTGGTTAGGAACTCTAACTAAAATATCATTTTATATGTTTTAAAGATTTATTATTCTAAATCTTTCTCATTAATGTACTTGTTTTAAAAATGTTTTAAAAGATTTATATATATGGACATTAATGTCTTAAAATTAAAATTCCATTTAAAAGTTTCAAAGTGGTATGGGACACTATGATTCAGAAAAATCTATTTTAAATGGCTTCATGACAAATAGTGGGAATTTTAAATGTTTTCATGAAAAAGGGGGATATTTATCTCAATAGTATGATGATTATTTTAATCTATGTCAATATACTACATTATTCTCAATTGAGGTTAATCTGATACAATACAATCTTCCATATTGTATCGAATGAGTTATGTTTGACTGTGGATGTGTTATTTTTATACCATTCATGGTTTGTGGTTAAAAGTATTGACATTCTGTATATTAGTTTCAATACGAATGTTTATGTTATGTTTCAAAATTTTCATACGAGGAATGCATTGGACTTAGTAAGTGACTGGTGGAGCCCGCTATAGCTCCTCGATGCATCGGTAGGTCTCATGAGACAAACTAGTGTCTTGGCACGAGGCCTTGACAAAATCTTATTTGTAGTCTTGGCATGAGGCCTTGGATACATGGTTATGATAGTATGGCATTATGCATTTTGTCATTATGAAAGTGGTTATTAATATTTTCATGTGATTATTTGACCAGTAGAATATCCATGTGAATAAGTAAATGGCATTATTTCATTTTATCCTTGCCATATTATGATGAAGTTCAAGCTTAAAAGGCTTTTGTTTTAGTCATACATTGCCTTAAATGTTTATGTTTATTTATGAAAGTTTCTGCTATATTGTTATCCTTATTGAGCATCTGAGCTCACCCCTTTCAATGTTTTATTTTTCCTAGGATGTGAAGAATTATTTTATGAATGACATGCAGGGATAGTATGAAGGGATATGAAGAAAATATGTTGTTGTAGTTTTTCACTTATTGATGTAATGTAAACTTTATGAATATATCTATTGTTTCAAAGGATACTAAACTAATCGGCCTTTCGAGACTTGATCTTTTGTGATCATGCCAATGTTATGTAATAATGCACCTACTCTAGGTAACTGGGGTTGGGGCATTACAATTACTCATAACCTAGGCAATTAAAACATAAGAAAAGGGTTGTCTCAAGTGCTCAGTCTTGGTAAATAAGAGAGATATCAAGGAAAAAATACACATGAAATTAGAAAATTTGTAATTGAACTTGATATTAACAATTTAGAATAAAACCACAGACAACATATATCATAATTTTGATTTATTTCATATTTATTAGTTTTTTAGAATTTTGTTTCATAAAATAATCATTAAAAATAATACATGATAACTTAAATTAGGCATAATACATTGAGTTGTGGAAAAAATATTAATAGAATATCATTTAATTAGAAGTAAAGGATAATTTCCATGGCAATAATGGTGAAATGGGTTCACTCCAAAAGCCATCATATTAGTCAAATATCACTCCCAAGACAATCATAGTTTACATAGTCACTTACTAGGGTGGGTTCACTACACATTCCATTCATATTTATCTCATAATATATTTTTATTACCCAATGCATTAGAGAGATATACAGGTACCACCAATCACATAGTTAAAATAATACATATTTGTTCCATAAGAACAAAAACAATTTATCAAACCGGAAAAATGAAAATAAATAGGTTTCGTAATCATTTTATCATTATATAACCCATGAAAACGAAATTGGTTTCTTAAACATCTCATCATTTCATTATACTACAGCCAATGGAAAAGAAATGTGTTTCCTAAATATCTTGTCATCATAAACATTTCCATATATAAAAAAGAATATGGATAATGTCACTGGTTCATATATTCAATATATCATATGTTATGTCAAGGGTTTTTTCATTTATGAATTTCAATACAATTATAATATCATTAAAAAATTCTTAAATAAAATAACCTTTCCATATTTAAAATCAATAACATAAAAAAATTTTAAAATTATGAAGGAAAAATATTGTTTCAAATAAGTCTTGTAAACAAATAAATGATTCAACAAAATAAATATGAGTCATGAAGTTGGGAAAATTCATTAATGTCCTATAAGTTGAAAAAATTCCTACCGTGCTATTTTTTGGAAAGTCATAGAGTACCTCATTTGGAAAATGAAATAAATGTTTCATTCAAACAATTTTTTAAAATTTAAAAATATGGGTAAAGATTAATTTCATCAACTATAATATATTTGAAAAAATCATTATTTATAACTATTTTTGAAAACAGGGATATAGAGAAAAATATTTTTTTTGACTTAAAATTGAAATGAAGTTGAGTTTCCATAAAAATTTATTTTTGTTTCATGAGTATATAAGATGAGGAAATGAAAAATAAAGTTTATTTTAAAAAAATAATTATTTTAGAATAAAATTATTGTGTTTCTAGATATATAAGACAGATGATTCCATCTTTGGAAACTTTTTCATAAACTATTTGGTTAAACTGTCAGATTGTAACATAAAACCCTTAAATCATGTTATCCTAACATAAAATGCACTCTAGGAACCTGTATAGTAAATATAAATTTTTTATAATTATATAATAGATTCATGTTCATAGTTAATATATATTACATTATCACTTTATTACATTTTTACACCAAATTTTATTAATAAATCCTAATTAAAATTGTCATTTTTGGGTTTTAACTATATCATTGATCTTGAGTATTTCAGCTCATTAGTTACCATAATTTTACATTTATATTGGTTCCCACATCTCATAAATATTAATCATGTTATAAATATTATATATATTAACTATATATATTACTAGAGTCATATATTAAATGTATAGTTGAAAAACGTGATTACACTGTTCATTAAGATATTATGTTGTATGTACGCAAAAACATTATTCTTATTTTTTAGTGGATGGAATGAAAGAAAGGTAAATTTTAATTCACATTTCTTATATAATTATTATATCTTATATGTCAAATAATTTTTTCAAATTGTTACTCATTATAATCCATGTAAAATATAAATGAAAAATGAATCGCATCTCTTCTTGGTGGTGAGACTCCATAGGTACTCACATGTGATGTTATCATTTCCCAAAGGATTGGATGGTAAGTAGATAGATTAAATATTATAATTAAATAAATAAAATTATTTCATAAAAATCATATATATTCACTAAACCCGTCATAGTAACCATCAATACAACATGGTGATGAAAGTGAATTGTATCTTTACATGGAGACGAAAAGTGGTACATATGAATGAGTGATAGTTTCACTTAATCACAAGAGCCTCAGCCAGGTTGGTGAGGAATATTAAGTGCATCCAAGTGACACGGGATTAAATCCAGGTGGAGGCACAATTTTTAGGGGTACTATAGGAGTACTGTAACGGGAACTGTGTAGTACTGTAGCAGGTACTGTAGCGAGAACTGTAGCAGGCACTATTTGGCACTGTAGTAGATGGGAATTTTTCCCCGTTTGGCCCTTCGAGACACAGATTTGGTCCCTGAGTCCTTTAAGGCCTTTGGAAAACCCAAGCCTTCGGGCCAATAAGGCCTTCGGGCCACCTCAAGGCATTCAGGCCACCTTAAGTGCAGATGCAAACTAGAAAACCAACAAGGAACAAGCTCTATAGGAGGATGAGCAAGGGGATTTCACCACAAAAAAAGAAACACTAATTGTAATAATGAGAGGGTATGTAACCTACCATTAGGAAAATACTATGCATGCATGGGATAGCCTAGCCGAACAACCATGCGAAAGTGGAGATCTGATTTTATGATGAAGATGCTAGTGTGTTGCAGTTCCAAGTAGTTAGTCTTGGTTGTATGTAATGTTTTAAGCATACATGCAATGAATTCCTCTAAGGCCTATGTGACATGTAATATTTACACCTACGGGCATTGTAAGGGTTCCAACTCACCCCTTTAGCAACAGATTATCAAAAATCATTAAAAAATGAAGGCTTTCGGGCGATTGGATGGATAATTTCACTTAATAATTGATTGGAAATAGGGTCAATTATGGTATTCTAAAAATAATATTAACATTTATTAATATTTGGGGTAATTAATTAATTATTATATGATAAATACCAAATAATTATAAGTTACACAGAATAGTAGAAAAGAAAGCAATCAGTTAAGTAAATTACATCTTCTTTCAAAAGACTCCTTTAGGTCTCCACTAAAGGGATCTAGAGGTGGTCTGTTGGTAGGTCAATAACCTATATAACAAGTCTACTGAATTTGGGAAGTGAAATTGGTATAGTATGTTCAATATAGAAGTCAAAAATTTCCCTAAACAAGTAAGGGAGGATGTACCTTTTTATAATTGATGTGAGGGGAACTTTTGTAATTTCACAAAAGATTAAATTATAATAAATTAATTCCAAAGAAAAGTGTATTTAAATGAATAGGTATTAAAATATACCATAGTTTAGGGTTGTAATTCCATCAACCAATAGTATTTTTCCATGTTTGGGTTTCATTTTAACCCTTATCATTTTGATTTACCCTTCATTAACCAATTTTAATTTTAAATACAGTAATACCATTATCAATATTAAAGGGTTGTAATCTTTGCATATAAAGAGGAAATTTGACTATAAAAGGACATTTAATGACATTTTAGACCATATCATAATCACCATTACATTTTTTATTATTTTTTAAAAAATAACAATTCAGGGAAATATTATTTTGATAAAATATAATTATTGTCAATTTTGATGTTATTCATTTATTTTGACCTAAATGACATAAATACAAATGTTTAATTTGAATAATATTTAAAAACTATAATAATATGTCCTATTTACACTACTGGAAAAATACCCTATACCAACAGTTTGGAACTGTTGGTATAGGCTATACCGGTGGTTTGGAGGACCGTTGGCAAGTAATCCGTGACAATAGGTCTATTCCAACGGTTTTGAAAACCATTGGTATAAGTAATATGAAAACCTATACCAACGATTCTCAAAACCGTTGGTATATGTATTTCAAAAAAAACATTCGGTGGGATTTGATCCCAGGACCTCTAGTTTATAATTGAATGACTTAACCACTAACCTAACATGACTTTGGTGATCATAATTTCATAAATATATATATGTATTGTTATAATAATTTTACATTTTGATTTATATAATGTTCTTGGTAAGAATATTTGATTAAAAATCAAAGGACCTATACCAACGGTTTTGGACAAACCGTTGGTATAGGGGGGGACCTATACCAACGGTTTGGCCAAATCGTTGGTATAGGGTCTCTATAATGGACCTATACCAACGGTTTGGCCAAAACCATTGGTATAGGTCCTATAGGTCCCCCCCTATACCAATGGTTTGTCCAAAACCATTGGTATAGGTCCATATAAGTGACCTATACCAACGGTTTTGGCCAAACCATTGGTATAGGTCCAAATTAATGAACTATACCAACGGTTTGGCCAAAACCCTTGGTAAAAGTCATATTTCCAGTAGTGTTACATATATAATTCATTTTATAATATAAATTGCATATATAATATCAGTTTTAATATTTTCAAAATTATTTATTTTATATTTCCCTTAATTTAAGAAATATTGTTTTGGAAATGTGTAAAAATTTATTGTAATTTTATAATAAAATAAAATAAAAATTGAATAAATATCATGAATATAATTTCATTATTCACAAAATTAATTTTATTATTCTTTCAAAAATATTTTCCCTATGTAAATACTTAAAATATATTTAAAAATTAGAGAGTGACATATGGTATCTTTCATTAATTTAAATAATATATAAATTTTTTCATGGAAAATTAACCAATAAAAAATTAGATTTGAAGCCTATGTTTAAAATGGTTGAATATAAATCATCCAATAAGAATTATATTGAAGATTTATGCTCGTATAACTTCATTTTTACCTAGATTAACACAATTTACCCTTTATAGAGGCGATAGATTTTACCAAGGGTACTATTTATAGCGACCAATAATAAAAGGGGTCTATTTTATAGATATGTACCCCCTAATTATAAATATTTAAGTCATTTTTTCTAATTCAATAAATATATATTCCATAAAATAATTTAATTACAATTGTGAAAAATGTATCAAAAACCTTTTAATAATACATTTTTAAGCATAAAAATCGATTTATTGTTATCGAATGCATTATAAAAAATATTATATTGTGGTTAAGATAATTTATTGAATATAAATATATATATTTCATTAAATTAAATTATTTTTTAACATTTTTTATTAATAAATACAAATTCCACTCATAAAAATAATTTTTCCAAAAAAGTAACTCTTTTATTTTCAAATAATGATTGTTTTTACATCTAATAATTTGATAACTAATGAAACAATTTTATAAATATGTAGAAATTATGTTTCTTTATAATATAGTAATTACTATTCATACCCTCCAATCCAATGACTATAAGATAAAAAACACATAATATTTTAATAATGTTACCCAGTTCATCTAAGCTTGTTGTTGCGTGTAAAAGAAGCAATAGAAGAAATAAAATTTTGTAAGGAAAAAAATCTCATTAAAATATAAGGTTGTTACATTCTACCCCACATAAAATAAATTTGACCAATATAATTTTACACTCTGATATAAATAGATGAGGATACTTCTTCGTCATCACATTCTGTCGTTCCTCTGTAGCTTCCTATAATTGGTGGTTTACAACAAAACATTGACTCAGTGAGTTGTCTTGTTTCATAACACAATCTTTCCAAGATCAAGAATCTCATATTTTCGTACTTAATATAAAAAATGTAACACTCATTGATTTTTCAAATAAACTTAATATTGAATGTAGGAAACACCAAGTATATAAAAAACACCACTTTGTTATAACCAAGCTAGTAAACATAATTTTTCCACCTTTCTATTTTGAATTTTGACAAACTGACATACACGGTTGCGTTCAGTAAGATATTTAGAGTCTGTTAAGACAAACATAATTTTTTTGGAATAGTAACATACCCTTAAAAATATTAATATGAAAAATAATACGAACCTTATTAATAGTAAATAAATTATAATTTTATTGTCTCGAGGTTATAAGATAACGAGATCTTGATTAATTTTTCAAGGTGATATAAAAAGAATTATAGTTTTAAAATCGTTATTTTTTAACAGATAATGATTTTATTTAAAAATTAATTTAATAATATTGAGAAAATTATTTTCAAGAAATGGAGTTAATTTCTTATTTATGGAGATTGAAAAATGGTTGTGGTTATTTTTTTTGATTTTTTTATATACTTTAATATTTTATGAATAGTAAAATATGATAATATACAATAATTACTAAATACATGATTTATTGAGTCATAGGTGATGAAAGGATTATGTAAGACCAGTTGGTTAGAACTCAAATGCACATATTACTATTCACGATCACAGTAATATATACTATTGGTCTTCTTTGGCAATATAATAAAATAATGATTAAGATATTCAAAAAATACTCCTCTCTTCCACTAACCCCCTCCCCCACTCCATCTTATCTTCACGCCTCTTAGCCTTTAATCACCTAAAATTTCTGCCCAAATACCCTTCCATAGTAACTCCCCATGCCCAGGATCTCTTGGTCTTTCCAAAAGAACAAAACCCCTTCCCTTAAAGAGATTCTCAAGGATGTGGATTCAAGAGGTAAATCCACATTTTATTTCTTTCAATTTCATTTCAATATCCATTCTATCGTTATCCTCTTCTCAGCTCCTCTATAAAAATGACTATGATAACTCAAGTATCAACAATATACAGGAATTATATCATGTGAATGGAAGGACCATCATCAATATCCTTATTTTCTCTTTTATAAATTAAAGAATCATCTTTTAGATGCCAATTTACAACCTTCGTGGACAACGAAGATCCGTTCTTCAATTTCCGCTTCAATAAGGGTCAGAAACCATTTTTATGGTTGAAACATGATTTAATATATGTATTATAACCTATTTAATATTCCTAAACCTTTATATGTACATAATGTTAAATCATGTGACCAAACTAGTTCTAAATAATAAAAATACTATTAAAACAATCATAGTGATTGTCCTTAATATTTCATCAAATGATTAATCTTCATTACATGTAACTAAATGAGATAAATGATAATTAAATCATATTTATGTTCATAAATAGTTTTTAAATTTAATTCTGGTGAATTAAATCAATTCCACATGAAATCTATTATTGAAAACAAGTGAACTAATTATGAAAATCACGAAAATTAACAACCTAGAATGGCGAAATTCAATGTTATAACATAACAATAAGGGTAGATATGAACTAAAAAATTATTATAAATTAAATACACGTCTAATAGGTTCTGAAATAATTTATTAATGAGTCTAATTTCATATTCCAATACTATAATTTCAAGAGCGGAACATTCAGACTTAAGGTAAGGGTTTTCTACACAAACCTCCATTTTCATTTCGGTTACATTTAATTTTAGAAATGGAATTTCCGAGGTATGGAATTTTTGAACCCTCCACAACTAGAAACCCCCTCCCCAAAAAGGGATTACTGTAGAGATATCCTTAGCCCGGAAGGATCTGTTTCTAGCTGAGATGGAAGAGCATCCTAGAGGGTGACGACCCGAGCGTTGATGGTTCAACACAACAATCTGTCAGCACTGGTGGGTCACAACTCATTTTTTCCCACCCATCTAGGAACTAGGTGACCCAGAAAGGTAAGTGGATCCCGAGTGAGAGTTTCTCCCCAAAAGTGGTCTCCCAGGATATAAACCATGTACCTCCCAAAGAATGATGTATGTTTTCCCCTCTCCTTCACCACTACGCCACCGCTGAAGCGGCTGATTTGGGTTATTTTTATTATCTACATACCTCAATTAAATTCTTATTAATTCATATTTACTCCTAATAATTTCTATTTGAATGTTCTATATATTTTTTCCAACTATAATCATACCTTAATGTATGGGGAGTTATATATTTTATGAGGATCTTTCAAAAATCCTCCCCGATATACCATCTCGTTTCAAGGAAATTCTTCAAATTCATACTTATTTTCACGGGCACTCTATAATCTATATTTGAAAAAATTATCTTAATAAAAACAAAAAAATTACTATTAAAATACTATCACACATAACTTCTGATTTTATACATTTATTTTTTTGAAGGAACTCTTCTTTTCAAATTCAAGGAGTATTTATCTCAAGAATTACTTGAAAAAATTATAAGAGTATCTTCATCTATCCCAACACTCTTTTTGATTATTAAATATTATTGGGATTAACATTTTATGGTACCATCTATTATAATTAATTTAACAGTTTATTATTATTATTTCTATGGATGTTATATCTTAAAACCATTCACCAATTTACTCTGAATGTTTAGTGTTTATTCTTAATGTTTGGGGATTGTTATTTTCATTTCATATATTAGTTTCAATATGAATGAATATGTTGTTTATTTATATCCCCATTCATATGAGGAATGAATTAGAAATATTAAGTGTTGGGGGCTCTCAATAGCCCCTCGGTGCATCTTTAGGTCTCATGAGACAAACTAATGTCATGGTACAAGGCCTTCACAAAATGATTGTTTATGATCTTTGATCAAGGACTTGACAGTATTGTTATGATGTTTTGCAATATCAATTCCCTCATTTTGAAAATAGCATTGATGGTTGATGTCGTTAGTCAACTAGTATAATATCCTTGATTACGTGTTACTATGGAATTATTTATTCAGCGCTTACTCCAACCATAATGTGTTCTTGTTTTTTGTTAAAGGCATGGGTTTTTAGTTGTCAAAAAATTATAATGTTTATGTTTATTCTATCTTATAATGTATTGATTACCCTTAATAATCATTTGAGATCACCCCTTTCTTTTGTTTCATTTTCTTAGGACATAACGATTTATATTATGAATGAAACATAGAAATAAATTAGGATTTATGGATGTTATCGAAGGAATTTATATTTTTGTCATTTAATGTTGTAATGATGAACTTATGTATGTATCTTGTTTACAAATCTACTAAACTAATCGACCCTTTATGATGCATATTCCTTGTTTATATAAAAATGTAATAAAACAAGTCTCTGGCTCCAGGAAACTAGGGTCAGTTCCATACAATTAGTATCATATCCGAGTTTAGTAGAAAATTTGAAAACTAGATTTAGAAAATGTAGATTAGGGGAAAATCCCTAAGAGAGTCTTTGAGGATAAACATAAAAAATCAAGTTATTTTTCTATGGAATATATTATGTGTATCTTTCTAGAAAGTACATCCCTATCTGGAGACTACAAGTGGATGTAGTTCTGCCACAAATGTACCTCCAAATGAAAAATCTGACAAGGAGCTTCAGGCTTCACCAGGGGTATCTTAGTAAACAAAAATGAGCCTTAATGTGCACCTGGTTTGACACTCTCAGGGGAAATTCGTTGGATAATTCCCAATTTATTTACAAGACATTAAGAAAAATTAAAATGTAAATTTTTCCTCAAAGGAACCATGTTTATGATTATGATATTAGTTATTAATGCTATGTATTTTTCTATATTGAGATTATATATTACGATTTATAACATAATCTAGTATATTCCATTATTTAGAAATGGTGCATAGTGGGAGGAATTGAAAACGCATGAGCACGCATATCCCTTGTAGGGATTACCCTCCGATGCACGATAATGATTTTGGCTCTAGAGCTACGAATAGTTCTGAGCAACATATAACTATAATGGGAAAAAGAACACAGGTTATGAACAATATCCTCACCCTTATAGATCATTTTAATTGAAAATGAGGAGGAGCTATGCTGGATCACATTATGAGATAATATCCTATATCATTTAATGGGACTACAAACCCAATTCTAACTGAGTAGTGTATATGTTCCCTAGAGAAGATATTTCTTGAATTGGGATGTAATGAAAGAGAGAAGGTTTTCATGGATGTTTATCTTCTATCGAGAGATGCAGATCAGTGGTGGTTGTTAATATGAAACACCAACGATGAGGAAGAAATAAAAGAGACATAATGGATTGATTTAAAGAAAATATTCCTAGAAAAATATTTTCCCCACTAAAAATGAGCGGATATAGAAATGAAATTTATGAATTTAAGGCAAAAGGAGGATGAAAATGTTGCAAATAATGAAGATAACTTCACAACATTAGAAATAAATGTCACAAACTACATATATAATCCAATGGTCAATATTTATTGATTCACTGTTGGTTTAAAAACATTCCTCTGAAGGAAACTATTTTCCAAAAGTTTCTAATCATATGATGATGTAATCTCATGTACTATCAAGACAGAAAATGAATTTTCTAAGTCTTATGAATTTAAATGAAAACAAGAGATGAAGAGTGCTACTGAAAACTCTGGAAAAGGAAATAATGAAATGGATAAGAATGGAAGATTTGACCATCCATCCTGTAGTAATTGTGGGAAGAGACACCCTGGAACTTGCCTAAAGGGAATGGGAGTCTGTTATAGGTGTGGTGAAAAAGGACACCTATCAAGTTATAGTAAGGGGAAGAATGAAGTTACCAATATTCAATATTACAATTAAAGTGATATGGGAAATTATGTACAATAATGTCTTAACCTTCATGGAAACATTCCCCAAGGATGGCCATGGGAGCAAGGACAATCTTATGTGGTCACAACTGTAGAAGTTGAATTAATTAACGATGTAGTGGCAGGTACATTAGTCATTTACTCAAACTTATCCAGTTGTTTATTTGATTATGGATCATCAAATTCCTTCATATCTTCCCATTTTTACACGGAAATTATATATTTCCAATTTTATTTAATAAGGGTGTTGTCAGTCAATACATTAAGGGAAGTTTAATTGCAATAATATATTGTCTGGAAGTCCCCATTATGGAAAATAAACGTGCTTTATCTGCTGATTTTTTGTCATTCCCCTGAGAGGATTTGATATAATCCTCGGTCTGGATTGGAATTCACCCCATGATGCAAACATTTATTATAAGAATAAGGAGGTTAATATTTTTGAGGATGAAGTAGAATCCCATATCTTTAGTGTAGAAACACAACAATTTGATTCCAATGTAGATCCAACCCAAGTAGTTCTACTGAATTCAATTATTAGGGAGGAAGAGAACACAATATCTATGGGTGAGGAAAGGAATGTTCAAATAGAGAACGTACCTTTTTTTCAAGAGTATATTGATTTGTTTCTTGAGGATTTATCTGGACATCCTCTAGAATTGGAAGTTATGTTCTCTATTGATTTAATTTCAGGTTCAAGACCCATATCAAATACCCCTTAGAGAATGGTCACTGTGGAATTAGTAGAACTAAAGAAACAACTAGAAGAATTGATTGATAACAGATTCATTCTCCCTAGTGTTTACCCATGGGTAGACCATGTTCTTTTCATCAAGAATAAAGATAGATCTATGAGGTTGTGCATTTACTATAAAGAGATCAATGCTATAATAATAAAGAAAATGTATCCCCTACCACGCATTAAGGATTTATTTGATGAAATTCATGGATCCCAATTTTTTTCAAATATTGAACATTGATCTGGACATCATTAGTTTCTAGTAAGGAAGGAATACATTCCAAATACAACATTTTGAACCATGTATGGGCATTATGAGTTTATAGTAATACCTTTTGGACTGACTAATGAACCTTCTCTTTTCATAGATCCAGTTAATATAGTTCTCAAGGTGTATCTTAATGACTTTATGGTGGTATTTATTGATGATATCTTGGTTTAATACAAAAGATATAAAGATCGTGAAAATCACATGCACTATTTTCTAAAGACTCTTAGAAGAAATGAATTATATGGGAAGTCTAGCAAGTGTGAATTTTGTCTTAAGTCAGTTTCTTTTCTTGGACACATTGTCTCTAAGGATATAATATCTGTTGATACGACAATGAAAATGGCTATCGAAGAATGGACTGCTCCAATGAACATAATCGAGTTATATAGTTTTATTAGTTTAGTAGGTTATTATTAGTGTTTCTTTCAGAAATTCGTTTATTTAGCCAACCCAATAACCAAGATTACACATAAAGCGGTTAATTTTGTATGGACAAAAGAATACGAGGATTGTTTCAAAGAATTGAAGAGGAGATTAGTGAAGATGGAATTAGGAAATTTGGGAAGAGGCTATGTGTTCCCTCTCTAACCAAACTGAAAAGGAAATTATTGGACAATGATCATAGCTCAAATTTCTCTATACATATAGGTATCACTAAGATGTATTGAGATTTAGAGAAACATTTCCAATGGGACAACATGAAAAGGGAAATTGCTGATTATGTATCAAGATGTTTAGTATGTCAAAAAGTGTAGGATGAAAGAAAACAACATAGAGGATTCATTCCACCTTTACCTATTACTACATGGAAATGGGTTCAAATCACCCAAGATTTGATTATTGGATTACCTAAAACTAAAAGAAATAATGATGAAATATGGGTAATTGTAAATCATCTTACAACATCTGCACTTTTCATCTCTATAATGTAGGATTTTACACTCGAGTGTTTTGAATGAATCTATATCAATGAAGTTGTAAGACTTCACGAAGCACCTCTTTCAATAGAGTCTCATAGTGATCCCCGATTTACATCGAAATTCAGGAATAGAATTCATAAATCTTTGGATACTGAACTTTGTTTGAGTACTTCTTATCATCCTCAAACTGATGGGAAACAAGAAAGGACGATCCAAACCTTAAAGGGAATGTTTAGATCACGTTCACTTGACTTTAATGGTATACAAGATCAATATTTACCTTTAGTGGAGTTCTCCTACAATATTAGTTTCTATTCCGGTATTCAAATGAACCAATATGAAGCATTCTACGAAAAGAGATGTCGTACACCATTATGTTGGGTTGAAGTTGGTGAAAGAAAGCTAGTGGCCCCAGAGATTATGGAGGAAACAAAAGCGAAGGTAATTACTATTCAAGGCCATATCAAAGCAGCTCTAAAAAGATAGAAAAACTATTCTGAAAATTGAAGGAAGGATTCGGATTTTCAAATGGGAGATCATGTTTTCTAAAAGGTATATCCATGGAAGGGTGTTATAAGATTTGGGAAGTAAGGGAAACTAAGCCCTATGTTCATAGAACCTTTTAAAATTATGGAGATAATTAGAGTTGTTTCATATCGTTTGGATATTCCCCCTAGAAAATCTAAAGTTCATAATGTGTTCCATGTCTCACTATTGTGAATGTACATGCGAGACCCAATGCATGTCATCACTTCTGAAGGAATACATTTGGAACCTGACCTATCTTATTATGAAGAACCTATCCATATTCTAGACACCAAATAACAATTGTTGAGGAATCAGAGGACTCGACTGGTAATGATTCATTGGAAAAATCATAAAATTGTAGTGGCAACATGGGAACAAGAGGATCTTATGGTGACGAACTACCCAAATCATTTTATGAGGAAACATTCGGGAAATTTTGAGGATGAAATATTTGTAAATAAGGGATAATGTATCACCAAGAGATTTTGAAAATAAATTTAATATTGAATTCATGAAACACTGAGTATCTACAAAACAACACATTGTTATAACCTATCAAGTAAACATAATTTTTCCATCTCTCTGTTTAGAATATCAAAAAACTAATATATGCGGTTGCGTTCAGTATGATATTTACTGTCTGATAAGACAAACATTGATTTGGGTGAATAGTAACATACCATTATGAATAGTAATATGAATAGTAATATGACTCTTATGAATCGTAAATAGATTGTTATTTTATTGTCTTATGGTTATAAGATAATGAGATCTTGATTAATTTTGCAAGGTGATATAAAACGAATTATATTTTTAAATTTTTTATTTTTTGAATAAATTATTATTTTATTTAGTAATTAAATTAATAACATTTAGAAAATTATTTTCAAAAAATGGTTTTCATTTTTTTATTTTACATGTTGAAAAATGGTAGTGGTGAATTTTTTGGATTTTTCTAAAATACATGAACTTTTATGAATAGTAAAATACGATAATTTACTATTTAAAGTAAATACCTGGTTTATTGAGTCATATGTGATGTAAAGATGATGTATAAACACTAGGTCAGACCATAGATACACATATTACTATTCATGGTTATATAAATCAATACTATTGGTTGTCTTTGGAAAAGGTATAAAATAATGATTAAGATATTCAAAAATTACTCCTCTCCTCTACTAGCCCCCACAACTCTCTATTCTTTTCACTCCAATAAGCCTTGAATCTCCTCAACGTTCTTCAAAAATACCCTTCTCTAGTCACTCCCTACATACAAGAGCTCCAGATATTTCCAAAAGGCCAAAACCCCTTCCATTAATGATATTCTCAAGGAGGTGGATTCTAGACCAATATTCACATTTTATTTCTTTCAATTTCATTTCAAGTTACTTTCTATTGTTATATACTACTTACATCCTCTATAAAAATTACCATTATAACTCAATTATCATCTATATACTATGATTTTATCACGTTAATGGAATAACCATCATCGATATCATTACTCTCTCTTTTATAAACGAAAAAATCATTTGTGAGGTGCCAATTTACAACCTTCTAGGACAACGAAGGTTTGTTTTTCAATTTACCCTTCAATACTGGTCATGAAACCAAATTTAAGGTTTAAAAGGTTATAATATCTGTATTATAACCTATTTAATATTCAATAACCATTTTATATACATAATCTTAAATCATGTGACCTAACTAGTTCCTAATAATAATAAAAACCACTATAATAATCCAACTACACTACCACAAAAACAGTTTTTCGCAGCGCCCCCCTTTATCAGCGCTTGTTTAATAGCGCTGATAAAGGGGGGCCTTTATCAGCGCTTTTTTTAGCGCTGATAAAGGGTCGGCTTCAAAAAAAATTTTAAAAAATATATTAATATATTAATATATTAATATAGTTATATAGTTATATAAATATAATATATAATTTTTAAATATATTTTAGATAAGTATAAATGTACATTTACACTTATTATACTTAATATATAAGATATTTAGTGAAAATGACTTCTTAAAAAATTAAAAAAATATTTTTAATTAATATCTTGATAATAATTATGGAGTAATAGTCATTTAATAACAATTTGAGGACTAAAAAAATGAAAAAACTTAAAAAAAGATCCAAAATATGTTGAAAACGCAACTCAAACTTCAAACGGCCATAACATTTGATCCGAGTGTCCGTTTGAGCTCTACCACATATAAAATCGAAGCCTGCGATGAGTTCTACGTCATTGTGACTAGGGGGACCCTTATCACGCGTTTGTCGAGGCAAAATGAGGCCCAAAAGGCCTCTAAAACTGAGTTTTTTGTCGGGGTACCCATATTTTTTTAACATTTTGTGGATTTTCAAACTCGTTTAAGGGGGTATTATTGGCTTTTCTTGGCGGGGACTGAATTTATTCAAAGGTATTACATTCATATTGATATTATTTCTTTGAAATTTCATCCTTTTTTATAATGAACTGCTATTTATAATCAAATATATAACTATATGTATATATTTTTTATATATTCGCACCTAAAAATTAAATTTTTTAAATAAATAATTAAACATATTTACATATAAAATATATTAGCTTTATCTAAATAATAACTAATATCCATTTTATTTAAAATACCAATATATGAAAATTTATATACCTATATATTAATCTAACTATATATATATATTAATCTAACTATATATATATATTAATCTAATAACTATATATATATTAATATAACTACATATATATATATTAGTATTACTATAAATATATATATTAATATCACCATAAATATATATATTAATATCACTATATATATATTAATATAACTATATAAATATATATTCATATAACTATATATATGTTAATATAACTATATATATGTCGATATAACTATATATATGTTAATATAACTAAATATATGTTAATATAACTATATATATATTAATATAAATATATATTACTATACGAATAAATATAACTAAATATATATATATATATATATATATTAATACCACTGTATATATATATTAATATTACTATATATATTATAATATAACTATATATATATATATATTATAATATAACTATATATATATATTAATATAAATATATATTACTATACGAATAAATATAAATAAATATATAAATATATATATATATATATATCATGAATTGGAAAGCAAATCAAAATAGAGTAGTGGTAAGGGCTTGGGCGCGCAGGGGGGAGGTCTCGAGTTCAAATCCTGGTGGAGGCAGGGGTGCACGCGCATGGGGAATATTGGAGAAAGCACTGTTAAAGGGTGGAGGGGGGTGCGTGGGGTGTGTGGGGTTTTGTATAGGGGCCGAAAAGCACTGTAAAAGGGGGGGTTCAAGCGCTATAAAAGCCCCCCGATTGGCAGTATTTTTAAATTTTTTTTAATTTTTTTAAATTTATTTAAACTTTTTTAAATTTTTTTAAACTTTTGTCAGCACTAAAACGAAAGTGCTGATAAAGGAAGGGCTGATATAGGACCCCTTTATCTACGCTGGCTTTATCAGTGCTTTTCTAGCGCTGATAAAGGTCATTTTTAGCGCTGATAAAGGCCGTGTTTGTGGTAGTGCTAATAGTCATTGATATTTTATCTTATAATTCATCCTCATTCCATGTAAAAAAAGGATATAAATGACCATTACCACCTATAGATGTTAGTAAATAATTTTTAAATTCAATTCTGTAGATTTAAATCCATTCCACATGAACTCCATTACTTAAAAACAAGTGAACCAATTATGAAAATCAAGAAAACAAAGACTCTGGAACGACGAAAGTCAATATTATAACTTACTAATAAAGACATAAATGAACTTAAAAATTATGATAAACTAAATAAATGTCTAATAAGTTCATAAGTATGTTTTTAATGAGTCTAATTTTATATTCCATGGCCATAAGTTCAATAGAGGAACATTTGGACTTAAGGTAAGGCTAATCTACATGAACCTCCATTTTTATTCGGGTTACATTTACTATCTACTTACCTCTATTAAATGTTTATTAATTAATATTTTCTCCTCCTAATTAATATTTTAATCTTTTATATATGTCTTCCAACCAGAATCATATTTTTTTATGAGGATTTATATGTTTTAAAAGGATAATTCAAAAATCCTTCCTGATAAATACTCTCGTTTCAAGGGGATTACTCAAATTCGTACCTATTTTGAATGACACTCTATAATCTATTTTTGTAAACGAATGTCATTATAAAATAAATCATTTTATTTTTATGTTAATATCTTACTTCACTTATATTTTTACACAAATATCTTTCCAAAATATCAATTCTTTTCAATGTAAAAGTGTATTTATGTCAATAATTACTCAAATATTTTATAAGAGTATCTTCATCAATTTCAAAACGTTTGTTGATTATTATGTATTATTGGGATCAATACATTTTAGTATCATCTAAAATAATTTCTTAACAGTTTATGATTGTTTGGATATGGATGTTCAATATTAAAACCATTCACCAATTTACTCCAAATGGTTAGTGTTTTTGGTAAATGTTTTGATAATGTTATTTAAATTTCATATATATATTTCAATATGAATGTATATGTTTTTATTTTTATCCCCATTAATATTAGGAATTAATTGGACATTGTAATTGTTAGTTGTGGAATTCTATATCCCCCTTAGAGCATCGGTATGTCTCATGAGACAAAATACTGTCTTGGCACAATGCCTTGTTAAAATGATCATTTAGGGTCATGGGACATGCCCTTGAAGGTATGGTTATGTTGTCCCACATTATTCATTATTTAATTTTGGAAATAATATTTATGTTTTATGTTTTTATTAAACTAGTATAATAGACATGATTATGTTTTACTATGGAATTATTATTTCAGATTTTGTTCCTACCATAAGGCGTTTATGTTTTTTGTTAAACACATGTGTTTTTAGTTATTGAACATTCATAATGTTTATGTTTTTCATATCTTCTACTGTATTTATTTCCCTTAATGAGCCTTTCATATCACCCATTTCTTATGTTTCATTTCCTTTTCACATAAAGATATTTATTATGAATGACACGCAAAAAAAACCTACGTGTTATGGGTGTTATCAAAGGAATTTTTATGTTGCATTTTGTTTCAATTTGTAATGTTGAACTTATGTATGTGTCTTGTTTCCAGAGCTTCTTAACTACTCAGTACATTAGGTTTCATATTCCTTGTTTATATTCAAATGAAATGAAATAATTCACCAACTTCGGGAAACTGGGATTGAATCCATACAAAAACTATTTCTCTAATGGTATAACCTCTAAGTTCAATACATGCTAAGGATCATGTATTTACGGTCTCAAGAGAGATAATGTAACAAATGTTGAACTTGAGAGAGAATCAGTGGAAGAACCAAATGATAAGATATTGTCATGATATTATTATAAATCTGTAAAGTACCAATATAACTAGGTATTATATATCCCTTCTTTGTAAATTTCATCACCCTCTTCCAGGGTGATATTCTTTGGATGAGCTTTTCACCAACTGAAAACTATAAATATTTTCGATGATTTTTTTCATAAAATTTTTAGTAAAATCATAGCTTATATAATGTGTTTTTAATGGATTTAACCTTCTCAACTGATTCTCATCTAGTTATATCCCAGTTTATTTCCTTTTCCAACTTCCACCCATCAAGTTAGACTACTACACTTCCTACCATAATGGAATTTATAATGATCCATCATAATTATGGATTAAAAACTATTATGGTAAAAAAATTACATAAAAATATGGTTTTTATCCCAACCAAATTATTAATACATATAGAAATATATAAATATTTATTATACAGTTTTAATGGTCATTTTAGAGTTAAGATATGTTTGAAGATGAAATGAAATTTGGAAACATAACTTTGAATCAAGATCCTAATATAGACTTGTAAAAATATTCTATACAAACCTCATAGCCCAATTAGATACAATTGATAGCGATACACACTATAATCTTAAAAAATCATAAATGTATAATTGGGTTTGTTAACCAAGTTTAATAACTTCAATAATGGAAACTAATTGTTCTTGAATTTTATGTCAATCGACTACAAGACAAGTAGCATTATTCCCTATAGATGATTTTGAGATCCTGACAAAAAAAATCCATTTTTATGTTTTCCCTATTACAATCTGGTTCGGTTACAGATTTTTAAATCCCCTTAGGCTTCTACCTCTTATCCTTAATATGATGACAACCTAGGCACTTAAACAAATACTCTCCATAATATATCTTCATGAAATCCGACTAGAAACACAATTTCAAATCTCTATGAGTCATTGAACTTGTACTAAGAATAGAGAATGAAGAACTATCATATCCATCTTCAAATATGGTACTTAAGGGACACACACACATTTCTTGATCCTTATTCTTCAATCATAATCATGTTTGAACCAAGGATCATTTATTACCTTCATTTATATCTCTACATTTTCATTATTAACCCTTTTAATTATCACTTAGATACATGGATGATCACATATTTAAAAAAGATAACATTTCTCTCCTTCCATAAATATTTCACGATCTATCCATTACATTTCATGAAGACTTAGATCTTTTGTGAATTTCATCATAAACAACATACCATGATTCTTTCGACTTAGAGCATATGTTACGTTGTTATCTTCACCAGGGTGGTAATGTATTGAGAAGTCATAATCATTAATCATATCCAACCATATTTGTTGGAACATGTTCACCTTTTTTTTGAGTGAAAATATTTTTTAAATTTTTAATTAGTATATATTTCAAACCTTTATCCAAATATAAAATACTTCTATATCATTATTTTGAAAATTACCACAGTTGAATCCAAATCTTTAATTGGATAATTCCTTTAATGGACCATCAATTTTAATGAGGCATAAGATATGACCATATCATTCATTATAATGATTCATGAAAATCCATTAATTGATTGATACATATTGATTAAGAACACTTTTCTTTTATAGGAATGTATAAGAATAAGTGTGAGTACTAGTTTCATTTCATTTCCATAAAAGATTACTCACATTCATCCATCCAATGGTACTTGTATCCCTTCAAATTTATCTATGTGGGAGTGTATTAAAATAGATATGAAAATATATCCCCAAAAAACCAATAATATCTAGCCAATCCATAAAAATGATGGAACTTAGTTACAGTGGTTTTTATGGGATAATGTTTAGTAACTTCTTTCATTTAGGGTACTATTGATATATCCTTATATAAGAATATATGACCCATGAATCAAACATTTTCAACCCAAACAAAACAAGATAATAAATTTATCAAAAATATTCCCCATCAATACGGGTTTTAGCATAATTCTAAATTTTTTTCTATGGTCTTCCTTTATCATTGAATATCTTAAAATGTCAAATATAAAGACTACCAAAAACTAACAAGTTAATATATACAATATATTCATTAAATATATAAATTTTGTGGGGGAATTAGTGAGAAACAATTACATCACTATAAATTCTTAGAGTCCATACCTTGTAAATGATTTTTTATTATTTATATCCTCCTTTATGACCCTCAATTAATGATATATATAATGAAGATTAATCATAGATAATTATTGAGGTCCATGTATTTGACCAAACAAGTCATCAATAAGAGGTATATGATACTAATCATTGATAGTTATCTTATTATGTTCTCAATAATATATATATATTCTCATTTATCCGTATTTATTATTAATAAATAGAATAGGTGAACCACAAGTTAATTCGCTTGTACAAATGAATCCCTTCCCAAGATTATTCCAAAGTTGTATCCATAAAAAATTTCACACTATAAAGGCCATTATATATGGTGTCTTAGAAATTTGTGTAGCAATAGGTTTGAGTTATATTGATATATCAAAATCATGATTCAGTGGATGGATGGGAAATTATTCTTTAAATACCTCAATAAACTATAAAAAAATTGGAATATCATTGATTTTGAGTCTCGACTTCAATCAGAGATAAATAATACATTTAAATACGAATTATAACATATACAATGGATGTAATTTCTTTTAAAAGTATATCTTCATCACACTTATATGAGACTATATTTTGGTTTGAATATCAAATGTAACATCCCTTCCTCAAAAGTTCAGGTGGTATTTATGTAGTGGAATCCAATCCATGCAGAAAATTACATTGGATTCAACTAATGGAAGATTAATAATATTTTTATTAAACAAATTTCCACAAACCACCAACAGGATAAGAATAATAGAATTGGGATATGATAGTAATATCATTAGGGGTTTTTACTACTAACTAAACTTTTAAATTCTTAGTTTATAAATATATTTACTTGGAATGACTTAGATATAATTTATTGGGTATATACAAAATCAAATAATACATTAGTAGTTCTAGAGTGGGTGGTATGAGTACATTTAACCATATCGTTATCACAACCCTTATAAAAAATATATATTGCATAATATTTCAATTTATCTATAGGATTAATAATTTATTAACATTAAAAATCATCACTATCCATTGGATTTTGGCACCAGTTAACATAATTATTAAAATCATTTCATTGGAGACACCAGAGCGTGGTTGGTGCATTCTTTTGTGCATTATATCTATTAAAATAATTATTTAACTTCTCGTCACCACATCAGCATTACATCCCCTAATGATATTAATTTACCAACATAAAACCATTACCAATTACATTGTGAAAATTTACCCATTTTTCCATTCACATTTTTCACATAATGGAAACCTTATCTTCTTCTCTAAAATGTTTTATTAATTTCATATGAATTTAATTTTTTTAGTGTCAAACCCCTGATATTGATAGAT
Organism: Viscum album; assembly: GCA_963277665.1. Taxonomy (NCBI): domain Eukaryota; kingdom Viridiplantae; phylum Streptophyta; class Magnoliopsida; order Santalales; family Viscaceae; genus Viscum; species Viscum album. Next base: position 1,495,241,153 of record OY728135.1, on the reverse strand, counting down.
AAATCCAATATTGGTCTCCAACATGATAGCACATCAAATGATATTTTATTTCTACTGAATTACCTTATATATAATTCCCTTATGTATAACCCACTGAGGAATCAATCAATAATAAATTCAGTTGAGATGATAATACAAAAACTGTACCTCACAAGTCTTGTAAAATATTCCTCATAGGAACCAATGGATTCATTATCCTTATATTTATACTAATGGAATTCCATATCCATTTTCATACTAATAATATGTGGAAAATAAATATTGATAAATATTCTCTTAAACTCATCCAACCCCATAGATTAAATCTTTTCATATTGGTTTTTGTTCTTGAAAAGATTACACCAATGATATATATTGCTTGAAAAATTATAGACAAAAATAAAAAAAATCTCATGTTCCAAACAAAATGGAATTCAAAATATCTTTTCAATGGTACTAATCTATTACTCAGCGATTAGTTGATTGGTAGAACCACAGGAAGAAGGTGGACGTTTCCTCATGATGGAGTCAAAAAAATATCTTTACTCTATTTATTATTTTGAATCATGGAGGGATTCTTATCTTGATAATGTTGTGTTAAAATAGAAATAATACTTTTCTTTCTTGGCCTGATAATATTCAGTTTCTCATGAGAATTTTCATTTCATTATTCTTTATAATGATCATTAACATGATTCCTTCAGGTTCCAACCATAAACTAAAACCAAAAATCATGGTGTGAGAAACAATAATCACAGTGAGAATCCAAATAATCAATAAAAAACATGTATGGGTTGTCAAAATTGTGGATTGTTCTTCTATGAAACCATAGTTTTATACTAGTTCATTCATGATCATTACCAAATCTTATGTATTTTAGCCTACACACAGACATATCCCTAGGATTCATACAAATTGTTTCTCATCTTATCTGGAAAAGGATAACTAAACCTTAATCTGATACCATCTATATAGAATCATAATTTTATAATCATTTACATTACATATAAACAGATTAATATTCATTAAAAAAATTTCAACCCACAGCCAAATTTTATAGGTCAAGTATATTTGGAAACAAAGAAACATAAAAAACATGTTTATAAAATATATATATCGTCACTGAAATATTTTATCATAACTTGTACCCTTCTTGGATATATCATAATTAATGAATTACTTCATAACCTTGGGAAAGGAAAAATAATAAAAGGGTAGGGTTATGTTCTTAGTACTGGTAAATAATGGAGAAATCAATGTTAAAAAAAACATAACATGTGAAAAAGATATGCAATATTGGGATTGTCATTTAAAAATAATACCTTTCATATCCAATATTAGAATCTAGAAGAAAGGAAACATAATTTATTTTCATAATAAATAATTATAATTGAATCAATGTACATGAACTATAAAATGACAAATTTTGCTTGAGACATTGATTTGTAGCATTATTATAAGAATATAAAATCATTTATTTAGAAGTAAAGGCTCACTTATAAGGCTTCATAGTAGAATGAGATCCTTCCCCAATCCTTTATAGTAGTCAAGGTTCACTCCGAAGATAATAATAATGTACATAGACCATTACTGAATTTATTTCACTTCCTATTCTAATCACGTTTATGTCATGAGATACCAATACTACTAAATTAATTTGAGGGTGAAATAGGTCCCACATGTCGAATAAAGAAAATAATACATATGCACCATAAATAATTCATCATATTAGAACTCATGAATAAATTTTGTTTCTTAAAAATTTAATCGTAGAATAATAGATGGAAAAGAAATGGTCTTCGTAAACATCTCATCATTTCAACATAAAATAACCCACAGAAAAAAAATCATTCTTAATAAATATCTTATCAATTTAAACATAAACCACATAGATATAGAATAATTATTGTATCATTGGATCGTATCCCCAAACAATCATTAATGAAATCATGTGTTTTTTTCTTTGATGAGTAGAAAAAGCATAAAAATATCATTAAAACATTCTTGATTATTATTAAATTCCCATTTTTTAAGTCACCTGTACAAAAACTATTAATTTATAAAGGAAAAAATTTTATTTAAAAATACACATTTAAAATTGTATGGTAAACTTATGGATTTTTCATGATGTAAGGAAAATATTTTCATGCTATATAACTGAAAAGTCATTCCATCTATACGTTTTTTCAAAAAAGTCCCAATATACCTCTTTTAGAAAAAGACAAAAAGAATCCTTTAAAAAATTTAAAACGTGAAGCATAAGTAAAAATTACTTTAAACAGTCATTTGAGAATGAAAAAGTCTTTTTTAAATTTTTTTTAGAAATAAATGGATATGGAAGAGAATGGGTTTTCAACTTAATAAACAATTTAAGTAGATTTTCCATAAAAAAAATATTTTATACTTCATTAGTACATAATATGGGGAAAATTAAAGGATAAAAAGTATTTTAAATAAATAACAAGATGATAATATGATTTAATAGGTTCTTAGGAGATACAAAATTATATTTCATCATTGTAAACTTATTCATAAATCATCATAATAAACAACGATATTGAATCAAAAAACCAATACCTCAGGTTTACCTTTTTTTGAAAGTAATATAAAATCTAGTATAATAAATATATATTTATTATAAATCTATAATAATTTACTTATAATTGTTTTAATATCATATATGACCCAATTATAACATTTAAACACCCACTTTTATAAATAATTCCTTATTAAAAGCATCATATTATATGTTAATTGATTCACTGATCATGAGAATACCAGCTCATCTATTGTTTTCATTTTACATTTACCTTGGTTAAATAATTGAAATAATATTAATCATGATATAACTATTATTTATATTCAAAAAATACATATTTATAGTCATCAATATAAGTTATAGATAAATAATTTAACCACACTATTCATGGAGACGGTAGCTCATATGTACACTTGAATGTTGTTTTCATTTTTGAACAGATAGAATGAAGGAAAGTTAAATATTAATTCACAATTAAAAGATAATTATTTTTTATATAAATATAAAATATATTCATAAAATATTTCATCATTACCTAAAAATTAAACTATACAAAAAATGAAATCACATCGCTTTGTAGAGTTTGTTGTCCACACAAATGCATAGACAACATTTTTGTTTCCCAATGGATTAAATTTTAAGTATTTTTAACTGATATTATAATTCATTAAGTATTATTGTAAAATAAGTATAATATAAAAACATTAAACCCATCATAATATCAATACATAGAATATGGTGATGAAAAATGAATTGTCTGGCCACGTGGAGACAGTGTTCCATATCTACACACAAGTGATACCTTCACCTCTCATTTGATGGGTAATAGGGTGTATAATGGTATTTTCATAATCACAATAAAATTTCACCATATTGAATATAATTAGTTTTATATTTTATGATAAATATAATTGAATATGAGGATGTCAAGAGGAATAGAAAATAATGTTGTGGGTTAATGAGATTACTTATTCTTTAATACATCCCCATTAAATATCCTATAAATGATCTATGGTTTATCTTTTTGAATTAAAAACTGCTATAATCTCCCTTATAAAGTTTACAAGAAAAATTGGTAAAGTTTGGATCAATTAAAAGAATCAATGTGGTGTGAATAGATTAGGGTGTACATGTATTTTATATTTGATTTTTGGGGAACTTTTCGAATTTATAAAAAAGGTTAAATTATAATAAAGTCATTCTTGAGAAAAATTCCTTGAAATATTCATGGAATTGAAGATGCGTTATGATGGGGTTTTAATACCATCAAACAATATAATTTAAAATATTTTTGTTTTCATATTAAACATTATCAGTTTGATTTACCCTTAGTTATCAAATTTTAATTTTAAATGTGGTCAAACAAATTATAATATTAAAGGGTGGTAATTTCTATTTATAAGGTAAAAATTAACCCATAATTTTTAATTATAAGACAATTAAATACATAAAATATCTTCTTTTTTATATTTTAATAATTTTGTGATTTTTTAAAGAAATTACAAAATATTATTTTTATAAAATTTCATTATTGTCAATTTTAACAGTATTCATTTAATCTGCATTATAATATATAATGAAAAGGTTTTAATTTTATTAACCATTTTATAAATAAATAATATTTTTTTTATCTATTAAATTTTTGGAACACTATAAATTACTCATAGTAAATCACTTTTTAATATGTTTAAAATGATTTATATTATTTTTCCATTATTTGAATAAATATTCTTTTAGAGTTAAGTAATTATTTTAGTTAATTATATAATACATAATGTAACAATATTAAATTATAAAATAATAAAATTTTATATTATAGTTTATTTCACATGAAACACCAAGTTTAAACAAATATTTGGATATATATTTTTAAATTAAATCACTTTGATAGCATGCAGAACACACGACGTCGAGTATAAGTGAATAGTAAAACATTATACTATTATAACTTACCCATTTAATTGGTAGGATTTAATTTTTATAACTAAATTATGAATATTTTGGTAATATATTTATTATAAATAAGATAATAATCATTTAAAATTTAAAAGTAATATTTTTTGAAAAACTAAATGTTTTCTAAATGACAGTTAAGTCGCTCTTTATGCACATATTTTAAAATTATTTTTTATCACATTTTGATAATTTTATTAATAAAATTAATTTTTTATATATAATCATATAAAAGTTATCTCTGGGAGAATTTTTTCTTATTTTTCTAATAATTTTCCTTTTATAAAAAATAGTGAAAAATATGGAATGTTAATTGAAAACTGTCTTTTCCTTAAATTATTTATAAATATAAATTATATTTTGAGCTTGTTTAAAATAAAGATAATTTCAATAATAAAAAAATAATAATTTTATTTATCCCATTGGAATCATTTTCTTTTTGAATTTGGATATAGATGATTTATAAATATTCATACATTTTATATTTAAAAACCAATTTTCTCAGTGCATATGCGAGATAAAATTTAAATTAGAACTTTCCTCTTATTTTAATTTAATTTCAAAACATGGATTCAATTTTTCAATTTATAAAAATTTATATTATATATTAATATCAACTTATTTTTTAACCATATTTAATAGTAAAAATAGATAATATTATTTACTGGGTTAAATGTAAAAATGGGTTTACTGTTGGTTAAAATGAAATGATAAGGCTTAAAATGACCTAAATATTTTATGAAACTGATTTTATAGACATATTTTAACCTTATAACGTCAAATTATTGATACTAATACATTTTGGACCATTTTTCCCTGTAAAAAATGTGGCTATATATTTTGATTTTGAAAAATTACAAGTGTGTGATTCACCTCACCTTTAAAAGGCCACCCACTCTGCTCTATTATTCACATATCTAATAAATTTTATTTGGGTAATTACTAACCAAAATCACATAGAGACATTTATAAACCCATTATATAAGTATTTGTTTGGGATGAATCCATTCTCTGAATACATTATGTATAATCCAAACGAGGTGGTCTTAGAAGAGGTAAAATTCCTAAAATTGTGTTTTTTGTTTTATTTATTCTTCCAAAACCTTAAATTATTTTTGATACATGATGATATAATTACCTCAGTATCTTTCATTTATTAATATTTCTTTTATTTTATACTGATTTCCTAAAATCATCTCCACATCCATCAAATGAATTATGAAATCGTGATTCATTTGTATAGAGGACTACCACCTCAAAAACTAATATCATTATTTTTCTATTACCACCTCTCACAGTTGGGTATGATGACGTATATAAATTATATATATTATATTTATAATATAATTATACCTATAGAGTCATTATATCACATATACCTTTTTAAATAACCATTTTTAGATAATTTGATAATGTTGCTCTTGTGTGTGGTGGACTACCTCCTCGCGAAGCGATGTGATTCACCATTCACTAACTCTTTACTTGGAAGGTAATATGTTTAATGTAATTGAAAATATATTATATAAGTTAAATTTTTTTCTATATTAATGATATATTTATTATTATAAAATTAAAATATATCATTTTCTTTCATACCTTTTCACTCCTTGAATGATGAGAATGTCACTTGTGTACATGTGGACTACGACATTCCCAAAACAATGTGACACAATTTTCATCACCACACCGAATGGATGATATATATATGCATAATTAAATAGATTATATGTTATATATTATTTTTTGATATTTATTTACTAATAAAATATTACGTAAGTTCTTTCCATAATGAATATTGAATAATGAAACCGTTACTCAAGTGTACATACATCCTAAAAACTTCAAGATGTAATGTAATTTGTTTTCAAATAAATCAATCATGAAAGGTTTTAAAAGAAATATTTATGTATAAATATGATAATTATTTCAGGATTTATGTTCTTAATATTTTTAAATGATGACCTATTTGACCATAGTCAACCTACCGAATTCATTTTTTGATATAAAAGCCAAATATCTTCAAAACAACCAAAGTATACATAACTGATATAGTAATAAAATATAACATGGTAATAAGTTAATTAAAAGCAAAAATAGACATAGAATTTTTCTTAATAAATTAAATAACCAAAATTAGTTTATTTTCAATGAATATAAATAAAGTACGTGATGATTCAGACTCACTGTCAGGGTTTCTCATCTAACCTTTACATATGTGAGAAATACACTGTATTAAGTATTTATTTATTTATTATGGTTTATATACTTACCTTTTTCTATGTAAAATCTTAATTTTTTTATCTTCATGGTATTTAATATTTTGTTTAAATTTCATTCTTTCGAGGGGGTAATGATACAAAAGTTACCAAAGTGGTTATGACTTATTTCACAAACTCATCACTATTTGGGATTATTTTATTTTATGTTTCCCTTTGAGAAATACTTTTGAATTTATATCATAAAATAAATATAATTTACTAACAATTATAAATTAATGAACTTTTTCATGTAATATTTTCATTTTCCATCTCATTTGTATTTATAATTCTTGATATTTTATTTAAGAAAATCAAACATAATTTATGTCTTCGTCCGAAAATAATTTTTTATAAAAACCCTTATTTCCTAAAAATTATTTCAAAAAATTCTTTTAATTTTTCAAAATAATTTTTTAAATACATTTTTACAAATTAAATACCTTAAAGGAACCTTAAATTTTTTCAAAACAACTGATATTTTTCTTTTACCGCAATTGTGAAAGGAATTGTTGTTTTCACTAAATTGACATGTATGGAATTCCATACCCTCATGAACACTCCATGTTTTAAAACATAATTTAGAAGTTTTAATGGTTATTTTCATGGATTTTTTCAATATTTTTTGTGAAAATTTATTTTCAAAATTTTATTTTTAAAATGAAAAGGGATATTTTCCTCATCAATGTTTTTAAATATATTTTACGGTATTTTTATTATTCAATGAAAACAACCCTTTTTACATATATTCCTCTGGGGAAATGTATTATTGACACCATTTACATTACTCCAGATATTTTATAATTATTCTTATTACATGGGGAATTTATTTACATTTAATATGTTATTTCAAATAGGAATGTTTTTTTGAATTAAGTTTTACCCCTTTCCTATAAGGAATGTATTAGAATTTGTAACATAATGGTGGGGCCCACTATATCCCCTCAATGAATTAGTAGGTCTCATAAGACCTAATATATTCGTTTTTTAATGACTTACAAATCTATGTATATTTATTATCACAATGTCTCAAAAGTAGTACATTTCATCTCAAAAGGCCCTAAGAGTATGTTTTTGATGTCCATCGTTATGCATTCTATCATTATGAATTATATTATTTATATTCAGTGTGTTTATTCGATAAGTTAAAATATCCACATTTTTGTTTCATTCTTATATGATTATTTATATGGAATTATTTGATCATCATTTATTCCTACCATATTATGATCATTTTATTGATTAAATTGAATTTTTTTCAGTTATTTACATTTAAATATTGATTATTCCCAATTTATTCATAGCTTACACTACAATATTACCACTATTGAGCATCTAATATAACCCATTAGTTATGTTTTATTTTCCCAAGGATTCCAGGAATAGTTTTTTTATTGCTATACTGGGTATTCTAAAGGTAATAATGGGATTATAAAATAAAATTATTTTTATATTTTATGTTTCAAAATGTAATATGAATTTTATTTATATATCTATTTTACAATGTAAACTAATCTATGTGGTCCTTTGAAATTTGATTCCTTGTATCTTATGAAAATGTAACAATGAATACACTAGTTTTAGGCTATTGGGGTTGGGGTTTCTATGGTTTGAATTTGATAAAGTTTAGTATAAACCATGTGAACTAGATTTAGGAAAATAAAGATTCAGGAAAATTAACCGATGATATAATTTTGGGATATGTATAGAAGAACATCATAATGTATTTTTAAGGAAGATATTAGGTGATTTTTCCCAGAAAATACATCCCTATATAGAGACTAAATATTAATGTGGTTTTAGCACATATGTACCTATGGGTAATAAAACTGAAAATGGTGCATTGGGCTTGACCCAATAATCAATTGGCACATAATAATGGGCCTTAATATGCACCTTATTTGACACTCCTTGGGGATATTAATAGGATAATTAACATTTTATTTAAAAACCATTATTAAACATTTGAAAATAAATATATCCCCAAATAAAACATTTTTATGGTTATTTCCTCGGAGTGCTTTTTACCAGAAAACCTCATTAGGTGAACAGAAAAGTTTTAAGAGAATATCGTAGTCTATCCTTTTTTGATGTGAAGGAGATGAAATGGTTAAATACGTTCAAATTATGTTCACCATTAATTTCAACAGAGACATATCGTAGGATTTTTTCACAGGTCTATTTGTGTGTGGTTCAATATTGTGGACAATCATCCAAATTGGCCTCACCATAAGTTATCCTTTCACAGAAACTCCCAATTGTTCCCACACCCATAACTAGGTACAGACCTAATTTTATATGGTTAGCAGTCGATTGGGGTTTCAGACCTAATGATAATTAATAAATCACATTTTTATAGGATGGGAAGTCAGGATCATCACACCCTTGGGTGGTCCTACTCTAAGACACTCTTATAGATTCAATAAATGTTCTCAAATCTCTTCCTAATACCAATAAATGACCATTTACCATAAAATAATGACCATATGTTAGTCCATTTTATTAGAAAATTAATGGGATCTCATTAGTGAATCTATCTATATGTATCTAAGCTTCTCCATCCATTTCCCTTTTGTGGGTAGTTGCTTATATGTTGAATCCATACAACCATAAACCCTAGAGTTTTTTTTCTAAGGATGTGATTAAAATATAAAGGATGGGATTGATCCATGATGAGGTGTCTTATATATCATGTTTTAGAATTTGAAGAGTAATCCACATTCTTCACTAAACTCTTTCAATTTAACATCATAAGGAAAGGAAATATATGTGGTCACTTGGGCACTTTTTATTCAACATTATGTATTGAGGAGTCATCCTATGTATCCTGATTATGGAAGGAATCATAGTTATCATAATTCCTTCACTCCCATAGGAATATCCCCAAGGTAGTTTCTCTAATATGGAGGTGATCATATCACTCCACTCATCCGGGCTTACACAATAGGGATTCCCAGGCTGGTAAAGATTCATGATGCAAATGATATTTTCATTACAACTCCATAATCTCACATGATCTATACTCAGTGTGAGAAATGTGGGATAACATTTAGTCACCCCTATTGCATACGGATACATTAATTATATACTGGGAAACCCTTGTGATTTTTATTATAAATCTTGGTCCTTAAGAAATAATATTATGTATCCTAGTTGTAGAGGTAATCAAGGTTATCGTTGTTTAGTTGGATTATCATTCCATTGATGGATGAGGTGGAATGATGAGTCCATGGGAATGAGTAGGTCTCGATGAGTGAAATGTCAGAGAGATAAGGGGATATACACTGAATTGGATGCCCATTTTAGTTTAGGATCAGGTACTATGATGGAGTTATATGTATCTGGGATATTGAATGAATCAGATTCCTCATATTTCAATGAGTTTTCAATTCATTGTTTGGTAAGGAAAGATGGTCATCCCATGGGAGATATTGGGTTCTAATGTTTGGAAAGATAGGGACAAATAAAGACATACACCAAAGTGGATGACCATTTGAGTTTGGGATCAGACCGTATGATGGAAAGTTACATATCATGGTTATGCACACAATTAGAGTCCTCATTGTTACATGATTTATCAATCTATTGGTGGATGAGGAAAGATGATTAACCCATGGGAGATATTGGGTCCTGATTGTAGTAATTTCATAGATATAGTGGGACATACACAGAATTGTATTCCAATTTGAATTTAGTCTTAGGACATCAGAAGGATTTCTATGTATCTTGGTTATGGAAGGAATCATATTCATTATAGGTTAATTGGTCTGGTCTTACACACTAGTTTTGACCTTATATGCGACACATATCATATTATGATGTTGATTGGTTACTGTACACTGAGGTTTCCATCATCCTGATATAGGTTTATTATGTGTATGATATGACCATTATTACTCCCTAAGACCATGTGAGCTATGCTAGGTGTGAGAAACATTAGGGGAAAATAATCAGTAGCATTTCTTATGGATGTTGTGCTTTTGTTTCGGGACTTCCCTATATGTGTTTTCACAAGGATTTTGGGCCTTAAGACGGAACCTTGTGTATCTTGGTTATTTCATATATTATATTCCTCATACTTTAATTATTCAAGGATTAAACCATGTTTTTGCCCTAGGTTGAGGCTGGACAGGGTTATCGAATCCTAGGATGCATGTTTGACCTCGCCTACTTGTCTGCCTAACATGAATTTATTGAATGCTCGACAAGAAATTATTTTCCTCTTGACATGTCGGTGGATGTATTCCTGGAATTTATAAATACAAATTCATTATTCATGTGTATTTTTAATTAGACATCTCAAAACCTATTTGGCATCTCTGAAGGTTGTCGCATGAGCAAGATCAACTTTCCTAGATGTAACGCCCCGACCCCAGTTACCCAGAGTCGGTGCATTATTACATAACATTGGCATGATCACAAGAAAGATCAAATCTCGAAAGACCGATTGTTTTAGTATCCTTGGAAACACTAGATGTATTCATAAGTTTTACATTACATCATAAAATGAAAAACTACTACAACAACATAATGTTTCCACAATCCACACTATTAACCCCTCATAAAATCCCTGCAGGTCATTCATAACATACTTCTTCACATCCTGGGAAAAATAAAACATAGAAAAGGGGTGAGCTCAAATGCCCAGTAAGGATAACAATATAGCGGAAACTTTCATAAATAAGAATAAACATTTAAGGCAATGTATAACTAAAACAAAAGCCTTTTAAATATGAACTTTCAACATGGTATGGCATAAATAAAATGAAATAATGCCATTTACTTATTCACATGGATATTCTACTAATCGAATAATCACATGCAAAAATCAATAACCACTTTCATAATGTTGGAATGCATAATGCCAGACTATCATAACCACATAGCCAAGGCCTCGTGCCAAGACTAAAAATAAGATTTTGTCAAGGCCTTGTGCCAAGACACTAGTTTTTCTCATGAGACCTACCGATGCATCGAGGAGCTATAGCGGGCTCCACCCGTCACATATTAAGTCCAATGCATTCCCATATGAAAAGGTTTAAACATAACATAAACATTCATATTAAAACTAGCATATGAAATGTCAATACTTTCACCATAAACTATGAATGGTATAAAAATAGCACATCCACAGTCAAACATATCACAAAACCTTCAATACAATATAGAAGTTTTGTATCATAATAAATCAACTTCAAATAATCTTAAAATCCAACAAAGGATGTTGACATAGATGAAATCAAAATTCTTTTTAAAGAAATATCTCCTTTTATTTTGAAATAATTTAAGATCTATATAAAATAAAACATTTTCTTTGAAAATATTCTTATAAGCTTGTAAGGGAAGCTTTGAAGATTTTATAATGGCGGAAAATAGCCGCACCCGCCGTATAAGTTAAAAAAACATTCTTACCTTAATTCTGTCGAAATGGTTAAAAAGGACCTTGTTTTGAAAACGACCGAAATATTCCTTTATAAACCACTTATAAAAGTAAAAAAGGGTATAAATGACTTTAACTCATATTATAGTAAATAGTAAAAATGTTTTGAAATGCATTTTTAAGAAACATGGATGTGGATGATAAAGATATCCCAGTAGATTATTACGTATAAACAACCTTGGATAATGAAGAGGTTGTAAAGTAAACCCTTACCTTGTACTTTTCCTTGGTTGGGGTAGGTTAACCTCCTATATAATGGTGAAATAATTGTTATTAAATTATACAAGAATCATATACATTAACATGATATCATATATGATCTTTTAATATTGATTTGATAATAATATCTTAGTATTATCATTATATCGGGTGTTAACATACTTGTTTTCCTTTATATGTTTTGTTACGTAAGACATGTTTGTAAAGGATAGGTTGTATATTATTCATATCCAGAATGATATCAAGTCCGTAAAAATCATTTTTAAATCATCAAATGATAATTATACTTGAATGGATACGATGGAGAATGAATCTCATCGCGTTCGTGGAGACGGTAGTCCGTACGTACGCATGAGCGAAAATATCATTATTTTGATATTAAAATAATATATAAATGTATGGTATATCATATATATACAGAATCATTAACATGTTATATTTATTATTTACATGAGTTACACATCATTATTATACCCATCCAAATAATATTATATTGAATAACAATTACACCACAACGTGGAGACGGTAGTCCGTACGTACGCACGTATGGTGACATGTTATTCAAAGGGTGGATAGAATACTGAACATGGTTGTACCATATTTATAATAACATCACAGTATATGTGAGATACTGGAGTTATTATTTTAGAATGGTAATAACAAAGGAAGAAGAAGTGGAAGAAGAAATGAACTTGGAGAAGGGTGGTGAAATCATTACCTCTTCTTCGGGTTCTTCCTTTTGATTTGATCAAAAGGGCTCCTTAGGTTGGCTTTCTGATCAAACTAAGGCCTCTAGGTTGTATTGAGGGATGTTTGGAGAGTATTTGGGCAGAGTTTGGCCGAACCAAAAGGCTTTGAAGGTGTGAAGAAATGAGAAGGAGGAGTGCCCTTTTATAAGAGGTGTGAGGGGCACCTTTGGAAAATCTAGAAATATTAATTTATAATAAATTCATATTCGGTTTATAATGGCTACAAAGCTTATTATTCAAAGGTTAAGGTGGGTATATGTCGAAAAACACCCAACCAATAGAATTTAGAGAGGTTTTGGTACTTATATCAACCTTATCTTTAAGTATTAACTCTAAGTTAATTAGTTTCACTTTTACAATGTCTCTTTGTATTTTTATATAATATGGTTAATAAACTTACTATATACATCCAATCGACCCCCAAGTGGTACATTAATGATGAACCTATCATGATATAAGTCTCTTGGCCGAACCTTAGATTTTTAGGAATTTAATATCAATTAATAATATAATATTTGTTTCAAGAACTCTTTTATGTCAATTTTGACACTATTCAATAGTTTATTTTTGTGAAACTCATAACAGATTGATTACTTCGAAAAAAGTCCATTAAATCAATCCTAATATATCATATTATCCTAGAAAATTAGTTTAATTCATTAAAAGTTTCATATTATATTTATTTGGGTATTTATAATATCAATTATTTTAATTTTTCACTATTATAGTAATTACTGCATCATCATTGTGTCATAAATAAAATAAATTATTTAATGTATAAAAATTATAAATAAAATATCATTATGTAGGAAATCTTTTTATCTTTATAATGAATATTTATAATCTAAAAGCCAACATATATAACCCTATGTAACAATTGTTTTTCTAAAAGATATATGCTTGTGTCATTTTTGTATTCATTTTGACTTAATTAAAATAAAGTGTCATTATCACTTACAAGTGGATCCATGGGGTCCCAAAATAGACCCAAAGATTCCCATGGTCGACCATGTATCATCCAATAGGGTTAAGACACGTTTTAGGGTAATTTAGTATTATTATAATATTATTTTTTTTATCCCTTATTTACCGGATTTACCCTTAACCATGGTAAATAAAATATTTACCGCAGTAATTATTCAAAATGTCTAAAAATAAAAGTTTCCTATTTACACAATTTGAACATCCTGATTCCAAATATGGAATCCATTTTCCTAAATTAAAAACACAGAAGTGGCAGAAATTAATTTAAAATTAATTCCCGCTGTCAAAACAAAAAGCGTGTCTTTAAGAGATAATAACTATCAAAAGATTGACACTTTTTTATGTTCGGTTTAATTGTAAAATTATGTCCAATGACCAAAATTATATTAAATGGTAAAAATATATTTTAAATATATTTTAAAACCACTCAAATTCATAATTTATCACTATTAATTATTTTGATTAAAAAAGTTGTTTTTAATTAAAATTTAGTAATTTTCACTATTCATCAAAATATGAAAGTTATCCGAAATGTACCAAAATTTCACCTTAGGCTAAATTCGATATTCCGAATCCAAAAATGAAGTCCATTTTCAAATATAAAATATATATAATTTCAAAAAGTAGGAATTAATATTCATAACGGCTATTTTGATTGGTTGTGGTGTGTGTTAAAACTCAAGGTTGCGTACAACACACGCTACTGTATTATTCAAAGAAAGCGTACCGTGGAAGCTTGGGATGTTTCATTTTAAATTTTTGATGTCCCCATTAAGTCAAAAGGTTTAAAATATTGTATTTAAAAAGGGTTCACTATTAAAATTTGATAAAAGTGCAATACTGAAAATGAATTTGTTCTTGCATTATATCTAAGAAACTCATAATATGGATTCTAAAATTATAAGGATTATATAAAGTTTAAAATTTAGATAATACTATTCATAACCTCTTTTGAATGGCTTTTTTTTTGTAAGTCATGGTGTGATTGAACTCGGTGTTGCGTGTAGTGCAAGTTATTTAATTATTTTGAAGAAATAACACACTATGAAATCTTGGGGTGTTACATTCTCCCCTCCTTCAAAAAATTGCGTCCTCGCAATTTGAAATTGTTCTTCGAAAATAAAAGGTTGAAAATAGATAATATATTTGTGGGAAAACCCACATCGGAAATTGTGTTACTAAAATTTAGTCTTAGTACGAGGAAAAGAGAAATGAAATGGTCACCAACAAATTATGATCTCGATTAGGAGAACATTGGTGGTAATTAGAAACATATAATTGGAGGAAAAACGTAAATATTTATAGGTAGTGATTGAGGTCATCAATCACAAACAAGTATAAAATTGAGGTCCTTAAACTCATCAATCTATGATTATTTGAAATACCATCGGTTCAACAAAACATAAGGTATTGGGATAACACATTTTTTTCGTTTCAAAATATCTTAGTTGAAATCCCACATCGAAAAATGAATTAATGAGGCCTCTATTTAAAATAAAGAGTGGAAAGTATGAAGATTACCGAAAATAACACATACTAGGGTTCTATGTAGTAAAATATGGATATGGAAGAAAAATCTAACCATCAATTACATGATGGAGAGTGGTAGAGAACATGGCTATGAAAAGGCCAACAATCCCAAAGCCATAAATTAGTGATGATTTAAGGTACCATCTAGGACAACATTTTTGTTCTAAGTTACTTTTATTAATGTTGAGGAATTTATTTATGAGATTGGCTAAGATCATAAGGAGATATACTTACATTATAATTAGAGTTTTATCCACTAATAAATTTCTACCACAAACTCATCTTTCACTCTAAAAGATAATAGAATGTAAAAAAAAATTCTATTTACACTATTCGTATAGGGTTCCAAAATAAACGAATTTATAATTCATCTACAAGATCTTTTAATAAAAACTACATTATTTAATCCAGGACATCTCGTGGGCCAGTGGTAGGTGATACACCCTTGTCGCCCTTCGGTTGCGGGTTCAAGTCTCGTAGCCTTGCCGGACGCGACGGGTTGCCGCCCGACCTCCGGGTTGTCCTTTTATGGAAATCCAAAATAATCCAAACTAGAACTATCCAAAATACTTCTGTCCAAACTCACAGTCCAACATTTATAAGGAAGGTAAACATAATGTAGATCATTTTACCCTGTAATAGCATATGAATACCTTCATCATGTATTCTTTTAATACACTGAAACATCTTGAATTACCATATTCCTTATTGATTACATTCATGCTCCCTTATTCCATATAGAATGATGGATATACTTAATCAATCCAACAATGTTTTAAACCCTAACAATGATGGAATATACAAATCATTAATCAGTTTCAAGGTAGTTAAGCATATCCAATATAATTTATCCAAATTAATCATGTATTATTCCAAAATCACTACCTCGGTATCAGAACTATATTATGATTTATCATTCTCTCAACCATATATTTTCCAAAAATTTATCCTGCTATTGAGTCACTTTTCTTTGTTCCACACAATCTCAAGTCCTTAATGAAATAGTACTGTAGTACAATCCTTATATACTCCATAATTATTATAACAAGTACATTGTTGATACAACACTCAATTGACATAATCAACATAAGAACTCTAATCATTCCTCTTCATCTGTGGTAGTATCATAACTTGATTATTATCCAATAACATCATTTGCTACATAGTCTGATGACTGGGACATAGGTTCGTGTAGTGTCCAAACTCCTTGCAAACGAAGCATTGTACATTTAAAACCATTTTCTTACCCTTGCAGTCACGTACATTGTGCCCTTTTCCTCCACACTTATAACAAACTCCCATTCCTTTCAGGCAAGTCCCAGGGTGTTTCTTTCCACAGTTACCACATATGGGAAAATTCTTCTTTTCCCTCTTCCCTTTATCCATCTTTCTCTCTTCCATCCTTTTCTTCTCTTGCTTCCCTTCAAAGCCATAGGACTCAGTAAACTCTTTACTTATCTTATCAACACATGATATTATTTCTTCATATGATGATAATACATGGGAGACTATTTCTCTTATAAATTCTAGCTTAAGACCATGAAAGATATGATCCTTCCTTCTCTTTTGATCATGTGCACTTCTTGGAGTTCTCATTCCTTCTACGGGGTGCCATTTCTAAACAATGGCATACACTAGACCAGTTTATGAATCAAAATAAATAATCCCATACTTATAAAACACTTAACATAAATTGAACTATTTATGGATATAATCCATAATAATAAAAATATCTCCTTTGAGGATGTATATACTCATAAACCCTTCATAATTATTTGTAAAGAAAATGAGAGTTATCCTAAGCATATCCCCGGGGAGTGTCGTAACCAAGAGTGCAGCAAGGCCCGTTGTCGTGCACCAGTTCCCGTTCGAGTCTAGCTCAAAGTGGTGTTTTCGGGTTTTACCCCTAGGTACATCTGTGCCAGAGCCGCCTCTACCTGCTCATATCCAGACAGGGATGTATTGCTCGGAAAACTCACAAAATCTCTACAATACCAAAATTCTAGGAAGTTCTTCTATACTAATCCTCAAAGTTCATCTTAGGTCTACGTGCTCTAATCAGAGTTTATCTAAATCTATCTTCCAAGGTTTGTACTAAACTTCCTCTGATTCCAACTGTAATGCCCTGACCTCAGTTACCCAGAGTCGGTGCATTATTACATAACATTGGCATGATCACAAGAAAGATCAAATCTCGAAAGACCGATTGGTTTAGTAGCCTTGGAAACACTAGATGTATTCATAAGTTTTACATTACATCATAAAATGAAAAACTACTACAACAACATAATGTTTCCACAATCCACACTATTAACCCCTCATAAAATCCCTGCAGGTCATTCATAACTTACTTCTTCACATCCTGGGAAAATAAAACATAGAAAAGGGGTGAGCTCAAATGCCCAGTAAGGATAACAATATTGCGGAAACTTTCATAAATAAGAATAAACATTTAAGGCAATGTATAACTAAAACAAAAGCCTTTTAAATATGAACTTTCAACATGGTATGGCATAAATAAAATGAAATAATGCCATTTACTTATTCACATGGATATTCTACTAATCGAATAATCACATGCAAAAATCAATAACCACTTTCATAATGTTGGAATGCATAATGCCAGACTATCATAACCACATAGCCAAGGCCTCGTTCCAAGACTACAAATAAGATTTTGACAAGGCCTTGTGCCAAGACACTGGTTTGTCTCATGAGACCTACTGATGCATCGAGGAGCTATAGCGGGCTCCACCCGTCACATATTAAGTCCAATGCATTCCCATATGAAAAGGTTTAAACATAACATAAATATTCATATTAAAACTAGCATATGAAATGTCAATACTTTCACCATAAACTATGAATGGTATAAAAATAGCACATCCACAGTCAAACATATCACAAAACCATCAATACAATATAGAAGTTTTGTATCATAATAAATCAACTTCAAATAATCTTAAAATCCATCAAAGGATGTTGACATAGATGAAATCAAAATTCCTTTTAAAGAAATATCTCCTTTTATTTTGAAATAATTTAAGATCCATATAAAATAAAACATTTTCTTTGAAAATATTCTTATAAGCTTGTAAGGGAAGCTTTGAAGATTTTATAACGGCGGAAAATAGCCGCACCCTCCATATAAGTTAAAAAAAACATTCTTACCTTAATTCTGTCGAAATGGTTAAAAAGGACATTGTTTTGAAAAAGACTGAAAGATTCCTTTATAAACCACTTATAAAAGTCAAAAAGGGTATAAATGACTTTAACTCATTTTCTAGTAAATAGTAAAAATGTTTTGAAATGCATTTTTAAGAAACATGGATGTGGATGATAAAGAGATCCCAGTAGATTATTACGTATAAACAACCTTGGATAATGAAGAGGTTGTAAAGTAAACCCTTACCTTGTACTTTTCCTTGGTTGGGGTAGGTTAACCTCCTGTATAATGGTGAAATAATTGTTATTGAATTATACAAGAATCATATACATTAACATGATATCATATATGATCTTTTAATATTGATTTGATAATAATATCTTAGTATTATCATTATATCGGGTGTTAACTTACTTGTTTTCTTTTATATGTTTTGTTACGTAAGACATGTTTGTAAAGGATAGGTTGTATATTATTCATATCCAGAATGATATCAAGTCCTTAAACATCATTTTTAAATCATCAAATGATAATTATACTTGAATGGATACGATGGAGAATGAATCTCATCGCGTTCGTGGAGACGGTAGTCCGTACGTACGCATGAGCGACAATATCATTCTTTTGATATTAAAATAATATATAAATGGATTGTATATCATATATATACAGAATAATTAACATGTTATATTTATTATTTACATGAGTTACACATCATTATTATACCCATCCAAATAATATTATATTGAATAACAATTACACCACGACGTGGAGACGGTAGTCCGTACGTACGCACGTATGGTGACATGTTATTCAAAGGGTGGATAGAATACTGAATATGGTTGTACCATATTTATAATAACATCACAGTATATGTGAGATACTGGAGTTATTATTTTAGAATGGTAAGAACAAAGGAAGAAGAAGTGGAAGAAGAAATGAACTTGGAGAAGGGTGGTGAAATCATTACCTCTTCTTCGGGTTCTTCCTTTTGATTTGATCAAAAGGGCTCCTTTGGATGGCTTTCTGATCAAACTAAGGCCTCTAGGTTGTATTGAGGGATGTTGGGAGAGTATTTGGGCAGAGTTTGGCCGAACCAAAAGGCTTTGAAGGTGTGAAGAAATGAGAAGGAGAAGTGCCCTTTTATAAGAGGGGTGAGGGGCACCTTTGGAAAAGCTAGAAATATTAATTTATAATAAATTCATATTCGGTTTCTAATGGCTCCAAAGCTTATTATTCAAAGGTTAAGGTGGGGATAGGTCTAAAACCACTCAACCAATAGAATTTAGACAGGTCTGGGTACTTATATTAACATTATCTTTAAGTATTAACTCTAAGTTAATTAGTTTCACTTTTACAATGTCTCTTTGTATTTTTATATAATATGGTTAATAAACATACTATATACATCCAAGCGACCCCCAAGTGGTACATTAATGATGAACCTATCATGATATAAGTCTCTTGGCCGAACCATAGATTTTTAGGAATTTAATATCAATTAATAATATAATATTCGTTTTAAGAACTCTTTTATGTCAATTTTGACACTATTCAATAGTTTATTTTTGTGAAACTCATAACAGATTGATTACTTCGAACAAAGTCAATTAAATAAATCCTAATATATCATATTATCCTAGAAAATTAGTTTAATTCATTAAAAGTTTCATATTATATTTATTTGGGTATTTATAATATCAATTATTTTAATTTTTTACTATTATAGTAATTACTGCATCATCATTGTGTCATAAATAAAATAAATTATTTAATGTATAAAAATTATAAATAAACTATCTTTATGTAGGAAATCTTTTTATCTTTCTAATGAATATTTATAATCTAAAATCCAACATATATAACCCTATTTAAAAATTGGGTTTCTAAAAGATATATGCTTGTGTCATTTTTGTATTCATTTTGACTTAATTAAAATAAAGTGTCATTATCACTTACAAGTGGATCCATGGGGTCCCAAAATAGACCCAAAGATTCCCATGGTCGACCATGTATCAACCAATAGGGTTAAGACACGTTTTAGGGTAATTTAGTATTATTATAATATTATTTTTTTTAACCCTTATTTACGGGATTTACCCTTAACCATGGTAAATAAAATATTTACCGCAGTAATTATTCAAAATGTCTAAAAATAAAAGTTACCTATTTACACAATTTGAACATCCTGATTCCAAATATGGAATCCATTTTCCTAAATTCAAAACACAGAACTGGCAGAAATTAATTTAAAATTAATTCCCGCTGTCAAAACAAAAAGCGTGTCTTTAAGAGATAATAACTATCAAAAGATTGACACTTGTTTATGTTCGGTTTAATTGTAAAATTATGTCCAATGAACAAAATTATATTAAATGGTAAAATTATATTCTAAATATACTTTAAAACCATTCAAATTCATAATTTATCACTATTAATTATTTTGATTAAAAAAGTTGTTTTTAATTAAAATTTAGTAATTTTCACTATTCATCAAAATATGAAAGTTATCCGAAATGTACCAAAATTTCACCTTAGGCTAAATTCGATATTCCGAATCCAAAAATGAAGTCCATTTTCAAATATAAAATATATATAATTTCAAAAATTAGGTATTAATATTCATAACGGCTAGTTTGATTGGTTGTGGTGTGTGTTAAAACTCAAGGTTGCGTACAACACACGCTACTGTATTATTCAAAGAAAGCGTACCGTGGAAGCTTGGGATGTTTCATTTTAAATTTTTGATGTCCCCATTAAGTCAAAAGGTTTAAAATATTGTATTTAAAAAGGGTTCACTATTAAAATTTGATAAAAGTGCAATACTGAAAATGAATTTGTTCTTGCATTATATCTAAGAAACTCATAATATGGATTCTAAAATTATAAGGATTATATAAAGTTTAAAATTTAGATAATACTATTCATAACCTCTTTTGAATGGCTTATTTTTGTAAGTCATGGTGTGATTGAACTCGGTGTTGCGTGTAGTGCAAGTTATTGAATTATTTTGAAGAAATAACACACTATGAAATCTTGGGGTGTTACACTAGAAGACATCGTAAGACCCGACTAGCTTATCCTGTAAGTCATTACATGATCCCGAAATACATTATTAGAGGGAATCATGTGATCTATCCATATTTCACTAGTTACATCACAAAATATGGTTGTCACTATTGGAGGTAATTTAATGATTCATTGTGACTTGTCTTGGAGGGTGTCATATTTCTTGGATCACTTATTGAGGTGCCACAACAAAATTCAGTTGACTTGTCCAGGGGGTGACTAAAGCGATAGGTGACTTACCCAAATGACATTGAATGGTCTATGTTTTTTATTATGTTGTTATATCTATTTGATATTCCCTAATTATATCAAGATATCTAGTTTACCTATATTGATATCAACATAAGATCTAGGTGACATTCCTAAAGGACATTGAATGTCCTAGATGGTGATACCAAATGGTTTCATGAGAATTTGGTGGCATTTCTGAGGGGATCCATGTGACTTGATCTGTCATCTTTAGGTTACATCACATGATAAAAATAGTATACCAAAGGAGAGGCATGTGACCTATGCAGCATGTTTTGGTGATGTACTATGACCGAGGTGGTTTATTTGAAGCACATGAGGATCATCATATATGTTCTTCACATAAGTATCCCATTTGTTTGTGTTCATACCATCCTTTTATTTTATATTACTAAGATTTTTATGTTTTTTTATGTCTCGAATGTTTTAGAAAATATGTGGTATTTTCTTGGAATAACCCAACAAAATTCCACTGTGTGATCTATGATTGATCACGCAAAGTGCTTATGCATGTTGCGTGATCACACTAGTAGTTCCCCAGATCTATCTGGATAGAAACCATTCTTGTTTGAGAGATAAGACACATGATAAATATACTTTGATACTTAATAGTGCTTGTCCAGGTTCCAAAGAAAATGTTGCCACTTTTTTATGCAGGGTTGGTGGATTTATAGGCATTGAAACCCCGTTTATCTTCTACTTTCTATAACGCACCTTGCCAAAATATAGGCTAGTGCTAGTTTGAGTTATTTTATATCATTTGTTTTCATGATTTTTTTTCATATATCATTTAAGGGTAATCTCATGATTTTCAAGAACTGTGAGATTATCCCATCAACTCCCCATTTTTTGAATTATGACTAATTAAATGGGTCTTTATAAATCTTACAGACATGGTGTGGGCCTTCAGTATTGTGTGGTCAAAATGTAAAAGGAATTTCATAAGAGTAGGATGTCTTCTAAATTGATTTATCATGATATTTTATGCCTTATACAGGATATTCGATGAAATAAGGATGGATTTATACAGGGCCTTTGAGATATCAAACCAACTTGTCAATGGGCCTTGTGAGACCTTTATGGTGTGTAACATGACTTTTATGACTTAAAGCGGCTCTCAAATTTTCTCTATTATGTACTTATATTATTTTTTGATGGCTTAGAGATATTTTGATATTGAACTCTTATTGTTGAAGAATTCTTCTTTACACATTGGTGTTACAATGCGTCACAACAAAAGGTATTATGGTGATGTGTGAGAACTTAATGGATAAACCCTTACACATATTTTTAGAGAGAATGGTGGTGTGTGATATTTCATGGAAATTTCTGAATCCACTCAAATGATGTTGGTGGAATGCTAATGGAATATTATGAATCCATTTGGACATATAATCGGGGCTTCTACGGTGTCTCTCGGGCCTCATGGGCGAATCACATGAGTTTTATGGCCACCATAGGCACCCACCATTCCCCTTTTTATATAATTTATTAATTATAAAATGTTTAGGGTTCTCAAAAATATATAAGAGTTTTTTTGAAGATATCATCTCTACCTATTGATGTTGTGTCGCAATATATTTATGATTGTAAGAGGATCCAACCTTTTGGATGTTTATCTCTTATTTTCCATGGACTTTTTGATATCTATTCAAGAACATTGCATGTGACAATTCATGAGACCAAGGGGAGATTTTATAGAATCTTTCACAAAATCATTGACTATCTGGGGAACCATCTCATTAGTAAAGTAATTGCTGTAGGGGATCAATGGGATCTTCCACATGCTATGCACAATTCACAATGGTCCACATGACCTTCCACAGGTCATGTGATCATGAATATCTTCAAGTTTCACATTATCCATGTGATCATGAACAGAATTATCTTCCCTTTTTAGGTAAAATAACACTCATATTTAGGTATTTATTCCTTCATGAATTTTTTTATGCTCATTCATCATGTGTCAAAAAATTCTCCCCCCCTCAAGAGAAACATCAAAAGAGACAAGTGGTAAGTTTTGTGGAACATAATGGCTTTCCTAAGGTGTTAGCACTATAAAAAATATATCTCTCAGGTGATGTATTTTCATCAAGGTTGAAATTGGTATTCCATATGATTCCCTATAAATAGGAGTTTGGAGAGCATTTTATACACCAGAAAATTGATTCTCATAGATCTTGCGCCTTACTCTAATCATGAAATTTTATTGAAAGACCTTTTCTGCAGTAACCCATTGTGATACCTTATTATGAGTCCATTTTTTAGAACATATTTGAAATAAGTATTTTTCCCATATAACCCCTCAATTAAATCCACTAATATATCTTTGAAAATTATTTGTTTTTTTTTCATGGGGATTCACATTGTTCTTCTGTGTTTTGCAGGATCTTCTAGCTTGATCACATTATCCATTCACAATTAAGGGGATTTTTTACCATGTCATGGTTAAAATATGATGATTCTTATAATGTGTCTTGTGTTTTGGTGAATCCATATGGGCTTGTGAATTCTACGATATCTTCTAGAGTCAAACGATTCTTAATCCATTTATGTGATATTTGAATCACTATGATGATTCATGTGATGCACATGATGTGACCATTTTATGCCTTTGGAAAATATTTTATTTTATCTCTCTGAAATATGACACATAATTTTGTTTAGTTGCATTCCAAATTTCATCATATTTCATCCTCTATAGCTAATCAAAGGGCCATGATTTCTAGAGACTACAATTTTGACCCTAGATATGGCGTGAATTTTGATAATAATGTTCTAAAATTTATTACTCTACTCAACCTTAAAAATTATCTTTTATAACACCGACATCAGATACATGGGTTTGGATTGCTGGAAGATGTTTTCATTCATCTTTCGGAAGTCAATATTTCACATTCTTGTGTGTCAACTTCTCGTGAATGTACTCAAATGAAAATGTTTTAGGATGGATGTCATCTCATATCTCAATTCTATTGGTTGTATTATGTGTTAGAAAGATATCCATTATGTCTAAATAACTTTATTTTTTTCATCATCCCATCTCTAAAATCTTCTATAGAATATATGTATCTTCAATGAAAAATCCTGGGGACTGATAGAGATTGAAATGAGATCTCGGTCCTGTTGGTAATTTTTATTATGTATAATAGTGCCCATTCTTGATCAGGAAAATATTCTTAGAGTTTTTGACCAGATATATGATATTCATATTCATGAAGTAGTATAGATTTCCCAATTTTTCTACTTATCTCCAGCCTAATATTATTCAATATCTAGTTATCCATAGGTGTCTTAGAACCACCTCATTTCATATATCCCATGGAGAGGTTGGAATAGACCTATGAGATATATACCAACTAGGTGAGATACCTCTCTAAGAGAGATGTATGATGAGATCCTTCCTACCACAGATGTCAAGGATGACCCTTGGAAGACTGAATTATTGGTGTGGGGAATGATCATCATTGTGATGGAAAATTTATGAAATGATCTGACATTGCACTCAGTTATATCATTCAAATATTGGAACAATATTTTCCTCTATCATAGAAAATATTGTCCGACCAGTATACTCCCATGTCAGGGACCTTCCTAGAATGTTTGGGATAGTTATGGCTCATTATAAAATATTTTGGAATCTGGGGATCATACTTCATTTGGATATTGAGTGCAGTTATAGGTATATTTGGGTCTAAGGCTTGAAGTATTCAAGGTTATGTTCTTGAATTAGTGGATTTTCCCACCCGGGGTATTCACATTCCATAATATTAGTTAGTAAACTGATGACGGTAGCGCATCTAGTGGAGGGATGATGCTTTAATCTAGTGGTGTTGACCCTTTCATGCATATACCTACTCTTTTTCTATATTCATAAAGATAGAATCACCTATTTTATTAGCGGTTCTTTCTAGTTTTTATTTGACAGGATTGGGGATCATTTACAATTCTAGGAATACTATAATGCCACCAGGATTCTAGATGCCATATATTTCCCTAGGTTGTTGAACAAAAATGGGGTTCGGGATATATCAGTAATATCTAAAAAAAATTGGATGTGGTGAGTCAATCCTATATCATTTATTTTTTCCTTTATCCAACACCAACTTGGGTAATCATTGATAATGGTAATGGATATCTTAGTGAAAGGTTTTACATGATCTCTCACCAGTATAGGGTTGTTGTAGACATGATGGAGGAGGTGATAATGAAATGACCTGAACTTTTTAATTATATCTATTTCCAAAATTTGTGTGTTATTTTATTTTATACTCAACAAAACTATATCCTTTAATTAATGAAGTGGGTTTAATTAAAATTAGACCATTGGGTTTCAAATGTTATATGACCGTTGGTCAATATTACCATTGGAAACTATAATCTTAACATTGTGTTTTATAAATACAATTATATTGGTCAAATAATATAGAAAGAATATTGAATGGCCTCATCCAGTAAACTCGGGCCATATGAATCCCATCTGTCGGAGCATGGGAAGGAGGTAGCATCACTCGGCTTTGCTCTGGACCAAGCCTAAGCTGAACTTTAACATATGAAACTTGAACGAAATCACCTAAGGGAGAATTTCAAGATGATATAAATCATTACTCGGGCAATGTTGTCCAAGACACCCCAAGATTCTATCACCATAACACACCTCACACTTAGGTCCTATGCTAGTGTTGTAAGGGAATATTTAAAGAGACCGTAGATAGTTTGTAAATAAAATTGTTATGTCTTACTATGGAAATGTTTTTGAATTTAAAATATCCAAATAAATATTGGATGTGTATTATTGATGAATTTATGGAAAAAGGGGTATTTTAAAAAAATTTTGAATTCTTTAAAAAATTAATAATGTGAAATGATTTACAAAAAATGGTCTTCTACAGTTGTGATCCGTGAGAATTTTAGTGTCTAATAAGATAAACTTGATTTTTAGTGAATAGAAATTTATAAATTGTAACATACACATTTGAATAGTAATGAATAGTACTGAATAGTAAATTGGACAAAAAAATAGAAACTTCACCCATGAATGTATAAATACAATTTAAACCTCTTAATAGTTAAAAAACAATCATAATATATTTTTTTATATTTTTGTATTTCATAAATATTTTATTTACAATTTCATAATTAATTTAATAATTTAAAATGGAAATATATTTTTATAAAATGAAATCATAAATTGTTAATTTAATGTATTGTGGTTATACGATAATTTTATGGGACCTTGATTACTTTTTAAGGTGTTACAAAATGAGTTATGGATTTAAAGTTATATTTTTTGAATAAATAATGATTTTATTTAAAATTTAAATTTAAAATATTTAGAAAAATATTATCATAAAATGATTTTCATTTTTGAATTCAGATTTCTGATATTAGGTTAGGGTGAATTTTGAGGATTTTTCTGAAACAGTTGAATTTTCAGTGAATAGTAAAAATACTATTTTGAGTTTCGGGTGTTTAATGACATCATTAGTGACTTAATAATGATGTAAGTTTTCTGGTCAACTTATTAATATTGTGATATGCTATGAGGTGTCCCAAATCTCCAATACTGTGTGAAATACCATGGGCAAGCCCATGGTTTTTCAAATACAACCGATGATGTGTCCGTCGGAAATTAATAATTTATTCCCACACGTTTCCTATAAATACCAAGCCATTTACCTCGTTAATTTCATCTACAATCTTCCTCAAAGAATTTATGGTCTCTTTACTTCCCAATTAGTCCTCCCAAGGTTCCCTCAAGCCTTCCAAGGTCCTGACCTTCAATATTTCGAAGTTACTCTTCAAGGTAAGGAAACCATTCACCCTTCTCTTTTATATCATGACTTTCTTTATGTTATGTCTTCTAGTTCCATTTTATTATGAGGGGGATCATTCTTATATATCTTTAAAACTTTATATTTCATTTCAAATGATGATAGACCATTTCCACTCTCATCAATTGATTTCCTGAATTTTTATGTGACGTAGTTAAGTTGCTGAATTTTCGTAAAAGAAATTGTGCATTCTGTTTCCTTGAAAGATTCATTTTCATGTGGTCTGTCATTCAATTGTCCACAACATGATATTATTTCATTTAATTCTGTACCTATACTATAAAATTATTCATTTATTGATGGTAGTCCCTTGTCCCTTATCTTTATATTATTTTCTAAAACCATTTTATATAGCCGTTATGCTGCAGAAATTTCGTCCCAAATTTTCTCTCTCTTTTTCTCAAAGAATTCTCTTGTTTTATTTATGTGAATACCTAGATTATTTATTTTCTATGCGTGTTCATAGATACAAAAAGAGTGATATATTTTATTCTATAATTGACATACATGTAACCATCACTCCCTTTCCATGGGTTATAAATGAGATAAGTATCTTATTTTTATGCACTTTTAAAACATCATGAGTTTGAAGTGATAGACATTTATTTTACTCTCTTAGGGTTATTTATGAAATCTTTGATTATGATCTATGTGTATAACATGAAGATATATACATATTAAGGGTGTGCACTAATAGCGCTCCAATGCATTGGGTACAGAATTAATCTCTATAGATGACAAGTTTCACAATACCTTGGTGAATAACCATGGTAAATTTTATGAAATCTCGAGGATAAACCTTGGTGATATGTTCATGAATGTCTAAATGAAATTTTGTAGCCACATATTCATGTTATGATTCATTTTCATTTTATAATGATATTCCAATTCTTCCATTGCTCTTATTTTTATGATTTTTATCAAGTTCTTATTAATATTGCTCACGATCACATGTGAACTATTTCTCTTGTTTTTATTACTGAGCCTTATGCTCACCATTTTCTTTGATGTATGTCTCCAATATATGATACATAGTAATTTTACATAGGATGAACCTATGATTAAGCCTTACGAGTGGTTTAGAAGAATGTTTTATGTTATTTCCATGAATTATGTTAATGATTTCCAATAGAGTAGACTTTAAAGATCCTATATATGTAAAATTTAATTAAAAGTTATGTAATT
The DNA here is from genome assembly GCA_963277665.1 of Viscum album. Lineage (NCBI taxonomy): Eukaryota > Viridiplantae > Streptophyta > Magnoliopsida > Santalales > Viscaceae > Viscum > Viscum album. The sequence goes on along the minus strand of OY728135.1, from coordinate 1,495,212,002 downwards.
AAAAAGAGGGATTCCATAGTTTGTATCAAATTATAGTTTAGTTATTTATGGAAATTAGGTTATGAAATCATTAGGAATAATCCTATAGAAAAGTTTAAATATTGGAAAACTTCCTGGTATTTTAGTGGGTATTGAGTAAGTGATTTATCAAGAAAATACATCCATGTTTGGATACGAGAAATTAGAGGCGGCTCTGGAACAGAGGTACCTAGGAGTGAAAACTCTGACAAGGAGGTTTGGGCTTGACTTGTGGTATCTTGGTATATGACAACGGTCCTTACTGCACTCTTGGGTACGACACTCCCATGGGATATGTTTGGTTAATTATAATCTTTTTATGAATCATTATAAAGTATTTATAGAGAAATGTAATTGTTTATATAAGTTTTAAGACATAAAATATATTATTGTTAAAATATTCTTAAATGTAATAAGTTTATCACTAAGGTTTTATTCTTTTTGAAATGGTGGAAAATAGGAGGAACCGTGAAATTGGTGACCGCAATGGACCATGCGCTGGAGGCCCTCTGATGGAAGCCGAAATGGAAACATTCATGTGTATGATGAACCAACTGACTCGTTTTATAGAAAATAACTTGAATCAAGCTGAGAGACCGATCTCACCATAAAGGGAACAACATTTTGATAAGTCCTTTATGCATCAATGACCACCAACCTTCAATGGATCGACCGACCCATTGATTGCTGAACAGTGGATCAGCTCTATAGAGAAGATATTTTATATGCTGTGCTGTTCAGAGCAAGAAAAGGCTACAATGACTGTCTATCACTTAGAGGGAGAAGATTGTCAGTGGTGGGAATAGAATAAAAACACCAGGAAAATAGTGGAGGTTGAAGCTATGGAGTGGGAAGAGTTCAGAGGGATCTTCTTCAGTAAGTATTTCCCTCATTCCATGAGAACAAGAATGGAGAAAGAGTTTCTTGAGCTGAAGCAGAAGGAGAATTAATCTGTGGGAGTATATGAGATGAACATTACAAGACATTCCCATTATACCTAATTATTTTTCATGGATCCTAATGGTGATGATGATAGATTCATTGGTGGACTGAGACCTTATCTGCGGAAGAATCTATCCAACTGAGACTATGACAGCTATGAGGAGATAGTACAGAGTGCAATGAAAGTCGAACTGGAGTTTGGTGAGAAGTAGTGGTCTCATAAATCAAATGAAAAAATAGATTGATGGAGCCCATATTATGGAGGACCTTTTATTAGGGAATAGGAAGCAAGCAAATGCAATGTACCATGTGTAATTAATGTGGGAAGAAGCGTTCAGGGAACTGCCTGCTCGGGAGCGGGAAATGCTACAAGTGTGGAAGAGATGGCCATATTGTGAGGAATTTATGTAGTGAGGTCAAAACTCAACTTCCAAACACTAACTACAAGGGGAAGATGGTGCATTCCCTACCTGATGTCCAGTGCTTTACATGTGAAAAAATTGTGCACTTTGTGAATCAGTGTCCAATTATGAGGGTAGTGTAGGGAAACCACCATCAGCCTCATCAAAGGACAAGGGAGCAAGGTCATGATTTTTCTATCATGAAAATTGAAGTCGAAGATCCAAATTATGTGTTAGTAGGTACTCTTGTCGTTCTCTCAAATCTAGAAAATACTTTTTTTGATTCTGGACCAATGCATTCCTTTATTTCCTCCAAGTTTGCAAAGAATTTGGAATCAACCCCTGACTTGATAAAAGTTGAGTTATCAGTCAATACTTCTGGTGGGATTATCCAAGCACTGTCAGTGTTTATAAAATATTGTATTTACTATGGTGAACACAATATTATCGCAAAACTGGTAGTCATTCCCATGCTAGAATTCAACATTATACTAGGGATGGAATGTATATCAATGTATAATTCTAAGATCAAATGCAGAAGTAAGAAAATATTAGTAGTCTTGAATGGAAAACGTATAGTTATCTTTCAAGGAGAGATATCTCAAACTGATATTTCTCAATAAGAATCTCCTATATCATTCTTTATGGAATTTATTAGTGAATAAGAAGAAGAATGAAATGAGATTTTAATTATAGAAAATGTCCCCATCATCTAGGAATACATTGATGTATTTCCTAAGGAGTTCCCTGGACCTCTGCCAGAAAGAGAGGTAGAGTTATCTATTTAACTCGTACCTGGATCTCATCCAATATCAAAGACTCTGTATAGGATGAAAAATGTGGATCTGGAGGAATTAAAGAAACAAATCCAAGATCTATTGGAGAAGGGTTTTATTCGACTAAGTGTTTCTCCTTGGAGAGCACATGTTCTCTTTGTGAAGAAGAAAGATGGATCGACGTAGCTATGCATTAATTATAGAGAACTAAATATAATCACAGTAAAGAACAAATACCCTCTTCCAAGAAATGATTACTTATTTGACCAAATTTGTGGGGCTCAATTCTTCTCTAAGATTGATCTTCGATCTGATTATCATTAATTGAGGGTGAATAAAGAAGATATTCTAAAAACTACCTTCCAATCAAGATATGGGCATTATGAGTTTGTTGTTATGCCTTTTGGACTGACTAATACACCTACTATTTTTATTGGATTTGATGAATGTAGTCTTTCTGGACTACCTTGATAACTTTGTGTTAGTTTTTATAGATGATATCCTAATATATTCCAAAAGTCTTGAGGATCATGAGGATCATCTAAGGGTTATTTTGATAACTTTATGGAAGGAAATGATTTTTTGAAAATTTAGTAAATGTGAATTCTGGTTACAAAAAATTTCATTCTTGGGGCACATTGTTACCAATAAACAAATCACAGTTGATCCTACAAAGACCAAAGTTTTATAGGAGTGGACTTAGCTTACAACAATAACTGAGATTCATAGTTTTCTTGGATTTGCGGGATATTATAGGGGGTTTGTGAAAAACTTTTCACATCCTTCTAATCCATTAACCAAGTTAACTCAAAAAGGGGTCAAATTAATATTGATAAAGGAGTGTGAGGAGAGTTTCCAAGAGCTGAAGAAGAGATTGGTTACTTCACTGGTGTTAACTCTGCCCTCAAGTAGATAAGGATTCATTATTTTTAGCGATGCATCTCTAAAGGAGCATGGGTGTGTCCTCATGAAGAATTACTATGTCATTGCTTATGCATCTCGACAGTTGAAGACTCATGAGGAGAACTATCCTATGTATGATGTAGAGATGGCTGCGATTGTTTTTTCTCTGAAGATATAAAGGCACTATCTTTATAGGGATAAGTTTGATATATACACAAACCATCAATGTTTAAAGTATATTTTCACACAAAAGTAATTGAATGTGAGATAAAGGATATGGTTGGAAATCCTTAAATACTATGATTGTTCAATTCATTATCATCCCAGTAGAGAAAACAAAGTCATTGATGAATTAAGAAAGAAAGACCCAGTTCTTCTGTCCATTATGAGGATTCGAAGAGATCTATTGATCAATGTGTTAGTAAAGCTGGACATGGGAATTATAATGGAAGGGAAATCATCATCCCTAACCCAAATTATTTCTCAACCATCGCTACTAGATAAGATCAAGAAAGATCAGCCAGAAGATCCTTTGTTATAGAAGAAGTTTGAGGCTTTGAATGATGGGAAGTTTGTTGAGTTCAATACTGATCCAGAAGGTGTACTGAAATTTCATACAAGACTATGAGTTCCATATATTCCAAAAATAAAGAAGGAGCTGATGGAAGAAGCTCATATATCTAATTTCTTTATACATCTTGGTATCATGAAAATGTATAAGGACCTTCATGATCATTATTGGTGGGATAAATTGAAAAGGGATATTGCTGACTACACATCAAGGTGTCTGGTATGTCAACAAGTGAAGGTTGAGTGACAACTTCCTAAAGGGGTATTTCAACCAAAACCCATAGCAGCATAGACATGGGACAATATCACTATGGACTATGTCACTGGTCTCCCGAGAAATTCCAAAGGAAACATTGTGATATGGGTTATTATGGACCATCTCACCAAGACTGCCCATTTTATTTCTATCTCGTAGGTTCCGAGCATAGCGGAAGCACATTGGTGGGTCGAACCAAATTTAATTTTAGCGTTAACAATGATCAATCTGAGATCCATCACGATGTAAAACGCCAGATCTTCGGAATAGAAGGAAGAATGAAAAACAGAAGAGGGAGTCCCAGAACCATAGAGATATGATAATCATATTTTCGTTATAATTAATTTAATTAATTGATAAGAATTACCTTGATTGAATTCTTTCTTCGTTGATGTCTCCGATCACAATCTGGTGTGATTCGTCATTGCGTTGTAGAAACCAATTGTAGGATTCCTCTAGTGGTGATCCACACATGCTCCATGTATCTCTGGATATTGCTGAAGGGATCTCCAGGTGTTAGAATGGAAGAACCTTTTCTTGCGATGTCCACCTTCGATCTCCATGAACTGGTGGTGGTGGATCTCTCTCGGTCTTGAGAGCCTTCTTAGAGGATAGAATTCTTTTAGCCTTGAGAGAACTCTCTAGAATTTTTGTGCACAATAAAAGGGGAAAAGTGTTGGGTTGTGAGGATATTTATAATCGGGTATGTGTTTATAGAGTTATGGCAATAAATACATGATTTATGCATTTTATTTATTTCATTAACTCTTATTGAAAACTCCCCATGTCCAATGATTGATTCCTTGACCTACGCCCATGCTGATTATAATAAATATAATTTAATAAAATGATATTATTTCTTCAAAATCCCAACTGGAAAAACAACACATCGTTTAATCATTAATACATGGCATGTACTTGTTTTCCATAAAATTACACGGTGTGTATATTCAATATACACGACATGTACTTTTATTTTCCATTTTTTGTTATTTCCTCCACAACATTTATTAGTCATTGAGTAATGGCTATTTATTTCTTAAATAAATTTAACTGCATTACTTGCTAATAAATATATATTATTTCGTCTATAATATATTCTCTTGAATAACTAGTGTCGAAATAAATGCGATCAGGAATCCTTAAATTATAATTAAACCACAGCCGGGAATAATCTTTATTTAACTTTTTAAATTAATATTTAACTAAGATACATGGACACACTTAGTGTGTGACCCTCTAGGACTTTTTCTCATTGGCATTAGGCAGTATTGCCTAAAGTCCAAGATTACTGTCTAGCAACGGGTCAAGGCACCCAAGAGAGAGAAGTTGACGCCGCATTGACGTGTCACCTCATAAGAATACTTACCGTGTAATATAATCCCTTTTTCATGATATCTTGAATCAAGAGGGTTGCATGATAGTGCCATCAACCCTTGTGCTCGATTATTCTTTCTTTTAATTTCTTGAATTGAACTCGCCCATACCTTACCATGGGCATGGATTTATTTAGGCTATATCAATTCCATCAAAGGTCCTGAGATATCCACTTCTGATATGGAACAGAAGGGACAAATACTTTCTCGCATTTTCTTTTAATGTAGTATTACACATGACGCACCCAACATATCCTACCTCACTATTAACAGTGTGTTGTCACCATTTTTGTCAACACATCTCAGTGCGCGAGTTGTAATACACATTAATAATATCATTAAGGTCTAAGGACCAATACACACATCCGCAGATAGGAACATCCAATGAAACTATGAAATGTGGATTTCCTACTGGCGGGTCTCGTTCACATAATATCCTCTTAGATATTACCAAGGGCACACACCATGAGAAGGTGCCTCAATGTTTTATGAGTCCTCACCCCTAATGGCCTGTATTATTTGTGTCCCTCAAATAACATCATCCGAAAATAGAACATATATTCAAAAATAGTGTTATGGAACTTCTGGGTTCTCATCAAAGCAGTGATATTCTATGAAACTTTAATGCAACAACATTCCTTAGGACATTATCACATGAATTGTCATGAAAAAGAACAATAAATATGTGATAAGGCTTTTATTAATGAATAAATTATAAAGTAGTTGGTTCTTGGCCACCAACTCCAACAGTCTCCCACTTGGACTAGAGCCAATTTCTAACAACCTTTAACCTGCTAGATCTCACATGATATTCATGATTCTGCTGAGATAGTCCTTTAGTCATGGGGTCCACCATGTTCTCTTTCATGGACACATTGCTCACTGAAACTTCATCCCTTTGATAGAAACCCCTCAAGAGGTGTTACTTTTGGATTATGTGCTTTGTCCGTTGATGTGAACTTGGTTTTTTCGCAAGAGCCACCGTTGCAGTATTATAACAATACAACGTGATAGGATCTTTACTTCTAGGCACCACATCATGATCCTAGACAAAGTTCCAAATCTAGACGGCTTCTTTGGCTGCATCAAAAGTTTCTATATATTCGAACTCCGTGGTAGAATCGACAAAACTAAATGGTTTGAACTATTCCAGATCAGAGCTCCTCCATTAATATAGAAAACATATCCATATTGTGACTTCAGATCGTTCTGATCTATCTGAAAACTTTCATCAGCATACCCTCTGATGAAAAGCTCCTCGTCTCCTCCACACACTAGGAAAATATCTGTAGTTCTTCTCAGATACTTACAGATAATCTTAACAGCAGTCCAATGTTGTTCTCCTGGATCTACATGATATCTGACAACCATGCTCAGTGCATAGGCATTGTCAATCCTGGTACATAAAATGGAATACATGATGGATCCTATAGATAAAGCGTATGGGATCTTACTCATTATATCTTTCTCATGATGTGTCTGGGGACACATTTTCTTAGAAAAATGTAAGCCATGAGACACTAGAACCAATCACCTCTTGGATTGTTCCATACTAAATATCTTAATTATCTGGTCAATGTATATACCCTGACTTAGTCCAAGTATCCTCTTCTATATATCATGAATGATCTTGATCCCTAGAATGTTGGCTATTATTCCCAAATCCTTCATGGAGAAACACTTGTTCAGCCAGTCCTTAACTGACTGTAAGACTAGTACATTGTTTCCAATAAGCAATATGTCATAAATATATACTACTAGGGAAATGATTTCATTCCTATTAAACCACTTATAAACACATGGATCACATTAGTTCATAATGAAACCAAATTTTTTTATCGATTCATCAAATAGAATGTTCCATGACCTGGATGCTTTCATTAATCTATAAATGGATTTCAGTAACTTGAAAACCTGTTTGGCTTCACCTAGTGTCACAAACCCTTCTAGTTGTGTCATGTAGAATTCATCCAGAAGGTTCTCATTATGGAATGTCGTTTTGACATCCATCATCCAAATATCATATTCATGGTAAGCTTCTATGGCAAGTATGATTCTTATAGATTTAAACATGGAAACTGGCAGGAAGGTTTCATCAATGTAAATTCCTTGAAACTGTCTGAATCCTTTAGTAACTATCCTTGCATTATAGGTGCTAACATGACCTTCCATGTTCAATTTTCTATTGAATACCCATTTGCATCCAACAGGATCTACATCAACTGGCTCATCAACCTGAACCCATACTTGGTTCTGATACATGGAATCCATCTTAGAATTCATAGCTTCAAGCCATCTTGTAGCTTCTGATCTTTCTACTACTTCCTTTTAGGATAGAGGATCATCATTTTCCAACAATAATGTTTCCCCATCCTCGGGGACTAGGAAACCAAATATCTCTAGTTCCCTTACCTCTCTTGAGATTCTATGCAGTACTTGTGTTTCTAGAACATCTTCCACAGGGACCTATGGAACTTGTTCCTATACCAACTCATGTGTATCATGAGCATCAACTTTGTCGAATTCAATCTTGCTCCCACCATCCCTTTATAGAATGTGCTCCATCTCAAGAAATATGGCTGGTTTGGTGACATTCACTTTCTTGTCTTGAGGGTTCTATAGGTAATATCCTTTAGTTTCTTTAGGATATCCTATAAATATACACATCATGACATGGGGTACTATTTTTTTTCCTGAGAATGCCTTAAAAAACTCATCACATCCCCATAAATGTGAATGCGACAAAATGGGTTTCTTTCTCTTCCATAACTTGGAGGGAATTCCATTTTCCACCTTAGTCGGTACTCGGTTTAATGTGTATTCTGTAGTTTGTAATTCATATACAAAAAATCATAATGGAAGATTAGAATGAATCATCATAAACCTCACCATGTCTAAAAAGGTTTGGTTCCTCCTTTCACTAACACCATTCCACTGTGGTGTATAAGGAGGAGTAAGCTGAGATAGAATCCTAGACTCCCATAAGAAGATTGATGAACTCTTGGTCCAAATATTCTACACCTCGATCTGATCAATGTTTCTTTATCTTCATACCAAGCTGATTCTCTACTTCATTCTTGAATTCCTTAAATTTCTATAAGGCTTCGGACTTATACCTCATTTAGTAGATATATCCAAATCTACTCAAATCATCAGAAAAATTAATGAAGTATGAATATCCACCTCTAGATTCTACTGGAAATGGTCTACATACATCTATGTGCACCAATACTAGAAACTCTGTGGCCCTTTCCCCTTGTCCACCGAAGGGCGGCTTGGTCATTTTTCCTTGTAAACAAGCGTGACAGCTATCATGTGGTTTTAGCTCAGTAGAGTCCAAATAACCATATTGGCATATCATTTTCAAGAACTTCTCATTTAAATGACCAAGACGGTGATTCCACAACTGGGTGATGTATGAGTCATGTGAGTTTATTTCGTTATTGACTTCCAACACTTGGTTTTTGTAATTTTATACATACAAACCATTATTTAAATTTGCCATACCATAACATAAATTAGTCTTATAAAAGAGACAACACTTATTTCCAAATTGGAAAATAAATCCATCTATATCCAAACAAGATATAGAAATTATGTTCTTGGTTACACTAGGCACATAATAACAGTTATGTAAAACCAAAATCATCCCACTCGGCAATGAGAGGTGGAAATCTCCAATATCTAATATACCCAACCTTGCGCTATTGGCATATCAAAGATCCACCTCTCCTCTGGTAGTCTTTATAAATCTACTTGGTTCCGACATTTGAATACAAATGTGATCCCCATAAGCTGTATCTAATACCAAATGAGTAGAAATAGAAATATTACACTCAATAATGAACACACCTTTAGCATCCCCATGCTTCTGGGTGCAGTTCCTCTTCCATTGGCCTTTCTTGCCACATGAAAAACACACCGCCTCCCATTCCATGTCTGCCTTTGGATCTTTCCCTTCATAGAAGGACGGTGCTCAGGGCTTCAGAACGTTTATAAGTCTTTGTCCCCTTTTCCTCGTCCTTCCTTTTCTTATTCACCTTAAATACTGTGGGTTTGTCATGCCCCATGTCCTTATCTACCTGGAGAATTATGGTCAGAAGTTCCAATAGACTCTTCTCATTTTTTCTCATGTTAGAATTAACAACGAAGCCAGAGTAGGTCTTGGGAAGTGACGATAGGATGAGATCTGTATGCAACTCATCCGGGAACATAATCCCTAAGATATCCAGGCATTCAATTTAGCCAATAATCTTGAAGACCTGAGGCCCGACTGGTGTAGAGTATCCAAGATTAGTTGTAAAAAAAGATTTGGAGTTCTCATATCTATCATGTCTCTCCTTCTCTTGGTAGTGGTCTTTATGGTGAGACATCATGCTATACGTGTCCATGTTTTCAGGTTGCTTCAAGAGCTCATTAGACATAGACGATAGCATGAAACACTGGGCATCTATGGCATCATCCATGTGTTTCATGTAGAGAGAGAGTTCCACATCACTGTCCTCCTTTCCATTCACAACTGGAATAGGCTTTTCTAGTACATACAGTTTCCTTTCATGGAGATGGATGATGCATAAACGCCTCTGCCACTCTTGGAAATTGGTGTCAGTGAGAAAGTTTTCCTTCTAGAGCATGGTTAACAATGCTATGTTGGAATTCATTTTTCATTACATTTCTACAAATTAATTCGAGAAAAGGTTTAGTACTTTATTGTAAAAAATGATACAATTAAACAACTTAATACGTATTAGTCTCCCACTATTTTATCAAAATCCAACATCCATCCACCATTGAATTTGGAATATTCTGTTTCCTGAATATTATAGTGTAAAGGATCCATATTTCCCTTTTCATTACCCTAACAAGGGTTGGTCAAGCAACTTGAAGGGTTTTAGGTTAGCATTCCAAATTCCAACTGCATTACCTCGCAACTCCTTGATCCACTGTGTGGACTCCCCAATCTTGAAATCCTTTTATTTTGGATTTCCTAAACCTTTGCCTCTTGGTCACAACAAGTCCTATTGTGGCAGTCAACCCTTCATGTGAACCAAGTATATTCAACCCAAAACCTTGTATTAGAATTCCCAGATAATTGAAAGCACCCCAACTAGGGCTGGTCAAGCACTTTGAACTATGGTTCGATTCTATCTAATATTATGGAAGGCTATACTGACTTAATATTTCGTTGAGGGATTTTATCCTTATACATAAATTTCTAATTTATTATCTTTTATTACATGCTAGTTAATATTAAGTGGGATATACTTAAGTGATTAACCATGTCTAAGATAATATTTACTTATAAGCAGGTTTTATTTTACTTCCTTATTGCATGATCGTTTAATTCAGTAATTGTTTGATCATGACAACACACCCACAATAAATAAACCATGAAATTTTCAAAAATAAAATAAATTGTATGATCATGATATTTTTCTATTGGTTAGTTTATCTATAGGTTGATAAATTAACCCAAGACCTATGGGAGAAACCCCTTGAACCTTTCAGATCGTGTTTACATATTTCCACCTGTCCACCTTTGTATCTCCTTGGATTGGTTTTTCCTTGGCTCCTAACTTGAGCCGCCTCCACCATCTTGGGAGTTCCATCCATCAAATATGCATTTATCTCAAACGTAGGTGAGGGTTAAAAAGGGGTTTTACATAACAGAATCCTTGGACATGCAGGCCCTACATATTAATGAGGATAAGGCTCACATGTCAAATTTTTTAATTTAAATAAATAAATTAAAAGAAAACATTCACATACAAAGGTCTTGGTCTTTCTCATGGTCATCCATTCATGCAACGATATTTACACATAAATAAAACTAGCATTCAATTATTTAATCATTCTTGATTAACAAAAATCACGCTCGAATCAATTAATTATCTTTAATTAATCAATCCTTTTTTCTTAATCCCCTTTCTGAATTTCCTTGAGATTCTCATCCATCATAATTTTAAACAAATAAATTCATTTAAAATTGTCCTTGTATGTAATGTGTACCTTGGAGGAAACCTGGTGAATTTCCATTCATTATGCAGATGTTAAATTAAAAACACACACACACATATATATATAACACCTATCACATGTCGTGACTCAGCTTGACGCCTACACTATAGTACACGTATCAAGGGTTTGTATAATATAATAATAATTTTTATTAAATCTATGTAATTTGGATGAGTAGACGACATGTATTTCCTACAATATGGTGTGTACTTTTTGTTCATTGTCCATTCGAAGTACACACATGGGGATATGGTGTGTTGGTGTACATCAGAAATTTTTGGAGTACATGGCGTGTTCAGTGGGACACACGCCGTGTAGTTTTTGCGTTACACGGTTTCCAGCTGGGCAATCCGTGTACGGGGTACACGGTCCAACTCTAAACCGAAGGGACTACATGCTGTGTTTAGTTGGACCACACGGCGTGTAATTTGGAAATTGTGTGCTACCTATTCTTGGTCAATCCACGGTGTCATAAATGACTTAGATAGGATCCAATACACAATCTGATTTAGCACAACAGTCAATGCATTGAACCTAGACTACATGGTGTGTACTTCCTAATACATACCATGTATTCTGGTGTTATATGGCCAGGAGAATTTGGAACCATTGGATGAGTTCCTTTACTTTATTTTAATAAAAATTAAGAGGAAAACTATTTTTTGTAAGGTGAATGACAAACAAGAGGGGAGGAACCGATCTCGAGATTCATATTTTTAAGAACGATTAAAAATAATTCAAACAACTAAATTATTAAATTCATAAATCACCAATGAAAAAATAAATAATTATAATCAATGATACGACCTCTATCATACCACTTGCAGGTTCCAGGCATAGTGGAAGCACGCTGGTGGGTCGGCCCAACTTAAATTTTAGCATTAACAATGGTCAATCCGAGATTCGTCACGACATAAAACTATGGATCTTTAGAATAGAATGAAGAGAAAAAAAACAAAAGATGGAGTCCCAGAACCATAGAGATAGGATCATCATATGTTGGTTATAATTAATTTAATTAATTGAAAAGAATTACATTGATGGAATTATTTCTTCGTTGATGTCTCCAGTCATGATTTGTTTTGATCCATCATTGCGTTATAGAATACAAGTGTAGGATTCCTCTAGCAGTGATCCACATGTGCTCCATGTATCTCTGGACATCCCCGAAGGGATCTCCGGGTGCAATCATAGAAGAACCTACACCTTTGATGTCCTCCATCAATCACCTTGATCCGGTGGTGGTGGATCTCTCTCGGTCTTGAGAGCCATCTTGGAGGAAAGAGTTCTTTCGACCTTGAGAGAACTCTCCAAAATTTTTGTGCATAACGATTGAGGAAAAGTGTTGTGGTTGAGTGTATATTTATAATCGGGTTTGAGGTTATAGAGTTATGACAATAAATAAACATGTTACACGTTTTAATTATTTCATTAACTCTTATTGAAAACCCCCCATGTTGAATTATTAATTCATTGACATGTGGCCATGCTGATTATAATAAATATCATTTTATAAAATGATATTATTTCCTCAAAATCCTGACTGGAAAAACTACACGCCATGTAATCATTAATACACGGCGTGTACTCATTTTCTATAAAACTACACTATGTGTATATTCAATATACATTGTTTGTACTTTTATTTTCCATTTTTCATTATTTCCTACCCACATTTATTAGTCCTTGATTAGTGTCTATTTATTTATTAAAAAAATGTAACTGCATTACTCGCTAATACATATATATCATTTCATCCACAATATATTCTCTCGAATAACTAATGATGAAATAAATGTGATCAGGCATCCTTAAATAATTATTCAACCATAGTCGGGAATAATATTTATTTAACTTGATAAATTAATATTTAACTAAGATACATGGACAAACATAGTGTGTGACCCTATAGGCCTCTTTATCATTGGCATTAGGCGGGCATTCCTAAAGTCCAAGATTACTTTCTAGCAACAGGTCAAGGAACCCAAGAGAAAGAAGTTGACACCGCATTGATGTGTCATCTCATACAAATGCTTACCATGTAATATAATCCCTTTTACATGATATATCGAATCAAGAGGGTTTCATGCTATTGATATCAACCCATGTGCTCGATTATTCTTTTTTGACATTCCGTAATTGAACTTGCCCAATCCTTACCATGGACATGGATTTATTTAGGCTATATCAATTCCCTCAATGGGCCTGAGATATCTACTTCTAATATGGAACATAATGGACAAATCCTTTCTCGCATTATCTATTAATGGAAAATTACTCATGACACACCCAACGTATCCTACCTTGCTACGCATAGTCTGTCGTCACAATTTTCTTCAATACATCTAAGTGAGTGAGTTGTAATAACAATTAACAATAATCTTAAAGTCTAAGGACCAATACACACATCCGCGGATAAGAACATCCAATGACACTATGAAATGTGGATTTCCTACTGGCAGGTCTTGTTCTCATAATATCCTCCTAGATATTACCAAGGGTGCACACCATGAGAAGGTGCCTAAAAGTTTTATGAGTCCTCACCCCTAATGGACTATATTATTTGTGTCCCTAAAATAACATTATCCGGCCATAGAACATATATTCAAGAACAGTGTTATGGCACATCAATGTTCTAAACATAGTAGGGATCCACTATGACCCTTTAATGCAACAACTATATTTAAAGCATTATCACATGCATTGGCATGTAGAAGAAAAATCAAGATGTGATAAGGATTTTATTAACGAATAAAGTACAAAGTAGTTGGTTCTAGGCCACCAAATCCAACATATTCGAGAAGATTTCCCTCTTGATCAACATACCAAGACTTATGTGAAAGAAGTGGTAATGCTGCATGTAGTTCCCCTTTCTATCGTATCAAATCATGATATAAGGTTCACATCAAATTTTTCTATAATTCTTCAAAAATCTCTGAGAACTAAATTCAATTTTAGTATGGCCTATCACCCCAAACTGATGGACAATCTGAAAGGACCATTCAAACACAAGAGTACATGTTAAGAACATGCTCAACGGAATTTAAAGGTTGATGGGATCAACATCTCGCTTTAGTTGAGTTCTCTTAAAAAAATATCTTCCACTCAAGCATTGAAATAGAACCCTATGAAGCTCTATATGGGAAGTGATGTAGAACCCCTAATTGTTTGGATGAAGCTAGTGAGGGAAAGATTCTTGTGCCTGATCTTTTGTAAGAGATAACAGAAGAGGTCCATGCTATCCAGCAACACATTAAGGCTACTAAGAGTCGGCAAAAGAGTTATGCTGACAATGGTAAAAGGGACTTGGAGTTTGATGTTGGTGACAATGTATTTCTTTGTATTTCACATTGGAATATGGTTATGAGGTTTGGAAAAAAAGGGAAGCTCAACCCTAGGTACATTGGACCATGTGAAATCATTGATCGTTTGGGAGTAGTGGCCTATCGGCTTGCACTTCCTCCAAATCTAGCACACATTCATGATGTATTCTATGAATCCCTCTTAAAGAAGTACATACCTGGACCTTCACATCTAGAGACTCGGGTTTTGTCCCGTCAAACTTTGAAATATTACTACGAATATTTCTAGATCTAGGCGCAAAGACAGCGTGCGATTCCGAGTCTTGGGGTGCCCATAACTAATTTTATAAAAATATTAAGTATTTTTATACTATTCACATGGTGGGGTTGTGTTTTCTCCTAAATTGTAGCTCAGATCAGAAATCTGAGGTCACAGTTGTGTCTAGAGCATACCATTTACACTAGGTGCGGTGTAAACATTGTGGGTGCAGACCTGCTGTGGAAAAAGCCACTAGGGGTATTTTCATAAATAAATGGAAAAGTTTATTTATGAGAGTCAGCTCGAATAACTTCTGAATGGAGTCTCATATCAAAATTCTGAGACCACGGTTGAGTTCAGAATGCCGTGTTTACCCTAGGTGTGAAATAATCGTTGTCGAAATTGGGTGTCGGGTCGAGGGAATATCGGGCAGGGATGTAAAGATGATATTTGTTTAAAAAAAAACAAATATCTAATATTCTCTTCTCCCCTTGTATGTGTAGAAGCCTCCTCCTCCATTAATCCTCTTTCCATTGATTCCAAATGGATGGAATCGAGTGAAGGAGATGCCATTGGACTCAGATTTTGACGACGATAGCTCCCGGATGGTGCGGAAGCAATTTTGTAGTGCATATCTGGCCTAAAAGCGTTAGTGTTTCACCAGAGAGGTAGGCGGTTTGTGTTTTAAAATCTCAGATCCTATTTCTGCATTTTTTCTTCAAATCGTCATAAGGGTTGTGTAGTTCGGGTCCTGAGTTTTCCGAAACATGTTTCAGATCTAAATTTGGAGCACCGGGGTGCTCCCGGTGGCTCCCGGAAGTTTTATGGTAGAAAACCAAGTCCCTGGAAGCAGCCATGGCGGATTCTGGCATGGTCTGCAGTGGCGAGATGGATTCTGGCGGCGACGCGTTGGTTTCGGGTGAGACTGGCGGTGGTCTGGCCATAATTTTCTGGGGGTTCTTCAAACCCACGTAACATGCAAACCGTAAGTATGATTTGCAAGCTATTTGCGGTGACACGTTCCTTGCATCGAGAAAGAACTTTTTAAATCTATTTGGGATTTATATAAGTCAGTTTTGTGGCCCAAGGCTATGAAATGTTAAAACAATAATAATATTTTATTATTATTCAACTTCGACCTACCGTAACTTTTACACGGTGCATTCGATTGATGTGCCGTTAATAACGTTGTTATCTTGATAGTAAGGTGGAAATTTCAGGATATTTTCCAGGTGATGGGATAGAGATCAAGGTGTGGGCCCCATGAGGCTATTTTTGGGCGTTTAAGAAGAAACACGACTTTTCTGTCTGGTGTCCATTTTGGACAAACGAGTAGACGATCTCATGCATTTTTCCAAGGGGATCGCAATGGTGTTGTCCTCTTGATGTGTTTCGGGATCGAGGCATGGGACCCACCTAGGGTAGCTATGATGAATAGTACCTTTTTCACTAGTTGCCTGTTTCAGGCGAGTAAATAGCCTATACTGTGTGTTTTTATGGGTAGATCGCTGTGGTGGCCTCGGTATAGGCCTAGGAGGTGAAAATTGTGGCGATGTTGCTGGTCACTTGGGTTAGCAATGTTTGGACCAACAGTGGTTGAGTGTACTCCCTTGGTTCATTCCTATGAGGGTTCATGTGGCATTACAACCATAGTATAGGATTAGGATCATCCCAATATGATGTTTTCATGATAGAGTTGCTGCATCCCTCTACTAGGCCCGGAGTGGGATCCTCTAGCTTTGCTTCCCTGGATCAGGTTCTTGGTATCAATATTACTTCTTATCCACAGGTGGTGATCCCCTATCTCGTAGGTTATTCTCGTAGGGTTTGAGGAATCGTCAGAAATATGATCCCCTACATAGTGGTCCATGCATAGTAGGGTTGTGGCATCATCAGGTATACGATCCCCTACACAACATGTGGTTTATAGTAGGGTTTTTGTATCATCGAGTATAGGATCCCCTACTCAGCATATGGTTTTGGTAGGTTTTCCAAATCATTGGTATTACGATCCCTACTCAGCATGTGGTTTTCAGTAGGGTTGGTGCATCGTCGGTTCGATACCATACATCGCGAGTTATACCAGATGGGGTTTTCGGTATCGTCGTGACCATCTACACATGGGAGATGATCCTCTATTTGAGTGATGTGAACTAAAAAACATCAGATTGGGTTTGGGTATCCCCCATCAGATCCTGGGAGTGATCCCTTATCTGCGAGATCTTTGAGATACCAGAGTGGGCTCTTGTATCCCCAAGCGAACCCTAAGAGTGATCCCCTATCAGATAATTTTGGTGTTTCTGCTGTTTCGGCGTGAAGTTCTCAGTGACGATATCCGATGAGTGCGATCTCTCATATGGGCGTTTGGGATGTTTGTGTCAGACCCGATATAGTGTATCTCTCAGACGAGTGTCATCTAAAATGATAGAGCTCGTGGAGTGTGTTCTCCTAGTTATGTACCAGTTGCAGGATATGGGATAGAACCTCATGAGGCTTGGTGCTTGAATGAGTATATCTGGTTGTTCATGGTATATGTATGGGTATATACTTGAGTGTATATTCATGATGTATGTATGGGCATACATTTGAGCTGAGTTGACTAGTCGTGTTTAGCCGAGGATGGTTATGAGAGGGAGTTTGACTCTCGTTTGGGTTTCATCTGGCTGGGATGAGTTAAATATTTCCTTTCAGTTACTCCCTTTTATTTTGGGGTTTTGGGTGTGCCAACCGAGTATCTTTATACTCACTCCTACACAGGCTTTGCCCACACATATTTGTGTCTTATGCAGACCACATGCCTTTCAATGGAGTCCCAAGAGGACTCAGATTAGGAGGAGCTTTGTGAGTGATAAATACTAGGTTGTTTACCAGAGCTGTGCCAAGGAGCATACTGGCAAGTACTTTTGACTGCGATCCCCTCCTTCTGAGCAGGTTGGGTGCTTTTGCAGTTTACTTTTGGTGGGCCCTGTATTTTCCCTTTTGTACTTTTGTTATACTTTGGTTGTGGATTAAATGTATGCATGCATTTATTTTCAGTTTTCATATATATCTATGAACTGTTGTATGGACGTGTATGTGGGTGCGTGTGTACAGGTACCTTAGGCTAATGCCTCCCTTGTGTGTGATAGCCTACTCATTGCTAGTTGTCATCCCCTGGCATATTGGAGGTAGGCTTGGGGAGTCACAGCTTGATCCTCATTGGGTTGGGTCATGATAGAGTGGTATCAGAGGAGGAACCACCTTTAAGATCACTAAGTATAAGTGGTCTAGCGGTGAGTTTGGTTTGGGTGGCATAGCGGTAGTGTTAGGATGTTTTGAGTTTGGATTTTAGGCTAGGGAATCTAGTGTTGGTGTGGAGGCCGATGTATCCATTCACCAGGACTCTGATAACCTACCTTTTGACTTGGGACATTAGGACACTAGTCGTAGGGACATAATGGTACATGCATCATATAGGACTGGGTTTTGGGTTTTCCTTGTTCTTCTCGAGTCATCTCCCCAGATATACTCCTTTCGTGTGGTTAATCTTGATAATATTTGAGGATACCTTCCTGACGACATCCATTGAGGGTTCCATAATGGAATTGTGGTAATGATCTGCCCCATGTAGAGGTTGTGGACCAGGGTGTATGTTCTGAGGCTGGACCTCTAGGTGGTCCGCTAGTTGAACCACCACCTATTGAGTAGCTGGTTGTGACAGAAGTGCAAGATGAGGATTTGCGCATGCTGAGTCGCTGCACGAGTTCCAGAGGCAGTGACCTCTGATGTTCTGGGGTGATCCAGATGCCTAGGCAGCTGATGACTTGCTCGAAGTAGTCACCCCAATTTTTCGCCTTGTGAAGTCACCTCCTGATCAGATGGTGGTCCTAGTGGAGATCCTTCTACATGGTTCAGTCGAGCTATGGTGGAGTTTAGTGACGCAATCCCATGATGTGGAGACACTCACATGGGCAGATTTTGAGCAGCTCTTTAGGGAAGAGTTCTATTCAGTAACACAAAGGTATGTGTGGATCTAGGAGCTTCTATTGCTTTGGTAGGAGGGCATGATTGTCTTGGAGTACTCAGCAAGGTTTAAAAACATGTCATGCTTCTCCCTAGATATGCTTTGAGACCCGCTCTTTAGGGCTTGTACCTTCGAGTAGGGCCTACGCAGATACATTCAAGAAGGTGTGGTTTCCTTGTGCCTACCCACCAAGTCTAGAGTACTGGAGTGAGCCATAGTGTTGGAGAGCTTTCAGGATGAGTAAATTCAGCCTTTCTGTGCTGGGAACGTGGTAGTTGAGACCTCAGTAGCTGGTAGTTGATGGAAGGCATAGGGGTCTGGATGTACTGGACGTTTCTAGAGGTGGCCCCAGGACGGAGGATCTATGGCTCAGGACTCTCAGGGCTCTTAGGCCAGATTTGGTCAGTCAGAGGAGCGGTAGAGTTACACTTTCTACAGTTGGGTACATCTTTCTAGGGAGTGTCTATCCCATCGTGTAGCTGAGATAGAGCTGGTTGGAAGGCTTCCTTGGCAGCAACAACGTCTTGAGTATGGAGGTCCGTAGGGTGGCAGGTGTGGCGACGGAGCTGGTGCAGTAGCATGAGGTGGTAAGTGGTATCTGATGCCACTCTTACCCCTAGGTGATCCACACTGAGCATTGGGACAGGGAGGACGAGGATAAATACGTGCCTTAGAGATTTTTTACCTAAAGGCTTCCTGGGTGGATGGAGGTACACTCAGTGTCCTTTTTACTTATTTAGTAGTTTTGATAGACACTATTTAGCAGTACTCTTTCCTTTTTTTTCCTTGCTTGAGGATTGTACAAGGAGTTGGTAAGACCCTGTGAGGGTGTTGTTCGATGTTCTATGAATGCATGAATAAGAGGGATATTTCCCCAACAAAGTTTCATTTTTGTGACGCGATTAAAACTGTGTAGGTGATTCAGTTCCGCCCAAAATGGATATTGTCTATGTGTGGTGGACGAGTCCCTTTAACTGATGTGTTCGGGATGAGGTGTGTGTTGGTGAAATCTCTAGTGTGGGAGACCTAGTTGAGGGTTTAGTTTCTTTATTTGTGCTTATGAGTTTTTTGGGAAGAAAATTTCTAAGGTGGGGAGGATGTAGCGACTCGTGTTTTGGCCCTGTCGGACATTAGATTATTCCTATGAATATTTATAGAGCTAGGCGCAAAGACGGCGTGAGATTCCAAGGCCCAGTGTTCGCAGAATTAAATTTATAAAAATATTATGTAATTTTATACTATGCACCTGGAAGGGTTGTGTTTTCTCATAAACTGCACCTCAGATCTGAAATCTGAGGGAAGAGTTGTGCCCGGATCGTACCGTTTAACCTAAGTGTGGTGTAAACATTACGGGTGCGGGCCTGCTATGGAAAAATCCACCAGGGGTGTTTTCCTAAATAAATTAAAAAGTTTTTTTATGAGTTTCATCTTGAATAACTTCTGAATGTCTTTTTGGATCAAAATTTTGACCCCGCGGTTGAGTTCAGAACATCGTGTTTACCCTAGGTGTGACATAATCTTTGTCGGCACTGGGTATCGGGTCGGGGTCATGTTGGGCCTGTATGTTGAGCTGATATTTGTTTGAAAAAAATATAAAATATTCCCCCCCATTTATTGACAGTATCCTTATCTCCCTTTCTCCTCCTTCCAACGATGATGAATGGCTGGAATCGAGCGAATGAGGTGTCATCAGACTCAAATTATGATTGCGAACACTCCCGGATGGTGCAGTAGCAGCTTCAGAACACATATCTGGTCTATAACCATCATCATTTCACCCACAAGGTAGGCGGTTTGAGTTTTAAAATCTTGGATCCCATTTATGTGTTGTTTTTCTTCAAATCATTATAATGGTTGTGTAGTTCGGTCCCAAGAATTCAAAAACATGTTTCTGAAATGAATTTGAAGCACTGGGGTACTCCCGGTGGCCCCCTAAAGTTTTTTGGTAGAAAAACCTTTCTTCGTCGGTGGCCATGGTAAATTCTGGGGAGGGCGTCGGCAGCGCGGAGGATTTTGGCGGTGTTACGGTGGTTTCCGGCGAGGTAGGCGGTGGTCCGACCAAAATTTTCCGGGGGTTCTTTAAACCCCCATGACACCCAAATTGTAAGTCCAATTTTCCAGCCGTTTGTGGCGACACATTCCTTGCTTCGAGACAGACCTTTCGAACTCACGTTGGAAGTTTTATGTGTCGGGTTCGTGGCCCAGAGCAACAAAACATAGAAATAATAATAATATTTTATTATTATTCAACTTCGACCCTCCGTATCTTTTACACTGAGCGTCCAATTGACATTTCTTCAATAACGTTTTGATCATGATAGTAAGGAGGAATTTCCAAGATAGTTTCTGAGTGCTGGGACGGAGATTTGGGTGTGGGCCCCACGATTCTATTTTAGGGCGTTTATGAAAAAATATGACTATTCTGCCTGGTGTCCATTTTGGACAAACAGGTAGACAATCTCATGCATTTTTCTAAGGGTATTGTAATGTTGAAGTCCGCTTGATGAGTTTTGGGATCGAGGCATGGGCCCCACCCAGGCTAGCTATGGTGAATAGTACCTTTCTCACCGGTAGTCTGTTTCGGGCGAGTAAATAGCCTATACATTGGGTTTTTTCATGTAGATCATGATGGTGGCCTCGTTATATGCCTAGGAGTTGCACAGTGTGGTGATGTTGTGGGTCACTCGGGTTAGCGATGTTTGGACTAGCACTGGTTCAGTGTACTCCCTTGGTTTGTTCCTATGAGGATTCGTGTGACATTACAACCTTCGTATACATTTGTGATCCCCTAAATATGACGTTTTCTTGATAGAGCTATGGCATCCCTCTAGTGGGTCCGAAGTGGGGTCCTCTAACTTCGATTCCCTGGATCAGGTTCTTGGTATCGCTATTACCTCTTATCCATAGGCGGCGATCCACTATCTAGCATGTTAATCCTGTAAGGTTTGAGACATCATTATAAACATGATCCCTTATGTAGTGGGCCGTGCATAGTAAGGTTGTCACATCATCAAGTATACGATCCCCTACTCAACATGTGTTTTATTGTAGGGTTGTTGTATTGTCGGGTATATGATCCCCTACTCAGCGTATGGTTTAAGTAGGGTTGCAGAGTCATTGGTAATATGATCCCCTACTCAGTGTGTGGTTTTCCTTAGGGTTGGGGAATCGTCAGTTCGATCCCCTACATCCCGAGTTATACTAGATGGGTTTTTCGGTATTGTCATGACCATATTCAAACATGTGATGATCCTCTATCAGAGTGATGTGAAATATAGAACATCAGATAGGGTTTGGGTATCCCCCAACAGATCCTGGGAGTGATCCCCTATCTGCGAGATCTTTGAGAAACTGGAGTTGATTCTTGTATCCCCTAGCGAACCCTAAGAGTGATCCCCTATCTGAGAAGTTTGGTGTTTCTGCTGTTTTAGCATGATGTTCTATGTGAAGATATCCAACGATCACAATCTATTAAATGGGTGTTTGGGATATTGGTGTGACACCTGATGGAGTGCATCTCTCGGACGAGTGTCATCTAGGATGATAGAGCTCATGGGGCGTGTTTTCTAGTTATGTACCAGTTGTTGGAGATTGGATAGAACTTCATGAGGCTTGGTGTGTGAATGAGTATATCTGGTTGTTCATGGTATATCTATCGACATATACCTGATCGGATGTTCATGACGTATGTATGGACATACTTCTGAGCTGAGCTAACTAGTTTCGTTTAGCCAGGGATGGTCACCAGATGGACTTTCACTCTCATTTGGGTTCCCTATGGTTGGGATGAGTTTAATATTTCCTATCAGTTTTCCCTTTTATTTTGGGGTTGTTGGGGTACCTAATGAGTATTTTTATACTCACCCCTACACAGGCTTCTCTCGAACATGTTTTTGTCTTGTGCAGACCACATGCCTTTCATCGGAGTCCCAAGAAGACTCAGAGAAGGCAGGGCATTGTGAGGGAGACTAACTTGGGTGTTTACCAGAGCTGTGCTAAGGAGCATACCAGTGAGTACTTTTGACAGCGATTCCCTCCTTCTGAGCAAGATGGATGATTTTGCAATTTACTATTGGTGGGACCTGTAATTTACCTTTTGTACTTATACTGTACTCTAGTTGTGGGTTAGATGTATTCATTCATTTCTTTTCAGTTTTTATATATATATCTGCACTATTTCATGGAGGTGTATGTTGGTGTGTGTGTACAAGTGCCTTAGGGTAATGCCTCCCATGTGTGTGATAGCCTAATAAATGCTAGTCGCCAGCCCTTGGCCTATTGGAGGTGGGCTTGGGGAGTCACGGCTGAAGCCCCATTGGGTCACGTCGTGACATCACATGTACTAAATCCAGAGGTGGTACAGTTGGAACATGAACTCTCTTATGACGAGCAGCCGGTGGAGATCTTGGATTGTAATGACAAGATTCTACGCGACAAGACTACCCACCTTGTTAAGGTATTGTGGAGGAACCACAAATGTGAAGAAGCCACGTGGGAACCAGAGGAGTCTGCGAGAAAGATGTACCCACGCCTTTTCTCATCATAGGGTACGATATAAAATTTTGGGGATGAAATTTTTTAAGGGGAGGAAGATTGTAAATATCCAATCTTTTTAATTGTATTTGTTTCCTAAATTTGTGTGTTATTTTATTTTATACTCAACAAAAATATATCCTTTAATTAATGAAGTGGGTATAATTAAAATGAGACTGTTGGGTTTTGATTATTATATGACCGTTGGATACTATAATCTTAATGTTGTGTTTTTATAAATATAGTTATCTTGGTTAATTAATACAGAAAGAAGACTGAATGGCCTCATCTAGTAGACTTGGGCCATATGAAGACCATCTGTCGGAGCTTGGGAAAAAGGTAGCATCACTGGGCTTTTCTCTGGACCAAGCCCAAGCCGAACTTCAACATATGATGCTTGAACAGAATCGCCTAAGGGAGAAGTTAAAGTTGATAGAAATCACCACTCGGGCAATGTTGTCTGAGCCACCCCAATATTCTATCACCATAGAACAACTTACACTTAGGTCTTATGCTGGTGTTATATGGGGCAATGTAACGATACATTAGCTGCTTTGTGTAATCCTTTTATATAAATAAAATTGTTATTTCTTATTATGGATATGTTTGTGAATTTTAGATATCCAAATAAATATAAGATGTGTATTATTGATGAATTTAGGAAAAAATTGGGATATTTTAAAATATTTTTTTATTCTTTAAATAATTAATAATGTAAAATGATTTCAAAAAAATGGTCTTCTTAAGTTGTGATCAGTGAGAATTTTAGAGTCTAATAAGATCAACTTGATATTTAGTGAATAGTAATGTATGAATAGTAACATACCCATATGAATAATAATGAATAGAAATGAAAATACACTATAAAAAAAATTGTAACATCACCCATTAATGTATAAATACAATTTAAACATCCTAAAAGTGACAAAACAATCATAGTATAAGTTTTGGTATTTTTGTATGTCATAAATATTATATTTACAATTTTATAATTAATTTAATAATTTAAAATGGAAATATATTTTCATAAAATCTAAACATAAGTTTTTACTATATTGTATTATGGTTATACAATAATTTTATGGGACCTTGATTACTTTTTTAAGGTGTTACAAAATGAGATTTAGTTTTAATGTTATATTTTTGGAATAAATACTGATTTTATTTAAAAATTAAATTAAAAATATATAGAAAATTATTTTCATAAAATGGAGTTCATTTTTGGATTCCAAACATCAATATTAGGTTAGAGTGAATTTTTTGGATTTTTCTGAGACAATTGAATTTTCTGTGAATAGTAAAAATCCAGTTTTGAGTTTCGGGTGTTTAATGACATCATTAATGATGTGATAATGATGTATGCTTTCTGTTCATCTTATGAATATTGAGAAATTTTATGAGTTTTCCAAAGTGGCCAATACCATGGGAAAATACCATGGGCAAGCCCATGGTTTTGCAAATACCACCGATGATGTGTCCCTTGGAAATTAATAATTTATTCCCTCATTTTCCAATAAATACCATGCCTTTCCATCAATAATTTCTTTCCAAAAAACTCCTCAACAATGTTCTGGTCTCTTTACTTCCCATTTATTCCTCCCAATGTGCCTTCAAGCCTCCCAAGGTCCCGACGATCAGGCTTTCAATGTTACTCTTCAAGGTAAAGGAACATTTCACCCTCCTCTTTTAAGTCATGATTTCTTTTATGTTATGTATTGTAGTTCCATTTTATTATGAGGGGGCTTGTTCGTATATATATTTAACAATATACAATTCATTTACAAATGGTCAGATACCCTTTCCTCTCTTATCAATTGATGTTCTGAATTTTTATGTGATGCTGTTAGGCTGCCGAATTTACGTAAAAGAAATTGCGTTTTCTCTGTCCTTGCATGTTTTCTTTTCATGTGGTGTGTCATTAAAATTTCCACACCATGATCATATTTACTTCTATTATGTAACTCTATTGTGAATTTATTCTTTTATTTATGGGAGAACCTTGTCCTATCTCTTTATATTATTTTCTAAAACCATGTTATATAGCAGTTATGCTGCAGAAATTTCGTCTCAAAATTTCATTCCTTTTCTCAATGAATTGTCTTGTTTTATTTATGTGAATACCAAAACCTGTTTCTTTTCTTTGAGTGTTCATAGATACACAAATATGATAAATTTTATTCTGTAATTGGCATAAATGTAACCATCACTCCCTTTCCATGTGTTATAAATGACATAACGATCTTATTTTTGAGCACTTTTAAAACATTACGATTTTGAAGTGAAATCCATTTATTTTACTCTCTTTGAGTTATTTATGAAATGTTTGATTATGATCTATGTGGATCACATGAAAATAGAGACATATTAATGGCGTTCCCTTATAGCGCTCTAATGAATTGGGTAAATAATTAATCTCTAAAGATGAAAAGTTTCACGATACCATGGTAAATAACCTTGGTAATTTTTATGAATCCTTGGGGAAAAAGCTTGGTGATATGTTCATGAATGTCTAAATGAAATTTTGTAGCCTCATATTCAATTTATGATTAATTTTATTTTTATCATGATATTTATATTGTTCAATTGGTCATGTCTTTATGATTTTTATCGTGTTCTTATTAATATTACTCATGATCACATGTCAATTGTTTCACTTGTTTTCCTTTCTAAGACTTCTACTCACCCTTTTCTTTGATGTATGTCTCTAGTATATGAGATATAGTAATTTTAAATAGGATGAACCTATGATGAATCCATACGAGTGGTTTAGAATTATTTTTTATGTTGTTTTCATGTATTTTTTTTTCTGATTTCAACGACACTAGACTTTAAAGATCCTCTGTATAAATAATGTAACAAAAAGTTATGTAACAAAAAAGAGGGATTCCATAGATCATCTATGATCCATATACACCATATTGGTTTTATCTTCAATTCAAAAAACCCCAATGAGTCTCCCATATCCCTTCAAACAACGTGTGAGGAGAGTGACACCCTAGCATCTTCAACCAGTTTTGGATGATGTTGGAATTTGACGACAGCAATGATCAAAATGTTCTTTCATTCTATGATTATCCTACCTTTCTTAATCTAGATTATAACCTGTCATGGGTAGAATCCAATCCTGGTGGTGTGCTATGAAAATTGGTTCATCATATGTAAAATCCATTTTCATCACTAAACCCTCTATATGTATCAAAATAATGTTGAATAAGGATTGGGGTGAGACTTTAAGTATGTTTCCTCATACTAACAATGACTATTCTGACAGTGGGACCAAATCATACATGGAAATTAACCCTCCAACACAATAAATAGGTGATTCTAAATTTTAGGGGAGGATATATGGATCCTCATATCCAACTTCATTTCAATCATAGTCATCTATCCCTCTTTTTGGTGTTTCTATCCCATCAATCATGTAAAAATATACATGACTTAGGCTAAATAGGCATCAGATCAGTGACTTTATTAATATTATACATTTTAAATGATTTCATTACTATCGGTAACTCCTTCATCATCCATTTAATGACTTGGTGGTGGATGTCTTTGGTAACCAAACATTGTATGAAATCATGAGACAAATTACCATGACTTAGCATGATATGACCACCAAGGAGGGGGTTACACAATCATAATGATGAGGCTCCCCTTACTGAATATATCAAGGATGTGTTGGAGGCACTACAGTAGAGTCACCAATTTATTTCTAAATTTCAATCCCAAATGGATGCATGAACCATTGAAATATAGAAATATGAAGAAATTATAGCACACTTTAGGACTAATACATCAAATTCATTATCCTCATTGGTAACATCTGAAAGGATATTTGATGAGAGAACTACATTAGTCAAGGATTTACATCCTTGGAAAGAAGTGGAGGAGTCATGGAGAGCGACACTTTGGTTTTTAGTAAACACTTCTACCCAGACACATTTCAACATATTCAACATAGGTAATCAAATATTATTGTAGTTTTACCAGGAATATGCACAATTTTTATGAATTTAGTTTAGAGGCTAAAAAATGTGGAGATTTCACATACTAAAAGCTATCAATGAATGGTCTTTTTGACAATAGTATTTTGGTAACCCATGTGGTACTCGTCTCATAATACAACTCCATTCGAGAACCAAATCCATAAATACATCTCTTCCAGCACACATTCCACCTCAATCCATTAGTAATACACCAATATTTAGGCCATTCGTTTATCTTTAATGAATTTGGGGGTTTGATCGTGCCTGAATCAGGCTCGGTAAAGTAATTGTTACCTTGTGGGGCAATGATAAATAATGTGAATAATTATTTTGGGAAAATTATAAGAAAAAGTGAATACCATAATTATATGGGGATATCCCATCAAACGATTGAAAAATTAATAAAAAAATGGGGACATCAAGAGTCTTAATGATTAAAAAATATTTTCAAGAATTCCATTTAATATTAGGCTAATTGAATTACATAAATATTAGAAAATAAGAAGATGTAATATAATATGTTCACATAAAATTATCCAATGTTATGAAAAAAATATTCCCTGCTTTAATAACCAAACTATCATTGGTGAATAACTCATACTCTTTTGAAGAGGGTGATGACCTTGCTACTTTCTATATCTCTCTAATTCTTCCACCTTGATCATTCATTGTTGATCTGTGTTTTCGAGTCACCAGAAAAAATCTCGGCCCTATCTTCCCATATAACTTCTTAGTGTTATGTGTATAACCCTATAGATTTTTCAAAATTATTCTTTTATTGTGGATGATAAGGGGTTTTCACATTTATGTAAATAACTTACATTATTTAACAAATTCACTTAATGCACAAGCCAATGGTCTATTTCAACCAAATTTTTGATGTATTGAAAATATATTTCAAACCTAGGGTAAACCCTATATTATAGAATAAATCATAGATATCATTTATTTGGTATGATCAATGGAGAAAACATTTATTATAAAAAGTTTCACATGTATTTTTAATGTATATTTTATTTTTAATATATTATTTATATTATCATGAGATAACCAAAACATAGAACTGACTAGGAGGGAAAATCTATATATATTTATTGAAATATTCAAAGGAGAAAAATAATGAAAAAAATTCATTTCAGTATCCCATATTCAAGTATTTTTGTCCTCGAAAGAACATGCTACACAACATGTGGGGGTACTGTTGAACACATGGATGTTTTTATGAAATATATTCTTCAAATGATTTATATTCTTTAACAACTTAAATTTCACACAATAATGAGATTAATCAAACTATGAGACACCCTTAGTATAAAAATACTTTTATAACAATGTCGTTAGGTTAGTGGGAATATGTATAACTTACTTATGAAAATACATTATGAATTCATTGGCTATCAATTATTTATGAAAAATATAAATCAAACAGATATTTTTATTTTTATTTGAATTAATATTGGTAATGAAATTAATGACTTATATATATATATTATATACTTAATAAAATATTTGTAATATTTATTTAATGGATATTTTATTCATAGTGTAACCATATTTGATGTATAAAAACCTATTTTTTAAAGGGTAATTTTACGTATCTGAAAGGAGAATCCCTTTTAAATTAATATTTTGACACATAAATAATTTTTATATGACAAAATAAACATCTTATTTCTAATTAGGATATAAAAATTTATTTTTTTTGAATTTTATACATTTGTTTTCATAACTTTCAAGTTTTGATGAATAGTTAAAATATACTAAATTTTATGTCCAATCAACTTATATCATCAAAATAATTTATGTAGTTAAATTATAATATTTAATGGTTTTAAAGTATAAATATAGTATATTTTTATCAGTCTATACAATCTATTTCATTAGCATTATTTTTACATTGAATTCAGATATAGAAACAATTCCATCTTTTGCAATGTTTTAGCTTTTGAAACTCGTTCACTCTTTCCGAAAAATGGGATTAATTTTAATTTAATTAAAAAATTTGGGTGTTATAAATTTTAAAAAATGGATTCCTTATTTGGAATCAGTGGGCCAAAATTATGTTAAAAGGTTACTTTTGTTTTTTGGACATTTTCAACAGTAAATTTATTTAACTTTTTTATTACCGCCGTTGAGGGTAAATCCGTTAATTAAAGTTAACAATAATATTATAAAATTATCAACACTTGTAAATATATTATTGGATAAATAAATTAGAATCTTATCATGTAGGGTTTTAATTTTTATCACTAATGGACCCATTACCACGAATATAGAAATTAATTTTATTAAAATCAATGAATGTGACAAAAATGTCACACTCCCTTCTTATATAAGTATTTTAATTATATTATATGGATAAGAAGGAGATAACATAGACTATAGGTACTATATATTAAGCTAAAATAGTTGTATTTATCACATTATATTATTTATAATTTTTAGAAATTTAAAAATCACCATTGAGGATGACACAATATTAACACATAAATTATTTTATTAATAAATTTATCAAATAAATAATTGTAAAAATATTAAAAGAAATATTATTTGGATTAATTATGGTAGTACATGAAATTAATATGTTATTATAAAATATTTGGAGTATTTTTTTTTTCAATGTTATCTTCAGTTTGTGTTTTGTTTTAAATCAATGAAATGAATAGTGTCAAAATTGAAACTATTGATATTTTATAAAAATAACATTTTATTAAATTATTTAAAAATCATTAAAATATATAAAAATTTCAAAGTGATAATTATAAATCCTCAAATTTCATTAAAGATACATTTATGGTCCATTAACAACATATAAGTAAATATTTATAAC
Organism: Viscum album; assembly: GCA_963277665.1. NCBI lineage: Eukaryota > Viridiplantae > Streptophyta > Magnoliopsida > Santalales > Viscaceae > Viscum > Viscum album. The sequence goes on along the minus strand of OY728135.1, from coordinate 1,495,181,829 downwards.
CCTTAAATAATTAGAATGTTATTACCACAATTAAAATTTAATAGATTAAATAAGGATAAATCAAAATTATATGGTTTAAAATAAAATAAAAGCATGTATAAATTTTATTAATTGAGAGGATTTCGACCCATATCCATCTTATGTTGGAAATAATCTAATTTGGATATTTTTTTATTTAAAAATTAAATTATATTATTTTAATAGAATTAGTATTTTCAAAGGTGCCCCTCCCCTCTCCTATAAAATGAATCCTCTCATTGTCTTTTAATCACACCTATAAATCAATTTTTCACGGCCAAAATCTACCCATTTCCTCTCCCAATATCCACCACTTCATCCTTAAGGATACACTTTTTGCAGAAATCCATCATATGGAGGCCTATTGTGTAAATCAAAATGTGATACTCGAAAAAAGAGGTAATTGTTTTATCACCTCATTTAAATTCCATTATTCTTATACTTCATCTTCTTAAGTAATTTCAAAACTAAAGTAATAAACCTAGTATATTATACATTCTTAGGTGTTTTTATTACTATGGTAAAACCTTGAACCTCCTTTTATCCCTCAAACAAATAACAATATCACTATGTGTGTGTACGCACGACTTTCTATCTCTACATCGTTGTGTAATTTTTTATTCAAAAATGCATTATTTTTATGGGTATATTGACGAGTATAATGGATTTAAATAATTAATATAACATGATAAAAATTCTGTATAATTAATATAACATCAGATTCTATACCATTTAATCATTAAGTGAATGATATCGTTGCTTGTGCGTACGTACAACCTACCATCTCCACAATGCGATGTGATTCATTCTACATTTAATTCATTAAACCATGATTATATAAATGAATATAATGAATAAATATGACAAATATTATACTATTATCATTCTTTAAGTGATATAACTATAACATAATAATTTGAAGATGAACTTATCTGAAAAAACTTGCATAAGAACATAAAGTAGTTAATATCTGAATAACGAGTGAAAATGAAATGTTACTAACAAACAAATGATAATATAACAATATATTATATAATAAAAATTATTATGATTCTATAATAAATAAATAAAATTATTTAAATCATTATACATATGGTTTGGATACATAGAAAGGAAATTATAACAATCGTAATAGATAATTTCATGATCTCATTATTTTTTTGATTGTTTATACGTAATTATTTATTGGGGTATATTTGTAATCCACATCCTTATTTCCAAAAAAATATAATATTAATTATATTCTTTGGAACCTTTTTAAAGAAATTTTCATCCATTGGTAAAATTTTATTAAACAGTATGAAAGGAATATTTTTGTGTTTTTTTGATACGAGGTACTTTTTGAATTTTCCAGCAAACATATGAGGAGAATATTATTTTAACTTATATAGCATTAATGTATTTTTTTATATCTTCATAACACCTTATTTCAATAGAGCATATTTTACATGATTTCATTTTTATTTTCATCTAAATTTTTTTCTTTTAAAATTGAACTGTATTTTGAGAAATGAATTCTCTTTTGAAGAAGAAAAGATATTTTCATCAAAAATTAAGTTCAAGTGTTTTTATCAAAATTATTTTCCATATAGGATGAAGTGATTTAAATAGGCTTATTTTTATATCCCAATTATTACTATTATTTTCTTTTTTTAATAATGGAAGGATATTTTCTATTGTTTATGCTATGATCAAATGATGTTTAAGAAAACCATTTTTTAATGGGTTATGCTAGGATGAATAATTTGTATTTTTTGGAACATGTAATAATGATTTCATTATGAGATTGGTGGGACCAATATATCCCTCCAATGAATTGGGTAAAGATTTGTATATCATGATATGAAATGACTGGAATGACAAGTAAATCTAGTTCAGTAATACAGGCCAGGAACCAAGAGTAAACGTGGTTCAATAATGGCCTTTTTCTGCTATGATGGTCATGGAAATGAGCCATGACTAATATGAAATGATTTCCAATGCTTATGTGTATTCCAAAAAACATTAGGTCCTTTTTTTACTTTTAGTATTATGATCATTAATTCATATGAACTTTTATCCCTTGACCAGATATCAAGATCATTCATATGTATGATAATAATTCCAAATGTTATATTCTCATGTCTTATGATTGTGATATTATTGATATTTCCCTTGTTTACCCTTATTGAGAATTTGAGTTCACCCTTTAATATGTTTCTTTTCCTTAGGTCATGAATAATGGTATTAAGTAAGATTTTTCAAAAAGGAGTCTAGTTATGAATAAATTACTGGGAGGGAATATAGGTGTTTTACTAAAAATTTGTTTATGTTTCCCAGTTTCTAATTACATTATACCCATATATTTTTATCATGGATTTATTATATGTTTTAATTGTTGTAATAAATTTTGAATTAATGTCAACGTATGTCTTTTATGGGTCTTTATAGTTGGTATCAAAGGAAAGGTATAGTTAACCATTGAAAAATATAATGAGAATGATGTAGTAAGTAACCTAAGGATATATCTAAGTTTAGGTTACAACCATAGTGTTTTATAAATTATCATGAATAACCTAGGACAAAACCTAAGATTTCCAAATTAAAATTTTATTCATGATTATGTGGGTTTCCCATTATGATTTTTGTTTCTCACACTATGAATCTTTGTTTTTTTTCAATGGATGGAAGCCAAATGAACTATGTTAATACTAATTGTGATGAGAATTGAAATGATTGTCCCCCTGGGAAACCAAATGTTATGGGAGCTTGAATGAAAAATCTTTTAGCCTTGCTAACACAACATTATCAAGCTATGAATCATGAAGGACTTGTAAATGAGAAAAAGAGGGAGTAATATTCTATGGAGTACTTCACGATCCAATGTACACTTTCATTCAGCAAGTCTTATGATCCATTAGTGGTTGAATAATAGATCAGTACCACTGAAAAGATATTTTCTATTCAACTATGTTCTGAACATGATAAATTCATCTTAGTAGTCTATCATTTGGAAGGTAAAGCTGTTCAATGGTGAAATCTTATCAAGAATGTGAGGCCAAGAGATGAAGTTGAGTCCATGAAATGTGACCAGTTCATGAACTTATTTTTCAGCAACTACATTCCTATTATTATTTCATCAAAGATAGATAAGGGGTTCCCTAAATTTAATAAAAAGTATAATGAATCTATTGGTACCTATGAAGAAAAATTTTCAAGTCTTTCTAGGTACACTACTAAAATTATTATACTACTTGAGAGTAAAATTTAAGGATTCTTTAGTGGCATAAAATAATGTGTCTAAAGGGAATTATCCTTAATGTACTTTAAAAGATACGAAGAAATTCATTTATGTGATCTTGAGGATCAGTTGGAGATTTGAGTAACACATTAGTCGTATAGGTCAGATAAGAAGAGAAAAATGGAATTAAAAGGAAAATAGAAAGACCAAACTAAAAATAAGATGTGTTTTACCTTATACTCAATGTGTGGAAAGAAATAATGAGGAACGTTTCTTAAAGAGACTATTAAATGTTTTAATTTTGGAAAAGAAGGTCATCAAGTAGTAAAATGATGATGTGATGGGAAACAAATATCTGGTGATGTGAATAGGGAAAATTATCAATACAATTCACATCCTACACTTGAATGATACATGTGAATGAAAATGGAGATTTATGAAAAACAATTCCCTAATATGAGGTTTATTGATGATGATAAACATTAGAAAACTCTTAATTCCAAAGACAAATGAAATTCACATGAAATCACTATCACAGATGTGGAGTACGACAATGAAGTGTTGAAAGGCACAATTACCATCCACTCTAAATTAAGAAGTGTTTTATTTGATTTTGGATCCACCCACAATGTTATTTCAGTAGAAGTTTCTATGGGAATCGCTATATTAACTCAACAGTTAGATGTTGAGCTAGTTTTGAAAACTCATAATGGAACAATTGTAGCAATCATAGTTTAAAATTATTCACTAGTTGAATTTTGGGGGAAATTGATTCTTAAAAATCTTATGATCCTTCTTATAGTAGAATTGTATGTGATTATTGGAATGGATTTTATTTATATATATATATATCATATCAATTTCCAAGGAAGGGAAGTCATATTTTATTATCTGGATCAATATATGATCAAATATCAATGCAAAGATGAATATAACCATACAGTATAAATACCTTCCATCATATGGGTATTTATTTCTATAAATTAATGTTATTTATCTCAAATGTCTGCGGAAAAACTCATTATTAAGAATAAATCCATTGTATGGGAGTTTGATGATGTCTTTTTTGAGGAATTTTCAGGTCTTCCACCAAATTGTGAAGTTGATTTTTCAATAGAAATCGTACCAAGTTCAATGCCTATTTCAAAAACAACTTATAGAATATATCCAATTGAGTTGTCGGAATAGAAGAAAAAATCCAAGAGAATCTTGATGAGGGATTCATACACCCTAGTGTGTCACCATGGGAAGTACCTGTTCATTTTGTTAAGAAGAAAGATAGATCAATGAGACTCTACAATTATTATAGAGAACATAAAAAGATCAAAATAAAGGAAAAATATCATCTTCCCCGCATTAAAGACTTATTCGACCAACTATGAGGATCTCAATACTTTTCCAAGATTTATATTTGTTCAGGATATCATCAATTAAGGGTCAAGAATAAGGATATACCGAAGACTATATTTTGTACAATGTATAGAAACAATGAATTTATGGTGATATATTTTGGCCTTACTAACACACCCATTGTCATCATGGATCTAATTAATAGAGTATTTAGTCACTATATTGATCAGTTTGTGGTAGTCATTATAGATGATATTATTATCCATTCAAAGAGGAAGGAAGAACATAAAGACTACCTGGGAATTATACTGAAGACCCTGAGAAATGATAATATTTATGAAAGATTTACCAAGTGTGAATTTTGGATTCAGAAAGATTCATTTTTTCATCACATAATCTCAAGGGAAGAGATATACTTGGATCTATCAATAAAATAAGTTGTTTAAAGTTATCCGAGATAAAAAACAATAACTGAGATCCAACGTTTTCCTGGTTTGGCTGCATATTATAGACATTTTTTGAAATATTTTTCCCGATTATCTAATCAACTCATCATTTTGACATGGAAAGGAGTTATGTTAATATGCATGGAGGAATGTGAATAAAATTTCAAAGAGCTAAAAAGAAAGTTATATTATGCACATGTACTCATACTACCTTATAGTGGAGAAATTTTTTATGATTTATAGTGATGCATCTTATAAGGGCTTGAGATTTGTTCTCATGAAAAATGATATGGTGATAGCGTATGCCTCACTATAGGTGAAAATATATAGGAGAAATTACCCAACTAATGATTTAGTATTAGCTTCTGAAATATTTGTATAAAATATATGGAGGAGTTATCTTTAGGGTGTAAGGTGTGATATTTATACTGACCATAAAAGGTTAAAGTATATTTTCACACAAAAGGAGCTAAATATATTCCAAATAAGATGGTTGGAGTTGATCAAAGATTACAAATTCTCAATACATTACCACCCTTGGGAAGTGATCTTTATCTGAGATTCTTATATTCGATATGAAAATATTGCCTATCCATGATGAGAATCAGAAAAGATCAAATATTTATGGATTTTTAATGGATGGATCTTTAAATTTTAATAGAAGGGGGGAATATTATCTTTATAAAATAAATTTATAAACATATATAAAAGTGATGACTAAGGTGGTGCGGAATAAATATATAGATCTACAAAAAAGTTGAGAAATGTTCCTCAATTAAACATTGATTGTGATGAAATAATAAGGTTCAAGAATTAGGTTTGTTTTCATCCCATACTAGAATTAAATAAGAAGATATTGGATGAGGCTCATAGTTATTAAATCAATATTAATCCTGAAATCAAGATGTTGTAAAGGGGCCTAAAATAAAATTTCTAGTGGGATGGTATGAAAACCGATGTTTCCAAATATGTCTATCAAAGATTGTTTTTTCAGAAAATTATGGCTGAGAGAAAAAATTATAAAGGGATTTTACAACCATTAACCATACCATAATGGAAATGGGAAAACATCACTATGGAATTTTTCATCATACTTCCAAAGAAATCCAAAGACAATAATTATTTCTGGGTTATTTTTGATCTCCTTTAGATGTCAGCACACTTCATTTCAATTAGAGAGGATATATCGTCTTGCTAGGGTATATGTAAAGGAAGTGGTAAGATTTCTTGTAGTACCACATTTAATTATATCTGAATTGGATTCCAGTATTACCATGACGTTCTGGAGAAGTTATCAACATTATTTGGTTATAGAGTTAATTTTCAACACTTATCATCCTCAAATAGGCGGTCAGTTTGAGAGGAAATTTCCAATTCTGTAAGACATGTTGGGATATTTCTCTATGGATTTCAATGGTTATTGGGATAAAAACATACATTTTTGGAATTTTAATAAAAACATGATTTCAATCTAGTATTTATACCGCTCCTTATGAATCCCTCTATCGAAAGATGTACAGAACTCCAACTTGTTAGGATAAAGACGGGGAAAGATAGCTAATAGGACCTAATCTTGTTGATGAAATTAAAGAAAAGGTTAGAATTATTCAACAACACATAAGATCATCTCATATTTCAGATAAATGTTATGATGACAACCAAATAAAGTTCCTAATATATGAAATTTTTGTTAAGGTGTTTCTACGAATGTCTCCCTAGAATGGAGTAATGAGATTTGGAAGGTAGGGAACGTTGATCCATAGGTTATCGGTTCATTTGAAATTCTGGATCATGTTTGGAAGGTAGATTACAAATTGGTTCTTCCACCAAATCTATCTAAAGTAAATGATGTGTTCCATTTATCTCTCAGGAGAAAGTACATACATGATTCTTCACATGTACTAAACTCGGAATTTGTACCATTTGAGGTAGATCATTCTTATGAAGAACAATCAATAGAGATTCTGGTTTATAGTGAAAAAGTTATACGAAACAATACCACTCGATTAGTTAATGTTTTATGGAGGAACCACCAAATTTAAGTAGCTAAATTTTAACTTGATGATATGATAATAGATAGTTATCCTCATATGTTGGTTTCCAAATGACAAATTTTGACTGTGAAGTTCTGTTTAAGGGTGGTAGAATGTAACCCCTAGATGTTTTTATGAAATATTTTCTTTAATTTTTTTATTCTTCAATAGTATGAATTGAACACAATATTTAGATTAAATGAACCATGAGAAAACCTTTTTATAAAATTACTATTATTTCTTAGCTATTAGCAAAGTGGGAATATGTATAGAAAACACATGAAAATGAATTATCAATTTATTTACAATCAATTATTTATGAAAGATATAAATCAATTAGATATTGGTACTTTTGAGTGTATTAATATTGGTAATGAAATAAATGAGATATATATATATGTTATATACATTATAAAATATTTTTTATATCCATATAATAGATATTTTAGTCATAGGGTAAAAATAAACCCCATCTGATGTATTAAAAACATTTTTTTAAAGGGAAATTTTACATATTTGAATAGAAAACCCATATTAAATTAATATTTTTACACATTAATAATTTTTATATGAAAAAATAAACATTTTATTTTGAAGCGGGATATAAAAATTTAGTTCTGGTGAATTTCTGATATTTTTCGGATAAATTTATTGTTTGGATGAACAGTAAAACTACGTTAAATTATATGTGAAAACAAATTTTTCCATCGAAATAATTTATATGGTAAAATTATAATATTTAATAATTTAAAATTAAAAAAATAATACATATTTATTATTTAATATAATTTACATCATTCACATTAATTTAAAATTTAATCTAGATATACAAATAATCCAATAATTTATAATGATTTAGATTTTGAAACATATTCCCTCTTTCCGACAATAGTATTAATTTTAAATTAATTATTAAAAATTATATGTATAAAATATTGAAAAATTGATTCCATATTTATAATTAGTGGGTTTAAATTATGTTAATTGGTTACTTTTATTTTCTATACAATATTAATAGTAACTTTAGTAATTTTTTTATTTCCAGGTTTAACGGTATATCGTGTTATTAAAGGTAAAAATAAAATTATAAAATTTCCTTAACACTTGTACTAATCTTTTTGAATGAATAAATTGGACCATTATCATCTATTCTTCGAAATGGAATCACTTAATGGCCACTTTCCCATGAATAACCCATTAATTTTATTAAAATCAATAAATGTCAAAAAAAATGTCACACTCTCCTTTTATATTAGTATTTTAATTCAAATATTTGGATAAGAAGAAGATAACATTGACTGTAGGTAGTATCTAGAAGTCCAAATGAATTAACTACATTATAGAAATATATTTATAATTTCTAGAAATTAAATAATCACCAATAAGGATGACACAATAGTGACACATAAATTATATTATTAATATAAACTTAAAATAAATGATTTTAAAAAAATTAAAAGAAAAATAATTTCCATTAATTACGGTTCTCCATAAAGTTTATTGGTGATTATGACATATATCGAGTATATTCAATGTTTTTGTTCGAAGTTATCTTCAGTGTCAATTTTATTTAAAATCACTGAAATGAATAGTGTCAAACCCTGCCCATTTCCTCTCCCAAATTCCATTAATTCATCCTAGAGGCCACACATTATGCAGAAATCCCTCCTAAAGAGGTCTTTTGTGCAAATCAAAAGGGGATAATCGAGAAAGAGGTAGTTGTTTTATTACCTATTTCTAAATTCTTTTCTTCTTTTACTACCTGTTATTATATTGTTTCTATACTAAAATAATTAATTTAGTATCTTCTATATGCTGATATTTTATTATAATTATGGTACAACCATATAACTCCTTTTATCCATCCTACGAATAATAATATCACCTTGCATACGTACGTACGACTTACTATCTCCACCCCATGGTGTAATTTTTTATTTAAAAATATTTTATTTATATGGGTATATAGATGAGTACAATGGATGTAAATAATGAATAAAAAATGATAATTATTCTATATAATTAATATAGCATCCAATTCTACACCATTTAACCATTAAGTGAATTATATCATTGTCTGTTCATACATATGACCAACAATCTCCCTAATGCAATGTGATTTATTCTACAAGATCTTCATTAAAACATGATTATATACATGAATGGAATGAATAAATATGATATATATTATACTAATATCATTCTGTAAATGATATAACTATAACATAAGAAGTGTAACATGAAATTTTCTTACAAAACATGCATAAGAACATAAAGTAGTGAATATCTAAATAATGAGTGACAATGAAATATTACTAAGAATACGATGATAATATAATCATATATTATATCATAAAAATTAATATTATTCTGAAATAAGTCAATTACATTATTTAAATCAATATTTAGGTGTTTTGGATACATATGAATGACATCAGACCAAAGGTAAGCGATAATTTCACAATCGCATAATTATTTGATATTGTTTATACATAAGTATTTTCTAGGATATATTTATCATCCAAATCCATGTTTCCTAAATATGTAATATTATATTTATTATTGTAATTTTTTTAAAGTTAATTTTACCCATTGGTAAATTTTTATCAAATGGTATTAATGGAATCTTTTAGTGTTTTTCAATATGAGCTACTTTCTGACGTTTCCAGAAAAAGTAGGAGGAGAAAGTTTTTTTAACATATACGACATGAATGAATTTTTTATGTCTTCGTAAGGAATTATTTCCATAAATATACCTTTATATTATTTCAATTTTATTGTCAACTAAACTCTTTTATTTTAAATTATTGAAACATTTTGTGAAAATAAAATTGTTTTGAAGCAGAAAGGATATTTTCTTCAATAATTGTGTCCAAGTGTTTTATCAAAATTATTTTCCATCCCAGTTTACAATCATTAAATAGTATTATGTTTTTTTCTATATTATTACTATTATTTAATTGTGTTAATGATGGAATTATATTTTATATCGATTATTTTAAAATAGATTGATGTTTAGGAAACCCATTTTATTTTTTGGATTATGCAATTATTAATTATTTATGTTTTTCTAGAACATGTAAAAATGATTTCATTATAAGATGGGTGGGACCTATTTCTTCCTCCAATGAATTGGGTAACGATTTATATCGCCTGCTATAGACATGACTAGAATGGAAAGTAAATCTGGTTCAGTAATATAGGATGGGAACTACAAGTAAACCTTGTTCAGTAATAGAATTTTTCCACTACAATGGTTTTGGAAATGATCCTAAAAAAATATGAAATTATTTTCAATGCTTATGTGTTGGCCAAAAAACTTCATTTCATATGTTTTTACTTTTGGGATTATTTCCATTAATTATTATGAACTTTTATCCTTTGACATGATATCACAATCATTTATTTACCTGGTAAGACATCCAAATGTTATGTTCTTATGTCTTATGACTATGATATGATTGATATTTCCCTTGTTTACCCTTACTGAGAATTTTAGCTCAAACTTTAGTATGTTTCTATTCCCAATGTCATGAATAAGGGTTTTAAGTATGATATATCAAAAAGGAGCCAACATATGAATAAATAAGCGGGGGGAAAACATAGATGTTTTATGAATCAATTTCTTATATTTCCCAGCTTCTAAATACACTATACCTATATGATTCTATCATGAATTTAGTATATATTGTAATGAATATAATCCAATTTTGATGTAATATATATGTATGTAATGAATGGATATTTACGTACTGAACCTTCACTGGGCTCTCACATCCCCATGATTCCAAAATCATATGAACTACAGTACTTGTCCATATATGTGGTATCCTATCATGATGGTCATCGATTCCCACAAGGTACTGATAGAATGTTGATTTGTCCATGGTGTCTCGATCTCCCCACTCAATTATGTGTGATTGTTCATGACGGTATCACATCTTATTTGACACATATAAGGGGTCATGTAATCAGTCTAACTATTGGTGTTGAAAAAATAGAAATAATCATCTTCCACAAATATTGGAACTAGAATAACATGTTAATCCTCAAGGATAACATTCTCCCCCATCAAAATTTTTACAATTATAATCTAGGGGATACTCTCAATTAAAAATGGTCTCAATAGTATAAATCCAAAATTCAATGGTATCATTTAGTGTATTATTTCTTTCTGATCTGGGATGTCCTCATATGAACATGGATCACCTGGACATTCCATTACATTGCCTACACTATCATTGGACCAAATAGAGATGTCAAACTAATCTCAGTCATGCATAAGGCTGACCTTCAGGGTTACCCCTATAGGTATTTTAAAGGAGACATTGCAATGGTAGAGTGATATTTGATATTAAGTGATAACACCACTATCAGAATGAAATGCTACTATCTCTAGAAAAATTCCAACACATAGGCTCTCAGCATATCCTCTAAAATTTGGATTGTTTGAATGTTATTTACACTATTATTAGGGTGAAAAGTCATACTCATCTATAACTGTGTCCCAAAAAACTCTTGTAAAAACCTAAAAAATTGTGAGTCAAATCAATCATCATTATTGAAGAAAAACAACATGGGTACCACAAGAAGAAATAAGATATCCTAAACATAAAAATTCCCAATACTCTCAACCAAACTCTTCTCTCTAGTGGCCATAAAGTGTAAGGATTTTTTATATTGGATAACAATCTCATAGATATCATTCTTTTCTATCAATTTAAATGGAAGACCCATAAAACATTATTTTTATATTCCATCTAAATTTCATTATGAAATATAGAGTAGTTGAGTTAACCCTACTGGAACCTGATGTTTATAATCTACCCACTAATATGCGAGAGACTCAGAGAAAAACACCGCAATTCCCTGCCTTTTTAAAACCCACAAAGATATTTATAAGGGTAATTCTTTATATTTACATACCCCAACATATATCCAAGTGATAGGAATGAAACTGAATCAATACCACCTCATGAAACATTACTGGAACTGTGATCCTTCCTAGAAAAAGAATTACATGCTCCCCTCCTTCAAAAAGTACATCTGGTACTGCCCCTAAGGATATTTTGTCATGTAAAACCTCATATTAAAAATATCAAAACTATGATTTTCTCACATGATTAAGAATTAGTGTATTCATTATCATCTATTGTAAAAAATGTGTTCCCATCTACTAGACCAGGGTGAGTTCTAATGAATAAAACTACTCTAACACGTTCTCCACTAAGTAAAAACAAGATTTCCCCATAAGGTAATATTCCAGCATACTTCCCATCCATATTTTATTTAATATCATGAATTAATATTCCTAAAATATATACAACCAACTCCTAAATCATAGTTTGAGATCTATGTAACAACTTTGGTTTCATTGGTTTAGTTATTTTAATATTTCTATGCAAATCAATGGATTTTTATAGTATGAAATTATTCAATTTTGGTAGTCCTAGGACTTCAGAAATAATATATTAAATATATTAAAATATATTAAGGCACACGGACCCATATATTATTGGAATAAATAGTTTTATTATTAACTGGGATCTAAAATGGGAAATCCAAATCCACATTTATCTCGAGAACATTGGTTTTACCCTTGGAGTGAATTATAGGTTATCAACATTGTATGTTTGGATAAGGTTGAAGATTGGAAGGTGAATTAACAGAATTAATTAATTTAATTAACTAATTTTCTAAAATTCCCAAATTTCATAACCACCTTCTATATAAGAATAAATATGAAAAATCCCTATGGTTAGATGTTTATCCCTTGGATATTAGAGAGGAGGGGAAGTGATTTTTTGTTGTTGGTGACTTGGGTACATGGATTGATGATGAATGATCAAGTATTAATCATGTGAAATATGGATAACATAGTTGGATAACCACCTTCCTTGCATGAGGACATGTTATTCACAAAATATATATCCATTATTGAGGTATGAAACATTATTTTATGTATTTTTCTCATTAAATAATTTTATGAGCATGAATTATATTATATCTACTTATTTATTGTGGTCTATGTTATTCAAAATATCCCAATAGTAAATATATTTCTTGAACCTATTTTATCGTCTTTAATGATATTTAATTAATAATTGTTCCACATTTCGTTATTTTTTACCTTTATCGTGTTGTAAAATAATTGATTTCATGTCATTTTTTAGCTTTTCTGGCCATTATTCTTCACATTGTTCATCTTTTTCCTAACATGGCTTCTAATCTATTTTTTTAGTATATATTTTTTCATGATATTACCCTTATATATATTGGATTATATTTTAATTACCTAGATATATGTTTTTTTGGATGGATCAATGCAGAATGTGGGTTTGGGGTGATGGATTCGAGGATAGGGTCCCCAAATGGTAACAGATATCATGATAGTTACTCCATGGGTAATCAAAATATCGTTTATCATCAATAAAAGGATCAGAAATTATGGTTAGATGTGGTTAACTTAATATGTTTATGTTTTGGTTGAATTAAATAGTGATGGGAGTGGTAAATGTTTTGTATATGGAATCTTTGAGAAGAAACACTTCAGTTTCTATGAAATCATCATCGACACCATGTGTATCTGAGAGGAACACATGCTATTTAGTTTAGGTTTCCATGGAATCTATGGGTTTTTTTCATATTAAATTTCACACACCATGTGTATTTATAAACATGTCCTATGACCCTATACAGGAATCCAATCCGTGTATTGAGAGGAAACACATAGGACCCTAGATGGATAGACATCGCGTATACCCATGTAACACATTGCGTAGTAGTAAATGATTGAACATACCTTGTTCCAAGAGCACACAACCAATACCCTATATGGAAATATGTAGAATTTTTTCTGATTTACATTCCATGTTATGATATATGGATTCCCATGTAGTGTACATAGGAAGAACATCTCAGGTGTCCAAGAGGATCACACACTATGTAACCCTATGTACATGTCATTTAATTTTCCTAGAAAATTATACCTTGTGTATCTCAATAATATATATTCATACTTGGTCCAACAAGTATCATATCCTATGTTTTTTTCAACACAATACATGATAGTAACATTCATTTTTTTGATAGAGGTGTTACAAGAGTTGATATGGATGGGAATCTTCTTTCCACAATGTTTTTCCAACGTTACTATTTGGGTTTTTTATCATATGGATATTGTGATTAATAATCCCTTATCTAACATGGTGAGTAGTCACCCATACTCTTTACATGGGTTAATTTGTTACTCCGCCACTACCTTTATAAAATATATGGTGCAGTTACTAAATCTATAGAGTGGTACCCCCCTCATTAATCATTGGTAAGGAGAAGGTCATCTATAGGAGTCTATGATTCCTAGGTTGTGGTGGATAGTGGTAATGTGGGGGACATCCAAATTTATTCTGGTGAGGTTTCATGTGGTTATGGCCATCATAGAAGGACCATTTTGGGAGCTATAGGATTTTTCACAATTCTTATCTATATGTGGAGATTGAGATCCCCATTTTATATTCTCTTATCCATCATTTGAAAATATTATATGTTGGTTTATATTTATTCTCTTGTTTGTTGTTTGATCTGATTTTGCTTATTTCCATTATGTATTTTGGTCTTTGACGTGTCTTAATGATTAGGTTTATACTCACAACTGCATGGGATTTTCTTTCTTGTGTTGTTTCTTATATTGTCAAAAAATAGTTCCATAGTGACCTCGAGGGACAATGTTTAGGGGGGAATAGTGTTAATTTGTGATAAATTTGATCATTGGTTTTCCTTGGAGATCATATGTTAGGATCTCTTATATTTTCCCTTTATTTAGCTATTATTCGGCAGGGATCAAATTTCTGGTTGGGCATGCATTTTAACTTTATATCTTTTTTATTATTGTATTTCACTTTGATGTATTTACTAGATGTTATTACAGACACTTTTTATAAACTAGATTTTTTTTTATTTCTATATCTCTTCATTGTTGTATGGAAAAGGATTTGTTAATCAATATAATTACTTTATGAAAAAGCCTCCCATTTTAATATTATTCCTATTCAATTCTTTTCACCAATATTCGGCCTATTAGAGGTTGGATTGTGGTGTAACCATCCAATTTTGTTGGCCAAGATAAGGTCTCAGTGGGTTGGATCATGATTGTCATGTACTATTTTTTTAGGTAAAAAATTTCATTAGACTACTTTGATTAACCAAAATACAATAAATTTTAATCAATTCCACATTATACATGAATTTTCTATAAAATCATATTTATACTCAGAAATTCAATTTTATGAAAAAATATTTTCACCGTAATTTGATGGTTTAATTTTAAATAATTTTTTTTAAAAAATTAATTGAATTTGATAAAATATATTCAATATTTTCATTCAAAATAATTAATATTTGGTAAATATTTGATCTTATTTTTTGTTCATAATGAAGAGTTAAAATTTACAACTCTATTACCATGGATAAGGTTAAAATAGATTTAATGGTGGGTTAAACTAAATATATAAGTTTTAAAATGACCAAAATATTTTTTTAAATTATATTTTATTGAAATATTTTGACCATATGTCATTTATTCGTTGTAAATGGTTTATTTTTGATCCATTTGTCTTGATTAACACATTAATATATTTTAATATTTTAAAAAATTCCAACTATGTCATCTCCCCCGATAATAAAATACACCACCGTTCCTATTATCTAAACACTTAAAACTACTTTTTGGTTAGTAAAATTACTACCAAAATACCATCCTGAAATCCATTCCCATGTATTATAGGCGTTTTTATCATAAAACCAAACTATGAAGTCCTTAGGTATAAACCTAGTGAGGTTTTCTGAAATAAATTTATAGTTATTAAATGTGAATGTTTTTATTTAATTTAATACCTCCTTAACAAATTAATTAAAAATTATGAGGGTAAAATCAATAATTCATCCTATGGAGGTATTTTCTCAAATAAAAAAGAGATACTTGGGAATGTGGTAATTGTTTCATCACCTCTTTCGAAATTATTTTCTTATTTAATTCCTATTCTTTGGTTGTTTTCATAATCAACTAATAATTGCAATATCTCCCACATGCTGGGATTTTATTATAATTATGGGATAACCTTATACATCCTTTTATCCATCCTTTGAAAAACAATATAATAATGTGTGTGTGCATACGACTTATCGTCTCCACACTATAGCCTAATTTTTTATTCAATAATAATTTATTTGAATGTTTGTAATGATGAGTCTAATGGATGCAATTAGTGAATATAACATGATAAACAATTTTTATAATTAAAATAATATCCAATTCTTTACCATTTAACCATTAAGTGAATTATATTGTCACCCGTGCATTTGTACAACCTACTGTCTCCACGATGCGATTTGATTCATTATAAATGATCTTTATTAAACTATGACGGTATATGTGAATTGTATACATAGCTAAAATATAGTGATATCATAATTGGTTCTAGGAAACATTCCTAGAGGACATTGCGAGGCATGGATGGTGATGCCAAAGGGTTTCATGATACTTTGGTGGCATGACCAAGGGGAACTATTTGACTTGATTAGACATCTCTAGATTACTTCACATGATCCAAATAAAACAATAATAGAGCCTCTTGTGACCTGTGAAACATGTTTTGGTGATGTCGCAGGACCCAGGTGGTTCATGTGAAGCACATGAGGATTATAATATATGTTAATCACATATGTCTCTCATCTTAAAGTCTTTATTCCATTTTTTTATTGAATATTACTAAGATTTTATTAGTGTTGTCATATTTTAAGGATCAAATGTTTTAGAAAATATGTGGGATTTTCATGGCATAACACAACAGAATTCCTCCATGTGATATATGAGTGATCATGAAAGGTTTCTATGAATGCTACATGATCACTTCAATTTTCCCTATATCTTTCATGATAGAAAACGTTCTTGGTCAAGAAATCATCCACTTGATAAATCTACTCTGATACTTCAGTGCTCTAGTGCGTGGTTCCAAGTATATTTTTTCCCATTTTTTATATTAGGGTTGTTGATTTATAGGCCTCCAAACCCTAATTATTTTGTAAATTATGCAGCCCATCTCCCATAAATCTATGCTGCTATCGGTGGAGTTATTTTATGCCACGTGTTTTCATGTGGTTTTTTTATAGATAATTTGAGGGTCATATCATGATATTCTACAACTGTGAGATCATTCCATCAACAACATGTTTATTGAAATATGATTAATTAAATGGGTCTTTAATAATCTTGTAGATAGGAAAAGGGCCTTCTGTATTGTCATATCAAAATGTAAAAGGACTTTCACACGATCACGATTTTTTTTAATGGATTTATCATGATCATTGATTCCTTATCTAGGATATTCTAGGAAATAAAATGGATTTCAAGGGGGCCTTTGTGATATCAAACCAGCTTGCCAAGGGGTCTTGTGAGACCATGATAGTGTGTCACATCATTTTTATGACTGAAAAAGGCTCCCACATTTTCTCTATTATATATTTCTATTATTTTTAAAGTCTTGGAAATTGTTGATATTGAACGAGTGTTGTTGAAGAAAATCGCTTTACCCACTGGCGATGCACTGCTTCACCGAAAAATATCTTATAGTGATGAATGATATCATAAGTAATAAACCCTTATGCATATTTTTAGAGGCAATGGTGGAGTGTGATACTTACTAGAATTTTTTGAATCCTTTCACATGATGCAGGAGACATGCCAATTGGCTCTTATGCGTGTAGTTGGACATGTCATTGGGGATTCTACTGTGTCTCACGATCCTCATGGGTACATAACATGAGTTTTAAAATGGACAGAGGAACCCAACAATCCATTCTTTAATAAATTTATTAATTTTAAAACGTTTTGGGATCTAACCAGGTTATATGAGTGTTTTTGAAGACAATCACTCTATATACCAGTGATGTTTCGTAAGATATTTATGATTGTAATAGGATCCTGAATTTTGGATGTTTCCCCTCCATCATCCATGGATTTTTTATGTCTATTAAAGAACCATGCACTTCAAAATTCATGTGACCTAGGGGTGCTCATCTATTAGGTGTTGCAAAATCGTGAACTGTCTAGGGAACCTTCTCAAAAGTATAAGGACTTATTGAAGGAACTCCTTGGGATCTTCCACATGTTGTGAGCTATTCGCAATGGTCCACATAACCTTCCATAGGTTATGTGATCTTGAATATCATGACGTTTCACATGATCATTGTGATCACTACCACCTTTATCTTCCTTTTTTAAGGGAGAATAACACTCATATTTAGGTATTTATTCCATCATGAATTTTTTGACACTCATTAGGCTTGCGTCAATTGATCCCCCCCAATTAGGAGAAACATTTAAGGGGACAGGTGGTCATTTTTTTGGAATGTAATGGCCCACCAGAGGCATTGGAACTATCAATAATTTTCCTCTTTTGTGATGTTTTTTCTTCAAGGTTAATTTTCTCATTCCATATGATTCCCAATAAATAGGGGATTGGAGAGCAGTTTATTTACAGACTACTCGATTCTCATAGATCTTGCATCCTACTCTCTTCATGTAACCTTATTGAAAGACCATTCCTACAAGAACATATTGTGAGGCCTTTTCATGAGTCCATCTTATGAGAATGTATTTGAAATACTTATTTTTCCCATCCACCCACTCGAATAAATCCATATACATATCTTTAAAAATTATTTGATCTTTTTTCATGGGGAAGCATGATGTTTTTATGGGTTTTATGGGATTTTATAACTTTATTTCATTATCCATTAACTATTAAGGGGTTGTTTTGACCATGTTAAGGTTAATGAATCATGATTCTTTAAATGTGTCATGTTTTTGGGTGAATACCTATGGGTTTGTGAATTTTATGATATCTTCATGAGTCATATGATTCTCAATCCCTTTATGCGATTTGTGAATTTCTGTGATGATTCATGTGATTCACATGATTTTACTAGTTTATGCCTTTCGAAAAGATTTTATTTTATCTCACTAAAATATTCCACATAATTTTTTTTCAGATGGATTTTAAATCTAATTATAGTTCCTATGCTATAGCTAATCAAATGGACATGATTTCTAGAAACTGAAATTTTAACCCTAGATATTGTGTGAATTATAATAACAAGATTCTCAAATGTATTATTCCATTCAACCATCCAAATTATCCTTTATCACACCAACATCCTCTATATGGGTTTGTATTGCTGTAAGATGTTTTCATTCTTCATTCGGAAGTCAATCTTTCATCTTGTTGTGTGTAAACTACTAATGATTGTACTCAAATGAACATTATTTAGAATGGATGACTACTCATATATCAATCATAGTGGTTGTCTTATATGTTGGAAAACTATCCCTTAGGTAGGAACAACTTTATTTTTCTCATCATCCCATCGCTCAAAGATACTCGAGAATATTTGCCTCTTCTATGAAAAAACTAGGTGACTAATAGATCTCAAAATAATATCTTAGTCCTTTTGGTAAATTTTTATGAGCAGAAGTGGCCAATATTGGTCGGGAAATGATTCTTAGTGTTTTTTGACCAGTTATATTATATCCATCTTAATGAAGTAGTATATATTTCCCAATTCTTCAAACCTCCTCTCTTCTTATGGCTTGAAAGGGATCCCCATAATGTTCTCTCTCATTATCTGGAATGTGAGCAGCTTGGGATCCCAAGCCAAGTGTGATTTTTTGGCAACTTAAGGTAGGAAGTTGAAGTTTTCCTTGTTGGTTATTTTGGAACCAAATAAAAACTCTAGTAAATTACCATTGATTGAAAAAAAATCTTGGTTTTCACAACTACTTGCATGGGGAACCTGTCAACTCCCAGATTTGGATATGTTGGAGGAGCAACATTTCTATGGAGGTTGTTAACCGGATTCAACAATTCATCAGAACTAGGATCTCTATTGGTAGATCTATCCTTTTGTTTTCTTTTGTATACGTGAGTACAAAGAGTATTAATTGTAGGGAATTATGGAGTCACCTTTAAGACAATCATGCTGGATCTTTACTGTGGTTCATGGGAGGTGAATTTAACTCCATTTTGGAAGTATCAGAGAAAAGGCGAGTCTCTTGCATTAATCATGAAAGCATGAAAGAGTTCTAGGAGTTTATTGTGAATGCATGGCTATTGGATTTGATTTTCACGGGATCCAAGTATACGTAGTGCAATAACCATAGAAGGAGGGATTGTATCTTGAGTTTCCTGGAAAAATGTATCACTAACATGCAGGGTTTAGATCTCGTCTCTAAAACCTCGGTCATGCACCTCACATGCATGATATCTGATCATCCACCTCTGCTTGTTGAAATTAGATGCAAAGTGGTGGTGGGATCTTCTTTCCATTACTCTAGTGAATTGCATTGTGATACAAACTTCATGCAATTTCTGAAGGAATCCTGGCTTAAGGAAGAAGGGAAACATTCTTGGGATGGTTTGACGAACCGTCTCAAACGTCTAAAGCATGATATTAGAAGATGGATGACCGAGAAACCGGGGGATTCTATTGGGATGGAAAGCATGAAAATGGAGGTTTACATATTGGAGGAATCCCTTCGGAATACATGGTAGGAGAGCACCTTTTCTATTTTATGTGATAAGAAGATTGTTCTGGCGAAGAGGATCTCAGAAATAGAGAGAGTTTTTAAACATAGGTATCAGGCTATGTGGTTAAGGGAAGGAGATTGTAATAATGCTTTCTTTTAGGCATGCATCAAGGAGAGGACAAGAATAAAGATTAATATGAGGCTGGAGGATGGATCCTTCACATCATATGTGGGTATTGCGGGGAGTATGGCCTTGGAACAGTTTGAGGGTCTTTTGGGAGGGGCAACCTCCTCTAGCATTGAGAGGGATTCCACAGACAGTGATGGTTTCTTGAATTTCCTGCCTGTTGTGGTTAATAATTCAGACAATGTCTGTCTCTCATCTATTCCTCAGGAAGAGGAGATAAGGGAATAACTATTGAGTATGATAGTGGACAATGCACATGGTATGGATGGGTTTCAGGTCTCCTTCTATAGAGAATCGTGGGAGTTTGTTAGTCCACATGTTGTTGATGCGGTGCATGATTTCTTTGGTGGCGAATCTTTGTACAATGGTATCTCCTCCTCAAGGGTGGTTCTTATTTCAAAAAACAGAAATCATAATCTCATAAACCACTTCCGGCCCATATATCTCTGCAATGTGTCTTATAAAATTTTGGCCATGGTTATTGGTAGGAGAGTTTATAATATCATTCCCAAGGTGGTCTCAAAAGAGCAACATGGGTTTATTAAGGGTCGAAGCATTCAAGGAGCGATTGATATTGCTAGAAAACTGGTACATGACATCAAAAAACGTGCTGTGGGATCCAATGTTATCCTCCAAGTAGATATGACCAAGGATTATGAAAAAATCAAATGGAGTTTTATCATTCATGTGTTAAGAAACATGGGATTCCAAGATTGGTTCTGTGATATATGATTCAGGAGCTATTCCTCACCTTGGATTTCAGTCTCATTAATGGGTAAATACTTTGGTTTCTGTATGACTGTTAGGGGTGTCAGGCACGGTGATCCACTATCCCCATTTCTGTTTGTGCTCACCCAGGATGCCTTGTCTAGAAACCTGAACTGATGCTTGGTTGAGGGAAAGCTGAAACCTTTCCATGGAAGAGGAAACACAGGTAGTATCTCTCAGTTGATGTTTTCTGATGATATTTTGCTATTTACGAATGGAAGAAGTATATATTTATGTCACCTCAGGGAAATTATGTGTAACTATGCTAGGATTAGTGGAAAAAAATATCAACACCTCGAAGAGCTATGTGTTTATCCCAGAGAAATGTCCGGAGAGAAGATGCAGGGAGATTCAGGGAATTCTATGTTGTAGAAGGAAGTGGTTTCCTATGTTGTATCTGGGGGTTCCAATATCTTATGGGTGCATTAGGATACACCACATCCATGATATTCTTGAGCGCATCTTGGGAAGGACTCTTTAATGGAAGAACAAGCTGCTTTGTTTTGGGGGTGTGTTATGCTGATAAACAGTGTCCTTACGTCCATCCCCATGCATACATTCTCTGTCATCAAGCCATCGAGAGGTACTATGGACAGAATGGAAAAGATTCTGACTACATTCCTGTGGGACGCAATGATGGAAGGGCGATGCCATTGGGCATCTTGGAAGTGGTTGGCTCAACATGTGGAGGAAGGAGGTGTCAGCCTCCGTGATATTCAGGATACCATCCTCGGTTTATAGGCGAGGATGGCCTGGGAAATAATTGTTGGGGAAACCCTTGGAGATTTTTTTTTAAAATGCGATATAGTTGTCAAGGGGAAGCTGTTACTCATGGTGCTTCAGTTTTGTCCAAGTGTATATTTTCCCATCTTGAAACCTTGTCTAGTTACCCAAGGTGGGTTGTCGGTAGAGGGGATATTTGCTTCTGGAATTCTAACTGGGATGGTGAAGTTATTGCTTATCTGGGTTGCCCGCATCCAAATATTTTCTCTCGAGATGCATGTGATAATTATGATCATATTCATGCGGCCTTAAATCCCATCCTGTTGAACTTGTTTGAAAGTATCATGATGAGTGATGAACCGGACTTATGAATTTTCTCGGAGACTAGCGCGAGAAGGTACAATAGCAGTGATTACATGAGGATTCTTCAACGAGAACATAACATGGAGGAGTGGGTTCCTGGTATCTGGTGCAACGAGATTAGTACAAGGATGAACTTTCTACTTTGGAGGGTTTTTAATAGGGAATTACCTAGAGAGGAGAATATCTAGAAGAAGGGTGTTAATATGGCTTCTCGGTGTTACTACGGTGTGAACCCACATTTCAAAATGACGACACACTTGTTCTTCCAGGGCCAATGGTCCTCTCACATTTGGTCTCTCTTCACTGACCCTCACCACTTGGTTAACAATCCCTGGTCTTCGCAGGATTTTTTGACTGCGTGGTTCATAGGCACCGATAACAGAGCTGTAGAACGAACCATTAGGACGATCATTCTGATTTCCATTTGTTGGACCATCTGGGAGGCGCGTAATCAGGTTCATCTGGGAGTCCAACGTTCTCCGTTGTCCAATCATATTTGGCTCAGTTCTCTTATCATGTAGATTGTCTCACTCGTCAAAGGTGGGCTTTCATTGGTTACGGTTTTCAACCATATTAATCTCCCATGCATGTTGAACAAGGGAAGTGGATCCTGGGTGATGTGGAAACCACCGAGTCATGGTTTGAAACTGAATATTGACGGATCCTATATGGAAGGGGATATAAGATGCGGCATACTACATAGTGATAGTTGGGGATCTTTTTTTGTTGCCTTTAGTGCCTTTTATGGCCCAGGTAGCTCTTTGGGTGCTGAGGTTCGTGGCCTTCATTCTGGGATTACGGTTTGCAGAAGGGGAGGTTTGCAGGTCATTGAGGTTGAGTCTGACTCTGACATGTTACTAAAGGTGCTTCAAGGCATTCGTGGGATCCCATTGGAGCTGGTCTACCTTATCTGGAGATGCAAGGTAGAGACTGATCATGGAAAGACTATTCACCATTGTTGGAGGGAGTCAAACTTTTCGGCCGATAGGCTTTCCCGTTTGGGTCTACAGGAGGATATGCTTATGGTTTATGACAGGCTTCATTCTCTCCCCCTTGAGTGTATCAGTGTTGTTCAAGAGGATTCCCTTGGCCTCCATTTCTTTCTTCCTCCCCGATGAATTGCTTCCTTTGTTTTCTTTTCATGAACATTAATAAAAAAATAACATTCAAGAAGGTTAGCTGTCAGTGTCTTGGAACGAACTCATTACATCTATCCAATGGTGTGGTGGGAATCAATCTATGCGATATATACTAACTAGGTGGGGTACCCCTCTCAGAGATATGTGTGATGATATCCATCCCAACATAGATGTCAAGGATGAACCTTGGCATATTGAAGTCTTGGTAAGGGGCATGATCTTCACTGTGAAGGAAAATTTAATAAATGAGCTGACTATGCACTAACTTATATCATCCAAATCTTGGATCAACATTTTCCTCTATCACATAAGTGATAGGGAAACCACTATACTCCCCCATAGGTGCCCTTCCTGGATATTTTGTGACACTTATGGCTTATAATTGGCTCTTTTGGAATATTAGGATCGTACTTCATGTGGGTATTAGGTGAAGATAGAGATATCTTTGAGTTTTAGGATAGAAGTATTCATGGCCATGTTCTTGAAAAAATGTCTATTCCAAGCTGGGTATGAACATTCAGGAATATGATCTAGTAAACTAATGATGGTAGTGCAACTACTAGATGGATGATACCTTTATTTATATGTGTTGAAACGTTCCTGCATATACCATTACATGGTCCAAATTCAGAAAGATATAATCACATATATGATTAGGAGTTCTTTCCATTTTTTATTTGTATGGATATGGGATCATCTCCAATGCAATTAATACTATAATTTTACCAGAATCCATGATATGTTATATTTCTATAGGTTTTTGAATATATCTGGGGTAGGGTATATATCACTAGGATCTAGAAAGGTTATTTTTGTATTGGTCAATCATATAGATTTTATTTAGCCTTTATCCAACACCTATTTGGATAATCATTGATAATGGAAATGGCTCTATCAGTGAATGGTTTTACATGATCTCCCATCAGTATAGGTTTCTTGTAGACAGGATAGACGAGGTGATCATTTGTGATCCATATACACCTTATCAGTTTTCTATTCAATTTAGCTCAACCAAAAGGGTCTCCCCTCTCCCTTCAGACAATGTGTGAGGGTAGTGACACCTCTATAACATCAACCAATTTTGGATGATGTTGGCATGTGAAGACACTAATAAGATCATCATTCTTTCATATAAATATGTTCCTTCCTTTCATACTCAGAATTATGACCTATCTTGGGTAGAAACATATCCTAATGGTGGGATATGTAAACTAGTTCATCATGTGGTCAAGAATTTTTCTACATTGAACCATATCTATGTAGCAACTATATAGTTTATTAAGGACTTGGGTTATACTTTGAGGAAGTTCCCTCATCTTAATGATAACTTATCTTATAGTGGGCCCAAATCTTACATGGAAATCAACCTTCCAACACAAGAAATATGTCATTAATCAATTGAGGAGTGGATATATGGATCCTCTTATCTAGATTCATTTCCATCTCAGTTAGCAATTCCTCATTTTGGTGTCCCCATCCCATCAATCACGTAAACATAGGCATTATGTTGGCTGACTAGGAATCTGTTTCATGCCTTGATTACTAGGATTCAAATTTAAACATTTCACGACTAGGGAGAACACCTTCATCATCAATTTAATGACTTGGGGGAGTAGGTATTTGATAAAAAAATATTGAATGCAATCATGAAACAAATTACCCTAACTTAGCATGTTTTTCCCGCCAATGAGAGGGGCTTACACAATCTTGATGATGAGGATCTCCTTTTCTGAATTGATGAAGGTAGTGTTGGAGGAACTATATTATAGTCACTTGTTTATTTATACATTTTAATCCCAAATGGATGCTTGAACCATTAAAATATAGAGATATAAATAAATCAATGCTCACCCATGGTTTGATACTTCAATGTCCTCATCATCTTTGGGAACTTCTGAAAAGATAATTGAGGAGGAAACTATATTAGTCATGACTCTATGTCCTTGGTAATAAGTATTGGATTTGGTAGAGTGGCACTTCAGTTTTCAGTAGAAACTTCTCTCCAGACTCTTGTCTACATGGCCAACTCAACTGATCAAATATTATTGTAGTTTAACCATGAATATTCACTCTTTTTTATGAATTTTTTTTCGAGAATCCAAAATGTATAGATTCCACCTATTAAACACTATCAATGAATGGATTTTTTTTCAATACGATTCTGGTTACCCATGTGGTACCCGTCTCAAAATCCAATCTGATTCGAGGTCCCAATCCTTAAAGACATAACATTCAAAAAAAACATTCCACCTCTATCTATCAGTAATACACCAATATTGAGGCCATTCATTGATCCTCAAATAATTTGGGGGTTCTATCATTCTCAAATCTGGAAAAATAAAGTAATCCTAATCCTATGGGCCAATGATGAAGAATGTGAAGAGTGATTTTGGGAAAACCACAAGAAAAAAGTGAAAACCGTAATTATATGGTTATAAAACATCAAAATATTACACAATGAATAAAAAATTGGGAAATCAAGAGTCTTGAAGATGAGAAAATTGGATCAAGAATTCTATTTAATATTGGGCTCATTTAATGACATAAATAATAGAAAATAAGAAAATATAATATAATCCATGGTCATAAAAATATTCAATGGGTGGAAATATAAAAAATAATATTCCCTATGTCAATAACAAATCTATAATTGGACAGAACTTATAATCTAGTAAATTGGGTGATGGTCTTGTTACTTTATTCATCCCTCAAATTGTTCCACCTTGATCATTCATTATTGATCTGTGTTCTCAAGTAACTAATAAAAATGTGACCTCATCCACCCATATAATTTCCTACAGATATGTGTCAAACCGTAGAGATTTATCAAAATGATTCTTATATGAATTGTGATAAGGGTTTTTTAAATTTATGTAAATAAATGTCACGACCCATCCCCCAGGTCATGTGTCGTGACTACACCAAGCCTTCCTTCTGAAGGCCAGGGGCTGACAACTAGTGTCGAAGGAATCATCCTACAAGTGGGAGGAATTTTACTGAGTACATATGTGCACTCACCCACCCAGCCAAGTTTTACACACTGAAAAAGAAACAAGTATAAATTTAACAAATAGGAATTCAATTATATCTAATATAATGGGTCCAGAATAAAAAACCAACAAAAGAACGGAAAACAACAAAGTACAAAAAATAATATCTGATGGCCATTCATGGAAAACCCCACCTGATCATGAGAGTACTGTAGCTACTGGAAGATGAAGTAGAACGTCTTGTCCACCCAATCCTACTGGGGCCCTCATTGTCCAAGGCCACCAAGTCCACCATCATAGTGTCATTCAGTCACGTATTTACTCAGTAGGGACCCCAAAACAAAAAGGAAATACCACACAACATTACTCAAAGTAAATAACAAATAACAAAACACCCACACCTGGTATACCTTTAGGGTAATGATAAAAGAATCATCAGTCACATCATCGAACACCTCAGTTTCTGGAGAAATCCTCCCCTATCGTGTATAGTGAACATGCCAAGTCACACATAAGTGCTTCCCACTATCCTCATACTACATAGGTACACCTCCTCATTGAATATAATGGGCCCAAAATGTCACATAGAAGTGTTTCCCACTAATCTCGTCCAACTGAGGTACTCCTCCTCGTCATATATTGTGGGCCTACAAAGTCCAACAGAAGTGATTCCCACCTTGGGCCAGAAAAGTCACACATAAGTGTATCCCACTGGGCCATAGTTGAGTCTCACAAAGTTGAAAGTCTTCAGTCTTCAGGTCTTAGCCAATTGTAGGGTTCCATATATAGTGCACCTGGTGGAACCGCTTATCATGCCATTTACCACATCTCAAATTATTTGAATGTCACCAAAAATCATGAAAAAAGATACATCTCATTGATAGGGTCCCAAATACACAAACACTCAACAATCAGATGCTTGTTTTACAGGATACAAGTGTTTTAGTAAACAAGGGTCGATTGTGCCTGGGCCCGGTCCAACCCGATTAGACCGACCCAACCGGGGGTCCCACATACCCTGGATTAATTCAATCAGCTCAACCTGACCAGGATTGGGTATGGGTCAGTCTAGTATAGCTTGGCCAGTGGGCCATGCCCAATGAGCCTCGCTGGACCAGGGTCGGTTTGGCCGAGGGTCCAACCCGCCAGGTTGCCTGGCGACCCGGTCTAGTATGGCCTAGCTAGAAGGCCGCAGGTCTAGCGTTTTGGCTCGGTTCTGACCCGCGGGATAGGGACACAACCCACTAACCCAAATCCCGACCCATGTGGTGTGGGATGGTGTGTGCCGCCTGGCTAGGACGGGGCCGACAACCATGTCTGACCTCTGCTATCCATGTAGATGCACGAGGCCCTCCTTCCGTAATCGAGTGACATCGGCTCACAGAGCCACCCGAATGTCCTAAACGTGGCGTTTCCCTCCACGCGGTCCCAGGTGGGCTTTATATCTCCCCATTTCTACCATAGCCAGTTTTCTATGGTCTCTTGCCACTGCAACGCACTAAAAGATTCTTTGGTAGACTACCTGACATGCTCTGGTGGTCCGTTCTTCATGCCACTAGCACCCACTACCTCTGAAGAGTGTAATCTTCACCATAAAGGTCTCAAACTTACCTTGTCGTCTATTTGGACAAACCATTCACAAAAGTGCACATGCAGATGGGTTCGATCCTTCGGGTTAGCTCACACCCTCCACATTAGATGTTATAATCATGGGGAGGCTCAGAGATTTTTTCCCACTCAAACTAGAGAGAAACAAATTCCACATAATTACTCTCAAATGAAAGTCACCCTCCCTCATAAATGCACAACTATTTGATCAACCTATTCATGGGTTGATCCGAATTTTTCATTTCTATAATAAGAATGATAATAAATTTTCAAGAATTAAACACCTACCTCTTTGATATTATTTACCTCAGCGTTACGTCCTTGAGGTTTCAAGACGTCGACGTCATTCATTACATCCGACTCTATTCAATGTGGTGTGTTGAAGATATTTGAAGATCTATGAAATTTTTCATTCTTCGTTGGAGAGGATGTTATCCAGAGGTTTTTCAGAGAATCCCCACAGTTTTAATTTATCATTCCACCAATGTGTCAACCAAAAATAAATGGAAATCACATCGTAGCATTTATGTTACCCTGGGACGCCACGTCATTATGTTGTTTCATTTACGTAATAGAATCAATGTTACACATCATTAAAGTATAATTATGTTAAAAATTAACAATCTATTAATGATCCTCGTCAATTCACCTCGTCGTTGCATCATAGCATCAACATCCTCCACTCAATATATGATAAAGGAAAAGAAAATATCTTTTTAAAGTTATTTTTTTATTTTCTAAAAAGTTTTAAAACAATATTTTATATTTTACCTTTACAGCTAAAGATAGGTTCTTTATAAGAGATTCTCAATTCTCTATGTTCAATGGTGCCCTTTTATTTTTGATATGATCACCGATTAAAAATTTAGAAAAGCCTCATCGCACGTTAACTTAAACGTGCTTAAAAAAGCTCAAAATTCTATTTTGGGCTCACCAGGCCTCAGAATCTTTTTCTGTCAAAACGTCTAGTCTTAGAATAATTCCACATAATTAAAATATATATTACATATAATTTCCAAGACATTACATTCTCCCCACATTAGGGATTTATATCCCAGAAAGGCCAAACAAGAACTAATCAAACAGATGGGGGTATTGAGCACGAATTTGTGCATCCAACTCCCATGTACTCTACTAGAAAATCTCATGATACTTCCAAATTCATAGTAGAGGAATCAACCGCTATGGTAGGACCCACTCCTATCAAACATCTATCTCCATCAGGAACTCCTCAAATTTCTCCCCATCGTCAATTTCCAGCTCGCCTAGCTGATGGCGTGCGACGGATCATGCACGTATCTCATCAGCCATGAAATAAAGAAAATGTCATGCACCTAGAGCATCTGTAGGGAAAGATATAGGTTGTACGCCACCAATCCAACTCTACTCAGGATCTGAAAATGTCTGATGAACCTCAAAGATAGCTTGCTACCATGACCAAATCACTATAATCCTCCTCAGGGTGAGACCTAAAAGAATACATTATCACCCTCCTCTAACTCCAAGGGTCTCTATATCCTATCAGCATAAGACTTCATCCTACTATATGAATTCCTCATCTTCTCCTAGATAATCTGAACCTTCTTAGTTTTATCCCCTACCAACTATGGAACCATGAGTTCCGACTCCCCTAGGATTGTCCAACATATGGGTGATATGCAAGGTAGCCTGTAAAAGGCCTCTAACGATGCCATGCCAATGGTGGAGTGATAATTGTTGTTGTATGAAAACTCCACCAGTGGTAGGTGGTCCTCCCAACTATAAATAAAATATAGGATGAAAGCACGTAGCATGTCCTCCAAGGTATGTATATTCCTCTCTATCTAACAATCCATCCAAGGATGAAAATATGTGCTCAGGCGCAGCTGCATTTTAAATGCCACATGTAATCCCTTCCATAGCTTGGATGTAAAGAAAGTGTCATGATTTGAGACAATTGTCGAAGGAACCCTGTGAATCCACACTGTATCCTGGATGCTGAGGTATCCCAAGACCTCTACCGATCCCTGATCCAGGATGGGTATGAAGTGATCTGACTTGGTGAGTCAGTCAATGATCACCCAGATATAGTCTTGGACCCTCGATGTACGTGGTAACCCTATCACAAAGTCCATCAGGATACCATACCATTTCCACTTTGGTTCCTTGGGAGGGTTTCTAAGATTGTTGGAACTTGATGCTCTCCTATCACTTGATGACAAGTGAGGCATCATGAAATGAACTCGACCACCAATTTCTTCATCCCTATACTCTAGTACTGATGTCAGATGTCATGGTACATCTTCTCCACTCAAGGATTTACTTCCAAAGAGGATGTATGAAACTACCTTAACACATCCTACCATAAGTTCACTCGAACTATGGTTCACCCTCTGAAAATGATGGAATGGTCCCCTCTTATCTAAAATCCATTAGGATCCCCTCTTGAGGATAACTATTAATTTTGGTCATTGTAGTCAACATCCACGAGTTATACCACCCTAACTCATAGTAAGAGTGGGGGAGTAACAATCATCTACTAATGGTAAGAAACTCAACCATCATCCATGAAGGATCTATACACCGCGGCTAACTACTTCGTTGCCTCAAACAAAAGCTGCAAACTGGTCCTCATGATGAGTGCATCTACCACCTTGTTCATCTTTTGAGGAGTGTAGACTATCTCAAAGCCACAGTCCCGAAGAAACTCTAGACATCCCCACTTTCCCTGGTTTAGGTCCTTTTGGGAGATGATATACCTAATACTCTTGTGGTCAGAGAAAACTGTAAATTGTTCACCCATCTAGGTGTTCTTCCACATATTCAACGAAAATACCATTGTTTCTAACAATAGGTTATCAATAACATAGTTCTTCACATGTTGTCTTAACTTTACTTAGCCATAGGTAATAACTACTCCCTCTTCCATCCAGACACAACCTAGTTCAGTTCCTAATGCATCACAATAAGATACATATACAATTCCCTCCTCTGGTAGTCTCAATATGGGGGCACTAGTCATTCTTCGCCTCAACTCCTAGAAAATCTACTGATATTTCTCCATCCACGTGAAGGGTTGTCCCTTCCATGTCGAAGCTAGTAAGGGTTCTGCTTCTCTAGAAAAGTTGGGCACGAAGCTCCAATAGTATCTAGAAAAACATAAGATTATTCGAACCCCAGTCACGCTCTTGGGAAGCTCTTAGTCAAGCATCACCTCTATCTTCACCGGATCCACAAAAAATCTATCCTCTAAGATGATGTGTCCTATAAAGTTGACTTCCCAAATCAAAAACTGACACTTTGAGAGATTTCCATAAATATAGGGCTCTATGAGTGTATCTAGGATCAACCACAAGCATGTAGTGTGATCCTCCTCTAATGCCCAGTACACCAAGATGTCATCAATGAATACCAAAACAAAATGGTAAAGGTAAGGCTAGACGATCTTGTTCATGAGTCCTATGAACACTGCTAGGGCATTGATCATGGAAAAAGAAAACCCTAGGAACTCATAGTGGACATACCGGTACCCGAAGGCTATCTTCGGTACATCCTCATCTCATACCCAATGCTAGTGATAGCCTGATCTGATGTCTATCTTTGAGAACAACTTCTACCCCTTCAGCTAGTAAAAAAACATCAATTCTTGACAGTGGATACTTTTTCTTCACAGTCACCTGATTTAGGCATCGTAATTCCATGCACAACCTTAATCTCTCGTATAGCTTATTTGTAAAAAGCAACAGGGGTTTCCCACGGTGAAACACTAGGCCTTATGACCCCCTTCTCATGCAAGTCGACGAGCACTACCCTCAGCTCATGAAGCTCTGTAGGATCCATCAGATATAACGATGTGCATATTGGTGTAATCCCATGGTATAAGTTGATGTAAAAGTCTACCTTTCTATAAATATATAGTCCTCTAATATCCTGAGGAAAACCATCCTCGTACTCATAAACCAATACTGAAAAACATGGAATCCTATCATCCACTATATTAAGGGTGAGGCTAGCCAACTGGTGAGTGATCAACTTCACCCTCCTCCGAGAAAGTATGTCATGTGCTGGAAGGGATTCATTCTCACTGGTAAAGGAAAACATGGTCCCATATCCGCATACACACCACACTGTACACCTAAAATAGTCAATCTAATGATGTAATTTGGATAACTTTCCCATACCCAAGATGATTTCCTAAGGACTTGATGCTGCAACTATGATATCCTAGCCGAAGATCTCACCTCCAAGAGAAGTCGTAAACTGCTAGAACTAGTGTTTAATCATCAGATCTCCTCCCGTAGGAGTCTCTAGCTATAAGGACCGAGCCACCAGCTCCAATGGAATCTCAGATCTCTAAATTATAGACATCACAAGAATTTAGTGGCTAGAACCTATGTCTATAACAACTATAGCGAGGGTATAGAAGACACAGATCATACCTCGTATCATATGTGGATCATTATTGTCATATGTATCTACTAATTGAAGTGGTGCTCTCCCATGTCCTCCTTCTCCCTGAGGTCGGGGTGGACCACCTGGGGGTGGTGGGGTAACATGTTAAACCATTTCCCACTGCCTGCTGCTCTGCCTACTCCCTGGAATCATCTACCACCATGCAGACCTCCTCGCTCTAACCGCTGCCTCTTCCTCGGAGGACCCTCAGCCGTCTTCTAGTCATCTGTATGGATTATCAGGTAGTCATGTGCAATGTTTCCTTGATAACTGCAATAGAAGAAAATCATGGTTCATGGATGAATCCCTCAAGTGTTAGAGCCCCGCAATACCGATTCTGAGTCCTGGGGTCGTCCTTTGAGAGACCTGGCTCACATTAACTCTCATGTCTACTATCTGCTGCCTATTGAAGACTCCACCACATGGGGACTGCTTATAGCTTTATTTTTTTGTCACCTTCTCCACCAATAATCTCTCTACCATAGGGGATTTTTCTAGCAACCTAACCTGGGTAGGGATGCTGAGAGACAACACGGATGCCCTAATCTCCTGCCTGATTCCCTAATCAAAGGCTTGAGCCTTGATGAAAGTGTCTCGTACCATATCTGTCGAATAGTGAGATAGCTCAGTGATCCTCACTGAGTACTCATCCACCATCATGCTTCCCTATTATAGGTGAATTATCTCTTGAATGTGCATAGAGCACAAATTTGTGGAAATAAACTTGTAACACCCCAAGATTTCATAGTGTGTTATTTCTTCAAAATAATTCAATAACTTGCACTACACGCAACAACGAGTTCAATCACACCACGACTTACAAAAAAAAGCCATTCAAAAGAGGTTATGGATAGTATTATCTAAATTTTAAACTTTATATAATCATTATAATTTTAGAATCCATATTATGAGTTTCTTAGATATAATGAAAGAACAAATTCATTTTAAGTATTGCACTTTTATCAACTTTTAATAGTGAACCCTTTTTAAATACAATATTTTAAACTTTTTGACTAAATGGGGACATCAAAAATTTAAAATGAAACATCCCAAGCTTCCACGGTACGCTTTCTTTGAATAATACAGTAGCGTGTGTTGTACGCAGCCTTGAGTTTTAACACACACCACAACCAATCAAACTAGCCGTTATGAATAGTAATACCTACTTCTTGAAATTATATATATTTTATATTTTAAAATGGACTTCATTTCTGGATTCGGAATATCAAATTTAGCCTAAGGTGAAATTTTGGTACTTTTCGGATAACTTTCATATTTTGATGAATAGTGAAAATTACTAAATTTTAATTAAAAACAACTTTTTTAATCAAAATAATTAATAGTGATAAATTATGAATTTGAGTGGTTTTAAAGTATATTTAGAATATATTTTTACCATTTAATATAATGTTGGTCATTTTACATAATTTTACAATTAAACCAAACATAAACAAGTGTCAATCTTTTGATAGTTATTACCTCTTAAAAACACGCTTTTTGTTTTGACATCGGGAATTAATTTTAAATTAATTTCTGCCACTTATGTGTTTTGAATTTAGAAAAATGGATTCCATATTTGGAATCAGGATTTCCAAATTGTGTAAATAGGTAACTTTTATTTTTAGACATTTTGAATAATTACTGTGGTAAATATTTTATTTACCATGGTTAAGGGTAAATCCGGTAAATAAGGGTTAAAAAATAATATTATAATAATACAAAATTAACCTAAAACGTGTCCTAACCTTATTGGTGGACACATAACCGACCTTGAGCATCCTTGGGTCAATTTGGGGACCCCTTGGATCCACTTGTATGTGGTAGGGACACTTTATATTAATAAAGTTAAAATAAAAATAAAAATGGCATAAGCTTACATCTTTTAGAAGAACAATTTTTACATAGGGTTATACATGTTGGATTTTCGATTATAAATATTCATTAGAAAGCGAAAAAGATTTCATACATAATGATATTTTATTTATAATTTTTAGACTTCAAATAATTTAAATTATTAATGACACAATAATGATGCAATGTTTACCTCATTAATAAATCATTTAAATAAATAAGATTATAATGATTAAATTATTATATAAAACCTGTCCAATTCTTATTGGTTGATGTTATTTAGAATATGAGTCATCTTATCTTCGACCTCAATGATTTTTGGACCATTATAAACCGAATATAATTATATTATAAAGTAATACTTTCACTCTTTCCTAAAGAGCCCCTCTTCTCCCTTATAAAAGGAGACCACTTCTACTCATTCCTCACACCTCTCAAGCCACTTGGCTCGTCCAAACTCTGCCCAACTAAGCTCCCCAAATCCCTCTCCTCCTCCTTGAAGCTTCCCCTTAGGCAGAAATCATTTCAAGAAGTCCTTTGGTTCCAACCAAAGTGAGTTACCTAAATTAAAGGTAACGATTTCTCTTAAATTATTTTCATTTATTTTGCTTCTCCAACCCCCAAACTCTTTTTATTTCCTTTCTTTTGTAACAACACCAGTATCCTAAATATTCTAGGATGTTGTTATAAGAAGTATTCAAACTACACATACACACAACTCCATATAATGGATGATGAACATAATGTTTCTGTGGATGGCAAACTAACGCCTCACGAAACGATGATTGATCAAATACATATTACCGCCTCTCATGGTGGCCATTATGATGGCACTATAATTAAATATGATATTAATGATATATATTTTATATATAAGCTTCTGTAATTCCATTTTATTTCATACCATTATTCGTTTCATGTTGTATATACATACGATAATTTCATTTGAGGAAGTGCGGACTACCGCCCCCTTAAAATGATATGACTCGTTCATACCACACATGGAACGTATAAAGGATGGTGTTAATGAACTTAAGTAAAATATATAAAATATTATATTATACTGTAATAGTAATATACCTATGTATCATTTGGATTCAATTCTTTTAAAATAAAAATTATATGGAAGTAGCGTTCTTGCGTACGTACGGACTACCGTCTCCACGAACGCGGTGAGATCCATCCTCCATCGTATCCATTCAAGTCTTATTCTCATTTTAGGGTTAAAAATAATGTTAATATCATTCTGATTATGAATAAGATATAATCTATCCATTACAAACATGTCTTACGTAACCAAACATTTAAGAAGAACGAATCGATTATCACCCGAAACGACGATAATACTAAGATATTATTTATAAAGCAATGTTAAAAGAACATATATGATATCATATTAATGTATATGATTCATGTATAATTTAATAACAATTATTTCACCATTATACAGGAGGTTAACCTACCCCAACCAAGGAAAAGTACAAGGTAAGGGATTTTTCTTATCTCACATTCAATTCTGTGAGATTTCCATTGTTCGCTACTAAATTATTGAAAGTGGTGTATTGTGTACTTCCATTTCATATATATTATCATGATTCACTTTATATTAATGTTATTCTGTAAATCATTTGGTGGTTATTAAATTTTGGCCATGCTACTCAGTTGATTAACGTGGTAAGGGGTTTTCATCTCACTCCTTATTCCCGTGAGATTCATGCCATATTGCCACCATTACCTTTTGTGTGGTGTATGTACTGCCCATAATTATATTCTTTGTGTAATACACTATAATTTATGTGTACTTACATATTCATTGTATGATACCTATTTCATGGGTTGTATGTTTCATAAGTTACCAAACTGGTAAGGGTTATTTCACAATCTCTTCATTATCCGAGGTTGTTTATACGTAATAATCTACTGGGATATCGTTATCATCCACATCCATGTTTCTTCAAAATGTATTTCAAAACATTTTTAATATTTAAAAGAATATGGGTTAAAGTCATTTATACCCTTGTTTGACTTTTTATAAGAGGTTTATAAGGGAATCTTTCCGTCGTTTTCCAAACAAGGTGCTTTTTAACCTTTTCGACAGAATTAAGATAAGAATGTTTTTTTAACTTATACGGCGGGTGCGGTTATTTTACGCCGTTATAAAATCGTCAAAGCTTCCCTTAAAAGCTTATAATATTATTTTCAAAGAAAATGTTTGATTTTATATGGATCTTAAATGATTTCAAAATAAAAGGAGATATTTCTTTAAAAAGAATTTCGATTTCATCTATGTCAACATCCTTTGTTGGGTTTTAAGATTATTTGAAGTTGATTTATTATGATACAAAACTTCTATATTGTTTTGAAGGTTTTGTGATATGTTTGACTGTGGATGTTCTATTTTTATACCATTCATAGTTTATGGTGAAAGTATTTACATTTCGTATGCTAGTTCCAATAAGAATGTTTATGTTATATTTCAATCTTTACTTCATATGAATGTGTTGGACAAGTATGTTCCAGGTTGGGGACTGGTTAAAGTAAGCCCTCCAGGTTAGGGACTGGTTAAAGTAAGCCCTCCAGGTTAGGGACTGGTAAAAGTAAGCCCTCCGGGTTGGTGTCCGGTTATTAGAGGCAATCCGGGTTGGTGTCCGGTTATTAGAGGCACTCCGGGTTGGTGTCTGGTTATTAGAGGCACTCCGGGTTGGTGTCCGGTTATTAGAGTCACTCCGGGTTGGGTTCCGGTTACAGTTAGCCCCAAGGTCTTGGGACGAGGCCTTGAAAAGTAATTAAAGTTTATCATTATGCATTCCAACATTATGAAAGTGGTTATTGATTTTGCATGTGATTATTCGATTAGTAGAATATCCATGTTAATAAGTAAATGGCATTATCTAATTTTATTTATGCCATACTATGTTAAAAGTTAAAGTTTAAACGGCTTTTGTTTTAGTTATACATTGCCTTAAATGTTTATTCTTATTTATGAAAGTTTCCGCTATATTATTATCCTTACTGGGCATTTGAGCTCACCCCTTTTTTATGTTTTATTTTTCCCAGGAAGTGAAGAAGTAAATTATGAATGACCTGCAGGGATATTATGAGGGGATTATAGTGTGGTCTGTGGAAACATTATGTTGTTGTAGTAGTTTTTCATTTTATGATGTAATGTAAAACTTATGAATATATCTAGTGTTTCCAAGGCTACTAAACCAATCGGTATTTCGAGATTTGATCTTTCTTGTGATCATGCCAATGTTATGTAATAATGCACCGACTCTGGGTAACTAGGGTCGGGGCGTTACAGTTGGTATCAGAGAAATTTTAGTACAAACCTTGGAAGCTAGATTTAGATAAACTCTGATTAGAGCACGTAGACCTAAGATGAACTTTGAGGATTAGTATAGAAGAACTTCCTAGAATTTTGGTATTGTAGAGATTTTGTGAGTTTTCTGAGCAATACATCCCCTGTCTGGATACGAGCAGGTAGAGGCGGCTCTGGCACAGATGTACCTAGGGGTAAAACCCGAAAACACCGCTTTGAGCTAGACTCGAACGGGAACTGGTGCACGACAACGGGCCTTGCTGCACTCTTGGTTACGACACTCCCGGGGGATATGCTTAGGATAACTCTCATTTTCATTACAAATCATTTTGAAGGGATTATGAGTATATACTTCCTCAAAGAAAACATTCTTATGATTATGGATTATATCCATAAATAGTTCAATTTATGTTAGGTGTTTTATAAGTATGGGATTATGTATTTTGAATCATAAACTGATCTAGTTTATGCCATTGTATAGAAAGGGCGCCCAGTAGAAGGAATGAGAACTCCAGAAATGCACATGATCCAAAGAGAAGGAAGGATCATATCTTTCATGGTCTTAAGCTAGAATTTATAAGAGAAATAGTCTCCCATGTATTATCATCATATGAAGAAATAATATCATGTATTTTACTGAGTCCTATGGATTTGAAGGGAAGCAAGAGAAGAAAAGGATAGAAGAGAGAAAGATGGATAAAGGGAAAAGGGAAAAGAATAATTTTCCCATATGTGGTAACTGTGGAAAGAAACACCCTGGAACGTGCCTGAAAGGAATGGGAGTTTGTTATAAGTGTGGAGGAAAAGGGCACAAAGTATGTGACTGCAAGGGTAAGAAAATGGTTTTAAATGTACAATGCTTCATTTGCAAGGAGTTTGGACACTATGCGAACCTATGCCCCAGTCATCAGACTATGCCGCAAATGATGCTATTGGATAATAATCAAGTTATGATACTACCACAGATGTTGAGGAATGATTAGAGTTCTTATGTTGATTATGTCAATTGAGTGTTGTATCAACAATGTACTTGTTATAATAATTATGGAGTATATAAGGATTGTACTGCAGTACTATTTCATTAAGGACTTGAGATTGTGTGGAACAAAGAAAAGTGACTCAATACCAGGATAAATTTTTGGAAAATATATGGTTGAGGGAATGATAAATCATAATATAGTTCTGATACTGAGGTAGTGATTTTGGAATAATATGTGATTGTTTTGGATAAATTATATTGGATATTCTTGACTACCCTGGAACTTATTAATGATTTGTATATTCCATCATTGTTGGGGTTTAAAACATTTTTGGATTAATGAAGTATATCCAGCATTCTATATGGAATAAGGGAGCATGAATGTAATCAATAAGGAATATGGTAATACATGATGAAGGTATTCATATTCTATTATGGGGTAAAAAGGATCTATTGTAACAGCCCAAGATTTTATAAAAAAATATTCTTTATAATTTTATTAATGTCTTGTGTTGTACACTACACCAAAAGGAGCTTGCACAACACACATCCTTGACTTGACTTGCATTACACGCAATCGCGACCTTCCTCGATAGCGTGTGTAGTACGCAATACCGAGTTTCACTAAACAACGATATGCTATAAAAATATTATTAAAACTAGCCGTTATGAATAGTAATAACCACTTTTTGAAATCCAGTAAATCTTATTTTTCAAAATGTACTTTATTTTTGGATTCGGAGTATTGAATTTAGCCTAAGGTGAAATTTTGGTACTTTTCGGATAACTTTCATATTCTGATGAATAGTGAAAATTACTAAATTATAATTAAAAACAACTTTTTTAATCGAAATAATTAATAGTGATAAATCATTAATTTGAGTGGTTTTAAAGTATATTTAGAATATATTTTTACAATTTAATACAATGTTGGTCATTGGATGTAATTTCACATTTAAACTAGACATAAACAAGTGTCAATCTTTTGATAGATATTGTTTCTTAAAAACACGCTATTTGTTTTAACAGCGGGATTTAATTATAAAATTAATTAATGCAACTTATATGTTGGGAATTTTGTAAAATAGAAATCATTTTTGAATTCGGAATATCAATTATAGCTTAGGGTGAAATTTTGGCATTTTTCTGAAAAACTTCAATTTTTGATGAATAGTGAAACCACTAAGTGGTAGGTTAAAAACTGAATTTTGCATAAAACTTAATTTTACTGCTTCTGTGAATGGAATTTCGAAAATCCGAGAGACACGGTTAATATCAAGGACTAAAATGTGGTTCAATGAGATGAAAATAATTTTTGGTGAATAGTAACTTTTTACTTTTTTTTACCGCGGTTAATAGTAAATAGGGTAACTAAGGGTAAATATGATATTAATATTACCCTAACACATGTCCTAATCCTATTGGACAAGTGTATCTCGACCACAAACAACCTTAAGTGTAAAATATTATCATTTATCCCCACTTGGATTAGATTAGGACATTTATTATTATTTAATTCAAAGAAGAGTTAAAAGAGTTAAAATCAAAGTTTATTTACTAAAACATTTTTAATATGGGGTTATACAGAAGATAAATTCGATTTTAAATATTCATTAGAAAGATAAAAGGATTTCCTACATAATGGTATTTTATTTGTAATTTTTATACATCAAATAAT
Source organism: Viscum album (assembly GCA_963277665.1). Lineage (NCBI taxonomy): Eukaryota > Viridiplantae > Streptophyta > Magnoliopsida > Santalales > Viscaceae > Viscum > Viscum album. Next base: position 1,495,141,141 of record OY728135.1, on the reverse strand, counting down.
TTAATTAATTTATGACACAAAGATGATGCAGTAATTATCTTATTTATGAAATATTGACATAATTGATGTTATAAACACCAAAATAAATGTAATTTGAGAATTTTTATGAATTCCAATAATTTTCTAGGTTACTATGATATATTAATGTTGCTTTAATCAACTTGGTTCGAACATTTAATTCTGTTATGACTTTCAAAAAAATCATATATCAAATAGTGTCAAAATTGACACAAAATAGTTTTTAAATCAAATATTATATTATTAATTGTTATTTTATTCCTAAAAATCTAAGGTTCGGCCAAATGACTTATATAAGGATATATATATTAATAATAAACAATTTGGGGTTCGTTTGGCATGTTATAGTAAGTTTATTAACCATATAGTGAAAGAAAACAAAAAGACACTGTAAAAGTTAAATTATTTAACTTAGAGTTAAATCTAATTGATAAGGTTTAAAATAAGATCCAAACATGTCTAAATTTGATTGGTTGATGCGATTACAACCCTATCTCATCTAAGCTTCGAATATGAGTCATTTTTGGAGGTTTTTAAGTGGGGTTAGATTTATTATAAATTAATATTTTTAAGAATTCCTAAGGTGCCCCTCTCCTCCCCTATAAAAGGACACCTCCTCCCCCTCCTCCTCACACCAATTTGAGCACTCAAGCTCGGCCAACCCCTGCCAAAATCTCTTCTCCACTTACCTAAAAAAATCCTAGAGGTTCTGGTCTTCCTCAAAGACCAATTTTAGTGCCCTAAGAGGAGGTCTCAAAGAGGCACTTCAAAGAAGAGGTAATTACCGTTACCAATTCTTTCATCTTTATTTCTTCTTCCACTTCTTCTTCTTAGGTTGTTTCATTATGAAGTAATAACATCAGTATCACTCATATACTGATATGTTATTATAAGTATGAAACAACCCTATTTCACCATCTATCCATCCTACGGAAAAAGAAATCACCGCGCGTGCGTACGTACGGAATACCGTCTCCACGCCGTGGTGTAATCTATTTTCCACCACCACCTTACATGGATGGGTATAATGGTGTAAAGAATAACTATACATAGTTATTACAACATCATATTGATTCTGATATATTGTATAATCCACTCCAATTCAATTCAATATATATAGAAATGATATCATCGCTCGTGCGTACGTACGGAATACCGTCTCCACGACGCGATGAGATTCATTCTCTATGTTAACCATTTAAGAATGATTATAAAGTATATATAAGAAATAATAATGAAATATATGACATTATAAAGCTACTGGATTTATGTATATATATACATATGTATGTCATCTACTTACTTCCATTTCAAGACAATAAGGAAAGAAAAACAGCGTTCATGCGTACGTACGGACTACCGTCTCCATGAACGGTGTTTTTCATTTTATTTATCTATCTATTATATATATATATATACTGAATATATATGATATATAAATCATATTTTATATTCTGGAAGTAAGTAAATCATGATATAAGTAATAATGATGTCAAGAACAACAAGTCAAAACACCTACGATAAATGAAACGATTTTACCCAAAACGCTTCTTTAACATGGAATTTACAAAAGAACGGGTAATATAATGTCATAAGTGAACCATATATGATATCATAAAAATGAATATGATTCTGTAATAAGTCAATAACATGATTTAAATCATTATACAGGAGGTTTGGACACTTACAAAGCAAGTCGGACCTAAGGTAAGGGAAATATCACAATCTCATTTTTATCCGAGATTGTTTATTCGTAAGTATTTACTGGGGTGTATTTTATCATCCACATCCATGTTCCCTCAATATGAAATATTGTTTCCATCCACTTGCAATAGTTTAAATCCAATTTTACCCTTAGGTGAGTTTTTAGTAAAGAATATGAAAGGAATCTTTTGTCGTTTTTCCGTACGAGGTACTTTTTGACTTTTCCGACAAAAGTACGTAGAATGTTTTTTTTAACTTATACGGCATGAATGGATTTTTAAAACATTGTTTCCAAGAAGCTTCCTTTACAAGTTTTCAAGTTTATTTTTAATCAACTTCTTTTATTTTAAAGTTGTATGACATGTTATGAAAGGAAAAATGTTTTTGAAGAAGAAAGGATATTTTCCTCAAGAATGGAGTTCAAGTGATTTTCAAAATTATTTTCCATATAAGATAATAAAGGGTTCTGTTTTTATCCCTATTATTACATTGATTTGATCATGTTGTGATGGAATTATTTTTATGAATTCCTTTATCTTATATGAATTTATTTATGATGTCATGATGTTTCAAGAATCCCATTTTTGTTTCATGTGTTATGCGATGATGTATGTTTTATGATTATGTGGCGCACATAAGAAAGGATTCATTATAAGATGGGTGGGACCTATATCTCCCTCCAATGCATTGGGTAATGATTTTATATCTCATGAGATAGACATGGCTGGAACGGAAGGTTATTTCGGTTCAGTGATACAGGACTGAAACGAGGAGTGAACTCGGTTCAGAAAGGGACTTTGTCCACTAAGATAGTCTTGGAAATGAGTCATGACTAACAAGAAATGATTTTCCATGATTATGTGTGCATGCCACAAAGTTTCAAGTTTCATGTTATGATTATGGTGATCTCATTTTCACTTCTATGATTTGTTCCATGTTAAGATATTATGATCTCTTTTGCAGGTTATGATTTTCAAAAAGATATGATATGATTTTTATTTCTTTTGTATACCCTTACTGAGCATTTGAGCTCACCCTTTTATGTTTTATTTTCCCCAGGATATAAATAAAGGTTTTAGGTAAAAAAGGGAAGATCTTTATGGGAGATATTGAAGATCTTTCACCAAGATTAGAAGATTACGTTCCGAGTTTCCAAAGACACTAAACTATTACGATCCTTTAGTGTGTGTTTTTGTTATGTACTAAGTATTCCGCAAAAGTAATGTAATGTCCATGTACGTCAAGATACGGGTCTTTACAGTTGGTATCAGAGGAAAGGTTTAGTCAACCTTTGGAAACTAGGATGCGAAAACGTTAGTGAGATCCCTAGAGATATTTCTAAGGTATGTCTAGGGATGTCCCTAGGGATAAGTATACGTATAGGTTATAGTAATAGAATTACGCTAACGATCATAGAATTAAAACTAAGATGTTGGATATTGAAGGTACTCCCCCTTTATTATGTTGTTTTCCCTAGCATGATTTTTTCCTCTCACACTATTCTTTTTGGGTTTTAGACGATGGCTGGAACCCGAAGGAACCATGTTGATCAATGCAATGGACAATGCAATGATTTTCCTCCTGAACAAACAAATGTTATGGGAGATGGAGTGAAAAATCTTATTGCTATACTTACACAAGCTATGAATCATTCTGGACTTCCAAATGAGCAGAGAAGGGAACAATATTCTATTGAGTCCTTCATGAGGCAACGTCCACCTTATTTCAGTGGGTCTACTGATCCATTAGTTGCTGAACAATGGATTAGTACTACTGAAAAGATATTTTCAGTTCTTCAATGTTCTGAACATGATAAAGTCATCTTAGCAGTATATCGTTTGGAAGGTGAAGCTGATCAATGGTGGAATCTTATCAAGAATATGAGGCCAAGAGATGAAATTGAGTCCATGGAATGGGACGAGTTCAAGAACTTGTTTTTCAGTAAGTACTTCCCTCGTATTCTTCGAACAAAGATGGAGAAAGAATTTCTTGAACTGAAGCAATGGGACGATGAATCTGTTGGTACCTATGAAGCAAATTTTACAAGACTTGCAAGGTATGCTTCTGGAATTATCATCCAACCTGAAAGTAAAGTTGATCGATTTTTCTGTGGCTTAAAACCAAGTCTTCGAAGGGCATTAGCTATAAGAGACTTCAGTAGCTATGAAGAAATTGTGCGTTGTACTATCAAGGTAGAAATGGAAGTTGGTGTTACATATCCATCTCATGGTTTTGACAAGAAACGAAAGATGGAGTTCAAGGAGAAATATCAGAATAATGGTGAAAAGAAGATGAATGTTTCCTTATGCACAAAGTGTGGAAAGAAGCATGGTGGAGATTGTCTAAAAGGGACTAGAAAATGTTTTAAGTGTGGAAAAGAAGGTCATCGAGCAGCTGAGTGTTGAAGTAATGGAAAAAGGGTTTCTAATGATGTGAATAAAGCAAACACTGCAGAGAACGCACCGCCAACACTTCAATGCTTCAAGTGCAAGGAAATGGGGCATTATGCTAATAATTGCCCTAATCCAAGGGTTAGTGATGATCAACATGAGAAACCACTGAAGGCAAAGGACAAAGGGAAATCACATGCGATCACTATTGGCAATGTTGAATATGACAACGATGTGGTGGAATGATTAAGTGTTTATGTAATGGGATTCCAAAATAATGTTGTATCATTGAGTATTGCAATATTTATTGATGTGGTATTCAAAGTGATTGAGATATTTTTTGGAAATAAGATGATATGCGCATAATGAAGACGAGAAAATGAAATGTTTAATAGTATTCATGAGCTCATGATTGATATAAGGACTAAGTGATATCATGGTTTGAGTATATAGAATTTTGAGGATTTTGGTATGTGGAAAGTGTTAACTTTTAACTGCACTCATGTTTTCACTAAGGTATTCAAGAGAATACACGATTAAGGACTTTGAATGTTTGGAATGTGACCAACAAGACATATCTTAGGATATGTGGGGATCAACGACAGTATTAATCTCTGGTAATCGTTGTCACTATATTATGAGAGTGGACTGCAGTATTAGACTGGATTATGTTGGACATAAGTTAGTATTGTTTAAGGATAGAAGATTTTCGATGTTATAGTAACGTAGTTTTAGAAAAAGGGACAACCTGCAGGACGGGCGACAGCCCATCGCTTCGGACAAGGCTGTAGGAATCGAACCCACAACCAAAGTGCGACTGGCCTTTATCGCCTACCACTGGCCTACAGGAAGTCCCTGTTTAGTAGAAACTAGTTTTATTATATTAAGCAGTATGATATATGAAGTATAAGTCCATTTTAGGAACTATATATGATTAATCTCACTATAGAATGACTTATGTATATTTAAAAACTTTTGCTTACCTTTTGTTTGAGACAGATGGAATGACCCGTCATTCTATCACATGATCTGCTAACACTTCACGAATAATAAATTCAACTTCATTTATTTAAGAGATGAAGTGGAAATTGTTCAAGGCACGAACAACAGTGATATTGTATCAAAATAAAGTAAGTATTTATTCTAATTAAAATTTTCAACTTTAGGGAAATGATCTTGAAAACCAAAAATGTTGTCCTAGTGATCTTATACCTGATGAATTAGATGGTACCTTAGATCGTCACAAATTTATGGATTTGTGATTACTGGCTTTTCCATAGCCATGTTCTCTACCACTCTCCATCAGAACATGATGGTTAGATTTCTCTTCCATATCCATATTTTCACCTATGTGGAAACCCAGTGATTAGTTTATTTGGGTAATCGTTACATTTCATACTTTAGTTTTTAAAGCCAAGTTTTGTTATTCCCTTTTACGATGTGGGTTTCTATTAAAGAAACTTTCAAATAGTAAACCATTTATAACCCCGACGAATTTCGAGGGCGAAATTCATTTTAAGGGGGGTAGAATGTAACAGCCCAAGATTTTATAAAAAAATATTCTTTTTAATTTTATTAATGTCTTGTGTTGTACGCTACACCAAAAGGAGCTTGCACAACACACATCCTTGACTTGACTTGCATTACACGCAATCGCGACCTTCCTCGATAGCGTGTGTAGTACGCAATACCGAGTTTCACTAAACAACGATATGCTATAAAAATATTATTAAAACTAGCCGTTATGAATAGTAATAACCACTTTTTGAAATCCAGTAAATCTTATTTTTCAAAATGTACTTTATTTTTGGATTCGGAGTATCGAATTTAGCCTAAGTTGAAATTTTGGTACTTTTCGGATAACTTTCATATTCTGATGAATAGTGAAAATTACTAAATTATAATTAAAAACAACTTTTTTAATCGAAATAATTAATAGTGATAAATCATTAATTTGAGTGGTTTTAAAGTATATTTAGAATATATTTTTACAATTTAACACAATGTTGGTCATTGGATGTAATTTCACATTTAAACTAGACATAAACAAGTGTCAATCTTTTGATAGATATTGTTTCTTAAAAACACGCTATTTGTTTTAACAGCGGGATTTAATTATAAAATTAATTAATGAAACTTATATGTTGGGAATTTTGTAAAATAGAAATCATTTTTGAATTCGGAATATCAATTATAGCTTAGGGTGAAATTTTGGCATTTTTCTGAAAAACTTCAATTTTTGATGAATAGTGAAACCACTAAGTGGTAGGTTAAAAACTGAATTTTGCATAAAACTTAATTTTACTGCTTCTGTGAATGGAATTTCGAAAATTCGAGAGACACGGTTAATATCAAGGACTAAAATGTGGTTCAATGAGATGAAAATAATTTTTGGTGAATAGTAACTTTTTACTTTTTTTTACCGCGGTTAATAGTAAATAGGGTAACTAAGGGTAAATATGATATTAATATTACCCTAACACATGTCCTAATCCTATTGGACAAGTGTATCTCGACCAAAAACAACCTTAAGTGTAAAATATTATCATTTATCCCCACTTGGATTAGATTAGGACATTTATTATTATTTAATTCAAAGAAGAGTTAAAAGAGTTAAAATCAATGTTTATTTACTAAAACATTTTTAATATGGTGTTATACATAAGATAAATTCGATTTTAAATATTCATTAGAAAGCTAAAAGGATTTCCTACATAATGGTATTTTATTTGTAATTTTTATACATCAAATAATTTAATTAATTTATGACACAAAGATGATGCAGTAATTATCTTATTTATGAAATATTGACATAATTGATGTTATAAACACCAAAATAAATGTAATTTGAGAATTTTAATGAATTACAATAATTTTCTAGGTTACTATGATATATTAATGTTGATTTAATCAACTTGGTTCGAACATTTAATTCTGTTATGACTTTAGAAAAAATCATATATCAAATAGTGTCAAAATTGACACAAAATAGTTTTTAAATCAAATATTATATTATTAATTGTTATTTTATTCCTAAAAATCTAAGGTTCGGCCAAATGACTTAGATAAGGATATATATATTAATAATAAACAATTTGGGGTTCGTTTGGCATGTTATAGTAAGTGTATTAACCATATAGTGAAAGAAAACAAAAAGACACTGTAAAAGTTAAATTATTTAACTTAGAGTTAAATCTAATTGATAAGGTTTAAAATAAGATCCAAACATGTCTAAATTTGATTGGTTGATGAGATTAAAACCCTATATCATCTAAGCTTCGAATAGGAGTCATTTTTGGAGGTTTTTAAGTGGGGTTAGATTTATTATAAATTAATATTTTTAAGAATTCCTAAGGTGCCCCTCTCCTCCCCTATAAAAGGACACCTCCTCCCCCTCCTCCTCACACCAATTTGAGCACTCAAGCTCGGCCAACCCCTACCAAAATCTCTTCTCCACTTACCTAAAAAAATCCTAGAGGTTATGGTCTTCCTCAAAGACCAATTTTAGTGCCCTAAGAGGAGGTCTCAAAGAGGCACTTCAAAGAAGAGGTAATTACCGTTACCAATTCTTTCTTCTTTATTTCTTCTTCCACTTCTTCTTCTTAGGTTGTTTCATTATGAAGTAATAACATCAGTATCACTCATATACTGATATGTTATTATAAGTATGAAACAACCCTATTTCACCATCTATCCATCCTACGGAAAAAGAAATCACCGCGCGTGCGTACGTACGGAATACCGTCTCCACGCCGTGGTGTAATCTATTTTCCACCACCACCTTACATGGATGGGTATAATGGTGTAAAGAATAACTATACATAGTTATTACAACATCATATTGATTCTGATATATTGTATAATCCACTCCAATTCAATTCAATATATATAGAAATGATATCATCGCTCGTGCGTACGTACGGAATACCGTCTCCACGACGCGATGAGATTCATTCTCTATGTTAACCATTTAAGAATGATTATAATGTATATATAAGAAATAATAATGAAATATATGACATTATAAAGCTACTGGATTTATGTATATATATACATATGTATGTCATCTACTTACTTCCATTTCAAGACAATAAGGAAAGAAAAACAGCGTTCATGCGTACGTACGGACTACCGTCTCCATGAACGGTGTTTTTCATTTTATTTATCTATCTATTATATATATATATATACTGAATATATATGATATATAAATCATATTTTATATTCTGGAAGTAAGTAAATCATGATATAAGTAATAATGATGTCAAGAACGACAAGTCAAAACACCTACGATAAATGAAACGATTTTACCCAAAACGCTTCTTTAACATGGAATTTACAAAAGAACGGGTAATATAATGTCATAAGTGAACCATATATGATATCATAACAATGAATATGATTCTGTAATAAGTCAATAACATGATTTAAATCATTATACAGGAGGTTTGGACACTTACAAAGCAAGTCGGACCTAAGGTAAGGGAAATATCACAATCTCATTTTTATCCGAGATTGTTTATTCGTAAGTATTTACTGGGGTGTATTTTATCATCCACATCCATGTTCCCTCAATATGAAATATTGTTTCCATACACTTTCAATAGTTTAAATCCAATTTTACCCTTAGGTGAGTTTTTAGTAAAGAATATGAAAGGAATCTTTTGTCGTTTTTCCGTACGAGGTACTTTTTGACTTTTCCGACAAAAGTACGAAGAATGTTTTTTTAACTTATACGGCATGAATGGATTTTTAAAACATTGTTTCCAAGAAGCTTCCTTTACAAGTTTTCAAGTTTATTTTTAATCAACTTCTTTTATTTTAAAGTTGTATGACATGTTATGAAAGGAAAAATGTTTTTGAAGAAGAAAGGATATTTTCCTCAAGAATGGAGTTCAAGTGATTTTCAAAATTATTTTCCATCTAAGATAATAAAGGGTTCTGTTTTTATCCCTATTATTACATTGATTTGATCATGTTGTGATGGAATTATTTTTATGAATTCCTTTATCTTATATGAATTTATTTATGATGTCATGATGTTTCAAGAATCCCATTTTTGTTTCATGTGTTATGCGATGATGTATGTTTTATGATTATGTGGCACACATAAGAAAGGATTCATTATAAGATGGGTGGGACCTATATCTCCCTCCAATGCATTGGGTAATGATTTTATATCTCATGAGATAGACATGGCTGGAACGGAAGGTTATTTCGGTTCAGTGATACAGGACTGAAACGAGGAGTGAACTCGGTTCAGAAAGGGACTTTGTCCACTAAGATAGTCTTGGCAATGAGTCATGACTAACAAGAAATGATTTTCCATGATTATGTGTGCATGCCACAAAGTTTCAAGTTTCATGTTACGATTATGGTGATCTCATTTTCACTTCTATGATTTGTTCCATGTTAAGATATTATGATCTCTTTTGCAGGTTATGATTTTCAAAAAGATATGATATGATTTTTATTTCTTTTGTATACCCTTACTGAGCATTTGAGCTCACCCTTTTATGTTTTATTCTCCCCAGGATATAAATAAAGGTTTTAGGTAAAAAAGGGAAGATCTTTATGGGAGATATTGAAGATCTTTCACCAATATTAGAAGATTACGTTCCGAGTTTCCAAAGACACTAAACTATTACGATCCTTTAGTGTGTGTTTTTGTTATGTACTAAGTATTCCGCAAAAGTAATGTAATGTCCATGTACGTCAAGATACGGGTCTTTACATCTATATTATGTTTAACTTCCTTATAAATGTTGGACTGTGAGTTTAGACAGAAGTATTTTGGATAGTTCTAGTTTGGATTAATTTGGATTGTCATAAAAGGACAACCCGGAGGTCGGGCGGCAACCCGTCGCGTCCGGCAAGGCTGCGAGACTTGAACCCGCAACCGAAGGGCGACAAGGGTGTATCACCTACCACTGTCCCACGAGATGTCCTGAATTAAATAATGTAGTTTTTTTTTAAAAGATCTGGTAGATGAATTATAAATTCATTTATTTTGGGACCCTGTACGAATAGTATAAATAGAAAAAAAATTACGTTCTATTATCTTTTAGAGTGAAAGATGAGTTTGTGGTAGAAATTTATTAATGGGTAAAATTCTAATTATAAAGTAAGTATATCTCTTTATTATCTTAACCAATCTCATAAATAAATTCCTCAACATTAATAATAGAAACTTAGAACAAAAATGTTGTCCTAGATGGTACCTTAAATCATCACAAATTTATGGCTTTGGGATTGTTGGCCTTTTCATAGCCATGTTCTCTACCACTCTCCATCAGATAATTGATGGTTATATTTCTCTTCCATATCCATATTTTCCTACATGGAACCCTAGTATGTGTTATTTTCGGTAATCTTCATACTTTCCACTCTTTATTTTAAATAGAGGCCTCATTAATTCATTTTTCGATGTGGGATTTCAACTACGATATTTTGAAACGTCAAAAATGTGTTATCCTAATACCCTATGTTTTGTTGAACCGATGGTATTTCAAATCATAATAGATTGATGAATTTAAGGACCTCAATTATACACTTGTTTGTGATTGATGATCTCAATCACTACCTATAAATATTTACGTTTTTCCTCCAATTATATGTCTCTAATTGCCACCAATGTTCTCCTAATCGAGATCATAATTTGGTGGTGACTCTTTCATTTCTCTTTTCCTCATATTAAGACTAAATTTTAGTAACCTAATTTCCGATGTGGGTTTTCCCACAAAGATATTTTCTATTTTCAACCTTTTATTTTCGAAGAACAATTTCAAATTGCGAGGACGCAATTTATTGAAGGAGGGGAGAATGTAACACCCCAAGATTTCATAGTGTGTTATTTCTTCAAAATAATTCAATAACTTGCACTACACGCAACAACGAGTTCAATCAAACCATGACTTACAAAAAAAAAGCCATTCAAAAGTGGTTATGGATAGTATTATCTAAATTTTAAACTTTATATAATCATTATAATTTTAGAATCCATATTATGAGTTTCTTAGATATAATGCAAGAACAAATTCATTTTCAGTATTGCACTTTTATCAACTTTTAATAGTGAACCCTTTTTAAATACAATATTTTAAACTTTTTGACTAAATGGGGACATCAAAAATTTAAAATGAAACATCCCAAGCTTCCACGGTACGCTTTCTTTGAATAATACAGTAGCGTGTGTTGTACGCAGCCTTGAGTTTTAACACACACCACAACCAATCAAACTAGCCGTTATGAATAGTAATACCTACTTTTTGAAATTATATATATTTTATATTTTAAAATGGACTTCATTTCTGGATTCGGAATATCAAATTTAGCCTATGGTGAAATTTTGGTACTTTTCGGATAACTTTCATATTTAAATGAATAGTGAAAATTACTAAATTTTAATTAAAAACAACTTTTTTAATCAAAATAATTAATAGTGATAAATTATGAATTTGAGTGGTTTTAAAGTATATTTAGAATATATTTTTACCATATAATATAATGTTGGTCATTGTACATAATTTTACAATTAAACCAAACATAAACAAGTGTCAATCTTTTGATAGTTATTACCTCTTAAAAACACGCTTTTTGTTTTGACAGCGGAAATTAATTTTAAATTAATTTCTGCCACTTCTGTGTTTTGAATTTAGAAAAATGGATTCCATATTTGGAATCAGGATGTCCAAATTGTGTAAATAGATAACTTTTATTTTTATACATTTTGAATAATTACTGTGGTAAATATTTTATTTACCATGGTTAAGGGTAAATCCGGTAAATAAGGGTTAAAAAATAATATTATAATAATACAAAATTAACCTAAAACGTGTCCTAACCTTATTGGTGGACACATACCTGACCATGAGCATCCTTGGGTCAATTTGGGGACCCCTTGGATCCACTTGTATGTGGTAGGGACACTTTATATTAATAAAGTTAAAATAAAAATAAAAATGGCATAAGCTTACATCTTTTAGAAGAACAATTTTTACATAGGGTTATACATGTTGGATTTTCGATTATAAATATTCATTAGAAAGATAAAAAGATTTAATACAGAATGATATTTTATTTTTAATTTTTAGACATCAAATAATTTAAATTATTAATCACACAATAATGATGCAATGTTTACCTCATTAATAAATCATTTAAATAAATAAGATTATAATGATTAAAATATTATCTAAAACCTGTCCAATTCTTATTGGTTGATGTTATTTAGAATATGAGTCATCTTAACTTCGACCTCAATGATTTTTTGACCATTATAAACCGAATATAATTATATTATAAAGTAATACTTTCACTCTTTTCTAAAGAGCCCCTCTTCTCCCTTATAAAAGGAGACCACTTCTACTCATTCCTCACACCTCTCAAGCCACTTGGCTCATCCAAACTCTGCCCAACTAAGCTCCCCACATCCCTCTCCTCCTACTTGGAGCTTCCCCTTAGGCAGAAAGCATTTCAAGAAGTCCTTTGGTTCCAACCAAAGTGAGTTACCTAAATTAAAGGTAACGATTTCTCTTAAATTATTTTCATTTATTTTGCTTCTCCAACCCCCAAACTCTTTTTATTTCCTTTCTTTTGTAACAACACCAGTATCCGCAATATACTAGGATGTTTTTATAAGAAGGATTCAAACTACACATACACACAACTCCATCTAATGGATGATGAACATAATGTTTCTGTGGATAGCAAACTAACGCCTCACGAAACGATGATTGTTCAAATACATCTTACCGCCTCTCATGGTGGCCATTATGATGGCACTATAATTAAATATGATATTAATGATATATATTTTATATATAAGCTTCTGTAATTCCATTTTATTTCATACCATTATTCGTTTCATGTTGTATATACATACGATAATTTCATTTGAGGAAGTGCGGACTACCGCCCCCTTAAAATGATATGACTCGTTCATACCACACATGGAACGTATAAAGGATGGTGTTAATGAACTTAAGTAACATATATAAAATATTATATTATAATGGAATAGTAATATACCTATGTATCATTTGGATTCAATTCTTTTAAAATAAAAATTAAATGGAAGTAGCGTTCGTGCGTACGTACGGACTACCGTCTCCACGAACGCGGTGAGATCCATCCTCCATCGTATCCATTCAAGTCTTATTCTCATTTTAGGGTTAAAAATAATGTTAATATCATTCTGATTATGAATAAGATATAATCTATCCATTACAAACATGTCTTACGTAACCAAACATTTAAGAAGAACGAATCGATTATCACCCGAAACGACGATAATACTAAGATATTATTAATAAAGCAATGTTAAAAGAAAATATATGATATCATATTAATGTATATGATTCTTGTATAATTTAATAACAATTATTTCACCATTATACAGGAGGTTAACCTACCCCAACCAAGGAAAAGTACAAGGTAAGGGATTTTTCTTATCTCACATTCAATTCTGTGAGATTTCCATTGTTCGCTACTAAATTATTGAAAGTGGTGTATTGTGTACTTCCATTTGATATATATTATCATTATTCACATTATATTCATGTTATTCTGTAAATCATTTGGTGGTTATTAACTTTTGGCCATGCAGCTCAGTTGATTAACGTGGTAAGGGGTTTTCATCTCACTCCTTATTCCCGTGAGATTCATGCCATATTGCCACCATTACCTTTTGTGTGGTGTATGTACTGCCCATAATTATATTCTTTGTGTAATACACTCTAATTTATGTGTACTTACATATTCATTGTATGATACCTCTTTCATGGGTTGTATGTTTCATATGTTACCAAACTGGTAAGAGTTATTTCACAATCTCTTCATTATCCGAGGTTGTTTATACGTAATAATCTACTGGGATCTCGTTATCATCCACATCCATGTTTCTTCAAAATGTATTTCAAAACATTTTTAATATTTAAAAGAATATGGGTTAAAGTCATTTATACCCTTGTTTGAATTTTTATAAGAGGTTTATAAGGGAATCTTTCCGTCGTTTTCCAAACAAGGTGCTTTTTAACCTTTTCGATAGAATTAAGATAAGAATGTTTTTTTTAACTTATACGGCGGGTGCGGTTATTTTCCGCCGTTATAAAATCGTCAAAGCGTCCCTTAAAAGATTATAAGATTATTTTCAAAGAAAATGTTTGATTTTATATGGATCTTAAATGATTTCAAAATAAAAGGAGATATTTCTTTAAAAAGAATTTTGATTTCATCTATGTCAACATCCTTTGATGGGTTTTAAGATTATTTGAAGTTGATTTATTATGATACAAAACTTCTATATTGTTTTGAAGGTTTTGTGATATGTTTGACTGTGGATGTGCTATTTTTATACCATTCATAGTTTATGGTCAAAGTATTGACATTTCGTATGCTAGTTCCAATGAGAATGTTTATGTTATATTTCAATCTTTACTTCATATGAATGTGTTGGACAAGTATGTTCCAGGTTGGGGACTGGTTAAAGTAAGCCCTCTAGGTTAGGGACTGGTTAAAGTAAGCCCTCCAGGTTAGGGACTGGTAAAAGTAAGCCTTCCGGGTTGGTGTCCGGTTATTAGAGGCACTCCGGGTTGGTGTCCGGTTATTAGAGGCACTCCGGGTTGGTGTCCGGTTATTAGAGGCACTCCGGGTTGGTGTCCGGTTATTAGAGGCACTCCGGGTTGGGTTCCGGTTACAGTTATCCCCAAGGTCTTGGGACGAGGGCTTGAAAAGTAATTAAAGTTTAGCATTATGCATTCCAACATTATGAAAGTGGTTATTGATTTTTCATGTGATTATTCGATTAGTAGAATATCCATGTGAATAAGTAAATGGAATTATCTAATTTTATTTATGCCATACTATGTTAAAAGTTCAAGTTTAAAAGGCTTTTGTTTTAGTTATACATTTCCTTAAATGTTTATTCTTATTTATGAAAGTTTCCGCTATATTGTTATCCTTACTGGGCATTTGAGCTCACCCCTTTTCTATGTTTTATTTTTCCCAGGAAGTGAAGAAGTAAATTATGAATGACCTGCAGGGATATTATGAGGGGATTATAGTGTGGACTGTGGAAACATTATGTTGTTGTAGTAGTTTTTCATTTTATGATGTAATGTAAAACTTATGAATATATCTAGTGTTTCCAAGGCTACTAAACCAATCGGTCTTTCGAGATTTGATCTTTCTTGTGATCATGCCAATGTTATGTAATAATGCACCGACTCGGGGTAACTAGGGTCGGGGCGTTACAAAACTCCTCTCGAAAAAGCTGCTCGAAGTCTGCCCAGCCGAGGGTCGCCTCATCATGCGTCAGGGTAGTCAATTTCTGCCATCTACCTACTAATTCCTATAAAAGTATCACTACAAATATATCTATATTTTCAGGTGGTGTCATCACTATGTGTAAGACCTATGTCACTGCCTCTAGCTATTCCTCAATGACCTAAGGATTTGTCCCTTCCTGAACATGGGAGGTCTTAGTCTCTGAAACTCATGCAGGGCACTAACTATTCCCAAGTACTCTTTCGAAACCTACGATAGTAGATGCTGACCACCAGGTTGTGGTAGCACAAGTGCACCACCTAGTGGGTCCATCTCTAGAACTGGTCCCTAGACGGACGTCGCGTCGCATGACGGGCTTTCCTCATGACCACATATAGAGATCCTGGATGGTTGTCCATGTAGAGGCATCCTGAGATAGATCAAGATTTATAGTAGTTATAATGTTATACCATGGAGATTAATTTTATTCAAAATAACATAAGACAAAACTTATGAAACCATTGATTTCATATACTGATTCGAAAAGAATAATTTAATGTCCTAGTGTATGGATATGTCAGCCGCCGAACCAACACTGGACTCTATGAATCTAGAAGTCATACTCGAAACACTTAACATTGTTTCCCGAAAAACATAGACTCTCAGTATTTGTGGTAGGAACTACCCCCTTCTGATATCACTTTGTCACAACCCATCCCCTAGGGCATGTGTCGTGACTACCTGAAGCCCGCCTCCCGAATGCTAGGGGATGGAGACTAGTGCTAAATCTTCAACCTACAAGTGGGAGGGATTTTCTGGAGTAATTGTACGCACACACACTCCCTAACAAGTACCCCACACTTAAAAGGAAACAAGTATCACTAAAACAAATCTGACTACAAGTAAAACCAATATATGTGGCTACAATACAAACAAACAAAAGAAATGAACAAAATAAATTAAAAATGTATATTATGATTTCCATATGTAAAAAATACCACCTAATCCTGAGAGTAGTGTAGCTACTAGAAGTTGATATATATTGTCTTGTCCACCCAATGCTACTGGGCCCCACCTAGTACAGGGCCACTAAGTCCACTGACGTAGAGTCTATTAGTCCAGTCTCACTAAGCACCTCTAGGTTTTGGCCCACCAATGTATATGTCGAAATGTAGATCATCTGCACTAGACACAACACGTACGGGCGAAGCTCGTGCCGGGGTGAGTAATAAATTTTTCAGAATGGACCCGAAAAAAAAAATAAAGGCCACACATCATTCCTAAAATTATTTCACAAAGCACAAGACAACACACATGAGGAATATGTTTGGGGTAGTGATAGAAGAATCATTACTCACATCATCAAACACCTCATATGCTCGAGAACTCTTCCTCTATTAGATACAGTGGACCTGCCATGTCACATAGATGTGATTACCACTAACCTTGGACTCCTTAGGTACACATCATCATCACGTACAATGGGCCTGCAATGTAACACAGAAGTTATTCCCACCATGGGAATGAAAATTCATATTGATGTTCTCCCACGGGTCTGTAGTTGAGTCTCATATAGTCAAAAGTCGGTAGTCTTTAGGTCTCAGCCAATCGTAGGGTTCCTTATATAGCACACATGAGAGAACCACACCTCAAGCCATTCATTGCATCTCATTTTCTATGAAAGTCACCATAGATCATTCCAAAATATCTGTCTTGATGAGAGGATCTAGACTCTGTAAAAGTCTCATCAATCAGACACTCTGTTTACAAGATATGAGTGTTTTAATCAACATGAGATGGTTGTGTCTGGGCCCCGTCCTACCCGGTCATACCAACCAGACCTACCTGGCCTAGGGGCTCTACATACCACATATTAATTCATCTAAGTAGACTAGACCCATTTCCGGTCATGGTCGATCTGGTCTAGCTAGGCCAGTGGGCCAGGTCCATGGGGCATCGTTGGACCTGGCTCAGTTTGGCCGAGGGTCCTACCCATCGGGTCGCCCGACTACCCTGTCTAGTCCAGCACATCCTGAAGGTTGAGGTGTTGGCATACCAACATGGGTTTAGCTCACATAGTGTAGGTTCGACGTGCAGGCATGGCCCGCCAACCCAAATCCATGCCCGTGCGGTCTAGTCCGGTGAGCACCGTCGGGCCGGGACAGAGTCGACTGCTGCATCCGGTAACCGCTGGTCCCGCAGACATGTGGGCCCCTCCAGTTGCAATCGATCGATGGTGGCTCAGCGAGCCACCCAGATTACCCAGACACAGTACATCCCTCCATACGGCGCTAAGTGGGCACCACATCTTCCCACTACCACTGGGGCATGCCGACATGCATGCCACTCCACCTAGCTGTCGGGATGATCGGCGACATGTTGTTCCACCGTCTTGCATGCGGCTAACACAGCCGCATGCTGGCACATTAATCGGTGGACAATCACATGTGCTCTGGGTGTCCGTTCTTCATGCCACTTTCACCTACAGCCTCCGAGAAGAGTCCTCTTTACTGTTAAGGTCTCAAAACCACTATACTATCGATACATACAAACTTTTCATAATATTTCATGTATATAGGGGCTCAGGCCTTGTTCGTTTCGGCCTGCACCCTCCGTGTTAAAAGATAGAATCATGGGGAGGCATGGGGATTATGGCTCAATCAAACTAGATATAAACTAATTATAGATATTTAATTGCAAAATAAAATCCACCCTCCAACATAAACGCATGATTCACTAATCAAACTATTTATGGTTTGATCAACATTCTTCATTTATAGAATAAGAACTAAGAAGAGCTTGCACAAATTAAACCCCTACCTCTTTGAAGTTTGATGTCACAGTGGTATGTCCTTCAGGTTTCAAGAAATCGATGTCATTCATCTCTTTTGAATTCATTCTTCAAGGTTTGTTGAAGTTGATTGACATTCGTTGGTGTTTTTTATTCTACATTGGAGAGGATGTTCATCGGAGGTTCATCAGAAAATTCTCGTAGTTTTAATTCCACGATCTGCCAAAGTTTAAACCAAAAATAAAAGGGAAAAATGTCACAATGTTTCTATTATGGTGAGACATCATGTTGTTTGATTTATGAAAATGTGTTACTGTTATGCATCATTAAATCATAGTTATGATGCTAGTTAATGAGCTGTTGATGAGCCTCATCAATGTGCCTCATTGCTACATCACAACGTCACAGTCTTCCACTCAACAGAGGAGAAAGGAAAATAAAATATCATTTTTAATATTATTTTATTATCTTACGAAAATTATGAAAATTAACATTTTAGTTCGGCCCATAACGGCCGAAGTTAAGTCCTTTCTAGGAGAATCTTGGCATTCTGTGTTCAACAGTGCCCTCTTGTTTTCGATCCGCGCACTGGTTGAAATGTTAGAAAAACATTCTGGGTGTTTACTTAAGCATACATAAAAAAGTTCCAAATTCTATTCTAGGGTCATAGGTCCCCTGAATCACATTTTATCAAAGCATGTGGTCTCATAAAAATCCCACATAATTAAAATAATTTTAACATAATTTACAAGATGTTATATTTTCCTTACCTTAGGGATTTACATCCCTAAAATCCAAAACAATATATAATAAAAGATATTTGGGTACTAAACATGAATCAGAGCTTCCTTCTCCCATGTACTCTCCTAGAGATTCACGTGCTACATTCGAACTCAGAGTAGAGGAATATACCGCCCATGTAGGAATCGCTCTAATTGATCCTCTATCTCTAATGGGAACTCTGCAAACGTCTCCCCATTATCATTTTCGAGCTCACCCCAGTTGATGACATGTGATGTATCATTCACATATCTCCTTAGCTAAAACACGTGGAAAACATCATGCACCTGGTGCATCGGCGTGGGAATATCTAGGTGGTACACCACCTTTGCAACTCTGCTTAGGATCTAAAAAGGTCTGTTGAACCTTATAGATAGCTCTCCCCCCAGCCCAATCACTATAATCCTCATCAGGGTGAGATCCAATGAAATACATGACCACACTCTTCAAACACAAAGGGTCTCTATCTTCTATCAGCGTAAGACTTTTTACCACTATGTGTAGTCCTCTACTGCTTCTGGATGATCTGCAACTTCTCGGGGGTAGCTCGTACCAACTCTGGTCCCATGAGTGGTGACTTCACTGGGTCTATCCAGCTTAGGGATGGTCTTCAAGGAAACCGGTTCAAGGCCTCAAACGATGTCATTCCAATGGTGGATTTATAACAATTGTTGTATGAAAACTCCAATAGTGTCAGGTGGTCCTCCCAACTACAACCAAAATATGGGACACAAGCACATAGTGTGTCCTCCATGGTATGTATGGTCCGATCCATCTGACCATCCATCTGGGGATGGAAAGCTATGCTCAAGCGCAACTACATCCCAAACACCTCTTGTAATCCCCTCCATAGTCGGGATGTAAAGAGAGAATTATGATCTGAGATGATTGTTGATGGAACAATTTGAGGACGCACTATCTCTTGGAGGTAGAGGCATCCCAAGCCCTCTACCGGACCCTGCTCTTAGATGGGTAGGAAGTGAGAAAACTTGGAAAGTCAGTCAATGATCACCTAGATAGAGTCATGGGCCCTGGATGTATATGGTATCCCCATCACAAAGTCCATTGAGATACCATACCATTTTCACTCTGGTACGTTGAGTGGTTTTTCCAAGCCTGTTGGAACCTTATGATCTACCTTGACTTGCTTAAAAGTGAGGCATTGTTAAATGAAATCTTCCACCGCTTTCATCATCCCTAGCCTCCAGTACTGTCATCAGAGGTCCTATTACATCTTCTCCACTCTATTATGTACTGCCAAAGGGGATGTATGAAACTCACTCAACACCTCCTCTCGCAATGTCACTAGCACAATGATGCACCCTCTGAAAAAGATGATTTTCTCCATACCTATCAAAAATATAACTAGATCCCTTATTAAGAATAACTGATCATGTAAGGCCTCATAGTTGATATCCACCTATTGTGCCTCCCTGACTTGCTATAAGATTGGGATAGTAATAGTCATCGACTGAAGGTATGATGCTCCACCATCATCCAAGAAGAATATCTATATCATAACCAACTGCACCGTATGCTTACTCTGCAGCTACAAACTGGTTCTTCTACTGAGCATGTCTTCCACCATGTTCCCCTTACCAGGTGTATAGACTATATCAAAGTAATAATCCTGGAGTAACTCTAGCCATATTTGTTGTCTGAGGTTCAAGTCATTCTGGGAGAATATATACCTAAGACTATTGTGGTCAGAGTAAACTGTAAACAGTTCACCCATCATTTTTTGCTGCCACATCATCAAGGAAAAGACCACTTCTGTTAACTCCACGTCATGGGCTGAGTAGTTTTTCTCATTATGTCTCAACTTAATTGAGCCGTAAGTGATCACTAATCACTCCTGCATCAGGAAACAACCCAATCAGGTCCTTAATTCATTGTAATAAACTACATACCCAACACCCTCCTCTGGTTGTCTCAAGATGGGGTCACTAGTTAGTCTCCACCTGAACTCTTGGAAACTCTATGGACATTTCTCCATCCACACGAAGGGTTTTTTCCTTTTGCGTTAAATCCAATAAGGGTGATTCTACTCTATAAAAGTTGGGAATGAACCTCCAATAGTTACCAGCCAACCCCAATAATTTCTACACCTTAGTAACATTGCTAGGCTGCTCCCAATCAAGCACCACCTCCATCTTCATCAGATCCACTCCCACATTAGTCTATGAGATGACATGTCCCATAAAGTGGACTTACTGAATCAAAAACTAAAACTTTTAGATCTTTCAATAAAGTTGGTTCTCTCAGAGTGTATCTAAGACTAATCATAGTTGTGTAGCCTACTCCTCCTCTAATGCTGAGTAAACCAAGATGTCATCAATGAAGACAAAAAAACGGTCAAGGTAAGGCTAGAATATCATGTTCATGAGACCCATGAACCCTGTTGGGGTGTTGTACATACCGAAAAGAATCACCAGGATCTCATAGTGGTCATACCATCACATAAATGTTGTCTTCATTATATCCATGTCTCATACCTGAAGCTAGGGATAACTCGATCTGAGGTCTATCTTTGAGAAGCACATCGCCCCATTCAGCTGGTCGAAGAGATCGTCGATTATCAGTTGTTGATACTTATTCTTCATGGTCACCTAGTTCAGGCACCGAAAGTCCACGAACAACCTTAAACTCCAGTATTTCTTCTTGTAAAAATGAACTGAGGCTACCGATGGTGAGCCGCTAGGACATATGAACCACTTCTCTTACAAGTCCTCCAACTACACCCTCAGCTTGTAAAGCTCCCCCGAATCCATCTGATATGCTGATGTGGATATCAGTGCCAGATCAGGGTAGAGGTAGATGAAAAATTCTACCTTCCATAGAGTAGGTATTCCTCGAATATCCTCAAGAAAAACATCATTATATTTTTCCACAACTATATGGAATCTTGTACTCCTCTCATCCATTGTACCAAATGGGAGTCTAACCAATTGGTGAGTGACTGACTGCATCCTCTTATTAGAATGTCTATCCTGTGCTGCCAGGGGTTCCCTCTCACTGGTGAAGGAAAAGATGGTCCTATATCTGGAGACACACCACACTGTATGCCTAAAATAGTCGATCTGATAATGGACTATAGATAACATCTCCATACCCAAGATGATGTTGTAAGGACTCGACACCGATACAAAGAGATCCCAGCCAAAACTCTAACCTCCTAGAATATGTTTAAACTTACGGAACCAGTTTTTAATCGTCGAATCCCCTTTTGTACGAGTCTCAAGATTTATGTATTGAGCCAACAGCTCCATCAGAATCTCCCTGCTCCTAATACGATCTTTGGAATGGAAGGAATTACTAGAACCTCTGTCTATGTGAACTGCAACAAGGGTGGAGAAGACATAGATTGTACCTCGAATCATCTCTGGGGCACCATGGTCATAATTCTCCGCTACCTGAAGTTTTTATCTCCCCTACCATCCAACTCCCTAAGGTTGCGGTGGACCCCATGGGGGTGGTGGGGGTAACATCCCAAATATTCTCCCACTGCAAGTTGCTCGTCCTTCTCCCCTTCCATGTTCTCCACCCTGCGGACCTCCTCTCTCAAACCACTACCCCTGCTTCAGTGGCCCCTAAATTGTCTATGGGTCATTTTCATGGATGGTCGGGCATCCATGTGCCATGTTTCCTTGTCCACATTACGAGAAGAAAATCTAGGCTCCTGGTTGACTACCTCTGGTCTAGGAGCCCCGCACTACCAACCCTGAATCTTGGGATCATCCTCTGAAAGACTTGGCCCGATTGAGGCGTCGCATCTATGGGATGATACTTGATGAAGACTCTTCCACCTGAGGTATTCTTATAGCTCTAGTTGTGTATTTCTGCTACACTATGAAGCTCTATACTAGAAGGGCTTGCTCTAGTACTCTAGCATGGGTTGAGATGCTGGGAGACAACATTGATTCCCAGATCTCCCACCTGAGTCCATGCTCAAAGGCTCGAGCCCTGAAGAATGTTTCTCGCACCATATCTACCAATTACAAAGATACATGGTTGATCCTCACTGAGTACTCTTACACCACCATTCATCCCTTCTTTTGGTGAATCTTCTCTTGAATGCACACATAGCACAATGTTTAAGAAAAAAAATCCTCCCGGAAAAGCCCTCAAAATCTACCCATGTGAGGGTTGCCTCATTGTGCATCTGAGGGGTAAAGATCCACCATATCCTTGATAATAATTTTAGAAGTCTCACTGCTATGATTGAAATCTATTTATGAGGTGTCCTCTCTAAGCAGACAGCTCACGTCCCTACCTCCAGCCAGTCCCCATTGACCTAAGGATTTATCTCCCCCGAACCTGGGAGGTCTCTATCTCTAAAAATCATGCTGGGAACTGAGTCTGTGCACATCCTCCACCAAAACCACTACTTTTAGATGATGAACATCAGGTAGTGGTATAATTAGTGCACCACCCAATGGGGCCAGCTCTATAACTAGTCCATGAACGGATGCCTCGTCTCTAGGTGGGATGTCCTCATTATCATGTACTGGGATCCTTGATGGTCGTTCATGTGGAGGCATCCTGAGACTGAACAAGATGTACCATAGTTAGAAGGTTATACCTAGTGAACTGAATTTTATTCTAATGAACATAAGGATACACTTATGTATCCAATGATTTCATGCATTGAGATGAAAAATAGAATTTGGGGTCCTAGTGTATGTGTACGTCAGCCGCTGCACCAACACTGGACTCTCCGAATTTGGAGGTCAGACTCAAAACACTTTACACTATTAACAAAAACAAAATATAGACTCTAGGCAGTTGTGGTAGAACGATCCTCTTTCCGATAACACATTTTCACTACCCATCCCCTGGGGCCCATGTTGCGACTACCCCAATCCATCCGCCCGAAGGCCAGGGGATGGATACTAGCAATGAAGGAATCAACCATGAAGTGGGAGGCATTTTCCTGAGTACGTTTATGAACACACATGCCTAAACAAGTCCAAAAAACTTAAAAGGAAACAAGTATCATTAAAAAAAACCTATGTAAAAGTACAACTAATATATGGGGGATAGAATAGAAACCCAAAAAACAAATGAAAGCAACAAAGTGCAAAAAGGAAACTCTGTTGGCCTTCCATGAAAACCCCCAATTGATCGTGAGACTTTTGTAGCTACTGGAATTGGAATTAGAATGTCATATCCACCAGATCCAACTAGGCCCCACCAGGTTCTAGGCCGTCAAATCCATTTTCATAGTGTCTTTCACTCTCGTCTCCTGGAGCACCTCTGGTTCATGGTCCTCCAAAGTCTCTATCAAAATGTCGATCCTCTACACCAGACACAACACATGCATGAAAAGCCCATGCAAGGGTGAGTAAAAACATACTTAGTAGGGACCCCAAAACAAAAAAGAAATACCACTTAACATTCCTCAATGTAAAGCATGAAGAACAAGACATCTAACACCAGGTATAAATTTAGGGTAGTAATAGATGAATCATAAGTCACATCATCAAACACCAAAACTGCTGGAGAACACCTCCTCTATCAAATACAGTTGGAATGCCATGTCACACATAAGTGCTTCCACTAACCTTGGACTTTATAGGTACACCTCCTCATCACGCACTGTGGGACTACAATTTCACACAAAAGTGCCTCCCAATAATCATGGCCAACTGAGGTACTGCTCCTCGTCTCATAACATGGGACTTCAAAGTCACATAGATGTTATTCCAACCATAGTCCTAAAAATTCACATTGATTTGCTTTCCACTGGGCTATAGTCGAGTCCCACATAGTCAAAAGTCAGCAGTCTTCAGGTCTCATCCAACCACAGGGTTCCGTACAAAGTGCACCTAGGATAACCACTTATCAATCCATTCATCACATTTAAAATTACATTCAAGTTAACATAGATCATGATAAAAGATTTGTCTCATCGAGAGGGTCCCAAATCTGCAAAAAGTGCATCAATCAGATGCTTGGTTTGTAAGATACTAATGTTTTAGTAAATAGGGATCAGTTGTGTCTGGGCTTGGTCGGACCGACCTAGCCTACGCGGCTCAAGGGTCCAACATAACCCAGTTTAATTCGATTAAATTCACTTGACCCAGTCCGAGTCTAGGTCGGTCAGATCTGGCATGGCTCAATAGGCCTCCCTAGACCCGACCAGGTTTGGCTGGGGTTAAGACCGTATGGTTGCCCAGTGACCCAGTCTAGTCCGCACTGACCCGAAGGGCGATGTTCTGGACTTCCGACATGGTTCCGGCCCATTGGGTGTGGTTTTGGACCATCGGCGCTAGTCCGGCCTACTGTCTAGAGGCACAGATTTCCATCCCAAAGCTCTTCCCATGTGGTGTGGGTTAGTGTGTTCCGCTTATCCAGTTCGTAGCTGACTACCATGTCCAACCTCCTCTAGCCCCATGGATGTGTGGGGCCATCCTATCGCGGTCGAGTGATCGTGAATCATTGCGCATCCTAGAGGCTCAGATGTGGGTCATCCTTCCACACGACTCTAGGTGGGGGCGTGTCTCCCCACTGTCATTGCGGTCTCCGGACTGCCAGCATAGCCAGTGCCACCATGTGCCACCACCGCCGCCCCTAGCACTAGCACACCGACTTTTTCTTCAACGGACCATTAGACACACTCTGGTGGTCTATTCATCATGCCACCTATTCTTACAGTGTCCATGAAGTGTCCTCTTCACAGCAATGTTTTCAAACCTACCTTGTCGTTGATTCGAAAAAACTGTTTACAAGAGCGCACATGTAGAGGGGTTCAGGCCTTGTTTGTTTCAGCCTATGCCCTCCGTGTAAGAATTTATAATCATGGGGAGGATCAGGGATTGTTGCTGAATCAGACTAGATATAAAATAATCATGGATAATAACACCTAAAATAATAGTCACCCTCCCACATAAACACATGATTTGAGGATAAACCTATTCATGTGTTTATCCACGTTCGTTGTTTCAAGAATAAGAATGGGGAAGAACTAGAACAAATTAAACCCCTACCTCTTTGATGTTCCTTGACGCATCATTACATCCTCAAGGTTTCAATATGTTGACGACATTCATTTCTTCTGACTCCATTCTTTGAGGTGCATTGAATATGTGGAACTTTCGTTAGCGTTTTCCCTCTTTGTTGGATAAAAAGTTCATTCTATGTTTATTAGATAATCCTCGTAGATTTAATTCCATGTTAAACCAACACGTCAACCAAAAATAAATGGAAAATGTTTCTGTTACTCAAAGAAATTGTGTTGTTATGTTGTTTCATTTATGAAACAACATCTTTATTCCATGTCTTTAAAGAGTCATTACACAGCGAGTTAATGGTCTATTAATGAGCCTTATAAATACACCATGTTGCTGCATCGCAGTGTTTCCATCCACCATTGAACAAGTGAGAAAAGAAAAGAAAATATCTTTTTAAAGTTATTGTACTATTTTCCAAAAAAGTCAAAAAATTATCTTTTCCATATGGCCATTTATGGACAATGTTATGTCCTTCATAGGCGTATCCCGCCATTCTGAGTTCAATGGTGCCGTTGTATTTCTGATTTGATCAATGGCTAAAAATTTAGAAAAACCCTCTCCCATGTTTACTTAAGCATACAAAAAAAGTTAATTTTTTTTTCTAGGCTCACCGGGCCTCGTAATAACGTGTCGTCGAAGCGTTTGGTCTTAGAATAATTCTATATAATTAAACAAAATTACATGGAATTTCTGAGACATTTCAATAAATTACATTAATTAACAAATTCACATAATGCACAAGCCAATGGTCTCTTTTAACCAAAGTTATGATGTTGAGATGATTTATGTCACACCCAGGGTAACCCCATATTCTAGAAAAAAATAATAGATATCCCATATTATGCAAGAACCATGGATAAACCATTTATTCTCAAAACATGATCATGTATTTTTAATATGTATTGTATTTTTTAATATATTACTTTAGTGTCATGTGACACCCAAAATATATCACTGACTATAAGGAAAAATCTTGATATATATGTTGAAATATTCAAAGGAGAAAAGTAATGATATAAGATTTGTTATAATATCTTTTATTCAAGTATTTTTGTCCTTGAATGAACAATCTACAGAAAATGGGGTGTGTACTGAGTAACACCCGAATGTTTTAATGAAATATTTTCATTAAATGATATTTATTCTTCAGTATATTGCATTGCATAGAAATGTGAGATAAAAGGAACTGTGAGATTCACTTAGTATAAAATTATCATTATAGCCTAACTATTTGGTTAGCGGGAATAAGTATAAATAATGAATATGTATTATGAATTCATTGGATATCAATTAATAATGAAAAATATAAATCAATTAGATATTTGTACTTTTGAGTAAATTAATATTAGTAATGAAATTAATTAAACACACACACACACATATATATGTTACATACTTAATAAAATAATTTTTATATTAATTTAATTGATATTTTAGTCATAGGGTACGAATAAACTCTGTTTAATGTATAAAATCCTTTTTAAAGGGCAATTTTACCCCATTGAGTGTGGAACCACTTTTAAATTAATATTTTATTTCATTACTAATATTTATATGTCAAAATACACATGTTATTTTGAAGTGGTATATAAAATATATTTTTGTTGAATTTATGATATTTTTCTGATAACTTCCAAGTTATGTTGAATACTAAAAAATACACTAAATTTTATGTGAAAACAATTTATCTCATCAAAATAATTTATAAGTTTAAATTATAATTTTTAATGGTTTTACTGTATTAATATAATATTTCTTTTTCATTAAATATAATTTATTTCATTATCATTAATTTTTAGTAGAATTCAGAAATAAAAAAATTCAATCTTTTGCAATGTTTTATGTTTTGAATCTTGTTCTCTATTTCCGAAAATGGAAGTAATTTTAATTTAATTTATGCAACTTCAATGTTTTATGTTTTGAAAAATGGATTCCATATTTGGAATCTGTGGGTCTAAATTTTTTTAATAGGTTACTTTTGTTTTTTTGAAATTATGAATAATATCTTTAGTAGATTTTTTATAACCATTATTAAGGGTACATTGGGTAATTAAAGGTAAAAATAATATCAAAAAATTACATTAACACCTATAAATTCTAATTGGATGACTAAATTCTATCCTTATCATCTATAGTTCTAAATTTGATCACATAATTCCCACATTCCCATGAATATGACAATAATTTTATTAAATTCAATGAATGTGACAAAATTTCGCACTCTTTTTTTATATAAGTATTTAAATTCTAATATTTGGATAAGATGAAAAATATCATAGACTATAGGTTGTCTCTATAATGTTTAAATAATTACCTAAAAAATATAAAATTATTTATAATTTTTAGAAATTAAATATTTATCATTAAGGATGACACAATAGTAACAGAAAACTTATTTTATTAATAGAAATATTAATAAAATGATTTTAAAAATATTAAAAAATATAATTTTAATTAATTATGTAATTACCTGACTCCAGTTTCCTAGAGTTAGTGCATTATTATGTAACATTGTCATGATAAAAGGATTCATGTCCCAAAATACCGATATGTTTAGTAGCCTTGGAAGTACTAGATACATTAATAAGTTTTACATTGCATCATGAAATAAAAACATCAATATTTTTTTGTCCCCTTTGAACATTATCATATACTTAGCCTATCCCTATAGGTCATCCATTAAATACATCTTTATATCCTAGGAAAAATAAAATATAGAAAGGGGTGAGAATAGGCGCTCAGTAAAGATAACAATATAGTGAAAACCTTCATAAATAAGTATAAAAATTTAAGGCAATATATAATACTAAAAATATCCTTTTGAACATAAAAATCCAAATAATATGGAAAAGATAAAATTAAATACTTCCATTTAATTATTCACAAGGATATTCTACTAGTAAAATAATCACATGAAATTTCAATGACCAATTTTATAATGATTGAATGCATAATTCCAGACATCACAACCACATAGTCAAAGCCTTGTGCGAAGACTATGAATACGATTTTTTCGAGGACTTGTGCCAAGACACTAGTTTGTCTAATGAGACCTACCAATGCCATGAGGAGCTATAGCGGGCTCCACCTGTCACTTACTATGTCTAATGAATTCCTCATATGAAAAGGTATAAACGAAACATAAACATTTATATTAAAACTAGAATTCGAAATGTCAATACTTTATCCATAAACCATGAATAGTATAAATATTACACATCCATTTTCAAATAGATAATAAAACCTTCAATACAATATGGAATATTTCTAACATAATAAATCAACTTCAAACAAGTTTAAAATTAATCAATGGATGTTGACATTGATGAAATGAAAACTTTTAAAAGAAATACCTCTTTCTATTTTGAATCCATTTAAAAGTCACATGATTATAGTAGAAAACATTTATTTATAAAATATTCTTATAATATTTTATGGGAAGCTTCGATGTTGTTATAATGGCGGAAAATAGCTGCACCCACCCTATAAGTAAAAAAAATGACATTCTTACCTTAATTTTGTAGAAAATTTCATAAAGTAACTTGTTTGGAAAATAACGGAAAGATTCATTTCAAATAATATATGGTCTATTAAGGGTATAAATGAATTTAACCCATAGTCTAGTAAATAAAAAAACGTTTTGAATTAAATTTTTAAGAGACACGGATGTGGATGATAAAGAGGTCCTAGTAGATACTTACGTATTAAGAACCTCAGACAAGTAAAGAGATTGTAGAAATAACCATTACCT
This sequence comes from Viscum album, assembly GCA_963277665.1. Lineage (NCBI taxonomy): Eukaryota > Viridiplantae > Streptophyta > Magnoliopsida > Santalales > Viscaceae > Viscum > Viscum album. The sequence goes on along the minus strand of OY728135.1, from coordinate 1,495,111,429 downwards.
TGTACTTATCTTTGGTTGAGGGTACATTGACCTCCTGTATAATAGTTAAATAATTGTTATTAAATTATAAAAGAACCATATACATAAATATTATATCATATATGACCTTTTAATATTACTTTGTTAATAATATTTTATTATTATCGTCGTTTCGGGTGTTAACCAATTCGTTTTCATTTATATGTTTTGTTACATAATCTGTGTTTTTTATGGATAGGATGTATTTGTTTCATATCTAGAATGATATTATGTTCTTAAATTTTTTTTAATCATCAAATAAAAAATTATTCTGGAATGATTACAATGGGGAATGAATCATCTCGCGTTCGTGGGGACATTAATCCGTACGTATGCATGAGCAAGAATATCATTCAATTGAAGGTGAAATCGTATATAATTGAATGTTATATAATATATAAAAAATCATTAACATTTTATATTTATTATTTAAAACAATTATACATTATTATTATACCCATCCAAAAAATAATGTATTGAATAACAACTACAACACGACGTGGAGACAGTAAGCCGTACGTACGCACGTATGGTGACTTTGTCATTCATATGATAGATAGAATAATGAATATGGTTGAACCATTTTTATAATAACATCAAAGTATGTATAAGGTACTGGATTTTTTATTTTAGAATATAAAAAACAAAGAAAGAGGAAGTGGGAGAATAAAATAACTTGTAATAGGTGATGAAATATTTACCTATTCTTTAGTTTATTCTTTTTGATTTGATCAAAAGGGATTATTAGGATGATTTTTTGACCAAAGGAAGGCATATAGGATTAATTGAGTGAAGTTGGGAGGATATTTGGGTAGGGGTTGTTGGAGACAAATGTATTTGGAGGTGTGAAATAAAGAGAAGGGGACGTACCCGTTTATAAGAGAGGTGAGGGTCACTTTCGGAAAATAATGAAATATTATTTTATAATAAATTAATTTTCGTTTCGAATGGCTCCAAAATGATTTATTTCTAAGATAAGTTGGAGATGGGTCTAAAACCTCTCAAGAAATAGTTTTTAGTAAGGTTTAGGTCACCATATTAACCATATATTTTAGATTTAACTCTTAGCTAAATAGATTTACATTTACCATGTCTCTTTGTATTTTTATATTATATGGTTACTAAAAATACAATAATCGGCCAATAGAACCACATGTGTTCATTATTAATATATATAACCTTATCTATGTATTTTTACCGATCCTTATATTTTTAGTAATATTATATCAATTAATAATATAGTATTTGTTTTAAAAACCCAATTATGTCAATTTTGACACTATTTAGTATTTGATTTTTTTGAAAGCCATAAAAACATTATAACTTCAAAAAAAATTTATTTAACCAACCCTAACATATCATATTAACCTATAAAATTATTTTAAGTCATCATAAGATTCAATTTACATTTATTTGGATATTTATAATATCAATTATTTTAATATTTCATTAATAATATAATTACTGCATCATCATTGTGTTATAGATAAATTAATTTAGTTAATGTATAAAAATTATAAATAAAATACCATTATGCACGAAATATTTTTATCTTTATAATTAATATTTTTATTTGATGTTATATTTTGTTTAACCCTATATTAAAAAAGGTTTAGTTATTAAACATTGAATTCAACTCTTTTAACTCTTCTTTAAATAAAATAATAATAAATGTCCTAATATTATCCATGTGGACCAAAGAGGATCATATGTTATTAATAAGGTTATTTTTGGTCGAATTATACTTATAAAATAGAATTAGAACATGTGTTAGGGTAACTATGATATCCTTTTTACCCTTAATCAACCTATTTACTTTTAACTATTGTAAGTAAAAGTAAAACATTATTATTCACAAAAAATTATTTTCCTCTTATTGAACCCCATTTTACTTAATGATATTAACTGTGTCTCTAGTTTTTTTAAATTCAACTCACTGAAGTGTCAAAATAATGTTTTATTCAAATTTTAAAATGCTCCTAGGAGGTGTGTAAAAGATGGTAAAAAGTTCGATAAAATTTTATATATCTAAACTTATTATAAAATGACTCCAATGAATTACGTTGAAAATATATAGGTATTATGTATCTATTTTGACCTAAAATAAATTAAAACAAAATAACTAATTATTTAAATAAATATGTGGTTTTAAACCATAACGTAGTGTTTTTCTCTATTCATCAAAAAATTAAACTTTTCAAAAAAATGAAAAAAAATCACCCTAAGCTAATTTTTATATGCCGAATCCAAAAAAGCAGACCATTTTGAAAAATAAAATTTATTAAATTTCAAAAATGGGTATTACTATTCGTAACTACTAGTTTGATTGGTCATGGTGTGTTAAAACTTCACGTTGCATACAATGCAAGCTACTACATTATTCAAAGGAAAAAACGCATCGTGGAAGCTTTGGGTGTTACATTCTACCCTACTTAAAATAATTTCGTCCTAGAAATTTCTAGAATATAACTTCATAAAAAGATTTAAGTGTTTCTTCATCATAAGTTATTTGGGTTCCCATGTTTCCACTTCCATCTTATGATTTATTGATAGAACTTTCACCAGACGAGTCGTCTGGTTTCTCAACACTTGTTTTCTTGTATCAAGAATTCTCATAGACTCTTCACAATATGAAAGATCGGGTCCCGGTTCTAATTCTTCATAGGTGAGTACATGCATTGGGTCATGCATGTGTTTTCTCAATAGTGATACATGGAACACATCAGAATCTTTTGAGAGTCTTGGAGGCATTTCCAAATGATAAGCAACATCTCATATTCGTTTTAGAATTTCGAAAGATCTGATGTACCTGGGACTCAATTTAACCTTCTTACTGAAATGTATAACACCCTTCCAAAGAGATAATTTCTAAAAAACATGGTCTCCTACATGAAATTCCAAATCCTTTTTTCGGTTATCAGCATATCACTTTTTTCTACATTGGGCTTCTTTGATGTGGTTTTGGATAACCTTCACATTTTCCATTGTTTCCTCAACATGTTCTGGGCCTATGAGTTTTCTTTCACCAACATCACCCCAACAAGTTGATGTGAAACATCTATTTCCATATAATGCTTCATATAGTGCCATCTAAATATTTGAATGGATGATATTGTTATAGGAAAATTCTACTAGAGGTCAATACTGATGCCACATACCATGAAAGTCAAGTGAGTAATATCTCTACGTGACTTATAAGGTTTGAATAATCCATTGTGATTGTCCATCAGTTTGAGGGTGGTAGGCAGTGCTCACATGAAGTTCAGTATCCAGGTCCTTCTGAATACTTTTCCAAAATATTGATATAAAACGGGGATCATGATCAGAAAAAATCGATAGGGGTACACCATGAAGTCTTAAAACTTCATTAATAAATTTTCTTTCCAAACGTTCAAGTGGTAAATATTCTATTATTGAAAGAAAATGTGCTGACTTGGTAAGACGATCAACAATGAACCATATTACATCATTCTTTCTAGGAGTATTTGGTAGCCCCATGACAAATTCCAATATAATATTGTCCCATTTCCACATAGGTATGGAAATAATATGAATGACTCTTCTAGGATGTTGTCTTCCAGCTTTCACTTGTTAACAAACCATACACCTCAACACAAAATCAACACTCTCTATCTTCATGTTGTCCCACCAAATATGTTCTTTCAAATCTCTATAAATCTTAGTTATACCAGGGTGTATAGATAAATTGGATCTATGATCATCATCCAACAATTCCCTTTTATATCGGGTATGTTAGGAACACAAAGTCTCTTCCCAAATTTAAAAACTCCATCTTCATATATGAATTCAGTCAATCTCCCGTCATTCATAGATTTAATCTTCTTTTTATACTCCTCATCATCAGTCTAATAACTCTTTATATTTTCTAGTAAGGATGGTTTGGAAACCATTTGAAAAATTATTTATGTTTCACCTTCCATGGTTATTCCCATATCCATCTTTACTAGATCCATGAATATAGGATCCGTTTCAACTTGCATCTTAATCAAAACACCACGATCCTTTATACTCAAAGCATCCTCCACCTTATTTTTCATCCTCGGGTGGTAGTGTATAGTGAAATCATATTCCTTGAGTATCTCAAGCCATCAACATTTCCTGATGATGAGTTCTTTCTGTGAGAAAATATACTTTATACTCTTTTGATCAGTATAAATCTCACATTTTTCACCATAGAGATAGTGTCTCCATATTTTCAGAGAAAAGATTATTAATGCTAACTCAAGTTCATGAGTAGGATAGATTTGTTCATGAATTTTTAGCTATCATGATGCATTTTCAATAACTATATCATTATCCATAAGGAAACAACCAAGTCCTTTCTATGAAGCATCACTATAAATAACAAACCCATTATTCTCTGATGGTAGAGTCAAGATAATAGAATTGACTAATCTTCTTTTCAGTTCTTCAAAAAATTCTGCACACTCTTTTATACAGACAAATGTAACCCCTTTACATGTGAGCTTGGTTAATGGGTTAGCTAATCAGCAAAATTTGGGACAAAACGCCGATAATAACCTGATAAAACAACAAAACTACATACCTTGGTTATAATCATCGGTGCTGGCCATTCTTGTGCTGCCTTGGTCTTTGAAGGATCAACATAGATTCCATCATTAGAGACAATATGTCCAAGAAATGAAATCTCTTGAAGCCAGAATTCACACTTGCTAAACTTCCTATATAATTCATTCCTTTTGAGAGTTTTCAGAATATTGCACAACTGATTTTCATGATCTTCATAGCATTTTGAGTATACCAAGATATCATCAATAAATACCACTACAAAGTCCTCAAGATATTATTTTAAAACTATATTCATTAGATCTAGGAAGACAGAGGGTGAATTAGTTAATCTAAAAGGCATTATGGTAAACTCATAATTCTCATACCAGGTTCAAAATACTGTTTTCGAAATGTCTTCCTTCTTCACACACAACTAATGATATCCGGATCGAAGGTCCATCTTTGAAAAATATTGATCTCCATGAAGTTGGTCGAATAAATCATCAATGCAAGGTAGGGGATACTTGTTCTTTATTGTTATAGCATGGATATCCCTATAGTCAATGCACAACTTCATAGATTTGTCTTTCTTCTAAACAAAAATGACAGGGGCTCCCCATGAATAAACACTAGGGAAAATAAATCCATTGTTACTCAATTCCTCTAGTTGTTTCTTTATTTCCACTAATTCCACTATGGAAATTATATAAGGGGTCTTCAATATGGGCCTTGAACCGGAATTAAATCAATAGAATACTCAATTTATCATTCTGGAGGATTTACAGGTAAATCCTCTATAAACACATCAACATATTCTTTCATAATAGGCACATCCTCTATTCGAACATTATTTTCCTCACTCATAGTTCTTTCACCCTCTTATTCCCCAATAATTGAATTTAGTAGAGCTATTGGGGGAGTAGCTAGATAATAATTAGGTGGAGATGTTTCGTCTCTAAAGATAAGGTAATCCTGATCATCATCGAAAATTTTTACCTCCTTCTTATTACAAGAAATTTTCGAATCCGGGTATGAAATCCAATCCATTCCAAGGATTAAATAAAATTCAATCATGGGTATGATGATGACATCAGAATACAAAGAAAATTTATATTCCCTAATGGGAACTGATTCACAAAACATTGTTGTAATGATACCTTCCTTAGGAATTTTGACTATCAACTCCTTTTTAAGTCAATTTGAAAATATCTAATTTTCTTAGTATCCTGGGAATATTTGAAACAATGTTATGATTATGAATAAAAGAAATCATTGGCTAAACTAGGGGAAACCATTAAATTACCTTCCACCATGTCTTTTGGAGCTTCAACATTAGCAATAGTGATCAAATAATATTGACCTTTATCCCTTGGCCTTATCTGAGGTAAGTTCCCTTGGTGCTTAGGACATTAATTTTCATAATGCCCCTTTTCTCTACAATTACATCATTCAACATTGAAAACCTCTTTCTTCCCCTTTCAATCACGAGCTTGGGGTCCTTTTTCCCCATAATTGTAACAGACTCCCATTCCTTTCCGGCATGTACCGGGGTGTTTCTTCTCACATTTACCTCATGATGGATATTCAAATTTTTACATCTTCACCTTATTTATATTTATAGAGTGTTCAAAAGATCTCATTATCTATTTATTTGCTTTAATGTAGTATGACTTAGAGAATTATTTTTCTATCTTGATATCACATGAGACAATATCTTCGTATCATAAGAAGGGTTGTGAGACTATTTCTCACTGAAGAAATGGTTTTAACCCATCAAATAATAGGTCTATCTTACTACTTGGGTTGCGTATATAATCTGCAATATGCCTTGCTAACCTAGTAAATTTTGCCTCATATTTTGTGACATTCGCATCTTCCATTTGTCTCAGACTCAGAAATTGTTTTTCTATATCCGCTCGATGGTCACAAAGAAATTATTTTTATAAGAAAATTTCTTCAAACTCCCAACATTCCATTTTTGATACTTCATCATTTTCCTTTGTGTTTTGAATCAATTACCACCATTGATTTTCATCTCTCGAGAGGCGATAAACTTCCATAAAAACATTTTCCCTTTCGCTACTCCCCAAAGAGGGAAATATTTTCTATAAGGAACTTATCCATTGCTCGGTTAGAAATGGATTTTTTGTCCCATTTAATTTTGGTAGTTTTTGTCTCATGAATTGTTCTAACATTAATCCTCCAAAATGTGGATCAGGGTGCTCCATACTAGTAATGTTATTATTCATAACCTCAGTGAGTTGTCCCAGTATGGTGATAAGATGATCAGACCCAATTGCATCACTAGTTATACTATACTTATCTTGAGTAGGAGGGAAATACCTACATGGATTATGTGTGTTGATACGGTTTCCATTCCATCCACTAGGCACCATTTCTAAAAAATGGAATACAATAGATTAGTTTATTAATCGCAATACATAATTCTAAACATGTGAAACACTTAAATAAATTGAACAGTGTATTGATGTAATCTATAATCATAAAAATGTTTTCGTTGAGGAGGTATATACTAATAAATCCTTTATAATCGTTTTTAAATAAAATGAGAATTATCCTAAAAATATCCCCCGAGTGTGTCATAGCCAAGAGTGCAGCAATGACCATTTTCGTGCACAAGTTCTCATTCGATTATATCTCAAAGTAGGTTTTTGGGGGTTTACCCATTGGTAGATCTATGCTAGAGCCTCCTATACCTGATTGTATCCATACAAGGATGTATTTCTTGGAAAACTCACAAAATCTATACAATACCAAAATTATAGGTATTTCGTCTATACTAATCATCAAAGTCTATCTTAGGGTAGTGTTCTCTAATTAGAGTTTTTTATAAATCTAGTTTCAATGGTTTGTAATAAACATCCTCCTATACCTACTATAATGTCCTGACCCCAATTACCCAGAGATAGTGCATTATTACATAACATCTTAATGAAACGAGAAATTATTTCGTGAAAGACCGATCAGTTTAGTAGCCTTGGAAGTACTAGATAAATTCATAAGTTTTACATTACATCATGAAATAAAAACATCAACATAATTTTGTCCCCTTTTAACACAGTTATATCCTTAGACCCTCCCTACAGGTCAACCCTTAAATACTTATTCCCATCTTAGGGAAAAATAAAACATAGAAAGGGGTGAGCTTAGATGCTCAGTCAGGATAAAAATATAGTGGAAACATTCATAAATAAGAATAAAAATTTTAAGGAAATGTTTAAGAGTAAAACAAAAGCCTTTTAAACTTAAAATTAAGAATAATATGGAAAAGATAAAATCAAAAAATTCCATTTACTTATTCACATGGATATTCGACTAGTCAAATAATCACATGCAATATTAATATCCAATTTCATAATTATTGAATGCATAAAGCCAAACTTCATAACCACATAGTCAAGGCCCTGTTCCAAGACTACAAAAAAGATATCGTCAAGTCCTTTTGACAAGACACTAGTTTGTCTCATGAGACGTACCGATGTATCGAGGATCTGTAGCAGGGTCCACCCATCACTTACTAATTCCAATTCATTCCTCATATGAAAATGATTAAACATAACATAAAAATTCGTATTAAAATTATCGTTAGAAATGACAATAATTTATCCATAAACCATGGATGGTATAAAAATAAAACATCCATATTCAAACATATCACAAAACCTTCAAAAAAATATGGAAGATTTTTATCATAATAAATCATCTTTAAACAATTTTAAAAACCATCAATGGATGTTGACATAAATGGAATGAAAACATTTTTAAAGAAACACCTCTTTCTATTTTGAAACCATTTAAAAGTCACATAATTATAAAAGAAAACAGTTATTTTGAAAATATACTTATAATCTTGTATGGGAAGCTTTGACGATGTTATAATGGTGGAAAATAGTTGCACCCTCTGTATAAGTTAAAAAATGACATTCTTACCTGAATTTTGTCGATAAGGTCATAAAGTACGTTGTCTGGAAAATGGTGGAAAGACTCCTTTAAAAACATCTATGGTCTAATAAGGGTATAAATAAATTTAACCCATAGTATAGTTAATATAATAAATGTTTTGAATTACATTTTTAATTAAACATTGATGTTGATGATAAAGAGGTCCCAGTAAATACTTACGTATTAATAACCTCAGATATGTAAAGATATTGTAGAATTAACCCTTACCCTATACTTATCATTGGTTTAGGGTACTTTAAACTATTTTATAATAGTTAAATAACTTTTACTCTATTATGCAAGAACCATATACAAAAATATGATATCATATATGATCTTCTAATATTACTTTGTTAATAATATTTTAGTATTATCATCGTTTCAGGTGTTAACTGATTCGTTTTCCTTTATATTTTTTAATACGTAATCCATGTTTGTTATGGATAGGATGTATTTGATTCCTATCCATAATTATATTATGTTTTTAAACATTATTTTTAATGATCAAATGAAAATTATTCTTGAATAATTGCGTTGGAGAATGAATCTCATCGTGTTTGTGGAGATGGTAATCCGTATGTACGCACAAGTGACAATATAATTTAATTGAAGGTGAAATAGAATATAATTAAATTTAATATAATATATACAGAATCACTAACATGTTATATTTATTATTTTCAAAAATTATACATCATTATTATACTCATCCAAAAAAATAATGTATTGAAAAACAACTACACCACAAAGTGGAGATGGTAAGTCGTACGTACGCACATATGGTCAATTTTTCATTCATATTATCAATAGAATAATGAATATTGTGGAACCATTTTTATAATAACATCAAAATATTTTGAATAAACTGGAGTTAATATTTTAGAATTGAAAAAAAGAGAAAGTGTAAGAAGAAAATAACTTGAAAGGGGTGATGAAATATTTACCTCTTCTTTGGGTTCATCTTTTTGATTTGATCAAAATGGATCCTTAGGGTGGATTTTTGACCAAACTGAGGCCTCTAAGATTAAGAGAGTGACATTGGGAGGATATTTTTGAAATTTTTGGCCAAGAAAAATTGATTTGGAGATGTGAAATTAAGAGAACGGGAAGTACCATTTTATAAGATAGGTGAGAGTCACTTTAGGAAAAGCTTAAAATATTTTTTATAATAAAATAATTATCAGTTTATAATAGCTAAAAAATGTTTTATTTCGATGATAAGAAGTTTATGGGTCGAAAAAATTTCAACCAATACATTTTATATAGGATTAGGTCACCATAATAACTGTATATTTTATATTTAACTCTTAGTTAAATTATATGACATTTACCATGTCTCTTTGTATTTTAATGTTATATGGTTAACAAACATACATTAAACTACCAAGATAACCCCAAGTGGTTAACTATTAATATATATAACCATATCTAAGTTTTTGTCTGAACAATAGATTTTTTTAATATTATATCAATTAATAATATTGTATTTTTTTAAAAAACTAAATTTTGTCAATTTTAACACTATTTAGTATTTGATTTTTCTGAAAGCCCTAAAATCTTTATCACTTAGAATAAAATTTATTTAACCTACCCTAACATGTCATATTAACCTATAATTTTTTTAATTCATTATAACTCTCAATTTACATTTATTTGTAAATTTATATTATCAATTATTTTCATATTTCATTAATAAGGTAAATATTGCATCATCATTGTGTCATTAATAATTTAAATTATTTAATGTATAAAATTTTTATATAAACTACTATTATGTATGAAATATTTCTATATTTATAATTAATATTTATAGTGGAATTTATATTTTGTGTAACCCTATATTAAAAATCATTTAGTTATTAATCTTTGAATTTATCTCTTTTGACTCTTCTTTTAATAAAATAATAATAAATGTCCTAATCTAATCTCAGTGGAACAAAGAGGGTCATATTTTATTCATAAGGTTGTTTTTTGTCTAATAATATTTATCCAATGGAATTAAGACATGTGTTATTGTAATTATAATATAATCTTTCCCTTAATTACCTTATTTACTTTTAATAGTGGTAAATAAAATTCAAAAGTAACTATTCATCAAAAATTATTTTCATCTTATTGAACCACATTATACATACTCATATTAACCATGTCTTTCGGAGTTTTGAAATTCAACTCACAAAAATGGTAAAATTAAGTTTTATGTAAATATGCAAATGCTCCTAAGAGGTGGGTAAAAGATGGTAAAAAGTTTGATAAAATTTTATATATCTAAACTAATTATAAAACAACACCAATGAATTATGTTTAACATATATAGGTATTATGTATCAATTTTGAAATAAAATAAAATAAAATAAAATAAATATTTATTTAAATAAAAATTCAATTTCAAAGAATAATGCAATGTTTTTCACTATTAATAAAAAATTGAACGTTTTTAGAAAAATATCAAAAATTCACCCTAAGCTAATTTTGATAATCTGAATCAAAAAATGAAATACATTTTGAAAAATAAAATTTATGAAATTTCAAAAAGTGGGTATTACTATTCATAATGGCTAGTTTGATTGGTCGTGTTGTGTTAAAACTCCAAGTTGCGTACAATGCAAGATACTGGATTAATCAAAGGAAAACATACTGTGGAAGTTTGGGGTGTTACAAATTAAGTTTTTCCATGAATTTTATAGGTGATTATGACATTTTTGGACTATATAAAAACGTTTTTTTCTAGATTATATTCCTTTTGAAGTTTATTTAAAATCAATGATATAAATAGTGTAAAAATTGACACTATTGATATTTTATAAAAATAACATTTATTAAATAATTTAGAAAACATACAGAACATTTAAAAATTACCAAGTGAAAAATATATTGTCTACAATTTCATTAAATATCAATTTATGGTCAATTAACACCATATATGTAAATATTTATTATAATTAAATATTTATAATATTATTACCACAAATAAAATTAGATGGATTAAATAAGGATAAATCAAAATTTTTAGGACTAAAATAAAATAAAAACATGTCAAAATTTTATTTTTTGAGATTATTTCGACCCATATTCATCTTATAATTGAAATAATATACTTTGAAGCTATTTTAATTTAAAATTTAATTTATATTATTTTAATTGTTTGGGTTTTTTCAAAGGTTCCCCTCCCCTCTCTTATAAAATGGAACCTCTCCTTATCTTTCGATCACACCTCTAAATCCATTTTTCTGGGCCCAAACATGCCCATTTCATCTCCCAAAATCTATCAATTAATCTTAGGGGCTTTAATTTGGGAATAAAACCATCTTAGGGGTGCCTTTTTTTTGAAATCAAATGGAGACACTCGAAAAAAGGTAATTGTTTTATCACCTCTTTTAAAATTCAATTATTATTCAAATTACTCATCTTTTTTTGTTTCCAAAATAATAATAATGACTACATTAAATTATACATGCCGAGGTGTTATTATAATTATTGGAAATTATTTTACCTCATTTTATCCATCTTATGAATAACAATGTCATCATGTGTACGTACGTACGACATGCCGTCTCAACGCTGTGGTGTAATTTATTATTCAATAATGATTTATTTTAATGGGTATAATGATGAGTATACTGGATTTATATAATTATTATAACATGATAATTATTCTTTATATTTAATATACTATCCAATTCCATACCATTTAACCATTATGTGAATGATATTGTCACTCGTGCATACATATGTCGTATTGTCTCCACGCTATGATGCGATTAATTATACCTGATTTTCCATACACCATCATTATATACTTGAAGGTAATGAATAAATATGAAATATATTATACTAATATCATTATTTAAATGATATAACTATAACCTAAGAAGTGGAATATGAACTTATCTGACAAAACATGAATAAGAACATAAAAATGTTAATATTCAAATAATGAGGGACTATGAAATGATACTAAAAAAGGATGATATTATAATCATATATTATATTATAAAATTATTATGATTATATAATAAGTCAATAAAATTAGTTTACATCATTATACAAGAGGATTGGATACATAAAAAGGACATCATACCAATGGTAAAAGATAATTTCATGATCTCAAAATTATTTGAAATTGTTTAAACGTTAGTATTTATTGGGGTATATTTATTATCCAAATCTATGTTTCCTAAATATGTAATCTTAATTTTATTCTAATAAAATTATTCAATGTCATTTTTACCCATTGGTAAATTTTTATTAAATGGTATAAAGTAATCTTTTGGCATTTTTTGATACGAGGTACTTTTTGAATTTTTCGAAAAAAGTACAAAGAAAATGTATTTTAACTTATAAGACATGAATAGATTTTTTACGTCTTAATAAAAAATTATATACATGAATATTACTTTACCTTATTTCATTTTTATTTTCTACTAAATTCATTTCTTTTAAAATTTCACTGCCTTTTGAGAAAAGAAATCGTTTTTGAAGAAGAAACGATAATTCCTCAAGAATTATGTTCAAGTGTTTTATAAAAATTATTTTCCATCCAAGATAACGCTCTTTAAATAAGGTTATGTTTATATCCATATTATTACTATAATTTTATTCTCTTAGTGATGGATGAATATATTATATGTTTTATGGTATTATCTAATGATGTTTAAGAAACTCATTTTATTTCATGGTTTATACTGTGATGAATGATTTTTGTTTTTGAGGAACATGTAATAATTATTTCATTATGATATGGGTGGGACCTATATATCCATCCAATTTATTAGGGTAAATATTTATATCTCATGATATAGACATGACTGGAATGTAAAGTAAATCTGGTTCAGTAATACAAGGCTGGAATGATAAGTAAACCCGGTTTAGTAATTGAATTTTTCTATAATTATTGTCTAAGAAATGAGTCTTGACAAATATGAAATGTTTTTTTTATTATTTTCCAAAAAACATCATGTCTTATTTTTTTTATTTTTTATTGTGTCTATTAATTCTTATGTACTTTTATCCCTTAACATGAAATCATGATCTTTCATATGTCGGATAAGACTTTCAAATGTTATGTTCTCATGTATTCTAATTGTAATATGATTGATATTTCCCTTATTTGACCTTAAATAGAATTTTAGCTCACCCTTTCATATGTTTATGTTCCTGAGGTCATGAATAAGGGTATTAAGTAATATATATCCAAAAACGAGTCTAGTTATGAAGATATAAGCAGGAGACAATGTATATGTTTTATAAACTAGTTGTTTATGTCTCCTAGTTATTAAATACACTATACATATACAATCCGGCTAGGGATTTATTATGTTTTGTAATTAATATACATAAATTATGATGTAATATCAATGTACATATTGTATGGGTCATTATAGTTGGTATCAAAGGAAAGTTATAGTTTACCATTAAAAAACTAGGATGATAAATCCTTAATAAGAACCCTAAGGATATGTGTAAGTATATGTTACAATAATAGTGATTTAGAAATGACCACGAATAGCCTAGGATAAAACCTAATGTGTCCAAAATTGTAATTTTATTCCTGATTTTTTTTGTTTTCCCATTATGATTATTTTTTCTCACACTATCCCTCTAGGTTTTAGTCAATGGATTATACCTGATGGATCCATGTTAATAATGAATGCAACAAGAAATGAAATTATTATCTCCCTAAATAACCAAATATTAGGGGAGATGGAATAAAAAATCTTATTTCCATGCTCACACAACAATCTCAAGATGTGAATCATGAAGGATGTCCAATCAATAAAATTTGGGTACAATATTCTGTGGAGTCCATCACGAGCTAGCGTCCATCTTCATTGAACGGGTCTTCTAGTCCATTACTGTATAAACAATGGATTAGTACCCTTGAAAGGATTTTTTCCATTCAAAAATTCGTTAAACATGATAAAGTCATTTTAGAATTCTATCGTTTAGGCGGTTAAGATGATAAATTGTGGAATATTATCAGTTATATGAGGCTATGTGGTGAAATTCAGTCAATGGAATGTGAAAAGTTTAAGAAATTATTTTTCAATAGGACCATTCCTCGTATTCTTCAAACAAATATGGAGAAAGAGTTTCATGAAATTAAGAAAACGGGTGATTAATCAGTTGGAACCTATGAAGAAAATTTTACAAGACATGCAAGGTACGATTTTAGAATTATTATTCAACCTGATAGTAAAATTGATCGATTCTTTAGTGGCTTAAAACCATGTCTCCAAAGACTGTTATTCCTAAAGGACTTTAATAGCTATGAAGATTTCATTTGATGTGCTCTCAAGGATCAGATTGAGATTAGTGTAACCCATCAGTCATATGGGTCTAATTAAAAGAAAAATATGGAGTGAAAATGAAAATCTAAATACAACACAAAAAATAAGATGAGTTTTCCCTTATACACAATGTGTGGAAAGAAATATGGGGGAAATTGTCTTAAAGGGACTAGTAAATATTTTCAGTGTGGAAAACAATGTCATCATGTAGTGTAATGATGAAGTGAAGGGAATAATGATATCTAATGATGTGAACAGAGAAAAGGCTACAGAGAATGAACCTCCAACACTTCAATTCTGCAGGTGTAAGGAAATAAATAATTATGAAAATCAATGCCATATTCCAAGGGTTATTGATGATGATCAAAATCCAGAACCTCTTAAGTCCAAAGACAAATTAAAGTCACATACAATAACTATCGATGATGTGGAGTACTATAATTAAGTGGTGAAAGGATTAATTACCATCCACCCTAATTTAGAAAATGTTTTATTTGATTTCGGATCCACCCAAACATTTATTTTGGAAGACATTTCCACATTATCTCCATATTACCTCAGTAGTTAGATACTATGTTAGCTGTGACAACTCTTAATGGCACAATGGTGGAATAAAAAGTTTACAATTCTTCTATAGTTGATGTTTGTGGGAAATTGACTCCTTAAAATATTGTGATCCACCCTATAGTGGAATTTGACGAGATTATTTGCATGGATTGGCTTTCTCTATTTGGAGGTCATATAAATTACCATGTAAGGGGAGTCATATTTAGTTTTCTATGAAGCTAGGATCATCTATAGATGCAAGAAGAAATATAACCTTCTAGTAGAAATTTCATCCATATTATGGGTCTTGATTCCTATTTATTATGGTTATTTATCTCAAATGGTTGGGGAGAAGCTCATGATTAATAATACCCCCCATTTTATAGGAGTTTGATGATTTATTTTTAGAGGAATTTCTATGTCCTCCAGCAAATCATGAAGTTGAGTTTTCAATAGAACTCATACCAGGTGTAATGCCTATTTCAAAGACACCTTTTAGAATGGCCCAATTGAGTTTCTAGAAATTAAGAAGAAACTCCAAGAGATTATTGACAAGGGATTCATACGCCCATGTGCATCACCTTGAGAATCACCTATTCTATTTGTTATGATTAATGATGGACCAATTATAATATTCATTTAATATTGAGAACATAATAAGATCACTATCGTCAAAAAAAATCACTTCCCACCTTGATGAATTATTCATCCAACTACGCAAAGCTCAATACTTTTCCAATATTTATCTTTGTTTAGGATATCATCAATTAATGGTCAGGAAGGAGGATGCACCAAGGACGACATTCTGTACAAGGTACAGAGATGATGAAATTATAGTGATGTCGTTTTGTCTTACTAGTTCCCCTACTATCCTCATGGATCTAATGAATATAGTCTTTAGAGACTATATTGATCGGTTTGTGGTAGAATTTATAAGAGATATTCTAATCTATTTGAAGAGAAATTATGAGCTTTAAGAACACTTGATAACTGTAATGAAAAACATAAGAAAGGATAATATTAATGAATAATTGATTGTGGGTGAATTTTGGCTTCATAAATTTTAATATTTGGGTCACATAATATCAAGAGAAGAGATATATGTGGTTCTATAAAAAAGAAGTTGTTGAATGTTTTATAAGACAAAAAATAGTAACTAAAATCCGATGGTTTCTTGGTTTGGATGGATATTATCTATATTTTTTGAAATATTTTTCAGGATTATCTAATACACTAACCATGTTGACTCAAAAAGGAGTTAAGTTCATAAGGACATTGGAATGTGAATGGAATATCAACAAGCTAAAAAACGTATTGATTGTGCACATGTGCTCACACTACCTTGTAATAGAGAATGGTTTCTGATCTACTGTGATGAATTTAAGAAAGGGTTGGGATTTTTTCTCATGAAAAGTAATATTTTGATAGTTTATCCATCACGATATTTGTAAAAAATGTGTGAAATTACCCAACTCTAATTTAAAGTTAGCTTTGGTAATATTTGTATTAAATATATGGAGGAATTATATTTATTGTGAATGATGTGATATTTATACTTCTCCTATAAGTATAAAGTATATTTTCAAACAAATGTAGCTGAAAATGTACAAAAGAAGATGGTCAAAGTTGATTAAAGAGTATTATTTCTCAATACATTTACACCCAGGGAAATAGAACAAGGTCGAAGATGATTTGAGTTGACAAAACCATGATATCCTATCAATCATGAGGATCACATAAGGTGAAATATTAATGGATTTTCAATAGATATATCTTAAAATTTAAAATTAAGGGGGACATCTTATCATTCTAAAAGTAATATTCATCCATTGATACAAGTGAATATTAAAGAGGCATAGAAGAAAGTTATATATCTGAAAAAAGGTAATAAATGTTCCTTAATTAAACCTTGATTTTTATGAAATAATAAGGTTGAGAACTAGGTTTGTATTCCTCCAATAACCTAATTAAAGAAGGATCTATTGGATGAGGCTCATAGTTCATCAATATCTATTAAACCTAGATGAAAAAAGATGTAAAGGTAACATAAAGTGTATTTCTGGTGGGATGGTATGAAAAAAGATGTCATCGAATACATCTCTTGATTCTTGGCTTGTCAGAAAGTTAAGGTTGAGAGACAGATGTCTAAGGGGGTGTTACAACCATTACCCATACCATAATGGAAATGAGAAAACATCACTATTCAATTTATCTTCAGACTTCCCAAAACATCCAAAGGCAATAACGCTATTCGGGTTATAGTTTTTCTCCTTATGAGGTTGGAACACTTCATAGATATTAGAGAGGATCTCACTCTTGATCAGCTTAGAAAGATATTTGCAGAGGATGAGGTATGATTCCACGGAGTGCCAGAAGATGTTATATGTGATTGGGATTATAGGATTACCTTGAAGTTCACGTGAAGTCGTCAACATTCTATAGATACATAGTTATTTTTTATCACTGCATATCATCCTCGGATAGATGAGTAGTTTGAGAGGAAAATTAATACTCTAGAAGACATGTTGGGAGATTTCTCTATAGATTTCAAATGTGGTTGGGATCAACACCTAACTTAGGTGGAATATTCATACAACAATAGCATTCAATATAGTATTTATATGGATCCTTATAAAGACCCCTATCGAAAGAATTTAAGTAATCTAACTTGCTGGGATAAATTTGGGGATAGTAAAATATTAGGACCCTCTATCCTGTTGATGAAATGGAAGAAAATGTCATATCTATTCAACAACACATAAGAAAAGATTAGATTCGACAAAAATGATGTGCTGAAAACTAGAGAAAAGTCCTACAGTTTGAAGGGAGTGATAATGTGATTCTATGAATATCTCCTTAGAAGATAGTACTAATATTTGGAAAGAAGTGAAAGATGATCCATTGGTATATCAGTCCTTTTCAAATTCTGGATCATGTTGGGAAGGTAGCTTACGAAATGGAGTTTTCACCAAATATCTCTCAAGTTAATTATGTGTTCCTTGTATCTATCCTAATAATGTACATACCAAATCCTTCACACATAATAAACTCAGAAGTTAAACCACTGGAGATAGATTATTCTTATAAAGAATAAACAAAATAGATTCCGGATCGTAGAGAAAAAGTTATACAAAACAAGACCACTCACATGGTTAAAGTTTTATGGAGGAACCAATAGTTTGAAGAATCTACATGGAAATTTGATGATATGATGAGGGATATGTATTCTCATTTTTTTGTTTCTATATGATGAATTTCAATGGTGTAATTCAGTATAAGGGGGGTAGAATGTAACAACCATATGTTTTTATAAAATATTTTCTTTAAATAATTTATATTCTTCAGTAGGTTTGGTTGCACGCAATCATGGGTTTAAAAAACCATGAGGCACCATTATTATAAAATTACTATTATAACCTTGCTATTTGGTTAGAAAGAATAAGTATAAAAAACTTATGAAAATGCATTGTCAATTTTTTGGCTATGAATTATTTATGAAAAATATAAATCAATTATATATTTGTATTTTTAAGTGAATTAATATTGGTAGTGAATGAAATTAGATATACATATATGTATAATTTATATACTTATTAAAATATTTTTTATATTCATCCAATGGATATTTTATTCATGGGTACGAATAAACCCTATTTGACGTATAAAACCCCATTTTTTATAGGGTAATTTTAGGCCTTTTAGTGGAGAACCCATTTTACATTAATATTTTTACAAATTATTAATTTTTATATCACAAAATAAACATTTTATTTTGAGAAGGGATATAAAAATTTACTTTGGATGAATTTATGATATTTCTCTGATAACATTCTAGTTTTCATGAATTGTAAAAACACACTAAATTTTATGTGAAAATGACTTTTTCATCGAAATAATTTATATGGTAAAATTATAATATTGAATGGTTTTAAATTATTAATATAATATATTTTTATCAATCTATATAATTTATGTTATTAGAGTTAATTTTACAATGCATCCAGTTATAAAAACATTCCCATCTTGTGCAATGTTTTAACCTTTGAAACTCGTTATCCCTTTCATAAAAGAGAAGTAATTTTAATTTAATTATTGAAACTTCTATGTTTTAAATTTTAAAAAATGGATTTCATATTTTAAATCAGGGGGTATGAATTATTTTAATATGTTACTTTTTTTTGTTGCAAATTATGAATAGCAACTTTAGTAATTTTGTTATTACCGCGGTTAAGGGTAAATTAGGAAATTAAAGGTAAAAATAATATTATAAAATTATTTTAACCCCTGTTAAAATCCTATCGGATGACTAAATTTGACACTTATCATCTTTGGTTTGAAATGGAATCACTTAATTTCCACTTTCCTAGGAATTTTACATTAATTTCATTAAAATAAATGAATGCGAAAAAATGTCACCATCACTTTTTATATAAGTATTTTAATTATAATATATATATATATATATAT
This sequence comes from Viscum album, assembly GCA_963277665.1. Lineage (NCBI taxonomy): Eukaryota > Viridiplantae > Streptophyta > Magnoliopsida > Santalales > Viscaceae > Viscum > Viscum album. Next base: position 1,495,091,615 of record OY728135.1, on the reverse strand, counting down.
ATATATAAGAAAGAGATAGCATCGACTATAGGTAGTCTATGGAAGTTTACATGATTTCCCTACATCAAATATATTTTTTTATAATTTTTAGAAATTAAATAATTACCATTATGGAAGACAAAATAGTGACACAATTTTTTATAAATAGAAATATGAAATAAATTATTTTGAAAATATTTAAAAAGTATATTTTCAATTAATTAATGTTATCCTAGAATTAAATTAGTGATTATGAAATGTATGGAGGAAACACCTCCAAATCACATTTTTATTAGCCATACCCTGCCCATTTCCTCTCCCAACTTCCCTCATTTCATCTTAGAGGCCATAGTTTGGGTAGAAATCCATCCTAAGCAGGCATTTTGTGCAAATCAAAAGGAGATACCGGAGTAAGAGGTAATTGTTTTATCACCTCCTTCAAAAAAATATTGTTTTACTTATTCTTCTTATTTTGTTTCTATGCTAAAATAATAAATCCAGTATATTCAACATGATAATATTTTACTATAATTATGGGACAACCATATACCTCCTTCTATCCACCATACGAATAACAATGTCACCATTCGTGTGTATGTACACCTTACCAACTCCAAGACGTGATGTAATTTGTTATTGAAAAATAATTTATTTGGATGGGTATAATGATTAATATAATAGATGAAAATAATTAATATATCATGTTAATTATTCTATATTATTAATATACCATACAATTCTATACCATTTAACCATTTTGTGAATGATATCGTCACTCGTGGGTACATAGGACCTACCATCTCAAGGATGCGATGTGATTCATTAAACATGATCTTCATTAAACCATTATTATATACATTAATAAATTGAATAAATATAATGTATATTATACTAATATAATTATTTAAATGATGAAACTATAACATATAGAGTGGAACATGAACTTATCTGACAAAACATGCATAAGAATATGCATTAGTTAATATCTGAATAATGAGGGACAATGAAATGTTACTAATAAACAAATGATAATATAATCATATATTAAATTATAAATATTCACATGATTATTAAATAATTCAATAAATTTATTTAAATCATTATAGTAATGTTTTGGATACATATGAAGGATATCAGACCTAAGATAAGGGATAATTTCACAATCTAATTATAATTTTAGATTGTTTATACATAAGTATTTACTGGGTTATATTTCTCAACCACATCCATGTATCTAAAATATGTAATAAAATTTTTATTCTACAATTGTTTAAAGTCATTTTTACCCATTGATAAATTTTTATTAAATAGTATAAAAGGAATCTTTTAGCATTTTTCAATACATGGTTATTTTTTACTTTTCTGGAAAAAGTACAAGGAAGATTTTTTTTATCTTGTATTGTAGGAATGATTCTTTTACGTCTTCATAACACCTTATTTACATGGAGACTCCTTCACACAATTTCACGTTTATTTTCATCTAAATTATGTTATATTAAAATTGGAAGCATTTTGAGTAAAGAAAATTTTTTTGAGGAAGAAAAATATTTTCTTCAAGAATTATGTTCAAGTGTTTTATCAAAATTAATTTCCATCCAAGATGAATATATTAAAATAGGGTTATTTTTATATCCCTATTATTAATATGAATTAATTGTGTTAATGATTGATTGATATTTTATATCAATTATGTTATGGTAGAATGATGTTTAAGAAACTCATTTTATTTCTTGGGTTATGTATTGATTAAAGATTTATGTTTTTTAGCACATGTAAAGATGATTTCATTATAAGATGGTTGGTACTTATACCTTTGTACACTGCATTGGGTAAATATTTATATCTCATGAGATAGACATCACTATAAGGGAAAGTAAATCTGGTTCAGTAATACTGGGCTCGAACAATAAGTAAACCCAGTTATGTAATGGACTTTATCCACTTTTATGGTCTTGGAAATGAGCCTTAATAGATAATAAATTATTTTCTATTTCTATTTGTATATCGAAAAACATATTGTCTTATGTTTTTAATTTTGGGATTATGTCCATAAATTCTTATTAACTTTTATCCCTATACATGATATCATGATCATTTATATACAGGATAAGTCCTCCAAATGTTATATTCTTAGGCCTTATTTCTGTGATATAATTGATATTTCCCTTGTTTATGCTTACTGATCATTTTAGCTTACCATTTTATATTTTTTTCCTATGTCATGAATAAGTTTATTAAGTAAGATATGTCAAAAAGAAGTCCAGTTATGTATTAATAAGTGGGAGATAATGTAGATGTTTTTTGAAGCAGTTGCTTACATTTCACAGTTTCAAAATACACTATACCTATATAGTCCTGTCATGGATTTATTATACGTTTTAAGGGATATAATTCATTTTTATTGTAATATCAATTTATGTAAAAAAATGGTCATTATATACTGAGCCTTTATTGGAATCTAATACCCCAACGATTCCAAAATCTCAGGAACTAATGGACTGGTCCATACATGTAGTGTCCTATTGTGATGGTAATCAATTCCTACTAGGTACTCATATAACATTGATTTATACTAGGTTTCTAGATCTCCCACTCAATGATGTGTGATGGGTCATGAAGGTATCACCTCATATTTGAAACATGGAAGACATTATATACTCATTCTAACTATGGGGGTTGGGTAAAACATAAATAAATTTCTGCCACCAATACATGATCTAGAATATCACATTAAACCTTAGTGATAAAAGTCTTCCCCTTTCAAATTTTAACAATCCTAATCTAGAGGATGTTGTCAATAAAAAATGGTCTCACTAGTTGAAATACAAATTAAAATGGTCTCAGTAAGTGTGTTGTATTTTTCATATCTGGGCTTTCCTTATATGTACATGGATCACTTGGACATTCTTTATAATTGCCTTCACTATCATTGGAACAAAAAGAGATGTATTTTTGAACTTATTCAAGCATAAGTCTTATATTTTCAGGCCTCCAATGTAGGGCCTTAAAAGGTTTAATTCCAATGGTTGAGTTATGGTTGTTATTTTGTGAGAACTCCACTAGAGGAATGAAATCCTCCCATATATATCTAATGTCCAACACATATGCTCTCAAAATATCCTCCAAAATTTTGATGGTCTGCAAGTTCTTTAGATTGTTATGATTGTGAAAAGTCATACTCAACTATAACTGGGTCAAAAAATACTCTGGTCAACACCTCCACAAATGAGAAACAAATCAACAATCACGGTTTTAGAATATCATTATTGGTACCACATGATGAAATAAGATCTTTCAAACATTAAAATTCCCAAAACTCTCATCCAAACACTACTCCCTAGCGGTCATAAATTATGTATACTTCATATTTGGGATGAAAATCACACTAATATCATAATTTTCTATCACTTTACATGTAATACCCATAAAAATTTCTTTTGATATCCCATCCTACTTCCATTATGAAATCAAGATAGGTTGCGTTTACCATACATGAACCTAATTCTTATGCTATACCCAATGGCATGTGAGACATCCAGGGAATAACTCTGCAATTATTTTCCTTATTAAAACCCAAAAAAACTATTTCCGAAATTACTTTTTCATATTTTACACACACCCAATGCATATCCATGTGATAAGAATGAAAGTACATAAAAACTAATCACGAAACATTACTGTAACTACCATCATCCCTAGAAAAAGGAAGACTTTCTCCCCTCCTTAAATAAATCTATTCGGTAATTCCCCTGAGGATATTTGTTCATGTAAAACCTCATAGAAAAAATCTCCAACGTAATACTTTCCCACATGATAAAAAAGTAGTGGTGTCACAACCATCTATTATGAAAAATGTTTTCCCATATACAATACTAGGGTAAGATTCAATGAAACAAACTACTCTAACTCATCCTCTACCATGTAGAAACAATATTTCTAACTAAGGAAATATTCCACCATGGTTTCCTTCCCTAATTTATTGAATATCATGAATTCATAGTACTAAATTAACAACAACCAACAACTAAATATTAGGTTGAGATCTATGTAACAACTTTTGTTTCATTAGTTTAGTTATCTGAATATTTATATGTGAATAAAATGATTTTTCCACTATGACAATATTTTATTTTGGGTGTCTAAGGACCTCCAAAATAATATATTAAAAATATTAAAATATATTATGGCACACACACAATTTTTCTTTGGAATAAATATATTTATTATTAATTGGGATCTCAAATGGGAAATATAAAGCTACATTTGTCTTAAGAACAATGGTTTGAAACTAGTTGTGAAATATATGTGATCAGCATTTTATGTTTTGTTGAAGGTGAATATTTGAGGGTGGGTTAAGTTCATTGATTATTTTAATTAATTAATTTCATAAAATTCAAAAAAAATCATTACCACCTTTTATATGAGAATAATTTTAGAAAATCCCTATGGTTAGACATTTAACCCTAAGAGATTACAGAGGAGGAGGGTAGATTATTGGTGTCAGCGACATGGCAACTTGGATTGAAGATGAACAATTGAGTAGGAATCATTAGACAGATGAATAACACATTTAGATAACCACCTTAATCGCTAGAGGATATGTGATTCACCAAAAATATATCAATTATTAAGGTATGCCACAATATTTTATAGATTTCTTCCCTTTAAATAATTTATTGATAATGAATTATATTATATATACTTATATATTGTAAACTATGTTCTTCGAAAGATCCCAATATTACATAGATTTATTAAACCTTTATCATCTTCAACACAGTTTATTTCATCCTTGTTCCAAATTTTGTAATCATTTACCTTGATCGCATTGGAAAATAATTGTTTTCACATAATTCTTCACCTTTTTACCACAATTTTTCTAATTCGTGATCTTTTTTCTAATGTAGTTTCTATTCAACATTTCCAAGATATATTGGTGAATTATATTACACATATATTGATTGGATTATTTTTGAATTAAATTGATATATGTGTTTTTTGGGTGGATCTATGTGGATTGTGAGTTTTGGTGATGGATTCAAGTATTGGGACCCCAAATGGTAATATAAGGCATGATAGTTACTTCATGGGTAAATAGAATACCATTTATCAGTAATCAAAGGCTTGGAAATTATGGTTAGATGTTTTAACCCTCATATTTTTATGTTTTTGGTGAATTAAATTATAGCGGGATTAGTAGCGTTTGTGTATATAGAATCATCCAGAAGAAACACTTTAGTTTCTAAGAAATATTAATCTACCCCATGTGTATATATGTGGAACACACGCTCTTTAGTTGAGGTTTTCATAGAATATACCGTTTTTTATATTAAATTTCACTCAACACGTGGGTTGATAAACATGTCATGTGACCCTACTCATGAATCCAATCCAGGTGATGAGGGGACACACCTAGGACCCTAGATAGATAGGAATGGCTTGTACCCTAGTAACACGTTTTGTATTAGTACATGGTTGGACCATCCATGTTCAAGAGAACACACCCAATAACCTAAGAAGGAATACAAACCATTTAGCCTAATGTATGTTACATTTTATGATATATGGATTCCCATGTTATGTCCATAGGTGGAAAACCCCCAGTTTCCAATAAGATTCACACACAGTGTAACCATATGTACATGTCATTTACTTTTCCTAAAAAATAATACCTTGTTTATCTCTACCATTTAGATGCATATTTTCTCTAAAAAGTATCACATCCTATGTTATTTTCAACACAGTACTTGATGGTAACCATAAATTTTTATATAGAGGTGTTACATGAGGTGATATGTATGGGACATATCTTACAACAATGTTTAGACAATGTTCCTGTTTGGGTTATTCATCAGATAGATATTGGGGTTAATACTCTCATATCTCATTAGGTCTGAAATCACCCATACTCTTTACATTGGTTAATTTTTTACTCTCCCACTCCCTTTATAAAATATAGGGTGAGGTTATCCAATCTATAGAGTGGTACCCCCACACCCTCATCAATATTTTGTGGGGATAAGGTCATCTATTAGAGTCAATTCTCCCTTGGTTGTGGAGCATAATTGAAATGTGGGGGCCCTCCATATTTATTCTGGTGATGTTTGATGTGGTTATGGACACTATATATGGACCTTTAGGGAGTTGTAGGATTATTTACTATTCTTATATGAATGTGGTGATGGAGATCCCCTTTCTATATTCTCTTTGTCTTCCTTTGACAACATTTTATGTGGGATTTTATTTATGCTATTTTTTATCAATTGATCTAATTGTGTTTATTTCTATTACATCTTTTGGTATTTTAGGTGAATTTCTGATTATGTTTATACTCCCCACTACAGGGAATTCTTATGCATGTGTTTTTTCTTTTATAGACACCAAATAAATTATTAGTGACCTTGGGGTACAATTTTTCTTTGGAGTATAGTGTAAATTTGTTCTAAATTTTTTCATTGGTTAGCCATGGATATTCTATGCCAGGATCTCGTAGATTTTACATTTTTAGCTATTATTAGACTGGAATCAAATTTATGGTTTGGAATTACTTTTTACCTTTTATCATTTATATTAATGTATTTCACTTTAATGTATTTTCTAGAGGTTGTTACATGCACTTTTTATAAACTAAATGTTTTATTTATTAATATAACCCATCAATTTTGTATGGAGAAGCTTGTGTTCACGTATATAATTACTTTAGTAAAAGGCCTTCAATTTTAATATTTTTCATACTATGTTCTTTTGACCAATAAATGTTCAATTGGAGGTGGGATTTGGGTGTCACCATCATCTTATTGCTAGCCAAGAAGAAGTATCAATGGTTCAGGTCATGATAGTCATATACTGTTTTGGATTAGATAAAAAATTTCACTAGACTACTATGATTATCGAAAATGAAATAAATGTTATTCAATTATACATTATACTTTAATTTTTCATAAAAACTTTTTTATACTCATAAATTCATCTTTATGACAATGGTTTTTCACCATGTTTTAATGGTTCAATTTTACATAAAATTTTGAAAAAAAATTAATTGAATTTGATAAAATGGATTCAACATTAGGAATCAAAATAATTAAAAATAGGTAAAAATTTGATCTTATTTTTTGATCATAATGAAGAGTTAAAAATGTATAACTCTGTCACCTTGGCTAAGGTTAAAATAGATTTACTAGAGGGCTAAACTAAATTTGTAACTGTTAAAATGAACAAAAAACATGTCTAAATTATATTTTATGGAAATATTTTTACCCTATTTCAAATAATTATTGTAAATTGATTATTTTCAATCCATTCAGATTGAGTAACAAATTAATATATTTTAATATTTTAATAAAATCCAAGTGTGTTTCCTTCCCCTCTTATAAAAGAACCACCTTCCCTCTTATATAAAAAATTAAAATTCCTTTTAGTTTGTAAAATAACTACCAAAATACCATCCTGAAATCCCTCCCCATGTATTATAGGGATTTTTATCATAAAACCAACCTTGTAAGTCTTTGGGTATAAAACTAAAGAGGATGTTCAAATAAAATGTATGGTTATTAACTATGGATTTTTTATTTAATGTAATTCCACCTTAAAATATTATTTAACAATTATGAAATATTAAAGATAATATTATATATAATAATATTTTATTATGTTAATGTTATAACCTATATCTATATCATTCTTCTATCAAATGAGAAATGAAATCATCATATGTGTGAATGGTAGACTACATGCTCATAAATCGGTGTAATGTAGTTTATATCACCACATCTCAAGGATAGTTTTAATGATTAATATAATAATATATTTTATATTAATTAAATATCTATAAATCTAAAAATATGATATATAATGTTATTTATTACCATTATATCCATTTAAAAATCATAACATCATTCGTACGTACCTGTGGATTAACACCTCAATGATATAATGAAAATGTCTTTCATCACCACATAAATTGGAAGCTATATATAAGATTATTTACATAGATAATATTATATTAATCTAATAATCATAATTTTGTAAATTTAAAATGATTCTTTCTTTTCATCATTCTATTCGAAAAATGAAAATGTTACTCAGGCATATGTATGACCTACTCCCTCCATGATTGTAAGATAATTCATTTTTTATAACCAAATTTTATGAATGATTTTAAAATTTTAATTTATTTATGAAATGATAAATATTTTATTATTACTATTTTCGAGATGAAAGAGTAATGGACACTTTGACCATATTCAACTTACAAATTTCATTATGGACATTAGATCCAAATATCATAAAAATATCTGACGTAAACTTAATTGATTATGTATTTGTATAAAACATGTATATAAAAAAATAAAATTAATAATAAATGTGACTAAAAATGATTAATGAAGAAAATAATTAACAAAAAATTTATTATTCCTAAAGATAAATAATATACATGACATTTCAGACTTGAGGTAGGGGAAACATTAACTTAAAATCATTGTCTAAAAGTTTTATTTTTCAAAATATATTTCTTCCATTTCCCATATAATTAATAATATTTTATAGACGTATTTATATGGAAATAAATGAACTATCCAAGATATTTTATGTCACTTTTTTCATTTTTTCAGCAGTTCTCAAAAGTTATCTTTTTTATGTATATTATTTGGATTTTTTTTAAAAAGGGAAAATGATCTATTTTAACATATAAAACATCAATTTTCTTTCCCACCGTAACTATCATTATTTGATACTTTTATTCCTATATAATATTCTATGTTTTCATCAATGAAAAATTCTATTTCTATTTTCTCGGTATTTTCAAAATTATTTGTAATTGGAGTGGATATCATTATATAAAAAAATGTTTTTTATTACCAGTTAATGGAATTTGTTTATAAATAAAATGATGGAAATTAAATATTTCATGTTATATGATTATTATATAGATATTTTTCATTTCTTTTTATTATGGTATATCTAAATATATCTCATGAATATTGGAAATTTCTATATATAAAATGATGATGGGTGACCCAGATAGATCTCTCTAATATATTAGGTAAAAGGACGAAGAAAATAGATACAGTTTCTTCAAAAATATTATTGTAATTTACCAGGTAAGTTATTCTATTTGTAATAGTTATTATAAGAGTTATATGTAAATGATTTACCATGCTACCTATATTAATTATCTAGGATTTCTATATGTTTTTGTATGAATATTTTTATTTAAAAATCAATATATTAATAATATGTTTAATTGGATGTTAGTGATACTTATTAGGGATGAAATGTATGCATTTTTTGAAACATGTTGTCATCAGTTTTTCATGATTTAAATTTAACCATTATAATTTTTTCCTTTAATATTTATTTTGAAATGTTTAATTGAAATCATTATATTGTGATGTTTCTTAACCATTAAAAATATATTTTGAACCCAAAGTTTATTTTTAATAGTGTAAATTTTTAGGGGTATTCATGGACTAACGAGTTTATTTATTTATTTTTATATATCCCATACTAGTATTTTTATGCTCAAAATGTGTTAAAAATACTTTCACATGGTTTTAAGGATTCTTTGGGACAAATATGAGGTCATGATAAAAATCGTGGTGTTATTTCATCAAAACTAAACTTGTTATATCTTAAAAGTTTTGTGTGATGGAAAAAATGGATACTATGTGGATATATATACCTTGTGATAAAATATTTATTTATATAATGGTGATGGCCTAATTATCTAAAACTATAAACCTAAAATATCTCATGAAAAAAATGAATTCCTATAGGACTGATAAATTTTATGGTTTATTTATATTCATATCTTTATAATTGATATCAAAGGAATGGTTTTGAGGATTTTAGAGGTTAAGATAATTTATGTAAATACACTTAATAGAGTATAATTTATGGTTATCCTCATATAAAATTCCAATATTTACTTATTTATTCATCTAAAATATTAATATTAATAATGAATTTACATAGAGGATACAACAAAGATATATTAGGAAGGCGCCAATAGGATAATATCCTTCCAAATCACCAACAATGAATGGCTATAATAAGAGCTATGCATTTTTTTATTGTTATGTATTAGTTAAAACATTTTATAAATAATGGTGGAATACATACAATAAGGAAACCATATCTACTATAGATGAATTTTTCTATATATGATTATTTTAGGATACATCCCCCTCTATCATTCAGTGGATCTTCAAACTTAGTGAAATGTATGGGATGGATTAATACACTGGGAAATATATAAAGTCATGGGTTTTATAGATCATCAACAGGTAACACATTATTATTACTTTATTGAAGGTAAATCCAATAAATTATAGTCAATGGTTAAAAATACTAGATAAATAGATGATTGTGACACCATGGAATGGGACACGTTTAAGAAATGTTTATTTCTAAATTGTTTTTCTATGATTTTTCTTCTTAGGATAGAAAATAAATTCATTGAATGAGGTAGAAAAAGTATGATTTAGTGGACATATAGGAATCAAAATTCACCTGATTGGAAAGATTCTCAGCATATGTTATTTAGGTTCTGGATAAAAAAATTAATCCATTTTACATAGGATTAAATCCAATATACTAAATTGAATTGGCCTCTAATGAATTTAATAGTTATAAGAACCATTTTCAATGTGCTGTGAATCTAGAAATAGAGATTCTTTATGGCCGTTTATTCCATGAAAAAAATGATAAAAGGAGATCTATGTGGAAATAAAATGGAGAAATATGTCAAATAATTTTAAAGGAAAGAAAATCAAGTTTTCAGTTTTCGATAGGTGTGGTAAAATTAACACTGGTTAATGTCTTATAAAATATGGGATGTGATTCTAATGTGGCTTGATTGGGAATATAGCTCATGATTCCAAAGAAAAAGATATTAGTAGTGGTAAGACTAATTTTAATAATAAGTCAGTTAATTATTTTAAAATATTAGGAGATGGTTCTTTATATCGATGTGTTTCCAAAAAAGATGATGAATGATTGGAAGATGTAACACTATATGTAGAATGGTGTGGTGAAATTATTTTAAAATACATTGGTATATTTTGGGCCATTGAATAAAATTGTATCATGTACATTAATTGTTTATTGAAATTATTAAAATTCATTATGTTATATAGGATATATAAATTCATTCATTTATAAGAAACATGGTAGTAAAATGAAAAATTATCCTTAAGAATTGAAGTCAATTATTTTGGTAAAAATACCTTATATAGTAAAAAGGAAAAAATAATTTAAAAATATATTCATGTTTTCATATGTGGAAGAGTTTTCCATGAAATCCTTATCATATTTCCCATTATAAAATTTTATAATATTCTGGGTATGGATTGGATTTCAGTTTATCAGGTTAAGATAAATTGTAGAGTCAAGGAAGTTATTTTATAAAATTGTTTCTATTTGGAAATAAGAATCATTTCGTACCATTAATAACGTATCATGGATATGAGAAAATTTTAAGATATGTAAATGAATATTATCTTTCAAATATTTTTGGAAATAATGAAAATTTTCTGAATAATGATGTTCTAGTAGTAAAAGAATAGTTGGATATTTTTCCTGGTGAGATGTGGGGTATTATCTATAACCACAAATTTTTTTTATATTTGACTTAGTTCCACCAAAAAATCCTATTTGAAAACCACCATATCAATTGTATCATGATAAAATTATATAGTTCAAAAAGAAGTTATGATATTTTCTTGATAAGGTTTTCTTTCATTCGGCCACATCACCATGGGGTTCTCTGACTACATTGATAAACAGAAATATGGTTACATGTGGAATTGCTTTAATTATTGAGTTTTGAATAAAATTTCTATTATGAATAATTAATTTCTTCCTCATATTGAAGAAATATTTTATCATCACTAGGGAGCTCATTATTTTTTGATGTTCTATGTCATGTTCGGGTACCATATACTAACGGTGGAGGATGAAGACATCCCAATGAAAATGTTTCATACTTATTATGGACTTTATGAGTATTTGTTTATTTCTCTTGGGTTAAAAAATTATCCAACTCTATTCATGGATCATAATAATAGTTTTTCCCTATATATTTGGAAAAGTTTTTAGTTGTGTTCATTGATGATATTTTAACCATGATCCGACCCATTTGATCATGCCTGGCTGGCCGAAGGATGTGTATGACTACCCTAAGCCTGCCTCTAATAAGCTAGGAAATGGTAACAAGTTCTAAGAAAGAATAACATAAAATAAGATAACATATCCTAATGTACATTTATGCATGAAAATTTCTATATCCTTGAAATTGGGAACATGCATAAAAATAAATGACAGTAACATTTTGTGGAAAAACCATACATGAAATAGTATTAAGGAAATAAATAAGAGTACGAAGTAATAAAACCATGTGGTAGGGATTGGGAAAAATTAATTTCCAACCAAGAAAGATATTATAACCCCTCTATAACCAGATAATGTGGAAAACTAAGAGGGTTAGGCTCCTAATATCTATTTTTTACAACCATACATGGTCAATGCACCCAAGTATGCCTAAGATCCAATGATGTTTCTTCTAATCTATCTATCATCTATAAAAAACAAGACAGATCTGGGAAAATACCATGTGGGGTGAGTATATAAATACTCCATTTGATGCCCTAAAAACCATAATGGTAGAAATATAAAGATAATATGAAGTCATTTCAAACCAAATAAATAATGAAATGAAATTAAAAGTATATATGCTCATAAATAAACCGAACAGAGATTGAAAGGAGATATTCATCCCATAGACCAATATATAGTTGATGAGTCTTTCTGATGGTCCATTAATATATACATGATTACTAAAATCATACACAACCTCATCATAATATATGTGGAGGGTCCTTCCCCTCATTACTTTGCTCCACTGCTTAGGGGGCCACAACTTCCTTGGATGACTGACTCACTAATACAGCTCGAAGATAGGGGAGTAACACTACGTAGAGATTTGACCCATTCCAAATATAGGGGAGTATCGTATCCAACTATATAAATTTTAAGGGGGGGAATGTTCCAAAGTGTGACAAGGGCGTAGCAACACTAGAATATCTATGAGGATCCTACCTTAATAACTTCCATCATTAAGCATTGCCTAAAGAAAGATCAGGCTTTAAAAAGCTAACATTAAAGCTTGTATGCCACAATTAAAGATGTCATCCAATTCAACATGAAAAATCGGTTTGGATGGGATAATCATGGGATAAGATCCTATTCAATTTTAAGTATATATGAGTGGATGAATTTTCTAGAGATAATACACCAACTGTACAAAAGTCCACATGGCATGTGATGCATCCTCATTACATGGTCATTTTCTCTATTGGAAATGGCTTCAAAATCCATCTCATAGAACACCATGTGTAAATCAAATACAGGATGTGTATGTCCAGCTGAGGACCTAGGCTTTTTCATTAGGCATAAGGATCTACTGGCAGAGTAAAAACATATATCGTGTCCACATGGTTACATAGTTTTTATGCGCACCCCAAATCCTGGGTGTGTACAAATGGCACACGGATAGATTCAATGGTAGGTTCACATATATTGTTTGAACTAACACATAGATTTTTATAATTATTATAACTAAAAAACCAATATTCCTTGTAAAATGAAGTGCACGACATGTGTTCTTTTATGATACGTGGAATATAATTGAGTTTGCAGTAGAAAATACATTTTCTTCACATATAGTTCATAAAAAAATCAGGTACCTCTCATTAATATTTAATTCAAAAAATTATTAGGTTTCCTCTATGACCATTTATTACAGGCCTCTGGTGGTTAGGAATCCGAATATGATGATTCACATGAAGCCCGTAGCACATCATATCATAGACTGTTTTCACTCTAGATACCATATCAATGGAATCATCTTTCATATCCCAATTTAATCTCGATTCATAATAGAATAATCATCCCAAGAATATTTCTCAGAATATCTATCAATCTAGGGGTTTTTTGTCTCAATCCATCCTTTGAAATTTCAAACCATGACCCCGTGCACCATCGAAGATAATGGAATGAAAGGTGTGGAGAAATTCACATAATTAAATTGATAATATTTCCATCGAAGAGATATCAGATCATATTAGAAGGATATCTAATAGAAATTCTAGATAAAGAAATTGAATTAGTCATATTATCGATATAACTAGGAAACATGGCTAATGTGAAGGATCAAAGAAATCAAATATCAAAATAAGATGATTAAATACACGATTTTAAATAAAATTTATGGTTATTCCCTAAATAAAATTCCCTAATATGATTAAGGATCAATTTTTCATGAGTAACCCATTTTACATTGATGAAAAAGACCCACTTCATTCTCTTGTTCTTCAAGATCCACCTCGATCTGATCATCGTTCATTGTTCGATCTTGATTCTCGAATGATGAATGACTATTTTTTCCTCTAAAATCCCCCAATGTTATGTGACTAGCCATTAATATTTTAAATTATGGTCTTTTTTAGATTATTATATTTAGTTCATTAAAATTAAAAATAAATTTTTTATTTACGCATTTAAATTAAACATATAAAACCGTGTTTTATTTACTAAAACAATATGATGTCAAATGACCTTCGGTCATGCCTAGGGTATCATCCACATTTAGGAATCAACCTTTGTCTCAAATATCAAATCTGAGGTCTAAAAAAATTGGAAAAATAGAAACACTTAAATGATGTGTTCTCAAGTAATAAAATATTTTTTTCATGTTTTAATTTTGGGGTACCCAAACACCCAAACATCATGTTGAATCTGATGAATAATATAGATATATAAGAAAAAATTAAAAAACAGTCAATGAAAACTAGAATTAGACCATTCTCTCTTTCTTTGATTGTATTCTCCCCGAAAATCACAAGACATTCAAAATGGTAAGGGTATTGATCTTGCATTCAGCTCGTGCACTACCATGAGCTATCCTACATTCTCATATGTTTCGATAGAACATGAACTAAAGGTATGGTCTATCTATTACAGATCCTATCATTCCGATCCTTGATTTACACTAGGTACCCCACAAAGGTGGATCTATTATTTATTAACATCTCATCCTAGTCAATAAGATGTGTTCAATGAAGTATGTAAATCAGTAACTATGAAAAATGAAAGATTCCATCCACCTGATCTACCAATAGAGGAATGTCTGGGTAAGAAGGAACCTCTCCAACCCTCCATAGCATATTGAACAGACCAATGATCCTTTGAGATAGATTACATCCTCAGAAAAATATCTGAAATTCTCATCATGGAGAGAATATCATGATAAAATGGTACCCCACCTCATATTTCAGGGGCCTACAACATCAATATGCATAATATTTCTATATACACTAGGCAATCCTCATTTGCTGATAGATTACCTGGACTTTCTCCATCATCCCTTACACCATACCAAGACCAAAAATATATTTCTCACAAATCTTAGTCTATAATAAGGGTGACTTATAGGGTCTCCCATATAGGGACTTGAATGTATCCTTACTAATAGTGGATCTCGAGGTATTGTTATAATAAATCACTAACAATGGAATGTGATCCTCCTAGTATCATATGAATTTTCGTATACAAGAATTCACTTTATTCACCCTCGCCTAGATGGTTTTCTTTGTTTATCCATGAAAATTGGGGTGTAACATTTCCCTGAGCCACTACTGGTACCCAAAATCCCATAGAATGATTCTCCACAACTGTGATGTAAACTGAGTATCATAGTTAGATAAAATAATAAAAGGTATCACATGAATCCATATGATACCATTTATGTGTAACGTCCCTAAAATCTCAACTGAATTTTACTCCCTAATGGTAAGGAACTGTTCTATGTTCAGAACTATTTCAACTATAAACTAGATAGAAATAGGACCTATCCCTATCTATATAATCCTCATTCTAAATTCCATGGATTTCCAATCTCACTTTCAATCTTGGATCTCAACAATCGATGTCAAAACTACTAGAACTAGGTGATCAAACTTCACTTATTAATATGTGGGACATCGAGACATTAACTAAGAAACACCAAAACTGATTCCAGCCCACCAAAACTACCCTTGAAGGTCTTTATATATCATTGACACAATATAATTTTTAAACAAGGGGAAATCAAAAAAATATCTCATCGCATCCCCCTACATTGTGAATGGAACCACTATATATCCCTATAAAAGTATGGTGTTCTATCCTCCTTCATAGAATTTGTGTGGGGAATATCTAGAGGATATCTATTCATACATAAGTTCATAGTCGATGTATCCCAAATGAGACTCCCTCCCTTGATGAAGAAGAAAATGATTCAGAACCATAAACTGAAGAAAATATACACCCTTCTCATCCATTGGGGTTATCAACAAACAAGCTAAATGCTTATACACCTCCTCAACACAATGAGTATGGGGCTTCCTACTAAGGTAATTTTTCCCCACATTTCCCTTCCTAATATTATATACCTTCTCAATGTCATAGAACTATAACATATCCAGAAAATTATTGTATCTCAATATATGATCTCTCTATATCAATACATAAAAATGTTACTGATGGTTTGAGTAAATATAAAATCACTCAATTAGATGATAGGTCCTTCATGTCTTTATAATGAACAATATTACCACCAAATCCATGTCACGATTCATGTAGTTCTTCTTATGGGGTATAAAATCCCTCATCTGATATGAGATGAATACCTATATATGCATCAACATGCATTGAATACCTTCTTATGAGGAATTTTAAAAGACTATATACTAAATTCCCACCTTTGGGTAATATTAATATAGTATCACTGGTCATCCTCAGCTTCATCACCTCAACGGCTCTCTAACATAGATCTCTCCAAGTAAAAAAGATACCTTTTCTATATCAGGGAGGTCAATGTGGATGAAACCCTAGATAACTCTTCCAAAAATACTCATGTATTACCCTTCCATGTTATGAAAACTCCAAACCAATTTCATGCCCTTTAGTGGATCCCAAAAAATCACTATATTAATATCTTCCAGGTCCACAACTAATCCATTCATAGATATTAAATTCTATTATAAAGTGAATCTTGTGGATACAAAAATGGGGATTTGTGAGAATAACCAAATGTTAGTTCTCTTATAGTATGTTTTGGACACCTTTCAATTGATCTACATGCTCCTCCTCTTACGCAAACTAATAGAGTATGGAATCAAAGAAGATAACCACAAATCATTCTATATATGTTTGGAATATCTATTTCATAATATCCATAAAAATAACAAGGGAATTCGTCACACAAAATGGAATCACAAAGGACTAATTGTCTTCATATAATCATTGAAATGTGTTATTTATAATAATATCCATGAAAACCATCAACTGGTGGTAGGAATACATGGGATCAATCTTTGATAACCAAAGCACTCCTCTCAACTGGTCAAAGATGTATTCATTCATTAGGATTGTGTACTTATTCATTATAATTACTTTATTCGGGAGAAAATAATCACCATAATAAATCAATATCACCTCTAACTTTTTCAAAAATAGAACCAGGTATGACCTTGGGGACACATTGGGTATGATGCAACACTTCTCTCAAGGTTACTCTAACCACAGCCTCCACTCAAAGATATCATTAAGGGCTATAAAATATGACAAAAAAGATACCAGTGTATCCCCAGGGTTCAAGTCATACTATAAGCCAGTCTCCCTACATGAAGGTAGTCCCAGAATGTTATTGGGGAATATATCTATATAGTTCACAACCACCTAAAAAATCTAGATACCTAAAGACTCCACTTCACTAAGCGATAATCTCTCCAACCGATGGGCTACAGTTTATAGCATCCTTCTCATATGACCCAATTTATTTGACAATACATCCCTATCACCCATGAAGGATAATCTTTTCCCATGTTTATGAAGGCATATTACACATCTACGATGATATAAAATATTCTCCTCAACCTTCTACTTCTATTCCATACAAAAAATAAAATCATAAGGATTTAATATTAAAAATATGAGGTCCCATGAGAAATTCGCTCTACTGAGTGCTAGCTCATTCTGATATAAAATATGAGCTATTAAATAATTACTACTTGTATGAACATCTAACCCTAGATGCTTGGATAATGCCTCAACTGGATGTTCCATATCTCACATAAGGGAGAAGTATATAATTTAATAACTAAAACATGTTTATAAAAGTAATGGTGAATGAAAATTAAGACAAAAAAATACCTCAGATAATATTTCCAATAGCTTGGTCATAGCCCTCCATATAATAAAACTACTTGCATCCCCTATCACCTACTCCATGATCCTAGAATAGAAAAAATTGTAGTGGTGGTGGAAGTCTCTCATAATGTAACCCTCCACCATTAGCTCCTCCTTTTAGATCTCCACCTACTCCATTTCTTTCACTGTTGCCCTGGGGGCCACCCTGACCACACCTGGGAGATCCTTGATCATTTCACTCAATTTTACATGGTGGACCATCCATAAATTCCTATCCATATTATAGTGATGGGTCGATCAACCCTATTATATGTTCCCCCTAAAATTAAATCTGTAGCAAAGACCCTCACCTATATTGTTGGATCCACAATGTGATCCCTATGGTTTAGATCCACATGTCTGAGTCTGGGCATGTGTATGCCTTATGGGACTAGGATTTGAAACCTAATGAATGATATAAGATGAAGATATTTCTACCATATAATACCCACCTTAGGCTCCATCCATCAGGTATCCCCCTACCAGGAACCTCCCAATTATTAGATTTCACTCCAACACTCCAGCACTCTGGCATAGGTTAGTAAGCACAAGGTGACCATTAAAGAATGAGTATATATATGGATACCCCATTCAAACATATATTATTTAAATAAAACATCTCATACCTTGTATAGGGAATAAAATTTGATGTCAGGGAACCTCACAACATACATCAAAACTATTTTTTCACCCTACTACATCTTGAGAATCTCCAGAAATTGTATAGAGCATAATCAAGAAGGGATATACTCATCGTGAATGATCTGATGGAAGTATTTCCAAGAGAGTGTCATCTCATCATGGGTCTAGGTCATCACAATAGACCATAAACCTTTTGAACCATTAAGTAGTATGGTTTCAAGAACATAAATCTGATCATTCATGGTATGAAGAAGATGGAATAGTCAAACCACCAAATCATGACAATCCTCTATTACCTATAGTCATGTATCACTACAAAACCATGAAATTCTATGATGTAGTAACTCACAAACTGTGCTAATTATGTATAAATAATCATTACACCTGATATAATTATATGATAATAAATTTTAGGGGGTGATTATATCATTTCACCTGGAGGAAACACCTCATACAATGACCCCTAAACTGAGGAATCGTTACTCGAAAGATCATTTTCATGATCTTGTATCAGTAACCTAGTAGGCTATCTTTATGGAGGCATCCTAAAATTTATTAATACATACCGTGACTATATGATCATATATAAAGGGATCTAACTTAATAAGGATCGACAAAAATATCAATAATATATGATTCATGTATCATTTTTCTATATAATTGATTCATCTGCATGTCATGTTGAAAATCATGTAGGTAGAGTTAGGGTGTAAATATATGTCGAATGCGACACCAATAGTGAGTTCCATATACTTAATGTTTGTTTCAATAAACTATAAAACTATTTACCTAAATACGCAAAACATTCCTTACGATGGTCCTATCTCCATGCTGATTCGAGGATAAACCACATGTAATACCACAGAATCATGACCCAAACCACTAGAGACTTCCTGTCTAGAGAAATCCCAACTATGACAGCCTCGACCAGCCTTTAATAGGCTAGGGGATGGTTAGAATAACCAATAAGGAATAAACTAAAATTGAAGGCCTTATCCTAATAAACTTTTATTTATTCACACATCTATATCGATGCAAAAGTGCAGTGGCATAAAAATAAAAGATGATAGAATATAAAGGAAACCCATGCATGAAATAATATCTAAGAAATACATCAGAGTACAATAGTAATAAACCAATGTGAAATAAATGGGATAAGTACATTCCCAAATTAAAAAGTAGTCCCAACCTAATACAATTCCAAATAGAGGAAAACTAATGGACCCTGACCCCTGATCTCTATGTTTGACCACTATACACAGTCAATGAACCCATGTATCTCTAAGTTCCCCAAATGTATTCGTGGAATTACCAATCATCTACAAAAGATACAACACGTTCAAGGAAGACTCATTCATGGGTGAATATATTCATACCAAGTAGGTAACCCCAAAACTATAAGGGTAGGAATATAATGATTCAAATTATTAAACTCATCCCAAAGGAAGTGGGAAACAAAACCCAATGTATATATTCTCAAAAATAAAGCTAGTAGAGAGTATAAGAGGATCTATATATCATAGCATAGTCCATAGTTGACAAGACATCATATATCTCAAATAGTATATATTTTATTCCCATCATCATATTAACCCTCACCAAAATCTATGTGGATGGGCCCTCCCATCGTTATTTTGGTCCACAGCCATAAGATCCACAACTCATGTGGAGGACACATCACCATCAGGGCTCGAAAATGTGGGAGTACCACTACGTAGATAGAAAACTCACAACTAGTTTATGGTGTTAAGATCTATAACTAGATAAAGTGTATTGGAGACTACTACCCTAGTGTGCTATGGGGGTACCAATCCAAGAATCCCTCCAAGGATCCTTCCCTGATCACTAGCATCATTAATTGTTTCCAAAAGAAGCATCATGATCATAACACCTAACATAGTTTCTCATATGATAAAAATAGGGATAACATCACATTATACACATAAAAAACGTAGTAAAGGATACTCATGGGATAATATACGAGTCTTATTAAAATATACTCAAGTGGAATTTGTTTCTGAAGGTGATCCATAATGTGTATGTGGGTCCACACAGTGTGTAATCCAGCCTAATAAAGTATTCTTATTATCCCCTAGACACTACATGGGAATAATTTCCATAATACATAGAGTGTATAGGTAATACACAATGTATATTTACAATTGGGGATCTTGGGGTGTACTTTAGTGACATTGCTTGACTGGACAAGCATAAGCACAATGTGTGTCCATTCTAGCACACATCATGTATGACCACTCGGTGCCTTTTGCGTGTACATCATGTACCCGAAAAGCTTACTGAGTACAATGACATGGTGTGTGGTCCCAACCGCATAGCATGTGATCATTTACATTGATTAAGGTGCCTATTCTCTAAGTAAAATGAAATCTATGACATCTATTCTTCCACATTATATGATATGTAGTTGTGTTTTACAATGAAAACCTAGTTTGTTCACACTGATTTCATATAAACTATTTCCACCACCTCTCTCTCTCCTATTGATCATCATAAATATATTAGTGTCCTCTCCAACCATTAAATATAGGCCACTACTGTCCAAGAATAGGAATCAAGTTATCCATATAAAGGCCGCATCTCATCCTGTCTCTACCTTTCACTGCTCTTTATCCCATATTCACATAGTTGACACCCATATCCCACAAAGAGTATTGATCCAATCATAAATCACCATACCATTCATTATTCACACAATATCTCTGAATGGTGGTGGTGGTGGTGGGGGGGGGGGGTTGATAATTCTCAAACCTACCCTAGTGTAGTCAAACCATGAACATGTGGGACAATAGTGAAGAAAAAAAATAATGGTGTTGTGAAATGAAAAAAATAAAACTGAATCCATGATAACTAATTGATCTTAGAAAAAAATCATGAAATTATAATATCAAGGGTCAATAGAAGAGTAAAAAAGTGATTCAATCGTACTATCAATTAATAAAGGAAACATGCCTCGTGTAAAGGATCATATAAAACAAATATAAAAAAGAATATAATAAAATCCATGTTTTTTCAATGAAATTAAGAGGAATATACCTATAAATAATTCACCCTAACTCAATTTATGATTTATCATTGATGAAAAACATATTTATAGTGATTGATAATCCCAAATGTGTTTATTACATCTTGACCCACCTTGATCTGATCAAGATTTATCATCTGAACCTGATTGGCCAATAAAAAATGCCAAATTTCACCTCTCAAATCCTCCTAGTTTAATGCATAAAACCTATTGATTTTCCAAAAAGGTAAATTTATAGAGGATTATATTTATGTCATTTAAAATAATATAAAAAATATATATATTTATTTATTTGTTTTAATTAAATGTAACAATCAACTTTCTCTTTCCTCATGACATTTGATGTCTATCTGGCTTAGGTCACAACTAGGGTAAATCCCATATTCTAGAATCTATTATTGTCTCAAATTTCCCATCCAATATTCGATATAATTAGAAAAAAAAAATAAATTTATGTGGATGCATGGAAAAAACATTTATTTTTTTAACATGTTAATTATAGGCTCCGAAGACACAAAAATGATGCACCGATTCCAAGGATAATTCTAGATATAAACATAGAAATATTTAAAGGAAAGATCTATCAAAACCAAATTCGCTATAGATTTTTTCCCAAATCAATAAGTATAATGTGAACCATTTGGGGAGCATTATGAAAATAAATAATGAGAATATATTATATAGAAAAATTATTAAGAAAATTGTTACTAAAGATTTCATTGCTGGGATATATCATAAATATATATGCAATAAATGTTGATCCTACTACAACTCGACATAATGATGAATTTACAATAAAAAAAGTTTTTATTGAGATTCATTGTTTTCTGGGATTAGTAGATTAATACTAGTGTTTTTTTTTTGAAAAAATTTAATTTTTATCTATCCCAGAGACTATGTAAACACAAAAACGTTTTAAGATTATTTGTGTAATAGAATGCGATGACTGTTTCTAGGAATCAAGAAGATGATTAGTGGATGATCCAATATTTTCTGTTCCACTAATTAATGGTAATTTTATAATATAAAATGATTCTCCAATGATTTGAATGAGTAGTGATTTAATATATAATGATTATGTAGTTTATTATGAAACAAATCAATTAAAATCATGTGACCACATATGGAACTTGAGAATTTTTTTTATTTGATTAATTTTTTATTAGAAGTTTTTTACTTAGGAACAATCTACATTTTTAGGTGTTAGTGCACTCTTAATTTTTAGACACAAATCCGAAAACTCAAAGAGGATAATGTTTTATAGGAAAAACAAGAATCTCACAAGAAGGGTATGTTTCCAAAGATTAATGTTGATGAATAAGGTGTTATGATATTTTTAAAGTTTTTATGTGGGCCAAATAAATCCCAGTTAATGAATGAGATATTAAGTGAGGATAATAGTTCCTCAATTTCTTTTCATCTTGGTAGTAGTAAAATGTGTATAAAAATTCAAGAACATTTTTTTGGGATTGAATAAAGAATGATGTTACTGACTTTACAATGAAATGTTTTAATTTAAAATACATTAAATCCAAATGAAAATTACTTATGGGGATGCTTCATGAATTTACAGTTCTGTAATATAAATGAAGAAATATGTCCATGGATTTTGTGGTGGGATTATAACAGACATCTCAACTTAATAATATGATTTGGGCAATTATTGTTTTACTAACTAAATCTACTAGTTTTAGACCAATAAAGATAATATGTTTTTTGATTAATTTTATTGAATTTATGTTAAATACTAAATTATTTTACATGGAGTACCTTAATCTATTATATTTTACTTTGATCTTAAGATTACGTCTAATTTTTGGAATTTTCCTTAGACGACATTAGGTACTGAATTAAATGTTAGCATATCTTTTCTTGTATAATCTAATATGTTGTTAAAGAGAATTATTTATATAATAGAGTATATTATGGAGGATATTACACTGTACTATCAATGAATTTTGGTTCAAAATAGCATATTTTTTATTTTTTTTATGAAATCAATTATCATTCCACTATACACATGATGATTTTTGAAGCATTTTATAGCAAATCATATAAGACATTGGATAGTTGGGATGAGGTAGGGTATTGGAATCTGTTAGGATCAGAATTTGTAAAAAAAAATGGTTAAAAATTAGAATATGGTTTAGAAATATACATCCTTGGCTCATAGTAAGAACAAAATCTTTTTATATATATAGATGAAATATCATTCTTTCTAAAAAAGAAATCATGTTTTCTAAAAAGGGGGAAAATTATGTGCGCTCATTTTCTAAAAGGGGGAAAATTATAACATCCCAGATAATGTTAATATAAATAATTTTCATGTCTAATGAATATTCATTTGTTATATTTTATTTTTTTATTCAATATATAAATATTAGGTAATTTCTCAGTCAAAAGGAAAAATGCTTCTTTTTAAACCAAATTTTGTTTTCATCCATGATATGGTTTTATGTAAAATACTTATTTCAGACCTTTATAAGAGAAATTTGAATAAATTAACATAACTTTTTAATTAATTATGTAAAAATTAACTTAGGATTAATTTTTTTTTATTTTTCAAATGATTGATTTTTTAAATGAATACTGAAAAAATAGATTTTTTTGAAAACTATCACTTCTTTTCAAGTATTCAAAATTTATCATTCTATTTTGGGTATGTTTTAGAATTTGATTTGATAATTTTTTTCCAATAATATAGATAATGTTAAAATACTAAATATTATACATGAATTTTGATTAAAAACATTTTCATACATAGGAATGCATCTTTCAAAAAACCCATTTTCATCAGATTTTTCAGTTTTATTTTAAAATAAAATTGGACACCTATATTAATTGAATCTGAAAAAATGGATTCCAAATTTGGATTAATAATTATTAATATTAGGTAATATGTTCAATTTAAATTATCATTATAATTAATATTAAAAGAACTAAAAATATTTTACTGTGGAAATGGTTAAAACCTGTTTACTAGGGGTTAAGCCGATGATATAAGGGTTAAAATGACTAGAACTTGAATAAATACAATTTAATATCCATATTTCATTCATATGAACTCTAATATTCATACATGGTCCTATTATGAGAGAAAGTTGGATTGATTAAAGACATAATAGATTTTAATCTCTTTTGAAATTTTATGCATTCCCACTCCGCCACTTATAAAAGGACACACACTCACCTCTTTTCTACACATGTAAAAAACTACTTTTTTCGTTTGAAAAATCACAATAATAATCACTTAAGTTCAACTATAACCATGTTTTAAAGTACTTGTATTGATCATTAAACAACCTGAAGAATGTGTTATGTATAAACATAAAGTGGTTATCTCAAGAAGATGTGTTATTCTTAACAAGTAAATTTTTTATTTCTTTTTATACCACCATTACAACATCTTCTACTAAATTGAAACAATAACACCAATATATTACATATACTGATATATTTTTATGTTTCTATCGAGACCTATACCCATCTTCTTCACCCACAAAATGGGTAATGTATTCTTCATTAATGTTTTTGGTGGACTACCACCTTTCGAACTGATGTATTTCATTTTCCCTCACCACCTCTCACATATTGTAACACTCGGATGTTTTTATGAAATATATTATTTAAAAACTTTTAATTAATTAACAGATTGAATTGCATACAATAATGAGTTTAAGTGGACCATCAGACCCCCTTAGTTTAAAATGACTATTTTAACCTAGCTGTTAGGTTAGTGAGAATACTTATAAATAATTTATGAAAATGTAATAGGAAGTAATTTTCTACCAATTAATTGTGAAAAATATAAATAAATTTTATTTTTTTATTTTTTATTTAAAAATTAAGTGAATTGTTAATATTAAACCAAATTAGGAATATATATATATATATTATATAATTAATAAAATATTTTTGATATTTATCTAATAAATATATTTTTGATTGGGTTTTAAAACTTATATTTGATGTATAAAATCCAATATTTTCTCAAAAGGGTAATTTTCCACCTTTTAATTGAAAACCCCATTTAAATTAAATTTTTACAAATTAATAATTTTTATATGACAATATAAACACGTTCCATAGAAGCGAGATATAAAAATTCCCTTTGGAAGAAATTTTATTATTTTTCTATTAACATTTATGTTTTGATAAATAGTAAAAAATACACTAAATTTTAATTAAAAATGAATTTTTTCATCAAAATAATTTATATAGATAAATAATATTATTGAATTGTTTTAATGTATAAATAGAATATATTTTTATAAATAAATATTATTTACACCCTTAGCATTATTCTTACATTAAACTTATATGTAAAAACACTTCAATCATTTATAATGTTTTAACTATTAAAACATGTTCCCTCTTTATGAAAATGGGATTAATTTTAAATTAATTACTGCAACTTATGAATTTTTAATTTTAAAAATAGATTCCTTATTTGGAATCAGTTTTTAAATATTAAATAAATATAATTATTCTATTTTTTTGGAATGCTGAAAAGTAACTTCAGTAATTTTAATTAATATAGTAAAAGGGTAAACCAGGTAATTAAAGGTAAAAATTAGATCAATAAATTACCATAAAAACTATCATAATAAAATTTTATTTGTTTTTTTAATTAAATCACCCTTGGGTTGAATTTGTGTCATATTCAAGGCACGTGGAAGAGATTAGAACATTTAATTTATTTTTTTAAGGAAATGTTATATATGTCTCACTCAAATTTTAATAATTAAATAATTTCTTATGTAAGGTTATATATAATATAAATTCGATTATAAAAACTCATTTGAAATCTTGAATGTTGTTATTTATCATGGTAATTTTTTTTAATTTTTATAAAATAAATAATTAATTTAAAGAGTTATACTTCGATGATGTAAATATTAATTAATTGATGACAAATTAGTAAAAAAAATTATTAAAATTATAATAATCATCAAAGGACCCAAAAACATAAAAAAATCTTATTTTTAGAGTCTATATTGACCATAAACATACATGGGTTTATTAAGTGACAATTTTATCTTTATAGAAGAGATTGTGACAGTTATATTATTTTATTCAAATTGATGTTAATGTTGTCACATTGATAATTTAATTAGTGTATCATTTTAAGAGATTTATTTTATAGAAGATAAATTTGAATAAAAATATTCTAATAAAAGATAGTAGATTTATCATCATAATTGTAATTTATTATAAATTTTTATAAAACAAATAATTATATTCACTAATTACACCAAAATGATGTAGTAGTTATTTTATTTATAAAGATAAAAAATAAATTTTATAAAAAATATTTAAATCAAAATAATTTGGAATAATTAATACGTATAATGAATTTTATTAATGAACTTTACCTCTTAGGAATATAATAAAATAGTTGGTTCAAAGTTAACTTGTAATCTTAATATTTTTAAAATCAATGAATTTAATAGTGTCAAAACTGACACTATTGATTGATAATCAAATTTTTTTTATTAAATTATTTAAATAAAAACTATTTTTAAAAAATATATAATAATTATACTATGGTCAAAAATTTAATAAGGTATTTATTTTTGGTTTAATTGATATCAAATAATTAAATATTTCCTCATTTTAATATTAAAATACTTGTTACCCTAGTTAAAAATAAATAGAATGTCTATGTGTTAATTAAAATGATAAATTATAAATTGATAGAAAAACATGTCTAAAATCTATTAGATGATGTGATTATAACCCTCTATCATATCATTTTATATATTTGTGCATTTTGGATGTTTTTTGGATTGGGTTTAATATCATTATAAATTAATATTTTTGGTGATCCCAAAAGTTCACTCACCTAAATTATAAAATGGAGCATCCTCCCTCACATATTCACTTAACTTTAAGATTTCCCGATCAGAAATTCCTTTCCCATTTCCCTTATCAAATTATCTAGTTACATTATAGAAGTTATAGTCTTCTTAAAAGACTAACTCTAGTGCTCTTAAGGATATTTATAGAAAGCACATCTAAGAAGAGGTAATCTCCTCTACTGATTCAATCAAAGTTATTTCTTCATCTAATTCCACTTCGTGATTTTTTTAATTATAACTTAATAACTATAGTATCACTTATATACTGAGATTTTATTATGATTATTTGATAGCAATATTCTGCTTTCTGTCCATCCTATGAAAAACAAAATCACCACGCGTGTGTACGTATGGCTTACCATCTTCACGTCGTGGTGTAATATATATTTTCACCACCTTATTACTTTTATGGGTATAATGATGTAAATAAAAAATATATATTATTATTAAAACATGATATTTATTATGAAATATTATACACCATTCACATCAACACCATTCCACAATTATAGGAATGATATCGTCGCTCATGCGTATGTACGACCTACCATCTCCATGATGCAATGTGTTTCATTATACATGATCTTCATTAAAGAATGACTATATAAATCCTTTGAATAAATAAATAGGATATATATAATGTTGATATAATTATTTATTATATAACTATGACCTATGAAGAATAACTAGAACATTTTCAACAAAACATACATAAAAAATGAAGTATTTAATACCTCAATAACAAATAATAATGAAACGTTATTAATAAATGGATAATAATATGATCATATATGATGCCATAAAATAGTCTATGATTATTAAATAAGCCAATTACATTATTTAAATCCTTATAAATTAGGTTCAGATACATAAAATGGAAATCAGACCTAAAAGGTAATGGAAAATTTTGCAGTCACAATATTTTACAAGATAGATTATACGTAAGTATTTACACGGGTATATTTGTTATCCACATAAAAGTTTCCTAAATATGCGATATTATTTCTATTATTATTCAATTTTTAATAGTGAATTTCATCCATTGATGAATTTTTATTAGACAATATGAATGGAATATTTTGTCGTTATTCGATATGAAGAACTTTTTTACCTTTGCAGAAAAAAAGTATGTGAAGAATGTTTATTAACTTATACAGCATGAACAGATTATTACGTTATCATAATTTCATATTTTTGTGAAACATACTCTACATAATTTGAATCCTACTTTCAAATAAATTATTTCCTTTTAAAATTGCCAAGTATTTTGAGAAAAGAAATCATTTATGAAGAAGAAATGATATTTTCCTCACAAACTACTTTCTAGTGTTATATTAAAATAATTTTTCATCTAAATTGGAATTATATAATAAAATCATGTTTCAAGGATAATATCTTCATTTTTTCAATGATTTTACTGGTTTTATGATTCAATGTTTTGTATGAAATCCATTTTATTTACATTTATTATGTTATGGTGGAATGGTGTTTAAAGAAACACATTTTATTCCTTGTGTTATGATGAATGACTTATGTTATTGTGGAAAATTAAGAATGATATAATTATTAGATGGGTTGGACCTATATTTCCCTCTAATTAATTAGGTAAATATTTATATCTTGGGTGATAGAAATGGCTGGAATGGGAAATGATATAGGTTTAGTAATATAAGACCAGAATGAGGAGTGAACTCGGTTTAGTAATGGACTTTTTCTACTATGATGGTCTTAGAAATGGGCCCTGAATAAAATGAAATGATTTTATATACTTATATGTATGATAGAAAATATCATTTCCTATGTTATGACTTCTAGTATTATGTTCATTTATTCTTATGAACTTTCATGATTTATCCCATTGCATGATATAACAATCTTTTATATGTATGATAAGATTTTAAAATGTTATATTCTTATGTATTATGATTATGGTATGATTGATATATTCATTTTTTTACCCTTACTGAGCAGCTGATCTCACCCTTTCATTAGTTTTTTTCCTAGGTTAAGATGGTTATTAAGTAATATATGTCAAAACGGGTCCTAGTTATGACAAAATAAATTGGGGATGATGAATATGTATTATGAACCAATTTTTTATATTTCACAGTTTTTAAAGAAAATATACCTATACGTTCCTATCAAGAAATTTTTATATTTTTAATGAATATTCTTCAAATTTTTTGTAACATCAATTTATGTAATGTATGGGTCATTATAGTTGGTATCATAGGAATGGTATTGTAATCCTTTGGAAAATATGATGAGAAAACCTCAGTAAGAACCCAAAGAACATGTCAAAGTATAGGATACAATCCAAATGTTTTAGAAATGATCATGAATTAATTTGAAAAAACATAATGTATCTTGAAAATAAATTTTATTCTAGATTATTTGGATTTAAAAATTTGATTAGTGTGTCTCACAATATGATTCTTGGTTTTAGGGAATGGTTGGAACCCAAAGTAACCACGTTAATACTGAATGCAATGGGAAATGGAATGATTGTCCTCTTGAGAAACCAAATGATATGGTAAACAGAATGTTAAACCTTGTTGTTATGCTAACCCAACATTCTCAATCTATGAAACATGAAGTAATACCAAATGAGCAAAGGAGGGAACAATATTCTATTGTGTCCATCATGAGGTAGTGCCCACCTTCATTCAGTGGGTCTTCTAATCCAATAGTGGAAGAATAATTGATCAGTACCATTGAAATGATATTTTCAGTTCTCAAATGATCAAACCATTATACTGTAATCATATTAGTCTATCATTTAGTAGGTAAAGCATATCAATGGTGGAAACATATCAAGAATATTAGGCCAAGGGATAAGATTGAATCCGTGGAATGAGATGAGTTCATGAACTTATTTTTCAACAAGTACATTCCTATTATTCTTTAAAAAAAGATAGAGAGGGTGTTCCATGAACTTAATAAAATGGATGATGAATATGTTGGTACCTAAGAAATAAATTTTACAAGACTTCCAAGGTATTATTTTTGTGTTATTATAAAAACTAAGAGTAAAATTGATCGATTCTTCATTGGTTTATAACCAAATATCTGAATGGGCATTAACCATATGGAATGTTAATAGATATAAAGAAATCATTCGATGTGCTCTCAAGGATGAGATAGAGATTGGAGTTACCCATCATTTCTATTGGTTCGATAAGAAGAGAAAAATGAATGTCAAGGGAATATCTAAATACCACATTGAAAAGAAAAGGAATTTTCCCTTATGCCCAAAGTGTAGAATGAAAAATTGAGGAAATTGTCATAAATGGAAAACTAAATGTTTTTTGTGTAGAAAAGAAGTTCATAGGGTAGTTTAATTTTTATGTGATGGAAAAGGCTACCTACTAATGTGAATAGATAAAAGGCTACACATAATTCACCTCCTATGCATCATTGTTACTAGTGCAAGGAAATGGGAAACTATGTAAATAGATTCCCTAATCCAAGTGATATTTTTTATGATCGACATTAGAAAACTCCTAAGGAAAATGAAAAAGTAAATTCACATGAGATCACTATCGATGATGTAATGTATGATAATGAAGTCATGAATTGTATAGTTTCCATCCACTCTGAAGTTGAAAATTATTTATTTGATTTTGACAATATTTTAACTCTAAATAATTTTATAATGGTATAATCATATTACCTCAATAATTAGATGTTGAGTTAGCTATGAAAACTTGTAATGGAACAATGATTTCATAAAATGTTTATAATTATTCTCTGGTAGATGTTTATGGGAATGTGATTCTTGAAAATCACGGGATCCTTACTATAGTGGAAATTGAGGTGGTTCTTGGAATGTATTGGCTTTCTCTATATGGAGATCATATTACTTTATAAGAAGGGAAGTCACATTTCAAATTCCAGATCAATATATGATCATCTATCAATTCAAAGAATAATATAACATTCTAATAGATTGCTCTTCAACATTATGGGTCATGATCCCTATTAGGTCCACTAGGTCGAATACCTAGAGAGGTGGGGGGTGAATTAGGGTATAATAGATTAAAACATTATTGCTTTTGGATCTTTTTTTAGACACAAATAAAATCTCTCTTCCTCCTGTATCAATAAATGAACATATATGAAATAATGCACATGACACCGAAATTTTTACTTGGTTCACCTTCACTGGGATACATCCAAAGTGTAGACAATGGCGATGTGCAGATGTACCAAATTAACTAAGGCTCATAGAAAATAATGCGTATAATGATTAGGCTAGAGATTTTATACCTAGCTCACTACCTTTACAAATTATAGGGTGTTCTCACTACATTCCCAAGGGTCACTCCCTATGCATTTTTCTCTGGCTCACTACCAGTGGAAAGGGTAATCATCTTCCACTTCCTGTGCTTGCTGCTCTTGTAAAGGAATACATACACAGTTTATATACCATTAGCTCAAACACCATTTATGTAAACTTATGACCCTTCATTATCATTAATTATTGCATCCTAAACATTAGGTGGATGTTATATTGATGTTCATTTTTCACCCATAGATGAAATAAACCATTCCGAGTACTGCTAGGTACCCAAAATACTTTCACAAACCGATTTTAAGCTTTCAAAAGATTCCTTGTGAAAATCAAGAACCACCTTGTACCTAGGTATGGTATGAAAAACACCACCTATTCATACCAATACCACTTCCGAGAACCTCCCTTTGACTACGGACTGCCTCTGCCTTTGTTATCTTGTACTGCCTCAGCATACCAAGTCTGCGAACATCCTCTGCGAATCAACCTATGCCCATGAACGATTCTCCAGTCTCAGACTACCTTGCATAACCATATTCAAACCACACCATTAACCTCTGTGTATTGTGTCTTATGCGGGTTACAGTTCTCCACAAAAACTTTAAGTGGAATTTCTTCAGCACAAACCACTTTATATTTCGCAAAATTCTCCCTTGTGAACTTCCTTGGGACTTTGCCGAATTACAAGAGCCAAAAAAATATCTCTAATTATATTTGGTGTCCCTCCTAATCAAGGGGATTATTAAATCTTATATAGGCAAAGGTATCCATAATATCCAATAATCTATGATTTTACAAATCTTTGATTCGGTAGAGCCTCCCCCACATACCGATCCTCTTACCGCTGCGAACCACAAGCCTTACTACGAACCATTTTTCATACATTGTACACATACTTCCTTTTATACAATGAGATTAATCTCCACTTCCAATGACAAACCATCCTCATACCGCATTTCCTTCCTCTGTGAAACGTTTTTGGTTTTGTGGACTGCTCCTGTGTACCATTCCCGCAGCCTGGTATGCAACCACGTACCCTTTCCAGACATGGTACATGATCCATGTACCTGACCACCGCGTTTCACTTCCTTTTCCAATTTCATTAACTATTCTTCACACTATCTAGTCATATGAAGAAAAACTTACATTTTCAAAAAAAACATTCTGATTATGAGGCCCAAAAATTTGAAAAACACTGGGAAACTATGCCACCTTAAAAAGATGTGTTCATCAAATACCAACCATACAAATTTACGATCATCTGGCTCTCTCAAAAAACACAACCCCAACCAAGACATACTGAGAGGACACCTTGAGGGATTTTTTCCAAAAATGTCCCCCATTGGGTTTGTTAAAAACACTTCTCATAATAGTTATTTTCATTTTGATGCATTATTAACATTCCAACTTTCTCCAATCAGCATTTGCTTCATGTAATTAAGATAGTGATCATAGATTTACTCAAAACATACTTTAAGCCAACATGAGCCATGCTCAGTGTGTGAAACAAGAGTAAAATGAAAATTTGATGAATGAGTCATATCATTTATAACACCAACCTCTGAAACCAATCACATGATTTCATCATGAACATCAGCTGGCATGATATGTATTCTTTGATGAAGCACTTCTAGCATTGTCAGATTTAAGACTCCCCCTATGTTACATCTCCTCCAAACAGCTTCATCTCGGCCTCAATCTCCCCTATCTTGCTGTTACGCTTAACATCGTCTCCCCATATCTTTTATCCTTCAATAATAGTAAAACATTCTCACTCTTTGTCAATGAACACGAAGGGCACATCAAGGTCTTCTACAACAGGGTAAAGAACACATATTAGTACATTGGAGAAAGACATGTCATGCCACAGGGATAGGGGGACACACATTCCAACTTTGTCATGTGTGGGAAGTCGAATGGCCTCCCAAAGCCAATTGATTCTTTTAAAATGCTTCTTTGGGTATGGACTTTGTTAGAATGTCCCCAATCTGTTGTTCTATAGGCACATCCTCCAAATTTACAAACTCTTGATCCACCTTCTCCTAGATGAAATGGTATTTGATCTCAATGTGCTATATAATTGAGTGATTTACTAGATTATTTCTAAGATTTATAGTAATTGAATTATCATAATGGATTCCAATCGGAGATTTCAATTCAATTCCCATATCTTTATATTGTTTCTTCATCCACAATAGTTGCGTAAAAATCATGGGTATCTACAATATATTCAACTTCTTTGGTGGTCAATGAAATGAAATCTTGTTTCTTACTCAACTAAGAAATACACAATCCTCCAAGATAAAAGGCACCTCAAGTGTTGATTTCCTATCATCTACTGATCCAGCCCAATATGCATATGTAAATCCCAATTACTCTAGATGAGATTTTTCATTATACAGTAAACCAAAATCCACAGTTCCCTTGATAATCCAAAGTATTATTTTCACTAAAATCATGTCGATCTCTTTGTTATCTCTTTCATATCTCATTGCACAGTATGTAGAAAAAACAATATCAGGCCTTTTCACCATTAGGTACAACAGACATCCAATGATTTGTCTATATTATAGGATATTAATTGCCCTACCTTTGTTATCCCATGATAGATTCAACCAGGTAGCAACCAGAGTCTTCCTCTATTAGGAAATATCCATTCCAAACCACCTAAAAACCTACTTGGCATATTTTTATTGAGAATTAAATGTTTCATTCCATCATTGTGTCACCTCTAAGACAAGGAAAAACCTTTCTCACCAATCATCGACATTTCAGACTGGCTTTTCATATATTCATAAAACTATCTTCATTTTTCTTTATTTAATCCAGCAAAGAATATGTCATCAACATAAACCAACACGATCATTCTTTTACTATTGTATTTACTGAAATAAAAAATGTAATCAACTCCACATCAAAGAAAACCGAGATTCTTTAGAAACTAATAAATCCTTGAATACCATTATATTGGTTCTTGATTCAATCCATATAAAATATAATTAATTTGACAAACTCTATTCTCATATTCATAAAGAGAAAACCATCTGGTTACTCAATGTAGACTTATTCTTCCTGAACTCCATTCAGAAATACTGACATGAAATCCATCTGGAAAACATTAAACTTATGTTGCACAGCTACGACCAAGAATAATCTGATTGTCTCCAGCCTTGAAATAAGTTCAAACGTCTCATCAACATCAATATCCTCTTTCTGAGAGTACCCTTTGCACACCATGCATTCTTTGTTTTGAATCAAAACACCATCTTCGATCATTTTTTTTTCAAAAAACCCATTTTCCATATGAAATTATAGACATCTAGTCTCGAAAAAATTTCCCACATCTGATTCTTCTCAATTTGGTCAAGAAATTCATTCATTTACAGAACCCAATTCTCATATCTAGCCCCTTCATCAATGAATTTAGACTCAACATGTGACATGTATAATTCCTTCTATAGAGACTTCATTCTATTTTTCTGCATTGGTACTATCTGATCACCAATTTTGTTGTGCCTATCAATTTCATATCTTCTTCTTGGTCTTTGGGAAGTCACTAATTTATTATCATCATCTAAATGTTTTTCGGAATCATCTTATAGATCTAGAATCTCTCCTGACGTGATCATCTCATCATCATTATCCTCCTATGTCTATTAATGTATTTTCTGAATATTATATTCAGTCTCCAATATATTAACATCAGGACATTAAACTATCATTCATATCTTCTTATGTATGCATTTATATGATTTTCTCTTCCCAGTGTAGCCATGAAATATCCCTACATCTCTATGAGGTTAAAACTTCTTATGTTTCTTCTTATTGAGAATGAAACACTTACTTCAAAAAATTCGAAAATATTTCAGTGATGGATTCTTTCCATACCATATCTTATATAGAGACTTCACTTCTTTATGGAATTATAAATCTCTATTTGATGTGTAGAATGTTTTCATCACTATCTCCTTCCAAAACTTCTTTTGAATATCCTTTTCAATGTGCATTTTTCTAGACATGTTGTTTTCAATTTTATTTCTTCTCTCAAATACTCCATTTTACTGTGGAGTTCTTACTACTGAAACATGATGCGTTATCCCTTGTTTCTAGAGATAATCCAGCACTTTGCTATTTTTGAAATTTATTCTATTATTTATTCAAATAGTTTGGATTTCCCGACCAAGAATATTTTCAAATTCTTTTCGATATCATGTAATGCAAACGAACACTTCAGATTTTTGGGTGATTATTGATACCCATTCCATTGTGCTATAGTTATCATTGAAGATAACATAATATACCCTCCAATTAATATCCTTTTAAGAAATTGGCCCACACACATCAGTAATCACCAACTCAAGAAATTATTTTGACCTTTTCTTCTTTGGATTATATGTATTTCAAATGATCTTACATTATTGTTTGGCATCACACTTATGAGTACAATCACACGATAATCTAGAGATATTTTGAGCCACATCATATTTCACAATATCTTCCATGGATGCTTGGATTATGTGACCAATATGCTTATGCCATAACCTTTTTTCTTCATCCTTGGACACAAATCACATATCATCTTCTCCACTCAAGAGGTATAGATTTCCTATTGTACGCCATCCTTACAATACAACAACACCATCCTTTTCCATGATAATATATAGTTTCTTGGAATAAATTATGGTAAACCTTGAGTCACAAAATTAACTAACACTTACCATTTTGTGACTAATCTCATCAAAAAACAATACATATTCTCATTTCATGACTTTTCCTCCAAAATTTTCTTTTCCTGAACTAAAAATTTTCAAGTCCTCATCCTTACCAAATATAATGATACCTTCATTATTATAAACGATTATGGTCACGAGATCCTTATTTCCCATCATGTGGAAAGTGTATCCAATATCAATGATTCATATCCTAGTGTGATCTAATTACTTGAATGTAATTCTTACAACCACCACAAGTTCAGAAATTATCTTTTTACCCAATTATTTTGATTCATATCCGACATGGAAGGGTAATCTTGATCTTCCTCAGTATGTGATGTTCTAGCTTTATCCTGCATAACTACATATCGATTTTCAATTTTTATCTCTCTTGAAAATGCATATAACGTCTTTTTGGAGAAAATTCAGTCTTTATTGGAGTATTCCTCTACATTGTTGATGCGAAATATCTTTCCACATGTCTGAGTCCTTTACACCTGAAACAATAACCATCAAATGATGACCTAAAATTTTGAGCTCTGTACAACCACATATGTTGGTCTTTTTCCCTTTGGTACCTCTTTTAATTGGAACATACATTTTTAGAGTGTCCCATTTTACCCCAATAATAGCATCTTGTGTAAGGTACATTCTTTTTCGACACTGGTACACCACTAGTATTACTTGGGATCTTTGAATCTTTTTATTTTCCTTAATACCCAAATCATTCATCAATCATAGAGTGGATGCTTGTGGTATGACTTGAACCATAACTACATTTTTATTTTAGACCAAGCCCCATACATGCCTTATCATTTAGAGTTAACATTTTCTTCTATTCTACAGGACCACTCTGCTCAAATATAACCTTCTAAGTTTCATGTATGTTCTTTATCCCTGATGTAAAACTGCGAGTTAACAGTTTCTCCAGATCTTTAACTGGTCGTCGCAGACCGACGACTTCCTCTTCTAGTTATTCAATACATTTTATTTGACATTTTCCAGTTTTAGTCAATCTTTTCATTTCCATTTTCGGTTCTCCAATTTTGTGTCTGTACTCAAACACATTTTCTTAGATTTCTAGCATTTAAGACCATAGATTTTCAATTACTATATTCAGATTATAATTCAATTCATCCTACAGTTATATATAGAGTTTGGAATCACGAACAACTTTGTTACATTTCTTTGTTCTGGCTCTCCAAATATCTACCTCTTCAAGGGATGCTTCTAATTCAGCCTTAAGATCAACTATTCCTTCAATTTCTCCTTCTTTATTGTCACATTATTCTCCTATTAAATATTTTTTTACAACTACCACCAAATCATCTATTTTATTATCCCTACATTACTCCAATGCTTCTCTCTCAGTCTCTTTTGAACATTAATCCTTTTTTCAACATAGATTCTTATTTTTGATGAACTTTCTTGTACTATTTCTCCTCCCTTTCTCATTTGATGAATTCTTCTTTTATAGAATTTCATCATTATCTTAGTTTTCATCATTAAACATATTTGGACACCTTGAAGAAAAATTCCCAATCTTTCCAAATTGACAGAGCAAATTTACGTGCATATTTTTGACCAAATAATGAGTATTATTTTTACTGTTTTTCAATGATAAAACCCATATATTTCATTGTTTTATTAAAATAATGGGTAATTTGAATTTTATAATGAAAATGGTCATAATTGAAGAAAAGTGCATAATTATGGATTTTGGACAGATTTTGAACACAAGGGTATTTTTGTCATTTAGCATAAAATATATGTCCAAATTTTGTGATTAAAATTTTTTTATAATCCTTATTTTATTTCCTTCATTTTTTTCTTCTGGACTAGTAGCTTATTCGGTCATATAGAGGGCTTGAAAATTCATTGAAGTTGGACAATTGTTTCGGGTGGACAGCGTGGACACCAGCAAAGTAACGGAAGCAACACGCGGCCTACACATATCCAACTAAGGTTTTTCCACCTGGGCTGTGACGACGACATCTAGAGCCGACTATAACATAAATTTGGTGGATGTTGGAGGTCATTAAGGAGGCCATTGAACGGCATACTTTTGGAGGAACCTTCCTGAAAGCTTCGTCCTGAAACAGAAGATTTCAATGAAAAATTCATAACATCTACATACGGAGTCCAAATGTTCTGAAATTGTTCGGGGAGACAGAAAGCACATTTATGAACATCTTTTATGAAGGAGGAAACGCGAAACAATGTAATTTAATGGGCCTTCCACACGCAAACATCCGGAGGACAGAATTCTGCCTATAAAAGGAGAGGAGCTCCTACCTCTCAATTCATTCCTTCACCTCTCATTCCAGCCAGCGAAAAGCATCCAAGAGGAGGATAGCCTCCTCTTCCTTGTTCTTCATTTTTAATTACTTCCTCCATGTTTATTTTTCATTTGAATTCGATGACCCCACCTTGCATGAAGGGGTAGAATCTTTTGTGATTGGGTGAAGGGAAGGGGACACCATTTTGTGATGTTTGAGTTTCGGAAGTTTAATTCAAATGGATTATTTTCTTTTAATTGAATGATTATCAATTGAATTTATTTTTTAATTTAAATTAAATACAATTTTATTTTTATTTATTCTTAAATATTAAATTTCTTTGATTTAAATATTATTCTACCCTTTCTTGATCTATTCATTTTACACCGATTGGTTAATCTATGAAGAAAATCAACTAAGGGAGTGATTTGGTGATTTCTAAATCACGTGGAGAAATTAAGATAGATTAATTAAATTATTTAGGGAAGTAAATACCAGATTTTTTTTCCAAAGTAATTAATATTAGTCCATTAAGAATTCTACGGTTTGATAATTAATTAAATCAAAGGTGAAACGAAGAAACAATTGTTATTCATTTCACTTAATTATCTTTTCTAAAACCAAAGGATTCATATTTTTATAAAAACTATGATGAAAACACAAATGGGAAAACCCGACCTAAATCCAATCACTTCTCTCTCGTATTAAATTCACAATCCTATTTAAGAAAACCTCTTACTTTCTTTAATTTGTCAAACTTGTAATTTTTAAGTGACACCAAGATTAAAACACTGCTCCTTTGAGAACGACATTCTGGTTACCATTCATACTACACCCTTAGGGGGATTTAATTGTTTTTTCACACCTCACGACAAGCGTGTGTCAAAACTAGTGTCGTTGCCGAGGAGTAAGTGTAAATCTGCATGACTAGGACCTCTAACGAGGAACTACTTGATTTCGACCCTGAGATAGAAAGAACATTGTTTAATAGACGTAGGAATCTCAATATCGAAATCCATTTTGAAGAAACAATTTTATAATACTCTAGTGTCCAATTAGAACCACCAATAATGGCACAAAACCCACGACAAACTTTGAGGGACCTCTGTGCCCCACAATTTGCTAACCAGCAGAATCGGTTAAACATGCCTGAACTACCAAATGATTTTGAATTAAGAGTAAACATGATTCCCGTGCTACCTAAATTTCATGGCCTTGCAGGTGAGGATCCCAATCGACACATTCAAGAATTTATCCATGTGTGTTCAAGCTTCAAACCAAGAGGAGTAGCGGAGGAGCAAATGAAGTGGAAAGCATTCCCTTTTTCACTTGAGGGAGCAGTGAAGGAGTGGTTGTATACCTTACAACCTGGAGAAATCCAAGACTGGGATGATCTTCATCAATGTTTCATGCAAAGGTTCTTCCCAGCCTCCCGGAGTATAGAAATCAGGAAGGAGATATACGCCATTCGACAAGCTACCGGTGAGAATCTTTACGAGTATTGGGAATGATTCAAGAAGCATAGCGCAAGTTGCCCCCACCAAGCTATAGGGGAGCACCACTTCCTTGTATTTTTCTACCAAGGACTCCTAGACAGTGATAGGAACCTTTTGGATGCATCCTCTGGAGGAGAATTGCTTGAAAAATTACCCGGAGAAGCCCGAAGCCTGATTGAGAAGATCGCCCAGAATTCACAACAATTCGGGACAAGAAGCACCGGTACAAGGGGGATGCATGAGGTAAGAACTTCTGACTCATCTCCTCTTCTTACAACAAAAATTCAAGAACTAACAAGCCTTATGAGGCAAATGGCCATCAAGAAGGTGAATGAGAATCCATCTCCACCTCAGGTATGTGGGTTATGTTCATCACCAAATCATTATACTGATCAATGTGCTGAGATACAAGATACACAAAGTTGTGCAACTACATTCCAAAAAAGGCAATTCCCACAGAATCAACAATGGAGAAAAGGTCAAACCCAACAAGGATATGAAGGACAACAAAACCAGGCCAGGCCACCATTTCAACAGCAATTTCAGAACCATACACCATAAAAGCAGTCATTCCAGGGACAACAATCATTTCAACCACCACCTTTCCAACTAAAGAATTTTGAACAGCCACCATCAAGTTCGGAAAAGTTCCACCAAGAAAAAGAGATTGAAGAGTTGAAGAAGACGGTGAAAAATTTGGACAATAAGTTTGATAACCTTATGGATCTTTTAACCAGGAATCAAGGCAAACCCCCATCCCAAACTATCCCAAATCCAAAGGAGAATATTAGTGCATTTACGACTCGATGCGGAAAGTAGCTTCCACCACCTGAGCCAAGTAAGTTTGATGATTCCAAACAAAAACCTGAAGAAAAACTCATCCACCCCAAGAAGAAGGCAGAAACAAAAAGTTAAAGGCAACAAAAAGAGAAAGGAGGAAACAAGGTACCATTCCCTTCGGCACTAACTCGATCATCGAAGGCTGAAGAAGAACAACT
This sequence comes from Viscum album, assembly GCA_963277665.1. Classification (NCBI taxonomy): domain Eukaryota; kingdom Viridiplantae; phylum Streptophyta; class Magnoliopsida; order Santalales; family Viscaceae; genus Viscum; species Viscum album. The sequence goes on along the minus strand of OY728135.1, from coordinate 1,495,050,023 downwards.
TCAAAGGGAAATCCATGAAACCTTCCGAAAAGTAGAAATCAACATTCCCATATTGGAGGCAATCCGCCAAATACCCAAATATGCAAAGTTTCTAAAAAAAATATGCACCAAGAAAAAGAAGGATGATGAGGATGGAAAAATCAGTTTTGGAAAGAGTGTCTTAGACGTTTCCACACCACCATTACCCAAAAAATGTCATGATCCAGGGACATTCTCAATTCCCTGTACAATGGGTTCTTTAGATTTTTCTGATTCTTTGTGTGACCTTGGTGCATCCATAAATGTAATGTCTAATTCTATTTTCTCTTCATTAAAAATAGGTGAGTTGAAGCCCACAAGAGTGGTGATCCAACTCGCAAATGGATCCACTGTTTATCCAGCCGGAGTTGTGGAAGACGTGCTGGTAAGAGTTAGAGAACTAATTTTTCCAGCAGATTTTTACGTACTCACCATGGAGGAGGACAATACGCCGAGGCATTCACCCATAATTTTGGGAAGACCATTCCAGAAAATGTCAAAAATAGTCATCAATGTACATGAAGGAACTCTGACCATGGAGCTAGGAGATAGCAAGGTCAAATGCAATGTCCTTGACTCAAAAAGAAGCCCACCAAGCAACCATTCCCTCTTTGCGGTTTCCCATGAAGAAGGCAACGAATCCATTGATAATTAAGGTATGTTTCAAGAATTCTCAGCTTTAGAAGTTCACACCATGGGAGGAGAGAATACTCAAATATTTGAAAATTCTGAAGTCACCTCTGAATTCTTTGATAACTTGTTGGAAGAAACTGATATCATGCCCTTTTCCAAGGGAATGCAAGGTTTTGATGTAGGGGAAGTGAATTCATTGTCATCCATAGAACAACTACCGAGTCTTGAATTAAAACCTCTTCCAAGTGATTTGAAATATGTATATCTATTGGAGGAAGACAAATTTCATGTGATAATTTCCAATAATCTGTCTGAAACCTAGGAGGAAACAGTAATTAAAATTCTAAAAATAAATTATCGAGCCATAGGATAGAGTCTAGGGGATTTACCTGGGATCAAGCCCCAGGTCTGCTCGCATATAATCTTTTTAGAAGAAGTCTCACATCCTGTTAGGCAACCCCAGAGGAGATTGAACCCCACCATCATGGACGTTGTGAAAAAAGAAGTTGAAATGTTGTTGGCAGCTGATATAATTTACCCAATTTCTGACTCTCAATGGGTCAGCCCTATCCATGTGGTTCCAAAGAAAACAGGTTTGACCATTGTGGAGAATGATAAAATTGAATTAATCCCCATGAGAGTCCAGAACAGTTGGAGGGTATGCATTGATTATAGAAGACTAAACCAAGTCACCTGAAAAGATTATTTCCCAATTCCATTCATTGATCAGATGTTAGAAAGACTGGCAGGTAGAACGCATTACTGCTTTTTGGATGGATTTTCTGGATATTTTCTGGTTCCAATTGCCCCAGAAGACCAAGAGAAGATGACCTTCACCTGTCCTTTTGGAACCTTCTCCTACAAGAGGATGCCTTTCGGATTGTGCAATGCCCCAGCTACATTTCAGCGATGTATGGTAAGTATTTTTTCCGATCACATAGAAGACTGCCTGGAGGTATTTCTCAGTGACTTTACTGTTTTGGGAATTCATTTGATCATTGCTTAGGAAACCTTTAAAAAGGTTTGAAAACATGTATAGAGAAAAATTTGGTTTTAAACATTGAAAAATGCCAAGTTATGGTTGAAAAAGGAATTGTTCTAGGACATATCATTTCTCAAAAGGGCATTGAAGTGGATAAATCTAAAATTGATGTGATCAATTCATTACCATACCCCACATGTGTGAGACACATCAGATCATTTCTAGGGAATGTGGGATTTTATTGGAGATTCATCAAAGATTTCAGTAATATTTCTCTACCACTCTCAAGATTTCTATTGAAAGAGGCTGAATTTTTTTTCAATGATAATTGCAGGAAGGCATTTGATGAGCTAAAACATAAGTGGATCACCCCACCGATAATGCAGCCCCCAAATTGGGAACATCCATTTGAGCTCCTTTGTGATGCATCAAATCAAGCTATTGGAGCAGTTCTTTCCCAAATAATTGAAGGAAAATCCCAAGTCATAATTTATGATTCAAGAACCTTGGATTCTACTCAAGTCATCTACTCAACAACTGAAAAGTAGTTTCTCACCGTTGTATTTTCCTTAGATAAATTCAGGTCATATTTACTTGGAACTAAAGTAGTGGTATTTTCTGACCATGCAGCACTCAGGTATTTGATGAAGAAGGATGATGCCAAACCAAGACTGGTGAGATGGATACTCCTATTACAATAGTTCAATCTAGATATTAAAGACAAAAAGGGAGCTGAAAACCGGGTGGCGGATCACCTCAGTAGGCTTCCCAACACTGCTGAAGTAGGAATTCCTGAGCTAGACCCACTCAATGATCACATACCCAGGGAGCATCTCTACATCCTGGAGGATGAAGTTCCATGGTATGCTAACATAGTCAATTATCTGGCTACATCTCAGGTACCTTCTTCCTTTAACTCCCATAAAAAACATAAACTTAAGGATGAATCAAGATTCTATATCTAGGAGGATCCCTTTCTCATGGAAAATTTGCAATGACCAAGTCATAAGAAGATGTCTCCTAGGAAGTGAAGTAGAATATGTTTTTCAATTTTTTCATACACTTGCTTGTGGAGGACATTTTGGACCTCAAAGAACAGCTAGGAAAGTCTTAGAATCTAGAATCTATTGTCCTACCTTGTTTAAAGATGCTCATGATTTCTGTAAGAAATGTGAAAAAAGTCAATTTTATGGAAACACTTCAAAAAGGAATGAAATGCCCCAAAACCCCATAATTTTTTGTGAGATATTTGAAGTTTGGGGAATTGATTTTATGGGACCATTCCCCATGTCTTTTGGGAAATCATATATTCTACTTGCTGTTGATTTTGTCTCGAAATGGGTGGAAGCCAAAGCCACCAAAACTGATGATGCCAAAGTGGTTTGTGATTTTGTCAGGGAAAACAGTTTTTGTAGGTTTGGAGTACCAAGAGCCATCATCAGTGACCAAGGGACACATTTTTGCAATATAAGAATGGAGGCTATGCTGAGGAAGTATTCGGTGCATCACAAAACATCTACACCATACCATCCGCAGACAAATGGCCAAGCTGAAGTATCAAACCGTCAGATTAAAGGAATTTTGGAGAAAATAGTCAAGCCAAACTGAAACGATTGGAGCCAAAGGCTTGAAGATACATTATGGGCATACCGGATAGCATATAAGACTCCCATTGGTATGAGCCCATATCGGTTGATTTATGGAAAAAGCTGTCACTTACCGGTGGAATTAGATAACCAAGAATACTGGGCTATGAAAAAGGTGATTATGGATTTGGAGAGTGCTGGGAAGGAGAGAAAACTACAATTGCAGGATCTGGAAGAAATCAGGAGAGAATCTTTTAAAAATTCAAGAATTTATAAAGAAAGAACCAGGGTGGCACATGGAAAACTGATTCAACCGAGGACCTTTCAACCTGGAGACCAAGTTCTACTCTACAATTCAAGATTGAAGTTAATGCCTAGTAAGCTTCGTTCTAGGTGGGAAGGTCCTTTTATTGTTACTAATGTATATCCTTTTGGTGCCATTCAGGTTGAGAAACAAGGAGGACACCCATTCACTCTCAATGGTCAAAATCTGAAGAAGTTCTATGGAAGTTTACCTCAAGAACCAGTTGAGGAGGTAAATCTTTTCCAACCCATATACTGATTTCTTTTCATGAAATAATGTCGAGCCAATGACATTAAACAAAGGCACTTTCGGGAGGCAACCCGAGTTTCATTGTTTTCATGGGATTTACTAGTCAGCTACCTCTTACATCACCCAATTGAGCTATAATGGAATGGTTCTTACACTGGTATGAGTGGTTTTAATTTTTTTTCAAGAACAATCATGGAAGGAAGCCACAAGGCAGACCCAAGAGCAAGAGGAATAGGAACAAAAGCTTTATGTCAAAAGGGAGTTCACTTATTATGATGAGCATTTAAACTCCCTTCATTTTCCCCCCATAAAAATCATGTTTGATCTTTAAAAGTTGAAATTGCATACCCACACTTGAATTCATGTTTTACTTGACTTGTCTAGGAGACATGAGTTGCTTAGGAACCCAATGATGCCATGTTTTAGATTTCAAGGTTGATATGATTAAATGATTGAAATGAAGAATTGAATTTTTAAATATGAAGCATAGATATTGAAATGATGACTCATGATTCGATGGAACTAATTAATTCATGTAAATAAAATTTCCCAACCATCTTTCATGCATTGAATTTCTGAAATTTATGTGAATTGATTTATTATTATTATTAATGCCATGAGTGATTGTCCAATGTTATATTTCTTATTCCCTAGAGTATTTCTAGACCAAGTACTTCCTATTTATTCTTGAGCATATTTCTTGAGTGATCTTGGGACATGTAACTGGCCAAAACCTGTATTGAAACATGTCAAATCTATGACTGTACAAGAAAACATTTAAAATGATTGAGGCATCCTTTGAAAATCCACTTATCCTTAAAATACCACCTTTACATGAATCTTTCTTTTAGCCCATAGAGACCATGAATGAACTTTATAGGGATGAACCATGTTTCAAGCCATTTTTATCCATTCCTACCCTACTCTTGGTATTTGCATGATATTTAAAGTTGAAGTGTGGGGGTAAAGGAAATCATGGTGGATGGGATGATACACATTATAAGGAAGAATTGTGGGGGTGTTATTTTGGAAATTAGAAAAGGTTGTGAAATCATTCATGATACTCTATTGTTTGCCCCTCTTGAATAAAAAAAATGACAAAAATGAAAAACAAATCCAAAAAAATAGAAAAATGGGTTGTGATTTGGGAAAACCAAAAATCACCATTTTCCAGACCGATGATCTTCTGATTGTATGTGGTTAGGTGATATATGTGAGGATTGATCAAATCATAATTTTCTAAAAAAATGAAATAAAGTACAAAAAATAAAAAAAATATTCAAGAGGGTGCACAAATCATTCATTATGTATAATTTGATCACAACCTTTACGTTGAGTTTTGGGAAGTGGGTGTTTCTACTTTGAAGGGGAGAAGTTCATTACACTTTTACATTTGATATCATGCATTGTACTTAAGAGATTATCCTCCTCTTTGAGCCTAAATTTTTAAAGCATCAAATCCTACCAACCTTAAGCCTCAGAGTCATTTGAACCTTAATTGCAAGTCCTCATGATTTTATGTGTCTTTTGTCTTTACAAAGTGGAGAAAGTAGTTCATTTACAAGCCTATGGATTAGAAGCATGTTTTCATGATATGAGAATAACTATACTTGAATTATATTATGAGTGATGAGAGAAAAAAATCAAAAGTGAGGTAAATCATGACATGGCATGTTTAATAATGATGAATCAAGGAGCTTGAATGAATGAAATGAAAAGTTCCATCGATTTTCAAAGGGGAAAAGTAAAATATGTGAATTATTTGTTTCGTTGATAAATGGGAAATTAAATATATATTTTATGAATACTATTGAATGTTTGATTTTACATGGAATTTTTTTTGATTTTATTGCATTGAAATTTGAATATTGGTAACATTGGTGTCCTCTGATTTCCATGTTGAGATTTTATGCTTGAGGACAAGCATGGTTTAAGTGTGGGGGTATTTGACAGAGCAAATTTACGTGCAATTTTTTTGACCAAATAATGAGTATTTTTTTACTGTTTTTAAATGATAAAACCCATATATTTCATTGTTGTATTAAAATAATGGGTAATTTGAATTTTATAATGAAAATGGTCATAATTGAAGAAAAGTGCATAATTCTGGATTTTGGACTCATTTTGACCACACAGGTATTTTTGTCATTTAGCATATAATATAAGTCCAAATTTTGTGATTAAAATTTTGTTATAATACTTATTTTATTTCCTTCATTTTTGTCTTCTGGACAAGGAGCTTATTCGGTCATATAGAGGGCTTGAAAATTCATTGAATTTGGACAATTGTTTCGGATGGACAGCGTGGACACCAGCAAAGTAACAGAACCAAAACGCGGCCTACACACATCCAACTGAGGTGTTTCCACCTTGTATGTGACGAGGACATCTATAGCCGACTATAAAATAAATTTGGTGGATGTTTGAGGTCATTAAGGAGGCCATTGAACGAAATACTTTTGGAGGAACCTTCCTGGAAGCTTCGTCCAGAAACAGAATCCTTCAATGAAAAATTCATAACTTCTACATCCGGAGTCTGAATGTGCTGAAATTTTGAGGGGAGACAGAAGAAACATTTTTTGAACATCGTTTATGAAGGAGGAGACGAGAAAAAATGTAATTTATGGGCCTTCCACGTCCATACATCCGGAGGACAGAATTCTGCCTATAAAAGGAGAGGAGCTCCAACCTCTCAATTCCTTTCTTCACCTCCCATTCCAGCCAGCGAAAAGAATCCAAGAGGTGGAGAACCTCCTCTTCCTTGTTCTTCATTTTTAATTACTTCCTCCATGTTTATTTTTCATTTGAATTCGATGACCCCACCTTGCATGAAGGTGTAGAATCTTTTGTGATTGGGTGAAGGGAAGGGGACCCCATTTTGTGATGTTTGAGTTTCTGAAGTTTAATTCAAAGGGATTCTTTTCTTTTAATTGAATGATTATCAATTTAATTTATTTTTGAATTTAAATTAAATACTATTTTATTTTTATTTATTATTAAATATTAAATTGCTTTGATTTAAATATTATTCTACCCTTGCTTGATCTATTCATTTTTACACCGATTGGTTAATCTATGAAGAAAATCAACTAAGGGAGTGATTTGGTGATTGATAAATCACGTGGAGAAATTAAGATAGATTAATTTAATTATTTAGGGAAGTAAATACCAGATTTGGTATCTCCTAAGTAATTAATATTATTCCATTAAGATTTCTACGCTTTGATAAATAATTAAATCAAAGGTGAAACGAAGAAAAAATTGTTATTCATTTCACTTAATTATCTTTTATAAAACCAAATGATTCATATTTTTATAAAAACTATGATGAAATCACAAATGGGAAAACCCGACCTAAATCCAATCACTTCTCTCTCATATTAAATTCACAAACCTTTTTAAGAAAACATCTTACTTTCTTTAATTTTTCAAACTTGTTATTTTTAAGTGACACCAAGATTAAAACACTGCTCTTTAGAGAACAACATTCTGGTTACGATTCATACTACACCCTTAGGGGGATTTAATTGTTTTCTCACATCTCACGAAAAGCGTGTGTCACACATCGAAAGCATACCAATAGAAGTTTACCATTGAACTTCTATTTTCCCCTTTGCAGATTTGAGGAGTGAAATTACATGAAATCATCCATATTTTCCTATTTAGGGATTTCTTCAATAGAGATATTCATCAAGGTATTTAATGCCAATTATTTAGACTTCCCATTTCCCACTGTATCATTATCATTTTTTCTCATTTCACATACTATAAGAGTATTGTGTAAGTTATCCAGTGTCATATCTTTCAGGTCCTTATCATCCAGTACTAAAAAATTCAATTTGAACCACGAAGGTTGTTTCCTCAAGATACATTTCACAATATCTATATCATTAATGAATTCTCCAAGACCCCACATGTCTTCACAATAATATTTATCCTATTAAATAATAAATCAAAAGTATCATTGGAATTCATTCTGAGCTCATCCTACATATTCTTTAAAACCTATAGATTTTCTTCTCAGAATTTTCTATTGCCCTCATAAATGTTCAAAAAAATTCCAACATTTCATGTGATGTTTTACAACACATTATCTTTGTATAAATTTCATTTTATAGGATTACACATAAATCATTGATTTCTTTTGAATCCACATCCAATTCCATTCTTTTAGATTTTAATAAAGCACTTCTATTAATTTCCGTTGATATTACATGTATAGCCGTTGTGATGAAATCCATCCATACTTATTGAATGTAGTGATTCATTTGATTCTTATGTAGTTGAAAATTATTTCTATTAAAGATCAAAATTCTGTTATGATTGACCACCTCAATTTCTTCTTCTTAGAGAAAACACTGACATTCAACCTTTCATTATGATACCAATTGTTAGGTCCACTTGGTCGAATACCCTAAGAGGGGGGGGGGGTGAATCGGGTTATGATAGATTAAAACATTATTTGTTTTGGATATTGTTTCGTTGATTTAGAATACTCAATTTTCCCTTCATCCCATAGAAATATTTGAATAGATATGAAATCATGCACATGAATTTTTTTTACTTGGTTCACCCTCTCTTGGATATATCCAAAGAGCATACAACAACAATTTTCTGATATACCAAATTCCTTAAGGCTCACAGCTAATAATGAGTACAGTTTTTAGGCAAGATCTTTTATACCTAGGATAACTGCCATTATACTGTTTAGGATCATCTCAATGCATTCCCAAGGGACACACCCTATACCTCTTTCTCTAGATCACCGTCGGTGGAAAGGGTCATCGTCTTCCTCTTCTAGTGCTCGCTACTCTTGTAAAGGAATCCACACAAAGTTTATATAATTTTAGGTCAAAGACATTTTATGGAAATTTAGGTCCCATAATTTCCATGAATTCTTGCATCCTCAACTGTTGCCAGATGTTATGTTGAAGTTCTATTTTCACTTGCATATGAAATCCACCATCCTTCATACTGATAGGTACTGAAAAATACATTCATAAACAAATTTGAATTATTCAAAAGATTCCCTGTGAAAATCATGAACCTCCTGGTTCCTCTTGTGTACTATGTACCAGGTATGGTACACGAAACACCTCCTCTGCATACCTCTTCCACTTTTTCAAACCTATATTAAACTGTGGACTAACTCCACCTTTTTTACCATATACCTCCTCTGTGTACCGACTCTGCAAACCTCGTCAATGAATAACCCTATATCCATGAACTATTCTTTGTTTGTGGACTACCTTCTCTGACCACCTGCATAACACACCTTATAATTTCTCATAACATGTCTTATGCGGGATACAATTATCTACAAAAACATTCATAAAAATGTATTCTATGTGAACCACTTCATCTTTTGCGGAATTATCCTGCACAAACTTGTTTTAGACTTCACCAAATTCCCAGAGGAAAATAAATTCTCTAATATTATTTGGTCTCCCTCTTAATGGATCGGATTAGTGATTCTTAGATAGGAAAAATATCTAAAATATCCTTTACTCTATGATTTACCAAATCTTTGATTAGGTACAACATCCACCACAAACCGATCCTCCTACAACCGCAAACCATGGGCCTTCTTGTGAACCAGTTTTCATACACGGTCTACATGCTACCTTTCCCCCTACACATTCGATCACCTCTAATAATGACAATCCAGCCTCACACCTAACTTCCTTCCACTGTGAACCATTTTCGATTTCGTGGACCACTCCCATGCACCATTCATGATGCATGGTACATGACCATGTACCCTTCTGGGACATGGTACGAGATCCATGTCCCTAGGATCTTCATTTCTCTTCATTTTTCAATTTCATTCATTGTTCTTCACATCATCCATTACTATAACGAAAAACATATGTTTCCAAAAAAAATTCCTAATTTAGTGGCCCAAAAATTTAGCAAACACTTTGAAACTACACCACTATAAAAACCAGACTTCAGAAAACACCAACCATACTCATTTGTGGTCTTTTGGATTTTTCAACAAACACAACCACACCCAAAACAGACTGAGAGGACATCTTGAGTGATTTTTCTCAACAATCCATATAAATGAATGTTATATTTATCAAATGTTCGTGGAGAAAATAATAATTAAAAATAAACCAGTTGTACAGGAGTTTTATTATGTCTTTCAGGATGAATTACTTGGTCTTCCACCAAATCATGATGTTCAGTTTTCAATAAAACTCATACAATGTGCTATTCCTTTTGTAAAGACACCACATACAGATCCCCCAACTGAGTAGTAGAAATGAATGAAGTAACACTAATAGAATATTTAAAAGGTATTCATACAACCTTGTGCATCACCATGGGACAATATTTTCAGTTTGTTAAGAAGAAATATGGATCAATGAGACTCTATATTTATTATTGGGAACATAACAAGATCAATCTCAAAAAACTTCTATCTTCCCTACATTGATGAATTATTCATCCAACTATGAAGAGATAAATAATTTTACTAGATTGACCTTCATTTATGATATCATCATTTATATGTCAAAAAGGAGGAAATACAAAAGATGGCATTCCACACAAGGTAAGGACACTATGAATTTATAGTGATGCATTTTGGTCTAACTAATTCCTCCCTCTATCCTCATGGATATAATGAATATATTATTTAGAGACAATATTGATTAGTTTTTGAAAATATTTATAGATGATATTGTTTTGTATTGGAAAAGTAAGGATGAGCATGTAGATCCCTTGAAAATTGTACTAAAGACCCTAATAAAAGAGATGAATTATGAAAAAACATACCTATCATGAATTTTGGCTTAAAAATAATTCATTTTTGGGTCACATAATCTTAAGATACGAGAAAATTGTGGATAGAAAATACCAAAGTTATTAGAAGTTGGTCAAGACCAATAATGGTATCTAATACCTAAATATTTCTTGTTTTGGAAGGATATTATCGATGTTTTGTGAATGTTTTATCTTGATTATCTAATCTACTAACTATGTTGACTCGGAAAGGAGTTATGTTCATGTGGCTAGAGGAATGTGAAGTGAATTTAAAACAGCTAAAATAAGTTTATCTAGTGCACCTATTCTCACACTTCTTTTTAGTGGAGAAAGGTTTGTGATCTATAGTGATACATACAAAAATGGATAGGGTTTTGTTTTCATGGAAAATGATATGGTGATAGATTGTGCCTCATGAAAATTGAATGTTCGTGAGAAAAATTACCCAACCAATGATTTGTAGTTAGCTACGGTAATATTTGCACTAAATATATGAAGGAATTATCATTATGATGAAAGGATTCATATTTATAATAATCATAAAAACTGAAAGTATATTTTCACAAAAAAATGATCTAAATATGCATCAAATAGAATGGTTGGAGTTGATTTAATATAATCTATTGTCAATAAATTACACCCTTAGGATATAGAACAAGGTGGAAGACGATTTTAAACAAAAGGACCATGCTAGCCTATCCATGTTGAGGAGAAGAAAAGATCCAATATTAGTGGATTTGAAAATGAAGGATCATGAAATTTTAAAGGAAATGGAAAAATCTTATTTTTATCAATTGAATATTCAACCATCTAAACAAGTGAATATTAAAGAGGAATTAAAGGAAGGTGTAAAGCTACAAATGAAGGTGATAAATGTGCCTAAATTCAAACTTGATTGTGATTGAATAATAAGGTTCAAGATCCAGGTCTGTATTCCCCCATACCAAAATCAATGAAGGGTCTATTGGATGAGGCTCATAGTTCTTCATTATCTATTCATCTTTGAAGCAAATAATATATAGATGGATATTAAGGAGTATTTATAGTGGGATGGAATGGAAACAACTATTGCTAAATATGACTCATGGTGCTTGGTTTTTCAGCATGTTTAGGTTGAGAGATATAAGTCTAAGTGGATGTGACAATCATTACCCTCACTAGATTGGAAATAGGAAAACATCACATTGTAACTTGTCATTGGACATCCGAAAACATCTAGAGGATATAATGATATAAGGGTTATAGTTGATCAACATAAAAAGTTTTCACACTTCATTCCTTTTAGAGAAGATTTCTCTCTTGTTCATCTTTCTAGGATATATGTAAAGGAAGTAGTAATATTATATAGAATACCACATTTAATTATATCTGACTGGGATCCCTAGTTTACGCTGATGTTATATAGAAGACTTTAATAGGATCCAGATTCACAGTTAAGTTTCAACACATATTATTATCCTCATACACTCAGTGAGTCTGAGAGGACAATTCAAACTCTAGAAGATATGTTAAGAACTTTCTCTATAGATTTCAAAGACTATTGGGGTCAACACCTAACATTAGTGGAATTTTCATAAAAAAATTTCATTCACTACAAAATTAATAGGGCTCCATATGAATCCCTCTATATAAAGAAGGGTAGAAAACCAACTTTATAGGATGAAGTTGGGGAAAGAAATCTATTTGGACCCGATATTTATTAGGAACAGGAAGAAAATGTCAGATTTATTCAACAACACAAAAGATCAGCTCAGAGTCAACAAAAAATTAATGTTTTAAATCGAAGAAAATATATAGAGTTTGATGTGGGTGACAATGTTTTTCTATAAATATTTCCCTTTAAGAGATTAATGAGATATGGAAAGAAGGGAAAGCTGAGCTCTAGTTATATCAGTCCTTTTGAAATTCTAGATCATGATGGTAAGGTATCTTACCGATTTGTGCTTCCATAGAATCTATCTCAAGTTCATGATGTGTTCTTTATATCTCTACTGAGAAAGTGAATACTCTATCATTTATATGTACTAAACTCATAATTCGTACTAATGGAGAAATATCTTTCTTATGATGAATAACTGATAGAGATTTCAGATTGCAGCAGAAATATTCTGCAAAACAAGAACACTTGCTTGGTTAATTTTTTGTGGAGGAATCAATAGTTTGAGGAATCAATATGGGAATTTTAGTGTATAATAAGGGAGATATATTCTCATCTATTTTTATCAATGTGAAAAATTTCAATGGTGAAATTTAGTCTAATGGTGGTAGAATGTAACACCGAGATAGTTATATGAAAATTTTTTCTTTATATAATTTTAATTATTCAATAGATTGCATTGAATGCAATTGTGAGTTTAAGAAAACCAAGATTCAACCTTAATATAAAAGGAACATTTTACCCTATCCGTTTGGTTAGGGGGAATAAATATAAATAACATATAATATTTTTTGGTAAACTCATCCACTTCAAATTATTTATGGGAAATTTGAAATAGTTATCTCTTTTTGTTTTTGTCTTACTAAATTGAGTGAATTAGTATTTGTAAACAAAAATAATTAAATATATATGTTATATAACAGATAAAATATTTTTGATATTCATCGATAGGTATTTTTTTCAAAGGGTATTAATAAAACCTATTTGATTAATAAAAACCTATATTTTTTTAAAAGGGTAATTTTCCAACATTTAATGGTGAACCTGTATTAAATTAATATTTTTAAATAGTATTAATTTTTATTTGAAAAAATAAAAATCTTCATTTAATTTGGGACATAAAAATTTACATTGGATGAAATTTTTATCTTTTTCTATTAACACTCAATTTTTGATGAACAATAAAAATACAATAAATTTTCATTAAAAACATCTTTCATCATCAAAGTAATTTATATGGATAAATTGTAATATTTAATGGTTTTAAATTAAAAATTGAATATATTTTTATAATTAAATATAATTTATGTCATTATTATTAATTTTACATTTAATTCATATGTGAAAACATTTCAATCTTTTGTAACGCTTTAACTTTTAAAACTCATTCTCTCTTTCCAAAGATGCAATTAATTTCAAATTAATTACTACTAATTATATGTTTTGAATTTAAAAAAAAATAGATTCAAAATTTATAATAAATATATCCGAATTATGTACACAATTTTATTTTTTTGGGCATTTTGAATAGTAATTTTGGTAAATTTTATTAATACGGTAAAAAGGTAAACCAAGTAATTAGGGGTAAGAATACTATTATAAAATTACAGAATCACATTTATTAATATCATTTTATGAGTTTGTTTCGACCTAAATCATCCATTTATCAAAATAGTGTCCTTTGGAATCCACTTGGATGAGATTTGGATATTTAATTTAATTTTTTTAAAGAAAGGTTAAATATGTCTCACTCAAAATTTAACAAATAAATCAATTTTTATATAAATATATATAGAATATAAATTATATTATAAATAATCATTTGAAATATACATTTTTTTTATTTATCATGGTAATTAATCTGTAATTTTTATTAAATAAATAGTTACCTTAATGACTTATACATTGATGATGTAAAAATATATTCATTGATGAGAAATCCATAAATCAATTTTTATTAAAATGGAAATAACCATTAAAAGACCCAAACACATGAAAAAATTCTATTTGTAGATTATATCAAGACTATAATAATCCAAAGGTTGAGTTATTTACCATTTTGAGCCTTATAGATGTGATTGTGACACTAATATTGTTTTTATTTAATGTGATGCTAACGTTGTCAAATTCAAAATTTAATAAGTATAACATTTTAAATATTGCATTTTACAGAAGCAAAATTCATCTAAATATATTCTTATAAAATATAGTATATTTATCTTTATCATGGCATTATATATTTTAATTTTTATTCAAAAAATAAGTATATTAAATAATTACGCCAAATTGATGTAGAAATTATTTTAATAATTGTGATAACAAATTAATATTATTAAAAATATCAAAATAAATATAATTTGGGCTAATTAATATGACTAATTAACTTCATAGATAACCTTCACCTCATATTAATGTAATTAAATAGTTTGTTCAATGTTATCTTTCTATCTTAATATTTATAAAAAACAATGAATTTAATAGTGTCAAAATTGACACTATTGATTGTTTATCATACTAATGTTTTATTAAATTATTTACAAATCAAAATACATTTTAAAAAATATTTATAATAATTATTATATGGTATAAAATATTCTATGTTATTTATTAATGGTCTAATTGAAATAAAAAAAGTAAATATTTCACCCTTTTAATATATAAATATATGTTACCCTAGTTGAGAATAAAATAGAATAACTCATTGTTAATTAACATTATAATGATCCAATTGACTTAAATGAACATGTATAAAATCTATTGGTGGATGATATTACAACCATATATCATCTAATATTATAAATTGTGAAATTTTGGAGGTTTTTGTATGGGTTTTTATTTTATTATAAATTAATATTTTTGAAGACCCCAAAAGTACCCCCACCTCATTTCTAAAAGGACACATCCTCCCTTGCCTCTTCACTTGTCAATGAGCCTCCAAGCTCATCCATCCCCTGCCCATTTACCATATCAACTTCCCTAATTAAATTTTAGTGGTACTTCCCTTCTTTAGAGACCAACTCTAATGATATAAGAGGATATTTAGAAGAAGCACGTCGAAGTAGAGGTAATATCCTCTAACGATTCATTCAAACTTATTACTTCTTCTACTCCCCCTTCATGAGTTGTTTCATTATAATGTAATAAATAAAGAATCAATTATATACTTATATGTTATTATTAGTATGGAACAACAATATTCTATTTCTATTCATCCTACAAAAATTGAAATCACAAAGTGTGTGTACGTATGACTTACCGTCTCCATACCGAGGTGTAATATTTTTTCCACCACCACCTTAATTGGATGAGAATAATTAGTGAAATAGTATCTTTATATGATTATTATAACATGACATTTAATCTTAAATATGATACCCCATTCACGTGAATACCATTCAGTAATTATGGGAATGATATCGTCGCTCGTGCGTACGTAGGACCTACCATCTTCACTATGCGATATGACTCATTCTACATGATATTCCCTAAATAGTTAATATACAAATCTATAAAATGAATAAATATTATAAATATTATATTAATAACATTTTTCATGATGTAACTATGACTGATGATCAAGAATCCAAACATATTTTACAAAACATGCATATGAAAATGAAGTAGTTAATACCCGAATAACAAGTAATAATGAAATGTTATTAACAAACGGATGATAGTATGATCATATATGATATCATAAAAATTAATATGACTATAAAATCAGTTAATGAAATTATTTAAATCATTATACCATAGGTTTGGATACATAAAAAAGGAAATCAGAACAAAAAGGTAAGGGATCGTCTCTCTATTTCATTTTTTTATGAGAATGTTTATACTTATGTATTTACTGGGTTATATTTATCATCCAGATCAATGTTTACTAAATATTTAATATTACTTCTATTATTATAAAAAACTTAGAGTAAAATTTATCAAATGTGTAATTTTTATTAAAATGTATGAAAATAATATTTTTTTTATTCGATACGAGGTACTTTTAGAATTTTCATCAAATGTACATGGAGATTGTTTGTTGAACTTATACGGCTTGAACAAAATTTTACGTCTTCATAACACCTTATTTACATGAATAATACTATAAAATATTTCAGGTTTATTTATAAATGAATTATTTTTTTTAAAATTACATGGTATTTCGATAAAAGAAAGTGTTTTGAAGAAGAAAAGATATTTTCCTCAAGAATTATTTTCAATTATAAATTCAATATTAATTTTCATCTAAGATTTAATTCTTTGTAATGGTTATGTTTAAAGTATAATATCCTCATTGTTCCTATGATTTTATTGAGTTTATTATGAAATGTTATTAATTCAATCCATTTTGTTTACATGGACTTTGTTATGGTGGAATGATGTTTAAAGAAACACATTTTATTCCTTGGGTTTGGATGAATGATTTATGTTATTGTGGCCCACGTAAGAATTATTTCATTATGATATGGGTGGGACCTATATCTTCTTCCAATGAATTGGGTAAAACACTATATCTCATTAGATGAATATGGATACAATGGGAAATGATCTCAATTCAGTAGTGATGGGATGGAACGAGGAGTGAACTCAGTTAAATAGTGGAATTTTTCTATTATAATGATCTTGAAAATGATCCTTGACTAATAAGAAATTATTTAATATTCTTATGTTTAAAACCCAAAGCTTCATGTCTTATGTTTTGACTTGTGGGGTTACATTCATTTATTCTTATAAACTTTCATGATTTATTGCATGCAATGATATCATGATCTTTCATATGCAGGATACGATTTTTGAATGTTTTGTTATTCTGTATTATGATTATGATATGATTGATATCTTAATTTTTTACCCTTACTAAGAATTTAAGATTATGATTTCTTATGTTTATTTTCCTCAGGTCATGAAGAAGGGTATTAAGTAATATATATAAAAAAGTGGTCTAGTTATGAAGAAATAAGTGGGAGACGATGAAGATGTCTTATGAACCAGTTGTTTATTTTTACCATTTTCTAAAGATATTATACCTATATGGTAATATCATGGATTTTTTATATTTTTTAAGGAATATTATTTAATGCTGAAGTAATATAAATGTATATAAAGTTACAGTCATTTTACAACTAGTTATAATGATGGATATATTTAATATATAATAATTTTTTAATAAAATTTATAATTATTTTAAGAAAATAAATTATATTATTTATTATAATTCCATCTATTAAAAATTCATAATGGTGTTAATGTGTGCATGTGGATAAAAACCTCTAAAAAGAGATCTGATTTGTTTAAATTTCAATATCACAAGGATTCCATATATATGTTTATTTTAATATATAATATGATATTTATGATATAATAATAATTTATTAAACATAAATTGATACATCTATTATATTCATAATACTCTTGAAAAAATGAAAATGTTAGTCATGTGTCAATAATACCTACCATCTCTATGATTATAACATAATTCATTTTTCATAAAAATAATTCTTTGTTTATTTTAAAAATATAATTTATTTACAAATTTGATAATTATTTCAATATTATTATTCAATAAATGATGGAGTGTAATCTAATTTGACCAAAGCCAACTTAAGAAATTTATTTTTGATATATGAGCTAGATGTCATCAAAACATCCCACATAAACTTAATAGATTAACTAATTTAAAATAAAATGTCAATAAATGAAATAAAAGAGATAATAATCAATAAAAATGGTTTTTAGTCAAGTAAATAATTAAAATAATTTTATTATTCTTCAAGATAAGGAATATACATGATGAGTAAGATTCGTGGTAAGAGACACTTTACCTTAAATCCCATGTCCTGATGACTGATTTTTTAAATCATTTTCTATATTGTCCATATTTTTAAAAATATTTACTAGATGTATTTATATTAACATAAATGAATTATGAGGAACATTATATATATATATTTTCAATATTTAAAATGTTTTCAGAAGTAATATTTTTATGTATTTTACTTATAAGGTTTAAATAAACAGGATAATAGAATGTTTTATTTTAAAATATATGTTGTCAATGGTTGTTTTATACCATTATAACAATTATTTTTTATTATCCTCCGTTATAATAAGTCATATTCTATTCAATTAAAACCCATAATTACTATATATTGAAATTTTAAATAATAATATTTAATGGAATGCATATTTATATCTACAAAAATGTTTTTCTTATTGGGGTGAGGAATATTAATATATGAATGATGATGGAAATGAAATATTTCATGTGTTATGATTATGATACGGTTGTTTTTAATTTTTTTGATGACAATTATGTTTGATATAGTCCATGATGATAGTTTATCCTGATATAAATCTTGATGATGGGTAACCCCGATATTGCTCTCCACTACATTGGTTAAGGTTATAGAGTTAATGGTTATGATTCTCGATATAGATTTTGGAAATTTAACTAGTAGTATATTTCATTTATTATTGTTATTTTAATACTGTTATTGAAATGAATTACCATGTTACCTTAAAGGTTTATATGAAATTTATATGATTTATTATGGAAATATTATTATTTCAAATGCTATTCTATTGAGATTAACTTTAAAGGGATGTCTATGCTACTACTTATGTGTGAAATGTATAACATTTTTAAAAATGTTTTCAATGGTTTTTTATGATTGTAATGAAACCATTATGTGTTTTGTTTTTTCCTTTATGGTTTCTTATGAAATTTTTTATGAAATTACATGGCATGTGAGTTTGGTTTATTGGGTAATAATTTTTATATTTTTAACCCAATGTTTGTTTTCAAATAGAGAAATTAATTTGAGTATTCCTACAATAAAGACTTTTTATAAATTTTTATATATCCATTACTAATATTTTCTTGTTCATAAGGAATTTTTAATTTTATCTTAGGGTTTTATGGATGTGTAATTAAAAGGATGACCTCTGGTAAAAAATAGTGAATATATTGAGGAAAATTAAACTTTTTATATCTTAAATGTTTTATATTGTGGGAAAATGGATACAAAGTGAATGTTTTCACTATGTGATGTAATAATTATTTATAAAAGTATGGATACTTAATTACTAAAAATTATTAACAAAAAAGATATTTGGGAATAAAAAATGAATTCTTTTCTAAATAATAAATATTATTGACTATTTAACACCATGTCCTTATACATAATATCCATAACTATTGAAAAAAATACATTTTTTACTCTTTTCCAACATTAATTTTAGTTGATAGTACCTATAATGGAAATAAATCTTCCAGGAATATTTATCTCTTCTAGTATGATAAAAAATTCATAAATGAAACGTAGAGGATACTTATTATTTTTAGTGATGGAATTGATTTACCTATAATTGATGCAAGAGATCATGGATCTATCCTTCTACATAAAAAATGAATAAGGTGTCTATAAAGTGAGGCATTAGGTAAAATGAATTCATTATTACTCAAATCTTGTTGTTGTTTCTTCAGTTCCACTATTTCAAATTATTCTATTAAGTATAGAGTCTTCAATATATTTTTCTCTTAGGAATGAGTTCAATAAAAAACTCCAGTTCATTATTAGGTGCATATCCCTAAAACTTTCCTGAGAACCAATCAATATATTCATTTATAGTAGCAACATATTCTATTCTAATATTTATTTTTTTCCATCAATATGTTATTCATGATCTTATTCTCCTAGAATTTCATTAGGGCAAGGTATGAAAGGTGCATCTAGATGTGATTCTTACGATTAAGTCAAATTTATAAGGAAAACGGGTTCCATATATAATTCAAGAATCATAATCCTCTACTCCTGGTAGAAAATTTTCAAATTATACATTAGAATTTGACCTATACAAATGATTTTATCAAAATCCATCATATGTATAATAATAAAATTTTCAAATATATTATGTCTATGCATAATAATGTTGACTTACTAAAATATCCTTATTGAAAAAAGATCTATAATAAGCGTATTGATTGAAAAATACCTTTATAGTATCCTAGGGAGTGATTTAATAGACTTTGAAATTATGGATGACATAAAAGATTTTTATAGAAATCTCATAATCTTAGTTATCCCCACTTGAAATCTTTTAGAGTTCGTTCCCTTAACACTTTGTAATTTGGTTTGCATAGTACCCTATCCCCCAATGGTTTAATCTCTAGATAGAAGTGGTCTCTTCCCCTTTCTATGATTTGTTATATGGAACTTATCTTCTAACTTATAAAAAATTCACTTTATATTTAATCATTTACAGACATGTTTCTTTTGACAATTATCAGATTTTCGAAATCCCATATTCCCTTTATTCTTCTTTGATTAATTTGTTTTTCTTTGGTTCTCAGCTAAAATATTATTTTCATAATAATCCAAGATTATATAACACCTAAAAAATAATTATATTTCAAAATGGAATATGAAACTATATCATCATATGATTATAATTTTTGGGGGATCAGTTCTCTTTATAGTTTTGTTATTAACCCCATAAATGAATTGGTCAATATTTCTTTGTAGATTACATTTGTAGTCTATTTCATGCATCAATAATCTTGTGAATTCATCATCACATTGAAAAACAGTTATCTATTTCAACATCCACAGGTTGAAAACCATTCTCTCTATTTTAGATCATTTCTCTCAGTGAAAATATTTCCCAAAGAATATCATTTTAACAATTATCCACAACAAAAAAGAATATTTTATTTTCTTTGTTATTTTAACACCCCAAAAATATAGTTTAGAATAAAAAAATGTCAATATATTCCTAAACACAAAACATCGATCTTTAAGATAATTATAATACACTATAGAAATATGATTTTTTTAAATGTGGTTATTGTATCATTGATGCTGAATTAGTGGGTATGAATCTGTGTAACTAAATTACGAAATATATTTATATTTTCCCAATCTATAAAAAATTATTATTTTTTATAAAATTTTAACTCAATTGTTAGTGATGTTATTTTATGCTTAAAAAATAAATTTACCTCAAAATGGATTTTATTGTATTTTATGTTAGAATATTTTAATAAAATTCGAAAAAATATTAAATTTTATTTAAAAAATGTAATTTTTGATATTATAATTTCATAAAAGGATTAGGCTTTATTTGTTTTGGAATTTCTTGAAAGGATTTATTTTTTAATGGATAGTGGAAATACCAATTTTTCAAATAATTTCACTATTAGAAAATTGTTTGTGGTAAGAATGATTTAATAAATTTTAAAACATTTAGATCAACCTAATATATTTTTATAGATTTAAATAATTTATTTCCAAATATATTTTTTTTTATTTTAGGAGCCCAACGATGAATTTTTTTGAAAATAAGCAATATTTTTTTCAAATTTAAAACAATTATTGGGGTTTACATTTAACGGTATGGTTGAAATGTGAACTTTATTTTTGGATTAATAAAAATGTATAAAAAATTAACTTGTTTATTAAATAAAAAAATAAATTCATGGAAACCAATTTGTTATATGATTTAAATTTAAGATGATTTTATGCTCCAATTTTGAAATTTCCTAAATATATTTATTCATGTGTTTTCTATTGTTATTTTAAATGTCATTTCCACATATATTTTGTATTTAATTTGATAAAATTTATTACATATTTGTAATTATAATATCCAAATATGGTAATCAATTTGACATTATTTTTAATTAAAATAAATTTAAATCCTTGTAATATTTATCCCCTCAAAAGGGTACATCAAGTAAGTAAGGTTGAAAATAATTGTAAAATTATTTAATAATACTTATAAAATCAATTTCATTTATATTATTTTAGTTTATTTTGACCATAAAGATCAAATATTTAATGATATGGAAAATTGGTGTCATTTTTCTCTGATAATGACCTCAATATAATTTTATGAAATGAATTGTAAAATATGTAACTCTCTGGTTTTTAATATCTCTAATGTTTTTTATAGGATAAAAAACCATTTGATCAGTACAAATTTATTATTGAAATATGAAGGAATTTTTTTTATCAAGATTATTTTCTTAATTTATAGTGAAGGATTAATTTCCCTAAACGTGTAAGTAACACATACATTGTGCTTGTGCATGTAATAGAAGAATCAAGCATATGATTTTTAAAAAAATAAAAGAAATATTTCATGGATGATTTATTATGTAAAATATTTTTTTTCAAAAAAATATTATGTATTGGGTATGTTTTATAATTTAAAATTATAATTACCTTAGAATATTTATTTTTTGATATGTAAACTATATGAATAGTCCCAAAAATGAATTGAACGAATTATTATATTAAATAATATTTTATTAAATGATTCAACATTTATAGCAATATTATCATTGGGAAATTATTTATTATATTCCCTATAATTTCTAAAATTTTACAACTATTAGTAACTTTCACTTTTATTATAACATTCCTATCACTTAAACCACAACAAAATTTTATGACATAGTAATCATCAAATGGGTTAATGGTATAGTTTAAAATAAGATATATGGGATAAAATATATGCTAAAAATATATAAATATTATTTTAAGAGAGTATTTAGTCTTATATTCATCTTATTTCTGAAATATATAAATATGGATATGGTTAACTAGGAATATTAATTTATATTAATTCAATACTTTATGTGATTCCAATGGAACCACTCACCTCTCTTATATAAGAATACAAACTCATATCTCGCCCACATACTTATTAAGGCACTTATGTGGACCAAAACCTAAAAATAACTATCACAATCTTCATTATATAAATTTTTGAGGTCCTTATAATCTTAAAATACCATCACAATGGTCCTTTAGGAGAGATCCAAATGACATTCTTCAAAGTGGATGTAATCGTCTTAACTGAAAATTTACATTTTACATAATTTTATAACTCATTAAAATATATCATCACCATTGAAATATAATATCATAAGTATCTATAATATATTTAAATGTTATTATTTGGATGTTATAACCTTTCTCCACCTCTTTTCCCTCAAAATTCAATTGAAATTATTTCTCATGGGTACATGTAGACTACCACTTCCACATAATGATACAATGGATTTTCTATAACCATCAATCATTTTTGGAAATTATGAGGGATCGAATGTTTATTTATTATATTTATGACCTTATTATTATTTTATATTTACAATATATTATCTTCAAGTCATATTTTCTCATTTGTTGTAAAATAACAACGTCGCTCATGCACACATTTGGACAAAAAACTCTATAGAGAAATCTGATTCGTTTTTCATTTAATATTTAAATTGATTATAATAATAAAATATTTAATGATTATATATGTTATCTATAACATAATAATAATTATATATATGTGAATTATTATTTACCTTTTTTTCATCCATTAAAAAGTGGAAACATCATTCGTGTGTAAGTACGGACTTCCATCTCTCTAAAGTGATGCAATTCATATTTCATCAATGATTTTTATTTAAAATTATAAATATTAAAATCAATAAAACATGTGATAATAATTATATTATTAACATTATATATATGTAAGAACCATGATAAAAGTAGACGGACCAAAACATTCAAACTGAAACTTATATGAAAAAAATAGTTAACACTTAGAAATAATGATTTTGATAAAGAATTATTAATAATTGGGTGTTTAAATTTCATAATTGCATTATATTTTATATTATATGTTTTAATATAGTAATTTTATATAATTAAAATAATTTAATTTTATTCTACATGAGGGTATAGAGGTTATGTGCAAGGATGGACATAATGTAAGGGTTTGTCGTCTATCTATGATTTATAAAAGACATATTTTTAATTAATAAATTTTTTATTTTTTGTAAAGCATATAATGCACATGAATTTATTTGTTTTGAATTTTATTATTAAATTTATATAGTTTTTTAAATCCTTATACGTTAATATCTTTCCAGAGTTTTTTATTTTGGGATTATAAAAATGGTAATAGGTTTATTTTTCGACCGCATTTTATTCGGGATTATTTATATATGAATTTATATTTAGTGAAACTATATGATTAAACAACAAAAATTTATTGTTATATGTATATTTATGTTATTTAATGTAATAGTACAATTTTCCACTCTTTGGTACTTAAAATGAATCAGAAATTTTTTTTAAGAAAAACCTTTCATTATTTATTCTTTAGTTGGGAATTTTTTTATAACATGTCCATATTCTATTCAAAATGATTTTTTTTAATATTATCTAATGATGGATTATTTTGAATTTTACCCATATTCTAATTTTTTAAAATATTTAAAATGAGTCTTCTCATCATTTTCTGAATGAGGTTCTTTTTTCCAAATGTGTGACCAAAATTTATATTTTTAATGATTATAGTTCGAAAAAAGTATCGCACTATCATGATCACAAAATTATTTGTAACTTACTTTATAAGTTTACAGGATTCTTTTGAAATAAATTTTCTTACATATTATTTTTTTAATTTTTATATTTTTAATAAGTGTTTTCAAATATAAAAGAGTATTTTCTTAAGGATATATGCTTTTTATGTCTTAAAGGAATTTTTCATCTATGATGACATCCTATGATGTTATATAGCCTTTAATATAGATATTATCTAATGATATTATTATTATTATTTAAATGGCTAGTTTATGATTTTTTATTATAATTTTTAACAAAACTATTTATTTTCCATCGGTTATGTTATGATGATATGATGAATGGTTTATGATCTTGTTGCATATTTATGTGATTTATGTTTATGTAATGATTGGGTCCATTTTATCTCTCCAATGAATTGTGAAATATGATATTGATATCCCATGAGATGATGAGGATATCTATGGACATGATTGTTAATATATTATTTCATGTTTTTATGATTGATTATTATTTCATCTAGTTATTTTTATAATATTTTTGATATAAATTATTGTTAAGAGATATTTTTATGTTTTAATGTGTGAGTATTATCACTTTATGGCTATGCTCATAATATTATGAATGTACATGATTTTGAATAATAATGTTCATTGGAATATGATTTATTATTCTTATGATGATACAATTCAATGTTATATATCTTGAATGATTATTACAAATTTGATAACATTATTGATCATGCTTCTTTATATGTCTTGAATTTAGTTTTTATGATATAATATTATCTAGGGATGAATATATTTCATTGATAAAAAGATCCAATATATGTTATCATACCATTTTGATCTTACCATACTCTTATGATTTCTATCTCCCATGTTTACCTTTATTGGGTATCTAAACATACCCTTTCTTATTATTTCCATACATAGGTTTTGATGGACGGTTATAAGTATGTTATATCTATTAGGCTATAAATATGAATAAATTTTTGGGATATTTTGAAGATCATCTATGATATAAGTCGATTATTTATCTCGTCTTTGAATACACTGAATCATTCTGGTACTAGGATGGTTATATTTTTTATATGTATTTAATATTCATTAAAAAATATGTAATATTTATGTATGTTATACATGGGTTTTATATACAAGAATACACAATGTTATGGTAAGGAAATGATGATGGATTCTATAAAAAAGATAACCATATTTGGAAAATCAGATTCTGATTTGGTTCTTAATTAGATTCACATATTGTAAACTACCCGAAAATGGGTATATTGGGTGCTAACATGATCATCACTAGTGTATGATGAGTGTTTCTGAGAATTTAATCCTATATAGACACACTCGTGGGGTATTATTGTGTTAATTAAAATTGTATTTATACTCCATTATATCTGATTTGTGTATTTAAGTACCATCAATGACCTAGGATAAACCTATGGTGTCATAGAATGAAAATAATGTGGCAAAATTTAAACATTGTATAAATTATTTTTCATGATTATATGATTTCTCAGTGTAATTATTATTCGTCCTGCCACAATTTTTTTGATTAAGGCTCTGGATGGAATAGGGTTTATTTAGTAGTATCTAGATGTGATGATCAACTGAATGATTATACAAATGAAAACCCAAATAAAATAAAATATAAAATAATAAACCTTTTGATTATAATTAATGGGATATCAGATTGTATGAATATCAATCTCAACATGGGTGATTTTCATAAGAAAATTTATAATAGAAAATGATGTTTTTTATGATATTAATTGGTGAGTATCATTTAATAAATATGATTTATAATCTCATATGTCGTGAATTTGGAATGAACCACTCAAGGGCTTGTCTCAATGGAATGGTAAAACGTTTTAAATGAGAAAAATAAGGGTGTAAAGAGTCTAATTGTATAGGAAAAATGATGAGTTGAATAAAGGTAAATAAATTACATCCTAAGGTACCATTTACCAATTTATATATTATGTGTGGGGGAATATGATAATTATTAATGTAAATGACCTAATAGAAGGGTTGAATATTAGACCAGGGAAGGTAATATGCTATAAGAATCATTGAAGTGGAATTATAGAAGTGTTTATATATTAGGATTCAATAATTATTTTATAGAATTGTTTTTATTGATGATATTTATTATAATAATAACAAAATGTGTAATGAATTTTCTATAAGAGTTTCACATATTTTATTTTCAATTGTATGTAGAATTGCCCCATTAAAAATGAAATTTATTTTTTTGGTAAGGTGATATTTTATGAAAAAATTACATTTGAGGGAATGATAACCCCTACTATGTTCCTAATGTTGATATAGAAATATTTAATTTGGATAAATAGATGAAAGTTATTTATAATGTAAAATTACATATTATTGATGATCTTGGAATTGGTTAGTGATTTTATTAAAAAGTGGTTTATGTAATCTTTGATAAATCTTGTTATATTGTTTTATTTAGGGAATATATTTGATAGTCAACAAATTTATTAAATGAGTAATTATATAGTGATTTTTTCTAATCATTTATGATATTAGTTACATTATATAGAGAATATAGTTGTTTAAAAAAACACTGGCATGTTTTAAATGAATATTTGGTCATGTTATTCCTGTGTTAGTACAATGAAATTATTTTCTACTTTATGTTGTTCGAGGATTAAATTTATTAAGATTTTTTAAATATACTAATATTTTTTTTAATTTTGGTTTAAGGAATTTATTAATACATATTTTGGTGGGGCCTTACGGTTAACTATAGGTAGAATTGTTTAATTTGGACAAACGGTGTTGTTATTAAGGTTTAAGATATTAACATATTATTTAATGATATTACGATTTATCTATATTGGGTAACCTGCGAAAAAAAAGTTATTTTTTTAAATATATAGACACATGAGTAATGATGTTTCATTTAATTAATTTATGGATCATATAATCTTCTTAAATTCAATTCTTGTTCTTTGGGAATGAAATATTCATCTTCAATATTCATTTCATGTAGTAAGAGATAATATTGAAATTTATTGAAGCACAACCAAAAAATGATATTATTTTTATGAAATGGATAGAAATAATGTAGTTATATTTATACATGTTCTATATATTGATAGTAAAATAATCCCTAAATTCTTGGAAATGTATCATGAAATAAAAATGTTAATTTTTTTTCATTCATTTCCAATGAATTTACAGTATTTTCGCCCCTCATTGATTTATTGTTTTGGTTCATTAACATTCCCATTACCATATTATACATCACTATCTATTATTTCATAGACATTTTTTCACCTTCATTACAACATTTTAAATTCTAGGAATGTTATCCTTATCTATGAAACCCGTTTTTTGTTAATTTTGTTAACCATTATATTTTCCACTCCCCTTTTATAATGGATGTTATATTTTCTCATTGTATGTTCTATGACGAATTTTTCAAATATTGAAACATTATTGAATGAGATAAAATTGTTTGAAAAAAATTATTTAAGGGGTGGGATATGGTAATGCACTTGAAATTTATTTTAAAATAATAATCATACTGATATCTTTCTTAACACAAACCACTGAGCTGTAATAAAATTTCAAAATAATATAGAATTAATATCATTTAAAGATATATGTTATAATAAAGCTATTTAATTAGTGAGATTGGGTATGATTAACTCCATTATTAAATATGTTTACACTATATCTTATAAATAAAAATGTACTGATTAAATCTGTGCAAATAATCACTAAAATTTTGGTTAAGTAATTTTATGCTTTAAAAATATATTTTATTCAAAATATATTTATTGAATTTTATGTGTGAATTTTATTATTATTTTATAATACATTTATAAATTTTATTTTAAACAATTGATACAATATTTGAAATTATAATTTCATAATATTTTTAGGTTGAATAATTGTGAAATTTTTTAAACATATTGATTTCTAAATGATTGGTGAAGAATTTTTATTTTTCAAGTATTATAACTTTTATGACATTATTATGATGTGTGAAAGAATTAATAAGTTAAAAATTTCCTAACCAAATATAATTTTATGGAGTTAAATAAAATATTTTAAAGCTTTAAAAAAAATGGGAACCCAAGATTTACTTTTGTGAAAACAATTTTATTTTAATCAAATAAAAAACTATGTTTTTGATTTTTTCTATTAATAATATGCTTGGATGATAAAATTATATTTTTTATTGATCCAAAAGACTAAAATTCATCCATTTTTTATAAAAAAATCATATAATCCAACTTGTTACTAAATTTTAATTTAAAATTATTATGCAGTTAATTTTTGTATATTCCTAAATTTTATTTCCATGTATTATCTATTGATATATCTAATGTAATTTATTAGAATTACAAGGAATTAATTTTTTAAAATGAATTATGTTTTTTCAATATTCATTTATAAATTTAGTGAATAGTTCAGCTATATTTTTTTTTCAGAATTAATTGTAACTTTGGTGAATATTTTTCAGCTTTGTAAGGGTAATTTAGGTAATTATGTTTAAAAAAAATGTATAAGGATTTAAAAAGTAATCTAAAAACTAAAACATTATTATTTTATGAGTTTATTTTTACTATCATAATCTAATATTGAATGTTATTTCAACATGGTTTCATTTGTTTATAATAATGATAATAATATTAATTTATGTAAATAATAAGTACAAAATATCACTTTTTTGATTTAATATATCTAATAGTTGTTTCATTGGGATAAAAAGTTGTTATTTTTTGTTTAATTTTTTTTATATAATATAATAAATAGTTTTTTTTGTCATTTTTATTTATTTTTTTAGTGATTTAACAATTACCATATTGTATTACGCATCACTGACCAAGTGCATCTGCAAAAAGTAAAAACATAATGTAAAAAGTTTAAATAATTAACAAAGTGTTATTTTTTGGATGAGTTATGGTGTCCAAAGTATTTTTTGGAAAAATATAATTAATTATGGATGTGTTATTTTTTTATATCCAAACTAAATTATATTATTTATTTTTTAAAACCCCAATAATATGTATATTCCAAAATATGACATTAATGGTATATTATATTAAACAATATTTTCATATATGATTTATAGTTAACATAAATATTATACTTGTCCATTATAAATGTATATGATCAATAATATATACAATATTCCATTTATGATTCACTTTTCGTATTGTAGTAAAATTTGTTGATCTATAATAGTAAAAAACATTGATATCATGGTAATCATCAAATGAGTTAACTTAGGAGAGTTAAAATTAAGATATAAGAGATCAAAAATCACATTAACATGTCTACATAATATTTTTTCAGAATATTTATACTTAAAATTATCCAAGAAAAAAAATTTATCAATTTTGTGCCCCATGAACTTGAAAATTAATTGACATTAATTAATTAATTAAAATAATTAAAATGAATCCCCACTCCTCACTTATATATGGAAAAACAATATCCCCTATTCTACATCCTTTATGATCCACATAGCTAAAAAACAACCTAAAAATCCAATTATTAATTCATAAATACATTGTAATGGTTTTTTTATTCTTGAAACATCATTCCTAGTGTCTTTTTAGATAGATCTATAGGAGGTTATTTAAAGAGGAGATAATTATCTTAACTAAGAATTTCAATTTCAATTCTTATTATACCTCATTATAGTTTGTAATAAAAAACCAACAAAATAAAATAATTATATCATATATAATTATAGGTTATTATTGTAAAGTAATATCCTTTTACACATATTATTAATCAAATAGGAATTAAATGTATCACATGTATGTACATTGGGACTACCGCCTCCGGAAAAAAAAATATGACTCATTTTCCATCACCATATTTCATTGTTGGTTATTAGGATTGGTTTAATATTCTTAGATGATTTTTTTGACATAATTATTATTATATAATTATAATAACTTATATACCCTTTTACTAACCCATCCATAAGAAAATGATAATGTCATTCATGTGTACGTGTAGACTACTACCACAATGAAAAGTTCTGATTCATATTTAATTTCATTTTCACATGGATGGTAATTAGAATATAATTAAATATTATATATGATATATATGAGAAAATAATTATTTTTTATAGTTAAATTAATATTTCCGTTTATTTATATTTATCAATAGAAAAGTGGAAACATCACTTGTGAGGATGTACAGATTACCATCTCCCTGAAGTGATGTAATAATTTTTTCATCACCAATTTTTATGAATAATTATATTAGTTTGCATGAGGAATAAATATTATACTGATGAAATGATTAAAACTTTAGATATTATGTGAATATGATCAATGTATATGTACCATAACTAACAACACAAAATTTGTATGAAATATGAAATATTTAACACATAGAAAATAGTATTTAAATACTTAATTATTAATAAATGGGTTTGTAAATGATGTAATTGGATAATATATGATATTATATGTTTTTATATGGATCTATTTAATAAATAAAAATATTTTAAATTTCATATAAATCAGCATAGAGGACTTTTGAAGAATGTTGGATGTACGACAATGGTTTCTCATTTAACAATTTTTTAATGAGACATATGTTATATTCCACAATTTTTTATATTTATTAGATTATATAATACCCATGAAATTATTTTATAATTACTCTGATGAAAATGTTTAGTATTTTTTAATACATCAAATTTTATCCTTTTTTAAAGGTTTTTGGGAGAGATTACCAAAGAGGTAAGGGTTTTATGTTTCAATCTCATTTTAATAATAATTTCTTATGCTAGAAATTACATTGAGGTATATTACATTATTTTTATATAATCAACATATTATATTTTCATATACTTTTATTATTATATGAAGTTTAAGTAACAATACCATTTTTATATTTTTGATACTTAAAAATATTGAGAAAATGTTATTAAGAAAAACATACTTGATTTCCAATTTGGATAAGAAGTTTTTTCTTCAATATACATACTATATTTAAAATAAATTGACAAATTTTTTATTACTATATAATGAATTATTTATTTTAATTTTACCAATATTTTATATTCAACAAAAAGTTGTAAAAACAATATTCTTGTTATTTTATGAAGGAGGTACTTTTTATCGAAGGTGTGAACATAATTTTTTACTTAAATAATTATGGCATGATCAAAATTTCTCATCATCAAGATAGATAGATGATATAAATATTTCATTAACATTTACATAGCTAAATTCAAATAATAGTTTTTCACATAATATATAATTTTTTAAATTTTAAATAAGTGGTTTAAAAATTAAAAGATTATTTTTTTTCATGAAATATTCATGTGATATTTTAAATACATTTTTCATCTTTGATAACACCCTCTAATGTTACTTATGATTTTATATAGTTATGATCTAATGATACATTCCATATTATTTCTCTATATAGTTTATGATTATGAATATGAGATGCTTACAAAACCCATTCGTTGTTCATGGGTTATGATTTGGTGATATAATGAATGTGTAAAGGTATTATGTCATACAAATGGATTTATTTATATTATTTGATGGTTGGGTCCATTTTATCTCTTAAATTCACTTGGTAAATAGATATTGATACCACATGAGATGATGAGGAAATGTGTGTACATGGTTTTGAATATCTTTTTTTTCATTTTAGTGCATCATAATTACTTCTTCAAGCTATCCTCATAAGATTATTTGTGGACTTGGTTGAGAATAGCTATATTTATATTTAGATGTCTGAGTTTTACCAATTTATATATATTCCCCAAATATTATTCACTAACATGTTAGTGAAATTATTTCTTCACAAAATTATGATTTCTTATACCTATTATTCTACATATCAATGTTATAACTCTTGAATGAAGATTACTACTTTAAAAACGCTTATTGACCATTCTAATAGATATGAATTGATTTTAATGTTTATTAATATTATATTTTATGTGTATGAGTTTTTATGTTGATAACATAAACAAGAATATTTTATCATAACCTTATGACCGTCTAATAATTTTATAAATGATATCTTTATTTTTTTAACTTTTTAATGTATCTATTCTAACCCTTTCCTATGTTTTAATTTCCCAAGATTTTATGAAAAGTTCTAAGTATGACATGCATATATGGGAACAAATATGATGATATTTTTTTGGTGATATTGAAGTTTTTTTAGGAAATAAGTTGATTATGTATCTAATATCTGAAGATACAAATCCTATAAAACATTTAGGCATGTATATTTTTTATATGTAATGAATATTAATATAATAAAATAAAATAATTATGTATGTTTTTCTTGGGTTCACTCTGTAATTTTGTATCAACAACCACATTTTTTCAATATCTCCTTTCAAATAGTATACAACCAAAATAAACATCCCCTATTGATATTTCCTAGAGCCAAGAATATATTTTCAATGGACTTGACCTATTCTAAGATATCAGTGGATTAATAGTTTAATTAAAGCATAGAGGATTTTTTAAATAAAATTTTCCATCATAGGTGAAAACTGTTATGGAACAAAAGTTTACTCATAAAGTAATGGTAATATATCATAACCTGGGTCAGTTTATCCACTATTTTATTGATCTTCACTTCTATAACACCCTTTATATTGACATTCTCAATAGGGTAATCCCTAAATTAACCATTTTTTTTATTCCCTTCATTACTCTATGTTTCCTTCCAAAACAATATAACTCAATTAGTGAGATAAAATTGATCATGAAGATTGATCCATGGAAAAAAAAATTATATAAACAAAACAATTATCATATATTCCTAGGGATTATTATAATGGTTGTTAAAGATATGTTATTTCAAAATCAAGTTCCTAATAATCCTACAAAACATCCTTCAATACCTTCTATAACTACCCCGAATCTAGTAACCTATAGCCATCATATACTTTATTACATTTTTATAAGATTCATGGGATCATACCATAAGGGATATAATAATATTGAAGTCATGAAGAACTATACACATGAATTATTCAATATTAAATTGTAAAGAAAAATATATAATGAAAATCTTATATTCATCCAGGGAAAATCAATCAAATACACTTTCTTTATATAATAATAAAAGTAAAACATAAAAAATTTGTAACGCCCTGACCCCAAAAGCCGGAAGTTGGTGCTTTCCTTTCATACATTGGCATGATCAAAAGGGATGAAATCCAAAAATATTGATCTATTTAGTAGGCTTGTAAAAAGATATATACATAAATTCAACATTACGACTTGAAAATAAATACAACAAAAATTTATTCCGTTAGAAACATCCAATCCTCATAGACTATGTCTGCAAGTCACTGATAACTGACTTCTTCATATCCTAGGAAAATGAAACATAAAAAATGGGTGAGATAAAACTCTCATTAATAGTAAGTAATATATCAGAAGATAACATAAACATTAGGCATGGAGAATAATTGAAAACATGCTCCTTTAACAATAATAAACATGAACAATTTATGGCAAGAATATGAGCGCAATAAATAATTCCATAATAAAACATAATAATGGGTATTCTACTAGTTGAATAACCACATGAACCATCAATATTATTTTCATAATGAGGTAATTTATAAAACCGTACATTCTGAAACATTTTATCAATGCATCAGCCAAGAAGTCTAAAAATGATTAAGGCATCAACCAAAACTATATATAAAATTGGGAAAGTCCTCAAACAATTCTATGTTTAATTGCCTCATGAGTCCTACCAATGAATCGAGGATCTATAGTAGGATCCACCCATCACTTACCAAGTCCAATACATTATTCATATGAAAAGATTGAAACATAACAAAAACATTCGTATTAAATCTAGCATACAAAATGTCAATACTGTAACCCTAAACCATGAATTGTATAAAAATAACACATCCATAGTCAAATATATCACAAAACCTTCAATACAATATGGAAGATTTGTATCATAATAAATCATACTCGATCAAGAATAATATCCCGTAAAGGCTGTTGACATAGTTGAAAATGATCAGTAAAAATATTTGAGAGAAATATCCATTTTTAATGAACTCAATTAAAAGTCATATAATTTAAAAATAATTCATTTATAATATAGATTTTAATAAAATTTTCTAATACCACATAGAAAATTTTGAATGTAATTATCATTTTAAAACATTCATGTTCATATAAATAAATCCTTAAAACCATTTTGAAAACATGGACATTAATGAGAAAGGTTTAGATGAATAAATCTTTAAAACATTTAAAATGATGTTTTAGTAAAAAAAGGACCTTAAAAATAATCCCTTTGAAAACTATTTTATGAAACATGGACATGGATAATATATAGGACACAATATATATTTATGTAAAAACAACCTCAGATAATAATGTGATTGTGAAATTAACCCTTACCTTGCACTTTCCCTTGGTCGAGGGTACGTTTAACCTCTTGTATACTGACCATAGTATGTTATTAAATTATACCAGAACAATATTCATATATATTATATCATACATGATTCATTTATGACTTTATACTACCCATATAATAACTATTTCATTTTTAAATTAACATTTTGGGTAATAATCTCATTCTTTATCGTATGTGTTTAAACTTGTTATTATTGATCGAATAATTTAGATCATGATTTACATACTTCTTGAATATAACACATTATTAATATATCATATATATTTATAATATAAATATGTAAAATAGATATATATATATATGAAATAGAAAACACCATTTATAGAGACGGTAGGTCGTACGTACGCATAAACGATGTTTCCATTTTCATATCTTATTGAGTGGAAGTAAATGAATAAGATATATGTAAGTACATACCTATATATATATATCTATTAAGTAGTATTATTATGTCATATATTACATACTTATTAATAATATATATTTTTATCATCATCATTCATTGGTGAATGTGGAAATGAATCTCATCACGTCGTGGAGACGGTAATCAGTACATACGCACTTGTGAAAATATCATTAAATTGATGGTGAAATCCTATGTAATTGGATGTTATATCATATATAAAGAATAATTAAAATGTTATATTTATTATTTACATCAATTATACTCCTTATTATACCCATCTAAATAATGAAGTGTTTGAATAACAAACAACACCACAATGTGCAGACGGTAATCCGTACTTACACGCATGTGGTGAAACTATCATTTATTGGATGGATAGAATAATGAATATGGTTTTACCAAATTTATAATAACATCTCAGTATGTATAAGGTACTAGAGTTATTATTTTTTTATGGAAACAACAAAGAAAGAGAAAGGGTAAGAAGAAAAGAACATGAAAGAGGGTGGTGAAATTATTACCTCCTCTTTGGGTGTTTCTTTTGATCTAATCAAAAGAGATCCATAGGTTGGATTTATGATCATAGTAAGGACTATATATTGATTTTAGGGAAGTTGGGAGGATGTTTGGGCAGGTTTTTACCGATGAAAATGGATTTGGAGGAGTGATTTTGATAGAATTAGAAGTGCCCTTTTATAAGATAGGTGAGGGGCAACTTAGGAAAAGATTGAAATATTATTTAATAATAAAATCCATTGGGTTTATAATAATTCAAAAATGATTTATTTTGAGGATAAGGTTAGGATGGGTTTATAACCATTCCACTAATAGGTTTTAGAAAGGTTTATCTCACCATATTAACCTTATCTTTTATATTTACCTCTTAGTTAAATAGGTAAACTTTTACCATGTATTATCTTATTATTATTATAATTGGTTAATAAACATACTATAAATTTCCAAACGACCATAAAGTGGTTCATTAATGATATATCTATCATTATATAAGTTATTTGGAAGAAACTTCGATTTTTAGGACTATTATATAATTTAATAATATAATATTTGTTTTAAAAACTCATTTATATCAATTTTGACACTATTTAGTATTTGTTTTTTTGAATGTAATATCAACATGATTACTTAAAAAAATACATTTAATCATAAATAACATGTCATATTCACCTATAAAATTTGTTGATTTCATAAAAACATTGAAATTATATTTATTTTAATATTTATAATACCATTTATTTGATTCGTTCATTAATAAGGTAATTACTGCATCATCATCGTGACATAAATAAATATAATTATTTAATGTAAAAAAATTATAAATAAAATAAAATTATGTAGCAAATAGATTTCTATTTCTAATGAATATTTATAGTCGAAAAGATAACTTATATAACTTCTTGTAAAAAAAATTACTAAAAGATATAAGTTTATGTCATTTTTGTTTTCACTTTAAATTAATTAATATAAAGTGTCATTATAACTCTGAAGTGGCTCAATGTGGTCCCCAAATCGACCCAAGGATTCCTATGGTCGGACATGTATCATCTAATAGGAATAGGACACATGTTTAGGTAATTTAATATTATAATAATATTTGTTTACCCTTATTTACCAGATTTACCCTTTAACTATGGTAAATAAAATATTTACTAAAATAAATATTCATAATGTATAAAAAAACATTACCTATTTACACAATTTGGACCTCCTGAATAAAAGTATGGAATAAATTTTTCCAAATTCAAAACACATAAGTGGTTGAAATTAATTTAAAATTAATTCCCGTTGTCAAAACAAAAAGTGTGTTTTTACAAAATAATAATTATCAAAAGATTAACACTTGTTTAGGTCCAATTTAAACGTGAAATTACATCCAATGACCTAAATTATATTAAATAATAAAAATATAATCTATTTATACTTTAAAACCAATCTAATATATAATTTAACATAATAAATTATTTTGATTAAAAAAGTTGTTTTTAATTAAAATTGAGTATTTTTTTCTCAAAATATGAAAGTTATCAAAAAAACACTAAAATTTTATCCAAAATAAATTTTTGTGTCTCGATTTTAAATAAGATGTTAATTTTGTCAAATTGAATATAAAAAAAGTGTCAAATAATATATTTAATAAGGGTTCGTCATTAAAAGGAGATAAAATTTCATTTTTTGGAAAATACATATTTTATCTGGAAAATTAGATTTGTTCTTATATTATGTATAATAAACATAATATGGAAGTTAAAATTATATTGAGTATATAAAATTCAAAATTCAGTAAATACTACTCATAACCGCTTTTTGAATGACTAGTTGGATAAGTCGTGGTGTGCTTGAACTGGGTGTTGCGTGTAACACACGTTATTGAATTTCATTGAAGAGAAAACATACTATGATATATTGCGGTGTTAGAATCTCCCCTCCTTAAATAAATTTCATCCTCGCAATTTAAAATTTTTCTTTGAAAAAAATGGTTTGAAATAGAAAAATACCATTGTGTAAA
This sequence comes from Viscum album, assembly GCA_963277665.1. Taxonomy (NCBI): domain Eukaryota; kingdom Viridiplantae; phylum Streptophyta; class Magnoliopsida; order Santalales; family Viscaceae; genus Viscum; species Viscum album. The sequence goes on along the minus strand of OY728135.1, from coordinate 1,495,012,077 downwards.
ACCCACATTGGGAAATGGGTTAATAAAATTTAGTCTTAATAAGAGGGAAAGGGAAATGAAAAAGTCACCACCGAATTCTGAACTTGAATAGAAAAACATTTTTTGAAATTAGATACACATAATTGGGGGAAAAGTGTAAATATTTATATGGAGTGATTAATCTCATCAATCAAAAACAAGTGTAGAATTGAGGGCCTCAAATCCATCAATATAGGATGATGTAAAATATCATCGGTTCAAAAAAAAATATGGTATTATGATAACACATTTTTGGTTTTAAGATCCCTTCCATAAAGTTTAAGAAATAATTAATTCATAGAATAAGAGGATATATATATATATATATATATATACTTGACATGAAGAGTTTCATCCTTCAACTTATTCCTTCCACAAACTCATCTTTCACTCCAAAAGATAATATAATTCAAAAATATTCTATTTATCCTAGTACTATAGGGTTTCAAAAATAATGAATTTATAATTTATTTTTTTGACTATTAAAAAACTAAATAATAAAAACCAAGACATCACGTATTCCAGCGGTAGGTGATCCACCCTTATCGTCCTTCGGTTGCAGGATCAAGTCTCATGGAATTGCCGGACATGACAGGTTGTCGCCCGACCTCCGGGTTGCCCTTTTTATAAAAATCCCAAAATAATATTAAGAAATTATTTAAAGATAATAATAGTATCCAAAATCAAACATAATCCATTACAACCTTTAGACTTACCCAAAATACTTCTGTCCAATCTCACAGTCAAAAATTTATATAGAAGGTAAACAAAATGAAGATCTCTTTTTCAATGTAATAACATATGAATAACTTAATCATGTATTCTTTTAAAACATGGCAGCACCCTAAATTACCATAAAACCTTATTTATTTAATTCATACTCCCATATTCCTTATAGAATACTAGATATATTCGTTATATCCAATTTTCTTAATATTCCAACAATGATGGAATTAAAAAACCATTAATTAGTTCTAAGGTAGTCAAGAATATCCAATATAATTTTTCAAAATCAACCATATCTTATTCCAAAATCACTACCTCAGTATCAGGACCATATTATGGTTTACCTTTCCTTCAACCATGTATTTTCCAAAATTTGTAACCTGAAACTATGTCACTTTACTTGGTACCATGCAGTCTCAAATCCTTAATGAAATAATACTATAGTAAAATTCTTATTTATTTCCATAATTAATATAACTTGTACATCATTGATACAACATTCAAATGAAATAATTCCTTAATAACAACATAATAACACTAGTCTTTAATCTTCATCTGTGGTAGTATCATAACTTGATTATTATCCAATAGCATCATTTGGGACATACTCTGATTATTTGGACATTGATTCGCATGTTGTCCCAACTCCTTGTAGATGAAGCATTGTACATTTGAAACCTTTTTCTTACCCTTGAAATCACATACTTGGTGTCCTTTTTCTCCACACTTATAGCCAACTCTCATTCCCTTCAAGAATTTAACAAGGTGAATCTTTCCACATTTATCACTTATGGGAAAATCCTTCTTTCCTCTCTTCCCTTTATCCATCTTTTCCCTACCATAATTTTCTTCTCTTGCTTCCCTTTAAAGCCATAGGACTCAAAATAATTCTTTACATATCTTATTAACACATGATATTATTTCTTCATTTAATGAGAATACATGGGAGACTATTTCCCTTTTAAATGGTTGGTTAATATAATAAAAGATATGATTCTTTTTAATCTTTTGATCTTGTGTATTGAAGGAATTATTACTCCTTATACTAGGCATCATTTCTAAAAAATGACACACACCAGGTTAGTTTTTGAATCGCATTGCATAATTCCAAACATGTAAAATACCAAATGTAAATTTAGAAGATTATTAATATAATCTATAATCATAAAATGTTTTATTTGATGAAGTTTTTATTCATAAATCCTTCATAATGGCTTGTAATGAAAATATGAATTATCCAAAGCATATCCCCCAGGAGTGTTGTAACCAAGACTAAAGCAAGGCCCATTGTTGTGTACCAGGATACCCCAGGTCAAGCTCGAAACACCTTCTCAGAGTTTTCACTCCTAGGTACATGTGTTCCAGAACCACCTGTACCTGCTCGTATCCAGATAGAGATGAATTGCTTGGAAAATACAAAAAATCTCTAAATTACCAAAATTCTAGGATGTTCTTCTATACTAATTCTCAAAGTCTCTCTTTGGGTAATTTGATCTAATCAAGGTCTAGCTAAGTATATTTTCCAAGGTTTGTACCAAAATTCCTCTATTACCAACTATAACACCCCGACCCTATAAGCCTAGAGTTAGATCATTCTTTTAATACATTGGCATGATCATAAGGAATGAAATACAAAAAGACATATCAGTTTGGTAGCATTGGAAAAATGATATATATATAAGTTCAACATTACAACTTGAAAAGAAATACAACAATAATTTATTCCATTGGAATAATACAAGCCTCCTAGATTATGCCTCCAAGTCACTAATAACCAACTTCTTCATATCCTGGGAAAATGAAACATAAGAAAGGGGTTATCTCAATTGGTCATTAAGAGTAAGAAACATATCAGAAGATAACATAAACATTAGGAATGTCGAATAATTGAAAACACATGAATTTAAAAATAATAAACATGAAAACTTTATGGAAGGAATATGAGCCGAGAAAATAATTCAATAATAAAACATAAACATGGGTATTCTACTAGTCCAATTACCACATGAACCATTAATATTATTTTCATAATGAGGTAATGTAATATTACAGACATTCTTAAACATTTTTTCAAGGCCTCGGTCAAGACGTCTAAAAATGATTAAGTCCTCGACCAATACCATATATGAAATTGGGAAATGCCTTGGCGAATTCCACGTCTAATTGTCTCATGAGACCCACTGATGCATCGAGGAGGTATAGGGGACTCCAACCTTTAATAAAAAACTCCAATACAATCCTCATATGAAAATGTTGAAACATAGAATAATCATTTTTATTAAAACTAGCATACAAAATGTCAATACATTAACCCTAAACTTTTAATGGTATAAAAATAACACATCCAATATCATATATGTCACAAAACCATCAATACAATATGGAATATTTTTTCATAATAAATCAACCTTGATTAAGAATAATAATAATCTTTAAAGGATGTTGATATAGTTTAAAATGATCCGTAAAAATCATTTAGAGAAATATTCATTTTTCATGAAATCATTTAAAAGTCACGTAATTAATAAAAGAAGTGATTTAAAAGACAATTTTTAATCAAAGTGTCTCATACCAATTTGAAACATTTTAAAGTAATTAACATTTTAAAACATTCATGTCCATAAAAATAAATCCGTAAAACCATTTTTAAAACATGGTCATTAATGAGAAAGGTTTAGAAGAATAAATCATTAAAACATTTAAAATCATGTTTTAGAAAAAAGGTCCCTTAAAATTAATGCCTTCGGAAATTATTTTATGAAAGATGGACACAAATAATAAATATTTCACTATATAAACTTTTGTAAAAACAACCTCGGATAATAAAGAGATTGTGAAATTAACCCTTGCCATGCACTTTCCTTTGGTCGAGGGTATGTTTAACCTATAGTATAATGACCATATCATGTTATTAAATTATACCAAAACCATATTCATATTCATTATATCATACATGATTCATTAATGACTTTATACTACCCATTTGATAATGATTTCCATGTTAAATTAACATTTCGGGTAATAATCGCTTTCTTTATCGTGTGTGTTTTAATTTGTTATTCTTAATCATTTTGTTTAGATCACGATTTATATATTTCTAGAATATAGCACATGATTCATATATCATATATATTTACAATATAAATATGTATAATATATAGATATATTAATTTGAAAACACCGTTTATGGAGACGGTAGGTCGTTCGTACACATAAATGCTATTTCCGTTTTCATATCATATTGAATGGAAGTATGTGAATAAGACATATGTATGTGCATAAATATATATATATATATATATATATATATATTCAGTATCATTATTATTTCATATATTACATACTTATTAATAATATATATTTTTATAATCATCATTGAATGGTGAATGTGGAAATGAATAACATCACGTCGTGGAGATGGTAATCTGTACGTACGCATGCGAAAAATTATCATTATATTGATGGTGAAATCATATTTAATTGGATGGTATATCATATAAACAGAATAATTAAAATTTTATATTCATTATTTACATCAGTTATATTCATTATTATACCCATCCAAATAATGATGTGTTTGAAAAACCAACTAAACCACGATGTGAAGACGGCATGCCGTACGTATGCACATATGCTGACATTGTCATTTATAGGATGGATAGAATAAGGAATATGGTTGTACCATATTTATAATAACATAATAGTATGTAGAAGGTACTGGATTTATTTTTTTGGTATGGAAACAACAAATAAAGAGGAAGTGGAAGAAGAAAATAATTTGAAAGAGGGTGGTAAAATTATTACCTCTTTTTCAGGTGTTTCCTTTTGAGTTGATCTAAAGGGCTCCATAGGTTTGATTTATGATCAATGTGAGGACCTTGGATTGATTTGGGAGATGTGGGGAGCATATTTGGGTAGGGTTTGGACGAGCCAAATGGATTTGGAGGTGTGATTTTGAAAAAATGTTAACTTCCCTTTTATAAGATAGGTGAGGGACACCTTTGGAAAAGATTGAAATATTATTTTATAATAAAATCATTTTTTGTTTCTAATGGATCCAAAATGATTTATTTAGATGATAATGTGGGTATGGGTCGAAAAATTCTCTACTAATAGGTTTTATACAGATTTAGGTCACTGTATTAATCTTATTTTTTATATTTAACTCTTAGTTAAATAACATAAGTTTTACAATGTATTGTATTGTTATTATAATAATTGGTTAATAAACATACAATAAAATTACAAGTGAACCTATAGTGGTTAATTAATGATATACCTATCATTATATAAGTTCTTTGGAATAATATTAGATATTTATGACTATTATATAATATAATAATATAATATTTTTTTTAAATACTCATTTATGTCAATTTTTACACTATTTAGTATTTGGTTTTTGTGAAAGTCATCACAACATGATTACTTATAATAAAATACATTGAATCAATACTAACATGTCTTATTCACATAAAAAATGGTGGATTTCATAAAATCTTTGAAATTATATTTATTTTAATATTTATAATACCATTTATTTTAGTCTTTCATTAATAAGGTAATTATTGGATCATCATTGTGTCATTAATAAATTTAACTATTTAATGACTAAATTTATTGATTAAAATATAATTATTTAGGTAATATTTTTATCATTATAATGAATATTTATATCTTAAATGATAACTTATATAACACCTTTTAAAAATTGTTTTGTTAAAAGATATATTTTTATGTCATCTTTTTCTTTACTTTAAATTAATTAATATAAAGTATCATTATCACTCTCAAGTGGATCCAAGGGGTTTGAAAATCAACCCAATTATGACCATGGTCTGACATGTATTAGAAAATAGGAATAAGACACATGTTATGCTAATTTAATATTATAATAATATTTGTATACCCTTATTTACGAGATTTACCGTTTAACCATTGTAAATAAAATATTTACTGAAGTAAATATTCATAATTTCTATAAATAAAATTTACCTATTTATACAATTTGGACTTCATAATTCCAAGTATTAAATCCATTTTTCCAAATTCACAATATAGAAGCGGTATAAATTAATTTAAAATTCAATCATGATGTCCAAACAAAAAGCGTGTTTTCAAGAAACAATAAATATCAAAAGATTAACAATTGTTTATCCCCGATATAAAAGTGAAATTACATCCCATGACCTAAATTATATTAAATGATAAAAATATTATCTAATGGTACTTTAAAAGTACTCAATGAATAATTTAACACTATAAATTATTTCGATTAAAAAAGTTTTTTTAATTAAAATTTCGTATATTTCACTATTCAACAAAATATGAATTTTATCAGAAAACACCAAAATTGTATCCAAGCTAAATTCTTGTGTCCCTATTCCAAAAAAGAAGTTTATTTTGTCAAATTGAATTTAAAAAAAGTCTCAAATATGGTATTTAATAAGGGTTCTTCATTAAAAGTGTTTAAAATTTCATTTTCTGAAAAATACTTCTTTTATCTGAAAAATTAAATGTGTTCTTTTATTATGTTTAAAAACATAATATGGATGTTAAAATTATATGTAGTATATAAATTCATAAATTCCATTCAAACTATTTATAACCGTTTTTTGAACAACTAGTTTTGTAAGTCGTGGTGCACTCGAACTCAGTGATGTGTGTAGTTCAAGATATTGAAATTATCTGAAAAGATAACATATTATGAAATCTTGGGGTGTTACAAAAATGGTCATATTAAATGATCAGTAAATGAATATAGACTATAGAAGTTTTCATGTGTAGATAAGGCATTAAAAATTTGTAAGAGTGGATAATTTTTAACTATTTCATTAACCAATAACTTTATATCCAAAATCTATCAATGGAAAATATCAACACTAAAATAAAATGGATAATAATAACTAAAATTTTAATGTAGGAAATTCCTAATTCTAAATTTCATTATCTTACCATCAAGGGATCAAGACAAGATATCATAAAACATAACTTCAAGTCCATATGAAAATAATTTTTACTAAATGGGATGGTATACACAAAATTCCCAACTAATATGGGAATCTATTGTTTTGTTAGACTCATCGATGAATCAAGGGATATATATAACCAGACCCCACATGTTAGTTTCTTGTCCAATGAATTTTTTTTTTATATTTCGAAATTATTCAGAAAATTTATCATGAATTATGAGTATTGAATCATGAATAAAGATCATAAATATTTCCCTATTAAATAAATTACATAACATTCCTTCACATAAAACCATATATTGAAATGGTATATGATAAAAAATACTAAATATATTCATGATATTAAAAATATTGTCATTATGAAGAAAAATAGTTTCCACTTAATCATGGTGGGTGATCGATAATGTGATCACAGGAATAATTAATAATGGATGATAGAATAAAATAAAAATGTTTCAATATAAAGAAAAGACTTGTGAGGATTAAATAAAAATGAAAATAAAATATTTATAAAATCATTCCTAAAAACATTTGAAACTATATTCTAAAATTGATGATATAAATTAATTTAAAATTTATTTTCAATCCTTATTGAAAATTAAAATGTTTCTTTTCCAATTTAAAATTCATAGAAATGAATTTTTATTGAGTAACCATTGAAATCGGTAGAGGAATAAAAATATTAATTAACGGTTATGGAGGTGGGAAAATCCATTCACATTGTGTATGTCAAAAATAACATTCCTATTTAGTATTTAAACAAGGGTGTTAATATTTTATGTTTTTTTTGACAACTTACATTAACCAAATATATATATATATATACATGTAAATAAATAATTCATATTTATTTTATTTATACATTTCTATTGATTATAATTTTCATGTTTTAAAATATTTATATATTCTCAAAATTTAATTTTTAAAATGATCTTATAAATTATTAATGAATTTTTTAAATACTTTCAATAATTATAGTATATTATTATATTATATATGCATGTATATATAATCAATTTTATTTTTTTAATATATTTTCCATACATCTTCTCGAACCTACTACAACCATGATTTCATAATTCTTCTGACCGTGTCATCAGTGAATCATGGTGTACTAGTGCTAGGAACCTTCAAAAATTCTATGTTTATTCATATTCATGTGATATTCTATCCATGAACAATATCATTCATGTTTTAGTTTCCCTGAAATACACATTCATGTAAAAATATCACCAAATACATGAAATACTTCTTCCGTATATATTTTTCCCATTTGTGCTCTATTTTTTCTAATTGTGAGTATGATTCATCTTACCATACTAATAATCCATCCCATGAGAACTCCTTTATATAGTATAAGTTAATCATGTTCATATCTATGGAATGAACACTTCCAAGGTAGTTGATATACTCCTCTAAGGAAGCATGGATCCTCCATGACTCACTTCTCATCCCCCATTAGACAATGTCGCAACTTATAGTTCATTGCAGCTTGGATCCTTTACATAAGAATCATCCCCACTCATCTCGATTTTATGGGAGAATATACATAAAAATCATCAGCATCCATCAACCTCATCATGGTATCATAATCATCCTCTATGACTATTAATAGAGTCTCCATAGTAACATATCATCACAATCTTTACACGGGAGAAGTATCACCAAATTTTATATTTCACAGAAGTAGATATGTTTCTCTAGAGTATCAAAATAAAATATTATAACTGAAGTACATGGTATGGGTTTATCCTCTCAATGGAAACATCTATTTACCACTTCATAGTAGAATCTCCACCATCAATGCTAAAACAACATTCCATATTCATGGATCCATGCCTGAATAGTAACAATATCACTTTAGTTTCATGGTATCATATCCCATGTGATGTATCACATTAGTAGATACCTTCTACAAATTCACGGTAGTTGATCCCTTGTTCCATATCATGGTAGAATGAACAAAACAACAAATTTTCCTTCTACTATACACCTACAGTAGTCACATGATTGCGTGATCTTCACTGACATGATAAAAATCCACTGTCATCATTAGATGATATATGAATTTAAACATGTTATACACTATGTTATTTGTATTTTAACGACATTAATTTGTTTACAATAATAATATAGAATATATATTTTTTTATATTTTAATAATATTTTTAAAAAAAATTAATTGTTGAATTGATTAATTTATTTGTGAGTAAGTTATTCATTTGATAACACATGAACTATAAATTTTTAGCTGCTATAATTTAGTGAAATTTTTGGAATTTAATTGATTTTAATGTTTAATAACATTATATTTGTTTTTATGTTATTTATAGTACACATAATTTTTCTTTCTAATATATAATTTTCTTGATATAAAAACATTATTAATGTATTTTTGTAATTATTAATTTATTGATTATTTATTTTATACATTGTTTTTATTTATTTTAATTATTTTATTTATTTTATGTTTATTACTGTAGTTCTCATTATCTTATTTAAAAAACTATAATCCATACTGATCATATGGGAATATTATTTTAAGGAGTTCAATGTAGAAATTAAAATGTTCATAAATTATTATTTGAATATGCATGATATTTAACCTGGTAATGGATTTTGGTTTCCATTTTTATAACATTAACCTTGGTTGGTGTAATTTGAATTTAGAAAACTCACATGTGATGTGAAAAAAATGAGGGAACTATATGACCCTAAATAATTTCTATATAAATAAATAATGATTCTTAAAATGATAGAGATAATTGATATATCCTACTCATGTATAAAGATCTTACATGAATATTGTTTCATTGATGAGATATCAACGAAACTTTAACATTCACATTTTTAGTGCTAAAGTTATCAAAGATACATGAGCTAAATTGACTTCAATATGAATTGATATTTGATGTTTTTCTATTTTGTATTCGTTGTTAAATAATTTCACAAACTATTTATTCTTAATCATCAGTTTCTGAATCTCCCAATCAAAACACTATCTTGAATCCCCTATTCTACAAAACCAAAAGAATCATCCTTGGGTTACGAATCTCGAAACAAATCCTATTACTATAGTTTGTGACTCCAATAAAAATTCAGGTTTTTGGTGCCTCTTAGTATTGTGAAGTCTAGTATCAATAAATAAGGTACCACTACATTTAAAGTGATGTTTTAGTGGGTAGCATTCTTCTATTTAAATAAGAAATATTAATGAGTAGGGTTGTGTCATATTAATCCATGCTATAACAGAAATCATGTGTTTATATTTTATTTCCATATAATTTCATTTTTAACACTTTATTAAATATTATTATTCACACAATACTAAAATCATATTTAGTATTTGTTTTAAAATTTTCAAAGGACTATTAATCCCCCCCTCGAGTCCATTATTTCCATTTTATTCAACCTACATTCCTTTTACACTATTGTAAAAACATATAAAGGGATTTTTGGTATAAATTTTACAATTATCTCTTTAAAAAAATTAAAATAAAATCAAATATGGTTCAAAATTACTATAAAGAGTCATTTGGTCATATAAAATCACATTCTTTTAAATAGTTTTTGAGACATGGGCATGGAATTTAAATATTATTTAACAGAGGAAACACTTTTAGATTTTCTTAAAAATTGTTTTCTATGCAATATTAAGTACCCAAGAAGGTAAATATGAATCAACTATTATAATTCCTGAAAAATAAATAATGGATAATAAAATAGATGGTGTTTACTATAAAAATTATAATATAATTCTTCCAGTGAAAACATAAAAGTAAATAATCATGAATAAGTATGAGAATGTGAAATAAACCATTACAAATTCAATAACTTTTTGATTAATACCCTTAAAATATTAAACTTGAATTAATTCCTAAATTTCATGGACTTTTAATAGATTCATATTTTATTATTTACAATGGGATTTTTATGAACTATATAAAATAAAGATGGTGTATAATATAACATAATCATAAATGAAGTGGAATTGTCATTAAAAACCCTCACCTCAAGTCCATATTTCTTCATTATCAATATATCATATTGTATAATAAATATATATTTATTATACTTTTTAACCACTATATAATTCATCCTTATCATACCATAAACTATTTATTTATAAAACATTTCCATCCATTTATGATCAATTCGATATAAAAATCACTATTCTAGGTGATAATTGTTTTTTTCATGCATGTTTTTATTTAGAAGTTCTGTTCCATTACATTGATTGTGGTCCCATCATCTTCGTAATATTAATAATGAATCTTTTTTTATATTTATTCATTATATACACTTTTATAATAGTAATATAAATCAGTTATGATAAATGAATCACTTCTCTTCATGGAGGTGGTAATCCCCAATTAGACAAGAGTGATGTTATCATTTTCCAATGGATATAAAGGTTAGAAGATAGATAATATCTTATAATTATGAAATCATAATAATTTCATAAATATCATACATAAAAATTATTATGTTGATGCCAGTAGCCCATAATCGGTGGTTAATTTATTACATTAGTATAATATAGAAGATTTCACATCCCAAATGATATAATCTTTTTGTAGTTTTGGTAAAATAAATTCATATATAGATCTCAGATTATAATTTAATTCCTCAAAATAAAACATAGTTAATATAAAAAATTATACATCTTTGAACAAAATCAAATATTCCTTATCTATATCTTGGGGAACAGAAATAAAATAAAGATGAGTTTAGATTCTTAGTATGAGTTATAGAAATAAGAAACTATCAGCAATGAATAATGAATAATCATAAGCCGTAATAAATTTTTCAAGTTAAATATATAAAAACCCATTCAATTTCTTCAAAAACTAGACTATATTGATTAGATGCGTCAGAATTAATGTACAAAGGTAAATAACATAACACATGTCCCACTTAATCAATAATATGACCCAAAACGCATCAATGGATAATATTAATTAAATAATCTCATTTATAATAATAAAATAGTTATTAAGGAATGAGATTTTTAATATTGGAAATCATGATATCTATACCACTAATTCCTTTAACATTTTGGTTTAAAACTATGTATAAAAACTCATTTAATTCTAGATTAATGTTTCACCTCACAAGACCATTGATGGATCAAGGGGAATTATAATTTCCACCCCCAACCATCATGGATTTTACAATGCATTACTCATATATCAAATGGAAATTGTAATATTTGAGCATTAGGCCTTATCAATAAATTCCCGTATTAAATAAAGACACATAATAACAATATTTCCAAAATAAATCATATAACATAAGAACTAAAATAATGTATATATAAATGATATATAGTTCAAGTAATAATATTTTCAATGATTAATAATATGGATATTTATGTGAAATCTAATACTCAAGGACCATAATAAAGTGAACATTCAATGGAAATTTAATTATTTAAAAAATAATATATAAATATAATTTTTTAACATATCTTACTCAAAATGATTATAAACCATCTAGTTAAAGAATACGTATGGTGTCATAAAAATATATCTCTAGTAAAGGATATGTAAAATAATGGGATGCTATCATTGATTAATAAAAATATCATAAAATGCATTTAAAATTATTCTTGAGGAAGATATCCTTTAAACTATGAAAAAAAATTCAAATAAAACTATAGGTATCCATAATATTTGGAAAACCATTTTATCTAAAATATAACTATTTAAAATTTTAAAGTAGTCATTAAATAAATGATTGTTCATGATCATGGGAAATTTCTATTCATGTTGTGTATATTAAAACTAATATTCTCTCCACATTTTGGAATGAAAAATAAAAAGTACCTTGTTTCATAAATGACACGAATTTTCTTTTAAAAAATATTGTTTAAAGAACATTATGTATAAAAATGAATTTTAAAAATCATTTTAAATAATATTTGAAATCATTTTTATAAATAATGGATTTACAATACCTGGAATTTTGACCAAATAGAGAAATTAAGTCACCTTTTATTAAAATAATTGTTAATCAATTTAACTACCAAATAAAGGGATATACTAATATAACATGAAAAAATCATGAATAAAAATTGGAGAAGAAAAATAAGGGGGTTTATTAAACAATGAAAAAATTATTTCATTCAATATAAATTAAATCATAAAAATTCCCAACTAAATTGAGATTAGAATGTAAACCTCTGACAACTTTGGTAACATTTGAATCATAAGACTCATGAATGAAATGAAATAAAATTAATAATTAAATAACATTAAGATAAATTTATTCATTATATAACATATGAAAAGTTTATTATATACAACTCATAAAATAATTATATTTTATAACATTACATATGTCCCAAAGAAAACAATTTGAGATGAGAAACCCTTACAATGATCATAATGTTGAAGTGAAAATTCATTGATGAATTTTTTGTTTATATCAAATTTAAATCAACCTAAAACAATTTGAATTAAAAATTAATATAATAAAAAATAATTATGCACATAGACTTATAATATCAAAGTAAATGAAAAAGTAATGTAACCCAATGGAAATAATTAATGTTTTTAAATTATTCACGACATGGTAATTTTCAAGTCAAACACCCTTGGTTGAAACAATTATAATTAAATTTTAAAATACAATTAATTATTAAGTATTTTATATATTATATGTAAATGGGATATTATATACACCATATATATAAATTAGGTTCATAACATTATAATCATCCTTAATGGAATGAAATTGAAGAAAAATCAATTCCCTAATACTTCCTATTGGTTAAACACACTTTAAATACTAGTATAATGGATTTATTCAAAGTATTAATTTTAAAAAAATAAATTTATTATTATAATATATTATATTATCCTCATATAACATCTTACAACCCATTAATTAATAATATTTTATTGTTATTATTGTTTCAGGCGTTAATTGCCTTGTTTTTTCATGTCTGTTTTATCATGAAACATATGGTACTTTTTGAAAATATAGAGTTCAATCATATAAATAATTATATTAATTTTATAAATATCATATTTACTTTTTTCAGGAAATTTCAAAACCATTCATGAAGTTTGTGAAAAGAAAATGAGTCATTTTGCTTCATAGAGATGGTAAGCCATACATATGCATGAGCGAAGATATCATTCACTTAATGGGTGAAAGGGTAAAGAAGTTGATGGAATATTAACATCACATAAATAATATCATTTTTTATTTATTATATATATTATATATTTCAATCATTATAATTGTCCATGAGATTTGGTGATGGAAAACAAATTTTAATCGATTCACGTGGAGGTAGCCCATCATACACACATGTGATGGTTTTGTTTCCCATTCGATAGAGGAGGAGAAGAGTAATTTTTATGATTTTTTCGACGTGATTAGCATCATAATAGGGAAAACATGGATCAAGAGATAATAGCTAATTTCATACTATTATAGGGTTTCAGGTCAGTTTTACCATTTTATTGACTTGATTCTCAACGTGATCCTTTTTGGCGGGTGAGATGGTCGCATCAAGACTAGGATGTGTATCCTTTTTATACTGCGAAAGAGGATCCACCATTAAATGGACCTAGAGGTAAATTTTAGGGGGTAGAGTGTTTTTAAAATTGGACCATGTCATGTATGATTTCCTTGGATGGTCTCCCATCCATTTATTCATGGAGCCAGAAACACCCAAAGACCCTTTAATCCATGATTCATATACCTACATTCCAAATGCATGCACTTGTATGATGATTGGGACAATGACATTTAAGGAATCCATTGGTCGAGAGGATGGGAGTTCAGTCTCATCATACCCTTTTGGGGTTTATTATTTACAACTATAACAATCTCTTATAGATTTATGCAATGTTCATATGTTCGTGAATCCTTGGTTCATTCCCAAGAACGTTTCCATGAATTTCCCCTAAGTTTCAAGATCATCGAAAGGTATGCACAAATTTGGAATAATATTTATGTATCCTACATTCCGCACTAATGAATAAATCTATATTTATTCATGGGCCTTCATTGATGTTACCCTTTTATGGATATATTTGGGATTCATTGGTCTTTTGTTGAGACGATGATGAGTTAAGCCAAATGAAGAGGTGCTCCATAGATTATCATCATCTAGGGGAATAGATATTGTTCTTCTATTGGGATCAAACCCATAATATAGGCTTCCTACATATCCTAATGAGAATAATCAGATTCCATGTAGTTCCATGTGATTTGGGACTTACAAATTATTGGAGGCATTTCTTTGGGGGCATGATTGGGGCTTCCTCATGGGAGCTGCCCATTTGAGAGAAATAATTCAGCGCTTACTCCTTAATAGGTGTCCCTACCATGTCTGGGGGAATATTATTTTTAAATCCTTCTATGGATAATTTTTCTTGAGCTTGGGACTTTAGACAGGCATCCTACATATCCCGGTCTGAGAAAGAATTAGATTTGTCGTAGTTTGTTGAATTTGGGGTTTATACCAAAGCAGAGGTCCATGTTTCAGGAACCATAAGAAGGATCTCAACTCATGTTGATTTGAGGGTCTGTTTGGGGATTACAGGTAGGGAATTCATATGTTTTGTGGCTATGCGGGTGTCATGATCATCACCAACCTCTAAGCCAACATGATTCATGTTTGGTGTGATAAATAGGAGAAGATAACAGATCTTAAGATTGAATGTTCTACATCATCTACAAATAGATGGTACAAGATCCCAAATAGAGATAGATAAGGGGATTTAAATATGTCAATTTCCTATACAATGTTTATATCTGTGATAGTAATTGTTGAAAATCTATCTAAACATGTCTCAAGTTGAGCATAAGAAGAGAAAGAGCTCCACCTATCATGGAAAGGGTAGGGATTTACCTCAGGGGGAGTTCCCAAAAATGATTTCTAGGAAAGGGTAGAGGAATTTCTCCTCAATAAGGGGAAATGAAATTTGATCCCTTTGACTTGTCACTTTCCCTTATTGAATGGAAAATTCAGTGATTTCCAGTGATCCCTATTATGAGGATGTTCACAAGATTATTCAAAGGTTGGGCCCCCAATTAGCATGGGAATGTAAACATTAAGATATTCCGGGGGTCCACACTCTTGCTATGATTACCCACGTGAATCTTCTTAACATAGGTATGTAAAGTCAGAAGTAACTACTGATGCACCTGATGGTTTTATCATATGGGTCTGGTGGCTTTAAAAGAGGCTTTGGCCTGATAATGATAGTCTAGTTAGCAGTGGGGATTCATATGATGTGAATGAAATGAAATGGAATGATCAAGTCCAGATGAAAAAAATCTATAAGTTACCCCATTCTGCATACCATTTGTTCATGTGGAGTGGTGTACCCTCTGCATGGCTAATTTCTATGTTGGTGGAGGGGTCGTCCACGTACTAAGGTGGTACGCAGACTTAGATGTCGTTTGTGTATCAGGGTGGTATGTGAACCTGGATATTGTCCAAATACCGTAGGGTTATTAAGCCTTAGGTTCTGTCTACATAGAGTGTTTCTATGTGGTGATGGATTCTATCCACGTAGTGAAGCACTATATAGCGTGGGGTTTTGTTCATATAGTGAGGCGTTATGCAGTATTCTGAATTAAATAAGGGGAATTTATCATGTGGTTCTTGGGAAGTTCATCCATGATGGGAATATGATTCATGATTCACTAATTATTTTCACATTTATTTATTTATTATTATTATGTTTCCTTACATTCATGGTACGTGGTGGGTTTATACATGATGGAAACAATTCGTGATTTCTTACTTTTTCGATTTTTTATCTTCAAAGTATTGTATATGTGAATTCCAAGACCCACCCAAATCCAATCCCCTCCTCATCTACCATTGGGGACCTTTTATAGGGTGTTGAGGAGGCTGTACATATGGGTCGCATGGCACTTTTTCTGTAAGACCATGGGGAAATCATTCATGATGCGGACTACTCAATCTACCAAAGTTTGAGATACTGAGGTTCGCAATGGAAATGGTTCGCGGTGCCAGTGGGTTTTAGTTATGATAATCACCACTTCAATCCCATGAATGAGTTTTCTTATTCGCATGATTCCTTTGGTTTTGACAGAACCATGAAAAAGTTTGGTTTCTTGGGGGGGTTCGCAGTGGTGTACCGCTTCATCAGATTTTCACGAACGACATGGTTCACTAGAGGTTGTACACATGTAGAAATTATATGCCTCCATTCCACCAATTACACCATTTGTGGTGGCTTGGTTATCTATAAATTTATCATGGTATAACATTTTGTGGGATATCTATTCAAAGTATTAGTTTGGGGTTAATGTCATCTACATACCATTATTGGAATTCTGTGTTCAAACCACTCAAATCCATTTTCCAACATTTATTTATTCAAAATTCTTCTCAATTTCTCAATGAATCATGAATTTTATTTACTCATAAATTTTGTGGGAGTATTTTCCTTTCCTTTACATAGTATCCAGGACCCTGGAAATTATCCCTATCGGAATGAGGTCCGATCAAAATTAAGAGGAGGCTATTATGATGTAGATAGTGGTCCAAAACTAAAATAGTTTTCGGTAGAAAGGTGGACCCGTTTGGGGAACCCTGTCTATAAATAGGGTCCCATGTATTTTTCCATTTACCAAACATCTTGGTGAAAAGTACACTACAATTTGATCTTAGATTTCACGGCTTCTGCATACCATCTCCTTTGTAAACTCCTTTGACCATGAACCTTGCTACACCTACCACAAAATAAAAACTCTTCATGGTCACCTTCTTCTATGAAATAAACTTTTAAATCCATTAGCTAAACATTAATTTTAAATATTAAACATTCAGGTCATCACTTAGGATAACTACAAAGAACATCCTGGTATATGGATCACCAATTCCACGAACCATTTGGTTCTCTGAAAATATCATCATAGGCCAACATCTTGCAAAGAATTATATGAACCATTTCTGGTGTTCAGTACACTATGCCTTACTATACAGACTTCTTGTAGTACTATTTAAATTTTTGGTCTTTTTTCCAAGTATATTTTTGGACTGACCCTTTTGAAAGGTCTTTTTAATGTAGGATAATGGAACTTCCTCTTATCTCAATAGAAGAAACCAAAAGGTGGGAAACTATGGTGGAAAATTCTAAAGACAAAATTTGTTCCTACATCGTTAATCAAGAGGGTATCCTTAGAAATATACCCTATCTAGAGATTATATATTATATAATATGTTTCTAATTTCTTATTTAGAAATTTGGAATTATAGATGATGTTTCCTTGCCACTGGTTCACCGAAGTGGCTTCACCATTAGCCATGAGACATATTGAGAGTATGACCAGATGAATATTCATTCCATTGGAGAGATCATGACTGCCTTGTTCTAGGATGATATATTTGGTATGAATGGCTCTTTGTGGACACAGATAACTGAATATTGCCAAACTAAATCTTCCAACATAGTTGTTTAGGATTACCATACTATTGTTCACTATTCATTAATCAACCCCTATGGAGGATAGAGATCCAAATGGGATCTTCTATAAAGAGGGTGATTTTATGATGAATGGTCCAGGTCGTTATAGGTTTATCATAACTTCTTGGAAGCCTCCACGCCACTGGAAACTATCAACCTATACCAAGTGGTGTGGGTCTCCCAATTCACAATCTATTCACTAGGGGAGATACTACCTGAGCTACTCATCTACTTGTGTTTTAGAACTAACACCTTCAACTTTTCCCATGCTGAAGTGGGGACCAGTCTATGGGTCCTCTACTAGATAGAGGGGACTTCCCATTATTAGTTACATGTATGATAAGCGTTGTCACACACGCTCTCAAGATAATGTTTTTGATTTAGCTATGTCCTGCATAGTGGCTGACCTAGGTTGTTCTCTCATGGAGGAAGTGAATAAAAAAACCCTTAACAGGCTTGAATAAAACAACAACAAAAAAGATAAATAAGTGAAATCAAATTAAACACAAGATGGTGGGTTGTCTTTGTGACATTTAGACGATAAACTAAACAACATAAAAGAACAATCGAAGACATCCTTTATTTAAAAACAATTATATAAGAAGATGTAGTTGATCAAATATTCCACATTTATCATACATTTATCCTTATATTCTATTAATATAATGAATTCAACTGTAATCCCCTAACCTTTTAACCCCCAAACACTACAGAAATTGGAACGACCAAAAATACTGCAAAAAATGAGCCTTCAATCATCTTCGGGACAGCCAATCAGAGCACCCTACTTTGATTGTGATCGAAAATCCAACATAGGGTCAATAGACAATTAGGGAAGCATATCCACCTTATATTGGTGTTCTAATTTAGTTTGGGATGAATCTTTAACCCTAGACTTCTATCCCAAGTTGATTAGATATTGCGAATTATGTTTCACTCACACGATTTACACAAGCTCGACCACACAGTCAAGTGAAAGTCGATCAAGTAACATAAAAATTAAAACTCAATTAATTGATCAAAATTTAAAAATTAAATTATGTTTATGGATTCAAAATAAATAAATGAATGGAGTAGTAATTAGATCAACTAGGAAAGAGATCCCGCTTCCATGGGTAGGGTTGTCATCATGGAGACATTTTGCATAAGCAATGGATTGATTAGGGAACACCCAATATCATCTCCAATCATAGATTCCATACCAATAAAAAAATATTAAAAGTGAATAATACAGAATATTTATTGATGGAAATTCACATTACAAGCATAAAAACATGGAAAAACAATGTGGAGGTAAAAGAGGAGAGCCTTCTTGGAAGAGAACTTTTCACAATTCCTTAATTATTACAAGGGTTTTGAGGTGTTCCCAAGAGCCACCCTTTCTTCAAAACCATCCCAAACCCTCTACAAACCCTCCCAAAGATTGATAAAATCGTTTAAATAGTGTTGGGTAGGGATATTTTATCAAAACATTTTTAAAATTGAAATTAAAATTTGGACAACTTTTTTAATCCCACTTTCACTGCATAGTTTAACTAAAAAATGCGATAATTTTTAGAATTATAGAAGGATTATTTAGATATAATCATGTCCTCGAGATTCCTTCAAAATTTGGGCTCATTCCCTATCTAGATTAAAACGATATGTCCCAAATAGCGAAGTGATGTCCAATTTGGATAGTTTAGTCCAACTTTGTATTCATGGACCATTTACTCCACTCTAATTCACAATACAGATCCCAT
This sequence comes from Viscum album, assembly GCA_963277665.1. NCBI lineage: Eukaryota > Viridiplantae > Streptophyta > Magnoliopsida > Santalales > Viscaceae > Viscum > Viscum album. Next base: position 1,494,992,154 of record OY728135.1, on the reverse strand, counting down.
GTATTAAATAGAATTTGTATCTCATTAAGTTAGGAACATGGTTACAAAATTTGACATCAAAATAATGTACAAAATAATATTAATCCTTGAAATATAATGGGGAATTTTACAAGAGCTAAACTGTAAATTCCATAAAATTTACAGATGAATGATCTAATCCAAAATATTAAATAAATTAACATATTTATCACAATGTGAGGAAATTATTTTATTTATTGTCAATAAAATATTCAATAAAATTTAGTTTTATCAACTCCCCCATACATACCCTTTTTCACTCCTGGTCAAAACCTCATGTCATGTATTCAATTTTTTTATAAGATATGAATGTTCATATTCCACAATCCATAGTGGAAAAATATAAAAATTAAGAATCCAATCAGTAGAGAATATCAATAAATTTTAAATTCATTGTCTCATAGGTTGTGCAAAACAAAATCTTGCGAGATAAATAACACTAATTAGAGCTAAAATAATCCATGGATCTACTGTTCGACTAATTCCCCATGTGTGTGTGTGTGCCAATAATTTCAAGCTTGTCTCTACACCCTTTATTGAGTATATTTAGAGAAATAAAATCTTTTCATCTTACATGATTCTATTCTAGTGAACCTTTTCAACATCCTTTGTAAAAAAATACCAAAAACCACTCTTTTAGGCATTCCAAAAAGTCAAACCATGGGCTCCCGACCTAAATATATCCACATGTTGTACATTTATTCACTCCCATATTTATTGATTTTTTTATTTTTGATTATATTTATATATATTGAGGGTGTAAAACAGTCACATATTAGGTTAACACACATAGGTCCATTTGGTATAGTAATGGAAATGATCGAAAGAGAAAAAAAAGTATGGAAAGACCATGTTATATGATGAAAAAAATTAGTTACCCTAAATACACATTTAATTGATTAAGAGAAACTACCAAGTCATGATTGTTTTAAAATATGTGCGGAGAAATGAATTAAAAAAATTACCATTAATAAAAACCAAATGAATGGTGTCAAAATCCAAATGTTTTTACTATTACATAACCAATCATATCATCGACGACTTCCATTTTTATAAAACAAATCAACCATTGATGATGAAATCTTACTTATGCATATCATTATACAAATGAATTTTGAAAACATAAATTTTCAATATGTTCCACATGATAATGTTACATGATATATATATATTTGATTATATTTTTAAATTTTTTACCAAAAAGTTAATAGAAAACTCACACAAAACACAAAAATGAAAATCCTAAATATCTACCCCAAAATGTATTCCCCTCCCACACACATAAAATATTTAATTTTACTCAATTAGAACCTATGAGATGATATATGAACATGAAACATATAATTTTATATAGGACAAAGAATATAAAAGTGTAAGGTTTAGGAAAATCCTGATACGCTTAAGTGATGATGGGGTCATGCATTGTCATAAAATCCACTGCATTAGAAGAAAGTCCCTCAATGTATTTCTTCAATTATTTCCCATTGACTGTGAATCCCTTTCCAATGTCATCTTGGTGATCTCTACTGCATCGTATTAAAAAATATTAGTTACAATATAAGGACCCAACCATCTAGAACACAACTTACCAAGAATCTACTTTAGTCATGAACTGTATTGAAGGAATTTGTATCAAATATAAAACACCCTTTATTGGATCATTATGTCTATATCTGACTTTATATTTCCTTATAGAGCCTTAAGTTCTCATATGAGGATAGAAGATTCTCCTCAGGCTCTTGAATTTGCATCTTCCATTGAATTCCAGATTGGGCCATATCCATGGGGAATTTATTGGTTTTTCAATATGCCTGATGCATGACATCCACGAGGAGATGAAATCCCTTCCCAATGAAAATCTAAAATGGGGACATACCAATAGTAGTTTTCTTTAATGTCTTATATGCCCATAGAACGTCATCAATGTGCTTTCTCTAATACTTCCTATACGGATGCACTATTTACTCCAAATTTTGTTTCAATTCACGATTTGAAACCTCAGCCTAGACATTTGTTTAGGGGTGGTATAGTGTTGATGTTTTGTGTGTCACCCCACACTTCTGAAGGAGAGAAGCCAAATTCTAATTACAGTAGCGTATCTCCTGATAACTGATTATAAACTTTGGTAATCCAAACTGAAAAAAATATTTGTGTCTTGACAAATTCACTACAACATGAGAGTCATCAGTCATGGTGGCCTTAGCCTCCACCTATTTTGTGACATAATCAACAGAAAACAAAAAATATAAAAAACAAAGGAACTTGAAAAAATTCCAATAAAATCCATTCCCCAAGCATCAAAAATCTCACAAAATAATATGGGTTTTTGAGGAATATCATGTCTCGTAGAAATTTTTCCTTCGTGTTGGAATCATGAGCATAACTTACAATAAACATGGGCATCACAGAATAAGCTATCCCAATATAAACTATAGTCAAAGACTTTTAGAGCTTTTGTTGGGGTCCAAAGTGTACACCACAAGAATGTATATGACAAAAATGAAAGAAAACTCAAAATCTTGATCAGGAACACACCTCTTAATGACTTGATCACTACACATGCACAAAAGGTAGGGTTCAACCCCCACCTAAAACTTAGACTCACACATTAACTTCTAGACTTGATTTTTCTTTAAATTTGTAGGGATTTCATAGGAAACAAGGTAGTAAACTAAATATTAATACCAAGGATTCATACATCAGATGGATTAAAGATGCTTATCAGGGAAAGTTTCCTGAAGTGGTTCCTAGTCTAATGTGTCATCCTCAAGTGTGTGAGTAAACATAGTCATGTGACCTACCACAAGGTTTTCTGGACCTTTCTTATCCTTTATTTCAATATCATATTCTTGAAGGAGTATCCATATGATAATTATGGTATTTGAATCTATATTCTTCAAAAGGTACCGCATAGCTGCATGGTCAGAAATAAACAACTACTTTATAGCCCAATAAATATGAACTGAATTTATCTAAAGAAAATACAAAGGCAATGAACTAATTTTCTATGGTAGTGTAGTTTTATTGGGATAAATCTAGTTTCCTTGATGTATAAAAATCATGTGTGAACATACCTCCACCCTTTCAGATAAGACATCCCCAACTGTAAAGTTAGAGGTGTCACACATAAACTCAAAAGGAAACTCCCATAGTGGGGTATTTATGATTGGTGGAGTGGTAAGACACTCCTTTATATCATCAAATGAAGTCATGTAAGAGGAATCAAACACAAAATCAAAATCCTTTTGACATAATCGTGACATAGGAAGAGAAATCTTACTAAAATTTTTGGTTATGTTGTAATAAAATCTAGCATTCCCTAAGAAAGATATAACATCATGTACACATGAAGGATAGGGTATGGATGAAATGATGTCAACATTAGATCTATCAACCTCTATCCCCTATTTTGACACTACATTCCCTAAGAAAATCCCATGTTCTACCATGAAATGAAACTTCTCAATGATTAAGACCATATTGTTTTCAATACAATGATTAAATAAATTTCCCAAGATAGAGATTCAATCATCAAATAAAGAACTATATACTACAAAATCATCCATAAATACCTCCATCATGGTCTCAATAAAATCAAAAAAATACACACCATGCAACTTTTAAAGGGACCTGGGGCATTGCAATGTTCAAATGGAAAATTTCAGTAGGAAAATGTACTGAATGGTTAAGTGAATTTTGTCTTCTCCTCATCCTGTAGAGCAATACGAACCTCAAAATATCTAGAAAATCCATCCAAGAAACAATAGTGCATTTTACCATCTAGTCTCTCAAGCACCTGATCATTAAATGGGAGGGTGAATGGTCCTTGTGAGTAGACTAATTTAGTATCCTATAATCAATACAAACACTCCAACTATTTTACCCTCATTGGAACTAACTCATATTTCTCATTTTTAATGGCTATAACACCACTTTTCTTAGGCACAACCTGAATAGGACATACCCACAAAGAATCTGAAATTGGAAATACTATACATGCCTTGAGTAATTTCTCAACATCTTTTTTTAACAACATCCAGAAGGGTTGGATTGAGTCTCTATTGTAGTTTCCACACTGTTTTAGCCCCATCCTCCAAAATAATCCTATGCATGAAAATGGAGGGGATAATACCTAATATTTCACCCAAGGTCTGCCCAATTTCTCTGATGTTCTCCCTCAAATGATTCAAATGTTTTTATTCGTGTTCACAAGAGAGATTGTTAGTAATGATAATAGGTAATATTTTACAACTAAACAATTATGAGTGTTTGAGATTAGATGGAAATGGAGTGATTTCCAATATAGGGGGTGATTTATGGATGGATATAGTCATGTAACTGAAATATGTGCATAAAGAGTAGCAATATCAGAACAGACAACATCAAAATTTGAGAATAGTTCATCAAATCCATTAGCATACTCAAAAAACATGTCATAATCAGTATTCACATGATCAAAATTAGAATATGAATCCATTTTAAAATCAAATATAAGAGTGTCTCGTTCATTAGAAATGGGTTTGGAAGTTCTCTTAGACATAAAACTAGAAACAATACTCATAATATCCCTATGCACCAGCTAATAAAACTCCATGGGGTTTTTACTTAGTGGCTCAAAATGGGAGATAAACAAAAGAATGGTCTTCTAAGGGGTACTTCATGGAGTCTATAGCATTAAATATCACAATTTCATCTTTAAACTCCATGGAAAGTGTACCCTCATGGACATTTATGATTGTTTTGGAATTTTTGAGGAAGGGGCTACCTATAATAATTAGATCACGAGAACATACTTTATCATCCTCCATGTTAATAATGTATAAGTATACTGGAATGATCTTGTCTCATACCCTAACAAGTGCATCCTCATGGACTCCCACTAGATATGTTGTAGTTCTATTTGTCGACTATGTCACTACTCTCATCGGCTTCAACTCTATAACCTGTAAAAAAGATAATATAGATTGAGTCATCACATTTATAGATTCTCTTAAATCACATAACTAATCAAAAAAGTGTAAATCCCCTATGGTGCATGGTATGATGAATGTCCTTGGATCCTTGCACTTTGTTGGCATTGCTTGAGTTTATGTAATGAGTGCTGACACATTCCTTCCAAGATTGATCCTCTCATTTCCCTTGATCCCTCTTCCATTGGTACAAATTTCATTTAAGAATTTGGAATACCTAGGAATTTTTATAATGGATTCATGTAAATGGATGTTGATCTCCACATGCTTGAATGTATACAAAACATCTTTCTTCATTGACGCTTTATCCATATTGTTGGTTTGAATAACTCTATTTGGAAAATGAATGGGTTTAAGAAGAACAAAATTTATCTTTTTCTTACCTTTATCATTCTCATTGGGTTTCTTATCAATTGGTTTTGAATGGTGCATCTCCAGAGATGAGGTGAATCCCGACAGAATAGTTGGTTTAGATTTATCATTCATTTGCTTCCCAAATCTCAATATGATGGCACTAAAATTTCCCTTGGGATTTGGAGTAGGTTATGAAGGAATATTTTCAGAGTTCTTCTGTACCAGTTCATGTAGGATAGTGGAAATCTGGATCATTTGTGTCTTCAACTCCATCATCTCCAAACATTGACTCTTTATCTCATTCTGTTGGTTGAGAAAAATTTTCTTCAAATGATCATCAGTGTTAGAATCTACCATGGTTGGGGGGATTCCCTTGTTATTGGCTTCTTTATGCATGGGCATCAAATCTTTTTTGGGGTTTCTGAAAACCCTACTAGTAATGCGGAGGATACTCGAAGTTTTGTTGAAAAGGGGGACTTTGTTGTTGTCCAGAGCCATACCTCATGTCTGATTGATCCTTCCACCCTTGGTTGTATGTTGGTGCAAATAAATCAATCTTCTTTTGGGGATATGGAAGTTGTTTCTTGCTGACATTGTCTGCCAAGGAATACTATTGCACAATACTTTTACTCTTGTAGTTAGGGGAAACAGTCATTTGGGTGACTTATCTCTATGCGAATTCCACATGGCTTTGATGGAGGGGTTGGGATGTCTTTTATGCCATAGAAATCTATCTCACCATAGTTTTCAATTATTCCATATATGTATCAATCAAATGACTTTCAAAAGAATATAGAGTTACCTTATGTACTCCTTTATCATTTGGGGTACCTTGATTGCCAAATTGTTGATAATTTTGTGCCATATTTTGAGAAATTCACTTGCGGCTACTGGGGTGTTGTTGACCAATGCTCCTCCAGCCGCAACATCCATCATGCTCTACTCCATAGGTGTGAGTCCTTCATAGAAGTACTGTAATAGGAGTTGATCATTGATTTGGTGATGTAGGTAGCTTGAACAAAACTTCTTGAATCTCTCAGAATACTTATACACTGACTCCCCATGTGCCTGCTTGTTCCCCGAGATCTCCTTTTAAATGTAGGTGGTCCTTGATGATGGAAAAAATATCTTCAAGAAAAGATGTTTCAAATCATTCCAACATGTTACATCATCAGGTTGTAAATAATACATCCAATCCTTTATAGTTATATTAGGTGAGAATTGGAAGTCTATAATTTTTTTGATCTTAAGAGGCATTTATTGGATTCATTTTTTAGCATACCACATTGAATTCATGAAAATGTTTTCTAGATCTACACCAGATAAGCCATGAATGTTTGGAAGAAGTTGAATTTACCAAAATTTTATTTCAAAGTCTGATTCAATAGTTGGATATGCAATGTGTGTCGGTTGATAATTAATATCAGGTGCATCCAACTCTCGAGTAGTCTTATTAAGATTATTATTGTTATTTTCATCCATTTTATCTTGTTTAATATTGGTTTTAAAAGATTTTTAAATTTCAAAATTCAAAGAGTGGAGGAATTCCTCAGTTCGTTAAATGTTGACTCTTCCTTTAGACATAGATTATCTGATTCGAGCCCGCATGCAAGTATTGGAGCATCTTAACCACATTTTGGGGTACCTTGCAGTCTAATGTAATATGGTTAGGAATTTTTTTCCTGATATGGAAAGGGAAACACTAACACTACTTTTAAATTTGTGCAAATAAGGCTAGTGGATTGACATTACCATGTTTTGTGGAGAAGCGACTACTGAAATTCCTAAGAACATGTGATATATTCTCTGTGTGAGAAACATGGGATTGAAATGGATTTACATTACCACCTAGGGTTGATAGAATCATAGAATGTATCATTTTATACCAAATAAGGTTATTTTTAGTATAATGTTATACAATAAGTACATATTATCATGCAGTTTAACATCATACAATTAGGATGAATGCCAATCAGTTTATCATCGTGCGGTGAGGATGTGAGAAAAGGTGGAATAAAATTTAATTTAGATTTTAGGTAGAATATGAGGAATTTCTATTTATTTCATAGATTATTGTAGGCTATAGGACTCAGGTGTCATTATGTATCCCCTGAGATAAGGATCAAACCACACATCATCCTTCATAGGCGACTCCTCCAATGTAGGTTTCAGCTAGAACATAGTGGGTGGAGGAATTAGTCCATTTTGGGGTGGCTAAACTGGGGTGAAAATCCTGATACCCGTACTCATCCTCTGAGGATCAGAACTACATCAATTGACTGATGCTAGAGTGAAATGTCATCTCAGGTGGGAGCATCTTTGGGTCATGCAGTTTATGGTCATGTAGCAAGGAAGTTGAAAGAATAGTTGTTTCAGATGCTTTCACTAGGTCATGCACTTCCATCCGTTGAATATGCACTGTGTTTTTTCCCCTCATACCCACATTCCAATGGTGGGAGACATATATCAATTATTTAGGGACGTATTATCCTTGATCAAAATGAGGTGATGATATTTCTATGCCTCCTTTTGGGGATTCCTCCACAAAACACATCGCTTAGTCTAAGTCTCCCTTAATGATTAAGACATTGTTTGTGAATCACTTTCCCGGTTCCATATCATTGGGGAGACGAGTTAATTAGCCTTCTTCTTTCAAGACATTCTAAGGGTTCACGTAAGGAATCATCCTTCAATCAGGAGATTAGACATGTAACACCCTAGGTAAATAAAGAATATGAAATTTTTATATTTATCCATATTTGTGAATAAAATGTTAATATTAATTTAAAGGGAAGTCTATGCTCGATGTCGTACCCAATACGCAAAAATGAGTTTCTTGGAAATCTTAGGTTGCACTCTAATAATAAAATAATATTATTTTAAATGGTAGTTAATGCCTATCCATTGTAATGGCAGGAATGAACATAACTAACTACAAAATGATTATATCTGTTTGTAAAATATTTTTACTTTTATCCAATAAATGTTAGAGGCGTAAAATGAGAATGAATCCAATTTCAAGCGTAAATATTCTAATATTCTTTAAAAGGTCAATTAACCGCCTTTTGATGGAGAACCCTATTTAAATCCACTTTTTGAAAATTTCATATGTTATATTGGACCAAATAAAATCCTTCATTAGAATTGGGACATCAAAATTTAATTTTTGTATGTTTTTGTTATTTTTTCGATAATGTTCATTTTTAATGAATATGTGAAAAATGTTGTATTTTAATTCAAACCCTCTTTTTAATATAATTTATTTATATGATTAGATCATCTTCTGAATTGGTTTTAAAGTGAAATTAGAATATATTTTTACCATTTAATCCAATGGTGGTCATTGTAATTAATTTCACACTGAAATTCGACTTAAACTACTGTCAATCTTTTAATAGATATTGTTTCTTAAAAACATGCTATTTGTTTTGATAATGGAAAATAATTATGAATTTAATTTATTCAAATTATATTTTTTTAATTTTTTAAAATAGACATCATTTTTGAATTTGGAAAATCAAATATAGCTTAGGGTGAATTTTTGTTATTTTTCTGAAAAACATCAATTTTTTATGAATAGTGAAACCACTAAGTGGTAGTTAAAAAACTGATTTTTCATTTAAATGAAACTTTACCGCATCTGTGATTTGATTTTCAAAAATCCAACATACATGGTTTTCATTATGATGTAATTTTTTTTAATGGGATTAAAATATTTTTTGGTGAATAGTAACTTTTACGTATTATTAATCGCAATTAAAGGTAATTAGTGTAATTTATGGTAAAGATAATGTTATAATAATATGAAATTACCTTGAAACATGTCCTACCCTTATTGGATGAGTCATGGATATCCACGAAAATCCATGGGTTAACTTGGGGACCCCATGGAGCCACTTGGGTAAGAAAATGACATTAATAACTTTTTTTAAAAGTTAAAATAAAAATTTCCCAAACACGTATTGTTTTACTAAAACAATATTTACATGGGGTTATACAAGTCATATTTTTTACTATAAATATTCATTAGAAATATAAAAATATTTTTTACATCGTGATATATTTTTTTAAAATTTTTAGACATTAAATAAAAAATTTTATTTATGACACCATGATGATGCAATGACTACCTCATTAATGAACAATTTCAATAAAATGAAAAGATAATGTAAACTATAAGACATAAACTTGTAAAAAAAACCTATTGGATGGGTTTATTTAGAAGCCTTATCACCTTATCCTCGAAATATATAATTTTGGGACCGTTTATATCCGAAAAGCATTTTATAATAATGTTACTTTTCAAGACTTTCCAAGAGTGCCCATCCTCCCTCTTATAAAAGGCCCCAAACTCTACCTCCTTACCCCCACCTCTCAAGCCATTGTCTCGACTAAACTCTTCTCATTTTAACTCTCCACATCCCCTTATTTATCCTAGAAGCCTTACCTTAGGACGAAATCCCTTCAAGAAACCTTTTTGGTTCAAACGAAAGGGAGTTACCCGATTTAAAGGGAATGTCCTCTCTTGTGTTCTTTTGTTTTATTTGGCTTCCCCAACCCCCTAAACTCTTTTTATTAATTTATTTTGTAAAAACACCATTATCTTAAATATACTAGGATGTTTTTTTGATAAGGATTCGAGATACACTTAAACACACCTCTGTCTAATGGTTAAAGAACATACTGTTTCCGTGGATGGCGAATTACTACCTCACGAAACGATGATTGTTCTATCATCCCCTACCACCTCTCTTGGTGGCCATTATTATTGCACTATATTTATTTATGATATATATTATATTTATTTCCTCTCTATTATTCTATATTTTACATTTCATACATACCTTTATGCTTTTCATGTTGTGAAAATGCGATAATTTAATTTTAGGAAGTGTGGACTACCGCCCCCACAAGTGATGTGACTCATTCACGCAATTCATGGAATGTATAAAGAATGAAATTCATGAACTTATGTGACCTATATAACATATATATTATAATTTAATTATAATATATATATATCGCATTTAGTTTTAATTCCATTAAATATGAAATAGAAATGAAAGTAGCGTTCATGCGTACGTACGGCCTACCGTCTCCATGAACGGTGCATTTCATTTTTTTATCTCCAAATATTATGGAATAGTATAATATGAATATGTACTGTGTATATATTATATTTAAATCATTAACACTATTCTGGAGATGATGTACCTATAACTACATGGAAAATTCTTTTCCAACCAGTTCAATTTTGACTCATGTACCAAACATCGACAAAAACGTCTGATATGAACTCACATTATTAACCAATCATTATAACATTATAATATGTGATATTAATTGAATAATAATATTTAAAGTATTTCCTTAAGTAATTATTAATTGAAAAATGTTTATTATTCGGGAATATAAAGAAACGAACAAGACAAGTCAGACTTAAGGTAAGGGATCCTACCTCTCTCGATCTTTTTAAGTACTCTCTTTTATGTCATTTCTTTTAAGATCATCTTTATTATGTTAGGGGATGTTATTTTATATTCCTCATACTTTACTTTTTATTTTCATGTTAGGATAGAACCTATTTGATTTCATAAATCCATTTTTTGATGTTTTAAGTGGCGATGTTAGGTTGCCGAGTTTTCGTAAGGGATTTTTCATCTCACTTTTATTCCCGTGAGATTTATGCTACATTTTCCACCATTTCCTTTGAGGGGTGTATGTACTGACCATTATTATACTCTTTGTGTCATATAATTTCATTTATGGGTATTTACATCTTCATTGTATGAACCTTCTTCCATGGGGTGTACGTTTCAAAAGTTACCCAAATCTGTAAGGGGACCTTTCACCCTCCTCTTCTTTAAAAAGAATTATTTTGTTATGTATTTTCATTTAAATCTTCTTATGTTTGGATATGTTCTCATATATCCTTATTGATGTAAATTTAATGTACAAGTGAAGAGATACCCTTTTTATCTCTCATCAACTCATTTTCTGAATTTTGAAGTGACGTCGTTAGGCTGTCGAATTTTTGCAAGGGAACTTCTTAACCCAATTTTGATTCTATGGGTTAAACATGTACTCCTTGAATATGTCATTCTATGAATATGTGTGAATGTAATATGATTTTTTTACCCTTAATATCCACTTATATTTGGTGTATTCTTTTGTCACACATAATTATGTAATTGATTTATCCTTAATCAGAGGATATCGTCTCTGTAAGGGACTTCGTCTCAATCTATTTTCATTGAGGAATATTTTGTTCTAAGACAAGAATTTCTTTTATACGCTGTATAAATACCTTTGAATTTTCATTTCATTTAAAGGGACTCTTTTTCTACAAATCGTTTTACTACATGACAAAAAGGAATGTTTCTTTTAACATATGCGGTGACAATGACCTTTTCCGCCGCCGTGAGTACTATTTGACCTTTGCCTTTTATAACAAGCTGTAATGTTTTTAAAATAAAATAAATTACATATACTCTTTTATGTATTTTGATATTGAAAATGGGTTTGATAATGGATTTTTTATGTCAATATATTTAGGTGATATATTGTGATTGAAATGTGGAAATGTTTTTTTCCATTATATTTATTTTATGTATTATGATTTTGTAATGGTACTTAGACATTTGACAGGTGGTTACGTGATAAACCATATGACAGGTGGTACAATGAATACCAGGATGGGTGGTTATGTTATAACCTCCAATGCATTGGGTACGGAAGTCGTCCGTATGACTATTCCAGTTAGTGATATGTGTGGAAGTTGACCGTATTGTTATTCCATTTAAATATGTTTATGTCCCAAGTTACCTTTATATGTTATGTGTTCTTTATATGGGTTTATGGTAATATTTTGATTACAATGTATGAGTGGTGATATTTTATTTAGTGAAGTGTATTTATTACTTCGTAAAGGTGAAAAGTATTACTTTGATAAAGTATTCATGGTTTACTTGTTGTTTTGAAAAACTAACAGTTTTCCTTCTTTGTGTATCCTTCACTGGGGATTTTATGCTCATCCCATGTTTTTAAAATGTTCTCCATAGGATGTAAAGAATAATAGAGTCAAAGATGGGATCAAGGAAAGACATGCTATCTAAAACATGGAAGTAGGCATGTTTCTTTTTAAGAGTTTATATTTTACGGAAACATAGTAGAAGTGTCTACTTTGTAATCTTTTGAGATGTAATAGCTATGTCCTAACTCTATAAAACTCTAAACCTGAAATGGTCCTCTGTGTGAATTATTCATTTAATTCATGATTATGTAATGTTTTAAGGACAGGTCCTTATAAGACATGTTTGAAATCACCGGCATGTCTCGATGCTGAAACATTGATGCATTTGGGATTAATCCCATTATGATAGGGATTATTGAGGGAGAAGAAGCCCAAGGAATCCCACACTGAGTGAGGAGAATTTTATTTCATAGGAATGTCCTAGAGGTTTTTCTTCAACTTACCATGTTTAACCTAGTGTATGCATCAAGTTTAGCATTCAGCAGAGATGGATTGGAAAAATCAAAACACTGATGAGAGTGGATCAGATGGGTATATCCCCAAGGGGGAGCACCTAGGTTTTTTTCTAAATGAGTGGATAGAAATGTCCAATGAAGATAGGTACGGGGATGATTGGGTCCCTATAAAGGGGATTCCAGGGTTTACCATTGGCTAGGATTAAACCACGTGGAGGATTCTTATGTACCCTGTGGGGATGATAGGGATAAAAACCCATGTAGTTGGAAGGAAAATGAATTGAGTGGATGGGATTGAACTGAATAGAGGATTCCAACGTACCTTGTGCCAATGAAAAGGGATCAAAACCCAAGTCGTTCAAAGAAAATTGAATTGAGTGGGTGGGATTGAACCTTATGGAGGTTTCCTACATACCTTGTCATACAAAAAGGGTCAAAACCCACGTATTTTGAAAGAACAATTAATTGATTGGATGGGATTGAACCTCAATGTGGGTTTATACATACCTTTCTCATAAGATAGGTCATGAAACCCACATAGTTTGAAGGAAAATTAATTGAGAGTATGGGATTGATCCTTAGGGGGGGTTTCAAATGTACCCTGGGTAGATGATAGGGATCAAAACCCATGTAGTTTTAAGGGGTGATGAATCGGGGTGCACACAAAGGAAAACAACCTGGAGACATGGTGGAGATTATGTATAAATAGTGCCCCATCAGAAGGGATACACTCTTGGTTTGATGATTTTGGATTTTATGGGGATTATTTAGGGATATATTCCTAGGTCGTACTAGGGGAAGTGAGGAAATGGGTTACATGATCTCATAGGGATGTGGCGGCCTAGGTAAAACAAGGATGGATGATGAATGGTTGAGTGAAGTGTATGGGGAATGAGGGGAACCACCATGAAGGTGACAATAGTGTTTGGATTAAACCTCTATGAGAATTCCTACATATCCACATGGTAGGAAATCAATGTCTTCATAGTTTGGTTGGGCGATGGGACACTTGGGGAGGCATCCCGCAAGAATGAATTCTTGGATGGGCCCCGGAGGAAGTAGAACCTCTGAGTTGGGGAATGACCGTCCCAAAATTCAAAGGCTCGAGGGGAGAGATCCTGATGAGACCTGGATGATGGGATTTCACCTCATGAAGGTTTCCTACATATCCCTATGGTAGGGAATCAAAGTCCATGTAGTTTAGTGGGGGATGGAATCAGGGTGCGATTGGAGGACAACGACCCAACAATGATTGTTGGGGATTACACATGGTTAGCAACCGGGTTTGGTCTGAACCCCAGGGGAAAGAATTGAGATGTGTGTCCCAAAAAATGGGAACTACAACATATTACCATAGATTAGGGATTAAAAATGCTTATTATTGGTTGGGGACTATAACAACTTACCATTGGTTGGGGAATATAAGGTCTTACTGTTGGTCGGGGACTACAACGGATTACTGTAGGTCGGGTTGAACCACATGAAGGCTTCCTACAGAGCCTGTCTAGGAGACAGATATCAAAACCCATATAGTTAGAATACATATATTTTAGCATCTTGAGAGAAGAAAAGAGTCATACAGTTTTACATCATGTAGGACAGGGGTGGACTGACATGAAGTCGTTGGGACCAATGGTTGTTGGGCTTGAACCTCAGGGATGTTTCCTATGTACCTTTCTTAGAAAGGGGCAAGGATAAAAGTCCACATAGCTTAGTGGGTGTTTGGGTATTATATTCTATGGTGGACCAAGTATGGTTTCACGGTCGATGCTTAATCTAAGCTCACATGAGTCATGCCCAATGTGAGAAACATGACGCAAAAAACTGCTGACGATCACATTGTAAAAGGTGTGTTTGTGAGGAATGGAATAGAGATCACGCTTGGATATCGCCCATGTAGATGGAGATTGAGACTTCTTACAAGATGGAGGATTGGTAGAGATAAATCCAAAATGGAGAGGAATTGGGTATCTAAGGTCCTTGTTCCCATCTCTCCTCTGACCTTAGCACCCAGAAGAAGAGAGGTAGAGAAATGATGCTACCTCCCACATGAAAGGCCAGGGGATTACAAAATGATGGTTGTCATCCCCCGCAGATATAGTCCACTCCCTCAAAGGGGATATCATTCCATGTGAGATTGATCTCACTCCCATGGATATGAATGGGATAAAATGTCCGAGGTGAGGCACCCTATGTATATTTCATGGGGAGAGGATGATGTTTGACGTCATGTATGAGGACAACGATGCTTGTCTATTTAACGGCCTGTAACTCATATGATGAGGCCTCACCCCTCATCCCTAGGACATACATAACTTGGTTTCTTTAACCCTTGGTGAATGGAAGCCACCAACATTACCATGTGGAGATGGGGTTGTGGAGTTATCCATTGATGGGATCATGTTACTATGTCTATGTGGAGAAGGAATAGTCGTTAGTGTGACTATGCGAAGAAGCATGATGATATGAAATTAAATATGAACCACCTCTCGAAGGATATTGTAGTCACATCATAAAAAACTGAAAGTATTTATGGAAGAATGTTCAGAGAAGTAAAAGGGTTCCCAGGAAGGGACCTTACGAACCTATGGTGCTTCATAGAGTAGAGAGACTCCACAATGGGGTATTATTCATGAATCAGAGTGAAATATCCAAAGAATAGGGTATAGATTCATATGAATGTTTCTTCTCAAAGTGCAAATAATTTTGGAGAGTAGGACCTCGTATAGCATTGTTTCCTTGAAAATCATTGCACTACGAAGCAATGTACTTCATGAAAGACAATCATCCCACCTTATTATTGGATTCACATGTTCATGGAAGGTAATTCGCGAAGCATGAGTGTTCTTTGAAGACCAGAGACCCCTTATAGGGATCCTTCTATTGAGATTGCTAATGGGCTCTACGAAGGGCATCCCTTCTTGATGAGGAGTTGTATTTGATAGAAGGGAATGGTACAGTGTAATGATCAAGTGCCTTGAAGAGCTCATTTTTATCAAGGATTCACAGATCAGAAGGTGCTTCACAATTTGAGAGCTGAGAAGGTGAAAAGTATGGGTATCCATTAATTAGGTCCAAGGGAATGTCGGTATTTATGGGAAATAGGTGGCGAAAAGCTCTGACAACTCGTTGTAAAGCCATGGGGTGCTTGGAAATCAGAAGTAGATTGTGTTGGGTTTTTTGTAACTACATAGTCAACCATTATCCTCTTCTTGGCACAGAGGCCACCTTAATTCCCTCTCTGGAACTTGTGGAAGCTTCAGTTATTTTACATGGGATTATAGAGGCGATACAGTTCCTTTTGGGGTGCGAATCTCCCTGACAATAGAAACATAACCGGAAATCCTTCAGCATCTTTTAATATACAGCGATTGCAGAGGGGGCCTCGGCTTTATACCAGCAGTGGTACTGAAGGGGTTCATGAAGGAGCTTCGTGAAGCATCCCTTTTGACATTAGTGTGCTCTTTGAGAATGTTTTCTTTTGAACATATTTTGGTTCCAACAAATCCCCTCCCCCTCCAACTTTGAGCTAAGGAGAAAATGTGGGTCAAATTCTAAGGGTTGATCGCCAAAATTTTTGGCTGATAGCAAAGCAATATCACGAAGAACAATTGAGAAGTGGAGATATGATATACAGGTTGAGAATGTCATGAATCTTGCATGTCTAGGAATTCAAATAATCTTGAGGTTTTTATCCTACAAATAGGGGAGGAAGGATTCTATTTTTTCCTTACTTATCTACGCATTTGTTTCTTGGGATATCGATTTGTGAAACTCTGTGCGCTCTGTGGCTACTCTTTGCGAACAGAGCCCTCTATTATCTACAGAGCACATCGAGTCTTTTGTCTCCATCAGTGTGCACTCCACGACTTGTGCTTGGGATATCTTTGGTAGAGCTCTATGACCTATCTCTATGATCGATCTCTATGATTGAGCTCCATGATCGACCTCCACAATCCAGGACCAAAAATTCAAAAAATTTGAGACTGAATGGATCGCCAAGGAGCAACCAGGGGTTGTTGCAGATACTTATTAGAGGGACGAGATGGATGATAACATGGGAATCAGGTAGTGTGTGCAGAGCCACTCGGACCATGAATCTTTGGCGGAGATAATTTCAGAGATCCAGAAGAACTACCCTTTGTACATAAGATTTTCCATATATGAATTTGACAAGAGGAATGTCGTTCTCATTTCTAAGTCAAGAAGGGACTAGCTGGACTATTGGTTCAGTAGTGTGTCTTTCTAGTGCCAATGGATCAGGGCGGCCGACTATCATACATGGGAGGATTATACACATGTCCGTGCCGACTACTTGTACAACCATGTAAACAATGTTGATGGGAAGTCATTAAAGCCAGAGGTATCTCCCCCGTAGTATCACACCATTTTGAAGGAAATTAGGGGAAATCTAGAGAAGGGGTGGACTGATGAGTGGGATCTACTTCCGAGCGGTAATACTTTTTAAAAAAAATCGAGTAATCATTACAAATAAATCCCATAAATTCCGTATAGTTCCTCATATAAATTATCATTTGTATTATTAAACCAATCAATACTGATGATTACATCATATTTCAATCATCCATTAAAATATTTACATTCCATGTCACTTACTAAATCATGAATTTAAATTTTCACTAAAATCATGAAATCATTGGACATGATTATACACATTTCAAAAATTAGGAAAAATCTCTTCTTGGTTAACATCAACTATTAAAACGATCTATAATATAAATAATGTAGGCCTGAGGATAGTGTAATAACGTTTTCAATGCATAAAACTTTAGATTATACGTATTTTTCGACTGCAGTATATTGTAATTCCTATGAAGAGGACACCCCTAATTATATGAAGGGTTTGTGACATTCCAGGTGATAAAATATGGAATTTCAATCGAAATAATACATCTCAACTTATTATTTAATGAGTCCAATTTTATTCATATATAATATTTTACTCAATTTTTTTTAAAATATGATCATAATATATAATAATACACGATGGTAATCAGGTTAAGAAATATAAAATTTATACTGAGGAGTTTTTATTATTTTATTATTCATGTGAAAAATATTTCACACATGACTGAATGGTAAATGTATATTTAATTTTTTGTAAAACCTTTATACATTTACATTGATAATATCAATTACCTCTAGTCTCTTGTGTTTCTAACACATAGTGACTTTTGATTACAGTCATGATTATATTATGCTAATGGATTTAAAAATTGGTACAAGATATTATCCTATATATCCACCAAGAGAATATTCAAATTTTCACCATCAATAATTATTAAATAAGGTGGTCTTTATAAAGTATTTGTCTAATTATCTAGTAAGTCACGAGTCTATTAACCTATGAAATAACACTATTGACCTTAAATGAAAGCTCAATTACTCAACAAATTATAGGAACCAATCTATGTTTAGTAATGATTTTCTTAATCCAAATAACCCCACTCTAAGTATTGAATATAGTGATTTATTGCTTCTCTCATTTCATATCCATCATTGTGGGTTGTTTAGAACTCTTAATGCTAATATCTCTACCATTAAGGAAAATTAATAAACTAGATTGATATATGGAATAAACATTGACAGTTTGATTCTTTCATTAATACAACCCCATTCAATAAGCTATACATCACCTATAATTATCAGGAAAAAATATCTAGTACTTATGAATATTATTCATTACAATCAAGTGATTGTCATAATGATTGGGTCGGTACTAAATATTAATACTCAAACCATAAAAGAAATTGGGTTGTGTATAAGATGGATCGAATAATTCATGAATAATGTATCTCGTTAAATAATTTACTTTCTCACATAGAAGGACTACATTGTTTCTTTGTAAGATATTATCAATATAACTCTAGTAAAAAACCCTTTATTCAGTTCATTATGAAAAAAAGTTAGCACAATACCAATGTATGTGTTTTGAATCAATCCAAGAAACATCCTCTATAAAGGTTATCATACATTATATAAAATCTAATTCACCTAAGACATTAACTGAGAATCGATTTCCCAACTATAAATGTATATAATGAAAAATAGGGGCCTAATTTCTAATGAGGAATATTAATATTCAATACCATAAATAGTACAAAAATCAGACTAAATAATATTTATATAAAAGAATTTTATATGTTCTTGATAAAACCAAAATCATTAATTTTATAATTAAAAATGATGTTACAACATCAAAAATCATGATTTAATTCATAAAAGGATCATTTCAACTTTCTTGACTTAACCGAAATAACTCGACCAACCATTAACCCACCTGGGTCAGTGGTATGACAAATGCACCACCACAAGACTACTTCCAATTGATCGGTGGGTTGTAAATAATACTACAAAGACATATTAAAAAAACTGGGTGGTCCAAGAATAATTAACTTGTAACAATATACATCAATAACCTACTATAATAACCAAAACCATGGAAGATATATGAAACTCAAAGAAATAATCATGCACAAAATACATTTAAACCTCCCAATAACATAATATATTAATTCTGGAATATATAGTAAAAAATAAAAGTCCCAAAATACCAAAAAATAAACCAAATACAAGAAAAAGTGATGGGATAACATAATTTTATGCTAATAGAAACACTGTTATTTCTAATAATGAACATCATAGGTCTCTACATAACTATCAACTTTCCTGCTGATATTTCCCTCAACCTATCCATAATTTGAAATAAAATAATACATGTATTGGAATAAATCCCTTAAAGGGGGTGTATGGAAATACTTGGGAGGATCCCCTAAAAACATATATGGAAAAAGGCTATAGGTTAGCTCATAATATGGTCTAAACTAAATATCCACCCATATCATTTAAATAGGAAAATATAAAAATATGATGAAGATGTGTATTTACTTCCTTGTAAATCAATAGAAAAATCATAGTGTTGAATAAATGATACCCATACGTCTACTCTATCCAAAGATCTAGGTACCCCAAAATTTATCTCCATGCCTTAGGGGGAAACTCCACCTCCCAACTCATCTATGAAAATTTAGTTCAAAGGGATATTTTTCAATAGAATAGGGATCATAATCCAAAAAACGTCATCAATACCAGGGGTTCTGATCATCATGAATCCCATTAAAATGGGGTTATACAGACAATATTCTAAACAATATACACCAACATCAATACTCACCAAACATTCTAGGTGACATGCTAGAATTGAAGGTGTATCATTTTTTCAGAACAACACCTCATTCTTTGGAGACCCATGAGAAGAAAATGATCTTAGAATCTAGAAATAGTCATCTAATCGAATTAGAGGACAAATAGGACACCATAAGGGATATATTGTTGCTAGGGGAGTCACCGACCAAATGGATGGGTTATAAGGCATCAACCTTAAAAAATATGCGATCATGATATTTTTCAGGAGTTTAATTTCGTTAAAATTTAGGATCTTTTCAGGTTTATATTTTTTGAGAATTATTCCATAACTCATATATATTAAAACATGTAATACCATGTGGACAAATTTAGTTATTATCCATTTTTCCCATAATATAATCCTGTTAAAATAAATATTTATTTTTTTCAAGAAAAATCTCCATGCCTCGAAACATGAATTATTAATTTCCCTTACCCACCCATTAACCCATTTAAATCATTTTAAAAAACCGGGGATGAGAAACAAATATTAGTTATGGATATAAAAATTTATAAAACTATTAGTTCATTAAAAACATGAAAACACATGAAATATTACCCATTACATAAATGATATTTGTGTGAAATAAATAAAATATTTTCACATGAAAACATATACATATATTTCTCAATGAAATCCATTAAGAACTATAGAAAGAAAATTAAAACTACTTTTAGGTGTCTTAGAGAATCTTATTCATAAATCCCTTTCAAAACACTTTTATTTTTAATAACCATATGGTTGAAATTTAATATAATCATTCCCCAATGTATTTTAAAACTATAATGGGGATCACACTTTATATAATATTTATAAGGCTCACCCATATCCTATAATGGGGCCCAAACCTTCATATAAGCTAATCAATATCACTTTTCTTTCAGGAGCTATAATGGGGATCAACCCATCGTATAAGCTATATTGAGCTAACCCATGAGATATAACGGGGCCCAACCCTTCATATAAGTTGTACTGAACAAAAATATTTTATATAATTCTATTGTACCACATCATGAATAAATAACCTTCATCATAAAACCCTTTTAATAACTCTTTTAAACCCATAAAAAAATTTAAAAACAAAATCCCATTTTCCATTAAAACCCTCATTCAATATTGAAAAACCATTTTCTTTAAAAAATAAATACCAAAATACCTAAAAATTTGAAAGGGTGATTTTAATATTAATAAAAAATTTATTATAGTAATGTAATATAAAAATAATAAAATATTTATAGTGGTCGAAAACTTATTATCGTCGTGTGCATTATGATTAGAAAATCTCTTTTGTCCATTGTTGAAACATTTTGTACAAGACACATAAAAAGTTTATGTCTTGAAAAATATTTAAATAATTTAATTTGATATAAATATTACCTTATAAATATTTTATGTCCATATAAAATCATTAATAAAATCAATTTTAAAACATATACATGTAATGGAAATAATGTTTTAGGACAAACATTAAAAGATTATTTTTAACGGGAAAGTCCATTGTCACTTGGAAAACACAAGAATCATAATCCCCATGAATTATCAACATTTAAAAACATTAAATGTCATTATATTAGACATAATAATGATATATAATGTTAATTTTTCTCTATATATACCTTATATAATAATTTAGGTGCATAATATCAAAAATTCTTCAGAGAAAATAAATTGAAATGAAGTCTCACACCTAGTGTCTGATTCATTACCTGTGTCTTTATCTTACTGAATAATAAAATTAAATTAATTACTTATTTACATGATAAAAATTTTCAGGATTATTATTAATTTTATTTCTATGATTACCATTTCATACATATTTACCTTGTCAATTAAGTTTAAGTCAGACGATTTGTCCATATAAAGTTACTGAATGAAAAACGACATTGGTTTCTCTACTACGATCAAAGGGTTAATTACATAAAAATATAAATAATAATAATCATATCATAACTATCATATTTATATATCAATTATAATTTTATAACCAACCATGAAGTATTTTTATGAAAAATGAACTAATGTTATGGTCATGTAAACGTTAAGCCATACATATGCATGAGTAACATTTCCATTTTTTCTAATGATCATAATATAAAGAAGGTAAGTAATTTTTAACATTAATGAATTATTATTATATAATATATAACATCATATTTAATTTTATATATATGTATGTAATTAATTAGATGTAAAATAAATCACATCAGTTTTTAGAGGCTATAGTCCACCCATCCAGGAACTGCATTATCACTTTTCAGTGTGTGAAATGTTTGGATGAAATGTATATATTATATTTCAAACAATATAATTATTTAATTGTTATAATAATTATTCATTTTATATCATATATATTCAATACAGTTACCCTTATCACCTTTCCATTTATCATGTCAGTAAAGAATTATTTACTCCACTCTGTGAGGTGGTACTCCGCCGTACACACGAGCGACATTATCATATTCCTGATGTATGAAATGTAAAAATTGTGTATTTCATATATAGAATATATTTGTAATATTATGTTATAAATATGAAAAATATCAAATATTGATAGTATTTCCATCATTTTAATCAACCATGATAGATGGAAATGAAAAAACTAATGACATCATTTCATGAGGTGGGAGACCACCGTACACGCTAATGATGATTTCATTTCCCATTTAATTGAAGTGTGTGTAATTTTATTTCTTAACCATAGAATAACAACTTATAAGTTTATTTAGAACACTAATTTTTTTATATAATCATATTATTATTATTATTATTATTTAATGGGATGGTTAAGTAAACAAAACAAAAAAGGGCATTGATCGATGTTACCGCATCTTAAGGTAACTCCTTTTGGTCTACACCAATGGACTTCCTTGGTTGGATTGTAGAAATATTTGAGGGTTATATAATCAAATTAAGTAATTTTCAAAGTTAATTTGGTAGGTTTTGGTGAACCCAAGTGGATTGGTATGTGTAAATTTAGGGAGATAGTGAATGCCCTTTAATAGTGGAGGACGAGTGGTATTCTTGTAAATAACAAAAGGTAAACACTAATTGGAGATATATCATACTTATTGTGCCTCAAATAATTAACCCCATTCTATAATAGATGTTAAATGGTCAAAATTTTTCTAGAAAATAGTATTTTTATTGGTTTTGAGTCAATTCCACTCCTTATCTTTTAAGATTAAGCACTATGTAAACTTGTTTTTTTTTTTCAGAATCCCTATAATAAATTTTAACTACTTTCAATAATAATTTTCAT
Organism: Viscum album; assembly: GCA_963277665.1. Classification (NCBI taxonomy): domain Eukaryota; kingdom Viridiplantae; phylum Streptophyta; class Magnoliopsida; order Santalales; family Viscaceae; genus Viscum; species Viscum album. The sequence goes on along the minus strand of OY728135.1, from coordinate 1,494,968,858 downwards.
AATAAAACTAATGTGAACTAATTATACATTATAAATTATTGTAATTCCAAATATGAAATCTATTTTCCCAAATTAAAAACAAATAATTTTCGGTAATTAATTAAATTTTTTTCCAATAAATGATATGAGAAACAAGGTTTTTATAGTTACAATGTTCAAATATTTAAAAGGTTTTTATATTCAATTTCAAAATTTAATTTATCCAAATGAGATAAATTTTTTTAATAGATATATAATTTTTCAAATTCAACTTTAAAAAAAATTTATAATATAATATATAATTATAAAATAATAATAAGAAAAGATGATTTTCAATTAAAATTCTTTATTTTTCACTATTCAACAAAAGATGAAAATATTTATAAAAACCAACAATAAAATTATTATAATTTCGATATTCCAAATTAAAAAATAATAACTTTTTATCTATAATAATTTATAAAACTATTAAAATTTATTTTTAAAACCATTATTCCTTTAAAAGGTGGGAAAACATCCTTTTATAGAATTACATGTTTTTATGGAGAAGTTTTGATTTATTATTATATAAGGAATATAAAAAATTTAGGGTGTTAATTTTTTTTAAAAAAATTATTAATATAATCCAAGATGAGTAATTCTTCTTTGTTTTTTTGGTATAAAACACACTTGTTATCATTAAAATATCTTTTTAGAAGAATATTTTATTTTGTTTTCAAAAGGTTTTATTTTCATATATAATTAATTGGTCACCAAATAATTCATTATTAGTACATTTTTGAAAAATATTTTCATAATTTAGTTAACTATTTTTTTACTATACATTCTAATAGATAGGTGATAACTTTCATAAAAATAAAAATAAATATAATGCGTTTTATTTATACTCAGTGTTGCATGTAATGTTATCTAAAATAAGTGATGCATATTGCACAAGATGAATTGAGTGTTGCTTGTAATGAAATATAAACTCGTTTTTTGTGTTTTTGTTATATCAAAAACAATATTCATTTAAAAAAACTAATGGTGTTATATCCTCCCCCATTAATATACTGTGTCCTCAAAATTTGAACTATATATTCATAATCAAATGTTTTACATTGAAAAAAATTTATTTTGTAACACCACATCATAAAAAGGCTAAATAAAACCTCTTATTGATAATATAGAAAATGATGTATTAAGGTCACCTGTAATAACATATATCTAGGATCCAAAATATTATAACAGACATGGGAATGGAGGAAATGTATCAATAATTATACAGGGAGATTGAGGTAATTGATCACAAAATAAGTGAATGCTAAATATAAAGTTAAGGGCCTCAAAAACAAAAATATGTTCAGACCAAGAAGACCCTTGGTTCATCATAAATGAAGATACTATTATAAAATTTTTGTTTCAAGATCTTCTTCCAATATTTGAGAATTATTTTATTATCTATGAATATAATGAAATATACCTATTTGATATATTTCTATTTCATTATCATAGTTTCATCTTCACAGAATTCAAATAAGTACGTTGAACATCCCTAAAAATAACCTAAATCATTTAAGATGTTATAAACCCTAATGTTTATCCATACCTTTAAAATCATGTCATATAGTAATGTCTTAATTTTCATTAAACTTAAGACTTATATAAACATAAACCCAACAAAACATCTCCTAAAATATACTTAATCACTTTATGATAACATAATATAAAAACAGAAGAGGAGTTTCAAAACCCTAAACTTATGGTTTATATTTAAAAAATACCAAACACCCTAGAGATTCCATAACATCACTAGATAAACCAACATCCACAACATTATTATAAGATTTTATCTATATACCATTATCTTTCAAAATCATGATGTTTTCCATCATGTGAAACTAAATTCAACACATTTTATCATAATGACCCAAATCATTACAACTAAAACATATCACTATTGACTGGCTATTTTCAATATTGTTCTAGGATTGTCCATGACTCATTTCTTTTCTATAAAAAACCATGTGACGAAACATACCACATCAGCAACAATATCTATATCCTAATAAGAATTCTGAAAAATTTACTTTACCACAGTTGGAATATGTTTTGGGATTAACTATATAATTCTTAGTAAGATTATTCTCTATTTCCTTACACCTTGACCTTCTCTTACAATTCTCATCTTATGGTATATTAGTGTTAGAAAACTCCATCAGAAATTTTTTATCATAAGAAAAAAAACTCATAAATTTAAATTCTCATGTGTCCAATGCTCTTCATAAGCTTGGTTTTAATCTTGAATAAAATATATTAATTTTACTATAAATGTCTCAAATAAAGTATAAAACATTCCTAGAAAACCTTGTGATGTTTTCTTTATATGTATTCATATAACCTATATATTCTTCCTTTAATTGTGGGAATTATTTGTTTATCCTATTCAGAATAACCTTATATAAATGTTTATCAAGGATAATATCCCTGAATTCTTCATATTCCATGGAATCCAGATCATCTTTTTCATTGGTATTCTTACCAAAAGATGGCCATCGACCATCTTCACATTTTAAACAATTAATGGAAAGAGTTCCCATATGGGGATCTAAACATCCCATGAAATCAAATACCTTCTCTAGAGAATTGATACATCTTTCAGTGACTATAGGGTAAGATGATCCTTTGAAATATGGGGGATGTTTTCTCATAAAATTCTCTATGGAAGACATGTTCTCTCATTGTAGATTGGGTACCTATATATCATGGATAGTGACACTATTTATTACATGTGATAACTGAGATATCCCTATGAAAAAATTAGTAATTATAATTCCAACCATCTCAGGATGACGATTTGGAAGGATATCATTCTCTAAGTTCATTCTCACTATATCTACCCTATTTTCTCTGTAGAAAACCATTCTGAACGTATATAATTTAGATGAAGCGACATTGTAACCATAAAATTATATATCATTTTAACTTTAAAATAAGGAAAACTCTTCCATGGACTCAAAAATTTCATTATCATAACCACTAAAGTAATCTAAACTGACCTTTGATACCAACATTAAGCCTCATAACTAAATCATTTCTTAATATTTAGTATTAGTCAAAAAATTAATTTTTTTGACTATGAGTATCTTCTTTAGATTACTTCTTTATAGAATTTGTCAATAACACATACCTAAAAAATATATAATATAATGAGGAAACTTCTAATTAGTATACATTTTTTACATAATCTAAAAATTATAAAATAAATATTGATTTTCTTTAATGGAAAATCACCACAACATTGAACATTACTTATTCATTTCCCTTAACCAACATCAAACCATATGAAAACGTTTTAAAATACAGTAGGTAATAAAAAATATCAGTAAGATATATAAAAATATATAGAATCGGTATTTCTGTGAAAAAATGTAACCCCATGAAATATTTACATTTACATCAATGATATTTGAGTTTATGTAATAACATATTTTCACAAAAAAACAATCATATTTGTCTAAAAGTATTCATTTAAAACCCAGATCCTAAAACTAAAACTCCAATTAGGTGACTTATATTATCATATTCATGAACCCCTTTCAAACACGTTTTAATTGGAATAAAAAAACGAACTACTTCTAATATAATAACTACCCAATGAATTAGAGATACATAATGGGGACCACCATTAATATAAGCTATATCAGGCTCCCCTATCAGCTCTAATGGGACTCAACCACTCATATAAGTTGTATCAAGCTCACATGTTCTATATAATTCTCATGTAACATATCATGAATAAAAAACATTAATCATAATACCCTTTGAAAAAAATAAACACATATGGAAGACACATTCAGGATAGATTATACCATAATATGATAAAACCCAATTTTCAATACCAAAACACCATTTTATATGAAAAACTATTTTAAATAAAAAAATAACCAAAAATTTGACATCGATTTTTTCATTTAATATAAAATTTAATCTTAAAAAGTAAGATAACAATCAACTAATAGGGATGGTGGTGGAAAACTCTTTATTACCTTGAATGTTATGATTAGAACATTCCTTTGGTCATTTTTCAAAATGTTCCATATAAAGCACTTACAAATATTATTTTTTTTTAAATAATTAAATTTAAGTAAAGAGATAAAAAATAAAGTTTATAAATATTTCAGATCTAAATAAAATTATTAATAAAATAATTATAAATTGTGGAAATATAATATAAAGAAACATTGATGGAAAAAAATTAAAAAAGATTTTTTTAGAGGATAATCCCCTTATCACTTTTGAAACACATGAATCATAAGAACCATGAAATATTAACATTAAAAACTGTTAGATATAGTAATAATAGATAAATTATTTATATAACATGTAAAATGGGATATATCTACAATTTATAAAAGAATATAGGTGAATAACATCCAAAAATGGCCCATTGAATGGAAATTTTGATGAAGTCCCTTACCTTTCTTATGATTCATCACATGATCCTTTATCATCTAGAACAATAAAATTATGTAAATTTTTAAATTTCATGAAATCCTTTTTCATCATTATTATTACTTTTATTTCACTTATTACTATGCTATATAAATTTACACTTCAATTAAATTTATGTCAGAAGCTTCAAACATATTAACAGATTGAGGGTCAAGACCCCTTAATTAAAAATAAATCATCTTTTAAAAAATGGGGTAAGAGGGATCCCATTACCATCACCATGGTAAAATGACACTAATATGAAAACCACAGGTAAAAAGGGACCAGTACATTTAATAGAAGACAAAAGACAAGAAAAGTAAATTGAGCTCGTATCATCACCCCCTAACCAGAAAATGCAATAGTTGAGTCATTCAAAGATAATAATAACCCCTATCCAAGATTTTTTGTGGTGCTAGAAACACAATTAGGTAAAGAAACCCTCCAACACTAAGAAGTGAAGGAAGGACCAGACAATAGGTGTCAACCCACCTATCTCTATTTTGAGCTTCCCACCCAATATGGCTTGTGGAATAATCACATCTAGTCAACCTGATGCAATGAAAATAAAGACCAAGAACACTGTGAAAAATCAAGTTAGGAAACCAATCCATTTATAAATGAGAATAGATGGTCGATTATTTGACCATATTAAGATAATGTTTCAAATACAACATTGGTAGGTCAGCAATAGTCAAATGGATCATTAAATAAACATATATAGAATAATAAAAACGAAATAAATACAATATTTATAGCTAAATTATACCTTTATAACCAAAAAATAAATATAGTTATAAAAAATTAACTAACTTTATGATCATGGAGATGATAGGTCATACGTAGACACGAGTTATGTTTCAATTTTTCTAATGATCATTACAGAAACAATGTAAATTACATTTAACATTACATAATTATAATCATATCATAAATTCCAATATATTTAATTTTATATACTTATATATATATATATTTATTTAAAAGGATTTGCATCACTTTGAGGAGGGAGTAGTCCAAATATCCATGAACGACGTTATAACATTTTATGTGTGTGAAGAGGTAATAAGAAAATTATATATTATATTTAATGAAATATAATTTTGTTTTTAATATAATAAATATGTTATTTATACAATATAAATTCATTATAGTTACCCTAATTTCCATTCTATATAACACATTATTGAAAACTGCTTCACATCGCTTCGTGATTTGGTAGTACACCATACACATGAGTGACATTACCGCATCCCTTAAGATCAGAAATATAAAAATGTTTTATATGATATATTGAATCCAGACATATTATTATGTTATAAATATCATAAATAATATATATATATATATATATTATTTACATCATTATTCCTACCCATGAGATATGGTAATGAAAAAATATATAACATCATTTTGCGATGGGGTAGTCCTTCGTACACATGATTGATAATTTTGTAAGAAATTTGATGGAAGTGTATGTGTTTTAAAGTTGTAACCATAATATAACAACATATATGTATATTTAAGACACATAGGTTCTTATATAGGCATGGTATAAGAACAATTGAAGGATTTGGATGTGGAAAGAAAACCGAAATACACATTGATGAATTTTTTCTCACAAATAAGTAACTCGTTTTGGTTTGCACCAAATGAGATATTTGGATGAATTTTTTCCCATACTAAGGATTCTTAGATGATATTAAGGATTTTGGTAAGTATATCTTTCATGGTTCGGTAGAAGAAATTTTTTTTGAGGTGTGTTTACGTGGGGAGGTTGAATTCCCATTTATAGTAGAGGAGTTGAAATACTGTAAATACCAAAAGGTAAACACTATGGGTGGTATAATTTTCTAAATGGTCCTCCAATAATTATTTTTTTGAGAAACTATAGTATATGGTTTAATTATATACTTGAAATAGTTTTGGGAAAAGTGTTAATTCAATTCCACACCTTATCTTTTAAGATTATCCAAAAATGAAACCCATTTTTACCTTAATCACTATACTAAATTTTAATTTCATTCACTAATATTTGTGGTCAAAAACAATGTCAAACTTACTAGAGATTAAAAATTATAATGATTCAAAATATGGATTCAATTTTTACAAATTCAAAACAAAATGTGGATAAAATAAATTTATTATTAATCTGGATGACGAGATGAGAAAGCAGGTTTTTAAAGTCAAAATATTAAAAAAAAATATTATACCCAATTTCAATAAGAAATTTATCCCAATCTACTAATTTTTTATAATAGGTATATAATCGATATAATTTAACTTTTAAAGAATTTAAAATATAATTGAGCATTATAAATCTTTCAGAATATGACTATTTTCAATTAAAAATAAGTATTTTTAACTATTGATCAAAAGATGACACTTTTTAAAAAAAAATCATTATTCACCCTATGTTAATTTTGACATTTCAATTCAAAAAAATATGTTTATATTATAAAATATACTTTATAAAAGTTTCAAAATTTAGTTTTTAAACAATTCAACCACTAAAAAGTGGAAAAATTATCTTTTTGAAAAATATAGTTTTTTATCTGTAAAATTGGATTTTTTTTATCTTATGGCTATAAAATCCATTTGATGAATTTTAAAAAAATTATAAAATATAAATTTCTTTAATATAATCCAAATTAAATTATTTTTAAATTTTATAGGTATAAATCACATTTTTGTGCATTAAATTTTTTTTTCAGATAAATATTATCATCTTATTTTCAAAATGGTTTTATTTTAATTTCTAATTAATTGGTCCACATATTATTCATTATAATTACATGTGTAAACCAAATTTTTATAAATGAGTTATTTCTATTTATACCCTCCACTCCAATGACTTGTTGATTGCTATCATAATAATAAAATTTTTTATAATTTGTTTTATTTATACTATGTGTTTCATTTGATGAATGATAAAATAAGTGTTTTATGTAACTCAATATAAACTGGGTGTTTCATGTTACACAAGATAAAATTAGTGTTTTTTGTTTTTTACCCTATAAAATATTATTTCATTCTAAAAAACTCATGATGTTACATGGGTGGTCTACACCCCTTTCCAAGGAGGTGTTACCTATCCCATTGTATAAGGGGGATGACACAACAACACAATAGAACAAGTATTAGTGATGATGTAAGAAGACCTATATATTATTTTATAGGGTTATAAATATAATGTAATTTGTTTCTCCACAATATCATTTCCACTCTTCCAGAGTAACATACAGAAGAGGGAACCTTGAGGACACTTTTTATTGAAATTCCCCAAGACATTAAACTGTCAGCAAAACATAAATACCCCAACAATTGATTCTCTGTTCTATAATTATAATGTTGGATCCAAACGATTATAGAATTTGAAAACTAATCGAGTTTGTTACCAACCCCTAAAATAGACCACAAACCTCTTCAGGTGAAAAGATCAACTGATGAGATTTTTTCCTCCTTCTATATAATATCATCCCAATATCTCAAATGGATCTCCAAGAAATTATTTCTTAACATTGAGATCTCAGAAAAAATATATATGGTGTTATTGAATCCATAAATAGTATGGATGAACCATACCTCATAAATAATGTTATGTTGGAGGTATTACCATGTCCCATATCTATATTTCTCTTACCTCGTTTTCATTGTAATCAAGGTTTCAATGAAAGGGTCACAAAGTATATTTTAATATTGTTACAATATCTCTCATGGTAACTATAAGGGAGGTATAATGGAGAGATGATATTCACCACTTACAAAGTAAACTATTCAAGAATTTCATATCATTTAAAAAGTAAACTAATATCACCCCATCATTCTTTCCAAGACACTAGCATAAACTCTATCCATGGGATGAATAAGAATAAGGTAATCACCGTGAGATTAATATTTATATTTATGTACCTTTTAAATATCTTTAATGATTGGTGCAATACTAAAGACTACACTAAAATATCACCTTTTGGAAACTTCTATCCTCTAAAAAGGGATCCATAACAATTCATAAAATATTGGAGAGAACCAAAATCTATAATAATTCAAAAGTCCCAAAACTCAGTATTTGAATGCTTCGAAGGTGATTGTCAGTCCCGGTACCTACTTTGGATCATCACCTCAATAGAATTATAATTACCAATAATATGTGATCTTCAAATAGGTCCAAACTGTTTTTAATTTCCTCTAATATCGTAGAAGACCACACCATTGTGATCTAAATGAAATGATAACTAGAATATTCCATTCACTTATTCAGAACTGATTCTAGGGTGAGATATTTTTTAAAACACCATTAAGTGAAAACTACATAGCATAAAAAATATTATACATGATATGTACACCCAGTGCATCCTTCTTGGATGTTAATGGGATTATATCATCACGTAATCTTGATATACTTGTATTTTTTACTATGTTACAAAGTATATAATCCAAATGAGACCTTGAATAATGTGGTATCATATAACATGGTATGTACACTAAGACACATGGTGCATCCCCCCAAGGATTTCACACATCATTTACCTCATCCCTAGGGGTTTTATTTAGTTAATCATGTTTTGTAATAACACATGGTTTGATGGGATTTCATAGCTACACCCATGCCACACACTAAAGGCAAAAAGAATTGGGTATATATGAGAAACATGTTTTTTGATACCGATTATACAACCTAACTACAGTAACGTACTATACAATAAGTTCTCATTGAACTATTTATTGTGTGATAGTGAATTCCATCCACCACCAAAATAATTTTAAATTTATTATATGGATAAAGAAATTAAGAGCCTACTATGAAAAAACTAATGGGTTCTATAATAATGAATCCTAAGAACATAAGCACAATCAAATATGGAATCCTCATGAGGGAAGGAACCAATGATAGAAATGAATATGATCCGATAATTCAAGGATTATCTAGAACCCAGACAGTATTCTACAAAAATAACCTCTTGCTAATTAGGAATAATGGTCATGTGGTTATTCATTTGTCGGTTGAATCTTATTATATTGTTTTCAATGGACCATGGAATATGTTCATTACCAGATAATGCATGGTATATTTCTAACAAATTTGTATTAATTTCCCAGATAGTAATTTTATTTTTATTTCAAAGGAGCATGTGTATGAGGATACCAAGAGATTCTACTTGAGGATAGTGACCAATGTAGAAGAATTTTGAGAAAGAATCAAAAATGGAATCCTTGGGTTCTCTGACCAATCCACCACCATGCATAGATCCCGTGCAAAAATACCCATATATGTTTAATTTTTCCCCAATATGGGAGGTTTCTATTTGAAATATATCCCATAAACTGTAGTGTCTCTATTTAGGGAGGGGCATGATTAAAGCATAGGCATGGGGGATTGGGTGGTCTCTGAATCCCTTCACAAACTAGCTAGCTCCTGAATATTTTTTTTTGTTTTGAATACGATAGTTGTGATGGTCCCCAATGAAGAATGCTGGTGTTTTTCATTCCTAGAGACCAAATGATCCAACAACCAATAGTGAATATCAAAGACCTAGCCTTCTGCTCAGCACTGAGTCTGTCTGCATCATCGCACCGCTGTTGGTGGAACTACTCAATTGAAAAAACTAGATCAGATCACCCTATGAACTAACCAAAGGTGGCCTAAAACATCTATTCCCATTCACCATTAAAAAACAAATGTTATTGGAATCTAATCATAGATCTTTGTAATAGAGGTATTTGGAGTCAAGGCTGATCCCTCTCCACTGGATACCCTCCTGAGTTGGAAATGATTTATTCCAAACATGATAAAACAAAACCTTGAACATTTATGGGATCTCCATAAACCATAATGTTTCTCACCAATGATCCTAATTGGAGGAAACATATTTATTTTTATGAAAATATCTTATAAAGGATGTTTCAGTCATAGATCTATTGAAATTTTTTTTCTATGTCATTGTTCATCATGATGATAACAAAAATACTCCTCTGAATAACATCCAATGTGGAACGGATGAATTTGGGATGCTCACTGGACTCCCTAAAGGTAATATTCAGAGTGGTAAATTTTAAGAATCAATGATTTCTCCCCATCCATTAATGATTATAGTAGAAAATACATCACTTTCCAATTATCCATTAGGTATGAAAATGAAGGTTAGGTAGATGATCCTAGAACATCTTATGAATTTTGAAAGGTTGTATACAAGTCAAGATCCATTCATTTTCATAAGTACATTTCATGTGCCTAACCCACAAGGTTTTCTCTTCAATTATCTCCCGACCTCATTTGGAATGAAGGTCATTAATGGTTCCATAAATAATTTTTTATGTTAATACCCCCTTCATTAATGTATTTAGAAATCCTTTTCCAAGAGGACTAGTGATACTTACCGTTCATGTGTTCGTCCCATAAAAATGATATATGGGTGATCTAAATGATGGAAATGGCCTTCCATGAATCTTTTAATGTGGAAAATAAATGCATAGGGATGGAAGAGTGGATACAATTTTTCAGAGTGATTATCCCTCCAAATGATGAGAACATATTTTTACAATTGAGTATGTGAGCAATGATTTTCTTAGTAACAATATCAAAGTGTTTGATGTGGAGGGAATTATAGCACACTGGCTCACTTAGGTTGTCCATCGGGAAGGAACCTTTGATCATAACAAGTCTATATTCCAAATCCTAATATTAGGGAAAAAATTTACTCTTCTCACAGTTGATAACATAGCCGCTCCAAGCACAATCAACCAATATGGCTTCATTAACCCATTGAATATATCTGTTACTAAAATTAATGTAGAGAATTGTTTCATCCATGAACATGATATTGGAGATACGTCAAATGATTTTTTTTTTATTTTAGGGGATAACATTTCCCACAAAAATGAAGAGATTAATGTTTCGGTTTATTATATCTTGAGAATGTATTTAAAGTGTGGGGGAGAGGGGATGAAATGACACGCTAATTCTCATTGGCTTGAGTGTACAACGAGTCATTACTAGGACTTAAGAGACATCCCCAAAACACCAAAGGCAGGAAATAAATGCTGATGGGTTTCAATTATATGTTTGGGGATGATTTTCCCTTTAAGAAATAAACCCCATAACCAAACATAACCAAATCACTATATGATGCATGAACAAAATAAACAACCAACTCATGCATTACCAAAAGAGAACTACATTGTTCCACAAATCATTACATAACCAACAAAAAATAAGAGTACCAAGAGGAAGACTAATCAAAAGACCCAAAATAAGCCAAGACACACTCCATGGCTCCACACCCAGCTCCATGCACCAAGAACCACTAGGATAGAAGATTTAGCAACATGTATATAAAAACAGTTTATATGAAATATTTTCTCAAAAGTAGTTTATAACTAAATATAAACAAGTTTCCAAGACCATTCATTACCAAAATCATCCAAGATCAATTGAATCCAATTTTTCAACAAGTTAATTTCCCATAAAAATAACCAATCAAGCTTTAGATCCATTTCACAAATTCCCATTTTGGCATACCCACCCATTTCAAAACCCGTGAAATCAACCATGCATGCTTCTTTATGACAGTTCTATACTCAAGAGAGGTTTTTCGTCGATCTACCGAGTCCTCACAAGTTAATTGTTTCCCATGTTCCATTACACCTTTGGCACCGAGCACAAGGTCATATTTCATCCAAGCCTCGTATTTAAAAGTCACATGTGCCATTACACATTTGGCACAAAGCACAAGGTCATATTTCAACCAAGCCTCGTATATGAAACATGAACACACACTACACATTCACTACATTCATTCCAAAACCATCCTTTTAATAAAACACACTTTTATTGAAAACCATTTCCATCAAAACCAAGATTGTTCAACCAATTCAAACCATTTCAATAAAACCGTACTTTTATTGAGAACCAAAGAATGAACTAATTTCATCATGCCATTTCAATACAAAACCATTTCAATAAACCACCTATTTTTATTGAAAACCCACTTTCATCAAACCATTTACCATTCCATGAATCCATAATTTAAAATCAACATTTTAAATTCAAGAAACCAAATCACTTTGTACAACAATTCACTGAGATTGAACAAATTCATCAAAACCATAAATTATCACTAAAGAATATTTATTCCATGCATTGCACAATCAATTTCATTCAAATAACCCAATTTGAAACCAAGGCAATCAATTCTAACAAGAGGAGTTGAGTGTTAAGCCTCCTTCCTCAAAGGTTTTGACAAAAACCCAAATAGACAAAGAACACACAAGAAAATCGGTCCGATTCATGAAGGATCCTCATTATATCTCTTATACTAACACAACCAAGACCAAATCTCATCATATTTGGCATCCACACAATTAGATATACTCATAAAGGGCGTATATCTAAGAAACCGAGATAAGAGGAACAGTAGATCTAAGTAGATCTGAGAAACCGATAAAGAAATATCACATACCTCAAGAATTCGGCTTCGATTTGCCAAGAGAAGCCTTCATATCATCTCCGGAACAATGGAAGAACCCTCCTTGACCTTAAGAGAACCAAAATCCCGAGTTAGGGCAGCATAGGAAGAATAATGAGCTATATAGAGGCAAAATGCATGAGATCCACCTTTATAGGATCTCGTTTAACTGGCCGCAAGGTTAGTTTTCATGGTTTGACAAACTGTGTGCTAACCGTGCATTAGCTACTGCCTCAACCACCCTTCTCGCAAGGTTTGGACGCACGGTTAGACAAACCATGTGCCACCCATGTAGAAGCTACTACATCTATGACTAGCTATACACAGTTTGGATGCATGGTTTAAGCAAACCATGCTCAGCCCATGCGACTTCACCTTTTTCCTCAAAACTCCATTCCATGTTCTCCCCACTCTCCCATATGTCACTCTTAACTTTAAAACTGTTAAAAGAATTAAGAAATAGTTACATACCAGAAACCAAGGGTACTATATTCTCACCATCATTGGTCTTTCCGTCCTCGGAAAGTAGAAAACCTTTATCCAACTAAAAGAGTTCCGGCCACTGCTCTTTCATTTCCATTTCACATTCCCAAGTCTCTTCCTGAATCTGATCATACTGCCATAAAACCCGCACTAGACCAATTCTTTCTCCATGCAAGACATTCTCTAGACTATTCACAATCCAAACTGGGATATGTATCAACGAAGCATCCGATTCTAGGTTAACATGATCCCATATGATCACATGGTCAGGATCAGGCTAATACTTCTCAACTGAGATACATGGAACACATTATGCACCAAACTAAACTGTGCTGGTAATGCCAACTGATATTCCACCTCTCCAACCCGTTCCAGTATCTCTAAAAGTTCCAATGTATCTAGGAGATAACTTGACCAGCTTCCCGAAATGACGATTTCCATGCCTTGGAGAGATCCTCAAGAAGACATTATCACCCACAATGAATGACAACGGTCTTCGATGGTGATCTTCATAAGATTTCTGACGACTCTGAGCCACCTACATCCTCTTTCTAATCAAATTATTCTTCTCCGTTGTTTCTTGGAGAAGGCTTGGTCTGACTAGTGATGTTTCACCAGTTTCCACCCAACATAGTGGATAACAATAAGGACGCACATGAAATGCTTCAAACAGAGCCATGCGTATCGAGGATTGATATCTGTTATTGTATGAGAACACCAATAAAGGTATATGATCCTCACATGAGCCACCAAAATCTATTAGACAATCTAGCAACATATCTTCCAACATTTGTATCATCTTCTCAGATTTCCCATCCGTTTGAGGATGATATGCCTTGCTCGTAGTCAAGTGGGTCCCAAGGGCTTGCTATAATGATTTCCAGAAATGAGATGTGAACCTCGAATCTCTATCTGAGACTATAGAAACTGGTACCCCATGCCTCTTTACCACTTCTCAGATAAATATTTTTGAATAATCTTCCACCGTATGAGTTTCACGAATAGGGATGAAATGGTCCGACTTGTTTAGATGGTCCACTATCACCCAAATGGCATCGTGTTTCTGGACAGTTATTGGTAGACCTATAACAAAATACATTGATATCTGATCCCATTTACGCACCGGGATAGGTAAAGATTGTAACATACCAGCTGGTCTTTGATGCTCTGCTTTATCCTACTGACAAGTTAAGCACTGCGAGACGAACTCAACCACTTTCTTTATCATTCCGGTCCACCAAAACTGTGCCTTCAATGCCTTATACATCTTCTATGTACCTGGATGTACAACCCATCTTGAATGTTGGTAAGAATGAAGGAGTTGTTACTAAAAAAACATATGTACAACCATCCGATCTCTGAAACACAAAACTGAACCCCCATCAAGTTTCCAGCCATCAATGGTCTCCCCACCATTGATTTTTGAACTTACAACCAGAAATTCTGCATCAGATGTTTTTACTTATGTGATTATCTTTACTAAATCAGGAACATGTGTAGCTGAAATGAAAATAGCAACATCACCACTGTCTTCACATTCCACATGCATGTCATCAAATTCTGACATCAACATCCATTCATCTGAAGCTACTTTAGCTAACTGAGCGTATGAAATTCTACTCAATGCATCCACCACTGAATTCCTTTATACTGGTGTGTACATCAAGTAAAAGTCAAACATCTAGAGACACTACAACCACCTACATTTTCCTCAGATTCAAATCTCACTGTGAGAAATGTGTTTCAATCTTTTGTGATCCGTAAATCCTGTAAATTTCACACAAAAGAGATAATGTCTTCATGTTTTCAAATCAGGGACGACTGCAGCCAACTCCAAATCATGGGTTGGGTAAATTTTCTTATGCACTCTCAACTGCCTTGATCCATAAGCAACCACATGTTCTCCTTGAATGAGAACACAACCCAACCCTATATCCGAAGCATCACAATACACCACATACCCCTGTCCTGATTTAGGAATGATCAAAATAGGTGCGGATGTAATATGAACATTCAGTTCCTGGAAATACTTATGATATTCATTTTCCATTGGAATGGAGCATTATTATTTGTCAGAGCTCTCATTGGTGATGCTAGTCTTGAGAAATCACGCACAAAGCGTCGGTAGTAAATAGCTAGACCAAGAAAACTATGTATCTAGAACACATTCTTCGGTGGTTGTCAAGAGATAACGGCTTCTATCTTTTTAGGATTAACTGAAACACATTTCTCAGAAATTACATGGCCAATGAAACATACTTCCTGTATCCAAAAATAAAACTTTGGTAATTTGGCATACAAACGATGATCTATCAAGATTTGTAACACTGTTTCCTGGTGCACCTCATGATCATCCCTTGTCTTTAAATACACAAAGATATCATCCACAAACACCACAACAAAAAAATCCAGATATCATTGAAATATCTAATTCATAAAATCCATGAAGAATTTTGTTGCATTCGTTAGACAAAAAGGCATGACTACATATTCACAGTGTCCATGTCTGCTTCTGAAAGCGGTCTTTGGAAAAACCTCCTTTTGAACTCACAATTGGTGATATCCTGATCGCATGTCATTATTGGAGAACCACTGAGATACCCTTAGGTGATCGAATAGATCATCAATGCATGGAAGAGGATATCTATTATTTATTGTAACTTGGTTAAGCTTATGACAATCAACACACATCCGAAGAGTTCCATCTTCCTTCTTCACAAACAACACCGGTGCAGCCCCTGGAGAAGTACTTGGTCGAATGAAACCCATGTTTTCCAGCTCCTCTAACTACACTTTCAATTCCCATAACTCTGTTGGTTCCATCCTATAAGACAGAAGGGAAATTTGACTGGTCCCCAGAAGGAGATCCATCGTAAACTCCACTTCCCTTAAAGGTGGTAACCCTGAGAATTTATTGGGAAAGACATCTGAAAATTGATCCAGAACAGCTGGAAAACTATTTTCCTCAATCTCTTCCATTGATGCAAAATTCAATGCTACCAACTGGAAAGAGATCGTTCCCACCATTGGTGCCAACAAGCTCTTTTCATCTTTCTTTACCATCCTTTGTCCTCTAAAGAGATGTTCGATGTCTTCCTCAGTCTTGAAACTCATTGTTCTCTTATAACATTCAATGTGAGACTTAAACATTGTCAACCAATCTATATTCAGGATTACATCATAGATATCCATATCCAACATGGATAAGTCCCGTTTCAACTCATCTCCAACAACAATTATAGATGATTCTCTACACAGTAAGGCTTGAAATTCTCTTTCTCTAAGAAGTGTTTGCAGTTTCTAAACCGAAGCTCCCACTATTCCTCATGGGTACCACTATGCTTCCTCTTCCTGAAGTTCCCAACAGATCCTGTTGATCCACCGATGCTCGATTCACCATCTCTGTGTGATCACTGATACACAACACTGCTATTTTTCAGCGGATCTCTTACCTTAACCCCACTTCGAAGATCCTTTCCTTCAAACACGTGATACCCGCCACCTTGGGTGAAAACCGCACTAAGCTCATAAAAATAGTTGCATACTCCTTCACATACATATGATCTTGCTTCAGACTGATGAAATCAGTTGTGCACTGAATTCTGAACGTATGTTGGTAGAATTGTTTATTAAAAAATTCCTCAAATCTATCCCTCTTCATACCCTGGTCCATTCCCGCTTTAACTACCAACTCCCACCACTGAAGAGCAAGACCCTATAGCTTATATGTTACTAGATTTACTTTAATATCTACCTGCATCCCCAAGAATTTGTAAATTCTCTTCATTTTGGACACTCTCACCTATGCCCTTTTCGGGTCCGAATCACCCCTCAAGAGGGGTGGATCCTGCTTCATGAACTGGATGGTATGATCCACATGACTTTGTTCATTCCTCCGGTTCCCCGTATCAACATCATCAAAATATTGGATAGTACTCTGAACCAGCTCTTGGTTCACACGTGGTTCAGGTGAAACCACATTCTCCGCAGCTTCTTCAGGTTTGTTCTGATGGCGCCTACCAGGTGCCATTTTCTAAAACAACAACAAACTTCAATCTCACTCTCTTGCAACTGATAGAGTAGCATTAAAATTCTATCACATCATCTATCACAACATTGTTTTTCCAAAACAACCTTTTTCCCATGTTCAAACATTTTTTAAAAAATTCCTCATTCCTTTTGAAAATCAACCCATTTTCAAAATACAACAAATACCCTGTTTTCAAAATTTTTTACTTGAAAATAATTTTTGCATTTTTATAAAATTTGCACCATTCCCAAAATCATAAATGATTCGTCACAATGAGATATGAAATCTTAGTGGGAATTCATTCTTATATAATGCATGTCATGCTCATCTCATTGGCAAAACCCATGACAATGAAATTTCCAACATTCTAGAAGTGTATCCAAAACACTTTTGTACCCAACACCCTGGTAACTTGAAGTTCAACATAAACGGGTTAGCTACATCATTTTATGCTATAAATTTCAAGTTTCTAAAATCATACTCCTGTCTAAGATTTTAACCCAAGGAATATAAAACAATTAATTTCAACTCCAAGACCAAGAACATCGATGACCCATGATAGGAGAGGACCAAACAAGATGTTACCATTTGTAATGACCCACCAATTCTCATTGGCTTGAGAGTACAATGAGTCATTACTAGGCCTTAAGTGACATCCCCAAGATGCCAAGGGATGGCAATAAATGTCAAAGTGTTTCAAATATAAGTTGGGGGATGATATACCCTTTATGAAATAAACCCAAAAACCAACCATAACCAAATAACTATATGATGCATGAACAAAAGAAACGACCAACTCATGCATTACCAAAAGATAACTACACTTTTCCAAAAATCACTACATATCCAACACAAAATGAGAGTACCAAGAAGAAGACTAAACAAAAGACCCCAAACAAACCAAGACACACTCCACGACTCCACACCCAGATCTATGCACCAAGCACAACCACATCTCCCAAGAATCACCACGAACCACTAGTAATGATATAACTTACCTTTACCTGTGTCCCAAAACATGACATCTGCAAAAGCACAAATGCACCAAAGTAGGGGTGAGTATAAAACTCAGTAGGTTCTCCCCAATGAATTCCTTACTCACGCCACTAGGATAGAAGAGTTAACAACAATTATATAAAAATGGTTTATATGAAATATTTTCTCAAAAGCAGTTTATATCTAAATATAAATATGTTTCCAAAACCATTCGTAACCAAATGAATCCAAGATAAATTGAAACCAATTTTTCAACAAGTTATTTTTCCAGAAAAATAACCAATGATGATTTAGAACCATTTCACAAAATCCCTTTTTGGAATACCCACCCATTTCACAACCCGTGAAATCAACCATGCATGCTTCGTTATGACAGTTCCATACTCAAGAGAGGTTTATTGTCAATCTACCAAGTCTTCACAAGGTAACTATTTCCCATGTTCCAATACACCGTTGGCACCGAGCACAAGGTCATATTTCAACCAAGCCTCGTACTTCAAAGTCCCATGTGCCATTAAACGTTTGGCACTGAGCACAAGGTCCTATTTCAACCAAACCTCGTATATGCAACCTGAACACACACCACACATTCACAACATTCATTCCAAAACCATCCTTTCAATAAAACACCCTTTTATTGAAAACAATTTCCATCAAAACCAAGTGTGTTCAACCAATTAAAACCATTTTAATAAAACTGTAATTTTATAGAAAACCATACAATGAACTAATTTCATCAAGCCATTTCAATACTAAACCATTTCAATAAAACACACCTTTTTGTTGAAAACCCACCTTTCATCAAACCATTTACCATTCCAGAAATCCATAATTTAAAATCAACATTTTAAATTTAAGAAGCCAAATCAGTTGTCACCACAATTCACTGAGATTGAACAAATTCATCGAAACTATAAATCACCACTAAAGAAGATTCAATCAATTCTTTGCACAATAAATTTCATTCAAATATCCCAATTTGAAACCAATCCAATCAATTCTAACAAGAGGAGTCTAGATTGAAGCCTCCTACCTCAAAGGTTTTGATGAAAACCCTATCAGACAAAGAACACAAAAGAAAACAGGGCCAATTCACCAAGGATACTCCTTAGATCTCTTTTCCTAATACATCCAAGACCAAATCATGTCATATTTGTAATTTACACACTTAGATATACCCATAAAAAGCATAGATCTAAGAAACCAAGAGAACATGAGAAGTAGATCAAAGTAGATCTGAGAAAATGATCAAGAACGATCACATACCTCAAGAATCCATCTTTGATTCGCCAAGAGAAGCCTTAGGATCGCATACGGAACGATGGGATAACCCTCCTTGACCACAGGAGAACCAAAATGCCGAGTTAGAGCCACATAAGAGAAAAAACTAGCTATATAGAGGCGAAAACGCATGAGATCCACCTTTATAGGATCTCGTTTAAGTGGAAACATGGTTAGTTCACATGTTTTAACAAACCGTGCGCTAACCGTGCGTTATCTACTGTCTCGTCCACCATTAATGCACCTTTTTTCCACATGGTTAGACAAATCGTGCGCCAACCATGCAGAAACTACTACCTCTAAGACCAGCTACGCACGGTTTGGCGGCGCGGTTTAGGAAAACCTTGCACAGCCCGTGCGACTTCCCCTTTTGCCTCAAAACGTTATTCCATGTTCTCCCGACTCTCCCATACCTCACCCTTAACATTATAACCATTAAAATCATTAATAAAGGGTTACATACGTGAATCTGGGGGTACTAGAGGGGATATCCCTATCTCAATCATCTAAAATATTTGAAAACCCAAATGTTTTTCCTATAAGTGAAGTAGGAAACAATAGAGAACTGAAGCAACGAATGATAAGATTGAAAAGAAATTGTCATGGGCACTCTCAAAGGAAGTGTAATTTTTTGGTACTTAGGTGCAACAAAGTTCCTGACCAAGGTTTCCTCTCAAAGAATGAATTATTTTAAAAACATATTAAATTTATATTGAAAATAAAAAATGAAGAAAAAACTACTTAAAAGGATGTGGGTCCATTAATAAAGATAGAATAAGTATGTTGTAAGAAGATTCCATTTTTTTGTTTTTATTTATGAATTGAAATTTGTTTAATAAGACCCAACAAGAAGATGTATTTTGGGAAAATATTTTTACAAAGTGCAATCAATCTAAATTTACCTATTCACTAAATTATTTTTCATTATAATTATATTAACATCCACTTAATTAGGATCTCCAAACTTTTCAACCCCCAAACCCTATGAGAATTAACTAAATGATGAATATGAAATTAATTTAACCCTATTATAAATTTAGTACAAGCAATCGTAGAACCCTTCCTTGATTGATGTTATAATTATATATTATTTTTATTAGTGAGTTAGAGAACATAACCAATTTTTAAATAAGGATTAATTGAGTTTAGGGACTATATTTTAACTCTACAAATTTATCTTGTGTTTTTTTGTTCTGCCAATTATGTTTGTGCTCTCACAATTTACACAAATCATGACCTCGCTTGTGGTTGTATTAATTGTTCAATTATATGATTAGTTTCATCTATTTTAAAGACCCAATTCATAGAAAATTTTATCTAAATTATAGTATCTCATTGATTCAAAATAAATGATGTAAGAATTTTTGAGGTAGATCAATTACTAAAACAACTACTCATCCATGGGCAGTGTAGTCATCGTAGAAACGAATTTCATTCACAATAGTTTAGAATGGGTATAACCCAATAAAGGTTCTACTCTTGATTTCCAGCCAAAATAAGATGATTAGAGAAGAATATATAATAAAAAAATAGGGGAAAATAGAATATATAAAATATAAACTAAAAGATTATTATGAAAACACAAACATTACAACATGGTAAAGAGAGGAAGGATTTGATAAAGGGATCCTTTCATAAAGAGACACCCCAATGACATGAGGTAATTTCATATCCTAAAATATTATTATAGGACTCCACTATACCTCATAAATGGTAGCACATCACTATTTTTTCTAAATTTTCAATGGGGTGCCCAATGTGCTGATTTAAAGACAAAATGGGAAGTGGTTTTTGGCACCCATATTTTGAGATACCACTTGTGTCTCTGTTTTGGGTAGTTAAATGACCTCATCTCGACTTGGAAAAAATAAAATACTATATTAATATATTATTTATATCTTAATTAAAAATTTTGAGGCCAATATATGATTATAGAGAATTATATGGACAAAATAAATAATCAAATCTTTTATATAGTGTAGATTTGGTCCTCTAGATAGATCAGTTCAGATGGCCCACTTCATGGAATAATTTGGATTGGGATAATTGAGAAGAGTTGTAGCCCATAGAATTTTGGA
This sequence comes from Viscum album, assembly GCA_963277665.1. NCBI lineage: Eukaryota > Viridiplantae > Streptophyta > Magnoliopsida > Santalales > Viscaceae > Viscum > Viscum album. The sequence continues at coordinate 1,494,947,073 of OY728135.1, read as the reverse complement.
TCTTCCTACAAAATTTTATCCCATGTTTAGTCATATATTTGGAATAATTTGGAAAAAAATGGAAAAGTTTACTTGGGATTCCATGCATCTTGGCACATTTCCTTCTAAATTATCATCAGGGCCTCCAAATCACCTCCTTCTAGAATAAAATCATGAAAACAAGTATAATTAAAATTTCTAAAAGTGATAAATATTTAAAAATAAAATAAAATTGGAAGTTAAATTTGTTATTATTTTTTTTAATTTTAAAAATAAAACCAATTTAATGTAGTGGTGTAAAGGTAACCCCAATAGAAATCCCCATATTAGAAAGGACCATTTTGATAACAATTAATTTAAATATATCATAGTATTTTTTTATAGACATTTTCATGTCCAAATTTATTCCAAATATATTTTACGTTGATGTCACTGGTCACCTCTTAGGACAAGGAAGTAGCACAATGGGTTGCTATTCCTTTTACGAACCCATGTTTTTCCTCAGACACCCAATTTGGAATGAAGGGAGAAATAATTATGATAATAATTCCAACAAGGAATTTATAAGGTATGTTTCACATTCTAGAAGGATGATAATGATTCAAAGACTGAGGATCATTAATCTTGGGAACTAAAACAATTGTCATTGCACAAGCTACTTGAGGAATATTTTCACCTTGGGAATGGTCATACACTACCCTGAATATACTAATGTACAAAAAAACCCTTGAGTCCATTTAAAAGGATTCTAGGAAAGAATATTTTCTATGTGAACTGTCATGGTTTGTAGACTAGAACACCTCATTAATTTCTTCACCATCTGGTATAGCCTTCAACCATCTATTCACATGTTAAAAAAAGGATAAAATCCAAAACATCCTTCGAGCCCCTAAGATCACCACCTGCCATGCATAGGTTAGGATACCCTAGTAAAGTTTTTAAGTAGTTATACTCCATATTTACAACAATATACTTATTATTATTGTTGTATCCATTCATCATAAGCAATTTGTGATTCATGTGTATGGATTTCACTTTGATACAATCTTGTCAATACCTAGTGTTCCTATCTTATTCATGGAGCCATTTAAATATTATATTTTCTTGGGAAATGAATTACAAAATCAATAAAATATCTACTAAGGTGTCTTTATTTCATAAAAATTCAGAAAAAAGTATCATCTTATACATTTTCTAGCACAAATTTAACCATCGGATCTCCCTGTTAATTGTGTCTAGATTGGGTCACAGATTGGGAGACTCTTGACCTAGGAGAAAAGTTTTCTATTGAGATTAGTAATATTATTATGAAGAGGGATCCATGGATTACCTATAAAGGATTGGTCCCAATAATTCCTAACTCTTTCCAAGAAATATGGTTTATCAACCCATGAGAAGGAGAAGTTGAAAAAATCTTCATTAACACATCTAGTCTTCAGGATGTGGTGGAGTCGTGATTGGTCTGATAGACCTTGAACCAGGTGAGTAAAATTGATACTAAGGAAGGAAGAATGATATTCTCCATTAAATATATATCGATCAAGATGACTCTCGTAGATTCGATTCTCGCACAGATTATCACACCATGTGAACGGATCTCTTGAGAATCCATCATCCATTAGTCCATTGTTTTCAAAGATCATCAGAAATTTTTATCTTACTCTTCTAGGGATGTTTCCACATCCTTTTTTCTCCTTTGTAATGTCCAAAATAATTAAGTCCCCTCCCACCATCTATAGAAAATCTCATGGTTAGATAGAGATCATGTCATCCTAGAGAGACTCCCTAGCTTGGGCATCATATTTAGAATAAAAAACTAATAATATGATATCTCTATATATTAATGATTTTTTGGAACTGATAATCTAATTCAATGAATATGGATGGTCAAATAAAATAGTACCTTTCTAGAATAAACAAATGTGGTTATTTTTTTGGAAAATCCATGAATTATCAAGCAATGATAAAATTCGTTGAATTTTTAAGGATCCTATTTGGTTTCAATCATTACATCCATAAAGGCAGAGTTAATACATAATTTATTGTTGATGAAATCCCATTTTACCTGAGAACCCAATGTTTGGGCATTCCAGATGTGGAGATTAATCATCGAAGGAAACGACATCTGGCTCGGGCCCAAAACTCATGGATTTGAATTTCATTGAAGATCTGGTTTGTGTTTTGGTTTTAAACTATGATCTGGTTCAGTCTCCACATGGGTGAATATGGATCAGATAATTAGGGAAATGGATTTTAGTCATTGGACCCTTCTTAGTAGAAGGAAGGTTCTCCGGGGTGTGGGTTTGAGAATTTCACAACCATTTTGTGGACGAAGATCTTTTAACTGGTGAAGAAACCTACATATGTTGGTTGAAAATATCATCTAGGAAAATATATCTGATGGCGAGGCATGTTGGTCAGGAAGTTCTATATCATAGAACATGTTCCTCCCAAATCATGTGAGATATCAGCATGATGGGCCAAGGGAACCTAGCATCAGGAAGGAAGGAAACTCTTTAGACTTCTTCATAATTTATATTAACATTTGAAAATGTGGGATAGAAAAAAATTATTTAAAAAATAATAAATTTATTGCAAATTAATCAAGATCAAAAATTTTAAAAATTAAATCACAATGGTAAACATATTTTCCATTTCTCAATGAGTCCATAAAAACAAATTTTTATAGTCATTTTCTAAATAAATATTAACATTGAACCCTTCTAAGTGGTTAAGGGTTAAAAAATTAAAAAAATTAGTTAATACATATACGTGGTAAAGAATTGATATTTATATCGTCTCTACATTTATGACACTTTATCCTCCAAAAGACAAATAACAAGATCATCTTATAAATAATCCCATAAAATAGACCATTATAAAAAGGAAAATCAGCCTTTCATGATCTCCTCTATCTTATGAGAGTCAAAAATTATACATGTACCAAGAAGAAAACATACTCAAGAATTGTAAAATTTTACATTATATAGATTATAGGATTTATATATGATATTCACATCCATATATGAAGACAATGTTTCTTAATCCAACTAATGTATAATTTATTTTAATAGAAACATTTGTCCATAAAAAAATATCAACATTAATTTTTCAAAAAAAAAATCCTTATCTCTTACAACAAGATACCCATAAATTTTAGAAAGAATAAATGTAATGAATTATTTGTGTGTATTCTGTTATGTTTTGTTAACTTCTGAATTCATAAAGATAGAACAAATAATGTTACTATTCAAAGGGCTACCCGTAGGACTATCATTTAGATACAATATAATGATATCATCTTTTTTCACCTAGTGACTCAATAATACTTTCAAAACACATCATAAGGTCCTTCAACAATTCCTCATCATTAACTAAATAGAACACATACATATGATATTTCATGACCTTAACCATATAATCAAGACCAATGGTTTAAATACACTCTAAAATCAAGTGATCAAAACCATAATCCTATAGAAGTCTTTTCCTCATCCCACACCCCTAATTTCTATAAGGAATATTCCACTGAAAATCACACTATGTCACCAATGTTTCCATATATCCGACATGACTGAGTTCCCAATTAGTTAGATACACATAGTAAAAAACATATGGAAACTAGCTTCGATCATCATTTTCATAAATCTAGTTCAATATATAAGGTCTTAATTGATGACCATACACTTTGATATATCCTCTAGAAACACTAAATAGAATAATATGTTCCCATCTATAACATATCCTAAAAATACCCTAAATCAGACCAATGAAAATCCCCAAATGATCAACATACACATCCTGATTCTCAAATGAATGTTACCATTTAACATCAATACTAATATGTTAAGGAATAACTAAAATTATCAATCAATTTTTTTATACTTCAATTAGTAACAATTATTACTCATAAAGTCTGTTGGAACAATTGATCCTCTTATGAGACGAAAAAAACATGAAATATAATAATTGATTCATATTCACCAAAATGAATCCTTTCCCTTAACAATTCACACTCATCACCATATCCCCTTACTAACTAGTGAATTCTATAAACTACAAAATACACCAGTTCAATCTAAAACAAAGATTGATGTAGTGGTTGGGCTAACAAAAATTTCAATTCCTAGAATGTCCTCTAGGGAAATGTGTATCCAATGATCTACAAAATAACGAAAAATCCTCTAAAATAACCATGTTACAAGATGAAAAACACTAAAATTAATGAAATAACTAGTTGAATCATCCCAAGGGAGGGACCTTTAGTATGATTTCTTAATGAATGTGGTCTATGTCCCATTTTATGATAAAAAAACGTATAAAAATAATAATCCTCTAAAAATATTACTATAGATAACTAGTTCATCACCAACAATATCAAATAGGGTATTATTCCACAATAGTAGGATCCCAATAAAAACATCCCTATCAAATCAAACTCACTCTAATGACTAAAATATGGGTAGATAGTCATATCCATTAGAAGTATTCATTAATAATGATCTTGAATAAATAATCTACTAGGATCAATATATCTCATACTAATGATGGAAAAATGTTATCATACACTTTGGATTAAATTTAAGAGCAGTGAGGTAAAATGCCACAAGATGAAACTCATGATACATCATTGATGTATGATTAAATCCCTTAATAGATAACAACTATTTTTTTACTAGATACAAACACCCTAAATTGATTGAGGACCACCTACAGGTGGTGGGATGAATTGGATCAAGAAATCATCAACCTTATACTAGGAGACAACAAAAAAATCATAATACTCTATCTATTTATCATTTTTAGAATAAAATAATTGCATATAGGATACATCACCTTCATAAGAGAGAAGAAATAAGATCTTACCCTCAAACCAAGGCTCTCCTTAATTGAACTCATCTCACAATAAGAATCATCCCCTAATAAAATATATTGATATGATATAATGAAAAATCAATTTATCTAAATACAGATGCATACTCGGTCAAAGTATCATGAATGAACATCATCAACTAGATAAACATCCATCAATCACTAAATAATTAAGAGGGACCCACTCCATACAAAGAGTCTATAATCTAATTGACAGGGTTACTAACTGCACAAGAGGAGGGACAAACCCAATGTCTTAAATAATTGTTCCTTTCATCACATTGAACATCAACCTCTATTGATGGAGAATTTGTGTCTGGTATTATAGGGGAGTACCAAATCTACTATAATATTGGGTACCATCACCATATTTGGATCAATTGATTACCAAACAATTGATCGAATATATAACACATGTTCCTATGACTTGTATTTTTATATCATATTTCTAGGAGAGAACGAAAGTCCACAATTAATATGGGGAACTTGCTAATAACTAAAATATGTACATTAGTCACGGGGATACCTAGCCTTACCATGGATGACCCATGCCCTACCCCATGGGGTTAAACCAACTCACATATTTAGATAAACAAAAATTTATATTGTAATGATTACTAGCCATTGTATATAGAGGACCTACCCCTATATTGTATGGGATTACTGACTCAACAGTTGTATTGGGAATCCTCACCTCATAATGATTAAGGGATAACTAAACCCATGCCTAAAAAGAGGACTCCTACACAAGAGAATGATATTCCATCCCCAATATCTTTAGGGAAGTACCAACCCCAAAATCTCAAATGGGGAACCTACACCATATCATCAATAAGACCCCAAGAGTGTTACCATACTATAGAATAGAGGAAACTTACCCAAACTATTTTATATTTACCTAAACTCCATGTATACTCCTTAGAATGTATAGGGGACCCACACCCCTCTATATACACCACTAAGGAGTTACTATCCCAATCTAAACCAAGCAACCATGGATATCTAAACCACTTCTTAAGTTCAATGATCATGCATAAAAAATATCACAGAATCAAAACACTAAAAAATTTAGAGATCATCAACCAAAAAACTCAAATTACCATTAGTATTCCTATTTCTCTCATCATCCATAGAAGTTCCATTTTTACCTCTATAAAATCATTATCAAGTGGGAATCAACATTATCATCACAAATCAATATCTATTGAAGTATAATTTCATTTCATCAAGAAAACAAGGCATCAGACACAATGTGATTCATAGAAGAACATAATTGTACCCAATGAAATATTTCTTATATACTCAAATTAGATAAAATATTTTCATATTCCTTGTATAAAAATGTGTTATCCAACACACCCAATATAGCTTCCCTTGTTTCAAAACTAGAATTAAGAACCCTAGTCATTTTCCCCCTATAATATTTATATCTAAAGCTCATGAGACCCCAAAATTAAAACTCTATCCCTATGATAAACTCACATTGATGGATAAATAACACCACCCAACCCATTGAAACCCCAATTATGTCAGTGGTTGGTTGTGTGTGTCACAACAACATTGCCTCCTATAGGCTACGATATGATGACTTCCACCTCGATAGATTACTACATACATGGGATCATATAAACACTACAACCAGAAATAGATATATAATACCATATAACTGTAGATAATCAAAACAACATATATTATACGTAACTAATTTAAAAAATAACAAATAAAACACTTTCTCAACAACCCAACCAGATAAAATATATATATTGATGCATGGAAGAAAAATAAAATCCCTAAAATGACATAAAATAAACCAATCATGTGAAATATGGTAGGGAGATCAACATTATGTGACAATGATAACATGGACACAACCAAAAATGAACAACATAAGGGTGTATTAAACTCTTGATCTGCCATATCCTCACCCATTGAGATCACCACTGACCTATTTGTTGTTTGAACATACATAAAATACATGGGAAGAAAGATTTTACAGGGTTGTTTATACGAATTATCATTAGAACACCATTAAAACATAAAGGGAAATATGTTATAGGTAATCTCACAACCAAGCGATGAACTACATGTCCACCTAACTCATATCAAGAGGAAGACGTAAGGCAAGGAAGAAGCGATGAATTTACATCCCAATAAGGAGACAAAAAAATTCTCATAGGGGTATATAATATTCATATATATCTTAACAATTAAATGGAATAATAACCTCATAAATTAACTTCACTCCTTATAAAAAACTGATCCTCTATGATTATTTTTAACAAGGATGGTTAAATGGTGGTTATTCAATATAAACAAGAATGTAAGAAAAAATAGCTTCCTAAAACTAAGGGGGTCTTTTCATTATAGTCCCTTATGAAAGGGGCCTCTTAGGATAATGAGTTACATTGTATAAACATACATCACCATGAACCTAACACGTAAAGAGATAATTTGGACTCATTAGTATATCATTATTCCTACAACCAGACCTTATTACATGTAGAATCCAAATAATAATGCAACCCTCAGAACCCCACATTAGTAGTCTAATCAAAGTGCATGTAGTACACAACAGCTTCAGTGTTGGATACCAGTTTTGGGAGTCACTGGCCCCATATATGTGTGACCTAAACCCTTCTTAATTGTATAAGTTGAAGAACTAACCACCTAAATAGTGTTAAGACCAATAAAGAAGTCCAAATGCCCAAAGATGATTTAAGGGAGATATTGACCAATAGTATTTTATTTCCCCACCCACTGAACTAATCTCTTTGAGAGTAACATAACTAAGAGGAAACCTAGAACACACTATGCAACACAAGTTCCCAAGAATAAAAATTATGAAGATAATTCCAATACCCCAACCATCAAGTCACCATAAAAAATTATAAGGGAGGGGGGCATTCCTCATTGAAATGTTTTAATTGACTAAGTGAGTTAGTAACACATAAATAGAACCTCCAACATCACCAAAGGTAATATTTAAAGAGGAGTATATTATTTACATATATGTAAGTGTTATATCTCAAATATAAGGGATCTGAAAGAATCCATTCGATAACAAGGATTACCCACACTCTATATTCCTAGGGGAGTGTTGTCCCCGTCAATACTTGTGAATTCATGAACCTTGAAAATAATGATAAGACCAAGGGAATTACCAATCACATGATCATACCACTCCTACTTAATTAGCATCAGAATAGTGGTTCTAATTTAATGGATACTAATAATGAAAAGAAATCATTACTCAAAATCTCATGTCTAATCCTTGTGTGTTACATGGGATAGATGGTCTCAATTTCATACAATGTAAACTGAACATGAATACCCCTATCATATTAGAAGTGAATTACCAACTCCATATAATTGATTCCAATCCAAATTCATGGACTCTTACCCTTGGATGTGTAGGAATAAGAGAATATTAATGAGTTCAACATCAATATATATATATATATATCCATTCGTACTTCTCTAGTATGATAATGGAATCAGTAAAGACTATCCCAAACTCCCAAATTAATGTCTCTTATATTCTCCATCAAGGGATTAAAAACATAAAATAAACACACATAGAGAACTAAACTTCAAAATATTTTTAATAATACAATTAGATCATATATGCATGCTTCTATGGTAGTTTTTTAAAACCATACTCTGAATCATCAACATAATCCATTCATCATCACCATGGATCTAAAATTTTAAGAAGGTATACAAACATTTTGAATGCTCATTGATAGGGAACACGACAGTTCAATATTGTACTGAATGTAAATATAAAAAGATTATAATGCTTGCCTATAAAAAAATCATGTATAAGAAATTACGAAAAACAAAAATGAGGGAAAAAGTAAATGGTGTGTAGTATGGCATACATGGATTGTACACCCAAAGTGTCCAGATGGGCATGTATCTTCACAATCCCATAATAAAATCCAAATAAACTAGAATATACACAATTATATATGAAATCTAAGCCATATGAGACCCTGATTAATCTAGTATCAAACTACACAACATATACACTTGGGAACATAGTTTTTGGTAATCAATAATTTCCTATGTCATTTACCTTAGATCATGTAGGGATGTGTAGTCCAACATCGAGTGTACTATAACACACCATGTATAATGCACTAGCATCATAGCATATATGTACACACATGGTTCATTCACCTATGAAAAAACATTGTGTGTGCGTGTGTGTGATACATATCATGTGATACATTACTTCTAACTAACCACATTGATTAACAACACAGTGTGTGTTCATAGAACTATATGTCATGTGATTAGTATTTATAGATGAATGAATTATATGAAGCATCCTGGTCCAACAATATTTTTAGAAATCACTCCACCTCTAGTGTTTAGCCATCCATTATTTTTTTGGAAACCCGAAGCAAGAAATTAAATCTATAATTGTGAATGATACAAAATAGAAATAATAAGTCATACCTTGTAGTGAATCATTGTAGCTTTGAAGTACTCTTTAAAATAATTCATGCTCTTTCATCATATCCTATTTATTTTCAACAATGAACCTACCTCTGAAGATGAGGATCCAATATATTTACATCTACCATAGTCACTATCACCCAAATTTGGGGAAGGATTCTCCCCAATATATTTTGAATGAAGTTAGTTCCACATGTAAGTGAACATAAAATGAAATCATTAAACAAACACTCATGAAAGGCTTGACCTAGGACCCAAAACATTATTAATGTCTTTACCTATCCTATGTAAAACTACATATTCCACACTAAACAATAGAGTAATAAATATTTTTATTGGTAACAATTAAATTGATAATGACATTCACACTTATATGACAAAAATTATTTTTATTTAAAATCCTATCCTAAGAACAATGGGACGATCCAAAATTATTTACATGGTCGTTTTATATTTTAAAATTAATAATTTACACTTTTTAGTTGTTATGGTTTCTAAAAATCATAAATGAGTTAGGGCTTCTACATGGGAAAATGTGAAATACTACATTAGTCTCATCATTTGTAAATTCAAAACCAACAGATTGTGTCATATACACATCCTCAAAAAAATATCATTTGTTAGAGATGATTTTACATCTATTTGGTATATATCATTATCATAATGATCTATAATGGGATAATATATCATGATAAAAGTTATCATCACAATTGGTGAAATCGTTTATTCATGGAAAATACCATGAAGTTGTTTAAAACAATTTTCAAAAAAAAACAATAATTCTAGGTAAATTATATATAATCCATGTATGTTTTCTTTTAGAAACGCCACTAGTACCTTGTGGGTATCAACCCTTCAGTCGCACACAACAATTTTTAATCACGGTAAGTTTAAATGAATCCCCTCAGATATCCTGGCCTATACTGATATATCACAATAAACGTTCTCAATTACCACCTGATATGTAGAAAGTCATTCTCTTATGAATATTAATTCATTTTATTTATCCATATTAAAAAAATATTTATATAGATCTGAAAAAATTATATCAAACCAATGATGTTCTTGTACAACCTATGTAATTTAGTTTCAAAAACCTATTATTGAGTTGAATCACTTTCTATATCAAGTTCATTTTTTTCTTTCTATCCTTATACATATCAAGATTCAATGTTCTACCCATTAAATCATTAAGTGACATATTCCTTCTAAAGTAAAATACCAACATAGGATGTAAACACTTCAGCTTTAGCGGGATTATAAAATTTCTTCAATGCGTATCCTTGTTATGACTAATAAATAAGAACTCTTCCAATTTAGGTTTAGGTTTATAATTATAAAAAAAATTACATATGATTCAAAATCATAAATCCAAATAAATTTAAAATCTACACACCTCTTATTAAATATATCATATAATGTCATTATTAAAATAATAGATGGTGTTCGATTGAGTAGGATCAAATATTTGTTTTTAAATAATATCCCCATAATTAAATATAAAGGTTAAACTAACTCGAATTCGATAGAACCTTGTCTAAAAAGGATTGATTCCTCTTCTTTTAGATGCCATTATTCTATTATGATCTTATGAGAGAGTTACTAAATAGTTCCACATTATCTCATATCTTCAATAAATTCTTAAATAAAATATTCACTACCTTCATCTAATCATTGGTTCATAATATCTTTCCTAATTGATTTTATATTTCAATTCCAAACACATTAAATATTTCAAAGGATTTAAAATTGTTTCTCTTAATAATTGAGTAACCATATCAACATAATTCATTAGTAACGGTAATTAAGGAAAAATACCTACCACTTTTGTGAGTACTAATTGATATAAAATCATCACTTTATGTAGTATCAAATAGTTATTTATCCCCCTTACCTATTCCATTAAAAGTTATTTTTAGTGATTTTTTATTGAATAAAAAATAATTATTATAAAAAATTGATAATTTAATATTTTCATAAATGTCTCTAGATGTGGATTTTGGATTTCATTCTCATGTACATGGATAAGGTGGAAATGAAAAAGATATGTTGTGTTAGAATGAACTAAATTGACATTAATATCATTAATGTTATATTCCAAGTAATCTATATCAAGAATTCACACATGATTCATATTTTTTATAAAAGAAAACGTTTTATTCATGTATATAGAAAAAACATTTTCAGTAGTCATGATTGAAAATAATTTATTTTTTAAATAAGATATAGAAATAAAATTTAAATTAATGTTCAACAAATATCAATAACTATCTAATTCAATAATTAATTCTATTTGTTGATGTAGATTATATATTCCTATCCCTAATAGTGATAATTTTTCCCATTACAAAAATATAGATATATTTTTCATTTCATCATTTATATATTATTAATCATTCCATATACATTAACATAAATGTGTAATGTGTACTCAATATCCAATACCCATGAGTAAAAATAATGAAATCAATTTTTTTGACATTCACATAATTATACTCAGAATTTTAATCCTTGAGAATATTTCTCAAACTTAGATTCCAATATATCAAACAATATGTATGAATTATAATAGATCTAAAATTAGTTTCATGACACATGGACTTATCTATAATAAGAAATATTTTTTTGGGTGAGTCTCATGTTTTATATAAATTCAACTAGTAATTTTATTAAATATGATCAAACTAAACTAGTGACCTCATACATAATATCTATTAATGGGAAAATACCTATATTTCACTAATTATTGAGTCACTTTTTAATTTCACTACCTATTTACTTATTTACTAAGAACATTATTCCAATTAGAAAACATATTCATTTTATATTGTTAGGTTGAAATTTTATTTCATAATTCACCGTTTAAATTATATTAACTCTACTCTTATGGGAACTTAAACCTGTTAATTGAAACTAGTTATGTGTAACCCAAAGATAATAATGGAATATGGGAACCTAATTCTATTAGGACAAACTATACTACACATTTATTATAAAATGTATCCAATGGGAACCCACCTATTGTTTGACGTTACTATTTATTGAGGTCTTCTAATGTGTTCCCTTTAAAAATAAACAACCGGTTTTTATTATCAATGGTTTTTTAATTATCAATATTTTTAATTCACATTATATATATATATATGAACACATCATATATAATTATGTTAACTTATTTAATATTTCTCTCTCTTGTAATTCTTACATATAATCATTATTCATACAATTATTTTTTTGGATCTTTATTCCATAAAAAATAATAACAAAATACTAACATATTAATGTGTCAAAACTTATAGAACTAATAACATTGGTAAGTCCACTAAAAAAATCCAATTATATCCACATATATCCAAATCCCTCACATGAATATGTTATATGAAACCCACTTTTGGAATAGTTTATTATCATACAAAACCAAAATCACTATAATATCATGTATGGTGTGAAAGGTATCTAACCCCAACATTTATAAATATATAATTAACTACTAAGATTATGAGAATTTTTTGCTAATGTCCCAGTATCCATATATTAATACACATTAGATATATCAAATACAAAAAAACTCTAAAACCAATTATATATAAGTCATATATCACCTTATTGATTATGTCCACAACCATATAACAAACCATAATCATGGTAAAATGAAAAATAAATTTAATTTTTCATACCTAACAATTAATATTTATATATTTTGTAGGATAATTTATAATAATTATTTTTATAAAACATAAAATTTAATCATATAAATATTCACATACAATTAATAATTTATATATAAGAATATTGGATTAAAATTTAAAATGAATATTTCAAAAACATACACATGAGATATATATTTATAAAAAATTTATAAATAAATGAATTGTATGTAATTTATAATAATCTCTAATGAGTGACATAAATCCATTAAAATATAGAATCTCTCCTATCATTTTTGTATGCCCACAATTTAACATAATGTATTAATATAAATAAAAAATGTACATTTGACATTATCCTAGATATTTTGGTATAACATCTTTCCCCTAGAAAAATATGTATCACAATATTTTTTTTCAAAATTTCATTATGTTGATTTTTTATCAACATGGTTTTAATTCCAAATAAGAGTTTAATTGGAATAAAATATACTTAAATACATTATTTTAAGGTTAAATTAGATACTAATATTTTCCTGTAGAGGAAAAAATAAAAATAAATTCATAAATATAAAATTATGTGTACCGTGTTGTAAAAATTCATCATGAGTCAATTAGATAGTTTTATGGACATTTCTTATTATCTATTAAAAGGTTATTTTTTTCAATGTTCTCATAAACAACTATAATCATTGATTACTTTGGTAAGATCCATTTTCCTTCAAATACGTTCTACCATATCCCCCACAATGGTATATAATGATAGAATATGGAGAGGTAGTTACATATTATAATATGATGATTTCAATCCCACACCACATATATGGAAATGAAATTTTACATTTTATTAGGTATCTTCATTTAATGAAGTTACTCGAAGATTTCATAATTCTCATTCATCCTTTAGTCGAACAATATTAATAATTTATAATTTTTCCCTAATTTATTTAAGAAATGGTCATTATTTTTTCTATAATAATGGTGAATTAAAAACAAATCAATAATGATATTTTTTTTAGAATAAAATTGTTCATGTCCTATAAAAATGTACTAATAATACAGAACAATATAAAAACCATCAAAACTTTTAATTTTGAGCACATACACAAAAAATTGTTTCAAGTATAAGTGTTTGGTTTTAACAAGTTTTGTGACCCTATTGGGGTTAGTGATAAGAAATAAAAAATAAATAATATAAAAATAAATAATATAAAAACAATGATTTATAAGATTAAATTCTAAAATAATCGATTTTGGGACATAATCATTATACTGAAAAAAATTATTTTAAAAAAATTGTAAGAATGAAATATGTTTTTTATACATGGAGTTCAAAAATAGCGAAAAATATTTCTAATGAAATAAAACCACTGATATAAAATTACTAAAAGTATATTTTTATTATTAATATAAAGAACATGCTGAAAGTTAAGAACAATCATTTATTAATAGAAAATAAAAAAAATATTTATAACTAAATTACTAATTTTAATACATTAATAACCCCATTTTACATTATTAATAAATTACATTGAATATAATTTTTAAATAGCTCGGGATCTGATGTCTTGTATCAAGAAAAAGTTGTGTTATTTATGCATCAAAATATTTCACATACCTCATATTTAATAATATTCATAAAAAACATTAGATAAGAATATATACACTAATGTGGTTTATAAATATTCCTTCCTTTTGGAAAAAGTGATGATGCCAAAAAATATAAATTTGTTGAATCATTCATCCAATATTGAGAATAATTTAAAATAAAATTCAATTCCTCAAAAACCCAACATGTTATTTTGAATGTAAAAAAGATAAAATACATTAAAAACATTAATCACGTTTTATTCTACAGGAGAATATGTCATTTATTTGGATGTTAAATAGTATTATGAAACACTCAAAATGGATAATCAATGTTATCCATGAACATTATTATTTATACACAGAAAATTTACCTTATGATGGTAAATCAATATAAGATATTTAAGATATAATTCAATGTATATTATTCTATTTTTTATATATTATTTGTAAAAAATATTATCAATGTTATATATTTCTTCTAATGAAATCATTTCAAATAATATTCCTTCTCTCTCATATCTATACAGTTTTTTCACTATTAAAAAATGTAGCTAAATCAAGAGAGTTTTATATTAAATCTATAGATAATACTAAATCATTATTAATGTTTTAATATATGGCTCCCTAAATTATAAAAAAATTAACAAAATATAATAATTTATTACAAATATTTATATTAATATTAATAATATTTTATAACAAATTATAAATTGTATTATAAATTGGTTATTGTTTGACACAAATTCGTTAACCAATAAATATTATCGAATATAATTTATTATCAAATTTCTTACATATAGTCTTTAAAATGTATCTAAATATTTAGAAATCATGATAAAAAATTATTCCATTGGGAATATTGTGTTGGTGAAAAATCTCAAGGAAAATATATTGGTAAATTAATGGTGAAAATTTTCACAGAAAACTAAACAAAGTGATATTAAATTGTATTTTTTGGTTTGATTATTTTAAGGTCTATATATCAATTTTTTATATATAGAAGTGAGATGCAAGAATGACTATTCTAAAAAAATTCGACCATGTGATATATGTTTTTTATGTATCCATATATATCATATTATTTAGACATAGTTTGTAATTTATAACAACAAACTTTTGAAAGTTATTATATAACAATTAAGATTATCTTTAATTAGTTAAAAAGGGTTAATAATGTGTATTTGTTCATTGGTGGTGAGGAAGAACTCCTTGTAAGAGGTTACACTGATACAAGATTCCTAAATGATAAATATTAACTAAAATACATGTCTTGGTTTGTATTATGATTCAATAGTGGCGTTGTTAGGTATAAATATCTAATAATTTTGTTTTTTGGTTTTCTATAAATTATGTTTAGTATAACAATACATCAGATAAAGTATGTATTTTTCATTGTTCAAGAAGTTTATAATTTATTGAAAATTAATTTTTTTATTTCAACAACACTTTTGAGGAATTGTGAGAAAACCATAAATTCCAACAAAACTGTAGGAAACAAAAACAAAAACCCTATAGGAACTACAGAATCAACTCCCCGCATCTAATACAGCATGGCGACAAGCTTCATCTAAACATAACTTTTCGGTGAGCACTCCTGTGAATATTTGAATGGGAATTGAACTGATAAAAATTCCATAACCTCTCATCATCTATATCGAAAAGTCATGATATAGTGAAGACTTGATTCTCTGATCCCCATCTGAAGCAGATCCATATAGCATGCTGGAGATGGAACACCAAACTTCACAAAGAAACCAAACAGAGAATTGTGATCAACCCAGGCACATAAAAAAACATCAATCCATTCGAACCAAATGAATAACATCCAATTAAATAGAATCATATAAGATGAACTTAAAGTTACCATAATCTACTTCCCTAAACAACTTATAGGATAAATCCAAAACATGAGAGCTGGATTCCTCCATCATCATTCTTTAATCCTCATGAGCAAGTTGTTCCCATTATTGTATGTACTCCTCCATGTTAATCTACTAGTTATTGAATCCCCCTACTAGAATGAGATCCTATTTTTCAATCCATGCACATTGATTCTCGTTGAGAGAAACTCTGAGGGTCCTCCCCAACATCATGGATGCCTTTGTTTGGGTTGTGTTGAGCACCAAAACATGCTCGGTCGCTTCCTTATCCGAGCTGAACAAAAAATCGTAGGAATGTTAGTCCTGGTTCCCTGCCCTCAGGTGTCTCAAAGTATAAATTGTTGTTTTCGTTTATTTTAACATCTTTGATGATTGATTCACTTTGGTAGGAGGTAACGAGGAGTAATCCTTATGCCCCTTCATCCTAATGCTTTGGTTTTTTCTAAGGCAAGTAGCATAGTCCACCGAATTCTCTAGTTCACTCCCAATGGTTTCCTTCCCATTGACCCAATAGACATCTTTCTCCCATGACATAGATCCCAATCAATTACAATAAATAAAACCCATTTTTCACAATTTACATCTCTTTTTTGGAATTTAAGAGAGGGTGATATAATGATATATTGTGTAACTATAGAATATAATGTAGAAAATATTTTGAGAAAACATTTATGAAAACAAAAATATGACAGATTTATAAGGTCTCCATTAATTGGATATGTTGGGGGGTTGGATCTAATGTATTTTGGATATTTCGATCCCATATCTCATTCATATAAAGTAATTCTTGGGATTTTATAATGTATCATGTTTTTTCTATTAATGTAAATTTTAACATTATCATTTATTCAGGTTTGATTCATTTCATACATATGAATTGAAGAATAAATAACCTAAGATATATAATATCTATGTTGTCTCTCATATATGATTGTCCTATAAATTCATTATTTGTGATGATATGATAATAATATTGTGATTGATTAATCCTATATAGATATAATGTTCACTCGAGATACACAATTGTGAATTGTTTTCTTGATTAGTTTTATTTGATTATTGTATATGGACGTAAAAAATATATTTCATTTGTAATATTGGGGTTTATCACTTATAGTAATAGTCACTACACACTATTTAGAAATTATCCTACTTTTAAACCATTACTTTATGATTTTTTTCATTAGGTTTAAATTTTTTTTAAACAAAGGGTAGTTGAGAATGTTGTTTAACATACAGGGGGTTTTCTAAATAAGGATAAGTTTTATCACCATGTGTGATGTTTGTGAAAGTTAGGCACTCACTCGAGTGAGATTAATGAAATATGTGGCCATGATTAACTGAATGACATGTGATTTACTCACATATCAAATTTAATTACATGTGATGTATTGATCTATATTTTTCAATATAATTAGAAGAATCATGAATGTGTGTGTCAAAATATAAAATTAAGACATGTTTTGTAACTCAAAGATATTCTAGATTCCTAGAATAAATTCATTATAGGAAAATATATTTGATATATAGAGATATATATTGTGGATATGATATATAAAATCATATTTTTTAGTATTAAATTACCTTTAATAATTCTCATGTGTCGAATAACATTCCTTAAACACAATACTAGGATAAAATAAACAATTAAATTATTTCATTAAGATATAATAATATAGTAAATAAAATATAAGAATAATAAGTTATGCCTAATTATAAAAATTTTAGGAGGAACATATCCATAAGTGTAACACCCCAAGGTTTCATAGTACATTATCTCTTCAATATAGTTCAATAACTTGTGATCCATGCAACACTGAGTTCGAGCGCACCACGACTTACCAAACTAGCCATTAAAAAAAACGGTTATGAATAATATTAACTGAATTTTGAATTTTATATACTCCATATAATTTCAACATCCATATTATTTGTCTCATAGACACAATATAAGAGCAAATTCAATTTCTTAGATAAAGGAAGTATTTTTCGGAAAATGCAATTTTACAGACTTTTAATGGATAAACCTTTTCAAATCCAATATTTGACACTTTTATATATTCAATTTGACAAAATAAACATCTTATTTAGAATTGGGACATAAAATTATTTTTTGATACTTTTTTGGTGTTTTTATGACAACCTTCATATTTTGGTGAATAGTGAAAATACTAAATTTGAATTGAAAAAAACTTTTTTAATAAAAATAATTTATAGTGTTAAATTAAAAATTTTAATGTTTTAGATTTATAATAAGATTATATTTTTATCATTTAATACAATGTATGCCATAATAAGTAATTTTACTATTAAATTTGACATACACAATGTCCATCTTTTGATAGTTTTTTCTTTTAAAAAACCCACTTTTTGATTGAACAACGTGAATTAATTATAAATTAATTAATGAAATATCTATGTTTTTAATTTGTTAAAATAGAATTATTTTTTGATTTTTTGAATATCAAAATTAGATTAATGTGAATTTTTGGTATTTTTCTGAAAACTTTCCATTTTAGATGAATAGTAAAAAACACTGATTTATTGTTTAAAATCAAAATTTTATTTAAATATTTTTTTATTTTAATTAAAATTAATTTTTTAGTACTAATAGATATATAATACCAATATAAGGTGAATTTAATTAATTTGATTCAATTTATAATAAAATTACAATTATAAAATTTTATTGAACTTTTTAATGTCTTTTACCCACTTTCTAGGCACATTTGAAAATTTGCATAAAATGTAATTTTACCACTTTTGTGAATTAATTTTAATAATTAGAGAGACACGATTGACATCAGTATGTAAACTTTGGTTCAATAAGATGAAAATAATTTTTTTGATGAATAGTATCTTCTGACTTTTATTTACCACGGTTAAAAGTAAATAGGGTAATTAAAAGTAAAAATGATTTTATAATTACCCTAACACAAGTCCAAATTCTATTGGATAAGTTTATTTCAACCAAAACCAACCTTAGGTATAAAATATGATCCTTCTGTTCTACTTGGATTAGATTTGGACATTTATTATTATTTTATACAAAGAAGATTCAAAAGTGTTAAATTCTATGTTTATTAACTAAAACATTTTTAATATATGGTTAAAAATAATATAAATTAGAGTATAATTATTAATTAGAAATCTAAAAAGAATTCATACATAATGATATTTTATTTATAATTTGTTGAGATCAAATAATTCAATTTGTTTATGACACAATGATGATGCAGAAATTACTTTATCAACGAATGATTACCATAATTGTTATTATAAATATAATTGTAAATGTAAATTGGGGATTATGATTCCATAAAAGAATTTAATATGTTAATATTACATGTTAGGGTTGATTAAATAAATTTTTTCCATAGTAATCATGTTGTTATGACTTTGACAAAAACAAAATATCAAATACTGTTAAAATTGATATAAATGAGTTTTTAAAATAAATACTATATTATTAATAGATATAATATTTCTAAAAATATAAGGAATTTTTAAAGGACTTATATATGGTTATATATATCAATAAATAACCACTTAGGGTTTTATTGGCTTTTTATAGTATGTTTATTAACGTTTTATTAAAATAATACATGTTGACATAGTAAAAGATAAAACTATTAAACAAAGAGTTAAATCTAAATATATGGTTAATATGGTCACCTAAAAATGTCTAAAACCTATAGGTTGAGAGTATTTAGAACCATATCTACCTTATATTTGAAATGAATCATTTTGGAGCCATTATAATCCAAAAATTATTTTATCATAAAATAATATTTCAATCTTTTCCTAAAGTGACCCTCACCTCTCTTATAAAAGGGTACTTCTTCTTCTCTCAAAATCCCATGTCCAAAGGCATTTGGCTGAGACAAACCCTACCAAAATCTCCTCCCTAATTCCCTCACTTAATCCTAGAGGCCTTCCCTTGAGCATAAATCCAACTTATGGGGCCATTTTGTTCAAATCTAAAGGAAACACCTAGAAAAGAGGTAATTATTTTATGATTTCTTTCAAAGTTCTTTTCTTCTTCCACTTTATCTTTAATTGTTATTTCCATAAAAAAATAATAAATCATATACCTTATAAATACTATGATTTTATTATAATTATGGTACAATCATATTCACTATTCTATCCATCCTATGAATGATAAAGTCACCATGCGTGCATACATACGGCTTACCATCTCAACACCGTGGTGTAATTTTTTATTCAACACTATAATATTTGGATGGATATAATGTTGAGTAATATGTATATAAATAATGAATATAACATGATAATTTTTCGGTATAATTAATATATCTTCCAATTACACACCTTTTAATCATTAAGGAAATGATATTGTCGCTCGTGTGTGTGTACGACTTACCGTCTCCACGACACGATGAGATTCATTTCCATGTTCACCATTCAATGATGATTATAAAAATAAATATTATTAATAAGTATGTAATATATGAAACAATAATTCTACAGGATATATATATATCTGTGTGTGTTTCTTTTGTATTTACACATATCTCATTAACTTACTTCTGTTCGATAGGATATGAAAACAGAAATAGCGTTTATGCGTACATACGACATACCGTCTCCAAAAATACTGTTTCCATTTCAGAGTTATATCTATTATAAATATTTGTATTCTGAATATATATGATATATAAATCATATTTTATATTTTGGAAGTATTTAAATCATGATTTAAGTGATACGATCATGAATAACAAGTAAAAACATGTACGATAAATAAAGCGACTATTACCCAAAATGTTAATTTAATATGATAATCATCATTAAATGGTTAGTATAATTTCATAAATGAATCATCCATGATATAATAAATATTAATATGGGTTCTTTATAATTTAATAACATACTATGGCCATTATACAAGTGGTTAAACGTACCCTCGACCAAAGAAAAGTGCAAGGTAAGGGTTAATTCTTCAATCTCATTATTATCCGAGGTTTTTTATGTGTAAGTATTTTCTGGGAAATATTTATTATCCATGTCCATGTTTCATAAAATACATTTAAAAATGATTATTTTATGTTACTATTTTACTAAAACATCATTTTAATTGTTTTTAATATTTATTCTTCTAAATAATTCTCATTAATGTGCATATTTTCAAAACAGTTTTAAGGATTTATTTATATAGACATGATTTTTTTAAAATGAAAATTTATTTCAAACTTTTCAAAGTGGTATGGGAAAATTTGATTCAAAAATCACTTTTAAAGGAATTCCTTTATAAATGTATGACTTTTAAATGATTTCACAAAAAATGGATATTTCCCTCAAAAGGATTTACTGAAAATTTTAAACTATGTGAATATACATTACTGAATATTATTCTTGAATAAGGTTGATTTATTATAATACAATCGTCTATATTGTATTGAATTAATTATTATGTTTTTGACTATGGATGTGCTATTTTTATACCCTTAATGGTTTACGGTTGAAGTATTGACATTTCATATGCTAGTTTTAATACAAATGTTTATGTCATGTTTCAACATTTTCATATGAGGAATGTGGGGGAATAAGTAAGTGATGTGTGGGGCCCACAATATCTCTTTGATGCATCAGTAGGTCTCTTAAGACAAACTAGTGTGTTGGTAGAACAAATTGACAAAAATTTTATTTGAAGTCTTGGCACAAGGCCTTGAATATGTGGAAATGATGTCCGGTGTTAGGAAATCACTCATTAGGTAATTAATTATTAAATTTTATTATTAAAATTGTAGAATATCTATGTGCATGTTTATATGGTAATTTTTTATTTATTTTCTCCATATTATGTTCAATTTTATGTTTAAAAAGCTCTTGTTTTTATTACACATCTTGCCCTAAATGTTTATAGCTTCCACTAAATTATTTACCCTTACTGAGTATCTGAGCTCACCAATTTATTAGGTTTTGTATTCCCATGATTTATGATGTGTATTATGTTGGATATGTAGGGTTAGTGGAGGGAATAATGACATTCTCAATAGATTTTTTATGTTTTGTTTTATGTTTGAATGTGTAATGTAATGTTCATGTGTGTAATCTATTTTCAAAGACTAATAAACTGATCAGTACATTTGGACTTGATTCCTAGTAATTATGCCAATGCTATGTAATAACGCACGTACTTTGGGTAAATAGGGTCGCGGCGTTACAATTGGTATCAGAGTAAGTTTAGTACAAACCTTGGAAACTAGATTTATAGAAACTATTATTGGATAACGTTACCCTAAGATAGCCTTTGAGGATTAGTATAGAAGAACATACTAGAATTTTTGTAATATAATGATTTTGTGAATTTTACAATAAATGCATCCCTGTTTGGATACGAGGAGGTAGAGGCGTCTCTGGAAAAAATGTACCTAGGAGTGAAAACATCGATAAGGATTTTTGGGTTTCACCCGGGGTATCCTGGTACGCGATAAAGGGCCTTTATTCACTCTTGGTTACAACACTCCCAGGGGATATTCTGAAGAGAAATCAAATTTTGATTACAAATAATTATGAAATATTTATGAGTAAATATCTTCTCAATGAAATTTTTTTATGTCCATGGATTATATGAATAAATTGTTCAATTTTGTTAGGTATTTTACACATTTGGAATTATGAATTGTAATTCATAAACTAACCTAGTGTATGCCATTGATTATAAATGGTGCCCAGTAGAAGGAATCATAACTCCATCAATACGCATGATCCAAAAAGTAATAACCATCATATCCTTCATGGTGTTAAGCCAGCATTTAGAATTAAAATAGTCTCCAATGTATTCTAATCATATGAAGAAATAATATCATGTGTTAATAATATTTGTAATGAATTATCTAATTCGTATGAAATTGAAGGGAATCCAGAGAATAAGAGGATGGTAGAGAGAAATATGGATAATGGGGGGAGGGGAAATAAAGATTTTCATATATGTTATAACTGTTGAATTAATCACCCATGGATGTGTTTAATAGGAATGAGAGTTTTTTTAAGTGTGTAGAATAAGGAAACCAAGATTATGACTGCATGGGTAAGAAAAAAGGTTTCAAATGTATAATACTTCATCTGCAAAGAGTTGGGACACTATGTGAATCAATTTCCTAATCATCAGAGTATACAGTAAATGATTTTTTTGGATAATAATAATGTTATGATACTACCTTAGATAAAGAGGAATGACTAGTGTTCTTATATTGTTTCTAAATAATTATTTCATTTGAGTATTGTGCCAACTATGTACTGGTTATATGAATTGTGAAAATAAATAAGGATAGTACATCAATACTATTTCATTGAGGATTTGAGATTTTATGGTACTAAGAAAAGTGACTCAAAAGCAAGTTAAACATTTTGGAAAATAAATGTTTGGCTGAAAGATAAACCCCAATATGATTCGAATACTGAGGTTGTTATTTTAGAATAATACATTAATGGTTTGGATAAATTATATTCTATATTCTTGACTACTTTCAAACTAATTAATTGTTTTTTATTGCATTATTGTTAGTGTTTATAGAATTTTCAAATATAAGGAGTATATCCAGTATTTTATAAGGAATAAGGGAGAATTAATGTAATCAATAATGTTTTATCATAATTCAGGGTGTTACCGTGTTTTAGAAGAACACATGATGAAGGTATTCACATGTTATAATGTGGCAAAAAATATCTTCATTATGTTTACCTTCCTTATAATTTTTGGACTGTGAGTTTGGAAAAAAAATATTTTGGATAAGTCTAAAGGTTGGAATGAATTTGGTTTGACATTGGATACTGTTGTTATGGTTATTTCAATTCTTTAGATTAATATGGGATTGTTATAAAAAGGATATCCCGAAGGTCGGGCTACAACCCGTCGTGTCCGGCATGGCTATGAGACTTGAACCCAGAACTGAAGAACGACAAGGGTGCATCACCTACCATTATCCGAGATGATGTCCTGGTTTTTATAATGTATGTTTTTAAATAGTATGACAAATTAATTATAAATTAATTATTTTTGGAACCCTATATGATTAAGACAAATAAAATATTTTTGAATTCTATTATCTTTTGGAGTGAAAGATGAGTTTGGGGTGGAAATTAGTTAAAGGATTAAACTCTAATTGTCAAGTATATATTTTTTTCCTCTTATTATATGAATAAATTAATTCTTAAACTTTAGAGAAGGGATCTTAAAACCAAAAATGTCTTATCCTAATAACTTATGTTTTTAGAGCTGATGATATTTTAAATCATCATAGATTGATGGCTTTAAGGCCCTCAATTTTACATTTGTTTGTGATTAATGACCTCAATCACTCCTTAAAAATATTTGTGTTTTCCCTCGAATTATGTGTCACTAATTTCCACCAATGTTATCCTAATTGAGTTAATAATTTGGTAGTGACTTTTTAATTTCTCTTCCCCTCTTATTAAGACTAAATTTTATTATCCCAATTTCTGATGTGGGATTTCATCACAGATATTTTTCTATTTTTATCCTTTTCTTGTTGAAGAACAATTTCAAATTGAGAGGATTCAATTTATTGATGTAGGCAAGAATGTAACACCACATGATTTCATAGTAAGTTATCTCTACAAAGTAATTCAATAACTTGCGCTACATGCAACACTGAGTTCGAGCGCACAATGGCTTACCAAACTAGCCGTTCAAAAAAGCTGTTATGAATAGTACTAACTGTATTTTGAATTTTATATACTCCATATAATATTAACATCCATATTATTTGTTTTATAGACATAATATAAGAACAAATTCATTTTTTTAGATAAAAGAAGTATTTTTTTTAGAATATAATTTTACCACCTTTTAATGGAGAATCATTTTTAAATCCAAAATTTCACAATTTTATATATTAAATTTTAAAAAATAAATATCTTATTTAGAATTGGGACATAAAAATTTTGTTTTGATAAATTTTTGGTGGTTTTAGGATTACATTAATATTTAGGTGAATTGTGAAAACTGATAAATTTCAATGGAAAATAAGTTTTTTAATCAAATTAATTTATAATGTTAAATTATTCATTTTATTGAATTGGAAGTATAATTAGATTATATTTTTATCATTTAGTACAATGTAGGTCATTATAAGTAATTTAACAATTAAATTTGACAAAAACACGTGTCAATATTTTGATAATTTTAATTTTTAAAAAACCTGCTTTTTGGTTTTGACAATGGAAATTAAAATTAAATCAATAAATTAAACTTCTATGTTTTGAATTAGGTAGAATAGTATTCATTTTTAAAATTTTAATATCAAAATTATCTTATAATTAATCTTTTTTATTTCTCTAAAAACTTTTAATTTTTGATGAATGGTGAAAAACACTGCATTATTGTTTAAAACAAATTTTTTATTTAAATAATTTTTTATTTTATTTTAATTTATTTTAATTCAAAATAGATATCTAACACCTATATATGTTCAATGTATTTAATTGGAGTTATTTTATAATAAAATTAGATGTATAAAATTTTAATGAACTTTTTAACATCTTTTACCCACATTCTAGGCACATTTGAAAGTTTCTGTAAAACATAATGTTACCACTTCTATGAATTGAATTTTAAAAATCTGAGGTATACGGTTGACATTAGTATGTAAAATTTCTATCAATAAGTTGAATATATTTTTTTGAATAGTAACTTTTGACTTATTTAACATGGTTAAAATTAAATAGGGTAATTAAAGGTTAAAATGATATTATAATTACCTTAACACATGTCCTAATTCCATTTGATAAGTCTATTTTGATTAAAAATAACCTTAGGAATAAAATATGATGATTATTTCTACATTGATAATATTATAACCTTTGTTATTATTTTATTTAAAGAAGAGATAAAAGTGTTAAATTCAAAGATTTATAACTAAACCATTTTTAATATACGGTTATAGATAAGATAAATTCGACTATAAATATCCATTATAATGATAAAAATATTTCCTAAATAATTTTTTTTTTTATAATTTTTAGAGATTATATAAATTAATTTATCTATGACACAATAATGATGCAGTAATTACTTTATCAGTTAATGACTAAAATAATTGATATTATAAACATAAAAATAAATTTAAATTGAGGCTTTTGATTCCATCCAAAAATTTTCTAAGTTAATATGACATTTTAGGGATGAATAAATATTTTTTTCTATGTACTCATGTTGTTATATCTTTATCAAAAAAATACAATAAAGTGCCAAAATTGACATAAATGAGTTTTTTAAACAAATACTACATTATTAATTGACATAATATTTCTAAAATTATATGGATCATCCAAATGACATAGATAAAGTTATATATATAAATAATATACCACTTGGGGGTTTTCTTGGCTTTTCATAGTATGTTTATTTACCATTTATTATAATAATACAAGAGGACATGGTAAAAGTTAAACAATTTAACTTAGAGTTAAATCTAAAATAAATGGTTAATATGGTGACCCAAAAATGTCAAAACATATAGGTTGAGAGTATTTAGACCCATCCCTACCTTATATTTCAATTAGATCAATTTGGGGCCATTAGAGATCGAAAATGATTTTATAATAAAATAATATTTGAAACTTTTCATAAAGTGACCTTCACCTCTCTTATAAAAGGGTACTTCCCCTTCTCTCAAAATCACAAATCCAAATCCATTTAACTCAGACAAACCCTTCCCAAATCTCCTCCCAACTTCACTGACATAAACCTAGAATCCATCCCTTGAGAAGAAATCTAATTTAAGGTTCCATTTTGTTCAAATAAAACGGAAACAACCAAAGAAGAGGTACTTATTTTATCACCCCTTTCAAAGTTCTTTTCATCTTCCACATTCTCTTTCTTTTTTATTTACATACCAAAATAATTACTCCATAACCTTATAAATACTGTGATTTTATTATAAATATATTATAACCATATTAATTATTATATCCATCCAATTAATGATAAAGTCACCATGCGCGCGTACGTACGACTTACCGTCTCCATGTCATGGTGTTATTAATTATTCAATACTATGTTACTTGGATGGATAAAATAGTTAGTAATATATATATAAATAATGAAACTAACATTATAATTTTTCTGTATAATTAATATAACATCCAATTTCACACCTTTAAATCATTAAGGAAATGATATCGTCACTCGTGTGTATGTACGACTTACCGTCTCCATGACATGATGAGATTCATTTCCATGTTCACCATTTAAAAATGATTATAATAATACATAGTATTAATAAGTATGTAATATATTACATAATAATGTTACTTTATATATGTATATATGTGTGTATTTAGATATTTCTCATTCACTTACTTCTGTTCATTACGATATGAAAACGGAAACGACATTTATGAGTACGTACGACGTACTGTCTCCATAAACGGTGCTTACATATCATAAATCAATATATTATAAATATTTATATTCTGAATATATATGATATATATATAATGTTTTATATTCTGTAAGTATTTAAATCACGATCTATGTGATACGATCAAGAATAACAATTTAAAATATGTATGATAAAGAAAGTGATTATTAACTGAAATGTTAATTAAACATGGAAATCATTATTAAATGGGTAGTGTAATGTCATAAATGATTCATGTATGATATAATAAAAATGAATATGGTTCTGGGATAATTTAATAACATTCTATGGTCATTATACAAGAGGTTAAACGTTCCCTCGACCCAAGGAAAGTGCAAGGAAAGGGTTAATTCCTCAATCTCATTATTATCCGAGATTGTTTATGTGTAACTATTTTCTGGGAAAAATATATTATCCATGTCCATGTTTCATAAAATAAATTTCAAAATTATTCTTCTAGGTTACTCTTTATCTAAAAAATCATTTTAAATGTTTTAAATATTTATTCTTCTTAAACTTTCTCATTAATTCCCATGTTTACAAAATGGTTTCAAGGATTTATTTATGTAGAAATGATTATTTTAAAATGTTAATATTTCAAAAGAATCAAAGTGGTACAAGAAACTTTGATTCAAAAATCATTTTTAAAGGAATTCATTTATAAATGTATGAATTTTAAATGATTTAAAAAAGAGTATATTTCTCACAAAAAGTTTTACTGATCATTTTCAATGCTGTCAACATCCTTTACTAGATATAGTTCTTCATTATGGTTGATCTATAATAATATAATCTTTAAAATTGTATTGAATGAGTTATGATTTGTAGACGGAATGATGGATAAAGGTGTGAAGGGAAAGACGGATTTCCCATATGTGATAACTATGGAATGAATCTCCCTTGGAAGTGTTTGAAAGGAATGGGAGTTTCATATAAGTGTAGAGAAGAAGGAAACCAAGTCCATGATTGAAAGGGTACGAAAATAGGTTTCAAATGTACAATGCTCCATATTTAAGGATATGGGACACTATGCCAATCAATTCCCCAATCATGACAGTATAACACAAATTATTCTTTTGGATAATAATCATCTTATGATACTACCGTTGATGAAGAGGAATGGCTATTATTCTAATGTTTTAATAAAAGAATTATTTCATTTGAGTGTTGTATCAATGATGTACCGGTTATATGAATTATGTGAATAAATAAGGATAGTATAGTAGTACTATATCATTGAGGATTTGAGATTATATGGTACTAAAAATTGTGACTCAACAACATGTTAAACTTTTTGGAAAAAAAATAGTTGAAGGAAAGATAAACCTTAATATGGACCCGATATTGAGGTAGTGATTGTGGAATAAGATATGACTAATTTGGATGAATTATATTTGATATTCTTGACAGCTTTGAAACTGATTAATCGTTTTTATTCTTTTATTGTTGGAGTTTACAACGTTTTTGGATATAAGGAGTATATCTAGTATTTTATAAGGAATAAGGGAGAATGAATGTAATTGATATATTTTTATGGTAATTTAGGGTGTTACCGTGTCTTAAAAGAATACATGATGAAGGTATTCAGATGTTATTACGTGGATAAAAATATCTTCATTGTGTTTACATTCCTTATAAATTTTGGACTGTGAGTTTGGATAGAAGTATTTTTCATAAGTCTAATGGATGGAATGGATTATATTTAACATTGGATATTATTATTATGGTTAATGAATTTCTTAAAATTATTTTTTGATTTTTATAAAAAGGACAACCTAGAGGTCAGACGACACCCGTCGTGTCCGATAGGGCTGCGAGACAAGAACCGGCAACCGAAGCATGATAAGGGTGCATCACCTACCTTTAGTCAACATGATGACCTAGTTTGTATATTTTATTTTTTAAAAATATTCTGACAAAATAATTATAAATTAATTATTTTTGAATCCCTATATGATTAAGACAAAGAGAATCTTTATGAATTCTATTATCTTTGGGACTGAAAGATGAGTTTGTGGTGGAAATTAGTTGAAGGATGAAACTATACTTGTCAAGTAAATATTTTTTTCCACTTGTTATTTGAATAAATTAATTCTTAATCTTTAGGGAAGGGATATTAAAACAAAAAATGTGTTATCCTAATACCTTATGTTTTGTTTTTACCCATGATATTTTAAATCAGAATAGATTGATGGCTTTGAGGCCCTCAATTTTACACTTGTTTGTGATTGATTACCTAAATCAATACCTATAAATATATACATTTTCCCTCTAATTATGTGTCTCTTATTTCCACAAATGTTCTCCTAATCGAGATCATAACTTGTTGTTGACTTTTTCATTTCCCTTTCCCTCTTGTTAAGACTAAATTTTATTATCCCAATTTTTGAAGTGGGTTTTCTATTAAACTATTTTTCTATTATTAACCTTTTATTTTTCAAGAACGATTTCAAATTGCGAGGAGGAAATTTATTGATGAAGGGTAAAATGTAACACCCCAAAGATTTCATAGTACGTTATCTCTTCATTATAATTAATTAACTTGCGCTACATGAAACTCTGAGTTCGAGCGCACCACGACATACCCAAGTAGCAGTTCAAAAAAATGGTTATTAATATTATTAACTGAATTTTGAATTTTATGTACTATATATAATTTACACATTCATATTATATGTTTCTCAAATATAATATATCAACATATTTCATTTTTCAGATAAAGGAAGTAATTTTCAAAAAATGCAATTTTACAGCAATCTAATGGTGAACCCTTTTTAAATCCAATATTTGAAAATTTTATATATATTCAATTAGAAAAAATAAATATCTTCTTTTGAATCGGGACATAAAAATTTAGTTTCAATAAAAATTTTCTGTTTTTATGATAACTTTCATATTTTGGTGAATAGTGAAAAATACTAAATTTTAATTGAAAATATCTTTTTTAATCAAAATTATTTTCAGTGTAAAATTATACATTTGAATGTTTTGGAATTAATATTGCATTATATTTTTATCATTGAATACAATTTAGTTCATTAGAAGTAATTTCACATTAAAATTTGACATAAACAAAAGTCACACATTTGATAGTTTTTACTTTTTAAAAACAAGCTTTTTGGTTTTGACAAAGGGATTTGATTTTAAATTATTTAATGAAACTTATATGTTTTTAATATAGAAAAAAATATTTAATTTTTTAATTTGAAATATCAATATTTTCTTAATGTGATTTTTTGTTATTTTCTGAAAACATTCAATTTTTGATGAATAGTAAAAAACACTACGTTATTGTTTATAAAGGATTTTTTAAATATTTATTTATTTTAATTAAATTTATTTTATGTCAAAATAGGTATATAATCACTATATAAGTTCAAAGTAATTTATTACATACATTTTATAATAAAATTATATTTTTTAAAATTTTATTGAACCTTTTAATGTCTTTTACCCACTTTCTAGCCACATTTGTAAATTTGCATTAAATGTAATTTTACCACTTATATGAATTGAATCTCACAAATTTTAGAGACATAGATGCAATCAGTAAGTAAAATGTGGTTCAATAAGATTAAAATAATTTTTGGTGAATAGTAACTTTTGAATTTTATTTAACCCGGTTAAAAGTAAATAGAGTAATTAAAGGTCAAAATGATATTATAATTACCCTAACACATGCCCTAATTCTATTGGATAAGTTTATTTTGACAAAAAGAAACCTTATAAATAATATATGATCCTTTTGGTCCACTTGGATTAGATTAGGTCATTTATTATTATTTTATTTAAAGAAGAGTTAAAAGTGTTAAATTCAATGTTTAATTACTAAATCATTTTTAATATAAGGTTATATATATGATAAATTCGACCATAAATATTAATTAAAAGATAAAAATATTTCCTACATAATCATATTTTATTTATAATTTTAGAGTTTATGTAATTAAATATATTTATGACAAAATGATGATGTAATAATTAATTTATCAATAAAATATGAAAATAATTGATATTATTAATATAAACATAAGAGTTAATTGAGTCTTTTGATTTCATAAACAAATTTTTTAAGTTAATATGACATGTTAGGGTTGATTAAAAAAAACTTTTTTGAAGTAATCATGTTTTTGTGACTTTAACAAAAACGAAATACCAAATAGTGTCAAAATCAAGACACATGAGTTTTTAAAACAAATACTATATTATTAATTGATATAATATTTATAAATATCTAAGGATATGTAAAATGACTTAGATAAGGTTATATATATCAAAAAGTAACACTTCGGGTATTCTTGGATTTTTATAGTAAGTTTATTAATAATTTATTATAATAACACTAGAGGACATGGTAAAAGTTAAACTATTTAACTAAGGGATAAATCTTACTTATAGTGCTAATAATGTGACCTAAACTTTCTTAAACACTATATGTTGTTATTATTTATACCAATACCCATCTTAGCTTCAAAATAAATCAATTTGGAACCATTAGAGATAGAAAATGATTTTATAATAAAATAATATTTCAAACTTTTCCTAATGTGACCCTCGCCTCTCTTATAAAATTATACTTACCCTTATCTCATAATCACACCTACAAAGCCATTTGGCTCAGAAAACCCGTCCACAACTCCTCCCAAATTACCTCACTTCAAAATATAGGCTTTCCCTTGGGAAGAAATCCAACCTAAGGGGCCATTTTGTTCAAATGAAATGGAAACACGTGAAGAAGAAGTAATTATTTTATCACCCCTTTCAATGTTCTTTTCTTCTTCCACATTCTCCTTTTTTGTTATTTACATAAAAAAATAATAACTCTAGTACCTTATATGTATTGTGATGTTATTATAAATATGGTACAACCATATTCATTATTATATCCATCCTATGAATTAAAAAGTCACTATGCGTTCGTACGTACGGCTTACCGTCTCCACGCCGTTGTGAAATTTGTTATTCAGCACTTTGTTATTTGGATGGATATAATAATGAGCAATATATATATATATATAAATAATGAAAATAGCATGCTAATGTATTTTTATTATTAATATACAATCCAATTCCACACATTTTAATCATTATAGAAATTATATTGTCGCTCGTGTGTACGTACGACTTACCGTCTCCACAACACAATGAGATTCATTTCCCTATTCACCCAAAATATTATTAATAGGTATTTAATATATGACATAAAAATGATACTGTAAATATATATATATATATATTTACATATATCTCATTCACATACTTTGGTTCAATACGATATGAAAACAGAAACAGTGCTTATGCGGACATACGACCTACCATCTCTATAAATGGTGTTTCCATTTCATTAATATATGTATTATAAATATTTATAATCTGAATAAATATTATATATAAATCATATTTTCTCTTCTGGAAGTATTTAAATCACGATCTATGTGCTATGATCAAGAATAAAAAGTTAAAACACGTACAATAAAAAAAGCGATTGTTACCCAAAATGTTAATTTAACATTGAAATCATTATTAAATAGTTAGTATAAAGTCATAAATGAATCATGTACGATATAATAAATATGAATATGGTTCTATTATAATTTAATAACATACTATAGTCATTATACAAGAGTTTAAATGTACCCTCGGCCAAAGGAATGTGCAAGGTAAGGGTTAATTCCCCAATCTCATTATCATTCGAGATTATTTATGTGTAAGTATTTTCTAGGAAATATTTATTATCCATGTAAATGTTTTATAAAATAAATTTCAAAATTATGCTTTTAGATTATATTTTAACTCAAACATTATTTTAAATGTTTTAATTATTTATTTTTCTAAATCTTTCTCATTAATGTCCATGTTTTCAAAATGGTTTTAAGGATTTATTTTTCTGGTCATGATTATTTTAAAATGCTAATTCCATTAAAATGAATGAAAGTTATATGGTACACTTTGATTCAAAAATATATTTTAAATTAATTCTTTTATAAATGTATGAATTTTAAATTATTTCATTAAAAGGGATATTTCTCTCAAAAAGTATTTCTGATCATTTTCAACTATGTCAAAAACCTTTTCTAGATATTATTCTTGATTAAGGATTAATTATTATAATACAATATTACATATTTTATTGAATGAGTTATTATATTTTTTACTGTGGATGTGCTATTTTTGTACCCTTCAGGGTTTATTGTTTATGTATTGACATTTCATATGCTAGTTTTAATACAAATGTTTATTTTATGTTTCAACATTTTCATATGACGAATATAGTGGACTTATTAAATGATGGTTGGGGCCCACTATATCACCTCGATTCATCAGTAGGTCTCATGAGACTAAATATTCTCTTAGCACAGGTCCTTGAAAAAAAAAATTATTTGTAGTCTTGGCACAAGGCCTTGACTATGTGGAAATGATGTTCGACATTAGGCATTCCCTCATTATGAAATTAATTATTACATTTCATTATTCGACTAGTATAATATCCATGTACATATTTATATGGTAATTTTTGATTTATTTTATCCAATTATGTTTATGTTCATGTTTAAAAAGTCATTGTTTTTATTACACATGTTGTCTTAAAAGTTTATAGCTTCCCCTAAATTATTTACCATTTCTGAGCATTTGTGATCACCCCTTTCTTATGTTTTATTTTCCCAGGATTCCAAGAAGTGTATGATGTTTAATATGAAGGGTTAAGCTAGGGGAATAATGGCGTTCTCAACCGATATTTATTTTGTGTTTTAGGATTGAATGTGTAATGTAACGTTCATGTATGTAATCTATTTTCCAAGACTACTAAACTGATCGGTATTTTGGGAATTTATTCCTTATAATCATGAAAATGTAATGTAATAATGCACCGACTCTGGGTAACTAGGGTCGGGGTGTTACAGTTGGTATCAGAGGAAGTTTAGTACAAACCTTGGAGACTAGATTTAGAAAAACTCTAATTATAGAACATTACCCTAAGATAGACTTTAAGGATTATTATATAAGAACATTCTAGAATTTTGGTAAGGTATAGATTTTTTGATTTTTCTAGGAAATACATCCTTGTCTAGATATGAGAAGGTTGAGGCGGTTCTGTCACATATATACCTATGAGTGAAATCTTTAACAAGGAGTCTCAGGATTGACCTGAGGTATCCTTGTACATGACAACAGACCTTGCTGCACTTTTGGTTACGACACTCCCAAGGGATATGCTTAGGATAATTCAAATTTTCTTTACAAACCATTGTGAATGATTTATGAGTAAATACCTCCTAAAAATGACATTTTTATGACCATATATTATATGAATAAACTTTTCATTTTAAATTAAGTATTTTAAGAGTTTGGAATTATGCATTTTGATTCATATGATGACCTAGTGTATGCAATTGTTTATAAATGGTGCCCAGTAGAAGGAATGAGAACTCCGGTAATACGCATGATTCCAAGAGTAAGAAGCATCATATATTTCATGGTCTTAAGACAAAATTTTAAAGTGAAATAATCTCCCTTGTATTCTCATCATATGAAGAAATAATCTCACATGTTAATAAGATAAGTAAATAATTATCTGAGTTGTATGGCTTTGAAGGGAAGCCAGAGAAGAAGAGGATGGTAGAGAGAAATATGGATAAAGGGAAGAAGGGAAGGAAGTATTTTTCAACATGTGATAACTGTGGAAATAATTACCCCTGGAAGTGTTTAAAAGGAATGGGAGTTTGTTATAAGTGTGGAGATAAAGTACACCAAGTTCATGATTGCAAGGGTAAGAAAAAGGTTTCAAATGTACAATGATATATCTATAAGGAGTTGGGACACTATGCAAATCATTGTCCTAATAATTAGAGTATACACAAATGATGGTGTTGGATAATAATCTAGCTATGACACTACCAAACATGAATAGGAATGACTAGTTTTCTTATGCTCTTATAAAAGAATTATTACATTTGATTGTTGTATCAATGATGTACTGGTTATATAAATTATGGAAATAAATTATGATTATTCTATAGTACTATTTCATTAATGATTTGAGATTATATGGTACAATGAAAAGTGACTCAAAAGTAAGTTATTTTTTTGGAAAATTAATGGTTGAAGGAAAAATAAACATTAATATGGTTCTGACACTGAGGTAGTGATTGTGGAATAAGATATGATTTATTTGGGTGAATTATATTTGATATTATGGACTACTTTGAAACTAATTAATTGTTTTTTATACCATTATTTTTTGAGTTTACAAAATTTTTGGATATAAAGAGTATTTCCCATATTTTATAAGAAATAAGGGAGCATGAACGTAATCAATAAGATTTTATGGTAATTCTCGGTGTTACTATCTTTTAAAAGAAGACATGATGAATGTATTCACATGTTATTGCATGGAAAAAATATCTTAATTTTGTTTACCTTCGTTATTAATTTTGGACTGTGAGTTTGGACAGAAGTATTTTGTATATATATGAAGGTTGGAAGAGATTAATTTTGACATTGGATACTACTTTTAAGGTTAATTCATTTCTTAAGATTAATTTTTGGATTGTTATAAAAATGACATCCCAGAGGTTGGGAGACAACCTATCACGTTCAGCAGGGCAGTGAAACTTAAAGACACAACAAAAGTACAAAAAAGTTTCATCACCTACTATTTTCCAATATGATGTCCTGGTTGGTATAATGTATTTTTTTAAATAGTCTGAAAAATTAATTATAAATTCATTATATTTTGAACCTTATACGATTAGGATAAATAGATTATTTTTTAATTCTATTATCTTTTGGAGTGAAAGATGAGTTTGTGGTGGAAATTAATTGAAGGATGAAACTTTACTTGTAAAGTATATATATTTTTTCCTCTTATTCCCTGAATAGATTAATTATTAAAATTTAGGGAAGGGATTTTAAAACAAAAAATGTGTTATCCTAATACCTTATGTTTTATTGAACCGATGATATTTTAAATCATCCTAGATTTCTGAGTTTTAGGCCCACAATTTTACACTTGTTTATGATTGATGACCTCAGTCACTCCATAAAATTATTTATGTCTTTCCTCTAATTATGTTCCTTTAATTTCCTCCAAAGTTCTCTTAACCAAGATCATTATTTGTTGGTGACTTTTTGATTTCCCTTTCCCTCTTATTAAAACTAAATTTTATTAACCCAATATCCTATGTTGGTATTCCTCAAATTGTTTTCTATTTTTTAGCTTTTATTTTTGAAGAACATTTTCAAATTGAGGGGAATAAATTTATTTATGTTGGGGAGAATGTAACACCCCATGATTTCGTAGTACATTATCTCTTCAATATAATTCAATAACTTGTGCTACATGCAATAGTGAGTTCGAGCACACCATGACTTACCGAACTAGCTGTTAAAAAATGGTTATGAATAGTATTAACAACATTTTGAATTTCGCATACACCATATAATTTTAACATCCATATTATGTTTTTT
Source organism: Viscum album (assembly GCA_963277665.1). Lineage (NCBI taxonomy): Eukaryota > Viridiplantae > Streptophyta > Magnoliopsida > Santalales > Viscaceae > Viscum > Viscum album. Next base: position 1,494,909,759 of record OY728135.1, on the reverse strand, counting down.
TTAGACATAACATAAGAAATGATTCAATTTTTCAGATAAAGGATGTATTTTTCAGAAAATACAATTTTACCGCCTTTTAAAGGATAATCCTTTTTATGTCCGATATTTGACACTTTTATATATTCAATTTGAAAAAATAAAAATATTCTTTAGAATCGGGACATAAAAATTTAGTTTCGATAAATTTGTTCTGTTTTTATGATAACTTTCTTATTTTTGTTAATAATGATAATTACTATATTTTAATTGAAAACAAGTTTTTTAATCAAAATAATTTTTATTCTTAAATTATACATTTGACTATTTTTGAAGAATTATTAGATTATATATTTATCATTTAATATAATTTAGGTCATTATAAGTAATTTCTCATTTAAATTTTAAATAAACACATGTCAATCTTTTAATAGGCTTTATTTTTTAAAAGCCCTCTATTTGGTTTTGAAAATAGAAATTAATTTTAATATAATTAATGAAACTTTTATTTTTTCAATTTGGTAAAATATAATTCATTTTTGAATTTGTAATATAAAATTTTCATAGGGTAATGTTTTGGTATTTTTCTGAAAACTTTCAATTTTTGATGAATAGTGAAAATAATCCGTTACTGTTTAAAACAAACATTTTATTAAAATAAATTTTTTTAAATTTATTTTAAGTCAAAATAGATATATAATACCTATATAAGTTCAGTGTAATTCATTTGATTCATTTTATAATAAAATTTGATGTATAAAATTTTATTGAATATTTTAACGCCTTTTACCCACGTTCTAGGAACATTTGCAAATTTGCATAAAACGTAATTTTACCAATTTTCTGAATTAAAATTTCAAAAATCCAAGATACATAGTTGACATCAGTTTGTAAAATTTAGTTCAATAAGATGAAAATAATTTTTGGTGAATAGTAACTTTTGATTTTTATTTACCACGGTTAAAAGTAAATAGGATAATTAAAGGTAAATTGGTATTATAATTACACTAAAACATGCCCTAATTCTTTTGGATATGTGTATATCGACCAAAAACAACCTTAGAAATAAAATATGATTGTTTTTGTCCACTTGAATTAGAATAGGGGATTTATTAGCTTTTAATTTTAAGAAGAGTTAAAAGTGTTAAATTCAATGTTTAATAACTGAAGAATATTTAATATAGAGTTATAAAAAAGATAAATTAGACTATAAATATTAATTATAAAGGTAAAAATATTTCCAACATAATGGTATTTTATATATAATTTTAAGAGATTAAATAATTAAATTTATTTATGACACAATGATGATGTGGTATTTACTTTATCAATGAAAGCTTAAAATAATTGATATTATAAATATAAAAATAAAAGTAAATATAGAATTTTGATTCCATACAAGAATTTTAGAAGTTAATATGACATGTTAGGGTTGATTAAATAAATATTTTTTGAAGTAATCATGTTTTGATGACTTTAACAAAAACAAAAAAACAAATAGTGTCAAAATTGTCATAAATGAGTTTTTAAAACAAATTCTATATTATTAATTGATATAATATTTCTAAAGATATAAGGATATTAAAAAAACATAGATAATGGTATTTATATAAATAATGAAACACTTGGGGTTTTATTTATTTTTTATAGTATGTTTATTATCCATTTATTATATTAATACAAGAGTACATGGTAAAAGTTAAACTATTTAACTAAGAATTGTATCTAAAGGATTGAGTTAATATGGTGACCTAAACTTGTACAAAACCTATATGTTGAGAGGATTTCGGATCATAACCACCTTATTGTTGAAATAAATCAATTTCGAGCCATTATAAACTGAAAAGGATTTTATAATAAAATAATATTTCAAACTTTTCCTAAAGTGGACCTCACCTCTCTTATTAATGGGTACTTCCCCTTCTCTCAGAATCACGCCTCCAAAGCCATTTGTCACTGCCAAAACCCTCCCAAATATCCTCCCAAATTCCTTCTATTATACGTCTAGGCCTTTAATTTAGCATAAATCCAACCTAAGGGTCGAATTTTTTCAAATCGAAAGGAAACACCCGAAGAAGAGATAATTATTTCATCGCCTCTTTCAAATCTCTTTTCTTCTTCCACATTCTCCTTCTTTGTTATTTCCTTACCAAAATAATAACTCTAGAACCTTCTATGTACTATGATGTTATTATAAATATGTTACAACCATATTCATTATTCTATCTATCCTATGAATGATAAAGTCACCATGCGTGTGTACGTATGACTTACCATCTCCACACCATGGTATAATTTTTTATTGAACGCTATATTATTTGGATGGAAAATTTGAAGAGTAAAATATATATAAATAATTCAGATAACATGTTAATGTTTCTGTATAATTAATATACCATCCAATTCCTCATCTATTAATCATTAATAAAATTATATCATCGCTCATGTGTACGTATGGCTTTCCGTCTCCACGACACAATGAGAGTCATTTCCATGTTCACCATTCAACGATGATTATAAAAATAAAATTTATTAATAAGAATGTAATATATGATATAATAATTATATTATATATATATATATGTATCTATAAATATCTCATTCACTTACTTCTGTTCAATATGATATGAAAACAGAAACATCATTTATGCGTACGTATGACTTACCGTCTGCATAAATGGTGTTTACATTTCATAAATATAAATACTATAAATATTTATATTCAGAATATATATGATATATAAATAATTATTTATATTCATGAAGTATTTAAATCATCATATATGTGATATGATCAAGAAGAACAAGTTAAAACACATACGATAAAGAAAGATATTATTACCCAAAATGTAAATTTTACATGGAAATCATTATTAAATGGGTAGTATAAAGTCATAAATGAACCATATATGATATAATAAATATGAATATGGTTCTGGTATAATTTAATAAAATACTAATGTCATTATACATGAGTATAAACGTACCCTCGACCAATGGAAAGTGCAAGGTAAGGGTTAATTCCTCAATCTAATTATTTTTTTTAGATTGTTTATATGTAGGTATTTTCTAGGAAATATTTATTATCCAGGTCCATGTTTCATAAAAGAAATTTAAAAATTATTATTTTAAGTTAGTCTTTAACTAAAACATCATTTTAATTATTTTAAATATTAATTCTTCTAAATCATTTTCATTAATGTCCTTGTTTTCAAAATGGTTTTAAGGATTATTTTATGTGGACATGATTGTTTTAAAATATTAATTCATTTCAAAATATTAAAATTGTTATGGGACACTTTGATTCAAAAATCCCTTTTAAATGAATACATTTATAAATTTGTGACATTTTATTGAATTCAAAAAAGGTATATTTCTCTCAAAACGTTTTACTGATCAGTTTCTACTATGTCAACATCCTTTTCTAGATATTATTCTTGATTAAGGTTCATTTATTATAATACAATTTTCCATATTTTATTGAAAGAGTGATGATATGTTTCACTGTGGATGTGATCTTTTTATACCCTTCATGTTTAATGGTTGAATTATTGTCATTTTGTATTCTAGTTTTAATACAAATTTTTATTTTATGTTTCAACATTTTCATATGAGGAATGTAGTTGACTTAGTAAGTGAGGGGTGGGGTCCACTATAGCCCCTCGATGCGTCGGTGGTTCTAATGAGACAAACTAGTGTCTTGGAACAAGGCTTTGACAAAAATTTTATTGTAGTATTGGAACGAGTCCTTGACTATGTGGAAATGATATCTAACATTAGGCATTCCCTAATTATGAAATTAATTATTTCATGTCATTATTCGACTTATAGAATATCCATGTGCATGTTTATATGGTAATGCTTGACTTATTTTCTATATATTATGTTCATGTTTATGTTTAAAAAGCTTTTATTTTTATTACACACCATGCATTAAAAGATTATAGCTTTTGTTAAATTATTTACCTTTACTGAGCATATTATCTCACCTCTTTCTTATGTTTTTTACCTAGATTCCCAGAAGAGTATTACGTTTGATATACAGGGTTATGCTAGGGTAATAATGGCATTCTCAATGAATTTTTTATGTTTTGTTTGTTGTTTGAATGTGTAATGTAACGTTCATATATGTAATATATTTTCCAAGACTACAAAACTGGTTTGTCCTTTGGGACTTGATTCCTTGTAATCATTTAAATGTTATGTAACAATGCACTGACTTTGGGTAACTGAGATCGGGGCGTTACAATAAGTAAATAAAATATTTGAATATCATGAAATAATTTTATTCAGAGTCTTATACAATGATCATAACGTCAAGTATAGCTATGGAAGGATTGAAGATTATTGTAAATATACTTGATGTTATTATTAAGGAAATAAGATGGTATAATTTAATATATAGGGATACAAAATGGTAATATAACTGTTTTATGTTCATTGAATATATGGAAATTGGAAATATGGTTGTGATTTATTTATGAAACCAATAATTATATTGATATTGTTATAATCAATATGCAACCATTAGGTATAATTTAATAGAGTAGTAAACATAATAAATTTAAAATATTACTAAAATATTATAAATAAATATGGTGTAAAAAAATTAATAAAAATTCAGTGGTGAAAATATGTTGTTCTTTTATTCCTTCTATATTATTTTTTGAAAAATAAATCAATAAATAATAATGAATAAATTTTATTAAAAATTATATTGATATAAAAAATGAATTACCATGTAAAATTATATCTAATTAGCATTCAATTTTATTAAAAAAATGGAATAAATATTTTTAATCAGTATGTACAAATTAGTTAGTAGGGTGAAGATCTTTCATAGTAATGAGATATGTTACCAAGGGAAAAAATAAATTATGATGGTAAAGGGTAAAATAAGTTAAATAGTTAAATTAATTATTCATGTGATAATTTTTATCCAAAACATATCATTAAAAAATTTCAATGAGATAAATCATGACCTATCCTCATCCATTTCCATTTTGTGAGTCACTATCTTTGAAAATTTACATTTTATATACATTAACACTAGTGCAGAAAACGTTATTTACGTCACCATTTTTTACGTCGGTTATATATAACCGATGTGAGAATCTGTGAAACATGGTTTTTTACGTTGGTTATTTAATAACAGACGTAACAAATGTGTTGAGTAGATTTTTAACGTCGGTTATTTTAATAACTGACATAACAAATCGCGTGTGTTTAGTTTTTACATCGGTTATTTTATAACCGACGTTAAAAACCAAAGCGCGGTGGTTTTTTACATCGGTTATTTGATAACCGACGTAAAAAATGAGATATCTAGGCATTTTTTACGTCGGTTAATTTATAACCGACGTAAAAAACCAAAGCGTGGGAGGTTTTTTACATCAGTTATAAAATAACCGACGTTAAAACGAGTTATCTACGCTGTTTTTTAAGTCGGTTATAAAATAACCGACGTAAAAAACCAAAGTGCGAGGGGTTTTTTTTACGTCGGTTTTCAAATAACCGACGTTATAAATTTAAAAAATAGTTTATAACATCGGTTATATAATAACCGAAGATATAAAACATTTAAAAAATTAAAGCCCCGTGGACTGTCATTTACGTTTTTTCGATCGACAGCCCGCCAGCTCGTCTCTCTCGTGCTGTAAACCCTAATCGGCTCATCGATCGACATTCTTTTAACTCATTTTGGATTTATCGTTTATCATCTTTAGTCTCCTAGGATCTATCATCTCAACTGACAACACTCATGTATGCATTCCACGAATTTAATTCGTTCGTTTTTTTTCGGATAGTCTATATTTATTTTTTGCGATTTTTTTGTTTAATCTAGGTTAGATTCTTCCATTTCGAACCCTATTACATATTTTTGAATATCGTTGGCACCAGACATTCATTTTTATCTTGACTGTCTTGTTTTTGTATTTCTTTATAAAACAAATTTTGAAATATTACCTAGAATTTAATGACTCAAAATCCTCCTATGTTGGAAACATATTTGGGGTTATTTATTGAAGGACTATGGCGCGATTAAGGAACGATTTGGAATATTTCCTGATTTGACCGGTTTGAATTTCATTATCAAAAAGAAATTTGAGGTATAGTTGATTCATTCATTCCTTTTATCCTATATTTCATTTAACGCTCAGGTTTATCTAACAATTTTGTAGTTGGATAACCAATAATTTTTATGTGATTAGAGAATTAAAAGAAATTATCATCATATACAGTGAATCATCCTTGTTGAGTGTCTTATCATAGAATAGGAATCAATCATCCATATTGAAGATGTCATTTTTTTAGAAAACAAAAACCATTAATGTAATCCATTTATCATTCATTAATTGAACTAAAATAAATATTTACACATGAGTTATAATGGAACATAATAAAATAAATATTTATCATTCACCCTCATAGATTCTAATAAATCTATGATAAACCATTTGTTTTCTTTAATGGAAACAAATTTACTTTTACCAACTTTGTATTTTTAGAAGACACTAAACTCCCTTATAATTTCACCGTTCTGGGAAGTATTAAACATCATTATATCCCTTTAAAAATTCTAAATGTCACAGAAATATCGTGCATCCATTTTGTCTTATAGGACTGTACTATAGATAAGTATTCCATTTTTTATATTATTATTTATGATAAACTCTATCATAACATCATTAATATATGTTTATAAAAATGGGAATATCATAAATCTCACAATTTTAGTTGAGAATAATGATAATGTTTTTTATTAATGATAATATATACATGGGTAATTTTACAAAAAGAATGTGAACTTGAATAATTAATGTTACTTATATGTATTTCATAGGATTTTTGATTTTATGTCACAAAACTAGTTGATGATAAAATACAAAAAATAATTGCACCACCAACCAAAGTGAAACCAGTGTATTGTTCTATTTTAGAAATTCAGGATTCAATGAATGAGATTGTGATTTATTTATTTTTTAGAGTTTCTGAATCAAGATACTAGATTCTATTTTAAAGGGTATTTGTTTGTTTTTTGATGTTTCATTATTTTATTTGATGTAGGTTTTTCTTTTTCATGGATTAATTCATAAAGTGGTCTCGGTTCATTTGATTTTGTGTTTCCTTTGACAGCAACCCCCCTCAATGACTATGATATCTCATTGCTAGTTTTTCTCTAATTGTTCTCTCATACACCTTTTGGATTTGATGGTTGATTAAAAACATATTTATTCAAATATTTAAGCTGGATTATATGCATCTTTTAGGATTATATTGCTGTTTTATGCCACTTTATTTATTATTCTATCCAATACTAAGAACCTTTCTAGTATGAAAAATTTCATAAGAAATACGATTGGACTCTTCATCATATTTCATGAAACGCTTTTAATAATGTCACGTTTAAAAAAATATTATATCAAAGATATGGAAACGGGTGGTGTCCGGGGGGTTTCCAAGGGGGTGGGTGGGTGTGAGTGGTTGTCCATGGGGGTGGGGGCCTGTCCAGAGGGTTTTGGGGGTTGTCCGGGGGTGGGGGTTGTCCATAGGGTTGGGGGGTGTCCAGGGGGTGTTGAAGGGGTAGGGGTGGGGGTGGGGTCCAGGAGGGGTGGGGGTGCTTTCTAGAGGGGTGGGGGCTATTCGGAGGGCTGGGGGGTGTCCAGGGGTGGTCCTAGGGGGTGGCTGGGTGTGGGGGGCTGTCCAAGGGGGTGGGGGCATGTCCAGAGGGTTTTGGGGGTTGTCCGGGGGGTGGGGGTGATTCTCAGGTTTACTCCATTTTCTCCAATTTTCTATCAACTATGTAGGCGGCATGGTTTTATTTGATTCAATGAAATTTAAAATTATTATATCTAACTATATTTTGTTTTAAAATAATATTCATGCATATTTTCTTAAATACCCATAGATTTGTTTTATATTTTAAATTTTTTTACATACAAATTATGATTTTTCTCATATAAACATATATTTTTCTTATCCTAAAAATATATATTTTTTTGTTGATATTTGTTATAGGTAATAATGAGTCGAAGTTGGATTAAGAAACATCGAATGAGAAATGAATTTGAGGAAAGTGTTGATGCCTTTTTGGAATTTTCAAAACGAAATGTTCCAAGTAGTTACATTTTTTTCTTGACCATGCTTGAAATGTTTGAATATGAAGAAGTTGAAAAGTAGAGAGATAAAAGATCATCTGATTTGTCATGGTTTTAATTCGAGTTACAGCCCTTGGATTTGGCATGGTAAAACTGGACGGAATGTCACTGATGATGATGATTCGCAAGATGGTAACTCCGATGGAATTGAAGAAATTATTCACGATATTGTAGAAGAAAAAATTGAGATAGAACCGACAGTTGCGCATCTATATGGTGATGCTGAAAAACCATTATATCCTAGTTGTACAGATTTTATGGTTTTGTCGGTGGTGTTAAGATGGATTATCCTAAAGGCGAAACATGGATGGAGTGACAAAAGTTTTACAGAGCTGCTACAATTGATGAAAGACATTCTTCCAAAAGATAACGATCTTCCAGATTCACATTACAAAGCCAAGAAAATATTATGCCCGATGGGATTGGGATACAAGAAAATACATGCCTGTCCGAATGACTGCATTTTATATAAGAAGGAATATGAATTTCTGTCAGAGTGTCCTAAATGTGGGACATCACGATATAAGGTGAATGAAAAATCACAGGCTGGTGTAGAGATTACCAAGCTCCCTTCAAAGGTATTTTGGTATCTTCCTATAATTAATCGTTTCAAACGTTTATTTTCTAACTCACATGATGCAAAAATGTTAAGATGGAATGCTGAAGAGTGTGTATGTGATGGAAAAATACATCATCTAGCTGATTGTCTACAATGGAAGAAAATTGATGCGCAATATTCTACATTTGGAAATGAAATTAGAAATCTCAGACTACGGTTGTGCACATATGGAATGAATCCATACCGAACCCTCTGTAGCACACATAGTTCATGGAAGGTTTTATTGGTAATTTACAACCTCTCTCCTGAAGTTTTTATGAATCAAAAATATGTCATGTTGAGTATAATGATCTCTGGTCCAAAGCAACCCGGTAATGATATTGATGTTTACTTGTCACCGTTGATTGATGATTTGAAACTGTTATGGGCTGATGGTATTAGGGTGTATCATTCTTATAAAATGGAATTTTTCAACTGCATGTAGTGCTTATATTCACTATAAATGACTTCCTAGCGTATAGATATTTTTCTGGATACTATGTTAAAGGGCATAAAGCATGTCCAATTTGTGAACAACAGACGTCATATTGTCAATTGCATCATGGGAGGAAAACAGTGTACATGGGTCATCGAAAGTTTTTTCCTATGGAAAAATCTTATAGAAGACTAAAAAAGGCATTAAATGGATCACATGAATTTGATACTGCTCCAAAACCTTTATCCCCTGATCTGTATTTTGAGAGGGTGAATAACCTTGATGTGACATTGGGAAAGACACATAAATCTGGTAATGATAGACATATTTTGAAGAAAAGGGCAATTTTTTTGAGCTACCGTATTGGAGGTATCATGAATTTGAACATAATATTGATGTCATGCATGTGGAGAAGAATATCTATGATTCAATGATTGGAACATTTTTAGATATTAAAGGAAAGACTAAATATGGGGTGAATGCAAGATTAAACTTACTATCAATGGTAATACGTTTGAAGTTAGCTCCCACTCCAAAAGGAAGACGAACATTTCTTCCCCCGGCTTGTCATACATTATCAAAGAGGGAGAAAATTAGCTTCTGACAGTGCCTTCCTGATACCAAATTTCCTCAAGGTTATTCTTCTAATGTAAAAAATTCTTTCTCATTGAAGGACTTGAAGTTGATTGGTATGAAATCACATTATTGTCACGTCATGATGAAACAAATTCTACCAGTTGCATTGTTTGGAATCTTACCCATTCGTGTCGGAAAGACTATAATAAAGTTGTGTTATTTTTTCAGTTAAATTTGTAATAAGGTGATTGATGTGAATGCTTTGTAAATTTTGGAAAAGGATGAAATTTTTATACTTTGTCAATTGAAAATGTATTTTCCTCCAACTTTTTTTTGATATAATGGTGCATTTAATGATTCATCGGGTTCGAGAAATAAAGCGTTGTGGACCTGTATATCTTCGTTGGATGTATCCTTTTGAATGGTATATGAAAATATTAAAGGGGTATGTTAAAAATCTATATAGACCTGAAGCCTCCATTATTGAAAAGTATATTAATGAGGAGGTAGAATAGTTTTGTACGAGCTACTTGGCTGCAGCGCAACACATAGGTTTTCCTCCATCTCGCCATGAATGGGTTAATAATGAGGGAAAGGGGATTCACGGATTGAAAGTCAAATCATTGTCAGCTGAACAGATGAAGAAGTTAGAATCATACACCTTGAATAACATAGCTGATTCTCAATCGTATATCCCATTGCATATTAATGAGTTGAAACAATGTCATCCAAAGAAGAAAGAAATGTGGATTTTGAATGAGAACAACAAAACTTTTTTGTCATGGATTAAAAAGACTTTGCTTGGTAGATCAGATATATTAGAGACATTAAAATGGATAGTGGGTGGTCCATGTTTAAATGTGATAACATGGTCCAGTTATGACATTAATGGTTATACATTTCATACGAAAGCTCAGGACAACAGAAGTGCAATTGAAAATAGTGGTGTATTTGTGTTTGCAGAAGAAATTCATTTTTCGAGTGCTAAGGACAAAAACCCAATTTCTGCATCAAGTGCATATTATGGAGTGATTGAAGACATATGGGAGGATGATTACTTTAAAATTAAAGTTCCCATTTTTTACTGTAAATTGTTTAACGATAACAACAGTGTCAAACACGATGAATTTGGAATGACACTTGTTAATCTGAATAGATTGGAAGACACAAATGATTCTTTTATAATGGAAATACATGCAAAACAAATTTTCTATATAGTAGATCAATTAGATATGCAGTGGGCTGTTGTTTTACAAGGTAAAAAACAATATGTTGGTGAGGATGAAGTTGATGAATATGCTGATTTATGTGAGATCCCTACTTCCATGGAATGATTAACATAAAATAATGATGATCATGTTGAAGATATAGTTTGTTCCATATGGAACGATCACGATGAAGGAATTTGGGAAAAAAATCCATTTGTACATTCCTAAAATTATAGGTAACATTTGTTTATTTCTTGTTTACATTTATTTTTTTCTATAAATGTTAGATATTGTATGTTTTTTATTTATTAAAACATGTTTTAAAACAAAATAAGTATATGTTTTTGTTTGTTTTAAGTTTGTTTAGTTTACTTTATCATGTTTTTCACCATTACATGAATTATATATCTATTATTTTTGTTCACTGACAATTACTTTACCATGTTTACCATGTTTACTAGGTTTATCATTTTTACAATGTTTACCATCTTGACCATCTTTACCATCTTTACCATCTTTACCATCTTTACCATTTTCTAACATGCTTACCATATTACCAATGTTTACTATTATTTAAATTTGTACACCTTTCTATTTTCTGATTATAGTTGTATTAAAATATTTGAATTTGTATATTTGTGAACTGGCGTTTGTTTTTTTGATGTGAAGGATAATGACAGACCATTCAGATGATCAACCACATGATTCTGGAGAGGAACATATTGCTGGTCATACCTCTGGGGATGAACATTCACATGCTCCTATTACGAAAAAGAGTTCAAAGGTTGGTAAACATGGGTGCACACGTTTACCAAAATTATCACTTGCACGTACGCAGGATCAGGGGATAGTCGTTGAGTTTGATAATGATAATATTTCTAGAGGTCCGAATGCAAAATATTTTAAGAGTTTTGTAGAAACTCAGGCTAAGAGAAAAGTAAGCATTATGTATGATGATTGGAGAAGTGTGGATAAAGAGATTATCTCTCAGTTGTGGGAGACAATCTTGGTAAGATCTTTTGTCATTGTTTGAATATTCTTTTAATGTTTCTAGTATATATAATATGTTTAACCTCTTCTTTATCAGATGAAATTTGATATTCCTGACACTGGAGGAGTCAGGAAGAAATTCTTATCATTGGCTTCCAGGAGATGGAGGGATTTCAAATCAACCCTCTCATCTGATTTCATTTATGGTCATAGGAGTCATGAAAATTCATGTTGTATATATACTTTTATAGATGAAGACACATGGAGACAGTTTTTTGAAAGTAGAAGAAAAGTTTCATTTCTGGTAAGGGAAATGTAAAATTTTATAAACTTTCTTATATAAATGATTTTATTAATGTTTTGTTAATGATTTATTATTCTTAAATTACAGAAAACAAGGAAATATCATCATGAGATCCAATCTAAAAATGTATACCCTCATTGTTTATCTCGGGGAGGGTATGTGTTATTGGAAGAACAAATGATTTCGGAAAAATTTCAACAACTAAGAGTTCAGTCTTCAAGCTCTGGAGAGGTGGCCCCTCCATCCCCTCCATATAGACATGAAAAATGGAAGAGAGCTCGGAAGGGAAAAAAGGGCAATATCTTTCGGAAGAATCGAGAATCATAGCTGAGAGGATTGTACGATATCTATTTTATTTTTTCAAGTTAACTATTTTCTTCATATAATTTCAATCATTACAGAAATGTTCAATTAATTAATAAAAGACTCACTTGAGGAGTAGAGTTTAGAGGGGACATTTACAGCTACTGTGAGGAAAGATATTTTATTTGTAGCATTGGGAAGGCCCGAACATCCTGGTCATGTAAGAGGATATCTGGCAGGTGTATCGGTAAGAAAAGTGTTTCCACGTTCTTCAACTTCTAAAATTGAGGGGGTTTATAAAAAAATAGAATCCTTGGAGGCTGAAGTTCATAATTTTAATGCGACAATGGAGGACAAGATTAGAGAGTCAGTGTAGTCTATGTTCGCAGAAATGCAAAGACAATTTCAGACTGCAGAACCCACTCCTCCACCTCCCCCTGCAGACCCCATTATTTATCCTCCACCTCTACCAGTAGCTCCCACTCCCCCACCTCAGCCTTCGGACCCCATTTTTTATCCTACGCCTCTGCCACAACTTCCTACTTATTGCGAGTTGTATGTTGATGATTCTCAACATCATATAGTAGCATATGGGTTGGTATATTGTATAAGAGATATAGTTCATCATCAATAATTAGAGGTAGGGAATCAGAGGGTCACTGTACAGGATATTATAGATAGATCAGCTAGGGTACCAATACCTACAGATGATGTGGCAATAGATGGATAGATTATCAGCCATTTTTTAATTTGGCCATCCAGACTTCTTCGACTCATTACCATAGAGGTATGAATGTTATATTTTTTTTTATTTTTTTTATTAAAGTTGTTTTATCATTTCAAAACTAAAATATTTTTCAATTTCTTTTTCCAGGAATACTTCAAAGGTAAAGAAATACTGTATAGACAACAATAAAGACAAATGTCTATGACAACAGATACAGATTCAAATGGTGTTGACAGATTTTCAAGATATTCACATTAGTTATTGGGTTATTATGAGTTTCCAATGGATGCTCATGTTAATGGAAGTGAAATAAGAGTGGGTATTATAAAAACATATATCATGGAGCTTGTTACTAGAGATAAGTTGGGCATCAACGTGGTGCAAATTTTTTCCATGTATGTCTTAACACCTTTTCACTGCGTTATATTTATTAAAAATGTAAACTTATGTATGTTTTGTATTAGGTATCTTTATAAAATTTGTGAGAGGAATGAGCTGACAGAAGTATATGGGTTCGTGGACCCAAAATTGATTTCCCCTGAAGCATGTGCATTGAATGAGGAACAAAGAATGGTTTATATTGCTAAAAGAATTGAAAAGAATATAATCACAAAATGTTGGATGATGCCTTTTTGTGAGAGGTATGAAACAAATTTCTCTCAATGAGTTAATTATCTTTTAACATAAAAAACCACTAACGTCAAATTTCCTTTTATCAGTGATCATTGGATGTTAGGGGTTTTTTTCCCAAGGGAGAAAGCCCTTTATTGGATATGCTCTGTCCATGGTGATGTGTGGGAATGTTTTAAGAATATATTGGAAAAGTAAGTTTCAATTTCACAATAGTTTTATATATTATAATGAATTTTAAATTTACCCCATTCGTATTATTTTCTAACAGTGTATGGGCCTACTTTCGAAAAAACACAATGAAAAGAGGTGCAATGATCAAATATGTAATTGCGAAGGTAAATATCCCTTTATAATTTTTAATTTTTGAATTATTACATAAAAATAATATATTGAATTTACACTCATTCAAACATAATTGTCATGAACAACAAGGCCTCATTGAATGCGGATATTATATGTTAAGATTTATGTATGAAATAATAACAACTAGGACAATTGTGAATTTTGACCTGGTACGATTTCCTCTTAAACTTTGCTATACTATTTCAATTTTATTTATTCATTATACACGTTAACTACTTTCTTTTTCATTTGTAGCTTTTTGATGACCCTAAACCCTATACTGATGAAGACATCAAACACTTACAAGTAGAGTGGTCAAATTATTTTAAAGGTTTGATTGACTTTTAGTTGTTTGTAATGTAAAATGTAATTTTGAATATTGTCGTTGTAATTGTGTATTTGGTAGTTGTTTAGGTTGGATTTAGTTTTTTTTGATGTTATCAGTGTATGTTTTGAATGTTATATAAGTGAATGTTTAATTTTGCTCTACTTCTTGTTTTGGTTTACTTATGATGGTTTTTCTGTTATGGATTTGGGTCTATGGGGGAGGGGTTCCAAGGGTGTGGGGGTGTGTTCAGTGGGGTTGGGGGGTGTCCAGCGGTCTGGGAGGGATGTCCGGTGGGGTGGGGGGATAGTCTAGGGGGGTGGCAGGGCTGTCCGGGGGAGTGGGAAGGCGGTCCAGGGGTGGGGGGGGGTAAACATGAGGGTTGGGGGGTTGTCCAGGGGTGTGGTGGGGGTTGTCAAGTGGGGTGAGGGGGTGAGGGGGTGTTGTTCTGGCAGTTGGGGGGTTGTCGAGGGGTGTTTGGGGCTGTCTGGGGGTCGGGGGACAGTCCAGGAGTTTTGTGGGGGCTCCAATGGGGTGGGGAGGGCTGTCCAAGGGGTATACATGACGGTGGGAGCTCCAATGGGGTGGGGGAGGGTTGTCTAGGGGGTATACAAGAGGTTGAGGGCTCGAACGAGGTGGGGGAGGGATGTCCATGGGGTATGTATGAGGGTGGGGGCTATCTAGGGGTATGTTTTATATGTTATCAATGTACATGCTTAATTTTGATCTACTTCAGTTTTTGTGGTATGATTTCTGGGTTTGTTTTCTGGTTGAATCTGGTGGAGAGCAGATGACTGCATTCAATTTTTTTAAAAAAAAATTGGGTTTATCACATTGGTTATTTAATAAATGACGTGATAAAAGGCCTGGGAAATGGTTTATCATGTCGGTTATTTAATAACCGACGTGATAAAAGGCCTGGAAAATGGTTTATCACATCGGTTATTTATTAACCGGCGTGATAAAAGGCCTGGAAAATTTTTTATCACGTCGGTTATTTAATAACCGACGTGATAAACCACCTCCCCCCAGTTTATCATGTCGGTTATTAAAAAACCGACGTGATAAACCCTCCGCCCCCCGGTTTATCACGTCATTTGTTTAAGAACCGACGTGATAACCCCTCTGGTTTATCACGTCGTTTATTTAATAACCGACGTGATAAACCCCCCTCCCCCCCAGTTTATCACGGCAGTTCTATAATAACCGATGTGATAAACCCTCCTCCCCCCGATTTATCACATCAGTTATTAAAAAACCGACATGATAAACCCTCCACCCCCCGGTTTATCACATCGGTTGTTTAATAACCAACATGATAGACCCCCCTGGTTTATCATGTCGGTTCTATAATAACCGATGTGATAAACCCCCCTCCCCCCCCCCGATTTATCACGAGGGTTATATAATAACTGATGTGATAAACCCCCCTCCCCGAGGTTTAACATGTCAGTTCTTAAGAAACCGACCTGATAAACCCTATGCCCCCTAGTTTATCACATCAGTTGTTTAATAACCGACATGATAAACCCGCCCGATTTATCATGGCGGTTCTATAATAAAAGACGTGATAAACCCCCCCCCCCCCCCCCTCCCATTTTATCACGTCAGTTCTTTTATAATCGACATGATAGACCATTTCCCCATCCTTTTATCATGTCGGGTTTTTAATAACTGACATGATAAACCATTTTACAGGCCTTTTATCACATCATTTGTTAAATAACCAATGTGATAAACCCTTCCCTTTTTATTTATCACGTCGGTTCTAAAATAATGGACGTCATAAACATCGCAATTTTGTGTTTTTGACATCGGTTTTTAAATAACCGACGTCAAAAACGTTATTTATAACGTCTCCCATATTAACGTCGGCTAGAAAACGATGTAAAAAATGAAAAATAACCGCCGTAATAAACGTTTTCTGCCCTAGTGTAAAGAATAGGTATTTTTAAATATGTTAGGAAAACACATTTATTAAAGGATACTTATTCCACCCATTCCAAAATAAACTTCTCATTTTTTTTTATCTCCAATATCCACCCATATTACCACTCTATCAAGTATTTAACCCATATGGAAGACTTGGTTCTTATAAAAGATCCCCAAATCCATCTACCACTGAGAAGATTTCCAAAGGAGGTCATGTATCGACATAGTATGTGACAATACCATCTTTTTTTCTTTTTATTTCTCATCCTCCCAACATAATATAATTTAAAACCCTTATATAATATAAATAATATCATTATCATATTATTTTAAGGACATCGAAGTAAAATAATTGGAAATTAATCTATTAAATTATCGTGTGTTCTTATTTGGGTTGGTTTAAACCCCTACATCAACTATGCTATAATAATTAAATTTTAGATGATTATGATAAGATAAATTATCATAATATATTGTATTATTGATAAATTTAGGTTATGTTGTAAATTATATAATGGTAATTTTTATATGTTAAATAATTAAGTAAATGAATTATTTTTATTGATTCAATATCCACAAAAAATATAAATTTTCTAATTATTCGTTACAATTTTTTATCTTAAAATTCTCCAAAAAAACATGAGATCCGAACATTATAAAACACATCAAAATAAATTCCATAAAAAAAATTTAGGATATGAAAATATTATAAAATATAATGATCTAAGTCCATTATACTTGAAAAAACGTGGAAAAAATTGGACAATTAACACCCAAATGATTAAAAACTATAAATTATTTACACAGAAGTAATAAAAAATAAAATTGAATAATATTATTTTAAAAATATTTATATATTTTCATTATATATATTAGTACTAATACTATTTTAATTCCACTTGGAAAATTTGGAAACCCATACCAAGATAACTATACGACACACGAACCAAGATGTTGTGGATCCCAAAGGTGCTCCCAAATCCCTAAATCTAGGAAACTCGAATCAATGACTCAAAGTGAAGTTGTGGAATGCTTTAACAATTTTGGATGTGATATTTTTTCATGAATTTATTCATTTGAAAAAAATTTCATGAACCAACTTTTTCATTAGACTCTCCAGAAATAAAATTCAAATCCAAAAAAGTCAAAAAGGAGTTAACTAGAATAAAAACAATCTAGAACAACATTTATAAATGAATAATATACTAATAGATTTTTGGAATAAAATATATGAACACAACCAAAGATATTATAAGGCCAAATAGTTCCTTAAGTATAGAAGATCCAATAAAGTGTATGAAATGTGCCAAAACAGGACAATAAAACCTCATCCAACTGGCTCAAATTCAGATTGAGAACCAATATCACTATAGTGATAGACATGAAATGCCAATAAAATATTATAAATATTATACCTATATTCATTTAAACACCTATGACACTACAATTTAATATTCATGTCCTTTGGTAGTCCATGAAATATGTGATTAGAAGTACTCATTAGGTAATAAGTAATGGTGTCTTAGAATAAAAGTAATAAACTATTGAATGAATGAGATTGTATACTAATTTACGTATGAATATTTAAAAATTGATTACAAGACAGTATAAAATTATACTTTTATATATTCAAAAAGTAATGATTCAAAAAATATAATGATTGTTTCATGTAATCATGTCACCTAAAATTGGATAATACTTATACTGAGAGGGTCCTAACTAGTATAATCTAATTTGGGTCCATTCCTAGAATCTGAGATGATACCTCAATACCGTCTTCTAAATGAAATAGTAAGAAAATATATATGCACTAATTCTGGTTCTAAATACCAATATTAGGTAAAGGTAAAGGTGTATACTGTGTTACAATTCATCTTTATCCCACCCCATGAAAAGGGAGAAGTGGTATAAAGTAGTCTAGGTACAATGCCCATCATAATCAACACAGTTTATGATTAATTAGCTTACCTGCTCCTAAAATTTATAATAATAATATAACCAACCAAAGTAATAACCCTGCTCATGTAAACAATACTAGATATAATAATTTAGACTCATATACAACTACTTAACACCATAATTGGTATTAAATAATGAATTAATTTTCTCAATAATTTATATGGTTTAAAATTTCTCTACACAACACCAAACAATATCCATGATCAGTATAATCATATATAGTATCAAAACTTTTTACTCGAAACAAAAATGAGTCAAAAAACATAGAAAGGTGACAACTGTATTACCAAAAATATAATATAACAGGTATCCTTCCAAACACAATGTTATCAGTTCAAATGAATCCCAAGGTATGACATACATAGCTTCCTAATTCGACAAATATATTATTGGAATTTCAATGATTAAGTAATTATAATGGACTCAAAATGATATTAATATGATAAATGTGGAACTAGCTACAGAAATTAGCAACGGTACTAAATATAAGAAGAGTGAGGTGTAAGTATGATAATTTAAAAACCCATATCATCATTTTATATTAAATAAATCACTGATTTTTTAGATATAAACAAATTTTATTTGATTAAAAGATGAAATGTGAGTTTCTTCAGAAAACACATAATAGTGATATAATTTATGGGATAATTTAATGAATGAATTTAGTTAATAAGTGTTTTCAAATAGTTTTATGTTTATTTTTTTTTTAAAAATTCCACCCACAATTAATTATTTTATGAGAAATTTTTTTTTATTATTATAGATATAAAACCTTAATTAAACACTAATACTATATACTTTTAACGTGGAAACTATTTCCATTATCTCGACCCATCCAACACATCATCATCAAAACACTCAATTATCTTTTTGTAAAGTGTGTTTTATTGACTTATATACCATGTTGGTTTAGGTGGTAAGATGTGATTCCCATTATATGATATAAATAAAACTCAAATAAATTTATATTATCTATATTTCAATAAAATATAATGTTTTATTCTAAAAGGAAACTCATAATAGAAAATCTTCCCCCAAGATAAATTGATATAAAAAACAAAATAATGGTTTCCATTTTAGCCAATGATTAATAATAAAAGTTAATTTTTATCATTTTGAGTCATCAAAGTTATGGGTAATATCTTAAAAATGATTTATCCCACTAAAAATTCCAAATAAAAATATTCAATATTGTCTAAAACAAGTTGGTGCTAAATCAATTATAATCAATACATTGATATCCTCAAATAAAATAGAGGGGAATTAATTTTCTTATATAATACCACATAAACCCCTATAAAATATTTAAATAGTTATAAAAATATCAATAAAAATATGTTCATTTAATTTTCAAAATATAAAGTAATATTTACTGATAATTTTAAAAAACTGGAGGCACGAATCTAGCAGGAAAAGCTTACGATTCACAGGGAGATCTATAACCAACTACCATAAATTTGGGTAGGTTTAATTTCTAATAATCCTTCATTAACAATCAAACATCATACTAATAGGAAATAATTAAGAATTTAACTTGTTACTATAAATAATTAACTCAATTAAATAAGTAAATTCAATTATGGAAACTAAAACCAAAAGAATATGTTGGTGAAAGAATCCCAAAAATTCAATCTTAAATCATAACAACCCAAATACCAAATTAAAAGAACATAAATATTCTATAATTTTACATCAATATTAATTCATAAAATTAATAATTAGGAATCTAATATATACCTATATTAATTAAAACCCATGATTTCATATAACCTAGAATTGATTTTATTTTTATAATGGAAGACAAATCCTAAAGAATATAAAAAATTTCACCATGACATAGTATAATCAAGATCAAATATCTAACTGTATTATAGGAAATAAAAGTGAAAATGGGAGAATGAAAATAAAAGGATTATTGTTTATTCTCATTACCTTGGCATGAAAAAATACCAAACAACAAATCTTTGATTAGATCAGAGTATAGAGTATTGAAACCCCAAAAGATAATGATGAAAATTCCTCTCATAGGGTTGAAGAATCCGATGGTTGAATGGTAGATTAAAATGATTTACATTAATAGATTAAAATTAATAAAAATTCCATACATTTAGAAAAACTAGAACTATTGAAATAAATTACCCACTATATGGCCATCAATTTCTTGGTGCTCCCTCCAATACACCCCAAACACTTCTTGGCCCACTGGTTACTCTGTTCCTTCTATAATTTTCAAATTCAAGTGGTTCTATCACTAGACCACCCCAAAAATCTTGAGGCTCCAATGAAAACAAAAACCAAATCCAAAATCAAATCAGATTCCTCCATCAAGAACCTAATACAAAATCAAAAACCAGGAATAAGAAATTAACATTCATAAAAAACAAATATTCAAATGATTATGTGCTCAAACCATATAGTATTTTTTTCCCGGGTTGTAATGGAGTTTTGATAATTAAATTTCATTCAATATTGATTATAAATATCGGTTGGAATAGATTAAAAGGGAATTTAATGTAAGGTGTTTCTTAACTAAAACTATTTTCATTGAGATATAATTTTTATTTTTTCATATATGTCTAGTTTAATTTTTTATTTGAATTCAACACCTTATCTATCATATTTTTTAGGATTTTAAATTTGCTTCAAAAATTATTTTTTATTCTTACCACATAATATATATTATTGAAAAGAGAAATAATAAAATATCCATTATATGTATTTCTCTTCCTTATCCACTTTCTTTATTAACATAGGTATCAATTTTTATTATTTTGATATTAAAATATATATTCTTCCAAGTAAATAAAATATTTATCTCTAATTATATTTAAAAGTAATTTTTATAACCCTTTAATAAATATGGGACTCAAAAATAAAATTAAATATTCTAACATGAATTTCATTAAACATTTAAACCATTCAATGTAATTACCTCAATTGTTATACTAATTTAGCTTTATTTCAGATCAATGTTACAGTAATGGGACAAATTTTATTAAAATAAATATTGAAAATTATTTGTGTATGGTTAAATGATCATGAAAGTGAATTGTAATTTTTTATGAATGTGTTAAAAAATAATTTATAAATATTTTTTCATTATTTCACCAAAATGTTTCCATCAACTAATTTGATGTAGAAGGTGGTTAATGATGTCACACTTTAAGGGGACATAAATTAGTGTTAAAAAGTTTTACTAAATTATTTCAACCTAAAAATTTACCCCATATTATCTTAAAAACATCTACACCTACTAGGATTATAGGATCTCATAAATTCATCAACTCTTTCAAACTTCATGCATGATAGGATGATAATAGAGTAACAAATATCATGTCTAATGTTTTTATCATAATGTGGGTATCTAATCCTTGTTGTTATGAGGACTAGTGTGTGGTGTATATTATGAAATATTATCAACAATGATTAAAATTGGTGTGGTAAGGTAACATCCCAGAACAAAAACTATTTCTCATCACTTATTCCGCTTATAAATGTATTATAATAGTTCCCACTAGTTTATAAAGTTACCCCAAACCATAATATGAAATTTCTATGAAATTTCTAGGAGTGCGATGCAGTACTAATATGGGGGATGAATCTGTAGTACTCTTTTAAAATTTAATTTAATATAAAATTAAACTATACAGATTGTGTGAGTATTGATAATATAAATTATTCTAACTCACCCTTACCCATATGAAATGGAAAAAAATTAAATAAAATGCACACAATATTTTTTTAAGGTTCTCCCCCTATGATGGTGGTTGAATCCATGTTATATGCAGATCCTTTCTAAGACTGATATTTTATATTTCAATCTATGAATGATTATAATTATTATGGGAAGGTGGCATCATATTCCAAATATTATTCTTTAAAACATTTATTTACCTTGATAAATTATTATATTGGCTCCCGAAAATTTATAATGTTACTACAAGATAAAGTGATTATTACAACCCTAAAACCAGTATATTGTTCTCTTCCCAACTCAAGGATCTTCTATAATTAAATTACTCATTTTCATATATAAAATTATGAAATTCACTCCGTCTCTTCTTCTAACAAATGAATCATATAAAATGTATAAGACAAGCCCTCAATATCTCATCTATAAATGTTTCCACATAGATATCTAAAATATATAACAATGTATATAAAAAAATTCCTATAATAAATGTTGTACCAAATATATATTTTTTGTATCTTCCTCAATTATTAGTCTTCCACCTTCATTGTCTCTAAAGATAAAATCATTTTACTTCATCAAATTCACCTAAAAGTCATTTAAAAAATTGAAACTCTAACTTCATGGTAATTAATATCATGAAGTACATCTCATCATGATTACATTTGTTTATTTTGGTTCATTAACATCTATAGAAGTAATATATATTTATATAAAATCCATTCGAATTATACATCTAATTATTCCTCTTCCTCTGAGTTCTTTAAAACATTTGGGTCGTGCAGTCTTGGATTGATTAAAATAAATCAAATTTAATTATTGATCTTTTGAAATTATCCTTTTGTTTCTACAACACAATAATCATAATCTAGATTATTGTACAACTGATCTCTATAACATCTAATATACTCAAATTTGGATGTTCTCATATTCTACAGTTCTGACCATCATAACTACATATAATATAAACCAAGGTAAATTTTTAAACTTGAAACACATCCCAGATCAACAAAAAATATATCCTCTAACTCAAAATTATAAGATTTATTCTCTCATACGATTGAATCCACCAAACATCACCTATTCTCTAAAAAATTTACTCGACATCTAGTGATAAATATCATCCTTCATTACTTATAATTCTTTGACATTCAACTTCACCATCCAAACACCATTATGTTGGGTCTCCCAATCCTTTTATCTGTGTCAATCTTACTCATCATGAATCATAGTTGATTATCAAAACTCTACATTGTTTCCACTTTAAATGAATATCATAGAATAATTTTACTTATCTTCCAAACCTTTTAAATAATTGTTTTTTAAGAGTAGTACACTATCTCATTTTCCCTTATGCTTGGCATCTAAATATTAATTTTGAACTTCTGGAATGTAACTTCCCCACTACACTATAAATTAACCCTATATAATACTTATTAAATCTTATATATTATGTAATGTTTTTACATTTTACACATTTCGGTGTGATCATAAAAAATATCTTACATATACAAAATACCTTACATAAAAATGTATGATATTTTAAATTATCAAATATAGAATTCAACTCAGACATCCTAATATTATGATTTCTAAAACATATTAAAAATCATATTCCTTCAATATTTATAAAAAATTTACAGTTACATAACATGGTAACTTATGGTAAAAATAATATTCATCATAAATACAATAGATATATTTAAAGACAACTTTTTTAGACCTAACTTCAATTATCTAGAATACATGTAGATTCCAGATACATAATCAACTCACATTAATACATAACCCCTAAAATAAAAATTATAGTAATAATGTATTAATTATTACATTTGTTTTAGAGAGAGTAACTAAAGAGGGGGTGAATTTAGTTCCCAATAAAAATTTATATGAATAAAATGACCAATTAATCAAAACATTAATAGTGAGGAGACGGTTCTTTGTTCTGGAATATTGATGCAGAATAAAGGATCATA
Organism: Viscum album; assembly: GCA_963277665.1. Taxonomy (NCBI): domain Eukaryota; kingdom Viridiplantae; phylum Streptophyta; class Magnoliopsida; order Santalales; family Viscaceae; genus Viscum; species Viscum album. The sequence goes on along the minus strand of OY728135.1, from coordinate 1,494,885,624 downwards.
GGACTTATAATAATTCTTCAATTGATATTCTTATGTTGTCTCAATAAATTTCTATATTGGGTTCATTGATTCTGTGTCATTTATCTTCCCAAAATGTGAATAAACATGTTCAAGGGAGTAAAAAATATTGATCGCACACTTTTCTTGGTCATTAGTAATCATTGTATTAGAAAAAGAAAATTTTTTAGAGAGAGACATACCTTACGATTATATAATTGTGATGGTTTAAAGAGATCCACATTCCCCATATCATCATTTACTAGGTATTAAAGACTCGGTCATTTTGTCATTTGAATCATTCAGGCTGAAGATCTTAGACAATAATGGTAACAAGATTGATGGCAGTGACTCAGCAACTGGCGGTGACTCCACAATTAGTGGTGACTCTATTGACCTTAAATTCATTAGTGGTAGTGGTGAATCTCTTCTAGAGGTAAATGTGACTTTCCTCTGAAACTAACTCACCCTAGAAGTAATGGTGACTTGCCTCTAGCAGTAGCTCATCTCGATGGTAACACTGTCTTACCTTTGGTGGTAACTCATTCTAGCGGTTACAATGACTTGTATACAAAGTTTTATTTCCATTAATCTTAACATAAATATTATAAAATTAATACTTTCATATAAAATACTATCATACAATAGGTAAAACATTATTCATAAATTATTCCTTGTTTGTGATCATTAAAATAAGAGATATCAAACACACTCCATCCAAATAGGTTACAACATTCTACACCTTTTTGATGATCAGGAAACATGGAATTTAATATAGAAATGTACTAAATATGTAATTTAAAATGATTATATATAGTTATTCCTATATAAAAATTCAAAATACAAAATTATCTCCCACATAAAGATGAGAAAAATAGTAATAAAAACTATAGAAATAGAACATAAAGGAATTTCATTAACATATTTCCAAAAGGATATAAATTAAAGATGAAAGGAATAAAGTAAAGGAACCCAATAAAAGATATATCACTAAAATAGGTTCATTACTTTGAGGTTCATGGATGACTATATTTCTCTATTAACATGTCTTTTTCCTTATCTCTTTCATCATCCTAATAAGAGGTTGTCGAACTATAATTTTGGGCAAAGCATGTAATACATGGTTGAGCGATAGTAGGAGATAATGGTTCTATTAAAAGAAATAGTCTGAGTTATCTGATATCTTCAACTGGAGCCAAATTTAGAGGATGTATTTGTGGATCCATAAGACTGGTTGACTAAGAGATTAGAGAAATCATTTACTAAATCATCCTTGTGGTTGTGGATAAAAAAGTCTTAAAAATAGTATTTGCCTATTGAGAAATAATAGTTGTTTTATGGATATGGATGTATGGATACAAAATATTTAGGAGTTCTATAATCATAGAACATACTCATTCCATGGAATTAAAGAAATAATCCTTTTCATCCATAAACCACTAAAGAGATGGAGTCTGAACTTTTAAATGACTCACTTGTTCTTTAAAGTCTGTTTTCATGGGTGGGATCATCATGTTCTCAAAAAGAAACTTGAAATTATCCGACATATCTTCATAGTGTGTATATATGATAAATAATACCAGGAAACCTTTTTGATCAATTAATTCTATTTTACGAGATCACCAACATACTCTTTCAATAATTATTGAATATCTTTTCCATGAATATGTATTTTTCTAATCTTGTATTTATGAGCACTAATATCTCCCATGTAATTTATTACTTCTTCTCTGAACAAATATATCCAAAGATCCCTATAAAACTACACTAGATCAGGAGGAGGTGCAGATTATTAGAGTTAGTATAATCCCAACTATCCAACTTTTGAGAAGTTAAACTCATAAAAACTAAAAAATCAATTTCAAACCATCCACTAAATTTTAAAAACTTGCTACCACAAAATTAAATCTTCTATTTACAACCTCTATTTCTTGAATATGAAATCAATCTATGGGTTTAATATGAGAAATAACCATATTATCTAAATATCTAACAATGTATTCATTAAGGCAAGAATTATGAGATTGTTGACTGTTCACGACTTGGGAAAATTATGAGACCGAATTAGTTCTCAAAGTTTCAATATCTTATTGAACATCCCTCTAGAAAGAATATAAATTACCTCGAGCATCAGTGTGCCCCTCGTATAGCTTTCTTTGATGAGACTGGAATCAAATTGTGCATGGGGTTGATGTTGAACTAGCTCTTCTGAGGATGAATAGGATTACTACCATTATATGCATTCCCTTCATGAGAATAAATACATTCTTTATATTGATCAAATCCATGATTAGATCAACCTCAATTATGTCCAACATCAAGAGAATCATCAAGAGTTTTATCTTCTTTACCCTTATCAACCCCACCAGAAGATTTATTTAGTTTCTTAAGACCTATAATCTCTTTATTTGCTATTTTGAAAAAAATCATTACCCCCAAAATTAATCTCTTTAGCTGAGGTCTCATAGGATGATGATTTATACTGAGATTCTTCAGAAAGATTAGTATCTTCTATATTATCTTTCCCAAATAATAGTGTTTCTCTAGAATGTAGATAGCCTATAAAACTGTCATGCTCACTAGGTATTTTAGGTGGAGATTTTGTGATCTCTGGATCACTTCCTTCTACAACTAACTCATCTTCTTATTCTTCATCATCCCTTTCATTAAAAACATTTGTAATAGAATACTTATGAATATCATCAGGTTCAATACCGAGATCTTCTATATCCTTTGATCTAGTTAGGTTATAACTATTATTAAAATCATCATAAAAATTTTCATTATCCCTAACCCATCATCCCTTCTAGGGATTCCAATTTACATTCAGTCTTTTACAAATTGTCTTTAATAGGAAAAAACCACCCATTTTATCTTCAACATATTCGTCAGGTTTAACATAAACCCTATTATCTAACATGGACGATATCAATTTGGGATAAATGAGGGAGTCTAATCTAGAGATCCTCTTACCCATACCATGCACATGGACCATCAAAAAACGACAATGATTTATTATTTTCCCTTTATTCATCTTACACAATAATTATACATCTTAAAACTACAATGTGTTGAAGTCATCATTTTTGGGACATAAATCCTGTTGTAAAAACATAAAAAACTTCTCTCACTCAACATAATGATCTATAATAGTTGGTCTCTTCTTTGTTCAACCTCCAATTAGTTTTAGGAGAGCCTCCTCTAACTTATCATTGGGTATAATTCCTTGGAAATCATCATATACACCATTGTGAGGAATCCATAGTCATTTTTCCTATTCTTTGTATGAGAAAGAAATATCTTCTCCATCTGTACTACTATAAATTCTATTGGTAATTTTCCCTAAAATGAATCGCGCATTATAATAAAATTCATAAACAATGCCCAGACAGTACACTCTATGATTCGAGGTATACCATTTCAACCACATTTGTTTTTATATTACCTTTAATACTAACATATTGCTAGTTGGAAGCCACTATGTAGAATTCTCCTTTCTGGCTTCAATGAAACATTTTTTCAGATGCTAGTTCATTGAAATATCTTCAAAAATACATTATGATACTCATCATTGCTTGGAAGGACTCATCCTTTATGGATTTGATTTAGTAACTCACTTATCAATGGCCATTTGAATCGGGTGATGGCCTGAAGAGGAGTATAGAAGTGGGAAGATTGGTTTGTGAGGAAGATAATAGATCGGGATTTCAAGAGTTAGGAGAAGTGTATCAATTTTGAGTAATCCCAATGTTTTATCATTTTGGAATTCTAAAATAATAATAATAAAATTAAGATAAAAATTTTATTTAGTACAATAAAAATCACAATGGTCATAAAAATAATGGTAACATTAAAAGGAACAGTGAATCATTCAATGATGACTCATCTACGGTGAATCATCAATGATGACTCATCAAAAGTGACTCATCAATAGTGACTCATCCACGATGACTGCATAAACAGTGACTCCATCCATGTTGACTCCATCAACGGTGATTCATCAATGGTGACTCATCATCGATGAATCTATAAATGGTGACTAAACAACCAAAAATTATCATTCCTAAATTATGATTGATGTACTTTAATATTTCAGAATTCAAAGGCTTTATTAATATATCATCTAAATGATGTTTATTTTCAATAAATTATAAACTTATATCTCCATTTTGATAGTTATCTCTCAAAAAGTGATGTCTTACATCCATATGTTTTGTTCTAGAGTGAGACAATTGATTTTTAGAAATGTTTATTTCACTTATTTTTTCACAACTAATAGTTACATGTCTAAATTGGAAGCACAATTCTATTAAACTACGTTTCATCAACACAATTAGTGCACAAAAAATGCCTGCAGTTGTGTATTGACCAGCAGTAGTAGATTTTGAAAAAAAATATTGCTTCTTGTACACCATGATAGTATATATTTTCCTAAAATATCACATTTTCATGGTGTTTTTTTGTATCTAACTTGAAACCAAAAAAATCTGCATCTGAACAACTAACTAAATCAAAATCATGACCTCTTGGGTAGAAAAATCCAAAATTGGTTGTATACATTAGGTTTTTAAAAATTAATATGATAGAGAATAAATGTGAATCTTTTGGATTTTCATGAAGGAGATCACACATAAATATAGTAAAAATAATATCAGGATGAACAATAGTTATGTAGAGAAGACTACCAGTTATACCTTTGTAAATGGTTTGATATACCAATATCCTAGTTTCATCAAGGTCAAGTTTACAGGTGGTACTCATTGGAGTATCTCTACATTTGGAAATTTCTAGACCAAAATATTTTAAATTTTATTTATTGTATTTACAATTAATTAAAACAATTCCTTCTTTATTTTGAAAACTCTAAAATCTTGAAAAGAATTTTATTTCACCCATTAAACTTATTTCCAATGTACTTTTCATTATTTTTGAAAACTCAAAACATCTAGAATATTTAGTAGATCCAAAAATAAAATCATCCACATAAACTTAAACTATCAAAAAATATTTTGAAATTTTTTTATAATGATTGTTGGATCAGATATTCATTTTGAAAAAAAAAATTAAAATAAATAATGCAGTAAGATTATCATACTAAAATCTTGGGTCCAATTTTAAATAATACAAATATTTTGTTAATTTAAAAACATAATTTGTAAAATGATGGATTTTAAATCCAATAGGGGTTTCAAAAAAACCATCCTCAATTACAAATCCATTTAAGATTAAAATTTTACTATCCATTTGACAATGTTTCATGTCCAAATGTGCTGCAAAAGAAACCAGTATCCTAATGGCATCAAGTCTTTCTACAGGTAAAAAAGTTACATCATAATCAATATCTTATTCTTGATTAAAACATAATTCCACCAATGCGGCTTTTTTTACCATAGTTCCATATTGATCAACCTTGTTTCAAAACACCCACTTAGTTCCAATAGTTAATATACCATTAGGTTGGTCAAGAAGTTCCCATACATTTTTTATTTCAAAGTGATTAATTCTTCTTGCATATCTATTACCCAAAATTCATCATTTATGGCATTATTAATGTTCATAGGATCAATTTGTGACAATAATTCTTGATTTTCAATTTTATTTCTCAATTAATCTCTAGTATGTGTACCTCTATCTATGTTTCTTATTACTATATCTAAAGGGTGGTGTCTATGAGTCCTAATGGGTCTATTAAAAGAGGGTTTAGAATGATCAAGATTTTCATCCAATATAATTTCTAGTTGATCATTGTTTTTAGGGTCTATTTTTATTAGCAATGGTTTGGATTGAGATTCAAAGATGAAAGATCATACTCAATTTATTCTAAAATAGTGTTAGTTTCATTGGTATTAGTTTCATCAAACACTATATGAACGCATTCTTCAATTGTTCTGTTCTTCTAATTAAAAACTCTATAGTTTATGATGGAAGTTGAATATATATGGAAGCTTCCATCATTGCTCTTGGAAGAATTTTATCCCAAATTTTTCGTTGTCTTTAGGGTAAATATTTTTCAACCAAAATACTATAAAGTAACTAAACATTGGTTTTCTATTATTGCATAACTCATAAGGTGTAATCCTTAGGAGAGGTCTTAACAAAACTCTGTTAATAATATATCAATATGTATTTATAGCTACATCCCAAATGTATATTGGTATATTAAAATCATTTATCATGGTTCATGATATATTTTTTAGAGTCTTATTACTTCTTTATATCATACCATTTTTTAGTGTCTGAGGAGTAGAAAAATTGTGATTATAGCCATTTTCATAAATAAATAACTAAAAGTCTTGATTTTCAAATTCTCTACCATAATCTCTCTTTAATTTCTTTATCCTAAGTCCACTATATTTTTCTATAGATTTTGAATACTTTAAAAAGTAAGAACATGGTTCACTTTTGTGATCTAGAAAGAATATCCAACTGTATCTAGAGAATTCATCTACAAGTACATTTAAATAGAGTTTTCAATTTATTTTAGAGACTCTAGAAGGTCCAAAGTTGTCTATATTATTTAACTTTAGTGGTTTTGAGGATGAAACCTATTTATTAGATTTAAAATAAATATTATAATGTTTCCTTTTTTGGAAGGGATTACAAACTCTTTCATTTGAGAATTTAATCATTGGTTGGTCTCTCACTAACCCTTTACAATATAGATTTATATGTGAGTGAATATTCCAATGTCCTAGTCTCATAATCCAAATCCATGATTCATTATGAAAGGAAAATAAGAAAGATAAATTATTATAATTTAAATAATTTAAATCAATTGAGTAAATATCATCATTTCTTAAGGCGGTAGAAATGAAATCATTATTGTTATTAAAAACATGAAAGACATTGTTTCCATATTTCACAAAATATACATCATCACACTATTGGGATATTCAATAAATATCATATTTTGAACCATAAACATATATTACTTAATAAATTATTACCAAATTAGAATTACTAATTTGGCCATGTCTAATGATTATCCCTTTTGCATTATCACCAAAAGTGGCATGTACACCATCAATATTCATAAAATTCATAATGATTTAATACTCACCATTATTATGTCTGAAACATCCACTATCCATATATCATATTCTTTTTCTGGATGTTTTCAAATAGGTATCCTAAAACACAAATGTGAAGCCAAAAATGATGTTGGTACCCAAATTATCATAGGTTCAGATATGTTAGTAAAAAGTGATTTTGGTATACATATTTGGATAATATTTTTCTTATAAAAATATTGAATACATCAAGGGAAAAAAACTATATAAGGTCTGGTTTGAGTCTGTGTTTTTAGTATGAAAACATTCATCACTATAATATGATGCAGATCTAGTTTTTACAATTTTTCATGGTCCTCGCTGGTAACCTATGCCAGGTGAATTCTTGGGACAAAGTCTTTTTCCCAAAATTTGAGTTAATTATTTCTAACTATTGGTATATTGATTAATTTCATTATATAATTTTTAATTCGATGATTTTAATTTTTTGTTTTCTTTCAACAGTTGATAATTTTAATCTTTCTCAATAGTAAGATTATTTTTAACATTTACTGTTAAAGGATGCGGTTTCTTAGAGACTTATATTTTTCTTTCAGTTCATAAAAAGTGTATTCCAACATGCTAAAAAATCATACACATATATTTTATTCATTTTTCCTCATTTTTATAACGTAATTCATTCTTATAAATCTATGAAACTTTTATAGTAAACATAAGAAGATTATTTTGTACCTCTAATGTTCTTAATCTAAATCACATGTTGGTTATGTTAGACTTATCTTCATGATTATTGTTTGAGTTACATGAACTATATTTAAAGGAACCCTTTTTTCAATAATTGACTTTTTATATCTCTTGTCTTTATCTGTATAAATTTTTTATATGTGAATTGTCAAAAGTAAGAATTGATATGGAATTTTTTCATACATTTATAATAAGTAACATCAATTTGAGTATCATCATTTTTTCAATACCTTTTCCAATCATTTTTACACTTTTTTAAACAATTATCTCCTCTGAAAGGTTACTTTTTTAAGAACGACGTTTTTCTATAAAATTTCATGAATCATCATACCATCTGTTCCATTTCATCAACACTATCATCAAGAGATACTTCTTCGCTGGATTCTTTGACTTATAATTTTTATTTTTGTATGAAGGTAATAGATTTAAAGGCTGTTGATTTTATTTTTGGTTTATCTTCATCAATCTATTTTTTGAATTTAATCTCTCTATCATATATCATCACCTTTCCAATAAATTCACTGATAGGAAGTTTACTTACATCACATGATTCTATATTTGGCATAGATGCTCCAATCCATCTGTCAAGTAAGCATCTAAGAAGTCTCATCCCTTCAGCTTTTATGGCACTTAATTTCCATGTGAGTACATAATATTTAATATTTCATTGAACCTGAGATACATTTAAGAAATAGGTTCATCATATTTAATTTTAAAAATGTCATACTTGTTTGTATATGTATTTAGTCTCATTTCCTTGACATTTTATGTTACTTAAATTGATATTGATATGTTATCTCATATTTCCAAAGAATATTTTCATGAAAATATTCTATAGAATTCATAGTCATCCAAATCACAAAACAATGCATCCATAGTTTTACCATTATCGTTTTAAGTAGTTTTTTAGTACAAATACATTCACTTCTAGGAGTTTGTGGTATTTCATATTGATATTCTATTACTGTCCATATATCAAAGCTGATAATTTTAAAATGCATTCGCATTTTGATTTTCCATTGAGAATATTTTTTTTCTATTTAAATAATTAAATATGTTGGTAGTAGATTCTTATTTCCTTTTATCCATAAAGAACTATAATTTAAAAATTATAGAAAGTTGAGATCATTATATTAAAAATAATATCACAATTAAAAAGGTAATTTTAGAAAATACATTGATACCAAATGATAGTCAGAGAGAGTAACTCAAAAGGGGGTGAATTGAGTTCCCAATAAAAATATCTATAAATAAAATGTCAAATTAATCAAAACATCATATCGATATACGATCTATACTTTTAAATGATTTAGTAACGAGTGATTAGGTCTGAGTAAAAATAGGTTTTATAAATACCTTAACTATTAAGATCAAATTATATAGATACAAATATATATAAAAATATTTAAGTTTATTTATCAAATCAATAGTTTTGTTTTTAAATTAATTTTTATATTGAATTAGATAGTAAAAAAAACAAATAACACAGTAAAAAAATGGAATAAACAATATGTTCAGTCTCTTGGTGAAACCTAATCCCCTCTACATGATGATCAAATTCTACAAAGCAAATTATCAATAAAATCAATCAAATAAACAACCTAGATTAGTTATACAGTAAAAAAATATTTCTAGGATGAAAGCCCTCTTACACATTTATATGTGGGATGAATGAAAAGTATAGTTCACACAAGGACCTATTACACAAACACAGTGGGAAACAAATTGAGGAAGGAGAGAATAACAATTAGTATCCTAAATATGTAGGAGACTATGTGTGTTGGATAAGAGGAAAACAAAACCCTACTCAAAAGTAAAATAGACAGAACAAATTGAAAGATCTTATTTTTATTTGTTTTGTATATTTTTAATCATTATATCAGCCATAGTGAGGAGTTCGTGCATTGATACTGAATATTGAGGTAGAACTGATGATCATCAAAATCTATAGGAATACTTCAGTTGTTCTGTATCTTTTGTCTCAATAAATATCGTTAATGAATTCAGTTCATCTATGTTGTTGGTCTTCACAAAATGTGAATTTTCGTGTTCAATATAGTTCACATATTTGATCGCAAACTTTTCTTGGTAATCAACAATCACTATATTAGTAAAAGAATCATTTTTTGAGAGAGAGAGAGAGAGAGAGATCCTTATGGAATATATTGTCATGCTTGTTGAAGGATATCCAAATTCCTAGAATCATCTTTTACTAAGTCTTAAATACTTTTTCAATCTATCCAAGAATATATTTTTTCATTTGAATCATTCACGCAAAAGATATCAGACATCCACAATAACCCGAGTGCTGGTAGTGACACAGAAACTAGGAGTGACTCTGCAATTGGAAGTGACTCTACTAAAAGTAAAATCCTTGGAGGTAGTGTTGACTCACTTCTATCTGTAAATATTATTATCCTATTGCGATATCTCATACTGGGGGTGACGGTGACTTGCCTCTGGAGGTATCTCATCTTCGTGGTAACAGTGACCCGCCTTTGGAGTCAACTCATTCGGGCGGTAATGGGGATTATAACCAATTGTGCGTTTCAATAAATTTTAATATAAATATTATATTACTAATATGATCATATAAAATGATATAGTACAATATTTGAAACATTATTAAAAATGAATAATGTTTTTTGATCATTAAAATAAGAGTTTTCAAACACACTCCATCCAAGGAGGTGTCAACACATAGTACTCAAAAAATCTCAATCATAAGATTAAAACTAAATAAAATACCTTCTATAATTCTTGGGATCTTTAATCTCACCCATTGTATTATTTTGCAAAAAACATCAACTCTCATCACAACAAATTTCAACATTTCATCAAAACATATACTTTTCCAATGAGATGTTTCATGACACCATGATACTAAATTGTGTATTATATTTTAGATAATACCAAAAATATATGTTTTTTTAGAATTCCATCCTTCGATGATGGAAATTTATGTTTACATGATTTTGATATTCTCCCCCTTAGTCAATTGACTTATATTTTCCCCCATTTTCTACTCTCCCCCATATGTTAAGAAAAAATCCTCTCGATTCACAATAGTTAAAGTAAAAATAAATCATTTTAAAAAAAACATGTTTAATTATCATAGAATAGTTGTTTATTTCTATTCCCCTTTGTCAATAGAATCATATGTATATATGGGTAAATTAATAACATCCTTGAATGATAGAGGAATGAAAACATAATTTTTCCTCCTTAACTACTCAAATATCTCTCTGGGAAGAGATTTGGTGAACATTTATGTTATTTTAACATTTTGGAAATATAATCCAACTTAAAATCTCCATTAAAAAGTTTTCCCTTTATTACTTGATACATAAAATTAATATTTTTTTATATTTTTTTATTTTTTGGTTCATGGAAAGATCAACTTCACTCTAATTATCAAAAGTAAATTTTAACGATTTTTCATCATTCACCATAAAAAATTCAAGATATACTTTAATCCATAAAATCTATGTAAAATCATGTGTGTAGTAATCATAGTTAGCTTCATCTATATTAAAATTCATTTAATTTTTTTTATTATATTCAAAATCAAAAAACATTATCTATAAAAGTATGTTCCTCTTATGTTTAATATTTTATCATTACAATATCTTTCCCAACCATCATTAATGAAACCCAATAAGTTTAGTTCTATAGTTCATTTGTACATCAACCATAATCCAATGTTCCTTTGATATACTTGAGAATCCTCATTTCATCCTACATTTGTTATTATGTTTGACAATATTTATACCTTTCACACACGACTATTGAAAATTAAATATCTAATCATGGTATGATAAAATGGTCAAAAAATCTAATCATTTTCTTAACATTCATTGATTCACACTTCTCCTTGATTTATTTTACTCAACATTACTCCAACTATAATAAGTACTAATTCTTCCTTAGATTTTTTGATACCAAACATCTTTGAAATAACATTGGAATATTTCTCTTGAGATAGGAAGGTTTATTTTTTATTTTAAATAATATGTTATCCCATATGTAAATTTATCAGTCCATGCATTTACATGTCAATTTTCATCTTCATTGGCATTGTAATATCCATATATGAATACAACCTATCAACTAAAAAAATTATTTCATCAATGTATACAATGAAAAGTTTAGTACCTATTCCCATGTACTTACCTATAATTTTCTATAAAAATTTCCATAAGAAATGTTTAATTATTTTAAGAAACTTCCATGTTTGGAGTATTAGGTTATGGGTCCCCATTTTAACCATTGCAACTATTTTTTAAATATACACACTATTGATTCCTTGCTACCATGTAAAAAACATTCTGGTTTCCAAATAAAAACATCTACCATAGGATCTATAATAATGAATTTATACTTCAAATAAATCTAATAAACATTATAATGATACTGATTTGTAAGGGATATAAACATTCTAATAGCTAAAAGACTTGAAACTAACAACAATGTTTCTTTAAATTTTATAGCTTCCACCTATGAATAACATTTTCAAACCAATATTTCTTTATTCCATAAAATATAACCTTTTTCATTGAGTTTATTTTTTAACATCCACTTTATTATATTTCAATTATTTCTTTTAGGCATAAGAACAAAATTTTAGGTATAATTTTATCAATATGACCCAACAATTCATTTATTGTATCCTCCATTATTTTTATCAATAACATATGAAAATAATTATGGTTTGACTTATGATATAATAAATGAATGATTTTTTAACCTCTATTTTCCTTTAGTCCGTAGTATATTTTTCAATTCCAACAACATTTCAAGATAAATATGATTTCATAACTTTCTAAATTTTATTATTTTACCTTCACAAACACTTTCATCATCATTTTATTGATCAATGTATTTATTACCCTAATTTGGTTCATGATTATCTTCACTTTTATTAAATTATTTGTTGTTATACATGTTATGATCCCTTAATTTATTGAAATATTCTTAATTTTTTCCTATATGCTATACCTATTTTCAATTACTATTACATTATAAGAAGAAAGAATATTATATATAATTTTGGTCAAGTTTCCATATCATTTTTCATTCTATGAATATCCCATGAATACACCTTACTTATATTTTTTATTACACTTTCCCAAATCAATATTTTTATTTAAATTCATCATTAACTCCCAAAAATCATAAAATATTTTAATAAAGTGTTTTATTATACCATATATTCAAGTTTATAATAGTTGATACATTCCTGAACAAACATATATTCTAAATATTCATATATATACTTCCAAAATATATCATAAATAATTTTTATATTTTATATTAAATAAGAATCATTCTCCCCATTTAAAAAAAACTAATATTCTTCTTTTCTGAAATTTTATTATACTGGCGAGTGTAAAGAAAAATAAATTAATATATAATCCAATGTTTCATTAAATATGATTCATGAGAGATTCTAGATAACTCATTCCTTCTATTTATTTTCATCATCTAAATATATAGAATATGTAATTTCTCAATTTCTCTTTTAAATATTTTAAACATCTCTGTAGTTTCAAACATGAGTTTCGTTAACATCAATTTTTGTCATATTGTTGAATTCAACAATGAAAATGACATTATAAAATCATGTTTCAGGTATTTTTATCATTATTCTATATAAATAATATTATATAAGTTAAAGTATTCTTTTTTAGAGAATCTAATCCCTTTTGTTACATCCATATACCATTTCCCCATATAATATATTTCACTAAAAACATAACATTCATTTTATAGGTGGTGTAAGTATCTCACAAAATCTTCTTTTTAGATGTTACAAAAATTTCTCTGAGCATGAGGTATATTTCTTATATTCTGATGTTAATTTTATCATTTTCCTTATAGATGGAATGAATTACTCAAATAATCAATTTTTGATAAGTGACAACTAATTCATTCCCCCTTAGTGATAATTATCCCATACATTGATCACTTGATTATAAATGTGTTTTTTGTAATTATATCTACACTCTTATTATCAAAATATTAGTTTAAAATAAATATTTTTTTTAACTCCAATCTATGAATAGAATATATATAGATTTTGATTTCTTAGCATCAATATTAGTTGTATTAATTCCTCTAAATTTTATGTTATTATCTTTAACAAATGAAAATGATCTAACATCATATTAGTCAATGATATTAAATATTTTCTCCACATATCATTCGATAGGAATAACCACTATTAAGTATCTAAAACATAATTTTCGTTCTATTTTTTAGAGAAATTTGATTAATAAATTAATTTTCTTTCATCTCCGTTTTTGAAAGTCCTTTATTTTTTCAAAGTAATGAAATTTTATCAAAATATTATTCATATATTCTATAACAAAATCAACTTTTGTGTTAAAAAATTAAAAAATATCCTCTAGGGAATCAAATATATTTTTAGTATTTAGAAATTGTGAAATTTTAGTTGCAGATACTTTTTACCTAAATATATCTTCACCTCAATAAAGTAGCTCCATGTTTCATTTATATTTGCTCCCACTCAACCAATTCTTACTCCAAATAAGTTATATAATGTTCGAGAAACTGTATGTATTATTCAGAAATATTCCATAACTGCAACAATAGCCTCTAAATCATGATGTTTCATTTTTATATGCTTTTAATAAATATAATTATTTTATATTTCTTTCTTTTTCAGGAATAATTAAATCTATGAATGTTATTTCAAACATAATTTTTTGTAGAAGAATATTCCACATGTTTTTTTTCTCCCAAAATTTCTTGGTTTTTTTTTATAAACCCACACTATTAGAAAAAATATATTCAAATCTAAGTTACGAAGGATAATATTTTACCAAAATACTGGGGACAATGATCTCAGTATCATTAGACGATTTATCTGTACCTTACACTTCATTATGAAGTATTCACTCATCATTTCCAAAGTATTTTATTATCCCATACCACTTTAGTTTTTCATATTTAACTCTTCTCCCATTTTATAATGTTTTGGAACATCTATATTTTAATGATAAGAAAAATAGTTTTTTATATTTCAAATATGATTAATATTTTATGATAGTACAAAATTTTGTATAAAAACGTGGATAAGTATAGATCGACCATTATTTCAAATAAATATACCAATAGTACGATAAAATCTATAAGTGGACTGCATCCACTACTAGAGCATATACCGTTGAGTACATTAACATCCAATTTATCAGACCTACCACTGGTATGATCTTCTACTAGTTTGTATGAAATATTTTTAGAATATACCATATAGGTATATATGGTTGAGTATAACTTCTATAATTTCAACAAACATAACATTTTTTTAATATTAATTTACTCGTGAACTTTATCTATTTATGACTTATCTACCATTAGAGCTGATGTACTGAAAAAAATCATCAAACACCATCCAAATATACTCTTATCACCTTTAATATGAAACCAAATCTAGAAAAAATATATGCTATAGCTTATATGCTACCATCTCTATTCATATTTTATTAATATGAATTTTACACCTCAAACACCTAGTTTATAAAAATTAATGTAATGAATTTCTACATGGATTTAAGAGTCATTATTCTTAAACCAGTCCCCTAATATAATAAATAAGGATTCATAAATCCTAATTTATTTCCCTGTATGAGGATCCATGATTTTATTATTACTAGTTTTCTATAGAAATTAGGACCATGAGAGATATATATTCTGATGATCTCCTTCATTAACATAAGTTTGAAAAATTATTTATGGAAAAAACAATTAAACACAAACCTTCATATGACAAATTTCAAAGAAATACTAACACATTTGTATGAAATAAAAACCTATAAATAATAGAGAGAGAAAATAGATTGACTTTTTTAGAATCGATAATAATTTTTTTTGACACATTGTATAATGGAATTTGATCCATATTAAAAGATATATTTTAGGACCTCTGAACATTTGAAGTTATTCAGATCAAGTAGCATCACATCTTACTATCTTTTATCATTTTTAATTTCTGATTGTGAATTTCCTTTTAAATGTGTCTTCTCTATCTTTTTTTCTCTGTACACACTGTCTCTTACTAATAAACTAGGGAATACATAATATTTTATAAAAAAAATTTTATTTACAAAAAAAAATTTGGTAGAGGTCTCAAAAGGACTGGGATTATTTTTCAACCCATGTATTACAATGTAAGAGGCCTTTATCCTAGAAATCCTTGTGTGATGTTTAATGTAAACCAAAAACCATGTCTCAGATATATTTATTGTTATAAAATACTACTTGGTAAAAGTTTATTTCCAAGATGAGGGGATTAAGTATTTACTTGTTGATTAATGACTTTTTTATATTCTACTCTGTGCATTATTAGTTATTTTAAATATATGAAAGTGAAACCATTATATTCTTTTTAAATTTAAAAAAAACATTAATTTCATTGATATTATTTATTTTTGTTTATATAAACTATTTTATCAAGTAAATTAATTTAAGTATTTGAAGTTATTTAAATTATTATTTTACCAGAACCATTATCTTTATCTTATAAATTAATTAAAACCTAAATCTTAAATAATTTTCTCTTTTTAATAATTTGTTGTTTTAAATAATTTAGAGGATTTATTTTTATTTTTTAAAATATAAATTTTTATTGGTAAATAAATTCACCCCACCCCCACACACACATTAGTTACTCCCTCTGACCCATATAAAAGTTTCCATCAATATAATTTTCATTCGTAGCCTTCTCAATAACATTTAGCTTTTGTTTTTAAATTTCATAAAATTATAAATCTCTTATTTTGATAAAATGTTATTTTCCATAACTTTTCTTTTCATATTATTTCTTCAACATCCAAACGTAATTATTGAGATGTTTTAATTTATCTATAAATTCCCCAAGTTCCACATTCAATATAAGTTCCTTGAAAGTCACATTACTATATCCCCCTTCACTTGATAATGTTTCTACATCCTTTTTAACATGATCTATGAAGGTCTGAAACTTTTTAAGACTATATTCATCCAAATGAAAACTTTATGTAGAGTATTCTTACTTTAATTTACTCAAAATACTCCTTATCATATTCTAGGAGAAAATTTTACTTCCATTAGCTAAAATTTTATATTTCATTGAAATTTTACCTGATTTTATTCTTTGAGGAATTTATTATTTCTCATCATCTTCATACCGGGCATCGATATTCTTAGTATAATTTATTATGAAGTTCCAAAATCCTTAAATCCCAATACTCTTAAGTGGGAGTTTACTATTTGATGTACACTTTCCTTTTTTGATATTTTTTTAAAAAATAATCTTCCTCTTATAACTCATCATCCTTGTCTTCCTCATCATCTTATTCATAAGAGTACTCATATTCCTCTTCATTTTTGTTAATATTTTACAAAAATTAATACTACAAATATCCCTTTATAATATTACTAAATTTTAAATATTTCTACATATCATAAGAAACATTTATTTTATAAAATTAAATTGGACATAAATAATATTTATCTTCCAATGAAAATACATTAGAGTCATACCTATCGAGGAAATTTTTATTAAATTTACTATTATTATTTGAATTTTCAAAATTATCTATATTTACTCATATGTAATTGATCATATCATTTACTCTATTAAAGTAGTCCTCAATAGTTTCCTCATCATCCATCATTACATATTCAAATTTTATTCTCTATATCAATTAATTTTTTCCTTAATCTTAAAATTCCATTAAAAAATTATTTTTTTCTATCGTATTTCACATTAGAAATTTGGATTCCAACCAAATTTATATATAATGTTTATAAAAATGCCACATGAATAGTTTTATTTTCTTTTAAATCAACCTCCATGTTTCTATCATGATAGAAAAAAATGATTATATTTATCCCTATGAGGGAATCTCATAACAGCCTCCTCAAAAACATCCAAGCTAAGTGAAATAATATTAAGAATCATCATGTTCATATAATTATTTAAATCTTCTCACTGAAAATAAAAATGCCTCAATTTTTAGTAGATTTTGGTTCTCTATCTCTAAAAAAGTACGAATAATTTTTAGTGATCCTTGGTTACTTTGATACCACTTAAAGTGTGTATGAGGATACTTTAAGTGATAACTATCAAAGTAGTCCCGGATGGATATATTTTTAATTGAGAGGAAATCATAATAAATGCATCATCTTCTTATATAAGGGAACTACGGGTAGGTATCATTCTAAACCTAGGTCATTGGAACATGAAACATATGTGTGTTGAGTCATACATCACCTCATACTCACACATGATTGTTAAAAAGGTTAGGACATCCAATCCATTTCATATATTCCACAAGAAATTACTAGGAATGGTACGTACAACTAATAAAGCTATATTTAAATTGGTGTAAATATTTCGTAATGTCCTTAAAAATGAAATTAACTGATGTATCATGTTAGAGTCACAATTACCTATAAATCAATAACCCATCATCTCCTCCAAGCAATAAAAATAAAATAAAGTGAAAGACACAGTGGAATTTTGTAATAATTTACTCTAGTAAATATGAAAACATCCTTATTGTGTTAGGGTTCATTATAAGACCCAAATTTTCCACTAATATCAATAAATTATTATAAGTTGCATGTGAAGGTTTCATCCTCTAATGAAGAGTGTTTCCCAACAATAATGTATCAAAAAACATTATTATACCAAATCCCATTAGTTTACAAATGTTTCCCCAAACAAAGTGGTCAAGATCACTTTTACCACTAGATACTTCAATAGAAACCAAATATTAATATTATCCTTCAAAATAGTCAAAATCATCTTTCGATTACACTCTAAATTTCCAAAACAAATCTAACCAAAACATTAATATCTATAAACTCATATTTCAATTTTCTTAACTCATGATAATTTTATTTTTAAAAAATTTCCTATAACTAAAATATTTTTTAGAATAACTTCTCTTCTTCTTCATAAAAAAGAATAAACTAGAAAAAACAGCTTTGGAAATTTATATATCTTCTCTCAAATTGTTCACTCAAATATTTAAATAACATTAACTATTATACAACTAAATATTATTTAATAATTTAATTCTCCAAGATCAATACATTTTAAATTTTTTGAATCATAATAAACCACATTTAATGTCTTGAAAGATATAAGAATTTAAATTTGTCCAAGTCTCAGAAAAATTTCAACTAAAATCATTAATTCAAATTTATGACTTTTTATCTCTCAAAGTAAATTTCATCATCCACAAATTTACATTTTATACTTATTTAAAGTCCCTATAGATAACATCATATTTAATTGTCTTCATTACATTTCAAAAATTAGTTTTTCATGTACCACTATGTTCCTAAAACCATCTAGACCATGAAATGTTTTATTTTGTGAACTAAGTCAAACATACTTTCTTATCTTAAAGAATTGTCCTTCCATTTTTCCAACAAATTTCTATAACTCTTTATTACTAAATAACATTACTTCATAACATCATATCTACTCATATTATTATTTTTTATTCTTCAACAAATCATACCTTCCAATGGTTTGATAATCTAGAATTTGGGATACTACCAAACCTAAATCACTTTTCATGTTTAATAGGAAATCAATCCTTTACAACTATGAGTTATTAGAGTAATTCTCTTGCATTAATTAATAAATAAATATAAAAAATTTCAATATACTTAAATTATTTGACCCAAAAAATAGTTAATTTCAAATAAAATATCATATATAATTACAAGTATTAAGGTTTACTTCCATAAAAATTGTAAAATAGTTAACTTCAAAAAATTGATTTATTAATATTGTATAATTGTTATGTAATAAAATAAAAAAATAAAATATAAAAAATGAATCCCATATTATGTTTAAAAATATATATAAATAAATTATAACTCATTAAATAGATAATTACTACTAAATAATACTAATAACTACTACTGTTAAAAAGTACATTTTTCTACCAAGTTGTATTTCAATGTAATAATTTTTAAAATTTGAAATGTAATTTTCCCTTATTTAGAAATATAAATATACTATATGGATCCCTAATTTAGTTTCTAAAATAATGAATTTATTATAAGGGTTGCCTTGTATTTTTAATGCAATATAAACGTTTAGCTTTAAAACTAGTTACTAACATAAAAACAAATGTCATAAAATATAAAAATCAAGTAGTAAAAGGATTGAAACTATTTTAAAATAGGTTTAAAATGCATTGTTGTGGATTTATTAACTCATTATTACCCCAGAATCAATTATTGAACACTTTACCAACAATTGACCCCTGGATAGTGCAATTCTATTATAAAAAAATGGGTGTTTAGAAAAGTGAACTTTTCCTCCATTTTAAATGAGGAACACATAAACCCCTTCATTACAACATTATTAAATTGAATATAATCCAAAAAACATTATATGTATCACTTCATAGGAACCTATATAATGTTAATAACCCATTTAATTCAATTATTTATCATATTATCTTCTTTCCCAAGGACACTTTCCATAGAAAGTTAATGGTCCCCACGTGTGTATTTCTTAATATTTATTGTTTTTATCTAACTTTTTCACTTACACTACAATCTTAAACATAGTAATATAATGAAATAATTATAATTATTATACTAAAGTGTTATTATATAAATTTAACATCCATTATGTATTCCATCAATCCATTTAGAAAAATAGTAGATTGTTGATCATGGGTTTGTGCAGACTAACTCTTCCATGGAATGACGTCATCCATTTTTCATCATCGTGTTTCATGGATGGAAAAAAGGAAGGATTTAATGAATTAATATAGTGAATATTTAATAAATATAATTATGAATTATAATTTATCATATGTCCCCATATTATCCAATTAGTGGAGAAATAGAATCATATATAGCGTGTACGGTGGACAACCACCTCTACGAATAACGAATTTCATTTTCCATCCCCACCTTACATTGATATTTATAATAATCAGTATAATTAAGGTAAATGATCTTTCAAATTTTGTTTGGATTATATAATAAATATATTCAAATTATATAATTTTTTTCCTTACTTGAAAAATAATTATAACATGATTTCTTTTTTATCATTTTTTACCACATATGTGAAAAATATTTTAATTTTTAAAAAATTAAAGCTTAAATAATGTAATATATAATTGTATTATAATTTATTAATATTTAATTCAATGTTTTTATGTATTCAATAATTTTTTTTTAATATTTTATATATTTATTAATATATCACCTTTCAATAGTTAGACATGCTGGAACTTGTTCATCACAACTTTCTTTTCTAAAAACCATTTCCATGTATTTCACCTAATGAAATGAACCTTAATTAATAAATGAAGGGAAATTATTATTCAATATTTAATAGTATAGTAATGACATAATTTGGGAGACAAATGAATAATAGCACTGAAAATAAGAAATAAGTTCAAAACAATGAATATTAATCACACATGATATATTAAATATATAACAACTAACAAATATAAATATTGTAAATAATTAAGAATGAAAATTATAAAATTTTATAGATATGTATAATATTATAGAATAAGTTATCAAGATATTTAAGTTTAGTATACACGAGGTTATATCATATGATGATTCCCCCCCCCCTTCCCAGAGGTGGGAGGGGGGGAGGGCATGCCGATGAGGTCGTGAAACCCCTTTGTACCTTTCTCCAATACTCTATATCTCCTGGAGTTTCCAAAGATAGCGGTGAGTCTGAAGGTTCCAGATCTACATCTTGGTAATCTTGACATCCCGATCTCAATGTCGGAGTTTTCTAAAGTGACGAGTCATCTATAGCTGACCCTGGTGGAAAGATTTCATTTTCATATACCATCAGTTGATGATTTCGATCGGTTTGTTTTTGGGAAATGGGACTTGCAAGATTGTGCGGTCGTTGGCCTTTTCAATAGCCGGAATTTGATGATATGTTTTGCCTCGGAGGAAGACTTGATTCGGGCATGGGATAATTCTCCAAGGCAATGCAATAGGTGTAATTTTCTTCTCCTTAGATGGAAAATTGATCTCTGCATGGGTCGTGATCCCGCCTCTGTCCCGATTTGGGTCAGTTTCCCTCATTTTCCTTTACCATTCCAAAACCCATCGATTATGCGCTTGCTTGGGAATGTGGTTGGTAGATTCTTGTGCTCTGATGCTCGAACAGCCATGGTGAGTCTCCCGATCAATCCACGACTGTGTGTTGAGGTGGATATCTCGATACCTCTAGTAGAATGGGTCTAAGTTTCTGTGGGCCAGCAGTTCAGATGGAACCAAGTAGTGGTTTACGAATCATGGATCGATTATTGCAATACCTACAATAGGATGGGAAATTTCGATGGTAGCTTTCATGATTGACTTGGTAGAAGGAGGTCTCCGGGTCTATAGAAAAGGATAGGAAAATCTATTGATAGGAGGGGGAAGTCTGCTAGTGATGATTCAGTGGGCAATGCATTTGAACGTGGTTCATATGCTGCACCTGTTTTGGAAAAGTAAAATTATTCTGCAAATCCTCTGGTGTCTGTGGTGATGAACAGAATGAAGATGGACCTGCATCGGGGGAATATTGCCAAGGGAGCTGTGGACAGAAGGGGTGATAATGTTGGCATGGTAGCATGCACACCGGTGGTAGTAGAGGAGAGTCAAGAAGCTCGAGGGATCATTAGTGCTGGAAGGTCTCCTCTTGATCGCTGCATGACAGAAGGTGGCTTGCTTGTGGGGGTTGCTACTGTGAGGGGGTGTTGTAGTGACAAGGTGAGTAGTGGGAAGCAGGGGAATTCGATGGAAGCTGAGGATAGCAGGCTTGCTGTCATTGTTGCCGATGTTGGGTTCAATTGTGCTGGTTCGAATGAGGGGGGGATTCCCTTGAGTGCAGAGGGTTGTGGGCAAATGAAAACGGTCAATCATTATATGAATAGTGAGAGGAAGAAGATACAGCCGCAGCCTGCTGCCTCAGGGTGTGATGATGCTACCTGCAACCGGTTCAAAGTCTTGGAATCCGAAGAGGAAGTGGATTCTTTATAGGAGATTGAAGGGCAGTATGAAGGGATTAGTCCAGGAAATGCAGTGAAGGGGTGGATATCAGCCACGTGATGGGAGGGAATCCACCATATCTCACTGTAATTGATAGTAACAGATGTAATAAACGGGCTCGAGGGGTGGATGATGGTTTAAATGACGACATGGTGGCTAGAAATTGGGGGGACATCTCAGACAGTGACAAGGAAAATCATGGTGTGATGGTTAGGCCTTCCTACTGTGAGGTTCTAAAGGACGGGAAGGGGAAATCTGGACAGGAGGTGAACATCACAGCAAAAAGAAGGACGAGGAATGACTATTTTGATCTTCCAAAGCCGATGTCCTCTAGATCCTCTTTCAAACAATCTCCAAATGACATGGTATCGTTGGAGAAATTGAACCTTAGAAGGAAGTATGCCAAGATACTAAAGCACTATGAGAGCTCAAAATGGGAGACATCCACTGCAGAAGGGGCTTCGTATGGGGGCTATGATGGTTATGAAGTTTATGATATGAAATTGTGCTTCTATGTATTATTTTGCTTTTCTATTTATTTAATAAATAGTTAGGGTAAGAATGAAATTTATAAAATTTTATAGATATGTATAATATTATAGAAAAATTTATCAAGATATTTAAGTTTAGTATACATGAGGTTATATCATATCCAGTAATCTAGAATAGAAAGTAATCGGTTATTTTTTAAAAAATTAATTTCATACAACGTATTTCATATTTTTCAAAATAATATCATTATTACAAGGAAAGTTTGTCAAAGGGAGGTCCCTGACTATTTATTAAATAAAAAGAAAATTAAAACAAGTACATAGAAGCACAATTATATATCATAAACATCATAACCATCATATCACCCATACGAACCCCCTTCCGTAGTGGCCATCTCCCATTCTGAGCTCTCATAGTTTTTTAGTATCTTGGCATACTTCCTTCTAAGGTTCAATTTCTCAAATGATACCAAGTCATGTGGAGATTTTTTGAAAGAGGATCTAGTGGACATGAGCTTTGGCAGATCAGAATAGTCTTTCCTCATCCTTCTTTTTGCTGTAATGTTCACCTCCTGTCCAGATTTCCCCTTCCCGTCCTTGAGATCCTCACAGTAGGAAGGCCTGGCCATCACACCGTGATTTCCCTTGTCACTGTCTGAGACGTCTGCCCAATTTCCAGCTACCATGTCGTCATTGAAAACCTCATCCACCCCTCGAGCCCGTTCATTACATCTGTTACTGTCAATTACAGCCAAACATGGCCATTTCCCTTCCATCACTTGGCTGACATCCACCGCCTTCACTGCATTTCCTGGACTAATCCCTTCATAGTTCCCTTCAATCTCATGTAAAGCATCCACTTCCTCTTTGGATTCCAAGACATTGAACAAGTTGTAGGTAGCATCATTACACCCTGAGGCAGTATGCTGCGGCTGCATCTTCTTCCTCTCACTATTCAGATAATGATTGACCGCTGTTATTTTCCAACAATCCACTACATTCACGGGCATCCCCCCCTCATTCAGACCAGCACAATTGAACCCAACATCAGCAAAAACGACAATAAGCCTGCTATCCTCAGCTTCCATCGAATGCCCCTGCTTCCCACTGCTCACCTTGTCACTGCCACACCCCATCACAGTAGCAACCCCCATAAGAAAGCCAACTTCTGTCATGCAGCGATCAAGAGGAGACCTGCCAGCACTAATGAGCCCTGGAGCTTCTTGCCTCTCCTGTACTACCACCGGTGTGCATGCTACCATGCCAACAGCAGAACCCCTTTTTCCATAGATCCCTTGGAAATATTCCCCCGATGCAGGTCCATCTTCAGTCTATTCATCACCACAAAAACCAGAGGATTTGCAGAATCATTTGGCTTTTCCAAAACAGGTGCAGAATATGAACCACGTCCAGATGCATTGCCCACCAGATCATCACTATCAAACTTCCCCCTCCTATCAACAGATTTCCATATCCTTTTCTCCAGACCTGGAGACCTCCTGATACCAAGTCGATCTTGATAGCTACCATCTAAATTCCCCATCGTATAGTAGGTATTGAAATAATCGATCCACGATTTGTAAACCACTGCCTTCTTCCATCTGAACTCCTGGCCCATAGAAATCCAGACTCATTCAACCAGAGGGCCTGAGATATCAACCTAAACACACAGTCGAGGATTGACCGGGTGACTCACTATGGTTGTTTGAGCATCAGAGCACACGAATCTGCCAACCAAGTTCCCAAACAAGCGCATAATCGATGGGTTTTGGAAAGGTAAAGTAAAATGAGGGAAACTAACCCAAATCGGGATGGAGGTGGGATCACGACCCATGCAGAGATCAATCTACTATCGAAGGAGAAGAAATGTACACATGTTTCATCACCTTGGAGCATTAGCCCAAGCCTGAATCAGGTCTTCCTCCGAGGCGAAATGTATCATCAAATGCCGGTTATCCAAAAGGCCAACGACCACATGATATTTTAGGTCTCATTTCCCAAACACAAACCAATCGAAATCATCAACTGATGGTCTACAGAAATTAAATCTATCCACCAGGTTCAGCTCTAGATGACTCGTCGCTTCAAAAAACTCCAACATCGAGATCGGGATGTGAGGATTACCAAGATGTAGATCCGGCACATTCAGACTCACCGCTTTCTCTAAAAACTCCAGGAGATACAAAGGACTAGAGAAAGGTACAAAGGGGTTTCAAAACCTCATCGGCATGCCCTACCCCCCTTTATTATTGTGTTCTTACTGAATACTTGATTTGATTTACCATATTCATGTAATTCATGGGGTTTAAATATCCATATTATGTACTTTCTTAAAATTTATTTCGATTCATAGTAAAATAATATTGTTAGGATCTTTGTTAACTCAAATCCATTAGTTGGGTTATGATGATTCTTCTTGAACATCATTCTTATATACATGGTCGCCTCCATCCAAAAAATTACACCATAATTTATCTTCCCATATAAGAAAATTTAATTTTAAAATTGATATATACCTTCATCATTTATGAATATGGTGAAAAATAATTTGAAAAAATTGTTTTATAGTCTCATTTATCTCATATGAATTAATGATTATAAATATTACAATTCATGATTGATAGTCAATTTACAAATTATTTTTACTCTTGATTATTTTGAAATTTAATGTAAATTTACTATATTATGTATAAATAAATATTTTTATTTAAATGTAATTATTTATTTTCAAATGGGGTTTAATGGATTGTGTTTTAAGAAATTAATATTCAAGTATTTCTATATCTTCAGAATGAATGTATTAAAAAGAAACTTTATTTTATAAAAATTGTTATTGAACCCCCACTCTTTGTTTCAAAAGATTATTTTTAAATGTTTTACCAATCATAAGTACATGATTTTAAAAAATCATTTTGAGGAAATTTCAAGCCTTTAAAAAATAGTGTTTCCCACTTATTTGTTATGCCATTTATCTTAAGATGTCATTAAGTAATTTTTCATTTATGACAACATCCTTAATTATTCTTATATTTCACTAGGGATGTTTTTAAGAAACCATACTTATTCTTTCTCTGTAAGTCTTATGAAATGTTCTAGTAATGTGTCTATATGAAAATTCTCCCTTTTCAATGGTTTAATGATGTGATGTTTGAAGTATTAATTTTTTTTTCTAATTTCAGACATATTTATGATTATTATTATGATTGTTCTATTATTATATCACCCTTAAATGAATTGGTAATATTTATATCTCATGAGATCAAAATAGGTGGATATATACCAATATTAAGGCTACACGAGATAATTTATCCCAACCAAAGGGTACATGGGATTTTTTATCCCAAGCCAAAGGGTAAACAAGAGGATTTATCATAAGAGAAAGGGTTGAGAATGGGGGATATATATCTATAAAAATGGAAAATGAATGTATTTTCTCTAAAATAATGTGTACATAAGATGATTTATCCGAATACAAATGGCACAAAAGTGTATTATCCCAAGCTTAAGGGTAAAAAATACTATAGTTTGACGCCCAAGATGGTGATGAGTGATTTGACAAAGCATACAGTGTGATGAATTTCATTATGGTAATACTTGAAATATGATTTATATCATAATTTTCATTAAAAACTCTTATTTCAAAATCATATTACTATGACTATGATCAATGAGTCATGTTTAATTTATGATGATTCCACAGAAATTTTCTTTTGTATATGTTCATTAATTTGAGATTAGATATTATTCTATCAATAATTATTGAAAAAACATATTTTTTTTATATTTTTTTAGTAATATATTCCACCAATGATATTGTTTCATGGTATTATTATGATATAATCCACAAATTCCGGATGATTCATTTTCCATTATTGATTTTTTGTGCACATACCTTTTATATGCTACTCTTCCCTAGGATATAGAGATAATTATAACTTATGGGATGTAAATAAGGGAGTATAGTGTGGTATAATTATCAATAAATGATAATATGTAACATAAATTATGATTATTAAGTTTCCAATCCTAAAAGATATTATACCTTCTATTCTTGGGATTGTGAGATGATTTGTGTGTATATCAAATCTAGTGTTTAAATAATGTGTTTTTAGCACCCAACATAGGATTCAACTGTAGAGTTCCATAGTTGGTATCAGAGTAGGGATTTGTGGTTTTTTGGATTTGTATAGTTATTTTTAGATTAGGATGAGAGAACTTAAGTGAAAACACTTGGGATAAGACTGTGGGATATGTCAAAGGGATAATTCTATGAAAAAAGAAAAATTATAATGTTTTGTTAATGTCTATATAGTACATATTCCTATAAATTATATCCCTACTAGGATACTATAAAATAGATGTGTTTGTGACATAGATCCATGTAGGGGTAATTACCCTAAAAAAGGTTGGTGGGTTATAAACACAATCTTTACTCATAATATATGTATCATTGATATTTCTCAATATCATCGCATTAATGTTTAATTATCATAGGTATTGTTCAAAATATTTTATCATTTTCTAGTTCTTTATCTTATAAAGACTAATTAAAATTATAGTATCTTATAAAATCTTCTTTTGGTTTAGGTTCTATCAATGCTCATATATTACACAAATATCCAAATCATCCATACACAACCTTTGAATTTTTAAACTTAATATAATGAATCTTATGATATTTGATTTTAAAATTTCATAATGTCAACACAAAATTAAATATATTACATTTGAAGAATCACCATTATGTTATAGGTTATAATCCTCTCAACTTTTGAGCATATTCATATTCTAATCTCTATATTTTCTTCTTATTTAAAAATCATGATATTCATACATTATTTTGTTTTAATATATTATAAATAAGAAACAATTTAACATGATATAACTTTTATAAAAAACTCAAAATACTTCATATTCATCATGTACATTAGATTATAATGATATACACTAGTCTATACTGATACGGTTGTTTTTTACTCCATCTATATTTGTAAATTACACTTGTATTACTTTGATTCATTAGGATTTATAACAACTAATATTATTAGAATTACTGACTTCCTCCACTTCCTAAAACATCTTTTAATCCCTTATTATTCTCATTGATTTTTTTATGAATATGAATCCTTAACACAATTCACTAATTGAGTTATCAATAATTCAGAACCCAATTTATCTTTAAAGTATTCCAACTTCTAGATAAATCAACTTGATTCAAAAAAAATTCCAACTTAAATACTTATAAATAATTACTAACTATTATAAAAAATTCAAGATGTTTGTTACTTTGAAAGACTATTATAATAGAATCAACATCCATTTCCATAAAAAAACAACTATAAATCTAATTTAATTTCAAACAAATAACCCTTATATATAACCATGATGACTCTGATGTACATATCAAAAAATTTAAGTGACTCTTACATGGAACCTTCTTATTATTTTGTTCAATTTTTAATGCCTTGGTGACCCTTGAGTTATCCTATAAGTGTTCATATTAAAAATACATGACATGTTTTTAATCCTGGTTATTATATTATAGAATCTAAATCATTCTTATGTAGCCTTCAAAACCCCAGTTAGTTTCTAATATTTCCTCTAGAATTAATCTCACATGATCACATATTAATATAGTTGTGGGTTTAGATCATTCATCAATAATATTTTTTTATTGACATGAATCTAATTTTTCATATATTTTAACTCATGAAAGCTAGTTGTAATGTTTTTAAATCTCAATTGTCTTATATCACATAACTTTATTCTCACATAACTTCTCATAGGTGGATTTATTCTAAATACATGGATATTTTTTCATATATGAGTCACAATACTCTTATTTAATTACACACAACACTAATATTATCATTTTATTCCTAGTTAGTTGTTGAAAATTTATAAAAAATATTTAATATTATTCCAAACCTATACAAATAATCTTAATACACCTAAATCCATTTTAAAACACTTCCAAAATACTTCTTAAAAAATATAAATATCATTGGAGACTATCATAATGTTCTTAATTTATTTGAACTTTATTTCCAAAGATTTTCCGTTGATGAGTTCTTTGACTTTGAGAACCTTAATTGATCCCCATAACTTCAACTCTTGGATATCAAAACATCAACCATCTCTAATTATCATCCTAGTAAAAATATACACATATTATTACATCATTTTTACTTGATAATAAAAAGATATATCATCACTCTTCCCGCAATTATTTGAACATATTAAATCACCTATCCATTATATTTTCAGTAACTAGCTTATGAAATTCACGAGGAAAATATTAGAGGTAGTGATTTCACCTTCCATCAACACTTTTATTTTATGCTAATAAAAATTATCTTTACAATCATATGTTTTGTGAGATTATTCCTAAAATTTCCATACTAAAATCATTGAACCATAAAATCCGTTAATTTTTAAAACACACACTTTTCCATCATATAAATTAATCATCTATAATCATGATATCCGTTAGATTATCCTCCTCGAAAAAGATCTCAACCACCTATATTTTTATGTTTAAACATCCTAAAAAACATGTTTTACCCTCATTTCAACATAATTATTTTTATATACCTTTCCTGACTCATTTAATTACCTAAATGTTGATAAAAAATAGGAAATTCATATCCATAAATTGGGATAATTAATCTCCACCTTTGTATTTTTCATCAATAACAATAAAATAAAAAATCCATTAATCACATAATATTATCACATCTTCATATCTACCACATATTGACAATAAATTTAGATATTAATGAGTTATAGAATGCCCCAATAATCTAACTCTATAATCGTGACATGAAATTTAATATTCACTCTATTGTAATCCATTGTTTTGATATCAAAACCATATTTAATTGAGAGAAATATGGAATCAATTCTTACAATGAAATGATCCATAAATTAATCATTTATAATTATAAATTATCAAGGCATAGGTTAGAAAATAAGATTGATAATGTATAAATCAATGTTATATACAATTACTCTAATATATGATACAAACATTGAAAAAATATTTGAGGTAATGTTAAAAAAATTCAAGTAATCTCTTGGATACATCTTAAAAATATTTTAAAAGAATTAAAACCCAAGAATATTTTTTCAATTTATAGTTAATTTTTCTTCAAAATAAAATAATAACTATCCCCCTTTAAATTAAATACTTTTTTCATGTAAATATATGAAGGTGTAATCAATATTCCCCATCAATGAAAAACCTAAATTTATAATGTTTTAGATTATTGAATACCACAATAATTAAAAACCTCTATGTATGGATTCCAAACATCAAGAATAAAATTTATAGGATGTTTAAATATATATTTTATTATAATTACATCACTTTAACATCATCTTAATAAATTTATTTAATCACATGTTCTATAATTTCCATGAGTTTCATATTTTAATTTATATTTCTAGGAATTGTTCAACTAAAATTTCTTTAAGGGGTAAAATCCAACTATAACTTTTATCTTGTTGGGATGTAATTAAGATTATGTACTCTATGAAATATAGTGTTAAAATTTTCAAATATTTTCAATTATCCTTATATTAACCCTGTGAATTTCATCACCCTCAATTCCAAGAAAGATTAAAATAAAAAAATTATAGAAATGAGGTGTATTATCATCAATTTATTATTTATATATATATGGTTCAATGAAATTTCTTATACCACAAAATCCTTTCAACTTTTCTCCATATTTATGAAAAATATTCAAGTTTCATTCCTTAGTGATTTTCCAAACATGATCTAATATTTTTTAACATGGACTTCATGTTACCTTAAAATTTAAATTTATGTGGATTTTTATTTTTCTCATCTTCTAACATGTCACATGAATTATTTTTTTTCATCAAAATTAATTGATACATCAATATATGCTAGAAAAAAATTCATGAATTATTTGGTAACATGATTTACATTCTCATTGGGAAAAATTTATTCTTAACAAAAACCTACAAAATAGATGAATACCTAGATTATTTCTCAATTTTATTTAAAAAATTATCTAATATAATATTAATGTAATTCATTTTTTAAGAGTGTGACCAAATTGTTTTCAAGTACCACATAGTATAACAACAATATTAATGTTACCATTCATTGAAAACCACTCATAAAATTTAATTTATTCTTTAGATATCTATTCCACAAAACTAAATATTTTTTTCTCATATTAATTATATTTGTCGTTTCATGATTCCATTAACATTAGTATTAAAGGATTATTTGGAACTATCCATTATATATCCATTCCCTAAAAAATATGAGAACATATTCTTAATTGTACATCTTCCTTTTCACTCTTTTGAGGTATTTTAGGTTTGGTTTATTTCTTTTTCTTACATGATTAGATTAAAACACTATAATTATTCATTTCATTTTTATTTATTTTCTGAGATCTTCTTCCTTTAATAATAAGTGAATCACACTTGGTAGGTGTAAACAACTACTAATAATCATAAATATAACTTTTATTAAAACTTCTATAAATGTTATCAATATATTAAAATCACTTTGAGGTAAATGGATTTACATTATTCTATATAAATTGGTTTAACATTTAAATATTTTTATTGGTTTCATCATTTATACAGATTAATTTTGGCCTCATTTTTCTATTAATAATTGTTATATTTTAAAAAATTAAATGGTGTTGGGTCTGAACTTCTCATAGCATCAAAAATATCTAATAAATTATATTTTCTTACTTTCTTTGGTAATCAGGCTGGCTTTGACACCATTTTTTTTATTAAAACAATCTAAATATTGGATTTATTTTGGGGAAATCCCTTTACACATATATTTTCTCATAACCCTTTGCAGAATTGGTAGAGATATCAATATATTTATCCACCCACATTATATTGGATGTCTAATAATAACTTTTATTTTCCATATAACTAATATCAGCAAAATTATAAATTTAAAAACCGAGGGTTACCAATGTTTTGAACATAAAAAATATAAATCAATAAATAATCTAAATCCATTATTTCTTCAAACTAAAACATTTTTTTACAAACACACCACTTAGGATCCACTATGGGAAAACTTTTTCCATTTATTTTTCCCCGTTTTAATTATGGATTTCGTGCTATTTAGTTCCTAATATTGTCATAATTCCTTTTGGTCTTCATTGGTCTCGGATTGAGTCACCCTCATTGAACACTTACATGTGTTTGAAAAAGTAGGAATGTGTATATATATAATTTCAACCATTTATATATATTCACATGTTGAAGGATGAATATACATAATGGGGATAGGTGTCCTTATAATTGAATATGAATATACATACATGTGTAAGTGTAAAGGAGTATATTCAATTATAAGTATATATATAAGCATCCCCCTAAACATATTTGGTATTAAAAATATAGAAATAGGGGCTAGGCTTCTATACATATAATCCAAGGTGAATATGCATGAAAGTGAGGAAAAGTATGATCCAAGCTTACATAGTTTATTGCAGTGTACCTTGAGTTTGATGTAGGTTCCTTATTCTTAGGTCAATAATTTTAATTCCTTAACTACTTGAGTGTTTTAAAATGTTTTTTAAATATTTAATATTATTTTTATGCTGTGAAAAGTAATTTTGATCCTTAGTGTTAGAATTTCCTTTATTTTTTATGTTCACCTTAAACTTTTGACTTGAGTATTCTTCAATAAAATATGGTTCTAATATTTTTTTAGAATGTTCGTCATTTTAAATTCTTAAAAGTGGTTTCAAAAATTGTTTTTGTTGTGTGATGGGTATTTCAAATGATTCTTGGGGTGTGTAAAATAGTTTTAAAATGTGACTTGATGTAAAATGGTTTCATGTGTGGTTTTAAAGGGATGAAATTTCTAGTTTTATTATGTTTGGAAAAGTGAATGGGAATTAGTGTGAATTCAAGGTTAACTGCTGATTTCCATTCTTAAAATGGTTTATTTTCTAGTGATGATTCATGTGATGATATAGTAATTGTGTGGAATGGAATTTCATTTCATTTTATGAATGGTTTAAGCACAAATAATGCCTGGGTACCTAGAAGCTACTGATTATAACTAGTATAGTAGGTGGATTGGTAGAGCTGAGGGTTGGTTTCCCCGTAACTGTATTGATGCTGCAACACTTACTAAAACATTATAATGATTGGAGACCACTAGAACATTGTATTGACTCATATCTAGTGTCTCATTAATGAGGACTGACCTGATCTATAGTTTAAGCTGGTCAAAGTTTAAAATTTATATTCCTACTAACTAGTTTATATGTGGCAAGAAGGGTTGAACCCATAGGGAATGTAAATTTGACCACTATTCAACTAAAAACATGTAAAACTCCACTATTGTCAGCAGATGAGTGGTTTTTCTAAATATGTTTTCATCTTTTAAAATATATTTTTTTGTTTTTATAAACTGTCATGTAAAGAGAGGCATCTCTTGTAAATTTGTTCGAACCTATACTGAAATAGAGAACAGCTAAGAATAATATGTAACAAATAAAAAAATCCTCATAAAAGACTAAAGAAAAGAATGATTAGGGATTACTCTAGTCTACTGGTTTAAATTTTTTATCTTAATCATGTAAAAATACTACATTGTACAACTGTATATAGGCAACTTTCTTCCCTTGCCAAAAGTTAAGTCGCGGAAATTGTACAACTTAGAGTTCTTCAATCCAAAGAAGGTAAACATTAGAAAGATGATTGAAAAGGACAACGGTACAAACTCGATGTAAGTACTGAAGTTTTCATTATGGGTTTATTACATAAAATATGAATCCATAATCAAACTTTCCAAATTATTATAGAGTTTTGAAAAATTTATTGTTTGTGGTACGAAGCAAAAATTTGTAATTAGAATCGATATCACCGATCAATTCTAATCAGAGAAACAATGTTTAATGAAAAGGATGAAAATGATCACCAGTAGAACAAGAACTCTCCCTAAACTAGGAATTTAGATAACTAATATATTGTTCATTATCACTATAGTAAGGGAAAAAAATTCAAAGAAACCGAGTATAAGAGTTAAAACAAAAGGGAGAAAGAACTCATTGAAGATGCTCTACTCTTCTACTCCTTCGAATCCAAGACAACAATGCGCCGGATCCTCTCCACTGCTATTGATTGTCATTGAAAAGTGAATGAATGTTGTCCCATCCCCCCTATTCTGCTGCTTCCTCTCCTTTAAGTAGCCAATATCTTCTAATGCATGTCACCAGAACACTTCACCGACTTTAATTCATCTTTAACTATTTCACCGCACACGTGTGTGTGTTCGTAACTGGCACATCGCGCTAGTTTTTTCCTCGTAACTAACCTTCGTTAAGTTACTTATATGTATTTAGACGTATACACATATCTTGAATAAACCTGCACTGATAGAATAGAAAACTAAATAAACGAGAACACAAATAACGAAAAATAGTTATTTTTTAAAGTTAAGAGTTATATTACTCATTAATAGTTAACTAAAGTTAATCAATAAATATCTTAATTGATAATTATTATTTACTTTTATATTAATAAAGTTATAAAAATTATTCACTTCACAGTTCTATGGTAATACATAAATTTATCGAGAAGTTATTAATTAAATTAAGTTAATAGTTATAGTTACTAAGTTATTAATTTTATCATTTTCAACCAAGTTATTAAAATTTATTTCATAAGAAAAGAAGTAATTAAAATTTTATAACATAGATTGTATTAGTTATTTTTATTTACTACATTAAGTCTTATTATTATAATTACAATTTATGAAATTAAATTGTTCCAAGAATTTATTAATTAGTTTATTTTAATTTAGTAATTAGAATTAATACTTATGTTTTAAATATTTTTAAATTAATATGTATATTTTATAGTTTATTTATAATTATTATTAATTATATATTTACACTATAAAAGGTATATCAATTTATTATTATTTATTTAGTTTTGTATTTTAATTTATAATTTATCTATTTGTTAATATTTTATTTGGTTTAATTCATAACTTTTTTTTATATTCTATTATATTCAGTCAATCTAATAAAGTTAACTTAAACTTTAACATCAATTTTCCTTTTTGTTTTATATTACTTATACTATTATTATTATTTATATTTTTCTTCCTCCCCCTAGTTTTTACGCTGCACAACAGGAAGGGGTAAGGGTCTTCTTCTTCTTTTCCTGAACTAAGCGGCCTCATTCTCGACACCAGTTCGGGGAATCAGTCTCCTCGAGCAATGAGGCGGCCTCATGAAGGTGGTGTGGCGGGACTCCTTTACTCCAGCGCGGCATGGTAGTGGCGTGTCTCCTTGTGACGTGGTCCTCCTCTCCATCGGTGATCTACTCCTCTCTTCTTCCAAGGCGGTGCAACACAACACAGTAGCGACGACGATGCAAACTCGACCTCCTCCGTAGGAGACTCTGGAAATGGTGTGGCACGACTCTGTGTCCAGATCCTCTACTCAGAAGCACATCAACTTGCAACCACTCCAGATAAATTTTTCTTCTCAGCGTCGGCTTCACTAGAAAACAACCATGGTGGACATCAGCGAACAACCCCAGAATTCCAGCCTTCCACGACGCTCGTCTACAATCTTGCTTCCTAGCAGTGCGGCGTGCTCCACCCTCTATCTGTGGGGGTGAGCCAACTCCCTTTCCATCACAGCGTGACAGCTTCCCTATCCATGAGTGGTGTGGTTCTACCAAGTGTAGCGATTCAGAGGTGGCGTGATCATGTGATATGGGGGTGAGTTGGTGGATGTGTAGCAATAGGGAGTATAATAGTGAGGTCTGAAGGGAGAAAGGGTTAATAGTGAGGAGGAGGGAATGTTGTCTATTGGTGAGAGAGAAGGGAAAAAAACTATCAGTGAGGATATAAAATATCGGTGAGGTTGAGAAAAATTGAGTAATAGTGAGGTTTGGGTATGTGGCAGTAACGGTGAGGGTCACCTACCAGAAGCTGCAAATATGCAAATCACCACAACGAGAATTAATTAAACTAAAACTCATATAAAAAATTAATTAAACTAATAATTAAATGATTAAACCATTAATTTATTTAAAACAAATAACATTTCAACAAATCTAAAGAAATACTAAAATATTAACTAATTAAATTATTAGAACGATTTAATAATACAAAATTAAAGAAAGATTTTAAATAATATAATTAAAAGAATTAATTGAAATAAGAATTTGAACTGCAAAAAACTTAATTTATTTTAGGATTTTAATACAATAAAATTAATTAATTAAATAGAACTGATAATAAAAATTACATTATATTAGCAAAATAAACCTAAATATTTTGAACAGAAAACTATACTATTAAATTAATAAAGTTAATTTATATTAATTGATGAAAATAAAATTAAATTAATAACTAAATTATATCAATTCAATTAAAGTTAACTATGTGAAAAAAAATAAATGTATCCAGTTGTACGCAATTTAAACTAATTTTCTGATTTCACCAAAATGAATTTAATTAAATATAATTAAATTAATAAGATAAACTCGATAACTAAATAAAGTCAAAAGAAAAATAAAAATTTAAACAAGGAAAAGTTAACTGAAAGACAATGGTGACCCCACAAAATTTATCACTGAGGTTATGGTTAAAAATTAGAGTTACCGGTAGGAAAGGGTAACAGTGACAAAGGTCACCGGTAAAAACAAGGTCACCGTTACATCTCAAAATTAGTTACCGCTTGAGAAAAAACAATGCAGGTCACCTATAAAATTAAATAGGTTTCCGATAACATGGAAAACCACAGGTCAGGGGTCACCGTTTGACAAATAATTAAAGGTTACCGATTTCATTAATTAACAGTAAGGCAGGTCACCGCTAGTATAAAATAAATAACTAACAGTAACCCTGAAGAAAACCTAAAATTAATAATTAAAGTTAACTAAATAAAATAACATTAAAATTAATACCTGGATATTTAACAAACTCAAATTATAAAAGACATAAGTTAAAATAACTATACAAGTTAATTACAAAGTAGCAGTGAATAATAAAGATTAGCATCGGTGACCCAAATAAGTCACTACAAGTTCTTGTCGACCTCACTAGTAGACCAAAATTAACAAATAATGAATTAATAATCAAACTGGATACATAAAATAATATAATTAATATTTAAAAACTCTTAATTAATTAATTAAACAACTATTTGAACACCTAAAATTAAAAGAGAACAATTTTATTTCATTTTGAAAACAAATTATTTACTTAAATGATTTTCAAGAAGACAAAACATATTAAACTACATTGTTAAGAAATTCTAATGTAACTAAATTAAAAGATAAAATATTAAATTAAAGACTAAGTTAATTCAATAGAATTACAATGATTAAATAATTGTTTAAAAATAGATATTAACTTACTAAAAAGTCAAGAATATTTAAATAAATATAACTAAATAAAACATAATTAAAATTTATTTGTTTAGTAAGATTAAAATTATTATTTTGATGACTAAAAATACATAATTAATTATAAAAATTGATTAACTAACAAAGTTAACTATACCAATACAAATGTACAATTATTTAGTAAAAAGTGATTAAATACTTAATTAAATCATTAAAAATTAAGTAAAAAGATGTGGAAAAACTGTGAAAAAATAGAGCCACATCAAATTCATCCACACTTAATCATTTTTTTACTCAAAAAATCTCATGATTTATTATCTTTGAAAAACAAAATTATGGTTTTAATGATTTTTCTCAAAATGTAACATGTCCAACACTCAAAACAGAGGACAATACATAACAGTAGGCTCCAAGAAATTGATTTACTCATATGAATCTTTCTTATAACAAATACTCAAAGGTAATTATGAAAGATATGAGTCCTCGTGCAATGAAGATGTTATGCCTTATATGTGATACAACTTAGTGACTCATTTCAATCCATACTCAGGTTCTAATTTCAAAAGTGACATGAGGTAAAATATCAATGGAATTGAGATCATAACTGAGGAACCTTTTATTTTGACTATATATTAAGGCCCAAGAATAAATATATTTTTAAATATCCTCAATGATAAAACCTAAATGATTCCCATATAGACCAATTGATCCCTTCTTAATCTAGAATTCAACATTCCCCTCACCTTAATGAGCACATTTTTGACCCTAGACGGTTAATTTTATTTTACCCAAGCCATGTATCATTCTGTTGAGCACTGTGTAATGCACTTATTCAAAGTGACCAGAGGGCTTATAGTAAACAGAAACGAACCCAACATCTTGGGTCTTAGAGACTCACTGTGGGATCCCAAATTCCCAAATTACTCCAGTTTCAAAATATTTATATATAAACCATTTACATTGTCTCATTAAAGAATTTACTATTAATAAATAAAAGATGAATGAGGCCCCTAGAATCATAAACAAACTTCCAGTACCAAGGGTTATGATCATAACTCCAAAAACAAGAATAACCAAATCATTTTTAGAAGTAGGTCCTAAACCAAATCTTTATCAAATAACTAAGTAAGATCACTAAAAAATCACCCAACCTCATCAATTTCAGTCTCTAAGAATTTATTAAATACTTGCAAGGAACTTGTCTTAAGGAAAGACCCAATTGAGTACAATGTAAATCCTAAAATTATGCCAGAATTTTGAAAACATTTATCTATTTTTAACAAAATGTTTGAATTTGTAGTGGGAATTGATGGGATTACAATTAAGAACAGTTTAGCAATGTGAAGAATTGACCCCCTCCACCACACTTAAAACCAAAATTTTCCCCAAATTTGACATCTAAATATGGAGAAGAACAATTTATCCATTAAGATTCAAAAATTATTTTCAATTTAGAATATTTTTGACGTGTATAAAGGGTCTAAATGAAGTTCATAAATATTGTTTTCCATAATGAATAAATAATCAACAAGTTCATTAGCAAGTACATGTATTATTATTCAAATCCATGGATAATGTTGTTCCATTATTGTACTAAAAATAACATGCAACTAGTGGGTAAACAGTGAAAAGAGTGACAACATTTCAAATATTGGGTTCAAATGGATTTTCAGTTAAGAAAACAAAGGCATGCCAAAAACACCATAATTACAAACAGATCCAATGAAACAAATTTTCAACCTACATGTAACCCCCCACGCTTTAGTTCTAGTAGTAGTGAAATATTTTAACGATGAATTTCAATTTCCA
This sequence comes from Viscum album, assembly GCA_963277665.1. Taxonomy (NCBI): domain Eukaryota; kingdom Viridiplantae; phylum Streptophyta; class Magnoliopsida; order Santalales; family Viscaceae; genus Viscum; species Viscum album. The sequence goes on along the minus strand of OY728135.1, from coordinate 1,494,846,116 downwards.
ACAACAGGAACATTCAGATTTTTTAATATAAACCTACTTTTATAGTGGCAACAGACATGCAACAGAATGTTCTAAGTAGAATTTATTTTTTAGGCAAAACATGTAGAGTATATTTTTTATAAAAGACATGCATTAGATTTTTAAAACAGGTCAATTAATGCAAAATAATTTTCAATACACATGTAATAGAATTTTCTACTCATAATTTTTTCCATATCACACAGGAGCAGAATTACATCATTTAAAATGTAAAGAACTTCTCTGAGTATGTTTTTTAATTAATGCTCCAGCATGGGAATTCTACTCCTTCAATAAAACATTGAGAAGCACATTTTATGATCCTGAATTAGGAACGAGGAGTGAGAAAGATCAAAAAGTTCACTAAAATAGAGCATAACATGAACTTATTCAAAAACTATTATAAAATTATGAAATGAAATAAACAAGAACCATGGGTTGCCTCTCATGAAGCGCTAAGTTTACAGTCTTTAGCCAGACTTTATTTAGGATCAAATTTGAAGAATAGTGAAGGAAGCCAAGCCCTTTTTCTTCCCCTCAAAATAGAGTTTCAGTCTCTTCCCATTAACCAGTATGAGTTTATTTTCTTCACCAATAATTTCAAAAGCTCCAATCTTAAGAACTCTTACAACAGTAAATGGTCCAGACCATTTGGACTTCAGCTTTCCAGGAAAGAGTTTGAGTCTAGAATTAAAGAGGATGACCTTTTGTCCAGGTTTGAATTCTTTGGTTTTAATGATATAATCATGAAAGATTTTAGGCCTCTTTTTATAAATTACTGTGTTATCAAATGTCTCTCCCTTAATTTCATCTAATTCACTCTGCTCGAGCAATATCCTCTCACCAGCACTCTTAAAATCAGATTTCAGATCCTTAACTGCCCAATAAGACTTATGCTATAACTCCATAGGTTAGTGACAATATTTCCCAAATAGAAACCTGTAAGGAGAAATAACTAGTGGGGTCTTAAAATAAGTTCTATAAGCCCATAAAGCATCATCTAGTTTGAGTGACCAGTCCTTCCTAGAATTTGAAATAGTTTTTTCATGAATTTTTTTATGTTCCTTGTTTAAAATTTCCACCTATCCACTAAAATGTGGATGATAATAAGTACCAGTTTTATGAACAAATCCATATTTCTACATCAAATCCTTGAACATGTAATTCTTAAAGTGTGTTCCATTATTAGTGATAAAAACCCTTGGGACTCCAAATCTTGTAAAATGTTTTTCATCACAAATTTTATGACACTGTTTTCTTGATTATTGGGCAGAGCAACTACCTCATCCCATTTCGAAACCTATTCAACCACAACAAGAATATACCCATTCCAATGAGATGATGGAAATCGACTCATGAAATCTAAACCCTAGACATCAAAAATTTCAGCTTCCAGAGTTCCTTTTGGGGGTAACTCCTATAACCTACCAACATTACCCATCCTCTGGGACCTATCATAGCTAACCACCATGCTCCTAGAATCCTTAAAAAGAGTAGGCCAATTAAAACCAGATTGTAAGAATTTTTTAGCTATCCTTTCACTACCATGGTGACCTACCCAAGGTGAGGAATGATAACTTTCTAAGACATGCATCAACTCTTTCTTAAGAACACTCCTTCTAAAAATACCATTAGAACACCTCTTAAATAGCAAGGGATCATCCCAAAGATAATACTTATGCTCAGAAATGAATTTCTTTCTTTGGTTATTAGATAGAGTTTTGGGTAAGACACCTCCTTCCAGGATGTTGGAAAAATCTTCAAACTAAGCAAATTGCCTAACATAAACAGTGTGCATCTTTTCATCGGGAAAGGATTAGTTAATCTCTCTAGGATCTTCAGAATCAAATTGAGTAAGAGGACACCTAGAGAAGTGGTCATCAACTAAATTTTTAGCTCCCTGTTTATCCCTAAATTCTAATTCAAACTCTTTTAATAGTAGAATCCATCTAATCATCCTGGGTTTAGTTTATTTTTTATATAGTAAATACTTTAATGTGGAATGATCAGTGAAAATGATGAATTTAGAACCTAAAAGATAATATATAAACATATCTAAAGCAAACTCAACAACTAATATATCTTTTTTCAGTGGTGGTATAAATCTTTTGGGCATCATCTTGAAATCTTCTAGAATAATACACTACATGCAATTTTTTATCCTTTCTCTATCTAAGGACAGTACCTACAGCTGTGCAACTAACATCACACATTATCTCAAAAAGTAGTTTCCAATCATGAGTAGTGATGATAGGTGATGTGGAGAATTTATCTTTATTCATATTAAATGATTCCAAAAAGTTTTCATCTAAATTTAATGGTGCATCCTTGACCAGAAATGAAAACAAGGGATTAATTATTTTAGAAAAATATTTTATGAATCTCCGATAGAAACCGACCTGCCCTCGAAATCTTCTAACATATTTGACATTAAGAGGAGGAGGATGTTTTTGAATAACCTCAATCTTAGCAGTATTAGCTTCTAAACCTCTCCTAGACACCTTAACAATACCTACTGTAATCATGAACTGACATTTCTCCCAATTAAGAATATGGTTGGTTTCAAAGAATCTCCTCAACACTAGCTCAAGATTTCCTAAAAAAGTATCAAAATTACTCCCCCCCAATTGAAATGTCTTCAATGAAAACTTCAATAATTCTCCCAATCATATCCAAAAATAGCCATCACACACCTTTGAAACCTGGTTGGAGCTCAACACAACCCAAAGGGCATCCTCTTGTAGGTAAATGTTCCAAAGGGGCATTTGAAAGTAGACTTTTCCTGATCCTCTGGATCGATAGGAATCTGGTTGTAACTATAATACCCATCTAGAAAACAGAAGAATACATTTCCAGCCAGCCTCTCAAGAATTTGATCCAAAAAAGTCATTGGAAAATGATCCTTACTAGTGGCTGCATTAAGCTTCCAATAATCAATTTAGACACTCCATTTTTCAGCTTTTCTAACATGGACTTCTTCCTTCTTTTCATTTTAACTATAGTGAAACCTCCCTTCTTGGGAACAACATAGACAGGGCTAACCCAAGCACTATCAGAAATGGGATAAATCATTCTAGTTTCTAGCAGTTTGATTACTTTCTCTCTCACAACTTCTTTCATGTTTGGATTTAATCATCTTTGACACTCTACCCAAGGCTTATGATCAGGCTACACGGGAATCTTGTGCATACACAATGAGGCACTAATACCCTTGATATCAGCAATTGTCCAACCTATGAAAGATTTAAACTTTTTCAAAACATTCCAAAATCATTTTTCTTTATTTTCATTAAGTTCAGAAGAAATTATTATGGTAATGTGGTGTTATAACCTATAAATGAATATTTCAGATGAGCGGGGATGGGATTCAGTTCAAGATCAGGTGGTTCTACACTATATGGAAGACCCTTAGGTTTGGGAGGTCCAAGATCCTCAACATATCTCATGTAAGGAGTATTAAATGATGAACGATTTTCAATTTCATGGTTAGATTCATAAATAACAGTCCTACTATCCAAGGTGAACAACTCACTATCTAGACTTTCCATATCAGAATTCAAAATCTCAATGAAAGAAGAATCATTAAGTTGTCTTAAATGTTTTTCCTCATCAATATCAAACTTCTTAGAAGTGTTGGTGATAATAGAAACACCCTAAAATTCACTCAGAAATCTCTTATGTTCAGAAACAGAGTACTCACCTACAACAGAAACTAGACACTTGTCCAGATCTGGAAGATTTTCCAGATTGGTTGTTACAGCAAAATTTTTAATTTCCAGATTAACTTCTTCAACAGAGAATTGGTTTTCAGATTCTTAAATGTGTTTAATTTGAATTTTATAAGAATATTCAACATCAAGGAACACTAATTTTGAGTGGTTTTCAGAATAAGTTGGTTCCTTATTATTTTTAAAAACATTAAACTATTCTTCTTGTTCACCAATTTTTAATATCAGCTGACCCTTTGAAACATTAATAATAGCACCACATGTGGCCAAGAAGGGCATACCCAAGATAATGGGCACCTCTTGATCAAACTCCAAATCCAAGACAAGAAAATCTACAGGCAAAAACAGCTTCCCAACTCCAATTAACAAATCATCTACCCTTCCTACAGGATGAGTAAAAGATCTATCAGCCAACTGTAGTATGATTGTAGTGGGTTGAAGATAACCTAAACTCAACTGTCAAAACAATGAGTGTGGGAGAAGATTAATGCTAGAAACTAGATCACATAGACAGTTGAGCAGACCAGAATTTCCTAGAGTACAAAGGATGACAATGCTACCAGGGTCTTTCAATTTTGGTGGGATTTTATTTTGAAGCACAGCACTACACTCTTCAGTGAGGCTATAGGTATCGAATTATTCAAGGGAATTTTTGTTTGAAACAATTTTCTTCATTGATTTTAGATATGATGGTATTGGAATTAAGGCTTTGATAAATGGGATGTTCACATGAATTAATAGAGGAGACCAAGGAACAAAAGAAGTTCTAACTTGGTATTGCTTTGAGGTTTTATCATCTCAAGGAAAAGGATGGATGGGGAAAAATTTCTATGGACAGAAGGAAAATCCATCACCTCTTCCACAACTTTTTCTTTTCCTTTATTCTTTTGATTTTTTGATAAAGTTTCAGCTTTACTTTCAGGTGACAAGTTCAAATTATTATCATTTTCATTACTTTTCTGTGAATTTATAACATGTGTGAAAAGAATATTTTTATTAAAATATTGAAACAGTTTCTCATTTTGTGTATTTTCAGTTTCTTTTTGAGCAACAGTTTTAGTATTAAGACCACTTCTTGTGACAACAGTCATGGAATTATCCCTAGGGTTAAGTTCAGTTATACAAGGAAACCTACCTTTATCCCTTGAATAAAAATATCTAGCTAATTGTCCTAGCTCTGTTTCTATATTATGCATTCTCACATCATTTTTCATTTTGTCTGACTCGTGTTGATTTTGATGTTTATTAAATTAAGCCATGTAATTTTCCTCTTGTGAAATAATTTTATTCAAGATTTGATCCAGTTTAGAAGAAATGTTATTATCATTATTTCCTTGAGTGTTTAAAGATTCCCCCATTTGTTGATTTTGAATGTTCGGTCTTGGTGGATAATAGTAATTAGGGGTGGTGGATTGTTGGATTAAGCCTTGATCTTTCGAGGAAAAATTAGGATGGTTCCTATAGCATTGATTGTAATTGTTTGAGAATGGATCCTCTTTTTAGGCATTCTAGTACCATAATTAACATTGTTTAAGGTTTCAGGTTGTTGGGAAGGCATATCAATGTTAGGAGAAAAAATTCATTATGCCCAAACATACCACACTGGACACATTGTTCCCTTAAAGATTGGTTGGTATTTTGACATCATAGTTGGTTAGCAGATTGCTTAGAATTCTGGTTCATTAATGTTTGTAGTTGGTTGGTGATTTCAGCTAGTTGAGATTGAGTTTCATTAATTGAACCAATGTTATCCCTCCTATTCACTCTCTTTCTTCTTGAATTTTTATGTTGCGAATTAAGGTCTGGATTGTTGAAATGTTTCCTCAACTCATTGTGACAACCGGGTCCCGTTGACCGCACAGGCACCCCGCCTTAACATGGTCGTCGGGTCCTGGCCCACCTGGTACCACCAGTTGCCCCGCAGACACGTGGGGCCCACCCCAGGGTCCACAGGTCATCTGACTAATATGGCAGTCCCCACAGGCCAACACTTGTCCTTTCCAGTGTGCTTTGTCCTCACTCACACACACCCTGAGAAACTTCCCAGTAGGTCACTCTTCCTGATCACTACTCCAGGCCAAGCACGCTTAACTGTGGAGTTCTAATCATACATGCTACCGAAAAGGAAGGTGCACCTTGTTGACATGAGTCATGTCATATAGTCATTTAACCCTTTATCATTTGGGGATGTTACAATCACCCCCCCCCCCCTTTAGAGCACAACGCCCTCGTTGTGGGCCCTACATCTCAACCCAGGCAGTGCACCGCGCACTTAAGGTTGGGTTCCTCCTCTGATACCAAATGTGACAACCGGGTCCCGGTGACAGCACAGGCACCCCGCCTTAACATGGCCTTCGGGTCCTGGCCCACCTGGTACCACCAGTTGCCCCGTAGACACGTGGGGCCCACCCCAGGGTCCTCCCATGTGCCTGAACGGGTCATCTGACAAATGACAGTCCCCACAGGCCAACACTTGTCCTTTCCAGTGTGCTTTGTCCTCACTCACACACACCGTGAGAAACTTCCCAGGAGGTCACCCATCCTGATCACTACTCCATGCCAAGCACGCTTAACTGTGGAGTTCTAATCAAACAGGCTCCCGAAAAGGAGGTGAACCTTGTTGACATGATTCATGCCATTTAGTCATTTAACCATTTATCATTTGGGGATGTTACACTCATCATCTATTTTATCATTGTAACAACCCCCAGCAACTTGATCCACTAAAGTCTGACAAGAGGAAGGCAACCCTTCATAGATGGTATCCATGAGGAGATGAGATGAGAGTTGATAATGAGGACACTGCCTAATAAGGTCCCTAAACCTATCCCAACATTCATGAAAAGATTATCCAGCCTCTTGGTAAAAATTAGTGATCTTAGTTCTGTGTTCTCCTTTTAATCTTTTGTTGATAAAATTTCATAATGAATGAGTTGTAAACTTTATCCCAATTCACAAAAAGTATTTCATCAAAACTTAAAATCCAATTCCTAGCATTCTCTTTAGGGAAAAAGGGAACAAAATCTCATAATTAGCTCATTTTCGGTGACTCATAATAAAATATGTTGCAGTATAGTGTTGTCGAAATCTCTAATGAAGTCTAAAGAGTCTTCATTAGAGAGCCCATTGAATGCTGGCAGCGGTGAAATATGTGTCTGTTTCAATTCATAGTTTCTAGCCCTAGGATTTAATCTGATGGACTATGGGTTGCATGAAACTTTTTGGAGATGGAAATCCCTCATCCTAGGCCATTCATGTTCATCTAAGAGTTCTGGATGGTTATTTTGAAATTTATTATGCACAGGAACTCTATTATCTACGTTTTCCATTTCAATTTTGTTCTTCTTTCTTAGAGCAGTGAGATGTTTATCTTTCTCAAGGTTTAGTGGCTCTAATCTTACATCAAAGTGTCTTTTTCTCATGAAAAAAAATATAGAAGACACTATGTAACAGTAACAATTCAGCAAGAAGTGACACATTTTTTTAAAAAAAAGTTTAGATTTTTAAATTTTTTAATGTTTTTTATAAATGTGTTTTTTAAATGTTTTTTAGTAATGAATCATGTCTTCCCCGAAAATGGCGCTAAAAACCTGACCTGAACTGTCTTTGATGTTGGTCAAAGTTTAAAATTTATATTCATACTTACTACTGTATATGTGGCAAACAGAGTTTTGAAACATTCAGTGTTTGTGTTATGAAGCAGAAATGTGTAATTCGAATCGATCTCGCCGATCAATTCTAATCACAGAAAAAATGTTTACTGAAAAGGATGAAAATGATCACCAATAGAACAAGAACTCTCACCGAAATAAAAATTTAGATAACTAATATATTTCATATTATCACTATAGTAATGGGAAAAATTTCAATGAAACAGAGTATAAGTGCTAAAACAAAAGGGAGAAAGAACTCCCCGAAGATGTTGTGCTCCTATGCTCCTTCAACTCGAGGACTGCAATGCTCCAGATCCTCTCCACTACTACTAATCGTCTCCGACAAGTGAATGAATGTCATCCTATCCCCCTATTCTGCTTCTTCATCTGCTTTAATTATCCACTGTCTTCTACTGAATTTCATCGGAACTCTTCAATGACTTGAATTTATCTTTAACTATTACACCACACACGTGTGTGTGTTCGCGACTGGAACGTCACACTTGTTTTTCCCTCGTAACTATCTTTGGTTAAGTTAGTTATAAGTATTTAGATGTATACACGTCTCTTGAATGAACCTTCACTGATATAAGAGAAAATTAAATAAAAGAGAGCCCAAATAATGAAAAAAATTTATTTTTTAATGTTAAGAGTTATATTACTCATTAATTGTTAACTAATGTAAATCAATAAATATATTTATTGATAATTATTATTTAATTTTATATTAATAAAGTTAAAAAAATTATTTACTTCATAATACTATGGTAGTGATAATTTTTTCGAGAAGTTATTAATTAAATTAAGTTAATAGTTATAGTTACTATGTTATTAATTTTATCATTTTTAATTAAGTTATTAAAATTTACATCATAAGAAAAGAAGTAATTTAAAATTTTTAACTTATATTATATTAGTTATTTTTATTTATACATTAATTCTTATTATTGTAATTACTATTTAAGAAATTAAATTGTTCAATTAATTTATTAATTAGTTTATTTTAATTTAGTAATTAGAAATAATACTTATGTTTGAAATATTTTTAAATTAATATGTATATTTTATAGTTTATTTATAATTATTATTAATTATATATTTACACTATAAACAATATATTAATTTATTATTATTGATTTAGTTTTGTATTTTAATTTATAATTTATAATTTATCTATTTATTAATATTTTATTTGTTTTAATTCAAAACTTTTTTTAAAATTCTATTATATTCAATTAATTTTAATAAACCTATAATTATCTTTATATTTAATTTTTATTTCTGTTTTATATTACTTATACTATTATTATATTTCTCTATATTTTTATTCCTCCCCCTAGTTTCCACGATGTACAGTAGGAAGGGGGAAGGGTATTCTTTTTCTTTTTTGTACCAGGCGACCTACTCATCGGCACCAGTTTGACACAATAGTCTCCTCGAGCAGTGCGGTGGCCTCCTGCATGTGGTGCGGCAGGACTCCTTCACTCCAGTGCGGCGTGGCTCCCTATGACGTGGTCCTCTTCTACATCGGAAATCGACTCATCTCTGTTTCCAAGGCGGCGCAACATAGCACATCAATGACGATGATGAAAACTCGACCTCATCTGTAGGTGACCCTGGAAATGGTGTGGCACAACTCTGTGTCTAGATACTCTACTCAGCGGCACTGTAACTTGCAGCAACTCCAGAAAAATTCTTCTTCTCAGCATTGGCTTCACCAGCAATCGCCCACGATAGACAGCAGAGAACAACCCCGGCGGTCCGGCCTTCCATGACTCTTAGCTACAATCCTGCTTCATAGTAGCACGACATGCTCCACCATCCATTTTTTGCGGTGAGCCGGATCCCTTTCCAGTGCAGGGCGGCGACTTCCCTCTCCTACGGCAGTGCGGTTCTACCAAGTGCAGCGATTTAGAGGTGGCTTGATAGTGTGAGATGGGGGTGCGTAGGTGGATGCTTAGCGACAAGGAGTTTAACGGTGAGGTTGAAAGGGAGATAGGGCTAATGGTGAGGTGGAGGGAATGTTGTCTATCAGTAAGAGAGAAGGAAAAAACCATCAGTGAGGATATAAAATATCAGTGAGGTTGAGAAAAATTGATTAATTGTGAGGTTTGGGTATGGGGCAGTAAAGGTGAGGGTCACCTACTAGTTGGTGTAGATACGTGAATCACCACCACGAGCATTAATTAAACTACAACTCATATAAGAAATTAATTAAACTAATAATTAAATAATCAAACCATTAATTTATTTAAAATAAGTAAAATTTCAAAAAATATAAAAAAATACTAAAATATAAACTAATTAAATTTTTAGAAAGATTAAATAATAAAAAATTTAATAATGAGTTTAAAAAATATAATTAAAAAAATTAATTGAAATTAGAAATTAAACTACCAAAAACCTAATTTATTTTATGATTTTAAAACAACACAATTAATTAATTAAATAACACTGATAATAAAAATTACGTTATATTATCAAAATAATCCAAAATCTTTTAAACAGATAATTATACTATTAAATTAATAAAGTTAATTTATATTAATGGATAAAAATAAAATTAAATTAATAACTAAATTATATCAATGCAATTAAAGTTAACTATTTGAAAAAAAATGAATCTAGTTGTACACAAGTTAAACTAATTTAGTTATTTCACCGAAAATAATTTAATTAAATAAAATTAAATTAATAAGATAAACTCAATATCTAAATAAAGTCAAAAGAAAAATAACAAATTTAAACATGTAAAAGTTAAACTAAAAGACAATGGTGACCCCGGAAAATTTATCAGTGAGGTTAGGGATAAAAATTAGAGTTACTGATGGGAAAGGGTAACTGTGACAAAAGCCACCGGTAAAAACAAGGTCACAGTTACATCTCAAAACTAGTTACTGCTAGATCAAAAAGAATGTAGGTCACCAATAAAATTAAAGAGGTAACCGATATCATAGAGAACCACCGGTCAAGGGTCAGCATTATAAAAATAATTAAAGGTTACCGATAGCATTAATTAACAGTGAGGCAGGTCACCGCTAGTATAAAATAAATAACTAATAGTGACCTTGAAGAAAACATAAAATTAAAAATTAAAGTTAACTAAATAAAATGACATTCAAATTTATTACTGGATATTTAACAAACTAAAATTATAAAAGACTTAAGTTAAAATAACTATACAAGTTAATTACAAAGTAACAATGAATAATAAAGATTAGCATCGGTGACCCAAATAAGTCACCACAAGTTCTTGTCTACCTTAACGGTAGACTAAATTCAAAAAATAATGGATTAATAATCAAACTGCATATATAAAATAATATAATTAATATTTAGAAACTCTTATTTAATTAATTATACAACTATTTGAACACATAAAATTAAAGGCAAACTATTTAATTTAATTTAAAACACAAAATATTTAATTAATTTAGTTTCAAGAGAAATAAACATATTAAATTTAATTATTAACCAATTCTAATATAACTAAATTAAAATATAAAATATTAAAATAAATACTAAGTTAATTAAATATATTTACAACAATTAAATAATTGTTTAAAAATAGATATTAACTTATTAAAAAGTCAAGAATATTTAAATAAATAAAACTAAATAATACATTATTAAAATTGATTAGTTTAGTAAGATTAAAATTATTATTTTTATGACTAAAAATACATAATTAATTATAAAAGTTTATTAATTAACAATGTTAACTATACCAATACAAATGTACAATTATTATTAAAAAGTGATTAAAAACTTAATTAAATAAATAAAAATTAAGTAAAAATATGTGGAAAAACTATGCAAAAATAGAGCCACATCAAGGACACTATGAATTATGGTTGTTATAGCATGTCACCATGGGATAAGGGTCATAGGTACCCACTAATCCCATCTACATAGGTATTTCTCATGGTGCTTGTGATGCAATTTCCATTTCAGTTCCTCCATGATGTTTTACTCCTTTATTAAAAGCATGTTTTAATATTAATTTTTTTCCTTTCATTTTAAAATTTCTATTCATTCATGGAAACAATTTTTTAAATTGGGTGGAAATAAAATGGTATTATTTAAAATAGAAGCTTATTACTTGAATTTTAAAAGGATGGAAATCATTATTTTCATTACCTCTTATTTTAAAATTGGAATGGATTGGTTTTCTTTTTAAAGGAATCCATAAGGAATATTTTATCCATGAAAACCAACAAATCTTTAAAAATGATTCCTGTAGCTTTATTTTTTGTTTTTAGATTCTGGTAATTCTCCCCACTATAGTTCCCTCATTGAGAGTGTATGATCCCACAGTTGGAGGTGGCCCATGTGGTCACATGGAGGTACCTGTAATAGTTTATTTATTAATGATTTCTGTGATTATTTTATTGGTTAGATTATATATTTTTTTATTTTTATTTTATGGGATTAATCATACCCAACTACGTTCTATTGATTCCTATAAATAGTTTTCACCTTGTGAGGATCAAGAATGCCTATTAGGCCACATCATGGGACAACTCGGGAAACTGGTTCAAGGTCTACCTATGGTGGCTTGTGAAACAATGGTGTCATAGAAGGTTAAAACATTGACATATGGGTATTTATGATAGTTTGGATCTTGGATTTTTTGAAATCAAGTAGTCAGTTATAGGTAAGTGCTTGATAACAACTGAAAGGAAGGACACATGAATTTTCAGGGTAGTCTGTGGTGGTCTTGCCTCAAAATCCAATATTTCATCTCATTTGTTTGACGTCCATAGTTATTTATGAATTCCTCATAGGTTAAAAGTAATTGGTGGTTATTATGGTTCAGAATAAGAGGTTACATGGTATCCTTAAATGGCCTAGAAAATAATGTTCATACTATGAAATTGCCTTTAATGACATCTGTTGTGCTCACCCAGTTGGTGAACAACATTCCAAACACTGCAGCCAAGCCATTTTTTTTCATAAATTCATATTAGAATTTGGGGTTTTTCCCTTCGGTTATAAATTGGTAACTATTTTATTAAAATTGGATTTCTATTTTGAAAATCATGGATTCTAGAAAAATGAAATGGGTTATTTTGGAAATGATATTTTTTGTAAATAAAAATGTTTTCAAAAATTCTTGGGGGGGTTTTGGGATGGCCCTTGAAATGTAAAATGTAAGTTGTTTGAAAATTGGGGTTTTGGAAATGTTCTATTCTAAAATGAGAAATGGTGGTTTTGAAAATTAAATGGGAACATTTTATAATGTAGATGGGAAAATATTTTTTTATGTAATGCATGGTATTCCTTGGGATTCACACATGTATGTGTGCGGTGAGTGGATATTTTTTGGATGTGTGCATTGGTTCCTAATCTGGAATGGGAATGTATATGTGTGATATGTCAAGCAATTCCATGGGTACAAGCCCAAACAATTTGGCTTCTTTTTCGTTATGACTTTTTAAAAAAACCGTTATAATTTATTTATAGGGGGTTTATTTGGGTGATTTTAGTACAAGAGGAAATGAAATGGAAAGTGTATCTTGAAAAGGATTTTTTTGTTCAAATAATTTCGAATTGGAAAATATTTTTGAATTAGTAATGAAAGTGGTGATTTTAAAAGAGTAATTTTGGTTCTGTTTTGTGGTGCTTTTTTTAAATGATGTTTGAGTTTAGATTTTTTATTGATTGTTGGGATGTGTAGATTTATTTTTTGATGAGTTTTAGGTTTGTTCCATATATCTTGTATAGTGACTTTTTCCTAAAATGGTATAATAGTCTCTGCGGGGTATCTAGAGGTTGTTGTTTTTTCCCTGACTACTAGTGAAGTGGTGGGGTTCTGTCACTTTTTTATATTTCATGTTATTTGGGGTGGTAGATATTTGGTAGAGGTCAGGGTGAAATTTGATAAAATTGTGTGCGTCTTCAGGTCATTGGGAACTATAGATGTTTTGAGGGTATGAGCTATTATGGTTCAGTTTAAAAGGAATGGTTTGTATCACTGAAAGGTCATCACTCCTTCTTCCTTACTAGTTGGATTATAGTGGGTGAACTATGGTAAATGATAGTATAGATTTATGAGGCTCTTAGGAAGGGTTCCCCATATGTTGTACAGGTTGAACAAGAAGAATCTATTCCTAGGGTTTCTCTTATGTATGTTTATGATTATCATTCCAATGGACACATGCACATTTTCATTCAATGAGGTAATTAGGGTCACTTTAACCAATTTTTAATAATCCATTGAGGGATTTTTTGAGGGTTGGGCCGTGGATGATTTTTCTAAGTGCTATTTTCAAAAGAGGAACCCTTATTTAGAGGTAGTAATTTCTATACTACGGCACATCAGAAGCTTCAATACACTAGGGCACCATACATAGGTCCTAGACTAACGCTTTTCACACAGTCGGGTAGTTTCAATTTTTGGGGGATGCAGATCAATCATGTTGTTTCCAACGTCATTGAAGATTCAATTTTTGTATTCCCTTCTTATAGTTTTTAGTTTTTTGGACTCTCATTTTTTTTGGAGATTTTGGTGGGATCAGTTTTTTCTAATATTTGTGTGAGTTCTAGTATGATTCATTGGCTCTTTCCTATTTGGAGATTTTTGAATCTTATGGGAATTAGTAATCATGGTTTGGTATGGTGTTTAATTTTAGTATCTTTCTATAGGGACTATACATGTTGGTATATTTCAACACATGATGGTTTTTAAATGGTAGGGAGATGAAATGTTATTATTTTTGATGTCCTCTTTCATGAAAGTTGAGTGAGTGTCATGAAATTATGAGGTCAAAATGGTGTTATGGTGTTTTTTCTGGATGTGTGGGTTGTTTTAGCCTGAAATTGTTTATTTGAATAAAATCCCAAAATGGCAGGGATACCACCATAAAAATGTACTCATATTTAATTTGATATTCATCCTTCTTAATAGAGTAACAATTTTTATCATCCGACCAAACTCCAATGATTTTATTTGGTGGTATCTAAATTAGGGTTCAGGGTGTTCCATCTTAAGGTTGTGTTTGGGTATATGAGTTTATTCATTAAAATTTGGTGGTGAGGCTTGTGTCATCGGGTTTCATTTTTCTCCCTTTTGATGCAGGATCCTTTATTTGGAGAAAAACATTCAAGTCTCATTTTGGGATCATTATGTTTTTGTTTTAGGGTGAGACTGAATTCCTTGTTTTCAGTCCTTGCATAGTAATATTTTTTATTTAAATGTAATTTCATCCTTTCATTGGGCCCTATTATATCAAGTCTCTTGAAAAAATTCTAGAAGTATAAAGTGTTTTTATTTGGATAATTGTCTCACCCCAAAGTGAATCTTATATATTTTTTAATTTCTGGTCCAAATATATAATATTCTTATGTGGGATTGAGCTATGGTTGTTGGAAGGCCAGTTCTTTTGGGTATCATTTGTTGATTTAGGGTTAGCTCTTATAGTTAAGAGTAATCATGTGGTTTCCATGTAGGTTTGATTTGTCACTTGATAGAGCTGTTTTTCAAGGATTATACATGGATTGTTTAACTAATCACCCTCTTTGGGGTAACAATGTGGGTCCCTTGTGCTTATCTAGTAGGGACAATATGGTTTTCACAAGGCTTGGTAAATAGTGTACCTAAACCATACTCTGTTTCTAATTTTTTTTAAAATGGAATTTAATATTTTCTTGTTCTCTTTTTTAATTCTTCCCTTCCTTTTATTTTCCCTTCCATTCCCCTAGGTTCCTCATACAACACCCCTACCCTCCCAATGTATCTATGGATTCCCCCCATTCGGGGTCCCTCTCCTCCTTGTCATTCCTTCAGATTTCTAGTATATTTAGGGCCGACTCTCTAATGTGAGACCTGAACTTCTCTCCTCTTACTCTAATTTTTAAAACATCACCATCAACCCACCATGGGTTTTTCCAACCATAATGTTTTAGATGATCATATTTTTATGTTTCTCTTGTCTCTATGGAGTGAAATGTGTCTCTCAGATTGGATTCGGTCATTTTTGGCATCCACCACTGAATAGAAGGCATTTCGAACCATTTTGGTCTTCCCACCAACATTCTATATTTAGTTTTATTTTACCTTTCATTTTATACCCATTTTAATTAGGAATTTTTTTATTTTTAGATTCTTTTTTTATTTTAGTGAATTTTAGTCATTGATAGGGTGGGTTTGTGCCACCATTTTTGAAGGCATACATCTGTATTCATAGGTAGAAATTTACATATATAAGTTTACAATTTATATATATTCACCAATAGTGGGATGAATATATATATATATATATATATATATATATATATAATGGTCCTAGGTGTTCTTATATGTGTATATGATGATGCATATGTATGTAAGTGTAAAGCGATATATGAAAGTATAATCATATATGTAAGGATCACCTTTTACATATATGGCCCTGAAAATAAGTACATAGGGGCTAGGCGTCCATATATATTACAGAAGGTGCATATGCATGAAAGAGTATAAAAGTATGATATGAGTTTTCAATGTAAATATAAGAGCACCTTGAGATTTTTTAGGTTCTCTATGCTGAGGCCTTTAATTTTAATTCCTAAATTATTGCAGGGTTTCAAAAAGTTTTTTTAATATTTAATAGTATTAATATGATATGAAAAGTGATGTTGAGTCTTTTTATTTGAATTTTCTTTATTTTTATCATTCACCTTCATGTTTTTACATGTTTATTAAATATTAAAATATACTTCCAATCATGTTTTAGAACATTAAACATTTATAATTCTTAAATTTGGTTACAAAAATGGTTTTTCCTATGTGATGGTTACTTACAAAGATATTTGGTTGGTGTAAAATAGTTTTTAAAGTTGTATTGAATGAAAATGGGTTAATCTCTGATTTTAAAGAAGGTTAATTTCATGTTTTGGTATGTTCGGATAAGTGGATGGATTATAGAGTGAATTCATAGTTATATGGTGGTTTGACTTTTAAAAATGGTCTCTTGTAAATCACAGATTTATGTGGGGATTTTATGGAATTTAATTTAATTTTTTGTTAGGAATTTGTTAAGAACATGGGGAGCCCAGTTAACTTAGCGGTATTAAATTATACTTTTATGCAAGACCAGTAAGAGGGGCCTAGGCTTGCTTTTCTACTTATCATTTTGACGATGCAACACTAATTAAAAAATGATGGTGATTGGAGAGAACTAAAACTTATGATCAACTCTTCTCTAGTAGACAGTTCATAAGAAATATGTGGGTTATGGTTTCAATATCACGTCATTGATGTATGAGAATCTTATGTCCACACTAACCCTAGATAAATATGGATTTCCCCTAGAGATTTTGATGTGAATTCCATTATAGTTTCATTATTCTTGTTTCCTCCTCTATAAAAACAATTAAATAATCTAATTTTTTTCCTTTCATTTGAAAATTTATATGAAATCTTGGAAACTATTTTAGTAATGGCATGGAAAGGAAATGGATTTCTTGAAAATGGAAACTTTTTACTTGAAATTGATAACAATTTGAAGAATTATTTTTATTCTGTCTTATTTTAAAACTGAAAAGTCTTGGTTTTCTTTCTAAATTGAAGGAATAGGGAATAGTTTACCTGAGAAAACTTACTATGTTTTAATACTTATTCCTATAGCTGTATTTTTTAGATTCTGGTGATTCATCATACTATAGTTTTTTCATGGATCAAGTGTGATCCCATCGTAAGAAGTGACCCATGATGTCACACAGAGGTATGTGTAGTAGTTTATTTATTTATGCTGTTTTTGTTTATTTTTATTATTTTGATTATAATTTTTTATTTATCTATTGTTAATGGGATAAATCATTCAAAAATATATACTCAAGAATCCCAGAACTAGTTTCCAGTCTAGGAGGATTAAGGGTGCCTCTTGGGACTTATCATGTGCAGACATGGGTAACTAATTCATGGATGACCCTAGTCTATTCGTGAAACTACATGAATTCAAATTCTTGTATAGACTATATGGAAGAAATTGTATTTTTCCTATGAAAAAGATGACATTACTTCTTCATTAAGCATAAGATTCCCATTAGTTCTCACTACATGATTTTAAAAACTAGCATGAACTATATAACAAACATAGGATGCCTCTTTTGAAAAACCTGATATGGCTTATTCATAAAGTTTAATATTCCCAGTAGTCCTCACTAAATTAATTTAAGCTATAAGCTATATCATACCCAACATTACAAGTCTAGGATGCATCCTATTACAAACACGAGATGCCATAAGTGTCAATAAGAAGATTCATCGTGAAATTATAATGAGATAGACACCAAACATCCACCACATTCCTCTTTATTATGATTACACCCCAATCACTAACCTTGAAACACTAGTGAGTCTAGATACCCTCATGATCCATCATGATGAATGTGAATGGATATCCTATGAGTTAACTCCACACATGTATCCCATCTTCTCCCACGAAACCCCCATGGGTTCCCTCACTAGGTGAAATACCCAACCATATTCCTCCAACCCATTAGCGGGTTATGATGCTCTCATGAATAGACCTAAGGATGAACTCATGGGAAACTATCACGCGCAAGTCCCAGCCCCTCCATTTCAAATCTATAGTGGAACCCATGAATCACCCATGCATAATCCCCATCCATATCATTGTTTCTCTATAGCACCACCTAGTAAATTCACATGTTTAAGCCCCATACAAATCATTTCTCATACAATGTTTCACTTGGGATGCTTCAATATGTAATCACACAACATTCCCCCATAAGAAATCCCATTCAAATGGGAAGCATCAACACATAAGCCCCACCACATCCCTCATCGATTCTCATCACATGACACAAGTTTTATTACCTCATGATGCTAAATTTCAATGACCGGTCTTGTCAAATAGACATAAATTACGAAATAGAACTATGTGGGTATTTAACCGTATCTTCTAAACTGGGTATGTAGGATTCATATCTGAGGTTCATTCCTAAAAATAGTAAACTCAGGTGCTCCCTCCTAGTGAAACAAATCCCTGATATTCCTCTATAGGGTGTTCTAATCCATAAGTCAGTATCCACCCCCATATGTCATTATAATCCATTGATAAACTATCCATGAGTAAAATATTCCCTCCTAGGGATGCTCCTCTTGAATCTACCTTTATGGGTAGCTATGATACCAAACTCCCTCTACACCTCCACTGGCCATTCTGATCTATTAGTAAACTATCAAGGTGTAAATTCTTCCCTCATAGGGATTAACCTCCAAAATCTACATCCACAGTGAATTATGATCCAAAAATATAGATCTATCTCCACAGAGAATTATGATCCATCAGTAAAATATTTAGGTGAAACATATTCCCTCATAGAGATACTTATCCCATATCTACCTCCATAGTGAATTCTGATCCACAACTCTAGATCTATATCCAAAGGGCATTATGATCTGTTGGTAAACATTACAGGTGTGGCATCTTCCTTCTTAGAGACACACCTCCGTGACCCAAACCCACAAGGTGTTATGATCAGTCTAATTTTTTTCTACAAGACATTAAACTTGTTCCCCAATATGCCTTAACCTTATGTTAGGATCCATCTCCATAGGACATAGAACTTGTGACCTGAACTAGAATACATATAACATGCATAAGTATAAAATGCTTAAGGTAAAAAAGATTTATAATATTTATTCCCCTAGAATTATTACCTCTTTATCGAAACATGATTACTTGGTTTGCATGCCTAAGATACGTCATATGAGATTCCCTCTCATGCGTTATATTCATAGGTACCCAAGATACCCAACATCCATTGATGTCCAGACATGCCTCACATTACTATATACCTTAATGAAAGGATGATACACTATTGATAGTAAAACAACATAATTAACAATATTACATATAGATATAGAAGTAGAAATGAGTTTCTTGAACATGAATCAAATCTATGGAAGGAGGAATTGATATCCCATCATCATGTTTTGATCAAGGAGCCGGTATCACTATCAATTGGGGTGGATGTCACCCACCTATGGAAAGTGAGAATATGGGGAATGTATTTTATGTAACTACAATGACTCATTTAAAATATAAAAATCCTTATAAAAACATTGTAAACACTTTTAAAGAAAATACAATTTCAAATAAAAATCAGTAATTTACTCTATTCATCGAAAAATCAATTTTTTCAAAAAAATATATCATAATTCCCCCATAAAATAATTTCGATATCGTGATTTAAAAATATTTTATTTTTTTATCAATTAATTTCTATTAATATAAAAAAATGAGTTATAATGTTTTCTCATGAATAGAAATATAATACATTTTTAATGAAAATGGATTTTTGAAGAATAAAATGACTTCACTGAAAAATTGAGTGATTATTTACTAAGAATGTGTCAATAATTTTATATTGAGTAAGAATATATATATATATCATAAATAATTTAACAATATTTAAAACCATTAATTTAATGGATATATTATAACGATTATATTTAAATTGTAATATTTCATGGATCATTTTGGCTTGGTGTTTCTTGTTTTATAGTATATCAAACATAGTTTAATATTTTTAAAAATTTTAAGGTGTTACATTCCCCCCTTTAATAAATTTCATCCATGAAATTTTAACATGCAATCAAAAAATAAGGGCTTGAATCTAAAAATTACATTATAGAAATACCACATTTTCAAAACGTTTCATAATACATCCTCTAGAAAATGGAAAGGAAATATGATGGTGATCACAAAATTGTGATACCAAATATGAAAACATTAGTGGTAAGTGAAAATATAGACCAATAGATATTATTAATGTCAAAATAATTATGGAGACTGATATATATCCTTTATTATAAGAATATGAATGTTAAAGAGAACATTAATGAAAATAAAACCCTAAACTGATGAGTTTTAGAAAAGACAATAGATTATTCAAAAACAAAGATAATTGGGTAATATTTTTTTCAATATAAATTTACATTAATTGTGAAATTACATCCCCATCAATATGATTAGTAGAATTAAATATACTTAAATTAGAATTATAATTTTATCCTTTAATAAATTTTCACCATAATTTCATATTTTTCTTCAATAGTAGGTTTTCAACATGAAATTCCCATGCATGAATCCATAAAATCAACTTCAAAAAGATAAAATAATCCAAAATAATAATAAAAATATCATCCTATAATATTTAGAAATTAACCGAAAATAAATTGGTCAGTACAATATAATTCTAAAAATGAATAAACCATCCAATGAAAAAACAAAAAAATTAACAACTACAACTTCAAAAATAGCACTGAAAGTTCAACATAGTTCATTCGATAAAAAATAAGCCCAAAAATACTTAAAATTTTCTAGGCTAATATTGAAACCCAAATATTATAATTATTTTCTCACACATTTTCAACATAAAAATTTAACATTTATATCCAAAAAACCTCAATCAGTCTTAATATCCCATATCTAAAACATATATACCCAAATCATATAAACTCCATGGCATGATATCCATTTCACCAGGAATAGTGAATCCACATAAAGCTAAATTAAAATCCTATATGCTTCCAAAAATAAAAATTAATTTTTATTAATTATAAAAAATCTCATATAGTTTTATTTTAATTTATATTATAATGTTCCAAATTTATTGAACTTCTTATTAAATAATTTTGTTTCCTATTCACCAAATCAATTTTAAATCACAAGGTTTTCTCTGAAATAAAACATATGTTCTTAAAATAAACTTAATAATTATATATCAAATCATAAAAACTTCTCACATTAACAAAGACATAACGTAGGATAGTGGTATGTGTTTCACCCTTATCACATTTTGGCTGTGGGTTCAAGCCTAGAAAACATTCTGAATGTGACCAGTTGTCGTTTTTAATAAAACTACATTTATTCAATGCCTGTAAAGTTCCCAATAATTTTATGATCATCCTTAAAAATAACCCAAATCATCAAATATCATATAAACCATGAAGTTCTCAATACCTTTAAAAAATTTTAATGGGCATTCTTCCTAAAATGATACATCATGTTGAATATAAGCATTATATATACATCAACTAAATAAAAAATCTCACAAAAATTTATTAATAATATTAAAATAACATCGCATAAATCTATAATTTTTATATCTATACCATTGACCATATGATCAATGTTATACTTATAAATCCATAATGTAATATATATATATTATGTTGACATAAAAAATTACCTATATGCTTCAAAAGTGTTAAACATTCCTTAATAATCATGGACTTATTATTATATTCCATAAATCGAAAAATGAAATAAATTACATCAAACATAACCTAAATAAATTTTTCCTCAAATCACTAACCAATTTCAATTTTACCGATATTATCCCATTATTTCATCAATTTCAATTATCTATTTATCTAAACTAAACATTATTAACTCAACAAAAAGCATATACAATGTTTTATATTTCTCGTAATCCTCTGTTTTATGAAAACATTACCTTAACACAAAATCACTTTTCTTAGTTATCAGTACCATTTATCATTTTTTAACAACTTTAAAGAAAAAATATTATAGAACCATACTTAGATGCTTCATGATTATCATATCCAAAATAACATCAATAAAAATACTTCAACACTTTCACATCGATGATTGGTATTGTTTAGTTCATTACTTAGTCTGCGGGTTAACCTTTATAAGATAGAACTGACTCAGAAAACTATATGGTTACCCATATTTATGAAATCAAAATCGAATATCTATGAAAAAATTTTCTTCCCTTGATTTAAATACTCATTTTTCATAGACATTTTTTACTATACCCATTATTATACACATTTTGTACATTTTCAGGATCATTTGATACATTTTATTAGGTGTATATTTCCACATTTCTAACATAGAGATAAATGAAAACTCTTTCCTCTGTGATCTTCACCACCCGAGCTCTTAGAAGATTTATTCATTATCTTCTTTGGTGAGTCCGAGAGTTAGTTAAAATATATTTTTCAATTATATATTATGATAATTTATTAGTAAGAATTAAAATTTCACTAAATTCAGTCATCACCCTCATTTGATTTCCCATAATCACCATATATTCCATCACACCCATCCATAAAATCATTCCTCCCAATTCCAAATATTAAATTAATCCAAAAACCATAGTGTGAGGAAAACTAACCATAATTATCAGAAATAATTTATAGGATGTTGACATCAGGAAAACTTCTTTTTAATACATGAAACCATAGGTGTATCCTAAGTCATCCATGATGATAATCTATTAAAATCTATTTGTATATTTCAAAAATAAAATGTTAATTAACCCATGTATATCACATGAGAGTTTCAATCAAGGTTTTCATTAAAGTTAAACTCATTATTCCCATGAATGATGGTCGAGATATACTAGACCGAATATTTTTGGGGTTATTACCCCTAGACTAATTTATACAAAAACCAATCCCACATTAGAATCCACATAGGGATGTATTTCTAAGATAACCATAAAATATCCTTCATACCAAAACATTAGGGTGCTTCCCTACACATAGGCTTATCCCCATGGTTTTCACCAATGATATCTAATCACAGTCTCTAAAGTTATAAAAACCACTACTCTCAATTGATTTTTTTATTGAAAAGGAAGGGGATCCCTACAATGCAGAATCAAATCAAGGAGGTCTAATGTGGTGAAGCCCAAGGGAATCCCCTTTGACCAAATCTTTACACTCTCGATGCAAGGACCCCATGTTAGAGAAAACTACCCAGGGTTCATTTAGACTACTCTCCCGGGAAAAGGGATCTACAGTAAAGTTAGCCTCTATTGTAATATAAAAAATCATATGACCATTAGGAATCTCCAATCCATAACATCAAACCAGATAAATCAAATTCCAAGGTTGGTTAGATTTTCCATGCAAATACCAGATCAGAACCTCCAAGCCCGATTCTAATTCTAAAAAAAACAACAAAAAACTTTTGTAAATCCTCACACCAGTGTGAAAATCCCACGTTTCCTCAGCTAACGAACTTCCTAGCCCATGGAAACTACTAATATCCAGCACAACTGATCCAATCTTGTGCCGCACAAGGCCTATTCCACACATCTGGCCATTTCGTAGTGACCCATCTACATTATGTTTGAAACCATTATCTGGTGGGTACCCTCTAATCAAACACCCCTCGGATCTTGGGAGTACCATAGGTTAGTTGAGAAGTCATTAGAGGCTATATGATTGTAACCCACCTTTAATCAATGAACCTAGATAAAAAAAAGAGTCTTCAATATCATATGAAGATAATCCATCGACGGTTGAAACTCTATGTTTTTATTGTTCTGTGCCTCACAAAGAGTCCAGAAAATCCCTGTAATAATTAGGCATCAGATCTTAGACTCGATCGCCCGCTACTACATGCCTGAGAACCAAATCATGATGAAATAATGCATGGAAGATCCTACTTTATTATAAGTACCCCATTTATCCATAATAGACCACAAATTTAACTACTCATATTTATAACCCTGTCAAAATGAATTTAATATACGGGATGAGAAAAAAATAATTGGTAGGGAAATTTAAAATGAATGAAATAAACTATATAATTCATGAATTTATTATATAAGATTGGTTTTTTTTATAAAATAAAACATTGGGATTAATATAAACATTCTACAACCTAAAAAATAAAATTTAATACCCATAAATTTTCAAAAAAAAATATAAGATATATTAATGGAAAAAAATCATAATGATTTGTTTGAAATCAAGAAAATATTATGGAAACCTTTTATAAACTTTTTATAGATTTAATCCTTATAAAGTATATTGTACTTTCCATTTAATATAGTATTATGATTAATCACATGGGAGAATAATATAAAGAACATTGTATCATGAAATCACGGAAATATAAGAAATGTTAAATCAATACAATACATGAAATTAGAATAAGTCCAGGATAAATACAAATAAAACATCAAATGGTTGATAGAGTCCCAAATTGGAAAAGGTTTAATCCATAATCCAAGACATAACGCATTATGAGACAAACTATTTTCCCAATTAATTGGATTTATATATGGGTAAACTAATCATAATATGTTCATTGTTATTTGATCCATAAATGTGAATCAATTATATGTCATAATCATAAAAATTACTCATGGAAGGAGATGGTTAGCATAATCTAGTCCCGTAACATAATCAGATGAAATTTTATAATGAATGCATTTAAAATATGAACATAATGAGAGAATTACCAAGATAAAGGAATAGTGAAAAAGATAGGTACATATGTGGTAGAAATATATAAATAATTTTTATTCTATATATAAAATTAATTATGGAGACGCAAAATATATAGAGAGAATGTTCATAACAAAATGAAATGTTTTTTTTGGAGTTATCCCATGCAACCATAAGAAATTTGATTCCTTGAACCCCCACTTCTAGCTTCGACACATGAAAATGCAATGTATTTTTTTATAAAATTAAACCAAGTATAACACAATGCATTTACATACTCGAGAAATTTTTTAGTCCTCGTTTTGGATAAATTGATACATGTTTTATAACATAAAAAATATAAAAATTTATAATACACAAAGATTCTTCATGTGTGCTACCTATTCAATGAACTAAACATAACAAGGAATATCCACTAAACCTATGAAAAATAAATTTTAAACATAGGTAAAGAAATTATTTTTCCCTGTAAGGTGTTTAAAAAAAATCATTGATATATACATTAAAATTATTTATTTTGAATAATTAAATTATTGAAAATATGTTTTAAAAAAACTGAAATTTATTAATTTTCATACAATTTTGAAAACCATAATCTTCCAAAATAATATCATTTTAGAACAATTATTTGGATTTATTTATTTGAAAATATTTTTTTGAATGTTTAATTATGACCCTCAACATGCCATAAGAAAACCATAAGGCAACATAGAGGTATCTCAATAGGACACCTTTAATCTCAGTGATACGAACACAGATCTAGATAGGTGTGTGTTCACTCCTTCCAACTTAGGGACCTTCTATAAAAATTACTTTCACTGGAATCTTGCACCCTTGGACCATGTTGATCCTAGAATTATGTTTTTTTGGTTTAAAATAATTCCAACGAAGTATAACTTCCTAACATGGAGGATAATAATCAATGTAGTATCTACCGATGATAACATAAGATGATGTTTTATTAACATGGTGTCCCGATGCTCCTACTGTATCAACCAAAAAGTGGAGGGTCTGGACCATATATTCTTTTAGGGTGAATGGTAAAAAAATTTCTAGACATTGTTTTGGAGATTTCACTACTTTATCTTCCTAAAACCTACTTGATTCAACTTTTCTTGTTTGCTGGTCTTATAAATCTGGTGATAAGGGTGCATAGAAAATGGTGAGGACCATTATCTTGCATGTCGTGTGTTAGTGTTTATAGAAGGCTAGAAACAAATATAGGTATGATGGGATCCAATATATATGGAGGGCCATAATTTATAGAACAAGTAACCTTCTTATCAACCTGACCAGGATTATCAGTAATTGTCATAAGGCTCTAACCCTTCATCTTCTGCAAAAATGAACTAAAGTCACCCATCTGGATGAGTATTATGCTCGGAATAACATGTTTTATATATGAATCTCATGTTTTTTGTATAAATTGGAATGTTTTATTGTACCATGCTTCTTGTGAAATTCTATATGTATTTTTAAAATGGCTTCATTAGGATGAAAGGGTTTCAACAATGTTTAATATTTTATATGGGAGGAAATATAGATTTTAAAGGGAATTTGGAATGAAATTGATGTTGGATCTCAAAGTTATTTTAAAAGGGTTGTTTCAATGCATTTAAAATGTTTGTTTAAAAGGTGTGTGTAGTTTAAACCTTTCTTAAATTCCATGGAAGCTTATTTAAAAGTTTTTAGGGAAATGGATGACCATTTGGAATTTTTCTGGTTTTCAAATAAGAAGACCCTTGTATAAGGGAATCATTGAAATGTTTTAAAAGAAATTTGAAATTTATTTGTACCTATTAAAATTATTTATGTGGTGTTTTAATAGAAGTACATTGGTTATAATGGATTTCTCCATTTTTTAGATTTTAAAAGAATTGATCCGTGAGTAGATGGTGAACTTTAACTATTCTAACGGCTTAGGTGAATTATATCTCATTTCTAATGGTGTTTGGAAGGTGTATTATGGACTTTTAAATGGTTTTTCAATTTAAACCATTATTTAGTGTTAAAGGCAAATTCTTAAATAGTGTATGTGCTGAAAACCCTTGATTTCCCTTTGATTTTGTACCCCTTTTTGGGTTAGTGATCACTAGGAGATATTTGTTTCTCCCCTTATGTGGATATATTATTTTTGTTACTTGTGGAAAATTGAGGGTTTGGGGATTTTCATAATTGGGTTTTGAGGGGTGAGGGTAGTTATGTTTATTACATGTGGATTGAAGTAGATTATTGCACAATTACTCACTTCATTTATTGGTCATTGTATATGAGTCGCTAAGTGGATGATCAAATTAATTTATACTTGTTGGTTCAGATGCCGCTAGTCTCCCATTCACATAATATATGGATAAGTGGGGTTTTCATTACAATTAGTCTTATGTGGGACAATTGTACTATTTTATGGACTTATTTTATGTGGGTAGATAATATTAGTGGTTATACCAATATAAAGTTAGATTCTTGTCACCTTAGTGACATTGGGTATAACCATGACACACTCATTTTATTGGTGACTTATTGACTGATTGGAGTTTGATCTAGTGGTTGATTATATCATTCCCCTTTCATTATTTTATATAAAAATTAAGTTGAGTATATTTACGT
The DNA here is from genome assembly GCA_963277665.1 of Viscum album. Classification (NCBI taxonomy): domain Eukaryota; kingdom Viridiplantae; phylum Streptophyta; class Magnoliopsida; order Santalales; family Viscaceae; genus Viscum; species Viscum album. Next base: position 1,494,818,880 of record OY728135.1, on the reverse strand, counting down.
TTTATATGAATTTTAATATATATATATATATATATATATATTATTCCTTCTAGTTATGGTTAACTCACATGAGAAGAGTTGTTTTATTTGAAAGTTTATTTTCAAAGATGTTTTTGAAAATCTATTTTTATTTTTTAAATACACATAGTTGAGTATATTAAATTGTGTTTCAAAATGGGTTGTGGTTAAATGTTTCTTCATCTAGTGAAAGATTTTTTTGGAGTAACTATTTTCATTTAGAAAAAATAACATGGGTTTTTTAAATGATAAAAGTGAATATGGCTTTAATGAGGCTTGGGAAGATGGAATTTCACTCAAAATAAATATACTCATTTTTTTGGAATAAATAAGAAATGAGTTGAAATTATATTCTTGTATTTTTATTGAGATAAACTTTATGTATGTAAATATTACATTTAATCTTTTTTTTCAAAATGCAATTAATGAAATTCCTTATGAAATGAGTTACATAGTTTTGGTATGTTTTGGGGACCTACTAGAATTTTTATCTCGTTCATACAAAATATTAGGATCTAGGTTTTCAATTAAATACTTATTTGTTCTTAGTGGATAACGAGTGGTACATTGGTAAGTGATGAGAATCATTAGGTTGGGTGGAGTTAGTTTCAGTATTTTCTAAAGTGGTTCTGATTGTAGAAGTTTCATTTTGGTTAGTTTTGTTCTTGCTTTGTCCTGCCTATCTATATCTATTTTTTAAAGATTTTTATTAATTATATAAAAATAGGATGTATATTGGTAGTTGGTTTTAACTAATTTTAGTATGTTGTCCACTTATATCATTTCTATATTTTTTATTCTACTGTTGTATCTATGATTTGGAAAAAAAACTTCCCATAGAATTTCTTATGATGCTCAGGTGCTTGTCTCCAACATATAGGGATTGGTAACGCCCTTCAGAAACAATGGTGACTCATGATGGGTGTCGATAGGATGGAAACATGAGCCAATACCTTACATGTGGATTCTATAGTTCTTACCATCTAAGTTTCTTTATTATGACACCAAATTTTTTTTCACTCGACAACGGTATAACTAAATGGTGTTGTTTCTTTAGTTTTTGGTTCTTGTTCACCCATGAAGGATGTTGGTTTTGAGGATGGTGGTTACTAAATGGTTACACAAACATCACCATTATTTTTGGTTTGGTTTTATATACTATTTTTCAATATATATCTATATTTTTTTATGTTTTTTATGATCAATGATTTATTTTATCATTTTTGTGCTATGAGATATGTTTCACTTAAGGATTATGATTATTGAGTGACATTATCCACACTTATTTAATTTTACACCTTTACTCTTTTCATTACCCATGGGGATTAATATTTCCAATCAGTTCATTCAATGAAATGGATTGGGTATCCAATTCAAGAATGATGTGAGATGTTTTTTGAAAAAATGGTATTAAATAGGCCCTTTATTATTTATGTAATTAGGTAAAGTAGAGATAAGATTTTCGGGACATAAGAGGTCATTTTTGGAAGAGAATAATGAAATATTATTCTTCATAAGCTGTGTTTCCTTGGAAATTTGGTACATGAGTATTTTATTTTTATTTTGTGTTTATATAGTTCGTGCTTCATTCGGTTTGAATAGTTTATGTGTTTTGGTGAATGATATTGGGACATATCTAGTGTTACAAGGTGAGATTTCATAGAATAGTGAACCATGTGGAGCTCGAGTACAAAGTTCATTATAATTTTATTGGTAGGTTCAACCTTATCAAATGGTCTATTAAACTGTGAGGTAAATTCATGCTTGACCACATGTTCCCTATTTTATAGGTCTCACTATGGGAGATTATATTGTTTTATTTTGGATCAAGTGACCGGATTTTGAAATCAGAAAGGTATTTGAAATTGGGATTCATTCCAAAATTTCTTATTTCTTAATAGTATTTTGGTTTTAAAAATAAATTAAAAAATAATTTTTGGGGATTTAATATTGTTAACCTACAATAGATATGTCCATGTAAACATAAAATGAAAATTTTGATTTGGAAATGGTTTTGGTGATTGAAATTGTTTTAAATATAAAATTGTTTTGAAATTAAAAATTGGAAATAGTGGATTTTGAAAGGGGTATCTATATGGTTTTATGATGTTTTTTTATTAAACATGTTTTCTTATAATGATGTTTTTCTCTTTTTGATACTTGGTTTGATGTGGATGCCGATTTTTATGTTTTTATATTGTTTATAGTATGCCACCGAGAATATCCCCCATGGTTTCTAAGGAATCTACTCTATATTTTTTCCTTTACTAGACTCCATGGGGACTGGTCGAGTCAAGTTATTCTCAGGAATTTCCTATTAACTATGGTGATTGGGGTCCACTAGATGATTTTAAGAGGCTTGAGGAAATTGAAAGTTTTTTTGTTCATGGTAACTATATAATACATGAGGGTAAAATCTATCTAGGTTTTTTTGATGGACATATTTTGGATTAGCATAAGTTGTTCCTTCCATTCTTGTTGCAGTATTATATGAATTTGGATATCTTTAAGACCACTTTCATCTATTGGTTCATCACTGACGATGTGAAAGTGAATAAAGTGGAAGATTTTATGTGTATTTATCATGGTCGATAGATGATGAAGGGGTGTATTGGAAACTTCAAAGAGGTGGTTCCTTTTTCATTAGAAGTGGTGTAGAGTTATCTTTTGAAACCACATCATTTCTAGTGGGGTCTTTATCTATAAATTAAGGGTTGATTTCTTTTATTAAATAAATATTTTTTTAAATGGTATTGAATGATACATTCCAAGCTAAGATAGATTTATGAGGGAATCTTGTGGTGTTTGGTATCCAAATACCTATTGGTGCTTGTAAGGTCTCCCCATAGGGTGTGGAGTGTAGACCAAAGGAACTTATTCTAAAGGTTTCTATATAATTAAATTTTGTTTCTCATCTGAAAGACCACTAAATTGTGTACTTTGAGTGTGGATGGTTTAAGAATTCTAATCCATTTTACCATAACACTCAAAATACCTACCATCAGTGTGGTCATGATATAAATAATTATAAATTATTTTGGGTGACTCCATGTTTGAAAAAATAAAATTTCATGATAGTTTTTGATCATACTTACCCTTTATCATTGACTTTTTTATGTAATCCCATTTTATGTTTTTCTCCAACCTCATTTTTTGATCATTAGACCTTTTTTAACTATTCTTTATCCATAATATTATTTTATCCAATAAATTTATCAATTTGGATGATTTAATATCTCATGGATGTTGCGAGATAGATGGGTTTTTATGAAATTAGAAAATGTGGTTTGATCTAATGTTCAGTTTGAGTTTCTACAGTGGGGTCTTTCATGTGTTGGGAGTTTGTGTTCTTCTTGTTGGTTTCAAAATGGTGTGTAGGCCCATCATATTTCTCTCCATTATTTTATCTTGAGCTGTTTAGGTGTGACTTATTATGCTGAGGAGTTACAAATTGCTTGCTTGTTTATTTGGTTTTCAGTTTTATTTGGGCTTTTGTTCTACTGAATCTTTTTTTGATCATGACCATTCTAGTTTTATTCATTTTTGAGACTTGGTGGATTTATGGGAGAAGATATTTTTTTATTATTTTAATAATTTATACACATTTATATTGGTTATATTTATTAATTAATTTATTTATTAGTCTTTATAATTTTTTATGGTTTTCATGTTGATATCCTGGTGATGTTCTTTAGTTTTGCGTGTTTTCAATCAATTTTTTTGATCTATACATGGTTAGTGAGAACATTTTGTAAGTGAACTGTGTCATTGGATGATAAAAAAATGTTTTCCATTAAAATTATCATTAAATAGTTTTATTTCATGTTCGGTGTATAGTTTGTCCCAAACCTCTTGAGACAAAAGAGTCACCATGTGGTCTTACTTAGGAGTCTGGGACTTGGAACATGGTTTGAAAAAAAAGAAATTTTATGGTTGGCACATAGTTTTCGAGCCATGCAGAAAAACATTGTGGGGATACCATATCATTATAATAGGGAGTGTGTAGTTGCATCATGGTTTGATAAACCATATACCTAGCTATTCGGCTTTCTCAGATTCTACAAAAAGTGATATTTTATATTTTCCCTCCTACAAATAAAACCCCAAAATGATTCCCCTATTCCCCAATTCATTCAATTTCCCCATTTGGATCCTAGGGTTTCTTTATCCCCTCTTCCATGGATTTTGGGATATTCCTTATTTTATTCATGGTGGATTCTTCTTTTGGTAATCCTTTCTCTACCTCTTATTCCATCATTCCCATGTTTATATTTCCTTCTAAGGCCTGGTTATCTCTTCACTAAACCCTAGAGTGGGGGTTTGATTTTTTGGGTGCTTTAATTGATGTTAGTTAGTGTGGTTTCTGTCTTGGGCCTTATTTGTAAAACTTTTAGAGATTAATTTAATTTGCACACCATTTACGTAGTTGTTTCCACCCATTTCCATTCCAAAAATATCAAGTGATGCATAAACAGTCATAAATGTATTTATAATTTCCTCTTCATTCTTTTGGTCTGTAATATGAATTTTTATTTCTTTTTATATCGATGATTTGGTAGTAAAAGGTTTCTAAATAGTTATATATAGTCATTCCCATATGTATCTATGGTATATATATTCTAGGAGTTTGATAAAATTCCAGGTGGAATTTTAAATGGAATTTAGTGTTTTATAATAGATGTTTGACCTCATTGTATCTATATAAAATTAGGTGGTGTGTGGAATTTTGTTTTCCTGGGGTTTTGGCCACTTTATGGTTTTTTATTATGTGATATCTCTTCTTATTTGATTTTATTATCCCTTGTGATTGTTTTATTAAACCCTAAACATTATAATGGATATCCATATATTTTTTGGTGTGTTATGTGCATATCCATATGTGAATAGGGTGTTCACAAAAATATTTGAATTCATATAATTGAAGCATTCCCTAGAATTACCATTTATCTAAATCCATAGTTTCTCAGAAACTTCTCTCCCATTTCTCTATTAAATCATTTTTTCACATATTATCTATATACTTAAGAATTTTTAGTTGGATTCTCAATTTCTAAATGTCTCACAAATAATCATTCTAATGGTGTTTTCTAAGACATTATTGAAAGGCGTGTTTGGAACCTTGGAAATGTATTTAGAAAAATGTCTTGGTTTTGTAAATGGTTTTAGAAAGAAATATTTTTTCCTCAGTAAATTGGTGTTGATCTCTAAGGCGATTGGATTTTTATTACCTTTGGATGTATTTTAGATAATCATCGAGTATTTTGATCTACCAAGGCCAAATTAGAACCATTAATAATTTCATAGAAATGATTTTAAACTCTCATGAAGTATAGTCCAAGTTATAACCTTTGAAACAATTCTATTGAGATGGTTACCCTTGTTATTTACCTCCTGTTGGAGAGGGTGTCAACTTGAATGGTTTTAGGGAGTTGGAAAGGCATTCACATTGGTATCCATGTCAGTGTCAATAATATGATTCCTTTTACACATCTAATTTATACTATTATCATGAGATACAAGATGTAATTTACATGTTTAAGATATGGTTACTATCTTCATCCTTTTAAGATAGACTAGATTTCCCATAGTGGGTTAATGTTCATGGTGGGAGTTCCACTGGAATCAGGTGACTATCACAACTATATTGGTGATAGATTATGGATATCATCATACATCAGAATATGGTTTGTAATGGTGTATATCTTGGTTCACCTCTAGGTATGTTTATGACTTTTCTATAACTATTATCATTTATGTTCCAGTTTTGTTTTATAGAACCTTGTTTCTCTAACTCTATTTACATTAACCTACATAAAATTATTCAACTTATTTTTTTTGGAACATCTACTTGGATATACCATGTTGTTTATAATCATTTTTTACTTTCATGTGGTATTGAATTTACCTGGGATTTTAATTTATAGTTGTAATTTGTTTCAAAACTGGGATTGAAATGGACATATATTTTAAAAGACACAATTTTTTAAATTCATTATTGGGAAAGTTTTGTTTTGTTATGTAAGTGAGAAAAATCTATTTCTAAACATTATTTTCAAATAAATGTTGGTGGAATATTTCAAGAGACAACATATATGTATTCTATATTTCTTACCAATAGAGTTATTTTATCTTCACTCTCTTATTGTTCAACTCAGTATTTGTAGTTTTCAAATTATTTTTGATGGATTATTATTTTCTTATATTCCACCCATAGAGTGTTTTGGTTTTGTGTATGGTGGTGAGAAAACATTTTCATGAAGATTTTGTGTAGTTCTGGTTTGTTTTTAGATTATGTTTTAGTATATGTATCTAGATCTTTTTATGTTTTGCATATGTATCGGTATTTATTGTATCCTATTTGTGATGTGAGGTAAAATTTATTTTATTATTATAATTATTATTTAAGTAACACTAAATGATTTATATTTGATTCCATAACACTTTTCATTATCCCATAAGGATTAGGGGTTCCCATCAGTCATTTCTATGGACCGTCTTCGGTGTCCATCTTGAGGATGGCCTAATTTGGTTCATGAAAAAAATAGTTAGTTCTAGTTTTTGGTTATGTTTCTATTTCCAGGATGACTCCCATAATTAGAAATATATAACACTTATATCCATATCCTTTACCATGGCCTTCCCATATCATGATTAATTCTATGGTAAATTCTAGAAATAACAAACAGTACTTCCTTCCGCCACTAAGCCTCCAATGCTTCCTGAACTCAAAAAGAACCAAATTATTAGGTAAAAATATATTATATTGAGTATATACATAAAAACAAGGGTGTTAAATTATCCCATCCACATGAATTTATATCCTATTCAATCTAGACGTTGTAGAGGTCTTGGAAGATCTCTTGTTATTTCTCTAACATAATTGTTTTTACCCCCAAGTCTCCTCTCAAATATCACCACGGTACCACAATAATGGGAGAAGAGGAATGAGTTATCCACATAGTAATTTTTCTTATCCTTCAAATATATGGATATGTGGATAGATAAATGTATCATTTGTCTCACTTATGACATGATCCCATCAAATCATGGGCTATGATTAGGCTTGTACTTCTTAATTTCAGATGGATGGATGAAATTATAAATTTTTCTGAATCTTGGAAATAAATCTAAATGATAGGTAATATCTCCAATGCAATAAAGTATATCAAATGGTATAATGTATTATATATATATGTATACATAACATTCCTTGAATTCATAAATTATTATGTTTGAGCCTAAGATAGAATATCAATAATATATGATAACCCTAGGGAAAATATTACAGGAATGGGTAATGATATATATATTTGTATATATATTTATATTTATATGATTTATGATTCCTCTATTCCCTTCCAATTCCATCCCTAGTCATCCAAATGTTCTAAATTGTCTCATTAACAAAGTTATTCCCAATTATTAAAGTTTATCTTTTTTTATTATTATATAAAAACTCAAATATTGAAAAATGGTATTTCCATGAACCACCAAAAACAATAAAAATGATTAGAGCTTGTATTTCAAAGTCGAGATAGTATGTTATGATTGTTTATCCACTTTTTGGATGATATATTATGCTCATGGATAACTCGGTTCTCAAGGATAGTAGCAAGGACAACCAAAACGTTGAAGTGAATATAGGGTCTTAGTTAGAGATAATAGAAACTTAAACACAATATAATTTAACAACTTACGATATATAAAGATTATGAAATTATTTTATAGTATTAGACTCCAAAATTGGAAGGAAGCCTGGTGAATCGGTGAGTCGATCCACAATCACCAAAATAGTGTCATGATTCCAAAGTGTACATGATAGAATAGTAACAATGTCCATTGAAATATTATCCCATTCCCCTAGAGCTTATGATGTCGATGAATAGACATTACGGTATGTTTCATGGAATGAATGGATGTATAGAGTTGAATCCATGACAAAATGAGACCAAATCCTCCAATGGAATGGGATTCACAATGCTCTGAAAATTCACAAACAATATCTAATGGGAAATTTTTTTATAGGTTTTATGAACGAACTCATGTGAATTAATAAAACCTTTTTTTTATTTTTGTATATTCATAGATTTTGTCATCATCTACGAAACAAACCTTCCCTATCAAAACATTCATGAAAAGGACCTTTCATATGACACAACACCTATAAATACCACCCACCATCCCTTATAAAAGGGGATAAAACAATTGGAATTATTCCAAAAGACATGAATTCATGAAAATTCAACCATCACAATAAAAAAAGAGATGGATTCCAACTAGTATCCATATTTCAAAAATGGCCTCCCATGAGTTCTTGAAACTCAAATAATATTGTAGAGATGAATTTCAAAAAGATTCATGACCTACGTTATATAGGAAAACCCCTATAACTTATGGGGGATTCTTGAGATAATAATCCTTCATTATACAAAAACCAAGGGAAGCAAGACATTATGTTGAGGTAGGTACTCTCTGTTTCATGAATCTTCCCCCTTCACAAAACCCTTGGTGTTTATGAAACCTTATCTTCATGAAACCCACATCGAGGTTCCTCAAATGTTTCCATATTTCAGAGTGCATACCTTCATGAATATAGAGTTCCCAAGGACCTTATACCCATTGTAATCTAGTTCACTCATGTCCTAATCTTACACCCAATGGATATAATCAACATTCATATCAAACCTATTCTCTTCAACCATTGCCTAAATAGTTTCATTGCCTCTTTATCCAAAGAATTTAAACCCAAATTCATCTTACTCAAAACATAGGAAATATAGTATTTATATCTCTATGTGTCATGTCACTATGTATTTTTTCACTCCATGTGCCAGATAGAGGCAAATGTGTAGTGAAAAGTTAATCCCTGAAGGTGACTTCATCAAGGAAAATTGCATACCTTTTCGGGTATGGAGGTATAGTGTTGTATAATCCTCTCCTATATAGAAATGGTATTACAAGGTTTAGGATCATACAATATACAAGATTCAAGATGTTAAACTATATATCCTAGTTTCATTATAAAAATTTGTTTAACTAAATGAAAATTTCATCAAAACATGTGCTAAATAGTTTCCAAACCATGGGTACTGAAAATCAGATGCCTCGTATATGACAAAAATGTAATGAAAACCCCTACTTCCATGGAATAAAACCCCCAATAATTAGGGTTTTTATACATGTAATACTAACACCTTAAATTATTCTAAGGAATTTCATGACATGATGATCCTTGCCACATGATATTAAACTGAATTGACCGGTCCAACCACAATGACTTAAAATGTGCAATCATACTATGTGGGTTTTGATCCGTGTATCCTAATAGGGTAACTAGAAGGCCTTCCTATTATTTAATCCTCATATACATGGAATACCTCCATGAGGTATAATCCCAATTCTTCAACACCACTACTAAATCTGCATGTCTTCCACTTAGAAAGTGAATTCATCAAAGTGTGATCATTCCCCTCATTAATGAAAATTGAAAATAACCAACTTGTCACCACAACATGTTAATCCACTACCTAAAAATCCCCCTAGAATGATAAAAATGTTATTGGTCCCACTAAATACATAATAACCCTTACACAATGAAACATACATGGGATGCTTGAGTCATCAAGTATTCGATTCCCTATGTTTGTAACATAAGTTTCCCCATAGTGGATATGGGATACCTCAAGTTCTTTACCAATGATTCCTCACATTTTAGAAACCATAAAATTTGAAAGAGGAATAAATTTACTGATTTCTATCATTCCCTGGGTTTCCAATATCATCATCAACTCAAAATAGAGGGTATATGCTCGGTTTCAATATTAAGGAACATAATTAATCGGTCTCCACCTTAATTTGGAAACTGGGATGAAATTCATAAACATGAATTAAATCATCAAGGGATACCTTGATTATGTGAAATAATCCATGGAGTAATAAATGAAAGGAAAATATGACGTCCCTTCCTATCATTTTGGTTATGGAATTAACGCCATTGATTATGGTGATAGACACCACTCACCACTGGAACACATGAATGCTATGATGCACACCCTAGTGGAAAGAACAACTAGTACATGGAAATGGGTAACTAATAGAGAGGAAATTAATAGTGTGTCATCATCTGGATGCATAGACCTAGTAGAAATCATGAACACTTGTGAACGTACTGTGAACCTCTCCCATTCCAACTAGGGGATGTTGACAAACATTGGGAGTCATCGATTCGAAGACATTGTGGGTCAAAATCCCTTATCATTTCTTAATAGATGGTGAGTTGCATTGGGCATGTGGGGAATCACCTCCAACAGACATGTAATTAGGATTTTACATACATAACCTAATGGAATCATGTTGTAGTAAATTCTCATTAATCCAACAATGGCAATGGGAATGTGGGAAAAATAACTGATGGTGTGGTGGTCCTACAATAATAAAATTTTATAATAGGACTCACTAATCCCATAGATAATATATATTATTTCCTCATATATCCCATTGTTCCCATTCAGTAAAGGGTTATCAATGCTCCTGTTTGTTGACATTCATATGAAGGGGTCATCCTAACCAATGATATGTCCAACCAAGAACTCAAATCATCTATTACACACTTTCATCACCACCGAAAGGGCTGCACATGGTAAATCCCAACCTATTACCATGAAAACAAATTTTTTGGAGCCTTTCTCTATAATGATCTAACATCTCTATTCCCTATACAAAGGAGGTATGGGATGCAATAGTCACACCTGATGTGACTTCAAATTAGGAGCCTCCAAAAAGGAACCCCACCTCCTAGTTTTATTTCCTATGGATATTGTCCTTATAGGTCAATGAGTAAGAAAACCTAATCCCCAATCCACTATCCTTTATCTAGAATACTCGTCACCGACACAAGGGTTAGGTCACAATATTTGTCTGATGGTGGGTGGGGGCACTTTGGTATCTCTAATGAACCCTTCCACAACCAACATACCTCTCAGCCTCAGGACCATCATGAATGTTCATGTTCTTAATAGTTTGGAATCGAGACACCAGCCACATATCAGGTAGTTTGAGTTAACACTACTCACTTTAGGAGCTAGCAGCACAAGTCATGATGCACTCCACTATGAATAATTTCACTTAAAATATACTTTTAGAAATACCATAATCTTAAATAGTATTACTCTCCATAAAAATAATTTCTTATACCACAAATATCTTTCCCAAGGAAGAATGAATGATAAACACTATGGAGGTAATTCTTGTGGTTTCATATTTTAGACATGTAGAAGAAGCTACCACATCTCAAAGGGAATCATTCTTGGGGATCTCCCATGTATCCATAGGTAGGGATATCGGAAACACCACATCACAGTTGACCTCTTAGAGTCTATGATTATAGAAACCACAATAGAAGCACCTCCCCCTCCATCGTAAGTGTCCGAGGAAAATCCAATCATTAAAGGATGACCATCACTAAGATAGAGATCCAAAATATCCTAAATTATTTCCATAAATACTATTATATAGATGAGTCATTGGATACCTTTCATGTAATCTCTATAAATCCATCCTTGATTTTATCAGATTCCCTCCACTCTGATTCTGCCTTTGTAGATGGGGAAATGTATAGAACAAGACAGAGACCATGGGATAATTGAGATCATACTTACATAAAACATGGTAATAGACAAGATGAACTTATTGAAAAAGTGGAGGCCATAGAAACCCTATAATATATTGACTTAGTCATGTTGCGGCCTAATATATAGAAGACATTACGTTATTTTAGGGACAATTATAATACATGACACATCCTATAATTGAGCATCAGAAATAGAATTGATCTTCCTCACTCCATCCACAAATTTTTCGTACATCCTAAATTGGAGGATGGGGTGATCAAGAGAAATAATAAAGTGCAAATAATCGGTAGATAAATGAAATATAGTAGGAGATTTTGTCTTGGGACCAATTACCAATCTTTTTCTGGCCACCCGTAGACCAGTTGTTCACCATACTAGAGTTCCTCACTAAGGAGGATGTGACATTTCTCCACGAGAATATTTATGAAACATCCAACTACCACCAGGGTCACAAGTTGATATAGTCTATGTGTAAATACTCATGTAGGTACCTCATAAACATTGTTAGAGTGCTCAAAGTGTGGAACTCATAGTATATTAATTCCTTGATTTTTATATATTCCACCAGGCCATCTAGATGACCTGCATCGAGATCCTCACTATGATATAGTGAAGAATTCCGGAATTGTCTCCCAATGTGTTGATTATATTCTAGGGTAAGTATTCCACCATTGAATTCAACCACTTTCCATGATGATATTGGAACCATAGAGATATTATTTCTATCAATAAGAGAGGCTCATCAACTATTTCCACCATGAATGTATTCAAAATAAATACTCTTGGTGATCATAGATTTCAAGATGATGGAATATGTTATGAATAAGATCAACCTTAGATTAAAACATTGCATCATGCAGAACATTCATTGGGTTCCGACACATTTTAGAAGATACAAATATTGGGTCTCAAAAATGCCACTAAAACCCTAAAACTACCTTCCTACTGACACCTCAACAAGGGGAATGGAATTAATAACCCATTTTAATGTCTTAAATTGCTCCAAAAAAAGAGATTTATATACCAAAATATCTAACATTCTCTGATAAAATGATGTATACAAGGGGAATATCATCAATCTCATCACTAAGAAATACCCAAAGAAAGGTGACACCCAAGAAGACCATGCCCAATCATTGGTCCAGTAGCCAGTCTCCTCAACTAGGAACCCATATTTAAGGTTGTAATCCCCAAACATCCAGTCATGGTGGAGGTAGGTGGCCATGGAAAATGTCCAAGTAATGACTTGGTCATCACACATGAATTTCACAATTTTCATTCTCTAGACCTGGCCATTTTGGATTATGATCTAGTTGTCCAGTTAAATAATTCGTGACAATCAGTCCTTAAAAAGATGATGTAATAGCCAATATCACCACATTTCTTAAATATTTGTAAGGAAAATAGTTTGTGATCCTTATAAAAGGGAATCTGTCATCAGCATGGGTGGAGAAAATGCACCAACCTCTGGAATTCAGTAATACAAGCTTCATGTTTTTTAATGGGACTGAAGATATATTACATCATCTGGTCCAAATTTCCTCATGGTATGGTCTGATGATGGGAAACCCTAATAAAAAAGATGTATCCAAGCATCTTTTCCTCATACAAACAATATATAGTCCCACTTCCACTAGTATGGTCGATTTCCCCTAAGATATATTGATATATGGGAAGGTCTTCGCGTATAGTTTCTCTAAACCATTAGATCTACCACATTAAAGACCGACAACATTAACCACTTCAATTTAAAATAAACACTAGATGATTGATTTAATGAATTCATTTCTCAATGTCAGGGACTCACATACACCCTTGATATATAGCTTTCCCAATATCATCTATCGAGTATGTGCATATAGAATTTCCAAGATGAGCTGGTTCTCCCTCTCATCTCTCTAAGGTATCCTGGTGGATTCCAAGAATCCAATGAATGGTCTCTATGTCTAGAAATGATTTATAGAGGATGGAAAATTAGCCACATGCATTATGTTTTCCAACCCCAATATTGAAATATGTTGAGTAAGAGATTTCTCCTTCCATACAGACATTGGATCCAGAACTAGTCTACCTTTAGAAACCTCCACCAAATAGGACTCAACAAGCTCAAAATTTCCTTGATAACACTACTAAAAAAACCTAATAGGGGTCGTCCCTCTAGGTTCGCTTCACAGATTATTAAGAACGAGGTATATTATTTAAAGGATGGTCTGGTACCACGGTACATCATATCTGCCCTTGAGAAGAAAATCCATAATCATCGTGAATATCACCGGCCTTAGGAGGCCAACGTAAATGATTTATCTAACTACTTAATATACCATAGGGTCCTGATAAGCACTAAAAAAAGGTTTTTTATCATCAATTACAGGATTTAGGAAAATGTAGAACGTGTTTTGGTTGAGTTAGGTGAGGTCCCAACATAGTTAGAACGTACCTTTTCGAATCCCAGTAGTGTGGTTGAAAAACTCAGACAGTGGGATAAGGTGTCTGAGTGAGGTATATAAAAGTACTAAAACTTTCTTCCCTATAATATATTCACTCATTCCCATGGTATAATCCAAACCCAAGTGATAAATCTAGTACCTCCTATAGTTTTCACATCCCCTTCAGCTACGTCATCAACATCAAGGCATGTCATGTGCGGATGGAATGGACATTGAAAACACTAATAAAACCAAATCCCCCACCATTTATAATGTATGTTTATACACTCATTGAATCAATTCCCAAAAAATTGTAAAAACCCCTGAGTATTCTTGTAGTACTATAGTATTACACTGTAAAATAAAAGTATTCCTCATTTAGTAGGGCTGGTAGATTGTTGCACAATTCCTAGTGATGAAGAGTTCCCTACACACCGTTTTGGTTGCTCTAGACACCATAATCATGGGAGATGTAAGTATCATGTAATCCAAAATAGTTATTAGGATGAATACATGTAAAGGATAGTGCACATTTTTTAGACCAGTATATTAGCGTCAAACGGGGCACAATAGGTATACCCTTCCATGACTGCACTATCCAGAGAATCCCCAAAACCAATTGTATTTATAAATCATGAAACTCATTCATAATGGCATAAATCATTTAATAGTAGAAAAAGGCTTGACCTCGGTCATTTATTACTCATATTAGTCAATCAAAACAACAAAATAACATTGATAGAAACATCTAGGATCCAATGCCTCATATTTACATGCCTATATCTCTCCTAGCTAAAGAGTGGCTTCTAATGAGCATAAATTGGCCCCTCCCTAAAAAATTAGTTCAAATAAAACATATTTCTAGCATTCTTGTGAGCCTCTCTATTATCAATGTTCTCTGACTGTCAAATAAAATGAATAAGTCTCCCATTGTGGCCATAAAAATACCCCCCCATTTCAAGAATAATATTATTTCCACGGAGTCCCATCATGGAGATGAGGATGAATATATGGATTGAAAATCCATCATCTCCTTTTCTGAGATAGATTATGGTGTCATTATACAAGGTCAATAATTCCATATATATGTCACAGGTTTGATTAATGGTGTGGAATTTTTTTTCTCCTTGGTAGATACTTGTTTTTGGATCACCTGGTCCCAACCTACACACTCGATAAACTTGGGATCATTGAAGTATACATGATACCCTCTAACAAGAATTTTATAGGGTTTAAATAGAGTGGGAAGATCCTTTTTATACAATATTTCTGGAGGCTCTATTTGGTGAATTGGTAGAAAAAATTGTGTTTATGGTTTTTTCATAGTAAATAACCTAAAATGGATTATTGGGAAGGCCCTAACTTCACCTACTTGAAGTGTTCCCTTCTTCATACAATCAATACCTTAAGTACTACCTCATTGGTCAGGTCGGGGTACTTCCTAGAGATGTTTCTACCTTTAACTCGTGTAAAGCCTAATACCTAGATTCTAGATTTTACATTGGGAGTTAAAGTAACCTAATACTGATGGGGTGAACTTGTCAATTCCTCCAGTGAGTTGAAAAAAAATTCAGTAGATACATGGGATGATTTGGAATATGGCTTCATCGTACATATCCACCAACAAGAGTCAGTTATCCTAATTTCAGGAACCATTTAATTATCAATGAAAAAAAGTAAGGATCACATGTCTCCCCAAATTCATATGTCGTACATGAAAAGTTGTTTCTATAAGATCCTACTCATATTGAAAATTAGAAGATCCACCTCTTGTCTACCAACCACAATAGTGTTTATTTTCCCATATATAAGGGTTGAATTAATGTAATCCCACTCATCATAATTGTTTTGACATTAGCTATGGACTCTACCACTAAAACCAAATGGAATTGGCTCACTATATTTCGTTTCAAGGATCTTAATAGGGTTAGATTTGCTCACCAAAATTTCACCCCTCATGTTGAAAAACATTATAACTCCATAGTAACCCATGTGTTTATTGTGGACACATATATCCTCCCAGAAACATGTACCCTTCACATGGAACCATAGTCATGGTTGATGTTGATAAGATGAGAAAGGAAAAATTCAATAGGGGAGTCCAGTATCCAAAGTGGTTTGCCAACATTGTCCTAGTAAAGGAGAATAACGTGCTATAAGAGTCATTATCAATTTTTTGGATATCACCATCCATTATCTAAAGTTTTTCTTCCCACTCTAAGTGACACAACAACTAATGAACAAAACTAATAGCTTCAATAATTTTTATTAATGAATTAGTATTCTAGGTGAAATCATATCATCGTGAAACCTAAATATGTTGAACCAACTAGCGTTAGGCTACCTTTTTCTACTAGGTGATACCATTTGGTTTAAAGAACATAAGGGAAACCAAATCGAATTCCATGTACCATATCATCATTCCATTCCTGAGGACTCTCTTGTATTTTAATTTAGATGATTCTTTCATCAAATCACATCATTATTAAATTATATTAGAGATATTGAGAAAGAGTTTGACTTCCCATGCTCCTATGTTATAAAATTAAACCCCACTAAATTTAAATCTATGAATTACATTGGAATGTTCTTGGGAATTTTTTCATATATAGAGTCTTCAAGATTGACCCATATAATATTAGAGAAATTCGATAGATTACTCCTCCATGAAACCACCTAGAATTTCAAGGTGTATAGGGCCATCTGTATTATATCCAGAAATTCATCACTAACAAGGATGGTAAATGCATAACCTTATATAGGATAATGAGGAAATGAAATGTCAATTAGTTGTATGAAGAGTGTAAAACTGTATTTAAGAAAATAAAGAATCACTTGTTTCATACTTCTGAATTGATTCCACGCACACTCGAGAAGCCATCGGTCCTTTATAATACTATTGGGGAGAAGTCCACTGGTTCTCTATTAGCATAGAAGAATAATGAAGGTATGGAAAATAAAAATTATCATCTCAAACACATGTTTCTTGATACTATTACTAGGTATTATACTGTTGTTAAGGGTTTTCTAAAGCTGGTCTTTGTTGTTCAAGAATCATGAATTTTACTACAATAACATGAAATGATGTTGGTTTCCCATGTTAATCTGCCAAAATATGTACATAATCACCTCAATATGATTGGGTTATTAAATTAATGGAAATTAATATTATAGTAGTTTGATGTCGTGGTTCCCCCTATAAGGATACCAAAGACCAAGCACTGTTAGATTTTATGCTCGCCCACACAGATCCAAAGGAATCACCCCTAGAAGTTGACTTATCAAATGATGTCATCCAGTCCATCAGTTATTCTTCTCGAAAGATACAATTTAATGGTTCCACCCACAACCGGTCCAGTGAAAAAATTAACAACCCAAAAAACAATAGTGTGGGCCTTGGAAACATCTTCAACAAGCATGTGTGTTCCATATTTCTATACTCATTCCTATTATCATAAGTCATTATCAATAATGAGGCATAGTATTATTCTCTGATCATCATTCATTAGATAGATCTCGATTTTGATGTGCCATTTTTGTACATAAAGGGAGATTCAAGAACTAGTAATAAAGTAGATCAAAGGTGAAAATTTCATCAAAATGTAGGATATTATTCCCTTAATAAAGAGAAATCATGATATAATGGACCAGTTCCCTTCCAAACCAAAGATGAACCATGATCCCTCATCCCAAAACAATTGATTTGATTACATGGATGGTCTGGATGATTCTCTCATTGGTCCTAACTAATAAAATTTGTTTCTCCATGTGCCCATCACATAGTCATTTTCCCAGTTACCCCAGACATAAAGGACTAAAAACTAGACAAACATTCCACTAAAATATCTAGAATTAGGCCCTTGAATTCCATATTTTTTGAAGAAGCATCTAGTTAGATGAATCCTTTTGTTGACTATCTCTAATATCAGACTCTCTTTCTAGAACATGTTGAATGAGAGTAAATCTATTGTCATATTGTAAAATACACACATATGGATAATAGAAACATTGAAAAACTATCTATAGGTTCTGATATCATAACCTCATCCATTTATTCAGCCAAAAAGATGAGATTCTTATAGTACTATAGGAATTCGATTAGGGGTTTTCAGGGTCCATCATGTGGGATTGAATATCTCCAAAAAAATCTGATGATTTTGGTACTTCAGTCTCACCAAGTTTCTTGACTGTATTGAGTTCACCAAAACGTTTCATCCATGACAGATCCATGTGAAATTCATACATCAACTATCAAATCATCTCCATACCACCATGTACTCTTGGACCTTCATTATATAGGGATTCAATGTTGTGGGAATGTTCCCACATGCAACAGCCCCAATAATGATGGTCCATTCTGATAGCCACTAAATTCTTTTCAAATTTTTTTGAATCCATAACCCTCATAGAGGTCAAATCCTTTCATGTGATCTTATTTTTGGGGATCCAAATCATCGATAGATTAATTATTCATAACACCATTCTAATAGATAACAACACCAAAATTCGTGATCCCAAAATGAAGAAATTGTATTCTATGTTCAAAATCTTATCCAATAATACATCCCACTATCACATGAATGAAAATGGGAAGATTGAGGGATTTAATTGAACCATAAGTAATATCATTTAGCATAGTGTAGGTCATAATGATAATATTTAGTTCAAAAATCTCTCTAATTACTTATGGTATTATTGGGTGAAAACTCAAAATTAAACTAAGTAACCCCCATACTACCTAGCATTTGAAATGAAGGAATTTTTACGAATATAGATTAAACTACAATAACATTGGATAGTAATTTATGATCAAAAAATTATATATAATAGTATTCATTTCCATTTAAAGGAGTTGAACTACCTCAAAGAAATTATTCATGAAGTGTCTGATAAACTTGAAAGGAATCAAAACATGGTTGTGTAGGAATAAAATGCGAAATTTCAGTTCTAATTATTTCTTTATAGTTACAAGGTATTTACCCTCACGACACCAATGATAACCTAGAATAAACGTAAAATATTCAACCTAAAATGAGAAGGATCTTACATCATTCATACGGTCTACTCCAATAGTGTGCAATCATTTTCCACTATGAATAAGGAGTATATCGCACCTGCCACCAATTACTCTTTCCTAATGTAGTCCCTACATGAACAAAGTAGTCCCATCTATGTGAAATTAAATTATGAAGCTCAATTTCCCGATCAAATGATGTGAAACTAAAAAATGTCTTTGTAAAATATTTATGAAATTAAACTATACCAAATACTTTTTTAAAATATGAAATTAAATTATATGTCCAACTTCCTCACCACAAGATTCCAAATTTCATGGTTGAGTCTATATTTCATGGAATAAAACTTTTTAATAAATTTCACTCTTACTCAATAGATTACCCTTCATGTTTTGGGTCTCCTACCACACCACCACAAAAAATAATGTACAACTTGATTCCTAGTCTCTCAAGATACATAGGGATTCTTGTGCATCGTGTATCAGGCCCATCCTAAACATTAATCAATTTTAGGTTTATTTCCCCATAGGACTATCTCCATCGCCGCTAAAAGATATGTCCATTTATCACATTTGATCTCCTAGTGTGACACCTCATAGAGTGTTTAACTCTCCACCAAGACAAAACCCCTTCACCACCATCACACATCATATCGTACTTGATAGGGATTTAAATACTCCTTCTATTTCCAAATGGGATCCCTATGGTGATAGAACATGGACAAAATAGGATCTCCTCCAACTAATATTCACACCCTAAAGCCCCCCTTACAAAAATGGTAGTTATCATATTATAAACATAGTCTATGGCCAGTACCACATTTATTTTCCCCATCATTCATTGATGTTGTTATTAGACTCATGTTCCTAACATTGTCATCAGTCATCCCCTTATAATCAGTATCCCTCTTAGGATGTCTTAATCAATGAAATATTGATTCCACGTCCTTTACAAAAAAATCTCTTAAAGATTAAAAATCCTCAGTTTTATTCCTATTTTCATTCATGTATGAAGACAAAACTAGTGGGAATTTTTGGGTCTTTCCAATGATGTATTATTCCACCCCTTTTCATTCCCTCCTTTATATAAAAGTGAAATCCTAGCCACTACTTCATTCAATCATCGAGCATGGCTGATGTGGGATTATGAGTTGTGGTGAAACATTCCCACAAGAAGAAATAAAACACACAAAGAACTTAAAAAATTTAACTACTATCTATATATTTTCTAAGAATCATTACCTTAAAATATGTGAATACTTTACAATACATTTTTAGGGTGCTGGGAATCTACAATTTCCTTTCATATTGAGTCAATCATTCATCCCTCTCCAAGTCTTCGGGGATGTATCTTACTTTAGTCCAAGAATCATGTGCTTAAACTATGTGAAACATGTCCCATATTTTTTCCATAGTGACTACCCTCCATAAGACCCTTTCACATAAATTCACTATTACATGGCACATTACCAATTTTGGGAAGCATCCCCCTTTGGTCCAAGCATTATGACCATAAACTATGTGAATCCTCACTCCATGTTTAACATGGTTCATGGCCTCAATTACTAGAAAATTCACCACACCATCACCATAGGTCCATGTTTCATTGACTTAAAAAGTATTCTATATGCCTCAGTTGCATGATGTAAAACATCACAACATCTTGTCCAAATCTATATGAAAATAAACCTTGGAAATCCCATCCTTACCATATTATATTAAACAAAATAACCAAAATCCATGCCTTGTATCGTTAAACATCATGGTTCTTATCCCCATTTCAGGATGTAAAACTATGTAAAACCATTAGACTTCACCTAAGAAAGATTCCTCCTCCTATTTTCAGTCACCTACTTCAACATGTTGATAAACTAATTAAGGTATGATTCCCATTTTATTTCCAATGATAGTTAGATATTTCCAAATCATATATCTTAATCTATCATTCCCATTGACCTACCTTAGATCCACCATTCCTAAGAGCCGGTTTGATGTATTCTACATATTGTTCCTACCACTTTATGCTCAAATGAACAATGTCTTAAAACCAAGGGTGTTGAAGTTATACTCAAATATTTGGACAAATAATCTTCATAAATTGAATCATTCATAAATATGGATCATATTCATCATACAAATCTATATAGGATCCCCTAACGTAAATGATTCCTAGCCAATTTGCCTCACCCACCATCATTGGGTCCACTCCCTATAGGGTAATTCATTTAAAATAACTGCTCGTGTATTTTGAAAATGGTCAATCGCATATTTATTATCCCCCGATCCTTGTTCATTATCTATGAAGTATATATTTACCTCACTTACACTTTCCTTTATTCTAGTAGAATTTTTTAACCTCATGTAGTCGAATTTCAATACTCGAATTGTCACCCCTCAAGTGTTCCTAACCATTCATTAATTGTGTTACCATGTCTATAATCTCAACTCAAACACTTCATTTACCATTGTGGATTTCCCCCATGTGAGTTGGAAGGATTCTTACCTTTACTTATTTCCCTCATTGAGCATGGATCATGTGTTATTAGGAAGCTTGATAGTAATTCTCTAATAGGGTCATGTTACAGCCTTCATGGTCCACATATCGTGATCCTAAACTATGGGAGACCAACCTCATGGATATTCATGTGGTGAAGGGTCATCATATGACCCATTTTACATCATTTTTTCACTCTATTTGAAATACATAAACAATCATGGAATGGTTCATCTTGGTAAAATCTCTATGACCTTAAACTCGAAGTCATGGAAAAAGATGAGTGACCACAAATATCAGAGCATTATGGTAAGAGCACTTTGAAATTAAAATGATAATGTTGATAAAAAATGAATGAACATAAAAGAAATACCTCTCAATCAAGGATATATGAACATAATCTATGTGACTTGACAAAACATTGGTTTCCTATATGGAACTCGACTGCAAGATTAACAAGTCCCATATACCATCTTATGTACTATCCATTGATTTGAAACACTCCCATCCATATAAATTAAATTGGATGGTGTATCCTTGAGAGTGTTTAAAATCACCTTGATCAACATGCCACCCCATTATAAGAGTTTTTCTATCATAACCTTGAGGATAATAAATTTTACGTACCCAAATGGGTCCCCCCATACGGTGATGGTTCATGGTCCATATAGCCTCACCTATTTTAAGGGTGAATACCTTGAAGGATTTGATTCCATAATCTCTTAATTGACCCCCTAAGATGAAGGGACATTGAAAAATATAGTCACCTCTTGTCTAGGAACATATTATATAGGATACACCCTCGAAAAAGTGGTTGGGGATCCTATGTTTGTAAAATTATAAATGGTTATCCTTAAACAACCTGCATCCACCCCATGATTTAGAAAATTGAGGTTTGGATTTATTTCAATCCACTTTTCCCTTACTCAAGTGGAACTATAACACCCTTTGTGTTACACTCTCATGTCTCCAAGACACTGATGAGGTAAAGCAGACCATCGAGGATTACAATAGATTATTACCTTATATTTGGGGTCTCATATTATGTAGATTAAATATTATAACCCCAACCCATTTAACCATAGTTCTCTTTATAAATGAGTTTTATTTTATTTAAATATTATTTTTCACACAAGGTATAACTCAAATGACTTTAGTGGTTTTTATTTCTCCATTATGTTAATGATATTAAGAAATAACAAGAAAAAATAAGTGAAAGATGATGAAAATTAAAAATCATATCATTATAAAACATGATGCAGTGGATTCATTGATTATATTTACATGACCATAGTTCCCAAAAGACATTATTTTAGTTATTTTACGTTAGAAAATTAACATCATATTTTCTTTCAACTCCAATTTTGAGGGGGTAATTCTTTATACTATAGAATAGGCATTAAAAGAGATTTGGGGAAATGAATGGATATACTGAGAAGAAATTGAGAGAACAAGTCCAAAATATACAGAAGGAATGGGATTTATTAAGGTCTAATGCCTCGAGGGAAATAATATCTTCATAAAGTTTTTATAGATTCTAGATATGAACTCATTCCAATGATAGTAACATTTTCACAATGTAATATTGTTCGTTGAGGTCACTATCTTCTACAAAACATACATGTCAGGAAATAATACATGCAAAAATGAAATTCATGATGCCACAACACCTATAAATACTTCCATCCACTCCTCATATAATGGGATTCTACATTTTTAATTTCTTCAGAATCCCTGAATTCATGAAATAAAAACCTTTGTGAGGAAAAAAAGAGATCAATTTCTACAAGTTTCAATCTTTCACAAATGTCCTTCTATTTTTATTGAAACTCAAATACCATTGTGTAGATGAATATTTTGAAGGTTTTTGACCTTTACCATAGAATTAAACCATACAAAAATCATGGGGTTTCATTAGTTAACAATTTATCATGAAATAAAATCCATGAAAAACAAGAATTTCTCTAAAGTAGGGAAACTATGTTTCATCAATCTATCCCATTTACCATACCCCTGGCATTTATGAAACTAATAAATTCCTAAAGACCACATAGGGGTAATCGCATGTCAACTATTTTTAATTAACATACCTTTGTGAATTATTATTTCCCAAAGACCCTCTACCCACTGAAATCTTGTTTACTCATGCCTATATCTTCCTCACAACCGATATCATCAACGCTCATGTCTGGCCTCCTTGCCTAAAGCATGGTATAAAGAATTTAATTACCTCATTATTGCAATCATAGGAAACCTGATTCCTATTTCTCAAAAGCATAGACACCGTAATGTTAGGGTCACTATTTTCCACATATGTATGGTTGTATTTATGTAATGTTCCACCTATAGGTTCATGTGTAATGGATATGTAATCCTTGAAGGTGGAATATTCAAGGGAAACTCCATAACTTTTTCTATAGAGAGGTCTAGTGATATATATTCATCTCATACCCAGAAATGGTTTCTTTGGGTATAGGTATATCATACATCAAAGATTTACCACATTAAACTATATAGTTTAACATCTTATTCATATGATTTTAAACTGTAGGATAACATCATAAACACATGATGTCGAATTATGGACCTACCCTATTAAGTGAACATAGAATGACTCATGTATGAATGGAGTGGGATGATGCACCATACTACCATGAGATGAAACCCCAATACAAAAGGTCATTTATATATGTAGTCCCTACACCCTTAATTGTTATCACAACATTTTGACACAAGAAACCTTACCACATGATCTTAAACTGCATGGGCTATCCCTTCCACACCGCTTTAAATAGAACACTCAAACTATATGGATTTGTATCCCTATATCCTAATAGGGTATATTGGATGCCTATATGAAGTTCAATCATTTCATACCTACGATTCATCCTTGGGTTTAAATCATGATACATCAACCACACCATTAAATCTATAGGTATTTCCCTTTGAAGGAGTAAACATCAATGTGTTACGATTCCCATCCTCAGGGAATACTCAACACCACTTACTTATCCCTACATGAAGTTAAACATCTGAACTACCAATCACCAAAATATGTTAATCCTATGATTAAACCTATGAAATACATAATTTACCATACACCATGTAACATCCATGGAATTGCATCATCATTGAGCCTTGTAAACATTGTGTTCATAACATAAGTTTCCTCATAGCAAATACATGTTGACTCAGTTTCTATAACCAAGATGACTCACGCATGAGATTCCCTTATCATTGAACGTGGAAAACTATTACAAATTTATAAAATTCTCAAGATTCCTAATGTAATCATCTGATTGAAATGAAAGGTATCTTTTATGATGAAATATAAATTGGTAAAATTAACATGTGTGCACCTTAAGATGGTTCTAGATATGAGATTCATGAATATGTATTAAATTTTTCAGGGAGAAACCGACTATATGATAACTAAAATAGAGGAGTC
Source organism: Viscum album (assembly GCA_963277665.1). Classification (NCBI taxonomy): domain Eukaryota; kingdom Viridiplantae; phylum Streptophyta; class Magnoliopsida; order Santalales; family Viscaceae; genus Viscum; species Viscum album. The sequence continues at coordinate 1,494,793,850 of OY728135.1, read as the reverse complement.
CTTGGAAAGAAGATCTAACATTCCACCATCCAATTCCAACCAAGGAGATGAAATTATCATTTATATTTATAATGGTATCCCACATTGGTAAAGTGGTAATGTGGAGTTGAGCACCTTGATGGGAGACACAACCAGTCTAAGGACATGTTTAACTCTAAGAGTGGAAATGGGATTTTATCACCCTAATTCATATCCCCATATAAATATTGAAAAAAATTGTGGGAATCTATTGTTACAAATGATGTGGTAACTGGTATCCCGCCTTTACTAATTAGTATATGAGACAATAAAAAACACAATCATCTATCATATAATTCATTAGAGACAAAAAAATGAACATTCACTAAATTATACATTTCTAAAATACCTAAATTGATATATCATTTTTAATGGTCAAATGTGAAAAAGGAACTATTCTTCAAATGAACGAGGAACTGAAATCTATCATAAAAAACACAACAATGTATGTTCAACCACTTTTCAAACATTGATTTTCTCTACATCATTGGGGTTTGAACCAGTTTTAAGGAATTTTTGATTTATCCATTGAACCACTTTTTCTGGCTCAATCATTTTATAAAAAAGAGTGATCAAGAAGAATTAAATATCCTTATTATATTTCACACCTTCCAGATACATCTTATTGATTAAGCTAATAAACTGTCACTATTCATGAGATTAAAAAATTACAAAATTTTATGAAATGTGACTCAAGGCATTGGTCGCTGGATTTTCATGACTTCTATTATACACCAAATAAAATTAAAAAAAAAATTTATTCTAATTTAATTTACTCATTTTCAAGTCTGTCAAATGAAAGAAATGATTCAAGATATTTTTATAAATAAATATAATGATATATTCCTTTAAGAGATACTATTTTAATTTATTTAATTCATGGACTACTAAAAATAACTACAGGTCATTAATTTTATAGATTCTCTATTATCTTTTAATTACGTTTATCCATATGCTATTACATGGTCTCATTACTAAAAAATACAACCCAAACTCGATCCAGATGAATCAAAAAATACCTCATACTAATTCCCTAGTTCTGGAAATATATGGATAATTCTGAAGTGATCCTGGATTTATGCCCCATTACAGATTCCTTGTTGTAATAATTAAATGTCGATTGGATACACTTTTTTGTCAAATCATTTAAATTAGAAGAAATCTAAGAAAAATAGCAGAGATAGAGTTGATAAGAACCAACTTTTTCTAGACTATTGGGTTTCTCAATGACATTATTATATGGTTTCCATGAGATGAATTCTTCAATTTTCATGGGACAATTGATAATCTATTCATTGAAATTACATAAATAAATAATAAAACTATATTCATCCAATAGTTGTGCAAATATAGTTCTAAATAAATCTCGTAGTCAAACAATGTGCTCAGTAAAATATCCAACAGTAACTCATGATCCTTCTATTCCAAAAATAAACCAAGATATAATTAAAAAATGATAAACTAGTCACAGTAACTATAAAACAAGTTATTAATTATGAAAATAAAAACTATAGGTGTATCTATGACTATAAATGAATGACCAAGTATTCATAGTTGCCCTATCAGCATCAAAGACTTTTCTTTGGAATATCTTCTTTCATAACCCCTATTTTGTGGTACCCTTAGCATTGATTAATTTTAGATAACAACAAAAATACCTTCAATATATCAACTAGAGTTTCAATTCATGGTAGATATTTATTATTTATCATAACTTGATTCAGTTTGTGAAATTTGAAACATAATCGATGTAAACCATCTACCTTCTTTATGAATATAACTATATTATACCAATGTGATATACATGGTCTGATTAATTGTTTTATTTTTAATTTTATAAATAAATTTTAAACTCCAAAAATTCTATTGTTTTTATTATTTATTATGGATTTGAAATACAATTTTCCTTGAATGGAGTTTTGTCAAAAGTAACACTACCCTTCCGGGTTGTTTACCAAATATTTTTTGGGGGAAAAATATGGATACAAATCTATAATCATTGTAAAATATATAATTATAATTACATTACTAGTCCCCAAAGTTACATATATAAACTAAAAATAGATAGTTCCAACCAAAAGTTCTAATGGCCAATTATTTCCAGTATTCACATCATAATCCCATTTAAAGTAATTTTTCAAACCATATGGGGTTATAAGAATCAAACCCCAAGAATAAAAAATGATCTAGGAATTGAAAGGTACTAACCACCATATTCCTAGTATTAAATAATATATATCTATTTCATGAACATAAATGTTCTAAAATTTTATATTTCATCAATGGTTATAGAATAAGATACACAATTAAATCCCTTACACTCCCAATTCCTATGGGTTTCTGAATTCTAATCATAAATATCCTCATTTTCATATTCATCTCCTTTTAATTTATCATGTGAATCTAAATTCATGAATTTCATTCTCATGTATGAAACCAAACATATATATTAATAAATTTTATATAGATGCTACCTTGAACTGTCAAGGGGTCAGATTAATATTATATGATACTCTTATTATCAAAATTCAACTAAATTCTTACACATGTTGAGTAATACATGTATCCTTGCTAAGGTATCATTAGTTGAGGTTTCATTGTGTTTCTGGAATCACCATAACATGCTTGGTTTTGAGGTTAGGAAATGTTCTGACGTGATCATCCTTTCATAGAATGAGACAAAAAATACATATTAATACAATTCCCACTATATATCATCATTTCATACATATAATAACATCAAATATGTCCTAATTGATATTATATATGATACTCTTTTTAGCAGTTTTGTACAGTTTCTCTTTTTGTTCTCAAGTGAACCACATTGGAAACATACTAGAATGATGTTGTGTCTTGGAGGAAAACAAACAGATCATTTGGAATTATTCTCAAGTACCTTTCCTCTCTAGAAGTAGATCTCTAGATTTAATTTCTGTTTATCACTAGATTTTCCACCCATGATTCTATGGAATATAGTGTTTCCTTCACCGTCATTTTTAATGATTTTATTTTCATCCAATGTCTCTCTATTAACCATTTTGATATAATTATCAATACAAAACAAGACACTCTTAGAGTGAGTTTTTTTCACCATCAAGAGTCCAATATACAGACCATTAGGTACTCAGTACCATCAATTTATGGAGTAAAATGAATAAAATTATAAATTTAACTACATTTACACCACTAAAATATTTTCATACTTCAATCTAAATAAATAATTCATTCTGGTTACATTGAAGGTATGTGGATATAATTGTTTTATTAAAATAATTCCTAAAATTAATGCCAAGGATGTTGTCCCATTTACTTTGACTAACTAAATCCCACTATTTTTGTGAATGATTTTCCTGTTTGAGACCTATATAACACTATGTTTTTATGATTTTTTTGAGTAAATCATATTTCGTTAATATATTGAGTCACACTCAACCCTGAGTTTTAGCATACCATGATATATTATTAATTTTAATATTTTATCATGACTTTTACAAACTAGACATTAAATATAGTGATAATAATAGTAATAAATTATTTTAAATATTAGTTATAATTATTTTATATAATGAAATAATAATGATAAAAAATAGTTATTTTTTATTAAAGTCTTTATATGTTTTGAAAATACTATGTTCACCAAAAAATTGTTTATTATTGCTTTTTGTGAAAAAATAATAAAATATATTTTTTCATATATTATAAAATTTATTTGATAAAATAAAATTTATTTTTGAAATAATAATATCAAAATTATAAAAGGGATAATATTTTTAATTTTTCTGAAAATATTAATTTCATGATGAATAGTAAAATATACTTATTTTTATTGAGAAATGAACATTTATTAATATAATTTATATGGATATTTTTTCCAAAATAATGGCTATGAAAAAAATATTCCAATTTTATATAAATAAGTAAAATTTATTTCATTGGAATAATTATCAATTTGAATTATAATATAGAAACATTCTGAATAACTAAACATCGTCTCTTTAGAAAATTGCCTTCTCATCGCATCTAAAGGTTTCATTTCAAATTAAATTTCCCCAAATTTATTAATTGGATTTAGAAAAATGGATTCCATATTTTCAATTGCATTAATTTATATTATCTACTAAGTTATAATTTTCTTTTCCCATATTGAATAGTAAATGAGTTAAAATTATTTATTGCGGTTAAGGTAAAAATGGGTTTATAGGAAACTAAAAAAAGATAATGGTTAAAAATAAAAAACATGTCCAAAACCCATTTTCTAGAAATATTTATAAATTATATATTCCCTAATCTATAACGGTAAATTTTGGATGCTTTTGGAATTAGAAAAATGTGGTACACATATTTCTTTTCTAAAAATTACAAGTGTCGCTCACATTACTTATAATAGGTCACCTTCTATACTATCATATTCACAAATAAAAACTATTTGGATCAGATAGAACCTTACCTAATAACATTCTAACTTCTATAATCCCATCCTACCATCCTTATATTCTTCATAAATCGAACTTATCATTCCATTTGCTGTAAACTAAAAAATGTTTTCTGAAGAAGTACTAACACACCTAACCGAGTGTTTTTTATTTCAACCTCCGCCACATTAAATTAAAATAAAAATTTGATGATATAACAAAAAAGTATATTCATTATAATAATATTTTTTTCTATTAAGTTAATCAATTAATACCATTTCCTCTTTAATCAAATGTGATGAAAATTCAACATTCTCGTATATGGCGGACTATCACCTCACAAAACGATGTTATTCATTTTCTATCACCATCTCTCATTGAATTATATAATAACAGATTAAATTTTTATATATTATATTTTTTATATAAGTATATTTATTTAATTATTATATTTTATATACCTACGTACTTTCCCTTATGTAGTCACACGATAACATCGATCATGTGTAGGACAAAGTACCACCTCAGGATGTGATGCAATTTATTCGTGCTTCACATAGAAGGTAATATGGATTTTTTCAATAAAAATATGTGATATATATGAAATAAGAATTATTTTTGAATGGTAATTAAAAATTTAACTTTTTTCATTCAATACGTTGAGAAAATGGAAAAAATGATCATCTATATATACTAACCCCATTCCCATGAATGGTGTATTTAATTTTTTATCTCTAAATATTATGGATAAATATAAATACCTATATAATTAATATATATTATATTTATATAATGGTAAATATATTATATATTATGGAACTACAATGAAATTATTAGGAAAAAAACATAAAATCAAAACACACATGAAAAACAAAGTAGTTATTTCCCAAAACGCGACTTTAACATGGAAAAGTTAATAAAAAGGTTATAAAATGTCATAAGAAAATATTATATGGTATTAAATACATAATTATGGTTCTTTAATATATTTTTAATGAAATTTTATTTATTATACAAGAGTTTTTAATGTTTATGAAGAAATTTAACTATAATAAACTGATTTTTTAAGGAACATATCCTTTATTTTTCTTTAATTCAGAGTATAAATGTTTAAATGTGGCTTATTGCGAATTCCATTTAGTTTTATGGTGGTATCACGGGTTTTTGGGGAACCGTTTAAGCCTAGAACCCAATATTTTTAAATGAAAAAATGAATAAAGAATGGTTAATTCAAACTGTGTGGGGTCGGCCACATGGTTAGACTAAAAAATGTGAGGTAGTTCAGTGGGGAGCTACATGCTGCAGGGTTATAAAAAACAAAATGATTTTTTCCACATGACCGTGACGATACCTCTAAAATTGTGATAATTGTTTTTGGAAAAATTTTCATGTGGTTAGTCAAACCAAGTGGGTAAAATGTGAGGGTTCACCTTCCCTAATGAAAATTGGTCATCGTTGGCACACAGTTTATCAAACTGTGCACCTAAACTATGTGATACCCAATTTTTGGGTGAAATAAAAATTTTCAACCTATTTAATCTGTAAAATGAAAGACTAATTTCATTTCCTCATACTCACAATATCCCCCTTATGAGAGATTTTTTGTGGATATTATAGGTTTTTATCCCAATCCTCCATCTAATATTTGATTCAAGCATCTCTCAACTCGGTTGATCTGAATTGATGAGTTCTCAATTCCTTTTTAACCACTATTCATTATTCTGGATCTAAGTTTCACTATTTTTGTGTCATCTAATTTTCCCTATTATTAGGTTCCTCATCCATTTTATGATTTTCTCCAAATATGTGCTGAATTAGGAAATGATATTGGATAATATATCAACTACGGACCAAATGTAGGTGGTTTAATGCCTTTAATTTAAATTAATGTGGTTTTTATATGTTGTTTTTTCACACATCCAATTTCTATGTGTCTCCTTTAATGAAATTAAATCATTGAGTTTCTATGCATGGCCAATATTACTACTTAGGTTTGAAAATTAATTTTTATAGGTTGAGAGCTTTGAATTAAATAAAACCACCCCTTTTGGGTGTGTGGGTTATATATATAGACCACCATATGTGGATCTTTTAAATGGATGGAAATGGGTGTGCTTGTTTTCCCCTTTCCTTGGTATTTGATTTGAAAATGAAATTATAAAACAAATTGATGAATTGGTTTATGAATCAAATTGTGAATTAAATTTCAATATGATATTTGAATTGTATATTCAATTTATTAAAGGATGGGATGGGTGACCATGACCCTTATCTCATGCCTTGAGTTTCTTATTTAAGCATAAATTGCACATTATATTGAAATGCCCTTATGAGTTGATTAAAGGCTGTTCCATGTAATATGTTAGCTAATAATGAGATGATTTTTATAATGATCTTTCAATGTGAGTAATTGGAAGGAAATCCTTCTAAGATTAGACAATTACTTGAGTCTCCTTTTGAGGAGATTTTGAATTGAATTCATTATGGTCATGACCCTTGGTATAATTTAATTATTTAATTGATATTGAATACTATATTCCATGGTTGGCACATGGATTAAAATGATTAATGCCAGGGATAGAATCATTAGGAATCTACTCTGCTTATGAACGAGTGATACTGGACTCTTGATATATAATTCCATGGATGGACTCATTAGGGTCTTGACTATTATATATTGAGTGGTACATCGATTCTTCTGTGAATTCCATAGAAAAAATTGAAATTAATTTGATCATAGATTCCATGGATGATACATGGTCTCCCATAGTGGACCTCCAAGGATAGACTCGAGTGTATGGGACTTTATACCACACCTTGAGAGACACATATCATCTTACTTATTGATACGGATGACATCATAGGGTGTTGGATATTTTATACCTAGAGTGACACTTGAATTCAATCTTAAGGAAGCCAAGGATGGACACTTGTTCTAAAAGGTTTTATGAAGGAAATGAATTATTACGCATATTCTTAGACAAATCACAAGCTTGGATTTAGTATTTGACTTATACCTTATAGATGCAATGTTTGGGCATCTATAGTGCATTTGATTATATCGGAGAGGTTGGTCTTTCATAGATTATCGAGACATATAAATTCAATAAGATTGAATTTCTTAAATAAATTTGATTAATTGAATTGATTATAAAATGAGAACATGGACTTAAAGGATGATTAATTTTTAGTAATTCTTTGCCTTATCATCATTATTTCATGCACACTCAATTATATATATTCACAAACTTGATGACATAGACCATGGGTAGTTTCTTACTAGGATTATATCTCAAACACGATTTTCACCCCTATTGGGTACCTGAACAGACTAAAATTTTAGGTATTGATTAGAGAATGACCCATACTATAGGATATTTATGATTTATTTGGAGTAGGAGAGCATGGGACTAAACTGAGGCTCACAATGCTAAATGGACACTTTTGGTGTTTTTATAATTTTGTTCCATGTGTTGTAAACTTTCTATGTAAACATGTTATCCTAGATTTATTAGGGATATATGACATATATCATCATCATCATTCTCATTTTATATGATTATCCTTTGGTTTTTTTCCATTTCTACTATTAATATATTGTCTATTTGCTTCACTACTTCTTCTACTTATCTATTTTTGATATATCACTGTGTTACTCACTAGTAAGAGGGAATAATCTCCCCACAGACCAACCATATGCTCTCTCTTCTAGTCTGAACCCTGTAGCGTTTGAGGATATGTGCTTATAGCCTTATAACCCAGTTGGTCCATGGAACTATTGAGTGGCATCCGAGTCTTTGATGATATAAAGTGTTATCAGATGATTAATTTTTGGGTTTTTTCCATTTCGAGATAATAGAGGGGGATAAAAAGGATTATGAGTTTGAGAATAAGTAGTGCCTAGGAAGAGCTAACCCTTATACAGAAAAAATCTGAATTTCCTTGAATGAAATTGTGGTTTTTTTGGATTTTGACAATTACAGTTGATTTCATTTTACCATTACATGATGCACAAGAATTTTTATATAATTATTGATTTTATTATGGGTTATATTGTGTTTCAACCCATTGATATAATGGTGTTTCATATCATGCATCATATTAGGCACTTTTTTGAAATAACATTCCATGAATTTTGGTAATTTATTTAGGTTTAATTACTTATTACGTGTTGTTGTGATGGATATTGTGATATTTATTCTAACTATTGTAATAGATATAATGGTATGGGTTATTATATGGATTATATGGGAAAAATATTTTGGTTCATTAAGTGTTCTGCACCCTCATGGATCAAAATTTGCAGAACCATTGGTTAAACAATTTTAATGTGAATGCAAATGAAAATTGAATATGAAAATGTAAATTCAAGTGAAAACGAAATGGTAATTGACTTTATTATAGAAGATAACATGAAATAGACTTGGCCTTATTAGTGGGTATTATGTAATATCACATTCTTTCTTATAATATGTATGTCAAATAGACCTGAATCTTAGAGATGGATGAGTAGTGTATTATTATAGGGGAAGTCTAGTGACCATCCTTATTAAATATCTATGATTTTGAACAATTAAATTTGTAAAAAATTTCATTTTTTGTGAGAAATTGGAATTTTTAAAGATATGTCATCCAGATTTCCTTTAGTTGTATGCCAGGAGGGTGGTGATGACCATACTTTAGTGGTGGTGGTCCTTGAGATACCACTGGATCGTCAACTAGCTCATTTTTTAATCCTAGTTGTAGTACTAGAAATAGGTGTTGAGGAATTTTTTTGTGAGGGATTCTATTGATTCATACAGTCTATCCAATTAGCACTGCACCCTTCCCCGGACATGGAAGATTTTACACCTACCTTCAAAAAGTAGCTTCCACCCACATTTTCATGGAATGGAAGGGTACAAGCTAAAGAGTCAGGGCCTAAGTCCCTATAATCTATCATAAAGCATATAAGGATTCCTACTGAGAGGAATGTAATTCTCTCTACGTATATACAACACGATTCCCCAATAAATGGTGGGATTTTATTACATAGACAGATCGTCATATGTAAATAGATTGTATGTATTTTCATACAACATTATATGACAACTACTATCCTTATATGTTGTGGGTCAATAGAGCCCAAGTGTTATTACACCTGGAGGAGGCCATACAACCAGTTATGGATTACTCAGCCTGTTTTATTATGATCCAATTCTTCTCACCTATTATGATGGGCGGCGAGCTATATTAATCATGTAAATTCGAGGATATTAAGATGTAAAAAATTCAATAATGGTGGAATTTCTTTTGGATGACTAATATTTCAGGAATAGTTAATTGGGCGATTATTATAGAGAATATCCTAAGACAATTTGGAGGTGAAATCCAGGGTTGTTTGGTAACAAGATATGGTACTGCATCGATTGGATGTAAGAAGTGTCATATGGATTTTCCATGCAGTGATATTAGTAGTTGAAGAACATTCATAGGTAGTTAGGTGATGTGATACCAGTGTGGAAGTTTAAGACATATGATCCCACAGTGTATGAGGGACCCATTTGAGTGCTGATATTGTGGTGAGATGTCCCATCTATAGTGATTATATATAAATTTTCATCTATTATCTAGTGATAGAGGCTCTAAACTATCTTCAAATTCATGAGTGGGGTTATTAGCTACTCACTGGGTAGGGAGCTAGAGTACAACGGGTCGATCAGGCTGAGGTGGTGGGCACAACTGTTGTAGTCAGAACCCAGTTTCATTATGACATTAGGGTGTATATACTTAGGGTAGTTAGGTAGTATCACAGGGCCTTGGTCTCTCTAGATAGAAGTGGTACAATTTACCCTGTATGAACAAGATCACGTACCTTCTATTTTCATAGGTTCTATTCATGTTGCCAATATTTTAGCTTCCACACTTTTTGATATAGTAGATCAAAAAATCTATAGATTAGTTCCTATTGTAGTGATACTTTGGCTCAGTCCTTAAACCTCTGATGGAATTATGATACTTGAAACTCCATTGGGAATTAGAATGGAGGATGTACGTTAGTACCAAGAGTTTCCTATTGAGATAGGTAGGTGTTACCTTATATGGGACCTATTTTACCACAAGGTGATTGGTTTTTACATCATTATTAGTATGGATTGCTTGGTTACCTTTTAATATTTCATTGATTTCTATTGTTTTAGGGTGATTTTCACATCACCATAGTGTATAGAATTTATTTAAAAGGGTAAATTGGATGTCCAGGTGAGTCGAGCTAGACTAGAGAATAATGGGTTGGGTGGCATGATAACATAGATTCCGAGTGTGTATCTAGATGATCAGAAAACTCGTGAGGAAGATCTCCATCTAGTTGATGAAAATTTCTGGGACATTTTACAAAAAAAACATTTTAGGACTACTTCAAGTGATAGAGGAGTATTTAACTCTAAATAATGTTCTAAGGGAATCATTGGTATCAATTCATCCAGATATGATGGATAGTACTATGATGAAAGTGCTCAATAGGTAGACAGAGGATTTAGTGCAACAGATTTTAACTGACCAAATACTTATTTGTGAGGTACACCAGTCCTTTTCACAAAAAAGTTGGACAGTACCCTCAGGATATGTGTGGATTTTTAGAAATTGAACCAGCTAACTGTTAAGAACTGATATCCTATTTTGGTGATAAAAGATCCCTTCGAATAGCTCTGGGGATCTTGGGTCTTCTAAAAGATTAATTTGATATATGTTTATCATCATGTGTGTGTTAAAAAATTATATATACATTTCCAAACGTTTCTTAGTATTTATGGCCAATATAAGTATTTGTTATGTTGTTCAGTCTCACCAATGATTCAATGGTCTTCATGGAACAGATGAACTGAGTGTTCCATGCTTATCTTGATTCATTTGTGGTGGTTTTAATGGAAGATATCTTGTAGTATTATAATAATCAACCTCAAAATACTAAACATCATGAGATAATTTTTAATATGTTCAGAGGGAATTAGTTATATTATAATCTCATAAAGTGACACATTTAGACAAATTACATTCACTTCCGGAGTTATATCATTTCATAGACTAGAGTTTAAGTTGACCTAAAAAAGGTGGGACCTGTAGTTTACTAGGATTAGCCTAAGAATTCGTTTGAGGTATGATGTTTCTCAGAACAAGATGGTTACTACAGGTGTTTAATAAAATACCTCACATTCCTAGAAGTTCCTCTTATAGGTATGAATAAGAATAATGTGATTCTCATTTGGATTGATTCCTATGAAACGACCTTTCAAATTATGAAAAGGAGATTTACTTCATTTTATATACTAATTTTTTCAGATCCACGTAGAAGTTACTCTATGTACCGTGATGCATCATGTATTGGTAAAAGTGAAGTTCTTATGTTAGGAGAAAGAGTTGTTTTTTATGGGTATTAGTAATTGAGGCCACATGATAGGAATTATCCTATTCATGATCTCATTTTATCAATAGTCGTTCATACATTTCACTATTGGAGACATTACTTTCTTGGTGACCATTTTTTTGTGTACAATGACCACAAAATCCTCAAGTACATATTTAAATATACAGAACTAAATATAAGGTATTGAAGGTGGGTTGAATACCTAGTTTTTTTTGACTTTGATCATTCCTACATTCATGGTGAAGGAACTGAAGTGGGAGATGTACTGATCATGAAGAATAAGGTGTAGGAAGTTCATCAGGCTAGTAGCGAGTCGCATATCATGGTTGTGTTCCTTGCGATGCACTTGTACATAAATTATAGTTAGGGTTTGACATTTCAATCATCCTTAGATATTACCTCTACCCTTCTAGATAGAGTGAAGATGAAGCAACTTTTGGACTCAGAAGGACTTGTCCTACACGAGAGTGTGGAATTTGAGGACGCTCCTCCTAGCTAGACTGGTGGTGAGGATGAGATCCTATGATTACATGATCATGTATGGGTCTCTTCAAAGTTTGAGAAGATAATATGAGACGTCCAAACATCATCAGGGGATGTACATCCTAGTGTCACCAAAATTTATCGAGATTTACATTGATAGTAGAGGTGTCCAGGTATGAAAATAGATGTAGCATGTTTTTTCATGGGTTGTTCCACCAATCAGCAGGTGAAGGTGGAATACCACTGACAAACTATAATTTTACAACATTTACACATCCCTATGTGGGTGTTTGTTGGTTTCAAAATATATTTCACTATAGGTTTACCGATATCACCTCTAGATAATGATTTTGTGTGATTAGTTATTGACAGGAGCATGATATTTTCAAATTTCCATCCAATAAAGGAAAACATGAGAGTCAATGACATTGGATGTTTTTACATCCATTATATTTTACAACTTCACAGGGTCTCTTACACTATATTTTTTGATAGGGACTCCCAGTTTACATTATGGTTTCAAAAAGGGATATTGAGAGTATTGGGTACACAGATGCTTTTAATAAAGGAATATCATCCCTAAACATATGTCTAGTTAAAGAAAAAGATTCATGTGATTGATGATTTGATGAGATCAGGCCTCCATGATTTCGAGGGATCGTGGGAGAGCCATATACCCCTAGATGAATTCTCCAATAATAATAGAATTCATGATACTATTAATATAGTGGCTTTTAAGGATTTGTATGTTAGGCCACGCCAATAACCCCTGTGTAGGTTAGAGGAAGGATACACAACTATACTGGTACCTCATATTGGTTAGGAGACCATAGAAGAGCTTCAGTGGATTAAGAAGCCAATGGGTATTGTGAAGTGATGCCTGAAATCATACGCCAATTACCCCAAAAAATATTTATAGTTCAAGGTCATGGATTTGGTTTTCTTTTTTGTTTCACTAATATTGGGACATAGGAAAATTAGAAGATATGGTAATCTTTCACCATTTGATGTTTGTCTATTTGAGATTTTAGAGAGTTAGGCTGGTATCCTAACGATTTTAGTAACCTTAGTGGTATCAGGAAATTCATGACATCTTTCACGTTTCTCATCTGTCGCATTACTATTCAGAACTGTCTCATGCCATTCATCTTGATGAGGTTGAGCTTCAGGTTGATGCATCATTTGGGGATCATTATATTCATATTTTTTATTATAGTATGACTATTCTATCAGGCTAGTCATTTCCTTTAGTTCGTGTTTTACGGAAGCATGGACCTATACAGGATGACACTGAGGGGTGGGAGGTTGATGTGTGATCATAATGGCTGATGTTATTTTTAGAAATGCTTGACCACCATTGAGAATTAAATTCAAGAAAAAATTGAATTAAGGTGGAATTTTGTATGAACTTGGTTATTTTTTGTGGTATGGATCCTTTACATTTTATTAATTATCAGTTAAAAATTTTAAATATGACAATTTGTGAATGAATTTTGACGTTATGAAAGTATCGAGGGTGATTGGGGCTCAGTTAAATCCTAGAACCCAATATTTTGGGAAGAATAAGGTCTTCCACATGGTAAGTTCAAACCATGCGTGTAAGGCCACATGGTTTGACTAAACTATGCGAGGCTAGAGAGTTGGGAGCAACAAGAAACATGGTTATAACAAACCATGTAATTTGGGTCGTATTATCATGCAACAACCTCTATAATTTTGACAACAGGTTTTTTCATGGTTTGCACATGGTTAGTGAAACCATATATGTAAACCATGAGGGTTCCCTTCCCCAAAACTAATTGTGAAAGGTTATCCATAGGGTTTCATACCATGACCCTAAACCGTGAGATTCCCAAATTTTGGGTTAAATTCTAATTTACCACTATTTAATCAATTTAATGAAACCCTCTCTTCATTTCATCACACACATAGTAGGCCATCTTAAGATATTTTTTATGACTATTCTTGGATTTTACCCCAATCCTCCATTGGTTCTCCAATTCAAGATTCTCTCATCTTGTTGAATCCACATTGTTGAGTTCTCAATTCCTTTTTAACCATTATTCATTATTCTGGATATCAGTTGTGATATTTAAGTGAAAGATAATTTTTGATATTATTTGGTTCTTCTTCCATTCTTTGATTTTCTCATAATTTGATCCAAATTAGGAGTTCATACTGGATAAGAATTAAATTATGGACCTAAGGTAGGTGGAATCATGATTTTAATTTAATGTAAATTGGTTAATATATTTCACTATGATTCAGATATGATTTCTATGAATAACTTTAAATGAAATTAAATATTTTATTTTATAGGAATAGAATATGTAATTAAAGAGTATTGTTGATGATTGAGTATAGGTTTAGAATCTTGAATTAAAAAACCAATCCCTTTTGATTGTGTTTTTATATAGATATACCACTAAGGGTGGTTATTAGAAATGGATGCCTTTGGGTGTGCGCTTTTCCCCCTTTCTTTGGTATGTGATTTGTATATTTAATATCAAATCAAATTGAAGAATTGGGTTATGAATCAATTTTTTTAATTGAATTGAAATATTAATTTTGAATTGAATATTGAAATGATTAAAGGAAGGGATTAGTGGAAAGACCCTAACCTCTTTTATTGAGTTCCATGTTGAATCATGAGTTGATCTTTATATTGAAATGACCATGTGAGTTGAATAAGTCTTATGCCTTTGGTTGTTGATGATTTTTTTGGATAAGGGTAGCATGAGACCGAGGTGAGGCTTAAGATACAAGCCAAACACTTTTGGTATTTTTTACCTTTTTTCAATTTTTTTAAAACCTACTATATATATATGTGTTTTCGATGATTTATTAGAGACATATGACATTTTTCATCATCATAATAATTGTATATGAGCATCCAATTATTTTTTATCCATTATTATTATTGATCTATTGTCTGTATGTTTTACTTCTCCTAATACTTATCTTTTATTGATATTCTGTTATGTAATACTCTTATAAGAGGACATAATATCCCCATGGACTCACCTTAGGCCCTTGATACTAGTCGAAAACCTCTAGAGTATGGGGAGATGTGATTGAGGCCATGTAACCCACCAGGCTTAGGGTACCATTGAGTGGCTTCTAGGACTGATATGTTACATCGAGACTTAAGGTAAGGGATTTATATTCTATCTTTTAATTATGGGATACTTCTTCCATATTCACCAGTCAATAATTTTGTCTTATATATACATTTACACTTTGAAATTTCATAATAATAATTTAATTATTTTAATGATACTTAATGTTTCATTTTATTTTATTATTTACTGGGAATTATGATTCGAATTATTGATAAAATAGAAAAATATTTTTACTTGAATTTTTATTCTTTGGATTATATGTTATATTATGGTACTATATTATTTTACGAGGTGTACATAGAACCCATTTCAAATAAAATATGATTAATTTATTTATTATCATGATATAATATATATTATTTTAATTTATTCTTTCATAGGGATTATTCTTCAATGTTACCAAATTCATAATGTTTTGATGATAAAATATCATAATTTATCAAGCTTAATTAGGATTATGCTTCCAATAATGAAATATTATGACATATATCTAAATGAACTCATGATGTTTCTTATCCTCTACTAATTTCCCGATAATACATGTTTTACCTTCATTTTTCTCTCTTTAGGTACTCAATATTTGTAAATAATGTTTTTATAGATAACTAACTTTACTTATCTCTTTAGGTCAAACCCACTTTTTATTAAAAATAACTATTTTCTAAAAACGTATTTACATTGCACATAATATTTAATGAATAATTTCTACACATTTTATCATTTTTATTTTTTTAAAAAAATAATATTCATGTAATTTTAAAAAATATGGTGGTTACATTTTACTAAAAATGTGAAAGGAATATTTTTTTTAATGTGCATGGAATTCCCAGCCATCATAACAAACCATTAATTTAAAGCTTCCATTATAAGAATCAGATGTTAATTTTAATGAAATGGATTTTGAAAATGTATTAAACTTTAAAAAGTGTATTTCAAGGTGGAAAGGATATTTTCTTAATGAAATATTTTAATTTATTTTTTAATGTTCCATTTATATGTTTACAAATATATTTTTCATAGAAAGGGATTCTGAAAATGTTTTCTGTTTTAATATGTGTTTTCCAAATAGGAAAGTCTATCTTCCTTAAGAAATGTTCCATGTGATCTTTTAAAATATTTTTCAACTAAAACGATATCCTTTGATGTAAATTATTTTTTATTAAGGATATAATCCATAGAACAAATTCTCATTGTTTTTATTAATTATTTATATTAATAATGAAAATATATTTATGAACTCTATTTTTATTAAATGGGTTATACCATGATAAAAAGGTTATTAAACCCACTTCTTTTTTCCATTGGTGATACATTTATAAAATGATAAAATGATTATGAAACTTGTTTTACAAAGGTGATGTTAGGATTAAATGATTATGAAACCCATTTCATTTAATGTATTTTTATATAATGAATGTTTTATGATCATGTGGCACACATATATATGACTTTGATTATATGAAAAGATGGTCTTGTATCTACCTCCAATGAATTGGTTAAATATTTATTTCTAATGATATAGAATGAAATGGAATGGGGATTAGACCACGTTTAGTAAGAGAATTTGTCTATTATGATATCCTTAGAATCGAACCATGATTACTATGACGGTTTTGGGAGAAAACTCATTCAGGAATGATATCCTTGGTAGTGAACCTTGACTAATATGTAAATTATTTTATATGATTATGTGTAAGGGATATTTCCAAATATTATGTCAATGGTAAGCTCTCATAAATCATGTTCTTGTATTTTATTATTATCTGTATGTTATGATCATATAATACTTATACTATAACTCACGATTATGATATTTGATATGAAGGGTATGGTTGTCAAATGTTGTTATCATGTTCACATACACCTATGCTTATGTTATTCATACATATCTCCCTTGGTTACCTTTATTTCGCATCTAAGATAAACCATTATTCTATTTCCTTTCCCTATGTTATGAATATATTTATTATATACGATACGTAAATGAAGTGTGATTGTTAAAATGAATGTAATTACATATCATGTAGTTGACATATGAATCTTTTATTTATGTTTCAACGTTTACAAAGGCAATATTCCTTTAAGATCATAATGTGTGTGTTTGTATAATGTAATTAATTTTAATCTAGAAACATCAAATATCTATGTATGAAAATCATGGGTCGTTATAGTTAGTATTAGGGGAGACGTTTAACAATCCTTTGGAATCTAGAATTAGAAATCACTATAGATATATCTAAAGATATGTTTAAGGATAAGTTTGAGGATGTATAAAAGTATAGAAAAATTTCTTGAAATTTTCTTAAAGGATAGAGTGAGTTTTTTCCATGAAATTACATCTCTTTTTAGATAATTCAAGAGGATGTGGATCTAGAAAAAAGTTACCTAGGGGTAATAACTCAAAAAATGACACATTAAGATAGACTCGATCATCACCTGGTGCATGAAAGTGAGCTTTTTAGACCCCAAGTTTGACGCACCTTGGGAATATGATTTGAAAAATGACAGACTCTTTATGAACCATCATTAATGATTTAAATATATGATAATCCTATATTTCATATATTAAAAATAATTTATCATGAATTAGACAACCTATAATTGATATTTAAGGATTTTTTGGTTTCCAAATATGATTATTGTTTCTAAAAATATGATTTTTTAATTTTTTCAAAGGATAGAACCATAAGAAACTATATTAATATTAAGAGTGATGGGAAAATTTATTTCACTCAAGAGCATCTAAATTTTATGGAAGATGGAATGAAAATTTTCATTTTTATTCTCATGAAACATTCTCAAGTTAGGAATCCTTGTAAACTTCTATATGAGGAAGGGATATAACAACCTTATATTGATTTTATTATGATTCAACATCCACATTACTTTTTTGGATTTTCTAATCTACTATTTATTGAGTAATTGACTAATAAAGGTAATAAAATATTTTCCATTCAGTAATGTTCAGAACATGGAATATTTATTTGGAATATTGACCATTTTGAATGTTAAGCAAGTAAATAGTGGAACCATATCATGATTAAAATGGAACATTATAAAATTGACTACATGGAATTGGAGGTGTTTATGAAATTATTTCTTCAATAACTACTTTCCTAATATTCATCATAAAAAAATAGAGAAGGAGTTCATGGATCTAAAAAAATATGATTAATTTGATTGTACCTATAAGGAGAATTTTATAATACTTGAAAAATATTCTTATAGTATTGTCATTCTACCTAAAATTAATATTTATTAGTTATTTATTTTCATAAAACCAAGTGATTGAAGGGTGTTAGACATAACATACTTCATTAGCTATGAAAATATTATTCCATGTGCTATCAAGGTGGAAATGGGAGTTAGGATTCGATGTCAATCTCATCGTTTTGATAAGAAGAGAAAAATTGGATTCAAAGGAAAATATGAAAACCACACATATAAGAATATGATATTATCTTTATTTTCAATGTGTATGAAGAAACATTGAGGATATTTTATTAATGGGTTTAGTAAACATTAAATTTTATAAAGGAAGGTCGTTGAGAAGTTGAATTAAAAAGTGATGGGAATAATTTTGCTAAGGTTATAAATAGATAGAAATCTCTACAGAATCCACCACCCACAGTCCATTGTCTTAATGGAAGAATTATGGAAATTAAGCTTACTAGTGATCACATATAATGATTAATGATTATTATAGATTCGAGGAACAACTTATGCTATGAGTCAAAGGTAAATTTCATATAATCACTATTTATAATGAGGGGTGTGATACTGATATGGTGAAAGATAAAATTATAATAAACTCTTGAGCTTCTAGAGTCTTATTTTATTCTAGATCAAAGTATTCTTTCATATTTAAGTAATTTTATAAGGGTATAAAGATATAAACCAAATGATTCGATATATAATTATCTTTGAACCTCAAAAATAGTGTTTTGATCACATCTCATGTTTATGATTCATATCTAGTTGATGTTTGTGAGAATGTTATTCCTAAAAATCTGATCATTCTTCTTCTAGTTGATTTTGTTGTTATCATACGTATGGATTGGATTACTAACCATAAATTCCACAACAGTTTTGAAGAAGGGAATTCATATATGATGTTCTAAACCAACAAATGATCATCTATTAATGAGATGATAAATATGAAATTATGATGGAAATCAGATCCATTGAATGGGTTTGGATTCTTATTTAATAGGGGATTTTATCTCATATGGATGGGGAGAAACTAAACATCAATGACACAGCTATTGGGAATGATATTTTCTGTCTTTATTGAATATTTTCCAGTCCTTGAAAGTAATATGGAGTTGATTTCTCAATTGAACTCATATTTGGTTCGATGAAAATTTAAAATACATCTTATATAATGGCCCCAATTGAGACGTATGAACAATAAATGAAACTCCATGAGAACATTTATAGGGGAGTCATTCAGCCAAGTTTATCAACATGGGTTGTACCTTTTATTTTTTCAAAAATAATGAATGATCGATTCAATACTATATTGATTTTATGGAGTGGAACAAGATCACAATAAAGAATAAGTGTCCTCTACTCTATATTTTGGTGGCCGATTTTATCTACTACATAGACATCGATACCTTTCCAAGATTGACCTTTGTTCTACATAGTATCAATTGAGGTTCATGAAACTGGATATACATAAGACAACATTTCATACAAGGTACATACACTATAAATATATAGTGATTCCATTAGATATTTCTATTTCTCCAAAAATAATCATTGATTTAATAAATATAGTCTTTATATATTACCTTGATCTATTTTTGGTAGCACTTATAGGTGATATTCTTATCTTTTCAATGGAAAATGAAGAGCATCATGATCACTTGAGAAATATCATAATGATCTTAATGAAGTAGAAAGTATATGAATAATTTACAAAGATTAAATTTATTTCTGTAAAAAGGTATCATTTTTTGGTCATATAATATCCATATGGGATGTATCAGTTGATCCTTCAATGGAGAAATCTATTGAGTGTTGGGAAAGACCAACCACAATGACTATTATCTATAGTTTTTTTGGTTTAACTCTATATTAAATTTTTTTGTGGGGAACTTCTCACAACTATCTAATTTATTCACCAAGTTAACTCATACAGGATTTATGTTCCTCTATATAGATGAGTGTGAGGAAACTTTCATGGAACATAATATAATATTAGTTAGTGTATGGCTTCCCATATTTTAATTACACAAAATTTTCATTACATTGTACAAAACAACGGATCTTATAATGTTTAGTTTCATGGAAACAGGGTACATAATACATGAAACCATAAAAAATTATTATAAACAACTTGAAAGCCTTACTCATTGGTTCATCCTAGGTACTTTTACGAAAACTCATAAAATCAGGACATACAACAATGGAAAGGGTGAGAATAAGGCCTTATTAAGAGAATCATGGAGAACAATTTACATGTGATCTTGATGAATATCAATAAATAAATGCAGGAAATAATTATTTCAAGAAAAAAAAGAACATCCATAGTATCATAAATAAAATAGAATGAATCATAACATGGTAATGTGTCTACAAAATTTAATTTATACATTAATAAGCATATCACAAATTTTAATCCCCAATGTTAAATAAATTTTAAAAAGGTTATTTACCAGAGTATCATATTAATTGTCATCTATAGAGATTAAATTCTTTACCCAATGCATTAGATCACTATCAAATAAAAACCTTAATGTGTCTTAATTTTCATGTTATCCACATAGATCATAATAATTAATATAATAAACAACCAATGTAGAATAAAAAATTAGTTTCATATCAAAATCAGGGTGTTTCAAAAGTGCTTAAAAATATTCATGTTGTCATTTTTTCCCATGAAAAGGGAATTAATTTTTTATGTTTGTAAATCCAAAATTAAATATATAATTTTTATATCTTGTTCAATAATCATGTAAAATAAATAGGTTTTTTTATTAACAATAATATATGAAAATATAATTCTTTTAGGGGAAGATAGAAATTTTGAGAAGTAAAATTTGTAGCATAATAAGTATAAAACATGGTTTTAAAATAGGGTTAAAAGAGAGGGGACAAAGGTATCCAATTTATAAAACATAAATTTATATCAGGGGGTTAAATAAAACATAAATAAGAGAGTGTACATAACATTCAGAAGACATATACAAAATACTTTCTTGAAACAAATGGAAAAGAAGAATAATTATCTTACCTTTAAATGTAACAACTAAAACGTGAGTATTGGGGGCATGAGGACTTGAGGAATCAATGGTATGACTACATGGGAGGTTAAGGTAACATTAATTTATAGAGGATGATTTTTTTGTGAAATTAAATGGATAAATGGGTGGGTATTTATATAAAAAGTGGAGGATTTGTTCATTACCATCGAAATATAGGCCTTGTAATCCTAAGTTGTAGAAAATTAAAAACCATGGGATTACAATAATATTTTACAATTTAATAGGAAACATGGAAATATTTTATTTTATTTTCATCAAATATATTGGACCATCATTTTATATTACAAATATATTAAGGAAAAGGAATGTTTAGTTATAATATAAATTTTAACGTTAATGTTTCTATTTTTAAAATTTGAATGTAATATTTTGATTTGGAAATGGATATAAACATATCAAAATAATTTATATTAGTAAAATAACACATTTTAGTTCATGTACTATATTTAATTATTTATTATATATTAATTACATAATTATTAAGTCAATAAACATTCAAAAAAATTCAAATGTATTTTTACTATTCTAGAAAAAATAATGTATTTTATAAAATTATCATAAATTAACCCTAACTAAATTTTGACATGATTATATTAAAAATGATATCTATTTTATCAAATTATATATATAAATTTTAGAAATAAAACATAAAAACATAAAAAAAATTTATTTATTAAAATGTTTTTTGAATTGAAAATTCATGGTAAAATATCATAAACAGGAAAAAATATATTTTATCATTTATATTTAAATAAGTGTTTATATCATAATATTTCATTAAAAAATACTATTAATAATAATATATAAGTTTAGTAAAAATATTTATATCTTTTCATGAAATAAAAATTTCTATTTTAAATATTAATTAAACAAATTTCAAATCAATTTTATAAAGAAAAAATATTCTTAACGTGAAATTGAATGAATAAAAATTTTATTTAAAAAAAGGAAATACACACTATGCATGGGATCCATAACCCCTTATTTCACCCCATGAACACCGTAAGAGTAAGGTGAGTAATTTTGGTATCTTCACCTGTTTCCTCGGCTAACATTGACCAATATTGAACTTGAGAATGGTATCATTATTAAAATTCTCTATCTACTTCTATTACAAGGGTTCTTCTATTTTATATTTCATAAATTATCTATTAATGATGGTTAAGAAATTATTTAGGATATAATTGATGATATACCTCCCCTTTCAATTCCCATGTACACATTTACTTGGTCTAAAAAAAAGATCTCCTTGAATCCTCAACATTTCTAGTGCAACATGGTGTGTCCAAATTAATTAATATGTGAATTTGTTTACTCTTTCATGATTATATTGAATTTTACAATCATATTCTATAATAATTTCTAACCATATCTTATATATTGTGTTCAATTTCCTTTTCCTAAAAATATAGTTTAAAATTTTGTGGTATGTATATATATATCTCACATTTCTCTTCAAAAGGATACTTCCTCCATATATTCAGGGAAATAATAACCATAGCTAGCTCTAGGTCATGCATTTGATAATTCTACTCATGAGGCTTGAACTGTTGATATGCATAATCAGTCGTCTTTTTTTTGGATGAAGATACACCCAAGTCCTTTCATAAATGAATCGCTAAAAATACTGAATCCTTTTTTGATAGTGTAGAGTTGACATAGTTTTAATAACCAATATCTTCTTCTACTCTTGGAAACCTTTTTCACACTCCTTGTCTTGATGAACATGGCCTCTTTTCGAGTTAACATGGTTAGTGGATTAGAAAGTCATGAATATTTCTCAAAAACATTTTATAATATACCAATAAACCAAGTAAATAAAGAATATCAGTTACTGTTGTTGTATGAGGATACACCTCTACAACCATTGTATTGGTAAGGTCAACTGATATTTATTCATTGGTTACAATGTTTCCCAAAAAAGAAACTTATTGTAACCACTAATCACATTATCAAAACATTCTAAATAATCTCTCCTTCCTAAATTTTTTTAATATAACCCTTTTATGATCATCATTTTCTTCACAACTTTTATAATATATCAGAATATCATCAATAAAAACTAGCCCAATGTTATCTGGGTAGTCCTTGAAGAATCAATTTATGAAATCCTTAAATATTATAGCTTCATTAGTAATGTCTAAGGGAATAATTACAAACTCATAATTACCATATCTTGATCATAAGGTATTATTTGGAATATCTTCTTTCTTCACCATTAATTAATTGCAACCATATCGAAGGTCAAACTTTGAGAATAATTGAGACCCCCAAAGATCATCAAATAAATCATCAATTGTTGGGAGTTGGTACTTGTTCATCATAGTGATCCCATTAAGTTCTTTATAAAAAATGCATATCCCCATTTGTCCATCCATATTCTTCAAAAATATAATAGGTTATCCCCATGTAGAAACACTTGGTTGGAAAAACCCATTATCCAAAAGATCTAGGTATTGTTTCATTAAATCCTCCTCCTCTGGATTTTATTTTCTATATAGGGTCTTTGATGGAGGATGGGATCCTAGTATGAGTTTAATGGAGAACTATACCTTTCTTTCCGGGGGAGTTCTAGGTAGCTCCTCGATAAATACATCAATGTATTCCTACATTAGAGGGAAATTTTCTATTCATATACTTTCATTTTCTTCTTCTTCATCACTTATCATATCCATAAATAAGGCTATGAGAGGTGCTTCTAAAAAAATCTAAGGTCAAGATATATGTCCCTTGAAAACACTTTTAGGTTATCCATTCAATACAATTGATAATTCATTTCCCCAATAATTGATCATAGCATTATAATTTGAGATCCATTCCATCCCGGGTTTAATTTAAAATTACTAAATGTGAATAAATACTAGATTTGAGAGGAAATTGTGCTCGCCAAAGACAATACTAGAGTTTCTATAAACTATAGACACATTAAATAATCCTCCAAGAGAATTGAAAAATTTATATACTTCTACATGTTCAGGGATTGATTCTATATTCTTTTTAAGCACAGATTGAAGAAAGGAAAACATAGAACCATAATCGAATGTAGTACTTGCTAAATTTGATAGAACAATGATAGTAACTGCCACCACATCATATGGGGTTCCATGTTTTTCCATCAAGATAGAAAAATATCATCTTTTATTCCTTTTACTATGCTGACGTTGATGGTGATTCCCTTCCATTACTTTTTTAGTTGAACCTTCATGGTAATAGTTCCCAAGATGTCAACACATATAAGATTAGACTTCAGGCTAGGATTTCACCATCTTCCTTTTTTCGTTAGTGTTGATAAGTTGAGGCACCACCACACTATGAAAATTTTGATCTATATGGCCATCTATCCACACATGTAACATTTCCCTCTCCTGAGAAATGATTTTTAAAAATGCTTCTTCCAACATTTTTTGTATGTGGGATGTTTCACTTGATTAAATCCTTCTCTATGATCAACTTTACCTCTTAATCAGGCCTCTATTGATCTCTTATTTTCATTAAATATATATGACCAATGCATCTCTTCAAAATCTAGTTAAACCTTTAGGTTACTTCATACTATCTCCTCAAAGTTATCATATTCTCGATTGGAAATATTTTTCTGTAAATGTGGTCTTATTCCACTGAAAAATCTATCAATATTTCTATTAGGATCCCTGAAAAGAATAGAGTTATAACGAGAATGTATTGTAAAGTTTTTCTCATAAATTTTCCCAAATTCATTTCCCTTCTTCTTCATCTCTACGAATTCCTTCTCTATTTTTATTGCTTTTAACCAGAGAAAAATTTATTGAAAAAGGATCCCTTAAACTCCTCCTACTCCATTCAATCAATCTTAGTTCTTGGCATCATGTGTTTTATTCATGTCCGAAATTGATCAACTTATCCCCTAAGTGCCATGGTGTGAGGGTAACATTATCTTGTTTCAAGAAATAGATCCCAAAAGGACTTTTCTATATATCTTATTTATTATTTTGTAATAAATGGGTTAGTAGATCTACTAGAATGAGGTGTTCATTGATGCATAAAGTACAGAATAGAAATTGTTTCCCTTTTAGGTGAATCCATTCTCTTGGCTTGATTTATGTTTTTTCATAACTTCAGTTAGTTGATATATCATTCTCATAAAATTTTCTATTCCAACTTCCATTAAATGGTTGTCATTATGTTGTCTATTACACTAACTATTTAAAAGGTTCCCCTATTTCCCATTATTTTCTAAAATAAGAAATCCTTAGTGAGAAACAAGTTTATTTTAGTAACATTATAATTTATAAAAGAATATTTTGTCGTAAGACAACATTATTAAATATTATATTCATTTGAAAAAAATCCAATTTTTTTACATCCTTAATACCTTTTCATTAAAATTTTGTAGTTAACCAAACATATCCCCCTCAAGCATAAAATCATGAGTTAATCAAGGACTATTTTCATGCATAAGTTCTTGTTTGAGTCTAGATAAAAGTGGTTTTTTATGGTTTTACACCTATACACATTTATTCTGAAGCCACATCCACTTGTTCGTATCCAAAAAGATATTTATTTTCTCTAAAACAACTTACAGAATACTTCACTAGAATACAAATATTCTTTCCTATATTTAACCATGTATATAGGGTTTTTCCAAAATTTTTGTAATCAAAATTTCTCCAAAAAAACTAAAATTTTCTTTGATACAAACTATGTCATTATTCCTTTTTATTACATAAACATTTCATTTCATTGTACAAAACACATGATCTTTTAATGATTAGTTTCTTGAAAACAAGTTATATAATACATGAAAAATTAAAAAATTATTCTAAACTACATGAAAGGATTTTTAATTGGTTCATCAAAAGTATGTTACTATATATCAAAACCTAGGGATATTTATCAAATAAAATAGGGATCATATGTATTGGTAAGGTAATGAAAGGGGAACATATTAGATGTGATTTTGAGAACTATCAATAATAACATGAGGAATGAATTTATGGAATGAAAAATAGAACATTAAAAATATCATAAATAAAAGGTGGTAAATAATAACATGGTAATGTGGATAAAAAAATTAATTTATACATTCATATAAATATCACCAATTTTAATCACCATGGAGTCATAAAAATTTCCAAGGTTATTCACTAAGTTGGCGTATAACATGACATCTCTAGAGATTAAATTATTTTCCCACTGCATTGGAGCTCTATCAGGGGGAACCCTTCATATGTATTACTTTTCATGTGTTATTCATAGATCATAATAAACCATTTCATAAATAACCCTCAGAAAAAAATAATAAAATGGGTTTCATATCAAAATCATGGGGTTTCAAAAGAGCTTAAAAATGATCATTTTTCATTTTTAAACCACTGAAGATGAATGATGTTTTATATATGTCAATAAGATAATAAAATAAATCATTTCTTAATTATTTTTATTAACCCTATAAAATAAATAGGTTTGGGAATTCGTAAAATGAAAATAAATTATAATTTTTTTAAGAGAAGCGATTTTTTTTGAAATGTATGTTTTACAGCATAATGGGGATAAAATATAGTGTTAGAAAAGGTTAAAAAGATAGGATATGGGGGTATCACATTTATAAATAATAATTCTTTTAGTAATAAGAATAATAAAAATGAAATAATAGATAATTTCCATAACATTTAGAAGAAATATACAAAAGTGGTTCTTGAAATGAAGATAATAGAAGGATAATTCCCTTACCCTAAAAAGTAACTCCTAAAACATAAGGATTGGGTCCTTTGATGACTAAAAAACACTGGGTGGAATCATTGGGAGGAAAAACTTTTAGATACTCAAGTAGGATTAATTTGGAGTGAAATTAAATCGATAAATTGGTGGGTATTTATTGTAATAGTGGACTATTTGTTTATTAATTTCAAATTATAGGCCTTGGATCCTAGGTTGTGGATAATGGTAAACCATGGGCTTTCCTATGGTATTTTACAATGGTATTAGACACGTGGGAAACCTTTAATACTATATCAATCCCAAAGAGTCAAAAATCATTTTATAATACTTATTTTTCCTGGAAAAGTGAAATTTACTCAAAATAACTATTTTAAAGTTAATGTTTCCATTTTAGAATTTGGAAAGTAAATTATAAATTTGGAATTTGTTTTAAATATATTAAAATAATTTATTTCAAACAAATAACACATCTTAAGTCTTTTATTGTGGTTAACTATTTATTAAATCATTATTAAATAATTATGAAGTCATTAAACATATCGAAATACTGAAACTGTATTTTTACTATTCACAAAAAAATTGTATTCTAGAAAATTCTCTTAAATTCACCCTGACATTATTTTTATATGATGATTTCAAAAATGATATTTATTTTATAATAATAATTCAATGAATATTATAATTGAACATTGAAATATAATAATCTTTTTATTAAAAAAATAGCGGATTGAAAATGCATAGTAATGTTTATGACACTTGAAAAAATATAATTATTTAATCATTTATATTTAAATAAATTTTTTTTATCATAATGATTCATTAAAATAAGCAGTATTCATGACATCTTAGTTTATAAATATTTAAATACATTTTTAAATATAAAATTTCTATTTGAAAATTCAATTTATTAAATTATATCTCAATTTTATTTAGAAAAACTATTAATAAAACAAAATTGATGGAATAATAATTTTATCTTAACAAAGGAATTACACACTACGATCAGGACATGTAACCCATTATTACACCCTCTTAAATGGTAAAATCATGTTTTATGATGGTGTATGTTTCATGGGGAGCCTCAGGTAACAACAGCTGAGTGGTAATCTCCCGTAACATGAACTTACCCCGTAATTAATGTTTTTCATGCCTCACTTGTTGAACCTATTCTTCAGAATGGTCAAGGTTGAACCCCTGTGATGATACCTCCCTCTCAAGATCTGAAAAATGGGCTTCAAATAGCAGGAATCTGCTAGTTTAGGCTATTGATTCTTCATTCTATATCAATTATCCTTTGTATAATTTTACTTATAATCACTAATTAGAATGTTAGAATTATTTTAAAGAATACAATTCCCAATGATCATATACCCCAATGATCATAATTGAGCAGTGGTCATATAATGGTCAAATATAGAGGGTCACATTTACCTTTATATTTAATTTATTATATAATATATATGTTTTTGTTTTTTATATTATAATATAACAATTATTTTCTTAGGAAACAAATATTATTTATAAATTTTGTGTCATTACAACGAATTGATGTTCTTACATTTCCTGGAAGTGGAGAAGTGTTTGTAATCTATAGTTATTCATCAAATAATGGATCGTGATGTTTTATTATGTATAATGACATTGTTGTAGTATTTTCCATATGGAAATTGAAGGTTCAGGTGAAAACTTACCCAAAATAAGATTTGATGTTAGCTGCGTTAATTTTTCCATTAAATATCTGGAGGCATCATGTTTATATATAAAAGTGTGAAATATATACTGCTCAAGAAAGATACAATTTTATATTCACATGGAAGTATATGAATATGTTCCATTAATGTATGTTATATTTGATTAAAGATTATGACTATTCAATATCGTACCACCCTTGGAAAGAGATTAAGGTGGATAATTCCCTAAATCAAAAGGATCATGCTATATTATCCATAATGAGGATAAAAAAAGATCCAAAATTTTTATATTTTTAAGGGATGGATCTATAAATCATTAAGGATTTGGTTATATATTATCGTACTAAATTGAATTTTGAAGCATTTATTTAAGTAAGTATTAAAGTGGAACATAAGGAAGATATATATCAGGGAAAGAAGGCTATAAATTTTCCTCAGTTTAATGATGATAATGATTGAATGATAAGATCCCAATAACCATATATGTGCTCCCCCGATACTGGATTTTAAAAAAGATTTGTTAGCGAAAGCTCATTGTTTATAATTATCTATTAATCATTGAATTTTGAAGATGTATATAGATTAGAAAGACTATTTCTAGTTTTATGGAATTAAGAGAGATATTGTAGAGTTTTTATCTCATTTTTTTGTATATCAACAAGTAAATTATAGGAGAAAATAATCTAATGGTATGTTACAACCATTACCCAAACCAAAATTGAGGAAGTAGTAATGTTTTATCATTATTAGTGAAGTCTTATATCTTGATCATATTTCCAAATATACATTGAGGAAGTGGTAATGTTTCATGGAGTACCATATTCCAATATTTAATATCAGGATTTGGGATTTACATTCTAGCTCTAGTGAGGTCTTCAAAGGGAATTGGATATGGAGTTATGTTTCATCATTTTATATCATTCTAATATAGACACCTAGTCTTGAAAAAGTTTTAACCCTAGAATATTTATTCAGATATTTTTATATGGATTACAAATGTTTTTCGAATCAACACCTCCCTCGGGTTAACATTTTATAAAGTAATAGTTTCACATCAGTATTTAGTTTTCTCCTTATGAATCCCTCTATGGAATGCAGTGTAGATATCTAACATGATGTAGTGAAGTTGGAGAAATAATGTTATTGGTACCTAAGATAGATGAAAAACTGACATAGAGGGTAAAATTCATTCAGTAACACATCAAGGTATCTTTGATTTAGAAGAAAAGTAATGCCAAAAATCACCAATGTGATGTATAATTTGAAGTTGGTGACAAGGTGATTCAAAATATGTATCCATGGAATAAGATATTCAGATTTGGAAATAATGGAAAACTAATACATATATATATATATATATCCCTTTGAAATTTTTGATCGTATCAAGATATTATCCTATCACTTATTTCATCCACCAAACCTCTCTCAATTTCATGATGTGTTCCATGTATCTCTCCTAAGGAATTACATGTCTAATCATTCAAATGTATTGAAAATAGAGTTGATATTGTTGGATAAGGATATTTATTATGGGGAACATATAGTAGAGAGTTTTGAACATTTAGAGAAAATAGCTTCAAAAAATACCACACCCTAGGTCAATTTTTATTTTGTGAAACCACCAATTTGAAGAGTTTACTCGTGACATGAGGAGATAGTGAGGAAGAAGTAACCTAATTTTTTTATATCATAAAGATTGATTTTGAAGTTGAAATTAATTTTACGGGGTTATAATGTAACTCTCTGTGTTTTTATGAATTATTTGTTTTCAAATATATTAAATAACATTTATATCTTACAGTACACGAGACAATAAATTTTAATAAACCATAACATATTATTAATATTATTATTTAAAAATGATCATTATAACCTAGTTAATAAGAATAGAGATATAGTATTAACTAATATTTATATTTTAATTTAATTTTTTTTAAATAAAAAACTTATATTGATAAAAAAGTATTTAAGTTTTTTGAAAAGTTTTTATATGTTTCGAAAATAATATTTTCTCATAAAATGCTTTTTTATTTCTTTTTTTCAAAAATAATAAAATAAATTTCATCAAATTAGAGAAATATTTTTTATAAACAAAACATAATTTTTAAAACAATCATATCAAAATTATCTATGGTTAAATATTTTTGATTTGTTTAAAAATATTAATTTCTTAATGAATACTAAAACAATATTAGTTATTATTGAAAACATCAAATTTTTTTAATGAATTTATAAGTTTAATTTTTTTATATGGTATTAAAAGTAACATTATTTTAATTATATATCAGTCAATCCAATTAATTCCATTGGAATCATTATTATATTACATTTTTCTATAAAATATTCTTAAATTGTTTAACATTTTCTCTTTGGAAAAACATTTTCTCATCATATCTACAGGTTTAATTTTAAATTATATTTTACAATTATTTAAATTGGATTTATAAAAATGTATCTCATATTTTTATAATAGTAATATATATTATCTAATAATTTCAATTTATTTTGTTACCATATTGAATATAAAAATCTGTAAAAATTATTAACCAAAATTAGGATAAAAATGGGTTTACTGGGGGTTAAACAAAATATGCAAGGGTTTGAGATGATCCAAAATTATCCAACACCAATTTTTAGAAACATTTAGATCATATATAACAAATTCTTGTAAATCACACATTTTTAGTCTTGTTTCATGAAAAAAATGTTTGTACAACATATTCTGGTCAATAAATTACAAGTGTGTCACAAACATCAATTATAAAAGGCCACTACTATCCTATGATATTCAAAAATAAAAAATGACATTGTTTCAACCAATACCCCCACTAAATCATTTCATTTATTTTATAATTTTACATTATAATCATTTTTTGTTACAATTCCTACCTATGAAGCCTTTTCGTGAAAACAAAAAAAAAGTTGTCTGAAGAAGAGATAAAACCCCTAACCAAGGATTTTATTTTATTTCATCATCTGACTCATTAAATTATTATTAAAATATGATTACATAATAACATAAATATAGTTTAAATAATAATATCTTTTATGTTTATTTAATGACCATTTCTTAGATTCTTTCGCTACTAGGGAACAAATCATCATAGTGACACACATTTCTTTCCCTATATTCCAACTTCCAAAATGTAGGAAGCCTCCACCACCATGGTTGGTGATGTTGGATCCTAGATAAATATGAGATGATGGGATATTTATTCCTACTTCCATGTATTCCTCCTTGTAAATAATCACCTAGTCTGGGTCTCCCTCAAATATTTGAGTCATGTTCATGAAACTAATTCTCGGTGTTATATATTTGTGAACACTGGTTAATTATGTTGCTTCCATATGACATGAAAATAACATATCATCGGATTAGAGGTTAACCAGGGTCATTTTTGGGAATTTTTGGACACTGGGTGAGATAAAAATTTGTATGCTTCACTTTTATAATAAATCTCATGGAGTCATCTTTGTCATGGAACCCAAAGCATACCAAGTTATCAATGAAATATTTGATTCCAAAGGATTATTTTCTGAGGTTTTCCTCAGGAATCCAATGTTTAATATGATTTAGTATTATATTAGGTCATTAGTTTAATTTCTTGTGGACATGAAGTTAAATTAATAAGAATTCCCCATGGAGTTAGATCAATTAGTTACACCCCTTGGAGGGGGAACATACAGGGTTTACTAATGGATGGGTCAGAACACCCCATGGTGGTGGATCCAAGAGGTGTCTACAATAAATTAAAGGTGTCACGCCATGAAGGGTTACATCCCAATTAAAGAGGCATATAGGTTTACCGTATGGATGAATCAAAATTCACAATGATATAGGACCTTGTATGATGTGTCCTGTGATGTGAAATGTCACATCGTGAAGGCCCGTTAGAACACCCATAGAGGTGGATCTATAGGGTGTACCCCATAGAGTGGAAAACATTTTACCATTGGTTTGGATTTAAGCTTATAGAGGCATCTTACATACCCTGTTTAGTGGATATGGATCAAAACCCACACAGTTCTATAAGGATTTTGTGTGTCTTATGCATGAGAGATTTCATTATCATGTGGATTTCTCTAGATTGGAATATACTGTATTTTGTATGGGTTATCCATAGGAGCTTCTCAGGTGTTTCAAAGAGAAATGATGAAGTAAATGGGGATTATGTGTGGGAAGAGATCATATGGGTGGAATTTCCACACCAAGATGTGGAGTCTTGGGTAAAATCAAGATAGTTTATGGGTGGATTGGATGGAGTGGATGGATTGTTTTGGGTGTTGGCATTGAACCTCATGTAGGATTCCCACTTATCCCAATTTTTTTGGAATCAAACTCAAAAGTGTTCTATAAGGGGGATAATGAATTGATTAAGAGACCATATGAAGGTAGATCCAAGAGATGCATCCCATAAAGGGAAGGTGTCACATCGTGATGGTACATCCCTAAGAGGAAGCACCTTGGCTTACCATTGGTTGGGATTGAAACATAGATAGGTGTCTGATATACCCTTTATAAATTATAGGGGTCAAAATACATGTTGTTTGATATGGGGAATTAGGGATTACACCTAAGGATGAGTCATGTCATATGAAGAAAAATGGTTTAGGCATATGCATAGGAGCTTCCCCGGTGAGATACATGGCATGTTTGGGGATTACACACGTGAGAAAACCATGGGAAGATAGTAGTACCGTGGATGTGGTTGGGGATTATGCATGGGGGCCGCCCAGGTGCCACCATAGAGTGGGAATGGTGTGGATGGAACTTACACATGGGGGATGCCCTGGAGCCACTATAGAGCTAAAATGGAGTGGAT
This sequence comes from Viscum album, assembly GCA_963277665.1. NCBI lineage: Eukaryota > Viridiplantae > Streptophyta > Magnoliopsida > Santalales > Viscaceae > Viscum > Viscum album. Next base: position 1,494,759,930 of record OY728135.1, on the reverse strand, counting down.
GGGGTTTATGTGTGGTCACTTCCTTGGTCCCTCTATAGAGAAACAATTGTATGGATGAGGAATATGTGTGGAAGCATCACCGGTGCCACTATGAAGAGACAATGTTGTGTTTGGGGATTATCTGTGGAAGCTTCCCTAGTTCCTCTATGGAGAAGAAATGGTGTTGATGGGGCTTATGCATGGGAGTGTCCCATTGTTCTTACTCATGTCAATTCACAAGATAATTCCATGTACATTACATGAGGTAGGATTATAGTTTATCTAACTATAAATAAATGATGTGTTCAAGGATTATTCAATGCAATTCCTATTATTTCATCGTTATATATGGCCAATAGGGATTCTTAAACTTGATTCATATGGAAACTTATTCAAGACATGTATTGTATGATACAGTTTGAATTCAAATAGTGTAGACTATAGGATGTGTTCTCATGATCATGACATGAGGTATCTTATGATTGAAACATAAGGAATCCTATTCATGATTGATAAGGTATTCTATAGTTTAAATTAATATAATGAGAACTGTTGGCATCTTATGCTTGGAACATAAGGCATCCATTATTTGGAATAAGAGGAGTGTTATTATTTTATATTGTTTTTACTATAGTTTATAGACATATTGAGAGGACTATTAGGAAAATTATTCTATGAAATGGATTGTGTGGGACTTAGGAAAGATTCTCTATTTCTGGTTCAACCTAGAATTGGGTCATGGTCATGAGGTTTTAAGGTATGCTTGACAAATGGTTTCACTAAATTTCTATGGGAATCCAAGATGAGAAACTCAAATAATGAAATGGTTAATGAAAAAAGAGTAGTGGGTCAACTCAATGTATTTTAGGGGTATAGAAAAGCATCCTGAATCATATTATTATAGGGGTTGATATGGGTGCTGCAAAAGGGATCAATCCAAAATTTCATCAACCCGTCCTAAAATATTTGTAGTGCAATTCTATATTTTTCAAGGGGTCAGTGTAGGTAGAAAATGGACTAGATTGGAGGCTCAAGACCATAGTCTAGAACTAATTTTGGGTAGAGGTGTAGGGATGGAGCCACCATGAAATGGACTGGAGAGAAAAATTTTAGGAGCTGTTTGTAGGGTCGGTCTTTGTGAAGGAACCTCATAGAAATCAAGGTCTCACGAAGGATAGGGATTCATGGAGTTGGAAGTCATGTGAAGGATGTCATGATTCCCAAGAGGATTGTTACATTAATTCTAAATGCTTCGTGAATCGTCATGTTTTTTAAAGGAACTTATTCCACTTCAAAGCACATATGCCTTCACCAAAGGCATCTCCACTTTTGGTTGAAGCTCTCAACAATAGAGTGGAAGAGTTTATGTGATTCTTAGGGACTCCATGGAAGATGGTATCATGATTCCCATGAGCATCACCAATTAGTATCGTGAGGATGAAACTTGTAGGTATATGCTCCTTTGAATGAATTAATTATGGTGGTATTTATTGGCAATGGAATCTCATGATGCTAAGAAGTGTTATACAATGAAATGGTGGGATCCATGATTGGTCGTGACTCCTTCAGAATCATGACATTATCCATCAAATTTCACCTCTATCATGGATCTTCATTGGACTCTCAAATAATTTCATCAAGTGTTTGCACAATCATGATGGTGGATCCCTGAACTAAACCTCCACAAACTGGACCTCTAAGAAAGGTCCATTGTGGATAGGATCTGTGAATGGGCTCTATGAACAATTTTTTAAGCCTAACTATGAATGTCCATAACTTCTAATCCACAACTGTATTTTTCTCTAGGACGAGTTGAATCAAATCATGTGAAATGGGAAAACTCATGGATTCTGTTTGTAATTATTTTATGAAATCATTGGATGTTTCCTTTTGGGATAAACAAATGACCTCTTAAGAATTGTTTCCAATAAGAATGAGGGGGGCGGGGAAGACAACATTATAAGAAAGGAGATAATTAAAATGCCTAGTTTTGGTACCACTAAATCTTGATCACATTGAGGAATCAAAAAAATAAAAAAATATAAGATATTTTGAGTCTCTCCTGCTGTAGGAAATAATATAAAATAGAAATTTATTCACCTGTATGAGAATGATAAACATCGGAGATTGTGTTGGGATCAGAATGGGACATCGATCACCTTCAGAAGTGTCATTGTTATGAATTCCATGGCTGGTGAGTGGACTATGCATATCTGACTTTATTCTCTATTTTTCTCTAGATTACGAATGGGATAACACTAGGAGTGTTTAATTCTACATCAATAGAGGGGAATGAAGTGTGTGAATCATTATTCCCATAATTATGAACCTGGAGAGAATGGAGTATCAGTATTGAATGATTGATGACCTTGTTCAAAACATAGTATCTACACCGATATCTTGAAAAGTGTAAAAAAAATGAAGGTCAACCACTAACCATGTTTGAGACATATATCCTAACCTGAAATGTCATCCATAGTCTTTGGAAATGTTGTCCCCAGAATTCATGTGATCTGAAGCGGCATAACAAGATTATTTGGGGAAGCTTCAAATATTAAAGAGGAAATAGATCCAAATGAGGGGCACAAAAAACATGGGAATGGAGTGATGGGAAGTTCAATTGGCTTCTAATACCCTTGTAATTATGCCACCATGGAATAGATCACATTAGTGTAGGTATATTGGTCTGAACAAAGATCAAACCCATCTTCTTGGGGGATTATCATAATGGATGCCATGAAACGGATAAAGGGACATGGGTGATATCTTAGATGACCGGAATCGAATGATGGGTTCTCAATGTAGGGAATATAATGTCTTGAATCCCTGAGTCGCGGAAAAAGAACACTGGATATATAGTTTTATGTCATATGTTATGTACAACAGACATGCAGTTTAACATTGTACGGTAAGAATAATACATTGTACAATTTATCATTATCTAATTTGGACACATCTCATAATTTAACTTTCTGTAACTAGGATGTTGAATATATTTTTATGTAATACTATATAGACCTTGGCCAATTGTGTAATTATTGTTGAACAGACTGATGAAATGTATATTTCTATACTATTTGTGTGGTGAAATGAAGATAAAACCGATTTGAATGAGCCAAAATATTCTTGCATACTATACAAGTATTATGGACTAGATGGGAAGGAGGCTTCCCAAAACATCTATTTGTAATGTAGTGTTAGGAAAAACCAATGATAATGAGGCCTTATAAGGCTTAGTACCACACCAAATTTCCTAATGAGTTTCCTAGTTTATGGCTATATAACATGAATTGAGAACCCCTTGTGTGGCTCAATGTAGAGACCTGAAGCCTGGCGTACATGGACATTACATTACTTTTGCAGAATACTTAGTACATAACAAAAACACACCCACAAGGATCGTAATAGTTTAGTGTCTTTGGAAACTCGGAATATAATCTTCTAATCGTGGTGAAAGATATTCAAAATCTCCCACAAAGATATTCCTTTTTTTTACCTAAAACCTTTCTTTATATCCTGGGGAAAAGAAAACATAAAAGGGTGATCTCAAATGCTCAGTAAGGGTAAACAAAAGAAATATCAATCACATCATATTCATAAGAACATAACATTTTGGAAATCTTAACCTGCAAAAGAGAGCATAATTTCATAACATGGGATAAATCATAGTAGTGAAATGAAATCCCAATAATCATAACATAAAACATGAAATTTTTTGGCATACACACATAATCATAGAGAATCATTTCTTATTAGTCAGGACTCATTGGAAAGACTATCTTAGTGGACAAAGCCCCTTTCTGAACTGAGTTCACTCCTTGTTTCAGTCCTATTTCACTGAACCGTTATAACCTACCATTCCGGCCATGTCTATTTCATGAGATATAAAATCTTTACCCAATGCATTGGAGGGAGATATAGGTCCCACCCATCTCATAATTATACCATTCTTATGTGTGCCACAAAATCATAAATCATATATCATTGCATAGACCATGTAATAAAAAAGGGAATCTCAAACATCATGACATCATAAAACAATTCATATAAGGAAAAGGAATTCATAAAAATATTTCCTTCACAACATAATCAAATCCATGTAATAATAGGGATAGAAACAGAACCCTTTATTATCTTATATGGAAAATAATTTTGATAAAACACTTGAACTCCATTCTTGAGGAAAATATCCTTTCTACTTCAAAAATAATTTTTCTTTCTTAACATGTCATACAATTCTAATCTAAAATAAGTTTATTAAAAATAAACTTGAAAACCTGTAAAGGAATATTCTTGGAAATAATTTTTTAAAAATCCATTCATGCCGTATAAGTTAAAAAACATTCTTCTCGTACTTTTGTCGGAAATGTCAAAAAAGTACCTCGTACGAAAAAAGACAAAAGATTCCTATCATATATGTTACTAAAAACACGCCTAAGGGTAAAATAGGATTTAAAAAATTGTAGGTGAATGGAAATAATATTACATATTGAGGAAACATGGATGTGGATGATAAAATACAACCCAGTAAATGCCAAAGTATAAACAATCTCGGATAAAAATGAGATTGTGATATTTCCCTTACCTTAGGTCCGATTTGCTTTGTAAGTGTCTGAACCTCCTGTATAATGATTTAAATAATGTCATTGACTTATTAAAGAATCATATTCATTTTTATTATATCATATATGACTTTATATTACCCGTTCTTTTGTAAATTCCATGTTAAAGAAGCGTTTTGGGTAAAATCGTTTCATTTATCATAGGTGTTTAGACTTGTTGTTCTTGACATTATTATTACTTATATCATGATTTACTTACATTCAGAATATAAAATATGGTTTATATATCATATATAATCAGTATATATATATAATAGATAGATAAATGAAATGAAACACACCGTTCATGGAGACGGTAGTCCGTACGTACGCATGAACGCTGTTTTCCTTTCCTTATTGTCTTGAATGGAAGTAAGTAGATGAAATATATATATACATAAATCCAGTAGATTTACCATGTCATATATTTCATTATTATTCATTATATATATACTTTATAATCATTCTAGAATTGTTAACATGGATAATGAATCTCATCGCGTCGTGGAGACGGTAGTCCGTACGTACGCACGAGCGATGATATCATTCCCATGGTTGTGGAATTGTGTTTAAGTGTATGTATACTATTTCAGTATCAATATCACTTTATAATAATCATATATAGTAACTCATTACACCATTATATTCATCCAATTAAGGTGGTGGTGGAAAATAGATTGCACCACGACGTGGAGATGGTATTCCGTACGTACGCACGCGCGGTGATTTCATTTTTCCGTAGGATGGATAGAAGGTTAATTAGAGTTGTTTCATATTTATAATAACATATCATTATATAATAAGTACATATGTTATTACTTTATCATGAATCAACTAAATAAAAGATGTTTAAGAAGAATGAAATTGAAAAATATCGGTAATGGATATTACCTCTTTTTGACGTGCCTTCACTTAACCTCCACTTAAAGAACTGAGGATGGTCTTTGAAGAATACCAGGACCTCTAGGATGATACTAGGGAATTGGAGAAGATATTTGGTAGGTTTTTGTCCAAGATTGAATTCTCAAATTGGTGTGAGGAGGAGAGGGAGGAGGTGCCCTTTTATAAGGGAGCAGAGGGGCACCTTAGGAAAATCTCAAAATATTATTTTATTTTAAGGTCAAATTCGGTTTATAATGGTTCCAGAAGGTCTTATTTCGAATATATAGTGGGGATGGGTCGAAATCCTTTCATCCAATAGGATTTAGACAAGTTTAGGTTATTATTTTAACCTTATCAATTAGATTTAACTCTAAGTTAAATAATTTAACTTTTACCGTGTCTTTTTGTTTTCTTACACTATATGGTTAATAAACTTACCATAACAAGCCAAACTAACCCCAAGTTGTTTATTATTAATATATCTATCCTTATCTAAGTCTTTTGGCCGAACCATAGATTTTTAGGAATTAAATAACAATTAATAATATAATATTTGTTTTAAAAACTAATTTATGTCAATTTTGACACTATTTGGTACATGATTTTTATGAAATTTATAACAGAATGATAAGTTCGAACCAAGTTACTTATATCAACAATAACATGTCATATTAACCTAAAAAATTAATGTAAGTCATAAAAAGTCTCAAATTATATTTATTTGGGCATTTATAACATCAATTATATCAATATTTCATTAATAAGACAATTACTGCATTATCTTTGTGTCATAATAAATGATAATTATTTAATCTCTAAAAATTATAAATAAATTCCTATTATGTATATAATTGTATTAGATTTATGGAAAATATTCAGGTTCTATGTTTCATGAAGTTATCACCAGATTAAAATTATTATACTTATAATATTTAAGAAAGTGACATGTTGTCCCATTCTTTGGTTTTAATAATAATTAAATTATTTTCATTGAAAAAATTTAATTAAATGAATCTAATACGACCCTTAGGTGATATGGGTCTAATTTTAGTCATCCAATAGGATTTTGACATTTTTTAGGGTAATTTTAAAATATTATATTTATCCTTAATTACTCGATTTACCTTTAACTATGGTAAATAAAATTTACCGTAGTTACTATTCATAATTCCCAAAAATAAAAAGTATCTTATTAACATAATTTGGATCAACTGATTCCAAATATGGAATCCATTTTTCCAAATTCAATACACAGAAGTTTCAGAAATTAAATTAAAATTAATCCCGTTGTCGAAAGAAAACGGGTTTTTCATTAAAACATGGCAAAAGATTGAATTGATTTAACGTACGAATTCAAGGTAAAATCAATGCTAATGACATACATTATATTAAATGGTAAAAATATATTCTATTTATAATTTAAAACCATTCAATATTATAATTTAACCACATAAGATTTTACGATCAAAAAAGTTGTTTTCAATTAAAATATAGCGTGTTTTTACTATTCATTAAAATATGAAAGTTATCAGAAAAATATCAAAACATTATCTAATGTAAATTTTTATATCCTGATTCAAAAGAAAAATTTTATTTTCTAAAATTAAACTTATAAACATGTCAAAAACTAGATTTAAAGTGGGCGCGCCATCAAAAGGCGGCAAAACTGCATTTTTTGAAAAATACTTATTTTACCCGAAAAATTTATTTTGTTCTTATACCATGTTCTAGAAATGAGTAAGATGAATAATAATGTTATAAAATTCAAAATTTAGTTAACACTATTTATAACGGCTAGTTCATAACAATATTATAATAATATATCGTTGTTTAGTAAAACCCAGTATTGCGTACAACACACACTATCGAGGAAGGTCGCGATGGCGTGTAATGCAAGCCGAGTCAGGGTTGCGTGTTGCGCAAGAATCCTTCATTGTTTCGTATAACAAAATCCAACCATATTTCATTTATACATTGAATATATATATATATATACTCAATGTTGCGTAGAATAACTATTATCAAAATTGTGCGTAACACGATCCAAGAATAGTGTTGCGTATACTGCAAGCAAATACGGTGTTGCGTATAGCGCAACGTAATCTTGGTGTAGCACAAGAACTTAATGAAATTAAAAGAATATTTTTCATAAAATCTCAGGGTGTTACATTCTACCCCCCTTAAAATGAATTTCTCCCTCGAAATTCTTCGGCGTTATAAATGGTTTACTAATCGAATTTCTGTTTAATAGAAACCCACATCGTAAAAAGGAATAACAAAACATGGATATTAAAAACTAAAGTATGAAATGTAATGGTTACCCAAATTAACACATCACAGGGTTTCCACGTAGGAGAACATAGGTGAAAATATGGATATGGAAGAAAAATCTAACCATCAAATTCTGATGGAGAGTGGTAGAGAACATGGCTATGAAAAGCCAACAATCACAAAGCTATAGATTTTTGATGATCTAAGGTACCATCTGATTAATCGGATATAAGGGAACTAGGAAAACATTTTTGGTTTTCATGATCATTTCCCTAAAGTTGATGAATTAAAAGAAATACTTGCATGATTTTGGTACAATCTCACTGTTGTTCGTGAATTGAACAATTTCCACTTCATCCCTTACAGAAATGAAGTTGAATTTGTTATTCGTGATGTGTTAGTAGATCATGTCATATAATGATGGGTCACTCCATCTCTTTCAAACAAAAGGTTAGAAAAATTTATAAGTCCATCTTATGGTTAGATTAATCGTATATGGTTCCAAAAATGAACTTATAATTCATATATCATACCGCTTAATAAAATAAAACTAGTTTATACTAACCAGGGACTTCCTGTAGGACAGTGGTAGGCGATAAAGGCAAGTCACACTTCGGTTGTGGGTTTGATTCCCACAGCCTTGTCCGACGCGATGGGCTGTCGCCCATCCTGCAGGTTGTCCTTTTTCTAAAACTACCTTACTATAAAATCCCATCAGTAATATCGAAAAAAGTTATATCCTTAAACAATACTTAGCATATGTCCAACATAATCCATTCCAATATTTTGGCTTATCTAAAATACTTCGGTCCAAGCTCATAGTATAAAGAAACTGATTACTTGAAATGTCATCAACCAAGAATGTGAATACCATCATTTACCCCCATATATATATATATTGTTGGTCACATTCCAATCATGTGAATACCTTAATCATGTATTTTCTTGAAAAAATGAATACCCATTGAACCATAGTGAAAACATGAATGCAGTTAAAAGTTAACACTTTCCACATACCAAAATCCTCAAAATTCTATATACTCAAACCATGATATCACTTAGTCCTTATATCAATCATGAGCTCATGAATACTGTCAAACATTTCATTTTCTCCTTATCCCTTCATTATGCGCATATCATCTGCTTTCAAAAATATTTGAATCACTTTTCATGGTTATCGATACCTTAAAATTATTGAAAACCTAATAGAATAATACAACAATAAAAGTACCTCAACAACATTATTCTTGAATACCAATACATAAACACTTCTATCCATCCTCTTCAATTATTGTCCTGGAATAAGTCCTTCCTCGATTTAGAAGTAACTTTTTAGGTCAGGGAATGGAGTTGGGTAATGCCCATGTTCTCCACAAATAATACATTAAACTCCATAACAGTCTGTCACTCTATGACCCTTTTCTCCACACAGATAACATCGATCCCTCCATTTGAGGTATTCCTCAAGGTTCTTCTTCCCTTCTTTAGAAATCTCAATCTTCTTTGCTTTATGCTCCTCAACATGTGATCATGCATAATAGTCTATCACCCTCTTCCTTGATGAATTAGGTATACCACTAAATTTCACCTTGTTAATCATATATCATGATGAATGATTCAGCATAATCACAATATCTTTCTCTATAGGCATTACACAATTTTGTTTCTCATAGTCACCAATTTTTCCATTGGATTCAATGTTAACCGAATTCCTTCTGGTTCCCTCCATTAACTAAAACACAAAAATAATTCTGTGAGAGGAAAAAAACATGCTAGAGAAAACAACATAGTAGAGGGGAAGTACCCTCAATATCTAACATCTTATGTTAAATTATAAGATCTTTAGCGTAATTCTAGGACTATAAACTATACGTATACTTAACCTTAGAGGCATCCCTAGACATACCTTAGAAATATCTCTAGGGATCTCACTAAAGTTCTCGCATCCTAGTTTCCAAAGGTTGACTAAACCTTTCCTCTGATACCAACTTTAGAGACCCGAATCCTGACGTACATGTACATTACATTAATTTTGCGGAATACTTAGTACATAACAAAAACAAACACACAAGGATCGTAATAGTTTAGTATCTTTGGAAACTCGGAATATAATCTTCTAATCGTGGTGAAAGATCTTCAACATCTCCCATAAATATCTTCCCTTTTTTTACCTAAAACCTTTCTTTATATCCTGGGGAAAAGAAAACATAAAATGGTGAGCTGAAATTATCAGTAAGGGTAAACAAAAGAAATATCAATCACATCATATTCATAATAACATAACATTTTGGATATCTTAACCTGTAAAAGAGAGCATAATTTCATAATATGGGATAAATCATAGTAGTGAAATGAAATCCCAATAATCATAATTTAAACATGAAATTTTGCGACATACACACAAAACCATAGAGAATCATTTATTATTAGTCAAGAATCATTGCCAAGACTATCTTAGTGGACAAAACCCCTTTCTGAACCGAGTTCACTCCTCATTTCAGTCCTGTTTCACTGAACCGGTATAACCTACCATTCCAGCCATGTCTATCTCATGAGATATAAAATCTTTACCCAATGCATTGGAGGGAGATATAGGTCCCACCCATCTCATAATTATACCATTCTTATGTGTGCCACAAAATCATAAATCATACATCATTGCATAACCCATGTAATAAAAATGGGAATCTCAAACATCATGACATCATAAAACAATTCATATAGGATAAAGGAATTCATAAAAATATTTCCATCACAACATAATCAAATCCATGTAATAATAGGGATAGAAACAGAACCCTTTATTATCTTATATGGAAAATAATTTTGATAAAACACTTGAACTCCATTCTTGAGCAAAATATACTTTCTACTTCAAAAATACTTTTCCTTTCTTAACATGTCATTCAATTCTAAACTAAAAGAAGTTGATTAAAAATAATCTTGAATACCTTTAAAGGAAGATTCTTGGAAATAATGTTTTAAAAATCCATTCATGCCATATAAGTTAAAAAACATTCTTCTTGTACTTTTGTCGGAAAAGTCAAAAAAGTACCTCGTACGAAAAATGACAAAAGATTCCTTTCATATCTTTTACTAAAAACTCACCGAAGGGTAAAATAGGATTTAAAAAATTGTAGGTGAATGGAAATAATATTACATATTGAGGAAACATGGATGTGGATGATAAAATACACCCCAGTAAATGCCAAAGTATAAACAATCTCGGATAAAAATGAGATAGTGATATTTCCCTTACCTTAGGTCCGATTAGCTTCGTAAGTGTCCGAACCTCCTGTATAATGATTTAAATAATGTCATTAACTTATTAAAGAATCATATTCATTGTTATTATATCATATATGAATTTATATTACCCGTTCTTTTGTAAATTCCATGTTAAAGAAGCGTTTTGGGTAAAATCGTTTCATTTATCGTAGGTGTTTGGACTTGTTGTTCTTGACGTTATTTTTACTTATATCATGATTTAGTTACTTCCAGAATATAAAATATGATTTATATATCATATATATTAAGTATATATATATATATATAATAGATAGATATATGAAATGAAACACACCGTTCATGGAGAGGGTAGTCCGTACGTACGCATGAACGCTGTTTTCCTTTCCTTATTGTCTTGAATGGAAGTAAGTAGATGACATATATATATATATATACACATAAATCTAGTATATTTACCATGTCATATATTTCATTATTATTCATTATATATATACTTTATAATCATTCTGGAATGGTTAACATGGATAATGAATCTCATTTCGTCGTGGAGACGGTAGTCCGTACGTACGCACGAGCGATGATATCGTTCCCATGGTTGTGGAATTGTGTTGAAGTGTATGTAAACTATTTCAGTATAAATATCACTTTATAATAGTCATATATAGTTACTCATTACAACATTATACCCATCCAATTAAGGTGGTGGTGGAAAATAGATTACACTACGGTGTGGAGACGGTATTCCGTACGTACGCACGCGTAGTGATTTCCTTTTTCCGTAGGATGGATAGAAGGTTAATTAGAGTTGTTTCATAGTTATAATAACATATCAGTATATAATAAATATTGATGTTATTACTTTATCATGAAACAACTAAATAAGAAGAATTTGAAGAAGAAAGAAATTGAAAAAGATCGGTAATGGATATTACCTCTTTTTGACGCGTCTTCACTTAATCTCCAATTAATGTACTAAGGATGGTCTTTGAAGAAGACCAGGTCCACTAGGATGATACTAGGGATGTGGAGAAGAGATTTTGGAAGGGTTTGGCCGAGCTTGAATGCTCAAATTGGTGTGAGGAGGAGAGGGAGGAGGTTCCCTTTTATAAGGGAGGAGAGGGGCAGCTTAGGAAAATCTCAAAATATTATTTTATATTAAGGTCAAATTCGATTTATAATGGTTCCAAAGGGTATTATTTAGAAGATAAAGTGGGAATGGGTCAAAATAATCTCATCCAATATGATTTAGACAAGTTAAAATTATTATTTTAACCTTATCAATTAGATTTAACTCTAAGTTAAATAATTTAACTTTTACCGTGTCTTTTTGTTTTCTTACACTATATGGTTAATAATCTTACCATAACAAGCCAAACGAACCCCAATATGCTTATTATTAATATATATATCATTATCTAAGTCATTTTTCCGAGCCTTAGATTTTTAGGAATTAAATAACAATTAATAATATAATATTTTTTAAAAAACTAATTTATTTCAATTTTGACACTATTTGGTACATGATTTTTATGAAATTTATAACAGAATGATAAGTTCGAACCAAGTTACTTATATCAACAATAGAATGTCATATTAACCTAGAAAATTAATTTAAGTCATAAAAGGTCTCAAATTACATTAATTTTGGCATTTATAACATCAATTATATCAATATTTCATTAATAAGACAATTACTCCATCATCTTTTTGTCATAATAAATGATAAGTATTTAATACCTAAAAATTCTAAATAAATTCCTATGATGTATATAATTGTATTATAGTTCTGGAGACTATTCATGTTAGAAGTTTCATGAAGTTTATCAGTAGATTAAAATTATTATACTTATACGATTTAAGAAAGTGACATGTTGTCCCATTCTTTGGTGTTAATAATAATTATATTATTTTCATTGATAAAACTTAATTAAATGAATCTAATCTGACTCTTAGGTGATATGGGTAAACTTTTAGTCATCCAATATGATTTTGAAATTTTTTAGGGTAATTTTAAAATATTATATTTACTCTTAATTACCCGATTTACCATTAACTATGGTAAATAAAATTTACCGTAGTTACTATTCATAATTCCCAAAAATAAAAAGTAGCTTATTAACATAATTTGGATCCACTAATTACAAATATGGAATCCATTTTTCCAAATTCAATACACAAAATTTGTAGAAAATAAATTAAAATTAATCCCGTTGTCGAAAGAAAACGAGTTTTTCTTTAAAAAATTGCAAAAGATTGAATTGATTTAACCTACGAATTCAAGGTAAAATCAATGCTAATGACATACATTATATTAAACGGTAAAAATATATTCTATTTATACTTTAAAACCATTCAGTATTATAATTTAACTACATAAGATATTACGATGAAAAAAGTTGTTTTTAAGTAAAATATAGCATGTTTTTAGTATTCATTAAAATTTGAAAGTTATCGGAAAAATATCAAAACTTTATCTAATGTAAATTTTTATATCCTGATTCAAAAGAAGAATTTTATTTTGTCAAATTAAACTTATAAACATGTCAAAAACTATATTTAAATTGGGTGTGCCATCAAAAGGCGGCAAAAGTTCATTTTTTGAAAAATACTTATTTTACCTGAAAAATTTATTTTTTTCTTATACCATGTTCTAGAAATGTGTAAGATGAATAATAATGTTATAAAATTCAAAATTTAGTTAAGACTATTCATAACGGCTAGTTCATAACAATATTATAATAATATATCATTGTTTAGTAAAACCCAGTATTGCGTATAACACACACTATCGAGGAAGGTCGCGATTGCGTGTAATGCAAGCCAAGTCAGGGTTGCGTGTTGCGCAATAATCCTTTGTTGTTTCGTATAACAGAATCCAACTATATTTCATTTATACATTGAATATATATATATATAATCAATGTTGCGTAGAATAACTATTATCAAAATTTTGTGTAACACGATCCAAGAATAGTGTAGCGTATACTGCAAGCTAATACGGTGTTGCGTATAGAGCAAGGTAATCTTGGTGTAGCACAAGAAATTAATGAAATTAAAAGAATATTTTTCATAAAATATGGGGGTGTTACACTCAACCACATCAGTACCCACCCTACCAGAACTATGAGACCAACTAGAGAAATGCTCATTGTAGGAAACTCGAAATGGTAAAAGGGGTTTACCTGACATGTGGGAGGTCACGTTTTGAGTGACACAAATAATGAAATCCCTCCATGATACCAGAGTGTGGAAAGGAGGTAAGTCAGGACTTGCATTATCTATATGAATTGGTGACTGGTGTGTAGGTATTCACTATTGAATATGTTCGAAACATAGGAACCAAAAACCTACCAGTCATGAATGCGGTGAGAAAACATAGGATCAACCATTGAATTGGTCTGAAGCACTGGATTCGCTATTTTCTTCCAAAGATCCATCTTTTTTTTGGTCAAGGATGGGAGGTGAGACAATAATAACATGAGACCATCCCCATTTGGGGGTCCATATAAATTTTTAAGAGTTGGAAAACCATAACAAAAAAGACTCAATGTATGCTATGGGGTTCAGTAGAGAGTGATAATCAAACACAGGCACTGCAGACAGTTTAAGGCCATATTAGGTGGACCAAAACCGGGGATGAGAGGCCAAAAGGTTTAATAACATAGGGTTATTCCAGAAGAAAAAATTTATTGGCATTTCTACATATCCTTTATGTATATGAATCCATCCAAATATAGTTCATGAAATATATGCACATATTTTATATTAATATGGAATGTACCATAAAGGCTCACATTCCAAGGAACCTGTTTGGTATTGGAGAGAAATAAACTGATGTGAATGAAGTATAAAGAGGTCTAAATTAACACAACACATTCCATAGGTGACTCACATATAGTTTAATTACAAAATTATTAGACTGTAAATGGGTCCATGTGTCTAAAAGATTGATGAAAATGCAGCTGAACCCAAGGAAAATGTGTGTGGACATTTCAACGTGTCCCATATGGATGAGAATCACCGCACATGTAGTTCTAAACATAATATGGTGAGAGGCCAACATAGGTGGGGTTAATTCTATCTAGAGACGAAACCAAGACATAATATTATTATCATAGGAAATAATGGGCTTGTTCATTCTATGGATGCATTTTAACAACATCTGTTTAGGGCATTGGATATTAGATTATGGTCATTATGTTTGGACGGACAATACAGATATATCAAGTGATCGTGTATAATTTAGTGTTAAGAAAATGAAAATGTGAATGAGTCGAATGAGGCTCCAAACCAATTGACACAACATTAAAAAGACATGAACACGATTTAAGGTTTTGATTCTTGTACTATAGTCTCTCTTTTAAGGTCTTAGAGTTTGGGCCTAGGGGAGGTTGTGCCCCAGAATGGGTACATGTGGCATGATGGAGTAATAAATCTAAAACAAATGAAGGAATAAGAGTCCCAATGACACACAATTTGTTTTCAAGAAGGCCTTCTAGATTATCCCTGTAAACATCAGTTTGGAATTCATGTAAGGAATACATGACATGATGGAGCCCATGAGGATCACATGCAATAAACGAGGACTGAGGGAGAAAAAAAGATGTAGTGAATTTTAATTTGGAACCAAATAAAAAGTGTACATGAATTTTTATGTATCCCATATGTATGGTAATCAAGTAACACATAGTTCTTGAGAAATATCTCCCCGCGTAGGTTTAACCCATACACAAGGAAGGGGTATAATTTTTTTCATTTCTTATTTTATTTCTTTCATTGTTTTTTGGAGTTGCTGGATTAGGGTATAAATTACTAGAATCACTAAGTATCATGTGTATTAAGGAATAATTATGTATTTAGTTATTACAACAAGTCACGTTAGATGAATGATGTCTAAAGTGATTCCCTCTCTGGTGAGGAAAACATGCGATTGTGACATTTTTTATCATGCATCGAGGATGTTAACTATTACACAGTTTTAAGTAATTCAAATTGGAAATGTATTCTATATTTTTCACCATCATGTGTCTTGTACAAAGATTCAACTGTTTAAGGTCGTATGAAAGAACTTGTTGGTTCAGTTTAAAGTCATGCGGTAAGGATGTTGGTTGCTGCACAGTTTACTATCATGAAACAATGGCATTGGGGGAGTGGTACATTGAGAGGAATGATTATGATGTGTATTCTATAACCTAACATTATATAAGACCAAATATTCTCATTCTACACAATACATTCCCAATCAAGACCAATACATAGTTTAAAGTTGTGATTTTTTTACATTTACTCATAGTTTACATCATATGGCATGGACTATGAGCCCAGTTTAACATTGTCTTCTTTGAACATTAATACTCTATAGTTTAAAGTGAAGAAACTATGACTGTAGGGGTTGTATATGGTTTAAGATAATAATACTTGGACCTACTATAAACAGTTTAGGGTCATGTTTATAGGACCATAGTCTCTTAGTTTATGTTCATAGAGATCATATTAATGGATGAGGATTATAAAGCAGAAATATATAGTGTGGTGTCATGAAAAAACCTAACCTGAAGGAGGCTGAAGAAAGACCAACATCACACAACAAATTTATGAGAAGAACATGAACATTGTTTAATGACATTATTCTTCGACTTGAGGTATCTAGTTTAAATTCATACAACTCTGATCCTGAGGGAGATGATTCCAAAAAACTAGAGACGTGTAGCAATACAAAAATAACCCAACATGAATGAGGGATAATGGAGGATCATGCCGCATAAAAAATTTCTAAGTAAAACACCACACACTTTTTAAATTCCTCATGATTGGAATAGTGAACCCAGTTTAACGTTGTGTTCCAGGGATGTGAACTCCTAGTTTACGGTCATTGGTTTTGGACTTGTTAGATTGTACAACTCCTCCTGGAGGGTAAAAACCCTACCGAGACTCCTAATCCCATGTGTGTTAATCTTGAAGTTGGAAACAAGGAGTGGTGTGAGGATTTCTCAAAATCATGGAAACATATAATAAGGGAGATGAATTATTAGGTCGAGAATGTACCAATGACTCTAGCCTTCCTACTCAATGCATTTAGATGTATGGAGGGTTAAAACCAAGGGTGTTGGGAGTTCAACTTGGATATAAGGAGGTGGAAAGGAGAAAACTCATGTCTTATGATATTAAGATCATGAAATGGGTGACTGATGGGAAGGAACCACTATTGACCAAATTCAAAACACATGATCCAAAACTACACCAGAAAAATATGAGGAAATAAAATGAATAATCAGCCATTGATCATATTCTAAACACAGGGACCAAAATTCATTTAAAAGGTCTGGTCAGGGGTTTCCAAGGATAAGAGGTTATCCATTTTGTCCAAGAACCATTATTGTGAGGGAACCCCTTTAGATGTGGGAAATTATTGGATTATGGGATGAGAAAAATTTTAAGTGTGGAGATGGATTGGGGGAGTTTCCTAATTGAATAAAACACTCTTGGGTTTAAACTACAATGCATTTTTGAATATCGGTAGGGAAAATCAGGATGTGGGATTCGACATGTCCCCAAGGATTGGGTTGTTTATGGAGAATAAAATTCCATATGAATGAAGGTTATGTGACCCTAGTGATAAAAAATAGTTTAAGGCCAGGTTGGTTGGGGTGAAGGCTCTTAGTTTGTAGTCATAGATTTTAGACCATCACAAACAATTTAATTTCATGTTTCTTGGGACACAGCTTTGTGTATCTTGACCGTATGGGTAAACATTCCACCATGACTCATAAGACTATGTGATTTTTTCTCATCATGGGAAACAAAGAGTGGTAATGTTATTTACCAAACATATGGAAGCACATAGTATGAGAAAGAAAATGTCCTTTTGAAAATTTCCCAACAACACTGACCTTCTAACACAACATGATTGAATTCCAGGAGGGGTAACTGTGAGGGTGTTGGAGTTCCACGAGAACATAAGGAAGTGGAAAGTGTGAATAATGATTCCAACTATCTAGAATATAATGAGATAGGAATGATGATGAAGGATTACTCTTAACCCTATTTAAAACACATCATCCATATCGTATTACCTAGAATGGAGAAAAACAAAAGAGGTTCAACAACTTACCATGTTCGATAACACATGAACTATCTCAAAATATTATAGAAATTATTCAAGAGTGTTGGCCCACGATGGTAGGTAAACCATTATTCAAATAAAATATTCCATTAAGGGGTCCCTTAAAATGTGGAAAAGGACGAGGATCTAAATAAATGGATATGTGAAGTGTGCAGATGGATTGATAGAATATACATAATGAATACAACACTCTAGGATCTACTCCACAGTTTATTTGATCACATAAGTGGGGTGTATCAGATAGAGGGAGTCAAACCCTTTCTCAAGGATTAGGGTCTTGAAGTAGTTCTTGATTGTGGCATGGTAGTTGTCCAATGCTGAATTTTGAGTGCTATCTCATATGGTATCTCATTGAATAACATAGTTTCACATTAGGCAACAGGATGTAGAGATGTATGATGATTATCATATGATGAATATTGTGATATACACATAGGTAAAGGCTATAGTTTAACATTGTGTCCTGAGGATGATAATTATTTAGTTCAATGTCATATGGTAAGGACGTTACATCATACCATTTAATTTCTTGGGATTAGGATGAGCAGTGTCTAAAGTTTATGGTCACATAGATTTGACCACGTTGATTGTGTTTTTAGGTCTCATAGATTTGACGAAAATTTCAAAACATTTAACGTAATGTGATCAACACATTGTCCAACAGTCTAAAAATATGTGACTAATACAATTGTTGATACACTGTTTAATGTCATGCTACATGGACATTGGACTACAAGGATTGCTTCAGTAGAAGGATGATCATCTCTGCCCCGTTCTAATGGTTTGGGGTACTTGATGATCAGGGGGAACCCATACATTGGATTTCCACAAAATTCCAATTGTATACGTGCTGATGTTCAATGGGCGTGAGCTTAGATATGTCATGGGGAACATTCTATGAGCTGGTGTTGGGGTATTAGGAATTCCATTTGTGGTCTGTGATGGAAATAATTGTTGGGAGGGTCAACCTGACTTACCTTACATAAGAATGGGGTCTCAATCCGGTATAGATGAGCCCACAAATTCATGTTGATATAAGGATGACATGGAGTTCCCCGAGGGTGGTATAGGTCACCCATGATGTTGATGTGAGGTCAACTGTTGTAGGGAAGATAACATTCCATCATTCTGGTGGGGTGACAGAGCCCGAGAAGCATGGAATCACAAATTGTCAGTATGACGGGGATATGGAGCATGGATGGAATTCAATCCAGGATCATCGGTATGATTGGGTGATAGATCCCAGAAGGCATGGAAACATGTAGCATCAGCACGATGGGATGTCAGAGCCCATAAGGCATGGAATCTTAGATCTTTGGAATGACGAGGCAATGGATTATATAAGCTATGAAATCATGGATCATTGGTATGATGGGGTGATGGAGGACTAGAGGCATGGAATACTAATGTTTTATTATGACATGGTGATATATCCTGGGAGGCTTGGAATCCTATACCATTAGTTTTATGTGGCAATGGATCCCAAGAGGCGTGGGAACCAATATCATCAGTACAATGTGGAATTGGAGAATGAGAGGAATGGATTATTGGAGCATCTATAAAATGGAGAGACGGATCCATGAATACATGGAAGCATGGATAGTCATTATGATAGGGTAATGGAGATAGAAGGAATATAATCCTAGATCATTGACAAGATAGGATGATGGAGCTTGGAAGGCTTGGAATCAGAGAACATCAGATTGATGGGGAAATGGAGCCTCAGAGGTGTGGCATCCTGGAGTTCATGATTGATGATGTGATGGATCCCTAGTGGCTTACATGATTGGATTATTAGTACGATGGGGATATGGGGTTTTATAGGTGTTTAATCCTTGAGTACTGGTATGATGGGCTGACATAACCCTAGAGGCATGGATTCCTGGAATGGAAGTATGATGGGGCGATGGAGCCTAGAAGGCATGGAAGCCTGAAGGATTTGTATTATAGGGTGATGGATCCCAAAAGATAATGAATCATAGATCATCAGTATGATTGGATTATGGATCCTGGGAGGCATGGAAAACAAAATTGTCGGTATGATTGGGAGATAGAGCCTTAAAGTCATGGAATCCTAGATCATCGGTACAATAAGGTAATGGATCCTAAGTGATGTGGAATCCTGGATAATCATATCTAAGGGGAGATGGGGTCCTAGATGTCTGGAAGTCTGGAGTGACATCCCATAATATAGAGTAACAGATCATGGATATTATCGACCTACCCCAAATATTGGTTCTTGGGAGAAAGGCATGACTTTTTCATAGGGAATACCTCCATGACGGCTTGTGATAGTGGCATGGGTAGCACCACTATGCTGGTCGATGTTGTTGTGGGGAGGGATGTTTCATAGATTGATTATGGAATTGGGATGACCTAAATGATGGTTGATGATATGTTAGGGAGAACCACTATAATGGTTGATGATGGAAATGGGGAGGACCTCTGTTTTAGATGATGGCACTGTGGGGAGGAATTTCATAATGGTTACTGGTGTTGAAGGTAAGGACCTCTATGTCTGATGATGGAAATGAAGGGAGGACCTCCACAATGGCTTATGGTGGCAACATAGATGACCTTTGTTCTAGATAATAACTTGGCAGACCTCTACACTGGATGATGGTGGCTATAGGGATGAAATTCACACTGGTTTCTCATGGAAATGTGGAGAACTTCCATGCAGGATGATGACAATGTAGGGAGGACCACCACGATGGCATCCGATGGAAATGGAGAGGACGTATATACCGGATTACAGTGTTGAGGGTTAGATCTCTGCATTGGATCATGATGGAAATGGGGTGGACCTATGTGCTGGATGATGGCATTGCGGGCAGTACCACTACAATGGATGATGATTTCAATGGGGAGGAGCACCATGCAAGGTGATGGTAGCATGGGGGGGACCTCTACAATGGTTGTTGATGGTGATAAATAGGACCTCCATGTTGGATTGTGGTAGTATGTGGAGGACCTCTATAATGGCTACTGATGGTGATGAGGAGGACCTATATGCTGAATAATATCAGTATGGGGATCACTATTGTAATGGAAGTTGATGGTGATGAGGAGGACTTCTATGCTGGATGACGGAAGTGTGGGGAGGACCTCCAGAATAGCTACTGAGAGTGACATGCAGGACTGTCATGCCAAATGATAGCATAATAGGGAGGACCTCTTCAATGGCTACTGGAGGAGATGAGGAATGCCTTTCTCCTATATGATGGAACTGTAGGGAGGACATTTGCAGTGAATGATATTGATGATGGGGAGGACCTTCATGCCGAATTATAGTGTTTTAGGTAGAACCTCTGCATTAGCTAATGATGGTGATAGGGAGGACCTCTGTTATTGTGATCATTATCATGGGATAGCCTGAAATGGACTCTACTAGTATTGAAAATGTGCCATTGGTGAGGAGATGATGCAGTCAAAGGTTGTTTCCCCCTACGTGCCCCATGAGTGCGACGGTGTTGGAGAAGAGCTTATGAAGTCATGGGTGCTTTCCCCCAGCACATCCCATGATGGTGGTGGTGTCGGCAAGGAGCCGATGGTGTGTGTGTGTGTGTGTGTTGGGGGGGGGGGGGTTCCTCCTACACGACCTACAGTAGCAGCGATGTTATAAAATATCCAATGAAGTTACTAATATTTTCTCCCTATACAGATCAACAAGGACTGATGTTTGTGGGGGATATGATCAAGTTAGGTGTGGTTTCACCATACATATCCCCTGAGGGTGCCAGTGTTGGTGGTTATATAATGGATTTAGGGGGTGCTTTCCCCCTATGAAGTCCATAAGGGTGGTAGTGTTGGTGAGGAGATGATGGAGTTCGTGGGATGTTTCCTCCATCATGGCCCATGAGGTTGGATCTATCAGAGATGATATTATGTAGTCGAGGGTGGTTTCCCCCATCCCTTTCCTATGAAATAGGTATTGTCAGTGAGGAGCTGATAGAGTCGGGGGGGGGTGTTGCACCTAGCAAGGCCCATGAAGTAAGTGGCATCATCTATGATCTGAATGAGTTTTGGGGGGGGGGGGGGGGTTGTTTCCCCTATATGGAACATTAGGGTGGTAGTTTTAGTGATTAGTTGATGGAGTCGGGGGTTTGATTCCCCAACACAGCCCATGAGGGTGACAATTTCAATGAGTACATGAATGAGGTGGGTTTGATTACATTTGGTGTGGCCCATGGGGGAGGTGGCGTCGTCAAGGAGACGAATGAGTTGGTGGGTGGATTCCCCCATACAACCCATGAGGTATAAGGTTTTGGTTAACATTATAAGGTGTTTATGGGTGGTTTCCCCATATGTGACTCTTGATGGAAGTGGTTTCAATGAGGAGATGATGGAGTCAAAGACGGTATCTCCTATAAGGACCCTGAGGGTGGAGGTGTTGGCGAGGAGTCGATGGTTCCTGGCCTTCAAACACCCAATGTTACTCTTCATATCACATATGTAGGGGAGTGGATTCGCCTGTGTGATGCATCAGTTCGGTCATGCTTGACATTTTTTACCAATGCATAGTTTTAGGAGAAGAGATTCACATCAGGTTCACCATTTTGTTTCTGACTCATTCGCTATCGGGGTACACATCATCATAATGACACACATTTGTTTCCCTATATTTTTTAGTTTTTAAAGTTAAGAAGACTTCACCACCATGTATATTCATGTTGGCTCCTTGATCGAAATGGAATAATGGGATGTCATTTCTTCCTTGCATGGATTCCTCCATGCATGTTGTCGAGGTTGGTTTCCCCCATCCATTTCCCGTTAAGGAGTTATTGTGGGTGAGGAGATGATGGAGTCGGGGGGGGTGGTGTTTCACCTAGCAAGGCCCATGAAGTAAGTGGCATCATCTGTGATCTAAATGAGTGTTGGGGGGGTCACCTATATGACACATTAGGGTGGAAGTGTTATTGATGAGTTGATGGAGTCGGTGGATGATTCCCCAACGTGGAGCATGAGGGTGACTATGTCAATGAGGACATGAATGAGGTGGGTTTCATTACGCCCAGAGTGGACCATGAAGGAGTTTGCATCAGTGAGGAGATGAATGAGTTGGTTGGTGGATTCCCCCCACACAACCCATGAGGTCGTTGGTTTTGGTAAGGAATCTATGGTGTTCATGTGTGGTTTCCCCCTATGTGACTCATGATGTAAGTAGTTTCAATGAGGAGTCGATGGACCTGGAGTTGGATTCCCCTAAATGGCCCATGAGGGAAGAGGTGTTGGGAAGGAGTTGATGGTTCCTTATCTTCACTCACCCAATGTTACTCATCATCTCACATATTTAGGGGAGTGGATTCACATGGGTGATGCATCAATTCAGTCATTACTGGTATTTTTCATCAATGAATTGTTTTAGGAGAAGAGCTTCACGTCAGGTTCACCATTTTTTCTGATGCATTCACTATCATGGCACACATCATCATAATGACACAGATTTTTTTCAGTGCATTTTTTTGTTTTTAAAGGTAGGAAGACTTCACCACCATGTCCAGTGATGTTGGATCCTTGATAGAAATGGAATAATGGGATGTCAGTTACTTATTTCATGTATTCCTACTTGGAACTCATCTCATGATTTTGGTCTCCCTCATATATCTTAGTCATGTTCATGAAAATTGCACTCGATGTCATCTCTTTATGAAAACTTGTAAATCAAATTACTTCTATCTAGTAGGTAAGTAGCCTTTTCTGGAGTAGATAGTAATTTCAGGCATGTATTGGAATTGTTGGACACTAGGTGAGTTAGACACCAACATCCGTCTTCATAAGATGACATCACATGAAATAATCTTAGGAATGTAACATAAGGCACCCCATGTCAGCCACATGGTATTTGATTTAATAATTTCATTTCTTCTGAGATTTTTTCCAGGAATCCCAGGTTTAACATTAGGTAGTAGTGTAGTAGGCTATATGTTTAACATCATGTGAAGAAATAGTGAAACTGATAATAATTACCCATAGAGGAGGACCGAATAGGTATATCTCTAGGAGTGGGAACCTAGAAGTTTTACCGATGTGTGGGTTAAAACACACCATATAGTAAGATCCAGGAGGTGTGCCCCATAAAGGTAACTTGTTAAATAATAAAAGGGTATGTAACTAGGATGGGGGAACAAATGTTTAACTTATCGATGGATTAAACCTCCTTGTGGGAGTGTACCTTGGGTGGTGTGTCCCATGAAGGTAATATTCCACACCATGAAGGATGATATGAACACCAATAGAAGTGGAACAGATGGTTTATCCCATAGGAGGTGGAACCAAGGATTACCATTGGTCGATATTGAAACTCAGAGAGGCATCCTATGAACCCTGTTTAGAGGAGAATGATCCAAACCCATGTAGTTTGATGAGTATGGTGTTAGGATAATTCAAGAGATCTTTCATTTTATAGAGTACTTCTCTTGGATGGATTGTGATATATTGTATGGGGGATTACATATGGGATCTTCATAGGTGTTTCTATGAGAAACGATAATGTGAATGAGGTTTATGTGTAGGAGAGGCCCAATTGTGTGGTATGATCAAACTAGGATGTGGTGGTTTGGGTAAATTAAGAATGGATTATGGGTGGATTGGATGGATGGGATGTATTTTTGGGGTGTTGGGATTGAACATTTAAGAGGTTTCCTATGTATCCCACATTGTTGGGAATCAAATTCTATGTAGTTTTGGAAGGGGGATAGTGAATGGATCAGGATAACCTTTGGAGGTGGATCTAGGAGATATGTCCCAAAAAGATAATGTGTGACATGATGACGGTATTTCCCTAAGAGGGAGAACTAGGATTACCATTAGCCAGGATTGAACCTTAGCGAGGCATCCTATGTACCCTATTTGGTAGACAGGGATTAAAATCCAGGTAGATTAATAAGGGGAATTGGGGATTACCCCTAAGGAGGAGGCTCGTCTGATGGAGAAAAATGGTTGGGGCTGAATTGTAGGAGCTCCCCTTTTTGGATATGTGACATGGTTGGGAATTACACATGTGAGAATCCCATGGGTTTCTAGGATAACTATGGATGTGGTTGGGGATTACACAAGGGGGCTTCCTGGGTGCCACTATGGATCAATAATGGTGTAGATGGGGCTAATGTATGGACTTTTCCAGGGTGACATTATTGATCGAAAATGGTGTGGATGGGACTTACATGTGGATGTGGATTTGGTGCCTCTACGGATAATCAATGGTTCTGATTGGGCATGTTCAAGGGAGATGCATGGGTTTCACTATAGAGTGGAAATGGTGTGGATGAGGCTTACCTGCTGAATTATCCTGTGGCTATTCCTCATGTCAGGTCTTGAGGGAATCCCATGTACATTTCATGAGGTAGGATTATAGTTTAACATCATGTGAATGGATGTGGTTTTTGGGGGCATTTGCAATTAGGTACCAATTAGGACATCCTCATGTCAAGCCATGAGGGTGTCTTATTCTTGAAGCATAAGGAATATTATTAAATCGGGATAGTGTATGCTATAGTTTAAAGTCATGTAGTGAGGAATATATAATGTCTTCTCTTGATCATAGCATGAGGCATCTTACAAATGAATCATAAGGAATCCTATTCCTAAGAGATATTTTATTTTTTAGTTTAAAGTCATGTAGAGATGAATATTGGAATCTTATGCTTGTCACAGAAGTCATCCATTATTTGGAACAAGGGAATCCATTGTATTTCATGTATGGTATACTACAGTTTATAGTAATTGAGTAAGGAATATTATATAGAAGATCTGTAGAAATTAAAGGTTTGGGACCTAGAAACCCTGGATCTTTCTGGTTCTACCAAGTATTAGATTGTGGTGATGATGTGTTAGTAGATGATTTATGAATGGTTTAAATCAAGTTAAACAAGGAATCCAAGATGAGAATCTCAAATTGGGATATGGGAAAGGGACCAAGAGTAGTAGTTCAACTCAAGTTATTTCAGGGGGTGTAGAGTAATAACTTGAATCACAGTATTCTAGGGGTGGAAGTGGGGATACATAAGTGAATAATACAAGGTTTCATTGACTCGACCTATAAAATTTGTACTGTGACTCACCATTTTCCATGGGGTTTAGTGATGGTAGAAAAGGAACTGGGCCTGAGTCCTAGAAACGTAGCCTGACAGTGATCCTGAGTAGGGGTGACAAATAGTAGCTATCATGGAATGGAATAATAGGAATAGAGGTACAATATTTTTAAAGGGTATGGATTTGTGAAGAATCCTTGTGGATCACAGGGTCTCACAAAGGATAGGGATTCACAGATTTCATGGTCTGAAGAAGGATTTCATGATTCCTAGGGGAAGTCATTTACGATGTTTTAATGCTTCACCGAATCAGAATATCCTTAGAGGGAATTCATAATCTACAAACATAATATCCATTCTCTATAGTATTCCCTAGTTTGGTGGAGGATCTCAACAATGTAGAAGATGAGGTTTTTTTATGCCTATGGGTTCTGTAGAAGAGGGTCTTGTGAAGCCCTTGAGCAACATGAATTTAGAGAATGAGGAAACAAAACAACATCATATCCTCCATTTAATAAAGGAATGAGGTTTTATTTATAATAAATGGGTTATCAATATGCTAAAAAGAACATCTTAGATCAAAGGTGGGATTTGTGACTGGTTGCAGCTCTATTGAACTTGTGTAGACATCTATCAACTTTCATCGTGGTTATGGATCTCCGTCGGACTCATGAAGAGTTTTTTCAATGGTTTTCATGGTAGAAAAGGGGGTTCCATGAACCAAACATCCAACAGTCAGATCTCTTCAAAAGGGAGTTCACGAATGGGTCCCATGAACCATTTTGAGAGCCTCACATCGAAGGGCCATAACTTCTAATCCCTAACTCGGTTTGGGCTATACCACAAGGTGAATCAAAGATTGTGATATGGAATATTCTCCATGATAATGTTTAGAATCATTTGGTTAAATATTTGGATGATTTTTTCTGGTTTCAATATACCTAAAACCTTTTCCTCTTACATAAAATTGGATATGAAATCATTATTCATGTGTACGGTGAACTACCACATCGCGAACCGATGTGTTCAGTTTTCCATCACCACCTCTCACAGGTGGGTGTAATAATGGATTTAATTTTTACATATGATATTTGGGATATTATTATACTAATTTAATTATTAAACCTTGTGTACCCTCATGCTATCCATTTTTGTGGAATATTAAAAAGACGGTAGTGTGTACGACAGGTTGTCGTCTCGTGTAGTGATGTGATTCTTTCACACTTTTCATGGAAGAGAATATGGATAGTTTTAATGCAAAAAATGTTATTTAGATGAAATAAAAATAATTATATAATATTTATATATTATTTAAATTTCATTATTATAATTTTTCAATAAAATAGAAATGATATTCATGCACATGTACGGTCTACCATCACCATGAATGGTGTATTTTATTTTCTGTCTCCAGATATTATAATTATTCTAAATACGTAAATAAGGAAGTTAAATTATATTTATATCATGTTAAACATTATATATATTAGGGAACCGTGATGAAATTAACATGAACATAAATAAAACATCAAAACATACGTGAAAAATTAATGAGTTATTTCCCTAAATGTGACAAACATGGAATTATTAAAGAGTGATTAATGCGGCAACACTGTATCTGTGGAAGAACTATAGCAGGTACTATAGTGGCGGTTGTTGTATAGTAGGTACTATAGAATTCCGGGTACTGTAGCATTATTGTTCATTGAGGGGTCCTTCGGGAATAAAATGGGCTTTCAAGCTTTATATTCAGGCCACTTGTCCTTGGGCCTTCGGGCTATGTAATCAGTTTCCCTCTATCCACACTAAAGAGGTCTTTTCTTTAATAATAAATTGAGGCTTTGGCCCTAAAATTTAACAAAAAATGAGTTATTAAAAAATGTAATAGGAAAATAATATATGGTATGATATATATATATATATATTTATTTATTTATTTATTTTTCAACAATATATGTATAATAAAATTATAATTTTTATACCAGATTTTTTAATTGTACGAAGGAATTCGAGACTAAAGGTAAAAGATTTCTAGTCAAACTTTTATTTTTTAGATAACTATGTGATATTCAACACATTTTATGTTTTATAGTGTTTATAATGTCTCTTTGACTTTTTATATCATGAATACAATTAATTTCATGATATTTAATGTTTAATATTATTTCATTCATTAATGGAGCTTACAATTTAAGATATTACTAAAGCGGCAAGGGATTTTTGTCTTAATTTTTATTCTTTGTAAAAACATTACATTATTTACCTAACGTCATTTATGATGTGTAATACATCACGATTGATATTTAATATCATGAATTTATTTATTCTCATGATATTTTATATTTTATTTAATGTTATTCATTTCAAAGGGGATTCAACTTCAACGTTAACAAAGTGGGAATGGTCTGATGATACAATCTCATCATTTTTGGGGATCTTGTTTTTTCTAATGATGAAATATTTTTATTTATCACTCATAGGGAATTTTTTTCTAATCCTCTATTTATTACATGATAATAAATATTTTCCCAATAATTTACTGTCTTTATGTACACAATATTCCTAAATAATGACTTTAATATGAACTAGAATTATTTCTATCTTCAATCAAAAATACGTTTTTCTTCCATATACATGATTTCTAAAAATGTTTTCAAAGATTTTTTAGCATTACCAAAAGGTAATATTAAATAATTTTTAACGATTCTAGACATTTTAAAAAAGGGTTCTAAAAGGAATCATCAAATTTTTTTAAATAATGTTCCATTTGGATTTTACCAAAAATGTGATTGTAATTTTTTTAACATTTAAGTCATTTCCCATCATCATAACCACTCAATTTCTAAAAGATTAATTTATAAGTTTCAAAGGTTTTTTTTAAATAAAATTATTTTAAAGAAATCTTATTTTTTAAAAATTTTACTCAAAGTGTAAAGGATATTTTCTTCAATAAAATTTTTAAATGATTTATTTAGCTTTTTTTATATGTTTCCGTGGATATTTTCAAAGAAAAGTATTTTGTAAAACTTTTATGTTTCAAAAAGTGTTTTTAAAAGTGGAATGTCTATTTTCTTCAATAAATATTCCTAATTATATTTAAAAATAATTTTCCATCTAATATAACATCATTTTATGTAGCATAAGATTTACTCGGGATATAATCCAAGGACACCATTCTTATACATTGTCATAATGGTTAAATTTTAGGGTGACAATATATTTATGAAACCAATTTATCTTCCAAATGATATAACTTGATAAAATTATTATGAAAATCTCTTCCTTTTAATGGTTTATGCTTTGATGAAATGATGAAAATATTTAGAAGCCTATTTATTTTCTACTTGTTAGGTAGTGTTGAAATGTTTATGAAAACCATTTAGTTTCATGGGTAATAATATAATTAATTTTTTATTATATTCATGAACACATATGTATGATTTTGATTATGAGATTTTTAGGACAAATATCTAACTCTATTGTATTGGGTATTGTTATTTATCTCATGAGAATGAAAATACTAGAATAGAGAGTGGACCCAACTTACTAAGGGATTATTTATCTAAGATATTCTTTGGAGTTAACCTTACCTTCTATAATGATTATAGATTTGAACAAAATCCACAATGACAGCCTTATAAGTTATCCTTTACTATTATGGAAATGATATTTCATGACTTTCACTATTCCAAAATTCCATGTCTTATGATAATGTTATTCCCTCATAGGTCATGTTCTCTAATCTCCTTATGATCCTTATCTTAGGAACTACTGATATTTATTCCAATAATAGAGACGGTGATCTTTGATATCCACATTATGGTTTTCAAATGTTATGGTCATGTTCTCATACACTTATGTTCATGTTATTCTTATGTATCTTACTGTATTACCCTTACGGACCATCTTATCTCACCCTTTCTTATTTTTTCATTCCCTGTTTTATGAATAAATTTACTTTGTATGATATGTCTAAGAAGGATGCTAGTTTTTATGAACATAGAGGTAGATGATGTAGTTCACATATAGACCATTTGATTATGTTTCTTTGTTTCCAAAGGCACAATACCTTTACGATCCTTAGGTGTATTCTTGTAAAATGTATTTAATTTTAATATAAATCTATGAAATGTATATGTATCAATATATTGGGTCGTTAAAAACAATTAAAGTTTCCTACTTACACACAATAATTTCCACTATTTATTAAAATGGTGTCAGTATGTTATAAATATTCACATTTTGTTTGAAATTATGGAGACCCAAAAAATTTAATCACCTCTATGATCAGGCCCTCCACCCTATCTCATTGTGATCAAACCCACCTCCACAGATTCTCTTGTTGAACACTTCCTAGCCTCTACAGATCTTCTCCCTACAGCCCTCATCCTCTGACATATCCAACCCACCCCCT
The DNA here is from genome assembly GCA_963277665.1 of Viscum album. Lineage (NCBI taxonomy): Eukaryota > Viridiplantae > Streptophyta > Magnoliopsida > Santalales > Viscaceae > Viscum > Viscum album. The sequence goes on along the minus strand of OY728135.1, from coordinate 1,494,729,378 downwards.
ACTGATGCAGATCTAACTTGGATTCCCCACCTCCCCTATGATGTAACTTTTACATAGCATCCCAAACTCCCCATGATCCTTCTCATTCACTGAGACTCTAACAAGGCTTCCATGTGGCCACTCCACCTTCCCCAAACCTCCATCTCTCCTCAAACAAGATTATGATCACTTCACTCAACTATTTATTTCGAGGTGGTGAGAATTATAAAAACCAAATTTAGATTTAATGACTCCTTGTTTTTAGGGATGATTCCCAAAAAGGGAGAACCTAATACTATTAATTCTAAATCAAAGGATATTATACTGAAATCCTCAAGGATTTAGATCAATTTCAAGACGGGCAATGTTGATACATTCGGTACATCTAAATGAAGATTCAAATTGAACGAGGACCCATATTGTTGGAAGGATTACAACATGCAGGTGCATATAATTAATATTGGTTGATCATAAGTATATCTATATTTTAATTTCAATCTTGACTCTATGACACTATTTTGGAATATAAACATCTGATCATGTATGCAAGAAATCACACTATCTTGGCTAAAACATTGTGGTTGTTGAAAGAACAACAATAACATCTCTACAAACTATACTTTTTTGAGTGATAGTGTCATTGATATCTTATGATGATGATTGTTTTATTGAATGAATAGACCTAAGATATTTAAATCCTTGATCAAGTTAGGAAATGACCCCTATATTTCCATCTTCCTTTCAAATTTATAGTATATTAGAAATTCAATTCCACCGCCTAATTTTATGGTAATTGTTAAACATCAAGATAGTATTCTCACATTCATCAAAAACACACCTACCATAATGCTTCAAAATATACCATTTTGATGATTTCATTGGTAATTATTTTGAATTATCTAGTGTGATATTGTAACTAAATAACCAAACTAATGGATGAACAACTATTGAAGTTTATGCATGTTCTGGATTTGGATAGAAATGAATCATTAATAGATGTTTATTAAATGTGTAATTAAGGTCATACTAGAATACTTCTTCTCAATGCCTCCAAATTATCTACACAATTTCATAATAGATATGTTATGTACGATATTATAGAAACTATTACATGGACTGGGCATCAAGAATCATGTTTCATCTTTGATATCGTAGTTGATGAGTATGTTAGTCATGTATATATTTCTATAAAACAAAAAAAATTATATTTTTCATATATTCATAGCTATTTTTAATTGGTATTTTTGGTATCTCATACTCAATCATGAAATAACATTTAATGTACTAGTTATTTCAAGTGGTTGGATTTCTAATAGTGGATAATTGCTGCCGAGGAAACAATAGTTTCATTTTTTTATTATAGATGGGTTAGTTTATTAATAAATTATAATTTTATTTTTTTTCTTCATGTCATATTTGATTGATTCAAATCACTTATATAGAACTTTATTTGAACATTTATAGTTCCATAAAGCACACGAACATATGAATTTTACATTTCTATCACTTCACCCCAAGATTTAACTCATTTGTAGTTTGTTGTTCTAGTTGTTATATTTTATTTTATCACCACACACTAAATTATAATGTGAATACGTAGAATATAGGTGATAAAAATTAAAATTTTTGGGAGACATCATGGTAAGAATTCTATGACACGCTGTACACTGTTGAATAATACAACATGTCTTTTAATACTTATTTTCAAGAATCCTTAATTTATGTTACTATTAAAATGAAAAGTAACCACCAACAAGTTATTAGTATTTTATTTCACTTTTAATACTCATTATATTATTAATTTGATAGGAAAATTAAGATCTAATATAGGAATATTTAGAATTTATCTTTAGTGTTAATTTTTTGAAAAATACAAGGAACTAATTTTTTGTCTCCTTGATCCATCTTCCATAAAAATATACGTATAAATCATGTTAATTATCATTTTGGACCATGTTGGTGCCATTAAAAATCCACCTAAAATTACATTCTTCATTATTGCATTCATTTTAATGTTTCGTATATCTAATGGTTGTAAATGTATGTGATTGACTTATCACATGTTAGAGAAGAAACATATAATTGTGTTTATGTATAGAACCTCATAGAAAATTAATATAAAAGTTAAAAAGTTGTAATATAGATCATTTGTAAAGAAATTAATTTATTTAATGATTATTCAATTATGGTATTCCCCTAATGATTCAGGTATGAAAAAATATAGTGTAGAAAATAGTTTTTTATGTATGCAGTATCATGAACTGAAATTGTAGTTTAAATTGTTTATTCTTGTAGTTTTATTTATTTAAAAACAAAGGATTCTCATTTTCTACATATTAATTCAATTTATATATGAATTTTTATTTTATAATAATTATGCATGAAATTTCAATCACTTAAAATACATGATGATTCTTCATTATCATTAACTACATCATGTACATTTCATTAATATTGTAGTATAAATTAATATACAATTCATTTCATGATGCAGAACATAACTTCATTTTACATGCTTTAGCATTCACTAAAATTTCTATTTATATTTTGTAACACCCCAATCTTCTACGGTACGTTTCTCTTTGAATAACGCGATAGCGTGTGTTGTACGCAACATCGAGTTCTAACACACTGCAACCAATCAAACTAGCCATTATGAATAGTAATACCTACTTTTTTAAATTATATATATTTTATATTTCAATATGGACTTCATTTTTGGTTTTGGAATATCGAAATTATCCTAAGATGATTTTTTCGTATTTTTCTGAGAACTTCCAATTTTTATGAATAGTGAAAAATACTTAAAAACAACTTTTTTAATCAAAATAATTTATAGTGATAAATTATATTATTTAGTGGTTTTAAAGTATAATTAGAATATATTTTTACCATTTTATCCAATGGGGTTCATTAGAATTAATTTCACTTTGAAATTTGACCTAATCAATTGTCAATCTTTTGGTATATATTGTTTCTTAAAAACACGCTATTTGTTGTGACAGCGGGAATTAATTATAAAATTAATTAATGAAACTTATATGTTTGGAATTTTTTAAAATAGACATCATTTTTTCAATTCGGAATATCAATTATATCTTAGGGTGAAATTTTGGCGTTGTTCTGAAAAACTTCAATTATTGATGAATAGTGAAACTACTAAGTGGTAGTTAAAAAAACTGAATTTTTCATAAAAATTAATTTTACCACTTCTGTGAATGGAATTTAGAAAATCCTAGAGACATGGTTAATAACAAGAAGTAAAATGTGGTTCAATGAGATGAAAATAATATTTGGTGAATAGTAACTTCTTACTTTTATTTACCACGGTTAAAAGTAAATAGGGTATTTAAGGGTAAAAATGATATTAATATTACCCTAAAAAATGTCCTAATTCTATTTTACAAGTGTATCTCGACCAAAAACAACCTTATGAATAAAATATTATCATTTAGGACCACTTGGATTAGAATAGGACATTTATTATTATTTAATTCAAAGAAGAGTTAAAAGAGTTAAAATCGAAATTTATTTACTAAAACATTTTTAATATAGGGTTATAAATAAGATAAATTCGATTGTAAAAATTCATTAGAAAGATAAGAAGATTTCCTAAATAAGGATATTTTATTTATAATTTTTAGACATTAAATAATATAATTTATTTATGACACAATGATGATGTAGTAATTACCATAATAGAGAAAAATTAAAATAATTGATATTACAAATACCCAAATAAATATAATTTCCGACTTTTAATGAATTAAACTAATTTTATAGGATAATATGACAAATTAGGATTGATTTAATGAACTGTGTTTGAAGTAATCATTCTGTTATGAGTTTCACAAAAATCAACTATTGAATAGTGTCAAAATTGACATAAAAGAAGTTTTTAAAAACATATTATATTATTAATTGAAATTAAATTCATAAAAATATAAGGTTTAGACAAGAGACTTATATCATGATATTTTTATCATTAATGTACCACTTGGGGTCGCTTGGATTTATATGGTAAGTTGTTTAACCATAAAATAAAAAAAATACATAGAGACATTGTAAAAGTGAAACTAATTAACTTAGAGTTAATACTTAAAGATAAGGTTAATATAGTAACCCAAACCTGTATAAATTCTATTGGTTGAATTGTTTTCGACCTATCCCCACTTTAACCTTTGAATAATAAACTTTTGAGCCCTTAGAAACCGAATATGAATTTATTATAAATTAACATTTCTAGATTTTCCAAAGGTGCCCCTCACCCCTCTAATAAAAGGGCACTCCTCTTTCTCATTTATTCACACCTTCAAAGCCTTTTGGATCAGCCAAACTCTGCACATATACTCTCCCAACTTCCCTCACTAAAACCTAGAGGACATAGTTTGATCAGAAATCCAACCTAAGGATCCCTTTTGATCAAATCAAAAGGAAGAACCCGAAGAAGAGGTAATGATTTCACCAACCCTCTTCAAGTTCCTTTTTTCATCCACTTCTTGTTTCTTTGTTATTACCATTATGAAATAATAACTCCAGTATCTTATATATACTGTGATTTTATTATAAATATGGTACAACCATATTCAGTTTCTATCCATCCTTTGAATAATATGTCACCATTCGTGCGTACGTACGGCTTACCCTCTCCACGTCGTGGTTTAATTGTTATTCAATAAATTATTATTTGGATGGGTATAATAATGATGTGTAACTCATGTAAATAATAAATATAACATGATAATGATTCTGTATATATGATTTACTATCCAATTATATATTATTTTAATATCAGAAGAATGATATTGTCGCTCGTGCGTACGTACGGACTACCGTCTCCATGAACACGATGATATTCATTCTCCATCATATCCATTCAAGTATAATTCTCATTTGATGACTCATAATAGTATCTAAAAACTTGATATAATTCTGGATATGATTAAGATACAACCTATCCATTAAAAATATGGCTTACATAACAAAACATATAAAAGAAAACGAGCAAGTTAACTCCGGAAACAACAATAATACTAAGATATTATTAACAAATCAATGTTGAAAGATCATATATGATATCATATTAATGTATATGTTTCTTTTATAATTTAATAACAATTATTTTACTATTATACACGAGGTAAACCTACCCCAACCATGGAAAAGTACAAGGTAAGGGTTTTTTCACAATCTCTTCATTATCCGAGGTTGTTTATACGTAATAATCTACTGGGATCTCTTTATCATCCACATCCATGTTTCTTAAAAATGTATTTCAAAACATTTTTACTATTTAAAAGAATATGGGTTAAAGTTATTTATACCTTTGTTTGACTTTTTATAAGTGGTTTATAAAGAAATCATTCCATCTTTTTCCAAACAATGTGCTTTTTAACCTGTTCAACAGAATTAAGGTAAGAATGTTTTTTTAACTTATACGACGGGTGCGGTTATTTTCCACCATTATAAAATCGTCGAAGCATCCCTTACAAGATTATAAGAATATTTTCAAAGAAAATGTTTTATAAATATAAGACTCTTAAATGATTTCAAAATAGAAAGAGATATTTCTCTAAAAATAGTTTTGATTTCATCTATGTCAACATCCTTTGATGGATTTTACGCATATTTGAAGTTGATACAAAACTTCTATATTGTATTGAAGGGTTTGTGAAATTTTTGAATGTGGATGTGCTATTTTTATACCGTTCATAGTTTATGCTGAAAGTATTGACATTTCGTATGCTAGTTTTAATACGAATGTTTATGTTATGTTTAAAACTTTTCATATGGGAATGCATTGGACTTAATATGTGATAGGTGGAGCCCGCTATAGCTCCCCGATGCATCGGTAGGTCTCATGAGACAAACTAGTGTCTTGGCACAACGCCTTGGCAAAATCTTATTTGTAGTCTTGGCACGAGGCCTTGGCTATGTGGTTATGATAGTCTGGCATTATGCATTCCATCATTATGAAAGTGGTTGTTGATATTGCATGTGATTATTCGATTAGTATAATATCCATGTGAATAAGTAAATGGAATTATTTCATTTTATTTTCTCCATAATATGTTTAAGTTCATGTTTAAAAGGCTTTTGTTTTAGTTATACATTGCCTTAAATGTTTATTCTTATTTATGGAAGTTTCTGCTATATTGTTATTCTTACTGGGCATTTGAGCTCACCCCTTTTCTATGTTTTATTTTTCCCAGGAAGTGAAGAAGTAAATTATGAATGACTTGCGGGGATATTATCTGGGGATATGAGTGTGGATTATGGAGACAATATGTTTTTGTAGTATTTTATCACTTTATGATGTAATGTAAGACTTATGAATATATCTAGTGTTTCCAAGTCTACTAAACCAATCGGTATTTCAAGATTTGATCTTTCTTTTTATCATGCCAATGTTATGTAATAATGCACCGACTCTAGGTAATTGGGGTCCGGGCGTTACAGTTGGTATCAGAGGAAGTTTAGTACAAACCTTAGAATCTAGATTTAGATAAACTCTGATTAGAGCACATAGATTTAATATGGACTTTGAGGTTTAGTATAGAAGAACTTTCTAGAATTTTGGTGTTGAAGAGATTTTGTGAGTTTTCCGAGAAATACATCCATGTCTGGATACGAGCAGGTAGAGGCAGCTCTGGAACAGATGTACCTAGGGGTAAAACCCAAAAACACTGCTTTGAGCTAGACTCGAACGAGAACTGGTGCACAACAACGGGCCTTGCTGCACTCTTGGTTACGACACTCCTAGGGGTTATGCTTAGGATAACTCTCATTTTCATTATAAATCATTATGAAGGGTTTATGATTATATACTTCCTCAAAGAAAACATTTTTATGATTATGGATTATATCCATAAATATTTCAATTTATGTTAAGTGTTTTATAAGTATGGGATTATGTATTTTGATTCATAAACTGATCTAGTTTTTGCCATTGTTTATAAATGGTTCCTAGTGGATGAAATGGAAATTGTATCAATGCACGCACTCCATGTAGGGATTTCCCTCCTACTCAAGATAATTATTGTGGATCTGGTGATGCAACTGGTGTCGATCAGCTAATCACCACACTGGGACAACTCACTCAGGTTATGAATAATAACCTTACCCGTATGGAGCACCCTGATCCACAGCGTGGAGGATCAATGTTAGATCGCTTCATGAGGCAAAAACCACCAACGTTCAATGGGTGTACAAATCCCTTAGTAGCTGAGCAATGGATATTTTCCCTAGAGAAAATATTTCAGGTATTGGGGAGTAGTGAAAGGGAAAAAGTTATCATGGCATTTTATCGCCTCACTGGAGATGCTGATCAATGGTGGTCACTGATTCAAAATAAAAAGGAAGATGATGAAGTATCAAATATGGAATGGAGGGAGTTCAAATATCTGTTTTTAGAAAAATACATTCCTCGCGACCACCGAGCAGATATAGAAAGACATTTTCTGAGTTTGAGACAAAAGGAGGATGAGAATGTCACAAAGTATGAGGCTAACTTTACAAGGTTAGCAAGGTATGCTGGAGATTATATACGTAACCCAATAAGTAATATTGATCATTTCTTTGATGGGTTAAAACCATTTCTCCATCGAGCATTAGTATCACAATCCTTCTCGTCGTACGAAGACATTGTCTCATGTGCTATCAAGACCGAAAAGGAATTCTCCAAGTCTTATGAATTTAAAGAAAAGCAAGAGAAGAAGAGATCTGATGATCAATCTAGGAATGGAAATAAGAGGAAGAAGGGAAATGTTGAATATCCATCCTGTGGTAAATGTGGGAAGAAACACCCCAGTACTTGCTTGAAGGGAACGAGAGTCTGTTACAAGTGTGGTGAAAAAGGCCACCAAGCTCGTGATGGCAAAGGGAAGAAGGAAGCTACCAATGTTCAGTGCTACAATTGTAGGGAGATGGGGCATTATGCAAATGAATTTCCTAAGCACCTGGGGAACTTACCTCAGAAAATGCCAAGGGTTCAAGGCCAAGCTTATGCTATCACTACTGCTGAGGTAGAAACTCCGAAAGATGTGGTGGCAGGTAATTTAATGGTTTCCTCAAGTTTAGCAAATGCATTATTTGATTCTGGATCATTGCATTGTTTCATATCTTCCCATTTTTCTATGAAAATTAGATATTTCCAATTTTATTTAACAAGGGAGTTGTCAGTTAAAACTCTCAATGGAAGTATCATTGCGACAAAGTTTTGTGAGACAGTCCCCATTAGAGAACATAAATGTTATTTATTTGCGGATCTCATTGTCATACCTATGATTGAGTTTGATATAATCCTCGGTATGGATTGTCTTTCGGACTATGATGTGAAGATTTATTGTAAGATGAAATAGGTTACGATTCTTGATGATGATGATAAGTAACACCTTATCTTTAGAGAAGAATCGTCACCACCTAATTCTTATTTAGATCCACCCCCAGTAGCTCAACTAAATTCAATTATTGGGGAGGAAGAGAATGAAATAATTGTGGGTGAGGAAAGGAATGTTCAAATAAAGGATGTACCTATTGTGAAAGAATTTGTAGATGTATTTCTGGAAGATTTACCAGGACATCCTCCAGAACGAGAAGTTGAGTTTTCCATTGATTTAATTCCTCGATCAAGGACAATATCAAAGACCCCTTATAGAATGGACACGTTAGAATTAGTTGAACTAAAGAAAAAACTAGAGGAATTGAGTAATAAAGGATTTATTAGCCCTAGTTTTTCTCCATGGGGAGCCCCTGTTCTTTTTTTTAAAAAGAAAGACGGATTTATGAGGTTATGTATCGACTACAGGGAGATCAATGCTATAACAATAAAGAACAAGTATCCCCTACCACACATTGATGATTTATTTGACCAAATTCATGGAGCTCAATAATTTTCAAAGAATGACCTTCGATCTGGATACCATCAGTTGTGTGTGAAGAAGGAAGACATTCTGAAGACAACATTTCAAACTAGGTACGGGCATTACGATTTTACTGTAATGCCTTTTGGATTGACTAATGCACCCTCTGTATTCATGGATCTACTGAAGAGAGTTTTCAAGGAGTATCTCGATGAATTTGTGGTGGTATTTATTGATGATATCTTGGTATACTCCAAAATCTACGAAGATCATGAAAATCACTTGCGCATTATCTTGAAGACTCTGAGAAGACATGAATTATATGGGATGTTTAGAAAGTGTGAATTCTGGCTTCAAGAGATTTCTTTTCTTGGACATATTGTCTCTAAAGATGGAATCTCTCTTGATCCTTATATGACCAAGGCTATCCAAGAATGTCTAGCACCTACGAGTATAATTGAGGTACGCAGTTTTATTGGTTTGGCAGGTTATTATCGATGTTTTGTCTAGAATTTCACCTGATTGGCTAACCCATTAACGAAGCTCACACGTAAAGGGGTTAAATTTGTTTGGACAAAAGAGTCTAAAGAATGTTTCGAAGAACTGAAGAGAAGATTAGTCAATCCCCATATATAGACTCTACCATCGGGGAATGAAAGGTTCGTTATTTATAGTGATGCATCGAAGAAAGGACTTGGTTGTGTCCTTATACAGAATGACAGGGTTATTGCCTATGCATCACGACAGTTGAAAATTCATGAACAAAACTATCCTACTAATGATCTCGAGTTAGAAGATGTGATCTTTGCTTTTAAGATATGGAGGCACTACCTCTATGGTGAAAAATGTGAGATTTATACTGATCACAAGAGTTTGAAGTATATTTTCTCACAAAAAGAACTCAACATGAGGAAAAGGAGATGGCTTGAATTACTCAAGGATTATGATTACACCATACACTACCATACGGGGAAGGCAAACAAGGTGGAAGATTCTTTGAGAAGAAAATATCATGGAGTTTTGAACAATATGAGAATTGAAAGGGATCCAATTTTCATGGATCTAGTGAGGATGGACAAGGGAGTAACCAGGGAAGGAGAAACATCAATTCTTTTTCAAATGGTTTCAAAACCATCTTTACTAGAAAGGATTAAGAGTTCTCAGACTAATGATAGAGAATTTTAAAAGAAGATTAAAGCTATGAATGATGGGAGATTGAGAGATTTTGTGTATGAAAATGGAATTTTGAAATTCGGGAAGAGACTTTGTGTTCCCGATATACCTGATCTAAAAACGGAATTGCTAGATGATGCTCATAGTTCCAATTTCCCTATACACTATGGGAGCACCAAAATGTATAGATATTTGAAGGAACATTTTTGGTGGGACAATATGAAGTGGGAGATTGTTGATTTTGTGTCAAGATGTATGGTTTGTCAACAAGTGAAAGCTGGAAGGCAACACCCTGGAGGAGTCATGCAACCTCTTCCCATACCGGAGTGTAAATGGGACAATATTACGATGGACTTTGTCATGGGGCTACCAAAGACTCCTAGAAGGAACGATGAAATATGGGTTATTGTTGATCATATTACCAAGTCAGCACATTTTCTTTCTATAAGAGAAGATCTACCACTAGAACATCTAGAAAGACTATATATTAATGAAGTTGTGAGACTTCATGGAGTACCCCTAACGATTGTTTCAGATTGTGATCCCCATTTTACTTCAAGATTCTAGAAAAGTCTTCAGAAATCCCTGGATACTGAACCTCATTTGAGCACTGCTTACCACCCTCAAACAGATGGACAATCAGAAAGAATTATTCAAACCTTATAAGACAAGTTGAGATCCTTCTCACATGACTTTCAGGGTATGTGGGATCAGTATTTACCTCTGGTAGAATTTTCCTATAACAATAGCTTCCATTCAAGTATTCAGATGGCACCATATGAAGCATTATACGGAAAGAGATGTCGCACACCAACCTATTGGGATGACATTGGTGAAAGAAAGCTTGTAGGTCTAGAACTGGTGGAGGAAACGATAGAAAAGGTGAAGGTAATCCAAAATCACATCAAAGCAACTCAAAGTAGGCTGAAGAGCTATGCTGATAATAGAAGGAAGGATTTGGAATTTCAAGTTGGTGATCATGTTTTCCTGAAGGTATCTCCATGGAAGGGAGTCAAACGTTTTGTTAAGAAAGGAAATTTGAGTCCTAGGTATGTCAGACCTTTTGAAATTCTAGAACGAATTGGGGTTGTACCTTACCGATTGGCAATGCCGCCAAGTCTCTCCAAAGTTCACAATGTGTTCCACATATCTCTGTTGAGAAAATACATGCCTGACCCAACGCATGTACTCACCTATGAAGAATTAGAACTGGAACCCGGTCTGTCTTATTGTGAAGAGCTTGTCAGGATTCTTGATACAAGAGAACAAGTACTGAGAAACCGGACGACGCATCTGGTAAAAGTTTTGTGGAGAAACCATAAGATGGAAGAGGCAACGTGGGAACCCGAGGAACTTATGATGAAGAACCACCCGAGTCTTTTCATGTGGTAGTATTCTGGAAATTTCAAGGATTAAATTATTTGAAGGAGGGGTGAATGTAACACCCCAAGCTTCTACGATACCCTTCTCTTTGAATAATGCGATAGCGTGTGTTGTACGTTACATCGAGTTCTAACACACCACAACCAATCAAACTAGACGTTATGAATAGTAATACATACTTTTTGAAATTATATATATTTTATATTTCAAAATGGACTTCATTTTTGGTTTAGGAATATCGAAATTATCCTAAGATGATTTTTTCGTATTTTTCTAAGAACTTCCAATTTTTATGAATAGTGGAAAATACTTAGAAACAATTTTTTTAATCAAAATAATTTATAGTGATAAATTATATTATTGAGTGGTTTTAAAGTATAATTAGAATATATTTTTACCATTTTATCCAATGGTGTTCATTAGAATTAATTTCACTTTGAAATTGGACCTAAACAATTGTCAATCTTTTGGTATATATAGTTTCATAAAAACACGCTATTTCTTGTGACAACGAAAATTAATTATAAAATTAATTAATGCAACTTATATGTTTGGAATTTTTTAAAATAGACATCATTTTTGAATTCGGAATATCAATTATAGCTTAGGGTGAAATTATGGAATTGTTCTGAAAAACTTCAATTTTTGATGAATAGTGAAACTACTAAGTAGTAGTTAAAAAACTGAATTTTTCATAAAAATTAATTTTACCGCTTCTGTGAATGGAATTTCGAAAATCCGAGAGACATGGATGATATCTAGAAGTATAATGTGGTTCAATGAGATGAAAATAATTTTTGGTGAATAGTAACTTTTTTACTTTTATTTTCCACAGTTAAAAGTAAATAGGGTAATTAAGGGTGAAAATGATATTAATATTACCCTAAATAATGTCCTAATTCTATTGGACAAGTTTATCTCGACCAAAAACAACCATAGGAATAAAATATTATCATTTAGGTCCACTTGGATTAGATTAGGACATTTATTATTATTTAATTCAAAGAAGAGTTAATAGAGTTAAAATCAAAGAGTATTTAATAAAACATTTTTAATAGAGGGTTATACATAAGATAAATTAGATTGTAAATATTCATTAGAAAGATAAAAATATTTCCTACATAATGATATTTTATTTATAATTTTTAGACATTAAATAATATATTTTATTTATGACACAATGATGATGCAGTAATTACCATAATATTAAAAAATTAAAATAATTGATATTATAAAAACCCAAATAAATATAATTTGAGACTTTTAATGAATTAAACTAATTTTATAGGATAATATTTTATATTAGTATTTCTTTAATTAAATTTTTTCGAAGTAATCATTCTGTTATGAGTTTCATAAAAATCAACTATTGAATAGTGTCAAAATTGACATAAAAGAGTTTTTAAAAAAAATATTATATTATTAATTGAAATTAAATTCCTAAAAATCTAATGTTAGGCCAAGAGACTTATATAATGATGTTTGTATCATTAATGTACCACTTGGGGGTCGATTGGAGGTATATGGTAAGTTTATTAACCATATAATATAAAAATACAAAGAGACATTGTAAAAGTGAAACTAATTAACTTAGAGTTAATACATAGAGATAAGGTTAATATAGTAACCCAAATTTGTCTAAATTATATTGGTTGAATGGTTTTCGGCCTATCCCCACCTTAACCTTTAAATAATCAACTTTGGAGCCATTAGAAAACGAATATGAATTTATTATGAATTAATATTTCTAGATTTTCCAAAGGTCCCCTCACCCCTCTTATAAAAGGGCACTCCTCCTTCTCATTTCTTCACACCTTCAAAGCATTTTTGTTGGGCCAAACTCTGCCCAAATACTATCCCAAATTCACTCACTACAACCTAGAGTCCTTAGTCTGATCAGAAAGCCAACCTAAGGAGCCCTTTTGATCAAATCAAAAGAAAGAACCCGAAGAAGAGGTAATGATTTCACCACCCTTTTCCAAGTTCCTTTCTTCATCCACTTCTTATTTCTTTGTTATTACCATTATAAAATGATAACTCCAGTATCTTATATATAATGTGATATTATTATAAATAGGGTACAACTATATTCAGTATTCTATCCATCCTTTGAATAACATGTCACTATCCGTGCGTACATAAGGCTTACCGTCTCCACGTCGTGGTATAATTGTTATTCAATAAATTATTATTTGGATGGGTATAATAATGCTGTGTAACTCATGTAAATAATAAATATAACATTATAATGTTTCTTTATATATGATATAATATCCAATTATATATTATTATAATATCAAAATAATGATATTGTCGCTTGTGCGTACGTACGGACTACTGTCTCCACGAACGCGATGAGATTCGTTTTCCATCATACCCATTCAAGTATAATTCTCATTTGATGATTAATAATAGTATATAAAGACTTTATATCATTCTGTAAATGATTAATATACAACCTATCCATTACAAACATGGCTTACGTAACAAAACATATAAAAGAAAATGAGTAAGTTAACACCCGAAACAACGATAATACTAAGATATTATTAACAAATCAATGTTAAAAGATCATATATGATATAATATTAATGTATATGATTCTTGTATAATTTAATAACAATTATTTCACAATTATACAGGAGGTTAACCTACCCCAACCAAGGAAAAGTACAAGGTAAGGGTTTATTTCACAATCTCTTCATTATCCGAGTTTGTTTATACGTAATAATCTACTGGGATCTCTTTATCATCCACATCCATGTTTCTTAAAAATGTATTTCAATTTTTTTTACTATTTACAAGAATATGGGATAAAGGCATTTATACCCTTGTATGACTTTTTATAAGTGGTTTATAAATGAATCATTCCGTCGTTTTCCAAACAAGGTGCTTTTTAACCTTTTCGACAGAATTAAGGTAAAAATGTTTTTTTAACTTATACGGCGGGTGCGGTTATTTTCCGCCATTATAAAATCATCTAAGGTTCCCTTACAAGCTTATAATAATATTTTAAAAGAAAATGTTTTATATATATAAGAATCTTAAATGATTTCAAAATAGAAAGACATATTTCCCTAAAAAGAGTTTCGATTTCATCTATGTCAACATCCTTTGACGGATTTTACACTTATTTGAAGTTGATACAAAACATCAATATTGTATTGAAGGTTTTGTGATATGTTTGACTATGGATGTGCTATTTTTATACCGTTCATAGTTTATGGTGAAAGTATTGACATTTCGTATGCTAGTTTTAATACGAATGTTTATGTTATGTTTAATCCTTTTCATATGGGAATGCATTGGACTTAATATGTGACGGGTGGAGCCCGCTATAGCTCCTTGATGCATCAGTAGGTCTCATGAGACAAACTGCTGTCTTGGCACAAGGCCTTGGAAAAATCTTATTTGTATTCTTGGCACGAGGCCTTGGCTATGTGGTTATGATAGTCTGGCATTAGGCATTCCATCATTATGAAAGTGGTTATTGATATTGCATGTGATTATTTGATTAGAAGAATATCCATGTGAATAAGTAAATGGAATTATTTCATTTTACTTTTTCCATACTATGTTGAATTTCATGTTTTAAAGGCTTTTGTTTTAGTTATACATTGCCTTAAATGTTTATTCTTATTTATTAAAGTTTCCGCTATATTGTAATCTGTACTGGGCATTTGAGCTCACCCCTTTTCTATGTTTTATTTTTCCCAGGAGTGAAGAAGTAAATTATGAATGACCTGTAGGGATATTATGTGGGGATATGAATGTGGATTATGGAGAAAATATGTTGTTGTTGTTGTTTTTCACTTTATGATGTAATGTAAGACTTATGAATATATCTAGTGTTTCCAAGGCTACTAAACCAATCGGTCTTTCGAGATTTGATCTTTCTTGTGATCATGCTAATGTTATGTAATAATGCACCAACTCTAGGTAACTGGGGTTGGGGCGTTCCATATTTTCATTTATATCATGATTTATATGTCAATTTATATTACATTTTATATTTCAATGAAATTTTATTTTGCATTTTTATTTATATAATCATTTAAATAGCACATTTTAATGCAGTTTATATTAAAGTTTAAATTGAATATCAACTAATGATATTCGAATTACATTGATATTTACATAGTATTATATATTTCAATTTATATTAGTAAACATATGGGTTTTTTATTTATGTACATTTCCTTCTTTATGAACTGCCAAATACCTAAAGTGAATTTTATATTCAATATTTAAACAATTTCATTTACTTAATATACATACTATTATGGTAGATGCATGAATTTTTATTTACTAAATATTTAAGAAATATCATCAAACAAGTCTACTTTCAACACACAATATGAAATTAGATTGAATGTTTTTATTCATGTACAAGTCATGATGGTATGTTATTAGATATTCTCTCACAAATCTGTTTAAAATTCCATTCAATTATTTTATTTTATATAATAATCAAGGTATAAAATTAATAATAACCCTGATAATTTAAATTTTTTCTAAATTAAATGGGTTTAAAAATTATTGAATATTTTTTTAAGAGAAATATGGTTTTGATTTTAAGGGAGAATCCATGTCCAATTTATGCTAAACTAGAATGTGTGATGTTCCTTAACTGAGTTTTTTAAGCTGCGAGTATCATCATTAATATATACATAATGATGATTGAAATACATATTCTAATGGATACATTGTAAGAATAATTGGGAAATGGTGTGATAGTTAACCATGACATGAAATATGGGAAATTGGGACCTTTCTTTACCATTGTGTATAATTTTTATGCTTTAACTAGTTTTATATATTCTAGAAAATATGTTTAATATTAAAATGGTAAATATTTTAAGGGGTAAATCATGACTAATGTATGTTAAATAATAATGTGGGATGATATTTCTTAATTGGGTTTGTTAAATACATGGGATTTTGACTTTATCATTCACAATCTATATTGAAAATACATTTCAATTTTTTTATTTCATAATATGGCATATATACACATTAATTAATATCACAATTGTGATATAATACTTATAAAATCATTACAAATATTCCACATAAGAATTTAAATTACCAATTGAATTCCAAGGAAGTGATTTTTCATTCATGAATAATAAGTTTTCACAAGAACTATGCATCTCATAAAAGATTTTGACTATGGGTTAATGTTATACGTTAAATATATATGAAATTAAACATAGAATGAATACCATTATAACTATTTCAATTATATCTATTATAAGAGGCAAATTATACACCACTGAATTCTTCTAACCTGTTGTATTTTAGATTCTTAATAGATTAAGGTTTTCCTCTTCCTATATATTTACTATTTTAGAATATTTGTTTTCTAATTCCCTATTAACATATTATTTCTGACATCTTATGTAATAATTACTTCTACTATTTCTATAAAATGATTCTTTATCTCATATTCCTCTCCTCATATATATCATTTACACATACAAGTCATTAAATAATTTAATGAAATATATTCCATTTGTTATGAACATTTAATTATTCATAACTAGAATCATTGAAAAGATATCTTTTGTGACTATATTTCATTATAAATAATGAAAACTTTAGTTCAATATCTATGATTCTATAAATATAAAATCTTTACATTTTATGTTCAATCTACCATTACAGAACAATATCACCATCATGTAAATGTCTTCACATGTGTGTCATTAATCAGGATATGGTTTTTACACTTCCATAATTTCCACATTGTTCTCTCTTGATGTTCTATTTAAATACCGTTTGGAGTGTGTTTCCATACAAATTGTAAATTTTCCTCTACTACTATTTCTATTCTTATTTCACAAAATTTAAGTTTATGTAATGAAAATTTAGACCAATCTCCCTAATTCTCTAAAAATTTAAATATTCCACAGTAATTTCCAACTACTACTTCAAAACAGATAACTTGTTGATACATCCTTATTCATTTGAGATATAAAAATGTCCAAATAAATTTTTATAAAGAATAATTAATTCCAATATTGACATTGTATATCAAGACCGAGTAAGAAGGGTATTGTAATCTGATCTTAATTTTCGATCATAATAGATAAAAAATTATTATAAAAGGAATTAACAACTTATGTAACACTGAAGTATTACAAAAAGTTAATTGATTAACTAATGACATTCTTCCATCTCATATTATTCAAAACTGATGTTATAAAATATAAATATCTTATATCACACCTTATATGACCCAATATCCACATCAATTTCCTTTCCTATATTATCAATAATAATTTTATTACATTGAATCCACAAATATGATAACAAATCATTCTAAAAAGGAATTCACATTCAACCATGATACATTAAATTATTCTATCATTGTAAACATCCCTTTAAATTTTGACCCCTTTACTTAGTCACATACGCCACCATATCTCACATATGTGAACCGCTTTTAATATTTCGTAATATATCCAATATTCCCACATCTTGGAAATGTAAATGGGGGTTTGAGAAAAAATGAATTTGGGTGTCCAAAATAACTGTAATAAATACATTATAGTGATCCTCATAACATATAATACAAAGGTGGCACTTTAAATAATTTCTCATAGAGGTTCTTGTACTTCATATTCTACAAGCTCAATGATGTTTTCCCTCCACCAAAATGAGGAAGTAAATAACTACAATTCCATGTTCCTGAAAAACATTTATCTTACAAAGAAAACATACTAAACATAAATATATAAGAGGTAAACATCTTATTAATGATCCATGATCACATCGTTGGTCATATCTTCATCACAAATCTTCACGACTTAAGCTTTATATTAATCATATGATTTGACACAAACTTTCTAGCTCTGTGAATGTCGATTCATATTCAGCCATAGAAAATTTTTCCTACCAGAAATCTAAGATTTTAGAAGCTCCATATTGATTAATATCATCCCGGAAGCATTGGGCAATGAATTTCAACACAAATCAATTCAAATAATTTTTTACCCTTATATTCCTCATCAATCACTTTGCACCACAACCTATCTAGACACATTAATATGTAAAAATTAAAACCTATATTTTGAGGTAACTAGGTACTATATAAGCATTAAAATAAATATGGTTTCCATTATAAAATTCAAATTCCTTCTACAGCCCCAAAACCTCTCTGAATAATGGATGATTCTAGTCCATAAACTCTAACACCATTCATTTAGTTATATCATATAGTGAATAGTATCTTTATTAAAACCCTACTTATCCTATATGATTTAACTAAATATATAAGTGTACATATGTTCATGATCATATTTTCTTTTCCCTACCCCTTGGCTAATTGGAAGTCTCCTAATTAGTATATTCTACAACACATAAAATAATCCTCATCAAAACCTCATAATTGATAAAGAATTCATCATCATAAAAAATAATTCCAAATAATGTCTTGTTAGAATACTATTTTTTTTGGGAATTCTCAACCCTAACCAACCATCCCAAAGATTCAATGAAGGCACATAAAAAAAATTCCATTTCTGAAAATAACATAGAAATAAAAAAGATAAAACCTTACTGGAAATTAAAATTAATGAAATAATAATATTATTTATTTTCATTACCAAGTCATATGATACATTATATTACATATATATAATGATACATTAAATAGTTTAGATTCAAATCATAATTTTTTAACATGGAATAAATATATTTCTTTGTGTTAAAAAACCACTCATTTTCATAAAAAATATTTTTTTAGGATATTTTAAAAATAACCGGGTATCTCTTGTTATGGATGCTTTCAGAGTCGCTTATATATTATTCTACATTCCTACTATGCTATATTAAAATTTTTTAACACCATGGTCCCCAAATTCCAAGCTACTATCATGGGTAATACATGGCCAAAAGCATATTATAAGATCAATAGAGGTTGATAATATGTAATTATGGGTGAAATAAAAGCATCAACAATGATTTAACTTCATTTAAAAAACTATGATTTTTTTTAAAATACATTAAAAAAATTAATTTGACTCATAATTGGTTGGTTATGAGATATTTATTAAAATGTGACATTCATGAAATGTATTATAGTATGTACCAATTATTTGTTCATTCATATTTGATTATGGTTAATACTGTTGAAATATATGTAATAACTGATAAGAAATTTGAAATAAAATAGAGAGAATATTATCATTATCATCATAAGAAATTGTTTTTTTATTTTTTTATTGAAACATGACTACTTTATCCTCATAATGTGTAGTGAATATGAATTTTCAAGTAATAAATTGAAATATGATATCATGTTTGAATTGTTAACTAAATACCCAATCCCTGAAGATGATTGAAAGAAAATTATATATCATAATTTTCAATTTAAATAAGAATATTTTATTGTTAGGTGATGTTTTAATTGTGTGAGTAAACAAATTAATGAAAATAAACATAATGAAATTTTTCGATTTTAGAAATATATTATGAATTTTCATAGAATCTCTATATTTATTTAATGTTTTGTTATATTTGAAAATTTCATATCACTTCTGGCATTTTTAGGATATTATGTCTTACGAGGGGGATTATAGAAATCAAATGGAGGAAAAAAACATTTGTTTAGTGAAGCTTGACTGAAAAATATTATTACTCTGATGAGTACCATATTTTGAATTCCTCTACAGAGTATTTACACATTCATAGTTTGTATTAAAATAAGAGGTCACCTTTCTTCCTAGTATATAAATAAACATGTTAGTGGAAATAATGGGATTACCAATATCACCCAAACTAGTAGTAATCATGTTATTAATTATCTTAGGTAGAGTATTTTTAATAGATGACAAAAAATTGATCTACTAATTTTGATGCATTGAATAAATATGATTTTTTAGAGAATAAGATATACAACATATCCATGAATACAAGTAAAACATATACCTAGAGGCATAAAACAATATATTATAATTACATTGATCATAATGTAATATCCTACTACAAACACAAGATAATTATTATAAAAAAAACTTATGCATAAAACCTCCCTTACAAAATAACCATGATAGCCAACTAAGGATATCAACTAGTTTGGGAATTAAAAAACACTTTTACTCTTAATAATATCTGTTCCAAATAAAACATAGACATCCTATGTTTGACCAAAAAATACCCTTATTTTCTCCAGGATTTGTATTTAGCACATTCATGTAAGGTTTCTCCCCATTTCTCTTAGATTGGTTTTAATTATTCAGTGCACTTTTCACTTCATGTATTATTATATTTATTATCTTCTTGATTCTATATGGTAAACCTTTATTTGTTTGAAAAATAATTTTTTTATGGCCTTAGATTTGAGGAATGAGAATAAATTAATACCACCTCCACATTCATCCACTTTTATACATCCAAGATCTAGTCATGATGGATCAGACAATAAATTTAGGATACTCATGTATAAGTATGACACATGGGTCATAACATGGAATTGGTTTCACTCAATAAATTATTTAGTTTTTTGTACTTTATTTTTCTATATTTCTTAAGTTACAATCATTTTTTATATTTATTTCTACAAAAATGATAAAAATATTTTATATGATTCTCTTCAAGCTCAAGAGATAATGGATCTAGACACATTTTAACCAAATGATAATTTAGATTAGGTCATAGGTGACAAGGCTGCAACAACACAGGATGGATGTTTATAAAATCTACACCAAATTTATGAGGATAGAGATGATTCTAGTGCTGGTGTAGATGATTCTAGTGGATAGGAAGATGACGATGGTGAGGATGTTGTGGTGGTTTCACACATATAGATTATGTTGATATCAATGTTGATTATGGTGATGATTTGGATGACATTGTTGAGTGACATTATGAAATGTTTTTGTATTTATATTTTCATCATTTTTATTATAAAATAAAAATTTTATTTTTATTAGTTTTATATATATATGGATTTTGGTGGAAACTAGATGTTTTAGGTTTCTTTTTTGGTATGTTCTAGGGGATGTGTGGAATGGAATTTGGGTACCACATTACCACAGTTTAAACTATAGAAATAGATGGTCTATTTTCATGATTTAAAAAACCCAATTTTTATTTAAAGGCCATGGTTTAACCATGTATATATTAAGATATGTCAATTGTTTAAACCATGGAAATAGATGGATAAATACAATAGTATAACCCCTTGTAGTAGCCTTTAATATCCATAATTTAACTTTTGACATGTGTAGCTAGTTCCATAGTTTAAACCATGGAAATAGATGTATATTCCATAATCATAATAGTTCTAGTAGTCTTTAATATTCAACATTTATCCATGGATCTAATTATCTCTTTTATTGGTTTGATCCCAATAAAAAAGATGGTTATTCCCATGAGTTCAACTATGGCTATAAAATGCCCCTATTACAACAGAGATAATAAACATGTGTTTTGGCATGTTTTGATTGTTTCAAACAAGGAAATATCCTAATTTTTTTGTTTTGATTATAAATCCATCAGGATTTAACTTATTATAAATATTATTTCAAATTAAAAAAATAATTCCCCTTAGTCTATAAAACTAGGCATCTATATTTTATGATCATGAATCCCATTGAAAAATCATTGGCTTTGGCATTAGAGTTTCAAATTAACGGTCCAAATTTGTCGTCTATTCCATTTCATTTCTACAATATACATCTTAGATTTCATGTAAAATTATTTGAAAAGGCTATTGACTTGCATTTAGTCCAGTTTGAATCGCATTGTCTATATCACCTTCATTTGTTTTCCAATTTTTATAACCCATTCAATATTATTAATTCATTATAATGTTTACACTTTGTCATCATATAACTACAAACTGAAGAATTATAATATTTCATTTCATAATAATAAAAATCATCACACCAAATTTCAAATAGTGATTGGATTCATTATATTTGAAGAATTCCTAGTGGGAAGATTGCTTATAAAAGCATGATATAGTGTACTGATTGGAGTAACCAACTAAGATTAGTTGGAGACACTCATATAGGTATTTTAAGAATGAATTTTTCCCCAAAATTCATTAGTAAATTCAAGTTCATAATAAATGGTTTATTTAGGCCTTCTTTATTCAATACATTATATGTTCCAAAACATCTTATTTCTAGGTCTACCATCCCAATTGAAGGACTAATCAAAATCACGCCATATATAAAATCCTAACCCATCTCATTGTCTTGGGCCTGGCCAAGTTACCACTAGAATTAGTTTATGTTCCCTAGTACATTAAATGCTTGAAATAAACATTAAGGTAATTATAAACAAGAGGGGAAAATTTTCTCTTATACACATACACAACCTCAAATAGATAATAGTTTATATAATGACAATACCCCATTTGATGCATGATTTTAAACCATTATGACACTGTATCCGAATATACTGAGTGATGTTAGAGTAGAATAATAAGCTAATACAAAATAGGAAACCTCAAATCCAACACATGAATGAATCAGGGTACCATGTAGGCACTACCCCAGATACCAATACTCAACCAACTCCCAAGATCTATATCCATCAATTATAAATTCAATCTCAAAGATCTCTACTAGTTAAATATGAAATTTTACACTTAACAATATTATTCTATGATTTTTCATTATATACACTCAAGATCATGTACAGGGGTGAGTATAAAAACTCAGTCGTAAATACCCAAGACATACTATGAAAAAAACTAGGATAAGAACAAGTTACCTTATAGTTATATATGAAATTAGAAAA
Source organism: Viscum album (assembly GCA_963277665.1). Classification (NCBI taxonomy): domain Eukaryota; kingdom Viridiplantae; phylum Streptophyta; class Magnoliopsida; order Santalales; family Viscaceae; genus Viscum; species Viscum album. The sequence goes on along the minus strand of OY728135.1, from coordinate 1,494,706,225 downwards.
GAATCATATAAAATCATTTTTTACCAAAATTAAATTTATAAATATAGTGTAAAACCTTCATATGTTATTTCCAACACATAACTCACACACGAACACATGTCACCATCCTTTGAATAGTATTAAAAAATGTGAATAAAACATATCCATTTAGACTCAATTCATATATTATCTGTGTAACAATGGATTCCATAATGTGTCAATGGTGGATATGTTCAAATATACAAAGACTCATACTACGTAATATGAACACACAATCCACATGCATATCAATTTCTTTCACCAAAATAATTATTTGAAAACCAAAATTCATTTATCATTAAGTTAAATTCATTGTGGGCGGTACCATCAATCCACAATTTCTATTCATGAAAAATAGTTTCCTTACATTGAAAAAAACAAGATGTTTATTATTTAAATATAAATCCATAAATTCTACAAGAATGTCTAGAATGATAAAATAAACCTACCAGAATAACAATCAAACACAAATTCATAAAGTAATGACTTCATCCACAAAGAAAAAACACTCTTAAAATGCCTCAGAGAAATCCTATTTCATAGTAAAAATTGATGGGTATGGAGTGATGGTTTTTATGGATCTTAATAAAATAAAAACTACATTAAAACATCCCATAAAATAATTATATATTATTCACCATCATGTTTTATGATTTCATCTAAAATTGATGGCCAAACCAGCTATTTCAAAAAAAACCCAAAAACATGACATTGGACCATAGACCACGACATGGTGTGCCCCCCCCAATTCGTTTTTAGCTAGAAAAAACAATACCTTAGCTAATGGAAAGGATTATTTTCCAAGTATATTTTATGATAGATTGTACCCAGTACCCATACTATTTTGGTTTACCTATTTTCAATAGGTGGGACTCCCATCCACCACACATAGAGAAATGAATGCTACTAGGGCATGGTGATGACCATATATCCTAGATGACTCCCATGATATGGGTTTCAAAAATCCCAGAACCATGAACTTAACCATGTCCTTTCCCATAAAATGATAAATTGTATAGTGAATCCCATATTTCTCAAACACCACTTCCTTTATCCACCTACACCCTAATGCTTCACGAACCTAATAATAACCAACTAATTATTAAAGGATATGAAATGATAACTATTTACATCAAACATAGGGTACTAAAGGGATACCCCTCATAATTCTATTTCTTATGTATCACCCAAAATTTATATGAAAATATGAACCTCATTAATTATGTTTTTAACACATAAGGTTTATAGACCCTGCCATGATCTAGATTATCTTGAATCATTGGTCCTAAATCATGGAACCCACATTTGGTTCAATATCATGTAATCCTCACATTCCAACCCATTCATTAATACCATATGTCTATAACCTATAAAATCCATTGGATCTCCCGCTAAATATAACTCTTAACAAGAATCGTATATCAAACAAAATACCCCTAGGTCATTATTTCCATTTCTCAATGGTGGCCACCCTCTTGGGTTATAATTCCAATTTAAATAATCCACTTTTAAATGAGAAATATCCTTTTTGTGGATATGTGATAAATTATTAACACGTGAAGACTCACAAAGAGTTTAACCAACTCACCAGCCTTACCTCCCATAACAAAAATCAAACATCCCAAGTTACTCATACCCACTTTTCCATGTTTCTATCCATTAAATATATTCATAAACACATAAATAGATAATATTAGGGGCATCCTAATTTATCATAGAGTTACCACCTTAAACAATTTCACTCTACACTTTTCTAAGTGATAATCCTAAATCATCATTGACTGTAAGGTCCTAAATTATCCAATAGGGTCCTTCATCAAATATAAACCACTTATTATTAATTTACCCAATAAATTAAACACTTATAATTTAGGAATAAACGAGGTTAAACTCATTGGGTGATAAATAATTTCCAAAACCTCAAGTAACATGTTTGGGACCATATCTCATGTGAATTTGGAACTACATCATGGAAAATCCCCATCACCTAACATAAATTCATTATCCAATTTCATCTCCACTGATGAAATTCATAAATAAGTCATGTAAATATCTTACATTCAATAAATAAATGATCCACCATGTGTGATCATCCTTCCTTAACCTAATTTATCCATATTGAGAAAATTCCCCTTCATTCGTGCCTAATTCCATTCGAAATCAGTGTAAATGACATAAAATCCCAAAATATAATATACTAAAAATTGAATAGAATAATTCATGGAATATGGGTGAGAGGAGAAGGGTAAATTACACATTTAATGATAAATAAACAATCACAGACCCTAGTTGGTTCAAAGGATTTGAATTAAGGTAATATTAGAAAATTTAGTGGCCTCCATTCTGTTCTAGGATAGTTGAGCCCTAAAATATTGACGATTCTCATATTTACAACATTTATAAAAAGAAGGATCATTATGGTGTAACAGTAGACTATGTAATAATTTTTTTAAATAATTTTTCTATCCCTATTAATTCCTTAATATTTAAACATGTATGTAATTATAGGTTTATAAGAATAATTTTGGGTGAAATATAGAAATGATCAAAATTCATGATTTTTAAGACTACTGTTTTATTTTATGATTTTTTAACATTATCGTACATTAATTTGTGTGTTTTTATGATTTTACAGGTGAAGAGAGAGAATATGTCAACAATATATCAATAATTAGACAAGCTACTTGATGAAATAAAAAGTATTGCATACCATGTCAGCAAGCCAATACTAATTAATTTAGAACATTATAATGTGTCTAGAGGATAGCGTAAACTATTTCAGAACACAAGTTAATGTATTATACTCAATTTAGTCCCATGAAATTCCCTAAGAATTAATCATACCCCTAAATCTGCCTTGTTTCCATGTTTAATGTTATGTATACACCAATAAACACTATATCGACATGCCCGGATAATGTTTTAATTTAACTTAATTTTAGATTCTATAATACAACATCCTTAATACACCAGTGGTGTCTCTCTATCTAACATAAATAACATCACCACTATAATATAATATCAGGGGATGGAAAATATTATTAACCCCATTTAATGTAATAAGCATTGTGATGCTCTACATTAGGGAATTCCAACTTATACACCAATAAATAATATTTCAATAAAAATTATACTATAAATATTTAACATTAAAGTGAATAATATAATAATAGAAGATTAATTTAAAATACAACCTCTATCCACAATCCAACTTAGTATCATCCCCAACTTTATTTTATTCTTTCAAACCAAAACACTCTCACAATTTAATTAATGCTTCCTTCTCAAGACAATATTTCCACTATACTACCACCTCAAAAATACTACATTATGCATTAATAAGGCATATTATGTTCAAAATATCCATGTTCATTAACATAGAAGGGGAACCTTGTGAAGAACATGATTCGCAAGGGGAATAAAAATTATTCACCATGTTAAGTCCCTAAAAAATCAGGAAACTAAATAACAACTTGGACACATGGAACCTAATCTATCCGAGAGGAGGAAATTATCATGGGTGATGAAATTCATCATGCTTATATAGTACGAAATAAGGATGATTGTTTCATATAAATTAAATAATTGCAAACTCTGGAAGAAATTTTAATTATTATATTATGAAATTTCTCATTTTTTATATTGCTTAATTCATTATATTATAAATATCATGTTTCACTCACTACCTCTAAACTATGGTCTCTCATGGTCTCATTCTAATGAGAGACTAACCAAAGGATTTCTCCCTAGATGAATGTAAATTATTCGATAGCCTTTAATATTTTCCATTTTTCACTTTTATATTTTTAATTCTAAAGATTTTAGGATTTTTACCTATTTATATGTGTGAAAAAACATCACATATACCCATATTTAATTTTTTATCACATTATTACAACCCTTTTCATTCAATATTCTTGAGTTTTTGAAACTTGATGAAATTAAAACATCATGTGTATAATGAATAATTGATTCTTTCTCTCTTCTTAACATCATTTTTTGTGATTTTTTATTTTCAAGTTTTGGCTTTGTTTTGAATTAAATTTTAGACCTTGTTCCCCTTTTCATGTACATATTATTTTAGTTAAAAAAATAGAAGAGAGTTAAAATGAGTGATTGAGTATGGTTCTTTGGAAATGACCTCATGATTGATTTATATTTCACACATTTTGAGTTTATAAGTTGTATTCAAAAATGAGTCATGAAGTTTTAGTCAATTTTGTTTCAGATTCAGGGATCCATTTGATATTCTCACTATTCTTGTCACATTATAAGTACACCATTTTCTATTTCCATTATTTTTAATTTCTTGGTTTATTAACCCAAATCTAACCAGTATATATTTTTCAATAGAATCATCCATATACATGGAGAAAATATTCATAGGTGTGTTAAAGGATCCAGTTGTTAAATAATCAATTATATGAGATACTGGTGATAATGATTTAAATGAAAACTCAACTCCATAATCTAAGAATAAGAAGAACTGTCATCTATGTGCTACCAACAAAAGTAGTTCCATGAACTAATGAAATACTATAAATAAAAGTTCAATATAGTTACAACCACGATATTCATTATTCACCATACTATCCCAAATATTCTATAAGAAATAATGACTTATTGGATTTGTAAATCGATTAATATGTACGTCTTCTAAAAAGTAAAATGAAATTGATTGAGGCAACAATTTCATAATTCACTTCCTTTATACAAGAGATGATCCAAAAATCAACAGAGATATCATAGAACATTTTTTCTTTAACATGGAAGATGTTGAAGCTAATATATAAGATGATGACCTTTTATATAACCAAACAATAAATTTCTAAAGGATTTACCTGATAAAAAAATATACAAGATAATAAAACTATGTGTGATATATCTTAATTAATATCATTTTCTTTTGATCTAATTAAAAGGTAAATATATACCAATCTCCATTGTTTCTAAAGTAATTATTCTAAATAATAGTAATAGGGCTCATAATTCATTGATAAGGAAGAAACTACTAATAAATAATTTTATTTTGTAAAATGAAAGAGTTTTTTTACCAGATGAGGAACTTAAGGAAGTGTTTATAGTGGATTTATATGATGAGATAGACCGGTAAAAATATAATATTTAATGGAAAATTTTAATGTTGATATAAAAAAATTTTAAATGAATTTAATTTGAACTATTTATCTATTTCCCTTATATTAAAATTATAGATTCATTAACACAATTAATGGATCAGGAGGATTTAGAAAGAATATATCTTAAGAGGGGGGATGAAACTGAAGATTTAAAAGAGATAGGAGAATTATCAAATGGGAAAAATGAGAAAAATGGTATAGAGTTTTAAAATATAATATAACAGCCTAGTAACCCCAAAATTCAATACATGTAAGTACCTGTGACAGTGAAGATATATATAGTTCCTTTTCTTTCTTAAATAAAAGTTAAGGAGCCCCATCATATGTTACACCCCCACAAGAATTAAAAATATTTCTAACCAGGGGGCTTCCACACATTTTTCTATTTAATGGTACGACTAGATTTAAGGCTTATTAATTTGGAGCATCAGACCCTAGAAAATTTTTTTTAATGAGGAACACTATACCCCACTTCAGATTAGGGATAAAATCAAAATACATAATGAAAGGCAGTATAAACTCTACAGCCACATCAGGTTTAAAAAAACATTTCTCTCTCTATTAATGCTTCATTTTAATTTGTTCATTTTTTATGAATTAACTTGTTGTTATTCATTTTCATTTATAGGTTCTAAAAGAACTTGGGTGGATAAGAGTCGAGTTTCCAGACTTCCCACAAGAAATAACCTTCTATTTTCATTCACCCTTCTAATTGGTTTAAATACTTACCAAAACATATTCAATGTTTATTTATATATTTTCATTTTAAATTCAATGTGGGTAATATAATATAAGTGTGGGGTCATGATAATAACCTATATTAGTAATATGGTTTTATTTTTTTAATTTTTAGATTCTTTATACTAAGACCTCGATCTAAACACAGATATCTAAATCATTATTAAATACTGATTAGATCACATGGACGGCATTATATTTATTATAAATAAATATGGTAATGAGAATAATTGAAAATATTTTATATGGATAATATTTTAATTTCTATTTATTGGATTTTTAACTAAATTTTGAGGAAACCATTTTATTTTAAGAAATAACACATGAGTGATCCAATTTAAATAAAAATCATATAACTCATAATATAGAGTAAAATGTGTAGTTAAGATCTAGTATTAAGAATTATAATTTGTGTAACACTCTAATATTCCATGGTACACTTCTCTTTGAATAATACAATAGCATGAGTTGTACGCAACTTCGAGTTATAACACACCAAAACCAATGAAACTAACCATTATGAATAGTAATGGAAACTTTTTTTATCTTTTATAAATTTTATCTTTCAAAATGGACTTCATTTTTGGATTCTGAATATCAAAATTAGCTTAGGGTGAATTTTTTGTATTTTTCTGAAAACATTCAATTTTTAATGAATAGTGAAAAACACTAAGTTATAGTTTAAAACCAAATTTTTATTCAAATAATTATTTGTTTTATTTAAATTTTTATTAGGTAAAAATAGATACATAATACCTATATATGTTCAATGTAATTCATTAGATTCAGTTTATAATAAATTTAGATATATAAAAATTTTATTGAACTTTTTAGCGTCGTTTACCCACCTCCTAGGAGCATTTTCTAATTTACATAAAACGTAATTTTACCACTTCTGTGAGTTGAATTTCCAAACCCTGAGAGAAATGGTTGATATCAATTAGTAAGATTTTTTTCGAAAAGATGAAAATAATTTTTGGTGAATAGTAACTTTTTGCTTTTATTTACCACGGTAAAAAGTAAATAGGGTAATTAAGGGTAAAAATGTTATTATCATTACCCTAACACATTTCCTAATTCTATTGGGTTAGAGTTATTCAACCAAAAAAACCTTAGGAATAAAATATGATCCTTTAGTTCCACTTGGATTAGATTAGGACATTTATTATTATTTAATTAAAAGAAGATATAAAAGTGTTAAATTCATAGTTTAATAAATAACCATTTTTAATATATTGTTACATATAAGATAAATTCAACTATAAATATTAATTATAAAGATAAAATATTTTCCTACATAATTGTATTTTATCTATAGTTTTTACATATTAAATAATTTATTTTATTTATGACACAATGATGATGCATTAATTAACTAATTAATGAAATATTAAAAAAATAGAAATTATAAATATCCAAATAAATGTAATTAGATAATTTTTATAAATTACAATAATATTATAGGTTAATATAATAATTTGGGGTTGTTTATATGAATTTTTTTCTAAGTAATAATTCTGTTATGAATTTAGGAAAAACAAAATACCAAATAGCGTCAAAATTGACATAAAACAGTTTTTAAAACAAATATTATATTAGTAATTGATATTATATTCATAATATTCTATGGTTTGGGAAAAGGTCTTAAATAATATTATATATTTCATTAATTAACCACTTGAGGTTCTATTGGATGTTTATAGTATGTTTATTAACCATATAATATAAAAATACAAAGAGACATGGTAAATGTCAAAGTATTTAACTAAGAGTTAAATCTATAAGATAAAGTTAATATAGTGACCCAAACCTGTCTAAAACCTATTAGTTGAGTGGAGTTTTACCCATACCCACCTTATCCTTTAAATTATTCATTTTTTAGCAATTAAAAATCTAAATTTATTTTATTATAAAATAATATTTATAGCTTTTCCTAAGGTGCCCCTCACCCCTCTTATAAAAGGGCACTCACCCTTCCCCAAAATTCACACCTTCAAAGAGTTTTGGCACGACCAACCCTACCGAAATACCCTCTAAACTGTCCTCCCTTCATCCTAGAGTCCTTCCATTAGTCATTAATCCAACTTAAAGAGCCCTTTTGATCATATCAAATGGAAGAACCTGAAAAATAGGTAAATATTTCCTCCCCTCTTTCAAGTTCCATTCTTCTTCCACTTCCCCGTTCTTGGTTTCATCCATTCTAAAATATTAACTATTTTATATTCTATATACTATGATGTTATTATAAATATGGTACAACCATATTCATTATTCCATCCATCCTTTGAATGACATGTCACCATACGTCCGTACGTAGGGCTTACCGTCTCCATGTCGTGGAGTAATTGTTATTCAAAACATTATTATTTAGATGGATATAATAATGATGTTTAATTGATGTAAATAATAAATATAACCTGATAATGATTCTGTATATATGATATACAATCTAATTATATATTATTTTAATATCAAAAGAATGATATTGTCGCTCGTGCGTACATACGGATTACCATCTCCACGAACACAATGAGATTCCTTCTCCATCGTATCCATTCAAGAATAATTTTCATTAGATGATTAAAAATAATGTTTAAAGACTTAATATTATTATGAATATGAATAAGATACATCATATCCATAACAAACATTAATTACGTAATAGATCATATAAAGGAAAATGAATCACTTCACACCCTAAACGACGATAATACGAAGATATTGTTAACAAAGAAATGTTAAAAGATCATATATGATATCATATTAATGTATATGATTCTTGTATAATTTAATAACAATTATTTAACCATTATACAAGATTTTAACCTACCCTCGACCAAGGAAAATTACAGGATAAGGGTTAATTTTAAAATCTCATTATTATCTAAGGTTGTTTATATGTAATTATCTACTGGGACCTCTTTATCATCTACATCCATGTTTCAGAAAAATATTTTTCAAAACATTCTAACTATTTTATAAACTATCTGTTAAAGTCATTTATACCCTTGTTTGACTTTTATAATATGTTTATAAAGGAAACTTTCTGTCGTTTTCCAAACAAGGTCCTTTATAAACATTTTGGAAAAATTATGGTAAGAATGTCTTTTTTATAACTTATATGGTGGGTGCGGCTATTTTCAGCCATTATGACATCGTCGAAGATTCCCTTACATGTTTATAATAATATTTCCAAAATAAATATTTTCTTAAATTATTTCAAAATAGAAAGATATATTTCTCTAAAAAAGGTTTTGATTTCATCTATGTCAACATCCATGGATGGATTTTAAGCTTATTTGAAGTTGATTTTTTATAAAACCAAACATCCATATTGTATTGATGGCATTGTGATATGTTTGACTATGGATGATTAATTTTTACACCATTCATGGTTTATGGATAAAGTATTGACATTTTGTATTCTTGTTTTAATACGAATGTTTATGTTATGTTTAAACCTTTTCACATGAGGAATGCATTGGACTTAATAAGTGATAGGTGGAGCCCACTATATCTCCACAATGTATCGGTATGTCTCATTAGACAAACTAGTGTTTTGGCCTTAGGTGTTGACAAAATATTATTTGTAGTCTTGGCACAAGGCCTTGACTATGGGGTTATGAATGTCTAGAATTATGCATTCCATCATTATGAAAGTGGCTATTGATATTTTATGTGATTATTAGACTAGTATAATATCCATTTGAATTATTAAATTTCATTATTTGATTTTATCTTTTCCATATTTTTCTGAACTTCAAGTTTAATTTTTTTTGTTTTAGTCTTATACGTTTCCTTAAATGTTTATGCTTATTTATGAAAGTTTACTCTATATTGTTATCCTTACTAAGAATCTGAGCTCACGCCTTTATATGTTGTATTTTTCTTAGGATGCGAAAAAGTATACTATGACTGATCTGTAGGGGAAGTCTATGGGATCTTAGTGTTGTATATGGAAACAATGTTGTTATAGTTTTCAATTTTATGATGTACTGTAAAACTTATGAATATATCAAGTACTTTCAAGGATACTTAACTAATCAGTCTTTTGATACTTTATCTTTTTTGATCAAGCCAATGATATGTAATAATTCACTGACTCTGGGCTTCTAGGGTCGGGGCGTTACCGTTGGTATCAGAGGAAGTTTAGTACAAAGCTTGGAAACTAGATTTAGATAAACTTTGATTAGAGCACATAGCCCTATGATAGAGTTTTAGGATTAGTATAGTAGAAATTCCATGAATTTTGGTATTGTAGAGATTTTGTGAGTTTCCCAAGAAATACATCCATGTTTGGATAGGAGCAGGTACAGGCGGCTCTGGCACAAATGTACCTAGGGGTAAAACCCAAAAACACTGTTGTGAGATAGACTCGAACGGGAACTGGTGCACGAAAATGGGCCTTGCTGCACTCTTGGTTATGACACTCCTAGGGGATATTCCTAGGATAATTCTCAATTTCTTTACAAACCATTATTAAGGGTCAATGAGTATATACTACCTGAAAGAAAACGTTTTTATGATTATGTATTATATCCATAAACTATTCACTTTAGGATAAGTGTTTTACAAGATTACAATTATGTATTTCGATTCATAAACTAATCAAGTTTATGCCATTATTTAGAAATGAAACCTAGTGGAAGGAATGGAAATCGTATCAACGCACGTAATCCATGTAGGGATTGACCTCCTACTCAAGATAATTATAGTAGAGCTAGTGAAGCAACTAGTGCTGATCAAATTATCACCATATTAGGAAAACTCATTGAAGTTATGAACAATAACCTTAACCATATGGAGCACCCAGATCGAAATCGTGGAGGACCAATGTTAGATCGCCTCATAAGGCAACAACCACCAAAATTCAACGTGAGTACAAATCTATTTTAAGTTGAGTAATCGATAGGTTCCTTAGAGAAAATTTTTCATGCTTTGGGGAGTAACGAAAGGTAAAAAGTTGTCATGGAAGTTTACCGCCACACTGGAGATGTTGATCAATGGTGGTTATTGATTCAAAAAAAAGAAAGATGATGAAGTATCAAATATAGAATTGAGGGAGTTTAAATAAATTTTCTTAGGAAAATACTTTCCTCATGACCATCGAGCCGATATGGAAAGAAAATTCCTGAGCCTGATGCAAATGGAGGATAAGAATGTTTCAAAGTATGAAGCTAACTTTACAAGGTTAGTGAGGAATGCTGCAGATTATATACGTAACACAAGAAGTAAGATTAATCGCTTCATTGATGGGTTAAAACCATTTCTTCATCAAGAATTAGTCTCACAATACTTATCGTCGAATGAAGATATTGTCTCATGTGCTATTAAGACAGAAAAAGAATACTCTAAGTATTATGACATTAAATAAAAGAATTAGAAGAAGAGATTTATTGAATACTCTAGAAATGGAAATAAGGGGAAGAATGTAAAATTGAATATCCATCATGTATAAAATGTGGGAAGAAACACCCTGGTACTTGACTAAAGGGAATGATATTATATTAAAAGTGTAGTTAAAAGGCCACCAAGATCATGATTGCAAGGGGAATAATGAGGTTGTTGATGTTGAATGATACAATTGTAGAGAAAGGGGAATTATGCGAATGAATGTCTTAAGCGTCAGGGGAACTTACCTTAGAAAAGGACAAGGGATCAAGGCTAAGCTTGTGTCGTCACTACTGCTGAGGTTGAAGCTCCAAAAGACATAGTGGAAGGTAATTTAATGGTTTCCTCAAGTTTATCCAATGCTTTTGTTTGATTATGGATCATTGCATTGTTTCATATCTTCCCAGTTTTTTATGAAAATTAGATATTTCCAATTTTATTTAACAGGGGTTTTGTTAGTTAAAAATCCTAAGGGAATTATCATTGCATCAAAGTTTTGTCAATCAGTCCCAATTAGGGCATATAAATGTTCTTTATCTACTAATATCATCGTCATACCCATGATTGAATTTGATATAATTCTCGGTATTTATTGGATTTCAGACCATGATGCAATAATTTATTGTAAGAAGAATGAGGTTAAATTGTTTGATAATGATAAGGAGTAACTTATCATTAGAGTAGAAATGTCACCCCCTAATTCTTATCTAGAACCACCCCTAGTAGCTCACCTAAATTCAATTATTGGGGAGGAAGAGAATGATATAAATGTTGGTGAGGAAAGGAGTGTTCAAATAGAGGATATACCTATTGTGAAAGAATATGTCGATGTGTTTCCAGAAGATTTACCTAGACATCCTCAAGAACGAGAAATTGAGTTTTCCATTGAATTAATTCTTAGATCAAGGCCAATATTGACGAACCCTTATAGAGTGGCCACTGTGAAATTAGTGGAACTAAAGAAATAACTAGAGGAATTTAGTAAAAATGGATTTATTCACCATATTGTTTCTCCCTGGGGGGCCCCTATCATTTTTGTTAAGAAAAAGATGGATCTATGAGGTTGTGCATTGACTACAGGAAGATCAATACTAAAAAAATAAAGAACAAGTATCCCCTACCTCTCATTGATTATTTATTTGACCCACTTCATGGAGCTCAATATTTTTCAAAGATTGACCTTCGATCTGGATATCATCAGTTGTGTGTGAAAAAAGGATGACATTCTAAAAATAGAATTTTGAACCAGGTATGGGCATTACGAGTTTATAGTAATGCCTTTTGGATTGACTAATGCACCCTTTTTATTCATGGATTTAATGAATAGAGTATTAAAAGTATATCTTGATGACTTTTTAGTGGTATTTATTGATGATATATTGGTATACTTCAAAAACTATGAAGATCATGAACAACACTTGTGCATTATCCCGAAAACTCTTAGAAGACACGAATTATATGATAAGTTTAACAAGTGTGATTTATGGAATTAGGAGATTTCTTTTCGTGGCTATATTGTTTCTATGGATGGAATCTATGTTGACCCTTCTAAGACCAAGGCAATCCAAGAATTTCCATCACCGATGAGTATAACCGAGGTACACAGTTTTACTAGTTTAGCAGACTATTATCGACGTTTCATCCAGAATTTTTTCAAGTTGGCTAACCCATTAACCAAGATCACACGTAAATGAGTTAAATTTGTTTGGACAAAAGAGTGTGAGGAATGTTTTGAAGAACATAATATAATATTAGTAAATTCTATTATATTGACTCCACCATCAGGGAATTATGGGTTTATTATTTATAGTGATTCTTGAAATAAAGGACTAGGTTGTGTCCTTATGCAGAATGATAGGGTTATTGAATATGCATCACGACAGCTAAAAAAATCACGAGAAAAACCGTCCTACTCATGATCTTCAGTTAGCAGCAATAATCTTTGCTTTAATGATGTGGAGACATTATCTCTATGGTGAAAAATGTGAGTTTTATACTGATCAAAAGAGTTTGAAGTATATTTTCACACAAAAAAAACTCAACATGAGGCACATGCGATGGATTGAACTACTCAAGGATTATGATGGCACTATACACTACCACCCAGAGAAGGAAAATAAGGTGGAAGATGCTTTGAGTATAGAAGATCATCAAGTTTTGAATAGGATGAGAGTTGAAAGGGATCCTATTTACATGGGTATAGTAAAGATGGATATGGGAATAACCATGGAAGGTGAAACATCAATAATTTTTCAAATGGTTTCAAAACCATATTTAATATAAAAGATAAAGAGTTCTCAGACCGATGATGAAGAATTTTAAAAAATAAAATTAAATATTTGAATGATGGTAGATTGAGTGACATTGTGTGTGAAGATGGAATTTAGAAATTTGGGAAGAGACACTATATTCCCGATATACCTAATCTAAAAATGGAATTGTTAGATGATTCTCATAGATCCAATTTCTCTATACACCCTCGTATACCCAAAATGTATAGATATTTGAAGGAATATTGGCGGGACAACATAAAGAGGCATATTGCTTATTTTGTGTCAAGATGTATTGTTTTTCAACAAGTGAAAGCTGGAAGGCAACAACCTGGAAGAGTCTTGCAACCTCTTCCCATACCTGAGTGGAAATGTTAGAATATTATGATGGACTTTTTCATGAGACTACCAATGTCTCCTAGAAGGAACAATGCAATATGGGACATTTTTTATGGTCTTACCAAGTCAACACATTTTCTTCCTATAGGAAAATATTTACCACTTGAACGATTAGAAAGACTATATATTAATGAATATGTAAGACTTCATGGAGTACCCCTATTGATTGTTTCTGATCATGATCCATGTTTTACATCAAGATTCTGGAAAATTATTTAGTAAGCCCTGGATACTGAACTTCGTCTGAGTAATTCCTATCACCCTCAAACTGATGGACAATCAGAATGGAATATTCTAACCTTATAATACATTTTGGGATCATTATCACTTGACTTTCAAGGTATGTGGGATCAATATTTATCTCTAGTTGAATTTTATTGTAATAATAGATTCCATTTAAGTATTCGGATGGCACTATATAAAGTGTTATACGGAAAGAGATGTCGCACACCACCCTGTTGGGATGATGTTGGTGAAAGAAAACTCGTAGGTGTAGAACTTGTGGAGGAAACAATGGAAAAGGTTAAGGTAATCCAAAACCACCTCAAAGTAGCTCAAAGTTGGCAGAAAAGATATGTTGATAACTGGAGGAAGGATTTAGAATTTCAGGTAGGAGATCATGTCTTCTTTAAGGTATCTTCAAGGAAGGGTGTTATACATTTCGTTTAGAAGGGTAAATTATGTCCCAGGTACATCAGAACTTTCGAAATTCTAGAATGAATTGGGGCTATAGCTTACCATTTGGAAATGCGGCCAAGTCTCTCCAAAGTTCACGATGTGTTCCACGCATCACTGTTGAGAAAATACATGCCTGACACAATGCATGTACTCACCTTTGAGGAATTATAATTGGAACCCAATCTTCCTTATTGAGAAGATCCTATTAATGTTTTTCATAGAATAGAACAAGTGCTGAGAAACCAGACAAATTGTATGGTTAAAGATCTATGGAAAACCCATAAGATGGAAGAGGAAATGTGGTAACATGAGGAACTTATGATGAAGAACCACATGAGTCTTTTTATTCAGTAATATTATAGAAATTTCAAGGATGAAATTACTTGAAGGAGGGGAGAATGTTATACCCCAAGCTGCCACGGTACGCTTCTCTTTGAAAAATATAATATCATGTGTTGTACGCAACTTCGAGTTCTAACACACCACAACCAATCAAACTAGCTGTTAGGAATAATAATACCCACTTTTTGAAATTTTAAAAATTTTATCTTTCAAAATAGACTTAATTTTTGGATTCGTAATATCGAAATTATCTTACGGTGAATTTTTTTTATTTTTTTGAAAATTTCCATTTTTTGATGAATAGTGAAAACCACTGAGTTATAGTTTAAAACTAAATTTTTATTCAAATACATATTTATTTTTTTTAAATTTGTTTTAGGTCAAAATTGATACATAATACCTATATAAGTTCAATTTAATTCATTGGAGTCAGTTTATAATAATTTTTGATATAGTAAAATTTTATTGAACTTTTTACCATCTTTTACCCACTTCATAGGAGCACTTTCATATTTATATAAAACATAATTTTACCACTTCTATGGGTTTAATTTCAAAAATCGGAGAGGCATGGTTGATATTAGTAAATAAAATGTGGTTCTATATAATGAAAATAATATTTGGTGAATAGTAACTTTTTGCTTTAATTTACCACGGTTAAAAGTAAATAGGGTAATTAAGGGTAAAAATGATACTATTATTTCCCTAACACATGTCCATATTCTATTGGATAAGATTAATTCGACCAAAAACAACCTTAGGAATAAAATATGATTTTATAGGTCCACTTGGATAAGATTTGGACATTTATTATTATTTAATTCAAAGAAGAGTTAAAAGTGTTTCATTTAAAGTTTAATAACTAAACCATTTTTAATATAGGGTTACACATAAGATAAATTTGACTATAAATATTAATTATAAATCAAAATATATTTCCTATATAATTATATTTTATTTATATTCATTAGACATTATATAATTTAATTTATTTATGAAAAAATGATGATGTCGTAATTGCCTAATTAATGAAATATTAAAATAATTGATATTATAAATATCCAAATAAATGTAATTTTATACTTTTTATGAATTAAACTACTTTTCTAGTTTAATATGACATGTTAGGGTTGGTTAGATGATTTTTATTTATAGTAATAATGTTGTTATAAATTTAGCAAAAACAAAATACCAAATAGTTTCAAAGTTTACATAAAAGGGTTTTTAAAACAAATATTATATTATTAATTGATTTTCTATTCCTATAAATCTAAAGATTATCCAAAGGTATTAAATATTATTATATATGTCATTAATTAACCACTTGAGGTTCGATTGAAAGTTATAGTATGTTTATTAACCATATAATATAAAAATACAAAGAGACATGGTAAATGTCAAACTATTTAACTAAGAGTTAAATCTAAAAGATAATGTTAATATAGTGACCCAAACCTATCTAACATATATTGGATGAGTGTTATTCGACCCATCCACACCATATCCTTTAAATTGTTCATTTTTGAGCCATTGTAAACCGAAAATTATTTTATTATAAAATAATATTTCTAGCTTTTCCTATGTTTCCCATCACCCCTCTTATAAAAGGGCCCTCCCACTTCCCTCAAATTCCCACCATCAAAAATTT
The DNA here is from genome assembly GCA_963277665.1 of Viscum album. Taxonomy (NCBI): domain Eukaryota; kingdom Viridiplantae; phylum Streptophyta; class Magnoliopsida; order Santalales; family Viscaceae; genus Viscum; species Viscum album. Next base: position 1,494,689,603 of record OY728135.1, on the reverse strand, counting down.
TGGATTGGCAAACCCCTAAATACCCTCTAAAATATCCTACCTTCTTCCTAGATTCCTTCCTCTAGTCCCAAATCTGACCTATGTATCCCTTTTGACCAAATCAAAAGGAAGAACCTGAAGAAGAGGTAAATATTTCATCACCTCTTTCGAGTTCTATTCTTCTTCCACTTCCTCTTTATTTGTTGTTTCCATTATAAAATAACAAATCCAGTATCTTCTATATAATATGATATTATTATAAATATTGTTTAACCATATTAATTATTCTATCCATCCTTTGAATGACATGTCACCATACGTGAGTACGTATGGCTTACCGTCTCCACGTCGTGGTGTAGTTGTTATTCAATACATTATTATTTGGATGGGTATAATAATGATGTTCAATTGATGTAAATAATAAATATAACATGATAATGATTCTTTATATATGATATACCATCCAATTATATATTATTTTAATATCATAATAATGATATTGACAATCGTGCGTACGTACAGATTACCCTCTCCACGAACGCGATGAGATTCATTCCCCGTTGTATCCATTCATGACTAATTTTCATTAGATGACTAAAAATAATGTTTAAAGACATAATATAATTCTGAATATGAATAAGATACATTCTATCCAAAAAAAACATTACTTACATAATAGAACATTTTAAGGAAAACAAATCAGTTAACACCCGAACCGATGATAATACTAAGATATTATTAACAAAGAAATGTTAAAAGATAATATATGATATCATATTAATGTATATTATTCATGTATAATTTAATAACAATTATTTCACCATTATAAAGGAGTTTAACCTACCCTCAACCAAGGAAATGTACAAGGTAAGGGTTAATTTCACAATCTCTTTGTTAGCTGAGGTTGTTTATACGTAATTAAATACTAGGACCTCTTTATCATCCAAATTCATGTTTCTTAAAAATGTATTTCAAAACATTCTTACTATTTTATAGACTATGGTTAAAAGTCATTTATACCCATGTTTGACTTTTATAATATGTTTATAAAGTATTGTTTCTGTCGTTTTCCAACAAAAGGTCCTTTAAAACCTTTACGACAAAATTAAGCCAAGAATGTCTTTTTTTTACTTATACAGCAGGTGTGGCTATTTTTCACCATTATAAAATCGTCGAAGCTTCCCTTACAAGCTTATAATAATATTTCCAAATTAAATGTTTTCATAAATTATTTCAAAATAGAAGGAGATATTTCTCTAAAAAAGGTTTTGATTTCATCTATGTCAACATCCTTTGATGGAGTTTAAGCTTATTTGAAGTTAATTTATTATGATACCAAACATATATATTTCATTGAAGGTTTTGTGATATGTTTGACTGTGGATGTGTAATTTTTACACCATTCATTTTTTATGGATAAATTATTGAAATTTCTAATGTTACTTTTAATATGAATGTTTATGTTATGTTTAAACATTTTCATATGAGGAATGCATTGGTCTTAATAAGTGACAGGTGGAGCTCGTTATAGCTCCTCGATGCATATGTAGGTCTCATTAGACAAACTAGTGTCTTGGCACAAGGCCTTGAAAAAAATTTATTTGTATTCTTGGCACAAGGCCTTGAATTTTTGGTTATGAAAGTCTGGTATTATGCATTCCATCATTATGAAAGTGGCTATTGATATTGCATGTGATTATTCGACTAGTAGAATATCCATGTGAATAAGTAAATGGAATTATTTGATTTTATATTTTCCATATTATGATGAAGTTTAAGATTAAACGGATTTTATTTTAGTCTTATACATTACCTTAAATGATTGTGCTTATTTATAAAATTTTTCTCTATATTGTTATCTTTACTGAGCATCTGAGCTCACCCCTTTCTATGTTTTATTTTTCCTAGGATGCAAAGATGTATATTATGACTGACCTGCAGGGATAGTCTATGTGATCTTAGTGTTGCGTATGGAAACAATATTGTTATAGTTTTCCATTTTATGATGTAATGTAAACCTTATTAATGTATTTAATACTTTCAAGGCTACTAAACTAATCGGTCTTTCGAGACATGATCTTTTGTGACCATGCCAATGATACATAATAATGCACCGACTCTGGGCTTCTGGGGTCGGGGCGTTACTGTAATGACCCAATTTTTTTCAATATAAATTCCCTTCTTATATTTATGTCATGAAAACACAACATAATGAACTACTAAGTGATAAGTGACCTTTAATCATATGTTTGTCACTTCTGTGTTTGGAATTTTAAAAATCAGACATACACGGTTGTTCTCAAGATGATTTTTGGAGTATGACAAAATAATATTTTCCGGTGAATAGTAATGTACCCTTAGGAATAGTAACATGCCCTTATGAATAGTAATATTACCCTTATGAATAGTAAATCGTCCAACCCCATTCCCCTCTTCCATTTATTTTATTAAAGAGAACGATGTTCGTGAGGCGTTAATTAATCACCTTCAAGAACGACATGCTTTCTTCTTCCATTTATACCTTCAGATCTGGTCATGAAACCATTTTTATGGTTGAAATAGAATATTTTATATGTATTATGTCCTATTTAACTTTTTGTAACTGACTTATGAAAATATTACTAAGTGATAAATGAAAACAACTTCATTGTGATCGAAAAACCGACCAAATTGACCCTAATAACCATCATTTAATTATTATCTAATGATTCATCCACATGGATCTAATATAATTCATTAGAAGATCATTCAAACTCCTGTAATGTCATTAATGACATGTAATATCATTTCTGGATGTTTACCCATGCTCTACCCGAACTTCAATTTATGAATAGAAGTGAACCACCCAAGAAAACCCTTAAAAACAAACATCCCAGAACAATGTTTTTAAACTCAATAAGTCATCCTAAGGAAAATAAAATTACATAATTGTAACACCCCAAGATTCCACGGTATGTTTCCCTTTGAATAATGCATTGGCGTGCATTGTACGCAACTTTTAGATTCAAACACACCACAACCAATCAAACTAGCCATTATGAATAGTACTACCTACTTTTTGAAATTTTATAAATTCTATCTCTCAAAATGGACTTCATTTTTGGATTCGGAATATTAAAATTAGCCTAGGGTGAATTTTTGGTACTTTTCAGATAACATTCATATTTTGATGAATAGTGAAAATTACTAAATTTTAATTAAAAACAACTTTTTTAATCGAAATAATTAATTTTGATAAATTATGAATTTGATTGGTTTTAAAGTATATTTAGAATATAATTTTACCACTAAATTCAATTTTTGTCATTGGACATAATTTCACAATTAAACCAGACATAAACAGGTGCCAATCTTTCGATAGTTATTATCTCTTAAAAACACGCTTTTTATTTTGACAGCGGGAATTAATATTAAATTAATTTCTGCCACTTCTGTGTTTGGAATTGGGAAAATTTGATTCCATATTTGGAATCAGGATGTTAAAATTGTGAAAATATGCAACTTTTATTTTTAGTCATTTTAAATAATTACTTCGGTATATATTTTATTTACCATGGTTAAAGGTTAAATCCGGTAAATAAAGGTTAAAAAATAATATTATAATAATAAAAAATAACCCAAAAACATGTCCTATCCTTATTGGTTGATACATTTCCGACCATGGGAATATTTGGGACGATTTTGGACCCCATGGTGCCACTTGTAAGTGATAGGGACATTATATTTTTATTAAGTTAAAATGAATACAAAAATGACACAAGCATATATATCTTTTAGAAAAACAATTTTTACATAGGGTTATATATGTTGGATTTTCGACTATAAATATTCATTAGAAATATAAAACGATTTAATACATAATTATATTTTATTTATAAATTTTAAAAATTATATACTTTAATTTATTTATGACACAATGGTGATGTAGTAATTACCATAATTGTGAAAAATTAAAATGATTGATATTGTAGATATCAAAATAAATATAATTTGAGACTTTTCATGAATTAAAATAATTTTCAAGGTTAATATGACATGTTATGAATTATTTAATTAACTTTTTAAGAAGTAATCACTTTGTTATGATTTTTAAAAAAATAAATTATTGAATAGTTCCAAAATTGACATAAAAGAGTTTTAAAACAAATATTATATTTTTAATTGATATTAAATTCCTAAAAATATAAGTTTCAGCCAAAATACATATATAAGTATATTTTTTTCATTAATGGACCACTTGGGGGTCTTTTTGATGTATATAGTATGTTTATTAACCATATAATATAAAAATACAATGAGACATTGTAAAAGTGAAACTAATTAACTAAGAGTTAATACTTAAAGATAAGGTTAATATAATGACCCAAACCTCTCTAAATTCTATTTATTGAGTGGTTTTAGACCTATACCCACCATAAAATTTAAATAATCCACTTTGGAGCCATTAGAAACTGAATATGAATTTATTATAAAATAATATTTTTAGCTTTTCCAAAGGAGCCCCTCACCACTCTTATAAAAGGTCACTACCCCTTCTCCTTACTTTACACATTCAGAGCCTTTTTGTTTGGCCAAAACATGTCCAAATACTCTCTCAACTTCCCTCACTACAACCTAGAGGCCTTATTTTGATCATAAATCCAACCTAAGGAGCCCTTTTGATCAAATCAAAAGGACGAACCCGAAGAAGAGGAAATGTTTTTACCACCCTTTTTCAATTTCTTTTCTTCTTCAAATTCTTCTTTCATTATTATTTCCCATTCTAAATTAATGAATCCAGTATCTCCTATATACTGTAATATTATTATAAATATAGTACAACCATATTCATTATTCTATTGATCCTTTGAATGAAATGTCACCATACGTGCGTACGTACGACTTACTGTCTCCACGTCGTGGTGTAATTGTTATTAAATAAATTATTATTTGTATGTGCATAATAATGATGTTTAATTAATGTAAATAATAAATATAAAATGATAATTATTCTGTCTATATGATATACCATCCAATTAAATATTATTTTAACATCAAAAGAATGATATTTTCGCTTGTGCGTACGTACAGACTACCGTCTCCACGAAAGTGATGAGATTCATTCTCCATCGTATCCATTCAAGTATTGTTATCATTTGATTATTTAAAAATAATTTTTGATGACTTTATATAATTCTGGATATGAATAAGATAAAACCTATCCATAACAAACACGGATTACGTAACAAATAATTTAAAGGAAAACGAGTATGTTAACACCTGAAATGACGATAATACTAAGATATCATTAACAAATCAATGTTAAAAGAACATATATGATATCATATTAATGTAAATTAATCTTGTATAATTTAATAACAATTATTCCACCATTATAAAGGAGATTAACCTATCGTCAACCAAGGAAAAAGTACAAAGGGTTTTCTTATCTCACTTTTAATTCCGTGAGAATTACATTGTTCACTTCTTATTTATTGAATGTGGTGTTTGTGTACTGCCCATGATTGTATTCATTGTGTAATATACTTTAATTTATTGGTATTTACACAATAATTGTATGATCCTTTTTTCATGGGTGTATGTTTCATAAGTTACCTTATCGATAAGGGAATTTGAATTTTCAATTTCCATTTATTCGTCTTTACGCAAACTTCATTGATTATTTTACTCCAAGATTATGCATGTAATCACTATTCTTTTGCTTATGTCATAATTTACACTCCCCATTTCTATGGATATACTTTTGATACACATAATCACTCCATTGATAATTTCTCAAGTCATCGATATGAATTCGGTAAGAGTAATTTTAACTCATTCTCCATTTGTTGAGTTAAACATCCAATTCATTGGTGTTGTTTTTACAAGATTATATGTGAATGTCATTTTATTGTTTTATAATGAATATCCAATCATATTTAGTGTATTTATATTTTTCACACATAACTATGTCATTGATTTATCCAAAACCTAAAGATACGACCTTTATAAGAGATTTCATATCAATTTACATTCCATTGAGACTTCTTTGTTGTTATAAAACAAATCACTCTTATGTGGTGTATATAATGTACTTTGACATAGTGTATCATGAATCCCTTTATTCTCATGATATTACAATGTTTTGATTACACAAAATAATTTGTATTCATGTGTCTCTCTTTTGTTTAGAAACTCTAACTAAAATATCATTTTTAAATGTTTTAATGATTTATTCTTCTAAATCATGCTCATTAATGTCCATGTTTTAAAAAATGGTTTTAAGGATTTATTTATATGGACATTAAAGTATTAAAATTAAAACTCCTTTTAAAACTTTCAAAGTGGAATCTGACACTTTGATTAAAAAAATCTATTTTTAAACGGCTTCTTGACAAATAGTTTGACTTTTAAATGTTTTCAAGAAAAGGGGGATATTTCTCTCAAATAGTTTTTATGGTTATTTTCATCTATGTCAATATCATTCATTATTATTGATTGAGGTTAATATGATACAATACAATCTTTCATATTGTATCGAATGAGTCATGTTTGACTATGGATGTGATATTTTTATACCATTCATGGTTTGTGGTTAAATTATTGACATTTCATATGACAGTTTAATACGAATGATTAAGTTAAGTTTAAAAATGTTCATATGAGGAATGCATTTGACTTAGTAAGTGACGGGTGGAGCCTGCTATAGCTCCTCAATGCATCGGTAGGTCTAATGAGACAAACTAGTGTCTTGGCACAAGGCCTTGGAAAAATCTTATTTGTAGTCTTGGCACGAGGCCTTGGCTATGTGGTTATGATAGTCTGGAATTATGCATTCCATCATTATAAAAGTGGTTATTGATATTGCATGTGATTGTTCTACTAGTAGAATATCCATGTTAATAAGTAAATGGAATTATTTCATTTTATCTTTGACATATTATGCTGAACTTCAAGTTTAAAAGTCATTTGTTTTAGTTATAAATTGCTTTAAGTGTTTAGGATTATCTACGAAAGCTTTTGCTATATTTTTATCCTTACTGAGCATCTAAGCTCACACCTTTCAATGTTTTATCTTTTCCCAGGATGTGAAGATGTAATTTATGAATGACCTTTAGGGATAGTATGAGGGTATATGAAGACAAGATGTTGTTGTAGTTTTTTTACCTTATGTTGTAATGTAAGACTTATGAATATATCTAGTGTTTCCAAGACTGCTAAACTAATCAGTCTTTCGAGACTTGATCCCTTGTGATCATTCTAATGTTATGTAATAATGCACCGACTCTGGTTAACTAGGGTCGGGGCATTACAGTTGGTATCAGAGGAAGATTAGTACAAACCTTAGAAGATGGATTTAGATAAACTCTGATTAGAGCACGTAGACCTAAGATAAAATTTCAGGATTAGTATAGAAGAACTTCCTAGAATTTTGGTATTGTAGAGCTTTTGTTAGTTTTCCGAGCAATAAAATCCTATCTAGATACGAGTAGGTAGAGGCTGCTCTGGCACATATGTACCTAGGGGTAAAACACGAAAACACCGCTTTGAGCTAGACTTGAACGGGAACTGGTGCACGACAACGAGCCTTGCTACACTCTTGGTTATGACACTCCTGGGGGATATGATTAGGATAATTTACTTTTTCTTTACTCAAAAATTTGAAGTATTAAATATATAAGATGAGAGTAAATGACCAGGGTTAATCTCAATGTGTTTCAAATTGAGAATATGGTGACATGTTAATCTCTAAATGATTTTATGACTACTGTTACTCACACAATGATTTCTGGTTTTAGTCAATGGCAGGATTCCAAGGAAGTCATAGTGACTTTGAGAATGATGTACAAGGTGGGAACGATGGTGGTAATGAGAAACACAATGGAATGTTGATAGGCATAAAAGATATCGTCTTTATGCCAAATCAATTTTACAAAAATATGATCAACAATATATATGTAAACCAATTCCATGAATCAACAAAGAATAGAAAGATGATGAATGATAAGAGCTCCAGCAGTGGAGACCATGGAGAAAGGAATCCTCAATTTCCATCATGCAGGAAATGTGGAAGGAGACACCAAAGAATGTGTCTCAATGGGACAAAGAAATGAATTACGTGCGGGAGGGAAGGACATAAAGTGAAGAATTACCGATGAAAAATGAAGAGTACTATGGAAGAAGATAAAAATGGTCCCAAGAGTCCATTTACAATCATTTTCCATAAATGTTGGGGACCTAGACATTACCCGAGTGAATGCCCTATTCTATAGGATATTTTCTTGGACAAAGAAGAAGCTATGTGGAAATAAATGGTTGGTGAAATGTTTAAAAAGTATTAGTACACCTTGTTGATGGGTTTACTTTGGAATAATTTTCTCTTGTATTTGTAACCCTATAGTTTTCCATGTAAGAATGATTTTTTATGAAGAATTATCTTTTCTCTTGTGGATAAAGTTATGAATAAACATTTGGTTTTATATGATCATTGGGTTTGAGGAAATTACAAGTCATTATAATTTGGGATGAAAATTCAAGTTATGAGATAAGATTTATGGTTAAATTATGTTATAGTTGTTTTGAAGAATTTATCTCATTTTGGTAATGTTATAAAATATTGTTTTTGAAAAAGGAAAACACACAGACCGTGTGACAACCCATCGCGTCAGACATAGGTGTGGGAATCGACTATTATTTTTAGTTAAATGATTATATTGATCATTAATAATTTGATTTGGGATATTATGTCTTATCAAATGAATACCCTTAGTATAGGAAATTGATTTGGTAATTAAGTGATAAATGTTATTTTCAATGTTGTTCGCTTTGTTGTATAGAAAATAGAATAGTATGGGATTTAATTTGAGGAGTAATGGTGGATTTTTAACTATGTTTTTATTGTGGATTTATAGTGATTTGGGTTGTTTATGGAAATGATTAGGTTAATTACTTCTAAGTATGCGACATTAAGAGTAATTAATGTCATTTGGACATATAATTTAATGTGGAAGACTACATTCATATATGTTTTGAGTTTCAATATTAGTTTGGATTATATAGAAAGATTTTAAGGACAATTTATTATTGAATGGTATTTATTTAACTTTGGGGTATTGATGGTTTAATTTTAGAAACTATGATTAGTGTTTTTTTCTCTAATGGAATATCCATTTGTGGGGTTCATTAGATATTATACTAACCATTTTGGTTTTTATTAATCTCTAAAGACAAGGTAAATATATAGTTTAGCCTACGTAGATCATGTATTTCTATAGAAGTTTATTCTAGCTCTTCCATTTTGACCAAGTCTTCTTGAATAATAATTGTTCAAAAAAATGAGTTAGTTATTAAATAATGAAATTGTACTTAAAAAGTAAGTATATCTCTTTATTTTCATAGCCAATATCATAAATTAATTCCTCATCCTTATGTAATGTAACTTAAAACAAAAAAATGTTGTCTGTTTACTTTTGGGAGACTAAGGACCGTTTGTCCTAACAGAAGTTTGTGATTCTCTTATTGTTAACTTTCTCATGATTATGTTTTCTATCCCTCTCCATCAGAACTAAACACTTATTTTATCATCCATATCCATGTTTTCCTACATGGAATCCTAGTATGGGTTATCTTGGGTGTCCTTTATGCCTCTCTTCCTTTATTTTAAAGTGATAGTTTTATTGACTCTTTTTCCGATGTGGGACATTCCATTATATTCTCAAGCCCAATTTTAAACAAATTGCGAGGATTCAATTTATTAAAGGAGGGGAGAATGTAACACCCCAAGATTCCATGGTACGTTTCCCTTTGAATAATGCAGTGGCATGCATTGTACGCAACTTTGAGATTCTAACACACCACAACCAATCAAACTAGCCCCTATGAATAGTAATACCTACTTTTTGAAATTTTATAAATTCTATCTCTAAAAATGGACTTCATTTTTGGATTCAGAATATCGAAATTATCCTAGGGTGAAATTTTCGTACTTTTCGGATAACATTCATATTTTCATGAATAGTGAAAATTACTAAATTTTATTAAAAACAACTTTTTTAATCGAAATAATTAATATTGATAAATTATGAATTTGAGTGGATTTAAAGTATATTTACAATATATTTTTACCATTTAATTCAATTTTTGTCATTGGACATAATTTCACAATTAAACTAGACATAAACAAGTGCCAATCTTTTGATATTTATTATCTCTTAAAAACACGCTTTTTATTTTGACAGCGGGAATTAATATTAAATTAATTTTTTCCAATTCTGTGTTTGGAATTTGGAAAAATGGATTCCATATTTGAAATCAGGATTTTAAAATTGTGCAAATAGGTAACTTTTATTTTTAGACATTTTGAATAATTACTTCGGTAAATATTTTATTTACCATGGTTAAAGGTTAAATCTGGTAAATAAGGGTTAAAAAATAATATTATAATAATACCAAATTACCCAAAACGAGTCCTAACCTTATTTTTTGATACATGTCCGACCATGGTCATATTTGGGTTGATTTTGGGACCCCATGGTGCCACTTGAAAGTGATAGGGACATTTTATTTTAATTAAGTAAAAATGAATACAAAAATGACACAAGCATATATCTTTTAGAAAAATAATTTTTACATAGGGTTATATATGTTGGATTTTAGACTATGAATATTAATTAGAATGAGAAAAATATTTCCTACATAATGGTATTTTATTAATAAATTTTATACATTAAATAAGTTAATTTATTTATGACACAATGGTGATGCAGTAATTACCATAATAGTGAAAAATTAAAATTATTGATATTGTAGATACCCAAATAAATATAATTTGAGACTTTTTATGAATTAAAATAATTATATATGTTAATATGACATGTTAGGAATTATTTAATTAACTTTGTTAGAAGTAATCATTCTGTTATTATTTTTACAAAAATCAATTATTGAATAGTGTCAAAATTGACATAAAATAGTTTTTTAAAAAAAATATTATATTATTAATTGATATTAAATTACTAGAAATCTAAGGTTCAGAAAAAAGACTTATATAATTATAGGTGTATTTTTAATGGACCACTTGGGGGTCTCTTGAATTTATATAGTATGTTTATTAATCATATAATATAAAAATACAAATAGACATTGTAAAAGAGAAACTAATTAACTAAGAGTCAATACTTAATGATAAGTTTAATATAATGACCCAAACCTGTCTAAATTCTATTGGTTGAGTGGTTTTCGACCTATACCCACTTTAACCTTTAAATAATCCACTTTAGAGCCATTAGAAACCTAATATGAATTTATTATAAAATAATATGTTTAGATTTTCCAAAGGTGCCCCTCACCCCTCTTATAAAAGGGCACTCCCACTTCTCATTACTTCACACATTCAAAGCCTTTTGGTTTGGCCAAAACCATCCCAAATACTCTCTAAACGTCCCTAACTACAACCTAGAGGCCTTATTTTGATCCTAAAGCCAACCTAGGAAGCCCTTTTGATCAAATCAAAAGGAAGAACCCGAAGAAGAGGTAATGTTTTTACCACCCTTTTTCAAATTCTTTTCTTCTTCAAATTCTTATTTCTTTATTATTTCCCATTATAAATTAATGAATCCATTATCTCCTATATACTTTAATATTATTATAAATATGGTACAACCATATTCAGTATTCTATCCAACCTATGAATGATATGTCACCATACGTGAGTACGTACGGCTTACCGTTTCCACGTCGTGGTGTAATTGTCATTCAATAAATTATTATTTGGATGGGTATAATAATGATGTTTAATTCATGTAAATAATAAATATAACATTATAATTATTCTGTCTATATGATATACCATCCAATTATATTATATTTTAACATCGAAAGAATGATATTGTCGCTCGTGCGTACGTACGGACTACCGTCTCCACGAAAGCGATGAGATTCATTCTCCATCGTATCCATTCAACTATAATTATCAATTGATGATTTAAAAATAATGTTTAATTACTTGATATAATTTTGGATATGAATAAGATACAACCTATCCATAACAAACACGGCTTACGTAACAAATATTATAAAGGAAAACGAGTAAGTTAACACCCGAAATGACGATAATACTAAGATATTATTAACAAATCAATGATAAAAGATCATATATGATATCATATTAATGTAAATTATTCTTTTTGAATTCAATAAAAATTATTCCACCATTATAAAGGAGGTTAACCTATCATCTACCATGGAAAAATTTCGAAGTATGGGGTTTCTTATCTCACTTTTAATTCCACGAGAATTCCATTGTTCACCACTTATTTATTGCATGTGGTGTATGTGTACTGCCCATGAATGTATTAATTGCGTAATATACATTAATTTATGTGTATTTAAATAATCACTGTATGATCATTCTTTCATGGTTGTATGTTTCATAAGTTACCTAATCGGTAAGGGAATTTGAAATTTCAATTTCCATTTATTCGGCTTTACGCAAACTTCATTGATTATTTTACTCTGAGATTATGTGTGGAATCACTATTCATTTGCTTATATCATAATTTCCACTCCCCTTTTCTATAGATATACTTTTGATCCACATAATCACTCCATTGATAATTTCTCAAGTCATCGATATGAATTTGATAAGAGTAATTTTAACTCATTCTCTATTTGTTGAGTTAAACATCCAATTCATTGGTGTTGTTTTTACAAGATTATGTGTGAATGTCCTTTGATTGTTTTACACTGAATATCCCATCATATTTAGTGTATTTATATTTTTCACACATAACTATGTCGTTGATTTATCTTTAACCTAAGGATACAACCTTTATAAGAGATTTCATCTCAATTTACATTCCATTGAGACTTCTTTGTTGTTATACACCAAATCACTCTTATGTGGTGTATATAGTGTACTTTGACATATTATATCACGAATACCTTTATTCTCATGATATTACAATGTTTTGATTACACAAAATAATTTGTATTCAAGTGTCTCTTTTTTGGTTAGAAACTCTAACTAAAATACCATTTTTAAATGTTTGAAAGCCTTATTCTTCTAAATCATGCTCATTAATGTCCATGTTTTAAAAAATGATTTTAAGTATTTATTTATATGGACATTAAAGTTTTAAAATTAAAAATCCTTTTAAAAGTTTCAAAGTGGTATGTGACACTTTGATTAAAAAAATCTATTTTTAAACTGCTTCTTGACAAATAATGTGGCTTTTAAATGTTTTCAAGAAAAGGGGGATATTTCTCTAAAATAGTTTTGATGGTTATTTTCATCTATGTCAATATCATTCATTATTATCTATTAAGGATAATATGATACAATACAATATTTCATATTGTATCGAATGAGTTATGTTTGACTATGGATGTGCTATTTTTATACCATTCATGGTTTGTGGGTAAATTATTGACATTTCATTTGCTAGTTTAATACAAATGATTATGTTATGTTTAAAAATGTTCATATGAATAATGCATTGGACTTAGAAAGTGATTGGTGGAGCCTGATATAGCTCCTCGATGCATCGGTAGGTCTCATTAGACAAACTAGTGTCTTGACAAAGGCCTTGGCAAAATCATATTTGTAGTCTTGGCACGAGGCCTTGGGTATGTGGTTATGATAGTCTGACATTATGCATTCCATCATTATGAAAGTGGTTATTGATATTTCATGCGATTGTTCGACTAGTAGAATATCCACGTGCATAAGTAAATGGCATTATTTCATTTTATCTTTTCCATATTATGCTAAAGTTCAAGTTTAAAAGGCTTTTGTTTTAGTTATAGATTGCTTTAAGTGTTTATGCTTATCTACGAAAGATTCTGCTATATTTTTATCCTTACTGAGCATCTAAGCTCACCCCTTTCAATGTTTTATCTTTTCCCAGGATGTGAAGAAGTAATTTATGAATGACCTGCAGGGATAGTATGATGGGATATGAAGACAATATGTTGTTGTAGTTTTTTTACCTTATGATGTAATGTAAGACTTATGAATATATCTAGTGTTTCCAAGACTACTAAACTAATCGGTCTTTCGAGACTTGATCCTTTGTGATCATGCCAATGTTATGTAATAATGCACTGACTCTGGGTAACTGGGGTTATGGAATTACATAATGAAACCAGAATGAACCTTATTAATGTATAAAAGGTTCTAGAATTTCTAATTAATGAATATAATGTCATTATACAATACATTAAATAGAAGGAAGCACTCAGATACAAGGTAAGGGTAAATTATCGAACCCAACTTTCATCCTTCAGGTTCTCCCACTTTTACTCCTTTTTGATATGGTTACTTCTTAAAAACTATCTTTTTCATCTTTTTATTTCCTTTTATTGGATATATATGTTTTTCACTGGTATTTTGTCAAACCAAATGTTTTCCAAAATAACTCTTCTTTTAAGAACTCACCTTTTACTTCTCATACAAAGTTGATGGTTCTTGTATCAAGTATGTTATTCCCCCTTTATTTTGGGAACCCAATGTTTACGAATGTGTTCTTATGAGACAAAACCCATTCCATTCCTTGTGTTAGTTATGTTCATTATTGATATATGTTCTATGTGGAATGCATGTTAATGATAATGTTATGATGTGACAGGTGCACCCGAAATTATATAGCGCAATATGAATGTTTAAATGTGACGGGTGCGCCCGGAATTATACAGCGCTCCAATGCATTGGGTAAAGTGATGAATCTCATGAGTAAATGTGAAATGATGTGTGAAAAACATTATAGATTGGTTTAGAAGTATGTGTGGTAGTTAAACACTAAGACATGATGTTTCATTTTTATGCATTGCCACATTTCAAGTATTATGTTTATGCTTCCTCTCATGTTCATGATCTTTTTCCCATTTTATGATTATACTCACCCCATGCTATATTATTCATATTTATCCTCTTACTGGGCTTCTAGATCACCCCTTTTGATATATATCCTCAAATGGGTACATGTACTAAGGATAGGAAAAGTTACAATAAGAAGCTAGAGAAAAAGAAATTAAATGAATGATTATACTTGATGTTATATTAGTTATGCATGGTCCTAGTTTTACCAAGAATCTATACCTTTGGATACTCTATGTGTAGTACTATTATGTTGTTTTTCTTTAAAATGATGTAATAGTGATGTAAGAAAAGACTCGTGTCTCTATAGTTGGTATCAAAGGCATGGTTTAGTTAATTTGGGAATTAGGATTAATGAAACCTAGAGAAAACCTCTAGTATGAGATTAAGTATAAATATGCACACATGAGTATTTACATAGGGATACCTTATGTTATGATTTTAATATAAATTGTTCAAATGAATAATTTATGTATTCATAAATAGTTTACTTATGTTTTTTTCTAACATTTTATATTTTAGAAAATGGTGGGGACCAAGAGAAATCAGGCCAACAAATATTTCGAGGGCCAATGAAACAATTTCCCAAACGACATCCCCAATGATTTGGGAGGTGGAGTTAAAAACTTCATGGCGATGATTACCTAATTATATTAGGTTATTAACAATAACCATAATAATGGGGAATATCCTCCTTCACCAATGAGGGAGCAACTGGCTATCGAATGTTTTATACGGAAACAACCAACGACGTTTAGTGGATCTTCTGATCCACTAGTTGGAGAACAGTGGGTCAACTCCATGGAGAAGATCTTTTCTGTTCTTCACTATTCTGAGACAGAGAAGGTGACTCTAGTCATTTATCGTTTATATGGAGAAGCCGATCAATGGTGGGCATTGATTATTAACACCATGCCAAGGGAGGAAATTGAAGAGATGGATTGGAAAGTCTTTAAGATAATGTTTCTTAATAAGTACTTCCCACGAACTATTCGCATGAAGTTGGAGAGAGAATTAATAGAGCTCAAGAAAAAAAGGGGAATCTGACACAACCTATGAAGCGAATTTTACAAGGCTCGCAATGTACGATTTGGGTTTGGTTATCAACAATGATAGAAAAATTGATAGATTCTGTAGTGGATTAAAACCACACCTTTAAAAGGCTTTTTCAATTTGAGACTTTGGGAGTTATGAATAAGTTGTTCGGTGTTCTCTCAAAGTGTAGATGGAGTTTGGATAATAGTCCCAGGGCTATAGTGATAAAAAAAGAATGACAGAGTTTCAATCTGGTGGATCTAATGACAAAGGCGGGAAGAAAAATCAACGACCCACATGCCAAAAATGTGGGAAGTTGCACCATGGGAACTACCTCAAAGGGACGGGGAAATGCATCAACTGTGGGAAAAAGTACATCATGCTCAAGAGTGTCGAAAAGACACAAAAAGGAAATAGAATGTTGCTGATTAAAGGATAGAACCACTCATGGTTCAATACTATAACAGTAGGGAGCTAGGGAACTATGCAGACCATTGCACTAAACCATGAGTTCTCAAGGGTAATCAGCGTCAGTAGGCACCAAATCCAAAGAAACAAGGGAAGGATAATTCCATCACTACTTCCAAGGTGGAGCATGATAATGAATTCATACAAGGTACACTTTTTATTCACTCTTGAATGGAAAAAGTCTTATTTGATTCTGGTTCTATGCATTCCATTATATCTTGCAAGTTTTCTAGAACTATAGAATCAAATCCCCAAAACCTTAAAGTAGAGATATCTATAAAAACACCAAGTGGTGCAATCATTAAAACCCAAATGTTTGACTCTTCTCCTGTTGGCGTATGTGGTAAAATTCTTCCAAAAAATCTCATAATACTTCCCTTGGTATAATTCGATGCTATAATGGGAATGGATTGGCTATCGTTATATAGAGCACATATCAACTGTCGGGAAAAGGAAATATATTTTCATATTCCAACCCATCCCATGCTCCTCTACAAATGCAAGGAAGATCATGAATATCCTATGAAAAATTATTCAATGGTGTGGGTGTTCAT
Organism: Viscum album; assembly: GCA_963277665.1. Lineage (NCBI taxonomy): Eukaryota > Viridiplantae > Streptophyta > Magnoliopsida > Santalales > Viscaceae > Viscum > Viscum album. Next base: position 1,494,672,713 of record OY728135.1, on the reverse strand, counting down.
TCCCTATGAATAATCTTACCCCGCCCAAATGGTTTAGTTGAAAGAATGTTCCAACCTTGATGAAATGCCCATCATGAGGGAATACATCGATGTATTTCTTGAAGAGTTAATTGGAATTCCCTCAGATCATGAGGTAGAGTTCTCAATTGAACTCATACCTGGAGATACTCATATCTCGAAGTGTCCCAATAGGATGGGTTCTATCGAACTGGAGGAGTTAAAGAAGGAGCTGCAAGAGCATCTGGACAAAGGGTTCATACGCCCTAGTGCATCACCTTGGGGTGCACCAGTGCTCTTTGTTAAGAAGATGGATGAAAAAATGCAGTTGTTTATCGATTATCGAGAACTAAACAAGATCACCATAAAGATCATGTATCCTCTCCCAAGTATTGATGACTTGTTTGACCAGTTAATAGGAGCTCAATACATCTCAAAGGTGGATCTTTGTTCTAGATATCATCAGGTAAAGGTGAAGAAGGAAGATATTCAGAAGACTACATTCCGTACAAGGTATGGGACCTATGAGTTTTTGTTGATGCCCATCAGACTTACTAATGCCCCTGAAATCTTCATTGTTTTGATGAATATAGTATTTATACATTACCTCGAAAAATTTGTGTTAGTGTTCATCGATGATATTCTCATCTACTCAATGAGAAAGGAGGAACATAAAGAACATATACGAATTGTGCTGGAGACATTAAGAAAGGATAAATTGTACGCCATGTTCAGAAAGTGTGACTTTTCGATGAATCAAGTCATTTTCTTGGGAGATGTGATCACAAGTGAGGGAATTTCTGTGGATCCTTTAAAGACAAAGGCGGTTGAAGAATGACCTAGACACTCTAGTGTCACAGAAATCCATAGTTTTCTTGGATTAGTTGGGTACTGCCGACGTTTTTTGAGAAACTTCTCATGATTATCAAGCCCACTAACTGAGTTAACAAGGAAACGGGTAAATTATGTCTGGACGGAAGAATGTGAGGGAAGCTTCAAGGAGCTAAAGGGAAGGCTTATCATTGCACATGTTCTCACACTACCGAAAAGTGGAGAATGTTTTGTTATATATAGTGATGCTTCAAAAAAAGGGTTGGGTTGTGTAATCATGCAAGATGACAATGTGATAGCCTTTGCCTCATGATAGTTGAAGGTCCATGAGCAGAACTACCCAACACATTATCTAGAGCTGGCAACCATGATTTTTTCCTTGAAAATTTGGTAGCACTACCTTTATGGATATAAGTGTGACATATACACCAACCAAAAGAGCCTAAAGTATATATTCACACAAAAGGAGAACAACATGCATCAAAGGAGATGGTTAGATCTAATAAAGGATTATGATTTCTCTATTCACTATCATCCTAGAAAGGCGAAAGATGTAACTGATATTCTAAGCAGAAAAGATCCTACTACTTTATCCATGTTGCAGATTGAGAAAGAGCCTATCTTTATGGATATGAAATGAATAGATTTGAAAATAATAAGGGTAGTGAATACATCCTACCCGACCCAAATGATTGTGAAACCATCCTTCCAAGATAAGATTAAGGAAGAAAAAAGGGATGATATAGAGATAAAAAAGAGGGTGAATGCAGTAAAGGAAGGGAAGCGGTAAGAGTTCCATATCGACGATGATGGTGTGATTCGGTTTGGAATGCGGCTTTGTGTGGCTTCATCACCTGGGATAATGAAGGAGCTATTGGAAAATGAACATAGCTCAACATTCTCTATCCATCCTGGGAGTACCAAGATTTATCATGATCTTCAAGAACACTTCTGGTGGGATAACATGAAGAAAGAGATTGAAGAATATATATCAAGGTGCTTGGTATGTCAGCAAGTAAAAGCTGAGAAAAAGAAGTCCAAGGGTATGATGCAGCCATTTCCTATACCCTTGTAAAAATGGGAAAATGTTACTATGTACTTTATCACAGGTCTCGCAAACACATCAAAGGGAAATAATGCGATATGGGCTGTGGTTGATCGACTCACCAAAAATTCACTTTTTATTGCTATTTGGGAAGATCTCTCGCATGAAAAAATTGCAAAGATATATGTGAAGGAAGTGGTGAGACTACACGGTGTTCCACTCTCAATTTTCTCTGACCATGATCCATGTTTTACATCTAGGTTCTGGAGGATCCTTCAATATGCTTTGAGTACTGAATTAAATTTCAGCACGACCTATCACCCCCAAACTAATGGAAAATCTGAAAGGACTACTCATACGGTTGAAGATATGCTAAGAGCATGATCTCTTGATTTCAAAGGTGGTTGGGATCAGCATCTCCCATTGGTTGATTTATCATACAACAATAGCTTCCACTCAAGTATCTAGATGGCTTCATATGAAGCTCTGTATGGAAAGTGATGTAGAACTCCAACCTGTTGGGTTGAAGTTGGAGAAAGAAAGCTACATGGACCTGATCTTGTTCAAGAGATGACAGGGAAGGTTCAAGTCATCCAAGAACACATCAAAATTGCTCAAAGTCGGAAAAATATCTAGGCTGACAACCGTCTAAGGGACTTGGAGTTCTACGTTGGAGAAACATTCTTCCTCAAATATCTCTATGGAAGAGATTCATGCGATTCGGGAATAAAGGGAAGCTAATCAAAAGGTATATTGGCCCCTTTTAAATCCCTAACCACATAGGAGTCGTGGCCTATCATCTTTAACATCCACCAAATATGGCTCATGTTCATGATGTGTTTCATGTATCACTACTGAGGAAGTACATACCTGACCCCTCAAATGTACTAAACTCAGAGGTGGTGCAGCTGGAAGATGATCTCTCATGTGAGGAGAAGCTAGTAAAGATCATGGATTGGAGAGATAAGGTTCTACACAACAAGACAAACCATCTTGTCAATGTGTTATGGAGGAACCAAAAGTTTGAGGAATCAACATGGGAACCAGAAGAGGCATTGAAGGAGAAAAACCCACACCTATTGGTGTAAAGTGAAATTTCGGGGGTGAAATTTCTTAAGGGAGAAAAATGTAACGACCCAATGTTTTTATATAGAAATTCCCTTTTTAGATTTATTTCATGAAAACACAACATAATTAACTACTAAGTGATAAGTGACCTTTAAACATAAGTTTCTCACTTCTATGTTAGGAATTTTAAAAATCAGACATGCATGGTGGTGCTCAAGATGATTTTTAGAGTCCAATGAAACCAAAATAATATTCAGTGAATAGTAAAATACCCTTAATAATAGTTACATACCCTTATGAATAGTAATATGACCCTTTTGAATAGTAAATCATACAACCCCCTTTCCCTCTTCCTTTTATTTTATTAAAGAGAACGTTGTTTGTGAGGTGTTAATTTATTACCTTTAAGAACGACATGCTTTCTTCTTCCATTTCTACATTCAGATCTGGTCATCAAACCATATTTATGGTCGAAATAGAATATGTTATATGTATTATGTCCTATTTAAATTTCTAGAACTGACTTATGAACATATTACTATGTGATAAACTAAAACAACTTCTTTGTGATCGAAAAACCGCCCAAATTGACCCAAATAACCATCATTTAATTATTATCTAATGATTCAACCACATGGATCTAATATAATTCATTATAAGATCATTCAAACTCCTGTAATATCATTAATGACATGTAATATCATTTCTGTATGTTTACCCATGTTCTACCCGAACTTCAATTTATGAATACAAGTGAACCACCCAAGAAAAACCATAAAAACGAACATCCCTGAACAATGTTTTTAAACTCTATAAGTCATCCATAGCAACATAAAATGACATAATGAAACCATAATGAACCCTATTAATGTATATAAGGTTATGTAATTTCTAATTAATGAATATAATGTCATTATACTGGACATTGAAGAGAAGGAAGCATTTAGATACAAGGTAAGGGGAAATTCTCAAACCCAACTTTAATCCTTCGGGTTCTCCCTCTTTGACTCATTTTTGATATGGTTACTCCTTAAAAATATTGTGTTCATATTTTTCTTTCATTTTATGGGATATACATGTTTTTCAATAGTATTTATGATAAACCAAATGTTTTCCAAAAGAACTCTTCTTTTAAAATCTCACTTTTTACTTCTCATTCAATGTTGATGGTTCTTGTATCAAGTATGTTATTCCCCCTTTGTTTTGGTAACCCAATGTTTACGAATGTATTCTTATGAGATGAAACCCATTCCTTTCCATGGGTTATTTATGTTCATTATTGATATATTTTCTATGTTCCAGGAATGTTAATGATAATGTTTAATGTGATGGGTGTGCCTGGAATTATATAGCGCAATATTAATGCATCAATGTGAAAGGTGCACCTGTAATTATACAGCGCTCTAATGCATTGAGTAAAGTAAGGAATCTCATGATTAAATGTGAAATGATGTGGGAACAATATTACAGCTTGGTTTACAAGTATGTGTTGTAGTTAACCACTATGACATGATGTTTGATTTTTATGCATTTCCACATTTCAAGTCTTATATTTATGCTTCCTCGCTTGTTCATGATCTTTTTCCCATGTAATGATTATGCTCACCCCATGCTATATTGTTCTTATCTATCCTCTTACTGGGATTTTATCTCACCCCTTTTTTTGTATATCCTCAAGTTGCTACATGTACTAAGGAGAGGAAAAGTTCCAATAAGAAGCTAGAGAATAATAAATTAAATAAATGTTTATGCTTGATGTTGTATTTTTTATTCGTGTTCCTAGTTTCCCCAAGACACTAAACCTTTGGATCCCTTATGTGTAATACTATTATGTTGTTTATATTTAAAATGATGTAATAGTAATGTAAGAAAAGGCTTGGGTCGCTATAGTTACAATATGTATTTCTATAGGATGTGCGGTTAAAAAATAAAATCTATAAAAATAGATATATTTAAATATGATAATTAACTACCATACTCATCTTTCATGCCATGGTTATTACAATTAACATCAGGAGATGACTGCTAAAATAAATTTTTTAGTTCAAAAATTTCTCTACTCATTCAATTAGTTCAATGGATATTAATGGATTTTGTAAATTTTAATAAACTAATGGTGACCTGGGGATATGAATAGTTATAGGAATGCCTAACTCAGATGAAGATGAAGAAAATGATGTATCATATCTTAGAAAAAGTCTTGAAAAGAATATTTTATACAAAAAGGTGGGTAAAAACTCAAGGGAGAAGTATTTAATAATGTACTTCATATTTTAATCAAAATTTAAATTATTATATTTCATTTAAAATTCATTGGACTATGACCTAAATTGAAATGAAATAAAGTCTTTCTTGGGATTTAGTGTGGAAATTATTTTGGATACATGTACTTTCCCAATAGGGAAAAAGATTGGCGTGGGGGTGATTTAACACATATTTTTTTTGTAATCCCCTTTAATATCCCAATTAGTTCCATAATATTATTATTATTAATGTGTTTTTCATTAATAGTAATAGTTTAAGGTTTATTTTGAAAATGACCCAAAATCCGGATTTTAACTATTGATATTATATTTTGTGATTTATTTCATATATCCATACTTTAATATGTTTTTTAAGATTATATAGGTGACCAAGTCTAGAAATATATGAAGAGATTTGGAATCTAATGAGATACGAGATGAAATACTAAGAAGTGCAGACAGAATCAGCAGACCAATGCTACACGTGTCAGCCCATGACAAGGAATCATTAGAATAATAGATGTTCAATTAGAAACTGAGGGTTTTTATACTTCCAAAATTTTTCCCATACCCGACAATAAAAAATTTTTAACACCTAAAAAATTCCATATGTTCATGATTTTGGTTATTTCCACAACAATAGAAACTATGTAAACATTCTAAGACAACTTTGCACATCAACATTGTCTAGGAAGCTCTGTCATAGTGTGAGTTAACCACGAATGGATTATCTACTTCCAAATCAAATAGCATCATCAAATGATTTTAATATCAAGGTCCATCCTCCATTATGAAACCCATGATACATTAGTGATGTTGTTAATATTTTTTGGGGGGGAATTATTACTAGCATGAAAAATTATTATAAATATATTAGTGTTTTATTCTCAAACAAAAATATTTAAGTGGTTGTTCCACCAATAGAAGATGTGTAATAAATTTATCTTCTGTATTTCCAGTAATATAGTATCATGACTAATTTTGATATTACCATCTCAACACAACACACTCTTACAAGCCAATACATGTTTCATTATCAGTAAAACTATATTTCTCTATTTATACCCCGAAAATCATCCACTGTGCATTTATAGTGGAGATGAAAGTCAAACTAACAATGATAATTGATTTGTAAGTTGTACATTGTGGCACACATACTAACCCTAGGAATCATCCATGATTCCAAAAAATAAACTCCTATGATAATTAGGCAATTGAATAGTAACTTGTCTATATGGATCCAGATCCATGTGAGTGAACAAGGAAATAATTGTTTGCACTAAAATTCATTTATCCTAAAGATTAATGATGAAGGATGGTTTATTCCTATAAATTAAATACACAATAACTCTATGATTAGTTCAAATTTTAGGATTATATTGACCTAGATATTATTATATTTCCATATTCATTCAATTATACAAATCTTGTTTCACTCTCTACCTCTTTATCATGATCTCTTAATCTATCACTCTTTGGAGATAATATCCCAATAATTTCCCCCAGAATGGAGAAAAATGGTTCTATATTGCCTTAAACTATAAATTTGTTTTAAAATTTAAATTAAAAAAACCATGTAAAAAAGAGAGTTGAGTTATTTAGGTTGGTAATTGGACTTCAAATATCTTCTTATGTCGTTTTTTATCTTACTGTTACATATATTTATTATCCCTATATATGAGTTACTAATATATAATGGAATCAATAACTTGAGTGTCATATGTATATATGATTGTGATCAATTAAGATAGTGAAAGGGAATTGTTGATTGAGGTGGTTCCCTGTCATTGATCTTGATGTTAATAGAGCGTAGTGTTTTGGGTGATTGTATGAGTATTTTCCATTAATATATATTGATTCATCTGGGTGTTCTTCTCAATGAGGTTCAAATAATGTGGTTTAATAGAGACACCATTTTAAAAATGGAAATATAGGTACATTTAGTTTGAACAATGGGGTGTTTCCTTTATTAAAAATATATTTATAAGGGCCTTTCAGCTAGATAGATTAATTATATTTTAATATACATTACAATTTGCATTATTTTTTATTTTTCATGTTCACATTATGTTTGTTAAATAAATAAAATTTAGTTATATTGATTTATTTTTCATGGTTATACGGAGTCAACTAAATTATTTCACTATATTTCACTCCATTAGATTTTATAAATTGTATTGATAAGAGGTTCATGAAAACCCCCTAATCAAACCTCATCATAAGGGTGTAGTGAATCACCTTAGAAAATCCCAACAACTAAATAATTGTATATCTTGTCATGATCATACATGTCACCATACAATACCCTAATCCAAAGTAGCACCAAATAATCATAAACAATCATTTTAGCTTAATCTGTGGCTTTATAGTTTAATACATCATATTAAGATGTGACACATATCCAACTCCAAAACAAAATAATACATAGCCTCTACACCACAATAGAACACCCCAAGTTATTGATGGATCATTATCATGTCATGAAAAATCAATCCACAATAAGTTATACTTCTTAAATGTCATCCCTTGGTCTCTTCCAACTACTCAAATAGCTTGAAATTTTCATGTAACTCATGTTTTGGAAGAAATTTAAACAAACTCATACCTCAATAAATGTGAGGTGTTATAATATATAAATATATATATATATCATGGGATATCTCATTATGATATGGAGATATTTATATTTGATGGAGACTGTGTGAGATCCCATTATAACATGAGTTGTAGTGATATTTTTATAAAGGATGATAATTATCTGTGTTTATAATTAATGAATTCATAATCATAGTAAATATAATAGATTAAGAAACCATGGTGTAGTGAAAAAAATTCATGTTAGTATCTAGAAACAAAATTTAAACATATCCATGTCATAAAACTATATCAATAATAATTGTACCGGTCTTATTAATAGACTATGTGCAAAAAATTATTCATATATAAAATTAATGATATGAAACCTGAAACATTATTTAAAATAAAAAAATACTCCTTTAATCACTAATTATTCATGTCTGAAAATATCTATTTATGTTCCCTCAAGTTGATCCACACATTCTACATTTACCAATTAGTTTATTTATGTATGATTTTCATATACTATCAAGAGAGAATTAATTTATTTTCAATACATGGGTCAACATCATAACAATTCGGTATTGATCCAAGATGGTTGAATGGATTTTTTATTTTTTATATCATTTCATTCAAACTCTATAACTTTGGATAGAGAATAGAAAGAACAAAAATACATGTAGAGCTTTAACGCACACATTTAACATTTTAAAATATGTTTATATGTTTGGGTAAATTCCTAGTAATTTTAGTTTATTATAAAATTATTGCTAACCAATATGAAATATCCGAAATATTACTAACCTCTCTTTTAACATCTCAAAACTGTTGTATATATTTCATAACTCACTTAAAACACTCTCATATCTTACATGATAAAATATATACTGTTGACTTGGCTTGTTTCCTCTAAAATATGTTTAACAAATCGAGAAAATACAATGTTCGTCTAAAAAACACATTTTTCTCTATTTATCTTATTTAAACTCAATTAAAATTTGAATTCCATGAGAAAAAAATTAAATTCAAAATATTATAAACATTAATAACTTTATTTGGAACCATTTTCATGTTAATTTTTATTAAACGACTAACATGGGAGCCATATTATCCAAATCATTTATTTTGTTTGATTACTAGAACTTTTGGATACACTTTTCGTGTCACCCTCTAGGACCGTATACATTTTTAAGTGACTTTTAATAATAAAAAAGAGACATATCAATCATATACTATAAATAGACATGGATAAGTAACATAAATTACAACCATTCAAATATAAGTACACTATGTAATATAATAGATGTCTACTAAAATATCATTAAGAGGGATACATGCATTTACAAATCCATTTTCCTAAATGGAATATCTGAATCCTTATTTTGATAAATGAAAATAAGCACTATATTTCATGTATGTTTACTTTGAGAGTGTTTTAAACTCTATAGAATCATATCTTCCAAATTATAGAAGATTTATTGTCTTCTAAATCAACACAACCTGAACCCTTCATGTATTTGAGCTTATCGAAGAATCAATTGAACCTTTACACAAGTGGGATAACATGTTTTGACATATGAAGTAGTTATAATGACAGTTCTCATCTGAGATTTCATAGAGATTTTTTTTAAATATTTCTATAAAATTAATTTATAAATCAATGAATTATTCATTGAGAACTATATATTAAAGAAAAATTTTTATAGTACTTCAATAACTATGTTATTGTGATATTCTATTTTTTATTGTATTCTATGTTATTATATTATGAGGATTATTCATAAAAGTAATTAGTTTTTTTTGTAATTCTTATTTCTTACAATCCTAGGAGATCAAATAAGCTATAGGTAGAAGAACTTTTGTTCTAACCCTTTATGATTGAAGAAAATATAGGTATACAAACATATATAAAAAATATTCAGATATAATAAGTCCTATTGTGAGGACCTATTTCCATGTTTATCAAAGATACTCTAGGGTGATATTTTGGTTTTTTCACTAATTGAATAAAGGAGTTTCCTTTCTAAAAACATGTATATTTATAAAACAATGAAACATCCTCCTAAAACTATATAACACTAGTGAATAAATTCTTGGTATAAGAACATTAATATCATTTAAGAAAACATATCTACAGGTTTATGTTTTGTTATTAAGAACCTGAATTTTTGTTGCATTATGTACTTTTTTGTACACTATTTTTTCTTCTAAAATTACTTAATTCGTATAGTTCAGTATCTTATGCTGTTTACATTCTAATACCTTATTTAACTTCTTTTACTCAAATTAGATAAGAAAATTATATATTCTAAACATTAATTTTCTAAAAAGGTAATTTTTTGTATGTTTTTGAACAAATCAAATCCTCCTCCCCCATGAATCTTCATACTGTGTTAAAAATGTTTTATAAATATACTTAAATGATTTATTTATGTTACCTTTTCTATGATATATATAATATATTACATAAACTATTATAATATATTTAATCCAAACATTACCGTTTTATTCAAAGGATAGGATATATATTCTTCTGATAATCAAATATGAAAAATAATATCCTAATAATTAAATACATATAATTCAACTAATGTCATACCAGACACAAACTAGTTAAAAATTAAACAAAAACTATTATAGTTTTTATCAAGGATAGAAGTATGTGATTCATGTAATAAATTAATAATAATATCATGTCAAGAGGCTTATACTTATTCTTATACAAAGGAACATACAATGACATATAAAACATGTGGTGTTCCCACTAGTTGGTCTGTCCTCGTGATCTCTAATATTTGAGATCAATAAGTGTGAAATTCATTAATATAATCCTTAATTCTCATGATCCACCAACACTTAATAGTTAAGAATCATTTTCCCCCTTTTTATGTTAGTATCTAGACTATATGAAATACTTTAAGATTAAATTAAAATCATTTCTATGTAATTATTGTAGTTAGGAACAACTATAATATTATCATATGATATTAAATCTTTGAAAATTACCATATATATTATATGAAGATGTGATGATACTAAAATGGTATGTATAATTCTGGCATATATCAAATTATAAAAATGTAATGGTAACTAAATGTAACATATTTATCTGGGTATGTGGATCCCAGTGTATCAAAATATCACTTACTCTAGAAAATATTTCCAATGAATTTTAACCTAGTAGATCTCAAATGATAATAATGATTCTACTAAGATATATATGCAGTTGGTGGTTCTGAAATATATCCCTCTTTTGGTATTCAAACAACCCGGAATTTTTATATTTCGGTAATATCGAAAAATAAGTGAAAATATTTAAGTATAATTTTTATCCTAAAGAGTGTTTTTGGATTATTAGAAAGTAATACTACTATAGTTTGATCAAAATATATTATAACGAGATTTGTACTCTACATTTTTTTGTTTCCATATAGATACATTAGTAGTATTCCTTGATAAAATTATAATGTTTTACAAACACATCAATATTACACATAATTTTATCCATCATCTATATGGATTCATTATCTAAATAAAATGTTTGATACAATATAAATTTGTGTACCCATACTCTTTTGAAATTATTTGGTGTCACGAGATATGTACTACACATATTTATTTATCTATTGAGCTTCATTATCCATATAAAAAGTTATGAGATACATATACTCTATTTTAGAACCATTACAACTCACATAAGCACTTTATAAAAAATATATATTTATTATTATTATTTAAGATCATTATTATCTATATAAAAACCAACATTATTACATCTGATAACTAATTTATCCTCACCACCTTTTTAAACTATTAATATTTCAATTGTTCATATCAAGTTCTTCTGGTACATTTTAACTTCTAAGAAATACATCTCTCATGTATTTTATTGATATATTGACAACTTAATAAATCTAAAGGAATCATTAATACTATTTTAAATAATGGTATAGATTAATGATTCTATTTGTGAATTGTAATGAATGATAGTCATTATATTTATCACATCGTATGTTTCTTTTCATATTTTGTTTGACAGATTAATTCCATGTGACATTGGTAATAATGCCATATTATATTTTTATATTTTTACTATTTATATATCTTTAAAAAATTTACTTTTAATTAAATGAAATATCCTCTTTAATGTATCTTGATTTATCATGATCCCTATAATATACTTTCATTACCATCTATATTTTATCTAAAATAAATCATTTAATGAAATCATAATTGACTATATGTTGTGAAATTGTTATCAATTTTTTCATATATCAACAATATAAAACACTAGTAAAACAATGGAACTCACACAAACCAATTTATTGAATTTGGAAAACTTTCATTTAAAATGAAACTAAATTCCCTTATATATTCATCATAAAAAATTCAGGTCATAATAGTATCTTTAATCTATAAATTTATCATTGTTGTTTGAATTCCTTTTTTTGATTTTTAAGTTTTATAATCCCATATGATTGTGTATTATTGAAATCACAAACCAATTTGTCATTTAGGACAGTATTTTTGCATCAATTTTCTAAATATCCTAATCCTGGAATGTTTCTATGCCATGTAAAATCCAAATGGATTACAACCTCATAATTGGTGAAAATATATCATTATATTAAGTGCCATAATGTTTTCTAATATAGTTATAAAAAAATAAATATTATTTTTTTAACTTTTTCATCCAATTTTAGCTTCTTATTAATCATTTGTTTCTCTCAATGTGTTTTACATCTATTGTGAATATATCAATGAATAAAAAGTACTTTGTCATAGAAAAACCATTTAAATTTTTATAGCCTTTATAAGCATGGTAAATTAATTTCCACTTATTAATTTCTTATAGGAAATGTGCTCATTATCCTCTAGGAATAGTGTGTCACCTAATTCTATGATAGGTAAACCACATATATCGGGTTCTCTAACCTCTTATGTTGATATACGCAATACATGTGTCTCATGAAATTCTTCCTCTAGTTCTTGTTTAGTTTTCTCCCATTTCATCTATTTTATATTTATAGCTTTGATTTCAATAAATTGTATCTTTATTCCATTATTTTCATTGAAAATATACACCCTTTCATGAAATTAATTATTTCTTTCCCCAATTACTTTTTTATATAAAGGTTTAAAGAGGTAATATATTTTAGTTTCCATATAATATATTATAATGATGAAAATTTTTCCTCATGGTGTGGGTTTTCCAATATTATTTTTCTTCAAAAATACTTTTCATCCCCATAAATGTATAAATGATATTTCAAATTCCTTTTTGAACAGTAACTCATATGGGTTTCAATAATCCACAATAGTTGGAACTCGGTTAACATTATACGATTTTTGGGAAGATTATCTATAAAAGGGTAATGGATGAGTTTCATAACACAACATTGACCTCCCCATATTAGGATAGTTTTTATTCCTCCTTTAAACAATTTAATTCTATATAGGTGTATAAGAAGGAGTGAGTTGGGAGACTTTCCTTCACTTTGCTAAATGATCAACGAAATCCAAGTCAATATATCTTATACCACATTCTAAATAAAGATCCATAAATTTATTTCAAATATTATTTTATTTTTTATATTCTTTAAACATAGTATATAAATATTACTTATACCACATTATGTATAAGAACATATCATTTAAAGTAACTAGTGTAATTAATGAAGTGTCAATATCCACCCCTTGTTTGTACTAGAAAGAGAAGATATACATCTATATGAATTAATTTATGTATTTATATAGTTATTTATCCTTTATTATTGAATCATAATTTATTCATATTACGTTGTAAACATTCCCAAAAAAATCAAAGGGCTTATAATCAAAAGGTATTGAATTTACTTCTTAATATAACTTATTTATGTGTTTTCATTTATAGGAGAAATCCTAAAGTGTCATGGAGGGGTTGGATAAGAGTCATGTTCACTATATTTTTCATCATTTTTAAACTTTCTATTTTCATGTTCAAGTATGTATTAACTATTATGTAATTTTTCATATTATAATAAATTCCATTCAAATAAAATAAAATAATATTCTTTCATATCATAAAATATAATCAGTTTGTTTAAAAATTTAAAAAATGATATTTTTTTCTTGAAGCATATGGTACATAATAACAATTTTAAAGTATAATAACAAATCCTATGGGTTAGATAAGATAGTTTTAAACTATTTATAATATAGTTTTTCATTCCTCATTATCTTCTTAGTGATCCAATTCATCATATTATATCATCTTAAATCTCGTTGGTTTTACTAATTGAACATATATATGTAGTCCACGACTTTATCAAGTACCTATCATGTATAAATAGAAAAATTACAACCAATTAATGTTATATTTGTAGCTATATCCCCCCATTTCATATTATTTATAGTGATATAATTATTCATTCAATAGGCCTTGTTACCATAACATATTAAGAAATATTTTAATTTTTGTTACCCCTCTATAAATTTTGATCCTTGGAAGGATAGTGTCCATGTTCCATTTTAATTTATTTAGACATCGACTACTTATCCTTGAATTTATGTATAATTTTCATCAGAATGAATATTGAATTATCCTTATTATGGTATTTATATTCTTTTAAAACCATATTTAGAATATATAATATTTACATCGTACTATTATTCATGTAATAGATAATAATAAATGGTGATAAAGAGTGAAATACTATATCACATGACAGTTCCTTATCAAACATAAAACTAACGTTTCTAATCTCCCAATATGGCCAACAATATTTATTATATAAGGAAAAATATGGGTTACCCATCCTAGGCTGTATATTAAAATCACATAGGAGATCACAAATATCACATTACAATATTTCCCATAGTGAACACTTAGAAACAATGGAAATTTAATATACATCATTTTTCTTATGCATACTAAGTAATTCACTAGAATTGGATATTACAATGATGCACTATAAGTCTAATGTTCCATATTTATTTATCATATAAGAATTTTTTTCATATTTACTTACTCTTTAAGGGGTATTAGTTTTAATTGGAAATCTATAACATAAAATTTCTTTTCAAGCACAATATTATTCTCAAGTGTCTTTATCACTTTTCGAAATTATTGTTGGTCGGTGGATTCCCTTAATGTAGGATAAATTACAATGATAGATAGTTTTTGCAATTAATTGTGTTTTATTAATAACATATTAAGTTTAAAATATTTATAACTGTATCTTAATTAACTATTATCTAGAAATTATTAATTTGTTGTTCGTTAACATCTTTTATTATTTTCTCTAAATTTAAACATTCACCAACCATTATATTATGAACATTTATTCACTTGAATGTTTTAGTGGGAAATGATCCTTAATAAAAAAAATTAAGCACATGTTAAAGATATAATTATTCTTTGATATCAGAATGTATTATTTTGGATAGGTAGCCAAATTAACTCGCAAATCCTTAATCAATTGAATAGATTTTAAACTCGAATAAATATTAATGTTAGATTTACTCCACAATTACATTAAAATATCATCAATCAAGATATAGATACTTCCTTAACTTCAAAAATATTTAATTAAAACCATCAATGAAATTATAACCCCCAAAAATATACAGTCACCCACAACTATGGCTAAAGAAAATATCATACTACGGTTTTTTCTTAACTGAAGTGTTGAAATTCATTAATGACATAATATTAATTTTTGGGATTTCAATTAATTTATTTTCATAGTGAAAGAAATATATTTCTATTTACAATTAATATTTATTTAAATGATAAAATTTATTTCAAAAAAATAATCATGAATAAATAGAAAAACATACATTTTTATGTTATCTATTTTTATCTATAAATGATTGTAAGTTATTCTATGTGAAAGTATTTTATCCATACCATTATATAATAACACAAATAAATATACATGAAAAAAAGTAAATTGACTTGATCAATAAATTTAACTCATTATTTGGTTTGTCATGTAGAAAAAAACCAAGCATGGCCGTAGGGGAACTATTTGATCCATGATCTAGATCAAGTGATAGTGATCTCATTCTACCATTTATTTTTATTTGTATTGGCTTAAGGTGACTGTTATCCTAATATTGTATTATCTTGAAGAACATTATTATTTATAATGGTAAATTCCCAAACATGTGAGGGTAACTAGGTAATCCATAATTAAATCTAATTGTAAAATTTGGACATGGAGACCCACATGTATTTTAAAGTTAAAGGGAAGATATGCAGATCATAAAAAATATTTTTAATTAATTAATTTAAAAAAGAATTACATATTTAAAAAACCAAGAAATAAAAAAAATATGTAGTTATAAATGGGTCATTATCATCTATTGATCTGTCATTATAGATTCATAAATTAATAAATAACCTTAAAAATGCTAAAATTTGTCTTAGGTATTTCTAAGGACCTAAAAAAGAAAATACATAATTTGATTTCTTAAATGATATGTCATATGGTCCTCAAGAAACAATATTTATATTACATTAATTTTTTAATAATTTTAAAATTGGATCAAGATTTTTTAATGTTTTTTGGGACGGTTTTGTAGGGGGAAGATCCCCATATGGGATTTAGGCTTACATGGTATAGTTGGGGGTTTGGGATCCACCTATGGGGTGCATAATGGGGAATAGCGTGGTATATGTGGATGAAAGGAACAAGTATGAGGTGTAACAAAATGTTTTCTATGGTATGATCACATTATATTAATGATAATTTGTTGTTCAGTTTTATAAAAATAGAAAAAATAAGGAGTTAAGCACAGTTACAGGCATGGTTAGCCATACCATGGAAACTAACCATTTGAGTTGAAAAATCTTCCAGTCGAACCACATAATTAGATGTATAGTTAACCTAGTCAAGAAAGCTAACTGTGTTTCTTATTTTGTCAACCCAAAAGAGAAACATGGTTATATTTATTATTTTTCTAACCACATGATATTACTAGGTGTATCAAGAATTATTACACAAATTTTAATTTATAATCCCATTTTGGAACGCCCTACCTCCCATTATCTCTAAAACGTAGCCCATGAAAATTATTAGGAACCTCTCTAGTGATTTAGTTTCTTGTCTACAAGATATTTATTCCATTATCTCTAATATTTATTTGATCAACAGTAGATATAATGTTTTTTCTATATTACCACACACATTATTTGATGTATGTTTTATTTCTTTGTCTACTTCTTCTTCCATGGATAAATTAATTTCTATGATTGGTTAAGGGTATTTATATTTATTTAACAAGAATCAAGAATGGATGAATCTTACTCCAAAATTAATGTTTCTTGGGCTTCTAGGAATTTATTATGAATTTTATTGTCCAGTTTATTATTTTTGGGGCTTTATACCATATCATCGATGGATTTTGTTCCTTATTCAATCCTTATGTAAATGTTTTCCTTAATATGTGATAAAGAAAACTATATGCAATAGATCAGTTTACGGATGTTATTTAAAACAAATAAATATGTTTTTTTTCATGAAACAAAATATTTTATCTCAATGATTCGGTTCACCTAAAAATATTAATAAAATTTATTTAATCACAATATATGTTTTATAGAAAATAAATATGCTACCTTATTGGATGGAGTAATTATGACATGCTCTTCTCAAGGATGGATCATCACAGTCTGAAAAAATCTAATCAAAATCAATCTATATCTTCCATACATTAACCCAAGTCACTTTTTCATTTAATTGTATTTATGTTTCATCACAAGGGAACATATTAATTTAGGAGAAGGACTATCTCTTGATGATTTTGGGATTTATCTGTGATTACGAGAAGATCTATCATTGTTTTTCCTTATATTTACTCTCTATAATATAATAAAAATAAGGTAATGTCTTCCAAATTCATTAACAATTCTTACTTTTTAATATTAAGTGTCACAAAAAATTGTGGTATTTTGTATAAACATCATCAACCAATTAATCATTTGTAGAGTTGTTTTTGGTGTTGTATAAATCTTTTATTCTTGTAATTTTATATTTCACTTAAAATTATAAATGATTTCAACAACTTGACTAGTAATAAGTTTTCACCATAGTGAATTGAATGAAATTTTTAAAAACCCATAGTATATTGTAATTCAATAAATGTTTTAACAATATAATCTATGTTCATATTTTTATCAAATACATGTTTTGACCTAATGGGGTTTATCTTAATTTATGCGTCGATCGGCGTCCAAACTAGATTTTACTATATGAACACTTTTTCAAAATACATTCCCACTTTCTACTTGGTAACATATTTGAAATTTATTACTTCTTGTAGGTAAGAGGTTTATTATCCCATAGGAATATTGTGCCACCTAATTCAATGATATGTAATCCACATATATTTGATTCTATAACCTCTAATGTTGACCTATGTGTTATGTTATAAGGGTTAAGACAAAGACCCAAGAGGTAGGGTGAATTGTGACCTTTTAGAAATCATGAAATTATTAAAACAACCCCCTTTAAATAAATAAATCCATTACATCTATCTTAAATTCAACCAAACAACAGAAATAATTAAAGGAAAAGAACACCAGGATATATAGTTGTTCGGGGATCAAAAATACCTTAGTCTACTCTACAAACGCTCTAGTTCACAAGATTGGTGACTTCACTGGTTAGTCCTCTTATAACAAGATCTCCCACAACTAAGTATAGGCAGTTGGAACCTTACAAGTATTTTACTGAGCCTTCTAATTCATTTACGGGGTACTAAAATATCCATTGCTTAGTTCAAGAAACTGACACTGCACCATAACTGAATCTGAGCAGACTGTAACGCCCCAATAATTTTTAATGGAAATTCCCTTCTTATAAATAAGTCATAAAATCACCTGAAAACACAAAATACTGAACTACTAAGTGCTATGGGACCATTAAACATAAGTTTTCCACTTCTGAGTTTGGAATTTTAAAAATATGACATACACGGTTGCAATCAATATGTTTTTTAGACTCGGATAAGAAAAACATAATTTTTGGTGAAAATTAACCTACCATTATGAATAGTAAAATGACCTTATGAATAGTGATATAATCTAATTAATAGTAACCTTAACTATGATAATATATAAATAATATTCAAGTTGAAAGTATGATATACCTATATTTTAGAATAAGTAAATGAATGTTTTAAAATTGGTTTTTGATAATAATGTCTGACTTTAAATAAATTTTAAAATAATCATATTTAGATTTTGTTTTTAAATTGGATTTCATTTTTGGATTATACATGTCAATAAATGTTTTGGGAGAATTTTTGATATTTTTCTGAAATACTTGAATTTTTAATGAATAGTAAAATATGATAATTTACAATAAATGCTAAATAATAGATTTATTGAGTTATTGATGATGATACACTGATTTAAGACAACTGGTTAGAAGTCACATTCAATTAACACTCTTTTTTAATGGAATCATCACTATTTTTGGCCTTGACATAAAATAATAAAGCAATGATTATAATATTATGAAACCCCTCCTCTTCGCCACTATAAAACCCCCTCTCACTCCCTCTTCTCTTCACTCCACTCAGACCTTGTGCCTTGCCAATATTCTACCCAAATATATTCCCAAGCTCTTCCCCCACATCAAAAATACCCTAGACTCCTCAAAATACCAAAACCACTCCCTTTAAGAGGATCTCAAAGGAGGAAGTCTGGAGAGGAAAATTCCGCCTTCAAATTCCTTCATTTATTTTAAGTTATTTTCATTTTTTTCCTTTCCCCACATCCCTTCTACAAAATTGTATTATAACTCCAGTAACATATGTGAACATGAATGTGTTTATTATAATGGATATTTCATTATCTTCTCTACATTCTCCACCTTTTATTGGAAATAAATGAAAGCAACATTTGAGTAGTGATAATTTAGCACATTCAACGACAAAAATTTATTAATTTTTATTATCAACTTTTATTCTGGATAGGAAAACATGTGTGTTATGGTTGAACCAGAATATTATATCTGTAATATATCCAATTTTTGGTTCGGTAATGATTTTTTACAATTGGTATTATGTTATAATGAAAAATATATGTTTTGTAATCAAACCCACTATTTAACAAAAACGGTTGTCACTATAGTTTTATATAATAATTAAACTTCACTATAAGTAACCAAATTAAATTCAAATCCATGTATCTCATGGATGTTAACTAATATCATATAACATCTATTCTGTACAACCACTTCCATCTTCAATGTTTATCCAAACATGAATATAAGTGAACCGGTCATTAAAACCAAGTAAACAAACGAGCCCAAACAATGAAATTGAACCACATAATTAATCAAAATGGTTATAAATTAAATTAAAATGATTATACTAAACTAAATACATATATAAAAGTTTTGGTAATTATTAATTAATAACCCTAATTTTTTTATTCAGGTCCTTAATAAGATGTGGATAACACCACCAGATTTAAGGTAATGGATCCTCTCGATTTCTCTCATAATCAAGATTGTCCTCAATGATATTCCTTTTATGAATAATCCCAAATTATGGGGTATGATTCCACACCTCCCCCATACTTCCTTAGTGATTTTAAGTGATTAGGACCACATTTTCTCTCTCAAGAAGCCCTCTTGGGTACACCTGACAACATTCCAATAAACTATAACGAATTCTACCTGAACCAACTTTTTTCTTTGGGGTTGACTTATCATTCATTATATAAATATGGATTTTTCTTATATTTTTATATACATATTCTAATTTTTTTTAGTTTTAAAAAAACCAATTATAAATTCACTTTCATCGCTTACTTTTTTAGATATACACATTTCTTTAATAGATTTCCTCTTTAGAACTTTACGATAAGCAAACAAGTTTTAAGGGAACTTCCCAAGTATTTTTACTCAATTTCAAGTGAACTCTATCGTATGTTTTAATCCACCATTATCATTATAAAATCATTATTTTATTATGAAAACCTTCTTGGTTCAATTCTGGTTTTATATAATGGATTTTCCTAATTTATATTTTAAAATCTCCATAGTATTTTCCTTAAAACCACACAAAAATGTTTTAATTAAATGGTTTCTCATATACATTTATTATATGATTTCACTTATGTTTTACAACACTTTATAGGTTATTTTCTTATTTTACCTTATGAATGTTCATGTATGTTCGAAATCCTTTCTTTCATGGATGATTTCAAACTAGACCCATATGTTATGCTTTATGTCATGATTGTGGTACCAAATTATTTCCTTGTGCACCCTTATGTTTATGTATGGTTGGTTATGCATGATTATTTATGTGCCAAGAATATTCATGAAAATGTTGAGATGGGTGCACACAGATAGTGCTTCAATACATTGGGTAATGTTAAGTCTCATGAAATGTGATGTGAAATGGGATTGGTGGTTATCTTTGACCCATACTAAAATGGGAAACAAGATTGGGAGTTATCCATGACCCGTACTGAAATGGGAAATGGGATTGGCAGCTAGCCTTGACCCATACTAAAATGGGAACAGGATTTCCTGTTTTCCATGACCCTTACTAAAATGGGAAATGGGATTGGTAGTTAGCCTTGAACCTTACTAAGGAAATGATTTATTATCCTTCCACATTTATATGATCTCATGTTTATATGATTCCATGATTGTATGATATGACTTTATATGTTCCATTATTTAGTTATCATTATTTCATGCCTCCGAACTCTTGTGCTTATGACTTATCTTTATGTCCATTCCCTTACTAGGATTTTCGGCTTATCCCTTTGATCATGTGTTTCCTTGGGTACCCTATGAAGATGCAAGGGCTCAAAGAAAGTAAGGAACTCTGTATGGATATTAAATAAAGAGGTGTTTTTGTAGCCCCATGTTTGATATTTTATGTACCTAGTCTTCTAAGACACTAGACTTAATGATCCATGGATTGTACTCTAATGTATAATTATGCTTAAAATAATGTAATTTTTTGTGAAAAAGGCTTAGGTCTCTATAGTTTGTATCAGAGGACAATCTAGTTATTTTTGGAGATTAGGAATAGACCACCTTAGTGAGAACCTTAAGGATGAGACTAAGTATTAAAAAACATTCCTAAATTTTGGTGAGTATTGAGCAAGTGGTTTATCAAGAAAATACATCCCTCAATGGATATGAGCTGGTAGAGGCAGCTCTGACACAAATGTCTCTAGGGGTAAATCCCGAAAACAATGCTTTGAACTAGACTCGAACGAGAACAGGTTCATAATAACATGCCTTACTACACTCTTGGTTATGACACTCCCAGGGAATATGCTTTGGTAGATTCAATAGCATATTACAAACCATTATTAAGGGATAAATAATCTGATAAGAATATAATGATAGAAATAGATCAAGGATAACATAGATTTAAACCAAAGGAATCACAAGTTAGGATATTTTTATTCTTTATAAGTTTATCCTTTTATGTTAAAAGTTTCATTTTTTATGCTCAATACCTATGTATTCAATAACTCTAATCGTATGTTCTTTTTCTTAGTTAATGGGGGGGGGGGGGGAATATAAGAACACGTTTAAACAACCAATGTGATTGAAAATGTGATGATTTCCCTAATGATATTCCAGATATGATAGGAACCAGTTCTAAAAACATCATTACAGTACATTTTCAGTTGGATAGAGTTATGAATAATATCATGAATCATGAGGAACACCCTCCTACTCCAATGAAATAGAAATTTGATATAGAATACATCGTGCAAAAAAGGCCTCCCATGTTTAGTGGATCTTTGGATCCCATCCTCACAAAACAATGGATTAACTCTATTGGGAATATATTCATCATCATCTGGTGCTCTAAAGAAGAGAAGGATGTCCTAAAAGACTATCGTTTTTATGGGGAAGCTGATCAGTGGTGGACAATGATCAAGATAAAAAAGTCCCAAGATTAAATTGATTCCATGGATTGGGAGGAATTTAAGAGTATTTTTCTCAAAAAAATATTTTCCCCAAACCCTCCGTCTCAATATGCAAAGAGAGTTCCTCAGACTCGGGCATAAGGAATATGAGTCCATCGGGGCATATGAATGAAAAATTACAAGGTTTGAAATGTACGCCTCTGGATTTTTCATGAACACTAAAAAAAATGTGGATCGCTTCTTTATCATATTAAAGCTGAGTCTATGAAAAGCATTGGAGATTTGAGACCTCTATAGTTATGAGGATATTGTATGTTGTTCCCACAAGGTTGAAATGGCGATGGGAGACTCTCAGTGGTATCGTGGGCCCTGTCATAAGAAGTGGAAAATGGAGACCAACATGGGCGGTTCATCAAACAAATCCCATGATGGAAAGATGCCTGACTTTTCCCCTCTTAATAGTTATGGGAAGAAGCATCATAGTAATTGTCAAAAGGGAACAAGAATTTCTTCAAAGTTGAATATTTGGTAATCTGGCCAAGAAATGCCACCATGTTATGAAGAATCCCACTAATGCAGCAGAAGAAAGGAAGCATCGGATCGACACTCAGCCTACAGTGTAGTGTTACAACTATAAGGATCATGGTCATTACGCAAGCAATTTCCCTAAACCGAGGTTTGTTAGAGGCAATTAGAAACAACCTCCAAAGAAACAAGGATGGGGTTATTCTATCACTACTATTGAGGTGGAGTTGGACAATAATATTTTGATAGGTATTCTAGTTATTCATTCAATAATATCTAACATACTAGTTGATTCTGGCTTTATGCCTTCTTTTATAACTTGCATGTTTAGTAGAAATATTCAAACACTGCCTTAAAATTTGGAGGAAAAGATATATGTGAGAAAAAAATAGGGTAATTATTTCATCGATGGGTTATAACTACTCCCTAGTTAATTTGTGTGGACTAAAACTTCTATAAAAACATTTCATACTTCCTTTAGCAGAGTTCGATGCTATCTTGGGAATGTATTGGCTATATTTATAAAAATCCAACATCAAATGTTAGGAAAGGGAGATCACTTTTCACATCCCAAGGCATCCGCCCATTTTTTACACGTGTAAAGAGTAAAATATGTCTCTTTTAGAATCATTGTCTCATGTGTGGATATTTTTTCCATATAATAAAGCATAACTCGCTCAAATAACTGAGACAAAGGAGATAATCATTCCTATAGAGATACCAATTGTGAGGGATTACGCTGATGTATTCCCTATAGAGTTTCCTAGTCTTCCTCCCAATTTTAAGGTTGAGTTATCATTTGAACATTCCCTGGATCTCTTCCTATATCAAAACACCTTATAGAATGTCCACTATAGAGCTAGAGGAGCTAAAGAAGTAGTTATGGGAGAATATGGAGAAGGGTTTTATATGCCTGAGTGCTTCACAATGGGGTGCGCTAGTCCTCTTCTTCAAGAAGAAGAATGGATCAATGCGCCTGTTAACTAATTATCATGAGCTCGATAAAATCACGAAAACAAAAAGAATTCCCTTCCACGGATAAATGACATGTTTGATTAGCTTTTGGGGCCAGTTATTTCTTTAAGGTTCACCTTTGGTCAGGATATCACCAATTAAAGGTGAGGAAAGAAGATATTCCCAAGACTACCTTTCGAACGAGTTATGGAGACTATGAGTTCATATTTATGACCTTCAAACACACTAATTCTCCATCAATTTTCTTAGATTTAATGAATATAGTCTTTATTGATTTCCCTGAAATTTTTTTTGTTATCTTTATTGATGATATTATGATATACATCAAAATCAAGGAGGAGCATGAGGAGCATTTGAATAATTTTCTAAATACATTTCAAAGGGACAAGTTGTATGAAAATTATAATGAATGTGAGTTCTAGATGGAGAAAGTATCATTCATGGGGAATGTTATCACCAACAAAGGGATATCTGTGGACCCTTCCTGGACAAAGCAAATTAAAGAATGGACAAAACCAACATCTGTATTGTAGATCCACATATTTTTTGGTCTAGATAGGTATTATTGATGATTTTTGAAGAACTATTCATGATTTTTAAACCCAATAACCAAAATGACAAGAGAGGGAGTAAAGTTTGTATGGACACAGGAATGTGTAGATTGTTTCAGGGAGTTGAAAAGAGGCTTATCACTATGAAAGTACTCACACTCCCTACAAATGGAAAATTATTTGTGGTGTATAGGGATTCTTATAAGAATAGATTAGGTTGTGTGATAATTCAAAATGATAAAGTGATATTCTATTCCTCAAGGCAGCGGAAAATCCAAGATCAAAACTATCTTCCACATGATATGGAGTTGGCAGTGGTGATCTTTGCATTGAAACTCTGGTAGCATTATATCTATAGGGAGATGTATGAGATATATACTGACCACAAGATTCTCGAATAATTATATTCACAAAAAGAGAATAATATGCACCAATGAAGATGGATAGAGATCATCAAGGATTATGAATTCTCATCCCACTACCATCCTGGTGAGGCAAATAAGGTGGCATATTCTCTATATAGAAAGGATATTTTATCTTTATCAATGATTAGAAATGATAAGTATCAGATATTCATTGATTTGGAAAGGATGGACATGGGAATCATTAAGAGAGGAACATCATCAATCATTTATCAATTGATTGATCAACCATCCATCTTGGAGGAAATAATGGATACTCAAAGAAAATATGTGGAAATTATGAAAATGGTGGAAGCTTTCAGAAATGGGAAATTCTTCGATTTCAAAATTGATGAGGAATGAGTTTTAAGACTAGGGAAACGATTGTGTGTACCATCTGATCCAAATATAAAGAAGGAGATATTTAATGATGCACATAGCTCGAGCTGCTCTATCTACCTAGGGAGCACAAAGATGTATCGAGATCTCTGAGGAAACATTTTTTTGGAAAATATGAAATGAGAGATTGGTGAATATTCATTAAAGTGCCTGGTATGTCAGAAAGTGAAGGCTGAGAGGAAAAAGTAAAAGGGGATGATGAAACCACTACCCATACCAGTACAGAAGTGGGATAACATTACCATTGAATTTTTTACTAGACATCTAAGGAAATCCATAGGAAACAATGTTATATGGGTTGTTGGGGATCGTATTACAAAGTCATCTCACATTATAACAATTCTAGAGGACTTCTCATTGGATAAAATTTCACATATTTACATCAAAGAAGTGGTAAGGTAGAATGGAGTACCACAATATATTATATCTGATCATGATCTGAGATTCACCTCAAAAGTTCTGGAGATGTATCTAACATGCTCTAAGAATTGAACTAATCTTTAGTACAACCTACCATCCATAAATTGATGGCCAATCTAAGTGAACTATTCAGACACTAGAAGACATGTTGAGAGCATGTTTTGAGGAATTTCAAGAAGGATGAGACAAAAATCTTCCACTTGTTGAATTCTCAAACAAAAATAGTTTCCACTCGATCATCCAAATGGCACCATATAAATCCCTTTATAGGAAAAGATGCATAACACTGGCATGTGGGGATGAAGTTGGAGACTATAAGCAGCTAGGACCTAAAATGGTCAAAGAAATGGTAGAGAAGGAAAAAACCATTCAATAGCTTTTCTAACAATCCCAATGTTGTCAGAAAAGTTATACAGACAGTCTTCAATGAGGCCTTGAGTTTAAATTTGGAGATATGGTATTTCTCTGTATATCTCCATGGAAGAAATTCATGAGATTTTGGAAGAAAGGGACATTAATTCCCAGTTTTATCAGTCCCTTCGAGATCCTTGACCGAGTTGGAGTTGTGGCCTATTGACTCACACATCCACCTACCAGGTCGAAGGTACACGATGTCTTTCAAGTATCCCTCTTATTGAAGTACATACTAGACCCTTCACATGTACTCTCTTCAGAGTTGGTATAGTTGAGGGATTGACTTTACTATGAGGAGAATCCAGTCAAGATCTTGGATATTAGAGACAATGTTCTACGCAACAAAACTACTCATCTGGTCAAGGTACTATGATGAAACCATAAGTACGAAGAGGCAACATGGGAACTGGATGAAGTAATAAAGGAAATGTACCCCCACCTATTTTTTCCTTAGAATTTAAAATGACATTTTGAGGGAAAATTTTCTTAAGGGGGGAAAATGTAATGACCCAATGTTTTTCAATAGATATTCCCTTATTATAAATATGTCATATAGTCACATTAAAACACAATATAATGAACAAATAAGTGCTAAGTGACCTTTAAACATAGGTTTTTCACTTCTTTGTTTGGAACTTCAAAAATCTGACATACACTGTTACAATCAGAAAGTTATTTTGAGTCTGATAAGAAAGACAAAATTTTTGGTGAACAGTAACCTACCCTTATGAATAGTAACATACACTTATGAATAGTGTTATACCCTAAAGAATAGTAACATTACCTTTGATAAGATATAAATAATATTCAAGATGAATGTAAGACATACCTATATTTTAGAATAAGTAAATGAATGTTTGAAAATTGATTTTTGATAATAAAGTATGATTTTAAATAAATATTAAAATAATCATATTTGGAAAATTATTTTTTGAAAAATGGATTTTTTTTGATTCTAAATGTCAAAAAAATAGTTATGGTGAATTTTTGAGATTTTTCTAAAATTCTAGAATTTTTTATGAATAGTGAAATATCATAATTTGCGATAAATGAAAAATAATGGATTTATTGAGTCATTTATGATGATCTGATAATGTAATCCCAATTGGTTTAAATCACATGAATTTAATATGATTTTTTTTGTCATTGAATCATCACTATTTTTGCTCTTGAGGGAAAATAAAAAACTAGTGATTATAATATTATGAAAACCCTCCTCTCCTCCACTGTAAAACCACCCTCACTTCCTCTTCTCTTATCTCCTCTCAATCCTTATGTCATGCCAATATTCTGCCGAAATATCACCTCAAGCTCCTCCCTTACATCATAAATCCCATAGCTTCTTAAAAATACAAAAACCTATCCCCTTAATAGGTTATCAAAAGAAGAAGTCTCAAGAGGTAAATTTCTCTTTCTAATTCCTTCATTTCTTTTAAGTTATTTCATTTTTGTTTATTTCCTCACCTCCCTTCAAAAAAATAGTATGATAACTCCAGTAACATACATAAACTATAACTTTTTTATTCTAATGGGATATTTCATTATCTTAACTTCTTTCACAACCTATTATTTGAAAGAAATAAAAGAACCATTTGAGATGTGCTAATTTAGCGCATTCATGGAAAAAGGTGTTTCAATTTATGTTATCATATTTGATTTTGTCCATGAAACCATTTGTGTTTGGTTGAACCTGATTATTATATATGTTATGTATCCTATTTCTTTATGTAATCCTTTTGTACAAATGGTATTAAGTTATAAATAAAAACATTTTATTTATAATCCAACCCACAGTTTAATAAAAATAGTTGTCAATATGGTTTTATATAATAATTTGACTTCACCCTATGTAACAAAATTAAATTTAAGCGAACCTGTCATTAAAACCAAGTAAACAAATGAGCCCGAACAATGAAATTGAACCCCCTAACCAATCAAGATGGTTATAAATGAACATAAAATGATTATAATAAACCAATTAAATATATATAAGGTTATGAAATTATTAATTAATAATCCTAATTGGTTTATTTAGATCATTAATAACGAGTGGAGAACACCACCATATTTAAGGTAAGGGATCCTCTCCATTTCTCTCTTAATCAAGATTGTCCCTATGATACGACTTTTATGCGTAATCCCAAATTATATGGTATGTTTTCACACCACCTACGTACCTCCCTCATGATTTATAAGAGATGATAAACCAATTTTCTAGCTCATCAAGCCCCCTTGGGTACACCCGATCCCAAGTCAATAAACCGTACCGAATTCTACCCGAACCTTCATTGTTCGTTTTGGTTTCCATATTGTTCTTTATATTGAAATCGAGTTATCTGATTTGTTTATATACATATTCTAAATGTTTTACATTTTTAAAAAATTCAATTATAATGTCCCTTTCACCTCTCTCTCTCTTTTGGATATACATGTTTTTTTAAGATTCCCTCAGAACGTTCCAATAAGAAAACTTGTTTTAAGGGAACTTCCCATATTTTTTAAAAAATTTCAAGTTCACTATATCCTCAGTTTTAAGAAAAAATTGTCTTTATAAAATCAATATTTATTTATGAAATCTTTATTGGTTTAATTCTTGTTTAATATAAATGATTTTAATCATTTCTATTTTAAAAGCTCAATAGTATTTTCCTTAAAACATAACAAAAACGTTTGAATGATAATTTTTCCAAGATACATTTCTTATATTATATCACTTATGATTGACACCACATAATATGTCATATTCTTATATTACCATATGAACATCCATTTATGTTGTACTGCCTTTATTTCATGGATACTTTCATGATACGCCCATTGGTTATGCTTTATGTCGTGATTGTGGTACCCAATTCTTTCCATGGTTACCCTTATGTTTATGTATGGTTTATCACGTATGATAATTTATGTGGTAAGAATATTCATCACAATATTGAGATGTGTACACCCAGATAGTGCTCTAATGCACTAGGTAATGTGAAGTCTCGTGAGATGCGATGGGAAACAGGATATATGGTTATCCTTGACCCGTAATAAAATGGGAAATGAGATTATAGGTTAGCCTTGACCCATACTAAAATGGGAAATGGGATTGGAAATTTTCCTTGACCCATACTAAAATGGTAAACGTGATTGGTGGTTATCCTTGACCAGTACAAAAATGGGAAATGAGATTGGTGGTTTGGCTTAACCCATTTTTAAGGAAATGTATTATGATCCAGCCATATTTATATGATTCCATGTGTATATAATTCCATGCTCATTTGATACGATTAAATATGTTCCATACTTTGTATGTCATTATGTCATGCCTCCAAATTCATGTTCTTAAGACATATCCTTATGTTCATTGCTTACTCGGATTTTCTACTCATCCCTTTGTTCATGTGTTCCCCTGGTTACCCTTTGTATGATCCTTGTTTTTGTAAAGGTATGTTTTTGTTAGAATTTGGTTGAATCCCTTATTTTGGGCTTCATGGGATGTATTCTGAAAGTATGATAGGCCTTGGGGGTGTTCTGGGTGCTCGGGGCACGAAAGAAAGGAAATCTAGGCAAGACAAGCTAGTGCGCACGACCTGCGAACGACCAGGGTAGACTGTGCGGCCTGCCCAAGAAAACTTTACGACCCCTCCCCCTCTGGGTAGTAGCATGCACACATTTTTTGGACGGGTTTCCAAACTATGTGACCAAATCATGCAGCCTCTAAAATTTTGGAAAATTTACAAAATTGCCCCTCCGGGATTTCTAGAACCCACTCGGGTTTCCCCCTCATTTACTCCCTCCTCACCCTATGATCAAACCAAATCGCCCAATAGCTCCAAGAGATCGATCTCCATCATTTATAAGTAATTTTTTATGTCGTTGGTTGTATATCGAAGCTCCGGGTAAGGCTAATCCCATCTTTGCTTCTCTTTTTGGTTTGGGGTTTGTATCTTCTCTCTCTCTTGTTTTGAAGCTCTAAAACCCTCTTTTTTGGGAGAGTTTTAGGTTGAAGCTCCAAAGGTTGGTTGGATCATTGTTTAAGGACTCGATTGAGAGTGTGTTAAACTGCATTTTCGAGGTAGGTGGTCTATATGTAATGTCCCATGGTTATTTGGGTATTGTTGCATGTTAAGTTGTGTTCTTGTTTCCCCTTGGTTATATTTTGAATATCCATCGCATGTTTGGTAATAATGGTTTTTGAAATGGAAAATGGGAACCCTCAGGATCCCCGTGGGATTTGTTAGGATTGACTTGATCTAATTTGGGGCCATCCATGGGATGCGCTGGCTTTCTCGAACATAGGGATTGTTATTAAACAAGTGACCTTGTTGTAATAAATGGTAGAGCCCTTGAAGAATATGTCGGCATGAATGGCTGAACTTGGAATATAAGTTAGGTGATGCACCTAGACTTGGAAATAACCTAAAGGTTTTTTGGAATGGGTTGAATGGTTGATTCCTGGGAATGATGAACAGGTTAAAGGGGTTAATTTTTAAATGGATTAATGACCGTAATGGGATGGATTATGGGTCTAGTGTTGAATGCATAGTGAGATAGGAATAACACATGGGAATTGGGCGAATGGTTAAATGATGTGATATGATAATGTGTTAATGGGTTAAGGCATGATGTGGATTCCCATGTCGGTTGCTGTGAATGGTGTTTGCCGAAGGGTAATGGTTTGGATGGTTGATGGTTACATATATATATATAAGCATGTGCACATGGCATGGAAGTGTGTGGTATGACTTTAGGATCTACTCCCACGGGTCGAGTGAAGACTGATGCTCTAAACTCCACCCAAAATGCACAGGATATGAATGAGGATTGATGATCTATTCTCCTAACGGTTTCATTCACCCGGACTGAGGCTTCGAGGTGAGGATATGGTTTCTATGAGGGGTTAGTCCTAGTGAGATAAGATAACAATGTGTTTACACTCTTTCATGTGATTTTTGGACTTAGACCCATGTAACATAGTGTTTGTGATTAACCCGTGAAAATGTGATGGTATGTCAAGTGATGATAATCGGTGTGAATGAATGGTAATTGAAGTGTCAATGGATTTGACTCAGAACTAGTTAATGGAATCTAAAAAAAATAGTTGGAAATTATCATTCATATTCCTTTTTCATTCACTACCTGTTCAAACTGGATATTTTGTAGACACCTTTGGTGGTGTCCTACAGAGTTGTACTCACACCCTTCTAGGGCCGCCATAGGGTACCCGAGCAGAATTCATGTTTGCAGGTCAGGAGTAGGGCAAGGGTCCTTACTATATAGTTGAGTGGACGTGGGTAGCACTTGGTAAAAGATCTGGACATGGAGTCGGGACCATTTTGGGGATTATGTATGTTATCTTTATTTTGGGCATTTGTTCACTTTTGCACTTGTAGTATGATGTGATATATTTATTGTTATAAATGGTTGTTTTACATGTTCTGTGTTTGTTGGTTATAGTTTCCTCTATTTTGTTTATTTCTGTTGTGGCTTACTCTGATAAAAAAGGGGTATAGTTTCCCCACCTGACTCCATAGACCCCCGCTGCTAGTTGGTAGCCTTTAGCATACAGGGAGGTGCGCTTAAGGTTATGCGACTACCCGACTCGGAGCACCGGTTTGGTGGATTTCCACTACTGGAAAAACAGGTATTTGCGACGGGCTATTTGCGACGGGACCCCGTCGCAAATAGCCATTTGCGACGGGGTCCCGTCGCAAATAGCCCGTTGCGGAAAACGCCGTCGCAACTAAACTTATTTGCGACGGGACCGTCGCTAAAGCCCTTTTTTGCGACGGGCATTCTCCCCGTCGCAAATAGTATTCCGTTTTTTTGTAAAAAACTTTTGAAACAGTTATTGCGACGGGCCCGTCGCAATAACGTTTTTTTTAAAAAATAAAAAAATTAATAATACTAGTATTTGCGACGGGAACCGGGACCCGTCGCAAATACTATTCATAGTAATTGCGACGGGTCCCGTCGCAATTACTCTTTTTAAAAAAAAATAAAAAAATATTAATAATACTAGTATTTGCGACGGGCATAGTATCCCGTCGCAAATACTATAAAAAAAATAAAAAAAATAAATTATTAATAAATTATTTTAATTAATATAATAATAGAATTATAATTTACAAATGAAAATAATAAATTATTTTAATTACTATAATAATAGTAGAATTATAATTCAAAAATAAAAATAATAGAATACTAATAAATAATTTAATTAATATAATAATATTTTAATTATAATTCATAAATAAAAAAAATATTAATAAGTTATTTTAATTAATATAAAAATAATAGAATTATTTTACATTCAAATATTAAAATAATTCAAGTATTACAAAAAAATAATTAAATTATAATATTATAAAATTTTAATATATATATAAAATTTTAATATATATGTAAAATTTAATATTATAAAATATAAATATTATTATTATTCATATTAATATTGTTATTTAAAAATATAATATTATTAATATTTTATAATGAGACAGAAACTACGAATAGAAAAAAAAAATATTTTGATTTCACAAATTTTATAACAGAAATACAAACTCTAATCTGTAGGAGGGGGGGGGAGGTGGGGGATCTGCTGATGGTGGTGGAGGAAACTCCATCCCTAAAGCATGAGTGAGTCGGCGCATGTACTCCATCTGCTCCTGATGCTGCTGCTGCCACCGACTCGTCTGCTCCTCGTACAGCTGCTGCTGACGTCGACGCTCCTCCTCATGCTGCTGACGTATCTGCTCCTGCTCTTGTCGGAGACTCTCTATCTGTGCAGTCTGAGATCGCAACTGCTCCTCATACTGTGTAGAAGAAGATGCACGAGCTCCCCTCGAGCTGGACGCCGACATCGCAGCACTGCCATAATAATCTCCGGGAGTCAGTCGAGAGCCGATACCAACTACCCGGCCCTTCTCGAAGGCATACTGGGTGGCCTGCATCCATGCCGCCTCATCAAACTGACGGGCAGTGGTCTGATCTGATGACTCGGCCTGACTCTCAGGCCGGGCCTGTGCCGCTGCGGCCTCATATGACTCCTATAGTTGCAATTTAAAATTAAAATTGTGAATATATTATATGCAGTTAATTTTTAAACTTGAAAACAAATAATACTGACCACGATGTGATGCTGACGATCACCTCTGAGCTCCCCAGTAGCAGGATCACTATACATCCTCCGATATACGTCGTACTCTGTAATATCGGGGTGCTCGACAGCCTATAAGAATAAAAAATAAACTGTTAATATTTATAGTTATATAAAATATTTATAAATAATGTACGTACCAGATGCTGTCTATGAGTACTGAAAGAACGACTCCCAGCTCGATGAGTCACCTCCTGCCTCCCCCGATTCTGCCTCCCCACCGATGATCTCCTCTGAAAGGCACCACTCAACCAGTGCGCACATAATCCATCCCATACATGGGATGAAATGTACTCTGGTCGGTGTGCTCTACATGACTCCTCAAAATCTGACACTCCTGCTTTCTTCATCGCAGCTTTTCTTAAATTGTGCAAAAACTGACGAAGGCGATCACGCATGGCCACCTCCCATGCCTCGTGGATGGCGTCACGCATGGTATCCTCGATCGGATACCATAAACCCTACAAATAAATCAAAATATCAAGTTAGAAATGAAATAATTTTCAAAATAAAAATTATTTATTTACGTACGTACCAACCAATGGCCGAACATGGCCTGCTGCACATCAATGGGAATCTGCTCCCATGTGGTCCACGGCTGAGAGAAATAGTTGCGCAAAATAGCGCTTCCCTGTCCGACTGCTATATGCGAAAAACTGAAAAAATAATAAACATTTATTATGTGAATAGATTAATGAAATCTTAGTCAAATTCACAGGTTATTACACAGGTTATCACACCTCCGGGTGCGCGGATCAAACCCAAGACGTGGACGTCGCTCGGGGACGGGGTCAGGAATCATCAATCGTGCAAGACCGCGCCCCCTCCGCGTACTCCCTGGAGCGCCTGCAGGCTGAGGGTCATCTGCCAGCAACTCATCCGCATCGAAAGGCAGGTCAGCCTCCGCCAACTCACGAAATGTGGCCTCGTCCATCTGAAACAGAAAATGTTAATATTAGAAAATAATTGATAATTACTATTATATATACATATATATACATATTATGATTGTATATAAATACCATGGAATTCTATATGTGTTCATCTTCATCATCATCTTCATATATGTCAATGTCATCTTCATATTCCTCCTCAACATCATCGATATCCATTCGAGTTGCAGTTGCTTCATCTCTTACCATTTCAAATTCATGTGTGACATCATTAACATCATCGTCATCACCGACTCTTAAATGTGGGGTGTCGTCATCGATACTCATATCTCTTTGTAAAAAAGATTGATTTTGAGTACTCTCTTGAAAAACTTCAATTCTTTGCACATCAGTGAAAGCACATTCACTTTGACTAAACTGATTGTCTCGAATTTTGATTTTTATTACACTCCACCAATCAGTCAAGTCTCTTGATGTTGCACAGTACTTTGCATAATAAACTTGATATGCCTGTTGAGCCAATAAGAATGGTTCATTTACTGCGAGAACACTTTTACATTTAATATCGATGATTCCATGAGTCGGATGAACACGCACGCCTCTCTCTGTATCCAACCACCGACATTTGAACATGGTTATGTAATGTTGTCCAAGATAACAGAGTTCAATGATTTCATCAAGCATGCCATAAAAGTCAACTTCATTTTCTCGATGATGAGATCCTCTCAAGCTAACTCCACTGTTCATTGTTTTTTTCGATTCCCCATATGCATGCGTGTGGAATCGAAATCCATTCACCACATATGCATTATAAGTTTTAACAAGTTTGGAAGGTGGGTTACTCAATACACAGAGCCGTTTGTCAATTTTATCAGCATGTCGAGACACCTGAAGATTTGTGAAATAATTATCAATATAGTAAACTATACATTGAATGAGTTGCTAAATGATAAAGAATTTATGTTACCAGTTTTTGAAACCACTGAGAGAAATTTTTCAGTCGCCGTTCTTCGAGAGCAGCTGCTGTAATTTGTGGAATTTGTTTCTTGATATGATTATCATACAACCTATAAAAACCAAAGTTATTTACTGTAACATAAATGATAGAATAAGTGATATAAACACTTACAGTACAACTGATGTCATCTCTTCACAGTTGAGCAGAACATACGTATGAGCTCTATGATGTTCATCATCTGAAAGCCAGCGTTCAGAAACTCCACCAAAACCAAGCTCTGACTGGTTGAAAACAGATAATTGATTGTCGATTTCATCAATATTCCTCTCATTCCGTCCCATTCGGTTGTGTTTTGAAGGATACTCAGATTCAAAATAATGGGAGCAGAAAAAAGATATTTCCTCTTGCAAATAAGCTTCTGCAATAGATCCTTCAACAGATGCTTTGTTGCGTACTTTTCTTTTCAATTTTTGCATGCATCTTTCAAATGGGTACATCCATCGAAACTGTACCGGACCTCCACATTTGGCTTCATATGGCAAATGTAACATCAAATGTTCCATTGAGTCGAAGAAAGACGGCGGGAATATTTTTTCCAGTTTACATATAATTACAACAACATCTTTTTCAAGTTTGCCTAGAGCATCATAATCTGCCGTAGCCGCACAAATTTCCCGAAAAAAATGAGACATGTCTGTTATGGAATCCCAAATCACAGAATTCAACAGACCTCTTAATCCAATTGGTAGAAGTCTCTCCATTATAACATGACAATCATGACTTTTCAATCCAGTAATATGACCATTCTTTACACATCTACCCAAATTGGAAGCACAGCCATCTGGAAGTCTCAAATCTGCAATCCACTGACAAAATAATAAACGGTTTTCTTTAGACAGTGTATAAGCTGCTTTTGGTTTCAGTAACCTTTCTGTTCTGACATTCTCAAATAGTTCCAATTCTGGACGTCTGCAAATTTGGGCAAGATCTAAACGTGCATTTACATTGTCTTTGCTCTTTCCTGGCGTATCCAAAACTGTATGAAACAAATTATCAAAACAGTTCTTCTCAATATGCATGACATCTAACATGTGTCGGACCAACAAATCAGACCAATATGGCAAATCCCAAAATATGCTACGTTTAATCCAATTGTGTTCTTTCCCAAAACCAGAAATTTTCTGTTGGTTTATTGTGGGACCAAAAGTGATGGGAGGTAATGAAAATACAACCGATTTTAACTCCGAACCTGATAGCATTTTTGGAGGTCCATCCCTTTCAACTGTTCCTTTTCTGAAATGAGATCTGTTTCTGCGAAAAGGATGATCAGCTGGAAGAAATCTGCGATGACAGTCAAAATAACAAGGTTTCTTTCCATGAATGAGCATAAATGCTTTGTTCTCTCCCATACAGTAAGGACATGATTTCTGACCATGTGTACTCCAGCCAGATAACATCCCATAAGCCGGGAAGTCACTTATTGTCCACATCAATGCTGCTCTCAGTATGAAATTCTGTTTCGTTGCAACATCATATGTACTGACACCAGTACTCCACAATAAATTTAATTCATCAATCAATGGCTTCAAATAAACATCAATATTTTTCTTTGGATGTCCTGGAATTAGTAAAGTCAAAAAGATATATGGCTCCTTCATCAACATCCATGGAGGTAAATTATACGGAGTTAAAAAAACAGGCCAACATGAATATTGACTACCATAAGATCCAAACGGACAGAAACCATCAGTGGAAAGGCCCAGTCGAACATTTCTAGCTTCTAAAGCAAATGATGGATGCACTCTATCAAAATGTTTCCATGAATCACCATCGGCTGGATGATTCAAGCTTTTATCGGTTGAAATATTCTCTTTATGCCATGACATCATTGTCGCTGTATTCTTAGACATGAATAAACGCTGAAGTCTGGATGTAAGCGGAAAATATCTCAACTGTTTTACAGGAATCAAACCAGACTTCCCGTGTTGTCCTTCTTTATATCTCTGTTGCCCACATGTGGGACAACTATCCAACGACTCATTTTCCCCTGAATATAAAATGCAGTCATTTGAACATGCATGAATCTTCTGACAAGTAAGTCCCAAATTTCGAACCAACCTCTTACTTTCATAGTAATTTGCAGGTAAAACATTTCCTTCGGGTAACAGTGTTTTCAGCAAAGAAAATATCTGGTCAAAACATGTGTTTGACATTCCGTTATCTGATTTGATAGCCATAAATTTTTCAACTGCTTCTAATTTTCTCATCTTGCAGCCAGGATATAATGCATCCTCAGCAGACTTCAACAACTCATAAAATTCAGACGGTCTCAACTCAGGATTTGAAGCTATATCAGCCGGAGTTTCTGTATGTTGAACAGATGAACCTGCAACATCATGTACTAAATCTTGAAACTGGGATGGATCCGGAATCAAGTTGGTATCATCTGCTCTGGAACTGCGTTCACCGTGTTGATACCAAAAAACATAATCTGCTTGAAAACCAAAACGCAAGAGATGTTCCCCCACTTTGTCAAACGTGTCAAACGTTCTCAATGCACATTTTCTGCAAGGGCATTTTATCTTTCCTTCTGAAACAAATTCTGAATTTGATGCCGCAAATGATAAAAAAATCTCCACACCCTCTATATATACTGGATTTAAACCAGAACCATTTGGATTTCTACGTTGATTTATCCATATGCGGTCATCTAATAATGACTGTTGACGACCTCGCTGTTCCATATTTTTCTATAAAATATAAAAGCATTACTGGTTTTGAATAATTTGTTAGAAAAAACACTCAAGCAAGGATTACTAATTATTACAATTTATTACTAATTATTACAATTTATTGCTAATTATTACTATTTATTACTAATTTAGCAATACTTAGCAATACTTAGTAAAAGGAAAACTGCTTGAATAATGAAAGGAAATTTGATAATCATCGTTGTGGAGATGGTTATAAATTTTCCCTTCATTATCCAAGCAGATTTCGTTTACTAATTATTAGTAATAAAAAAAATATTATCAATATTTACGAAAAAACAATATTAATATTATTAAAATAATAAAAAAAATTAAAAAATATTAAAATTATCAATATTCAGAACAAACTTTGTTCTATTATTAACATGTTCAAATCTTAAAGGGTCGTCAATTGTCAGGTCATGCGCAATAAAAAGTTTGTGTCAGCCATGTCTAATGTAAACTCTATAATTGTCCTTGCATGGTTGATCACTTCGCAAGTAATGTTGCAATCAGACAAACCAAGTCATTCCCTTCTTAACTATAAGAATTATCTCACATGAACCTTTACATAGATCATTCTTCCTTAAAAATTTGAGGGGATATCATTATTTTTCCCTTAAATTTTCAAGGAAGAATGGTCTATGTAAAGGTTCATGTGAGATGATTCTTATAGATAAGAAGGGAATGACTTGGTTTGTCTGATTGCAACATTACTTTTGAAGTGATCGACCATGCAAGGACAATTATAGAGTTTACATTGGACATGGCTGACAGAAACTTTTTATTGCGCATGACCTGACAATTAGCGACCCTTTAAGATTTGAACATGTTAAGAATAGAGCAAAATCTGTTGTAAATATTGATAATTTTAATATTTTATAAATTTTTATTATTTTAATAATATTAATATTTTTTTCATAAATATTGATAATATAATTTTTTTTCTAAGTGTTCTTGAGTATTCCTGAGTATTCCTGAGTATTCCTGATTATTTGTGAGTATTCGTGAGTATTCGTGATTATTCGTGAGTATTCGTGATTATTCGTGAGTATTCGTGAGTATTCGTGAGTATTCGTGAGTATTCCTGAGTATTCCTGATTATTCCTAATTATTCCTAATTATTTGCAATTATTCCTAATTATTTGCAATTATTGGTAATTATTGGCAATTATTGGTCATTATTGGCAATTATTACTAATTATTCCTAATTAATCCTAATTATTCCTAATTAATCCTAATTAATCCTACTTATTCCTACT
This sequence comes from Viscum album, assembly GCA_963277665.1. Lineage (NCBI taxonomy): Eukaryota > Viridiplantae > Streptophyta > Magnoliopsida > Santalales > Viscaceae > Viscum > Viscum album. Next base: position 1,494,633,358 of record OY728135.1, on the reverse strand, counting down.
TATTCCTAATTATTCCTAATTATTACTAATTATTCCTAATTATTGCTAATTATTACTAATTATTGCTAATTATTTCTAATTATTGCTAATTATTTCTAATTATTGCTAATTATTTCTATTTATTTCTAATTATTGCTAATTATTTCTAATTATTGCTAATTATTGCTAATTATTGGTAATTATTTCTAATTATTTCTAATTATTCGTAATTATTACTAATTATTGGTAATTAATACTAATTATTGGTAATTATTGCTAATTATTGGTAATTATTGCTAATTATTGGTAATTATTGCTAATTATTGGTAATTAATACTAATTATTGGTAATTAATACTAATTATTGGTAATTATTACTAATTATTGGTAATTATTACTAATTATTGGTAATTATTACTAATTATTCGTAATTAATACTAATTATTCCTAATTAATACTAATTATTCCTAATTATTGTTAATTATTCCTAATTATTCCTAATTATTGTTAATTATTCCTAATTATTACTAATTATTGTTAATTATTCCTAATTATTACTAATTATTGGTAATTAATACTAATTATTGGTAATTAATACTAATTATTGGTAATTAATACTAATTATTGGTAATTATTACTAATTATTCCTAATTAATACTAATTATTGGTAATTATTACTAATTATTCCTAATTAATACTAATTATTACTAATTATTGTTAATTATTCCTAATTATTACTAATTATTGTTAATTATTCCTAATTATTACTAATTATTGTTAATTATTCCTAATTAATACTAATTATTGGTAATTAATACTAATTATTGGTAATTAATACTAATTATTGGTAATTAATACTAATTATTCCTAATTAATACTAATTATTCCTAATTAATACTAATTATTCCTAATTAATACTAATTATTCCTAATTAATACTAATTATTCCTAATTATTACTAATTATTGTTAATTATTCCTAATTATTACTAATTATCGTTAATTATTCCTAATTAATACTAATTATTGGTAATTAATACTAATTATTGGTAATTAATACTAATTATTGGTAATTAATACTAATTATTGGTAATTAATACTAATTATTGGTAATTAATACTAATTATTGGTAATTAATACTAATTATTCCTAATTAATACTAATTATTGGTAATTATTACTAATTATTCCTAATTAATACTAATTATTCGTAATTATTCCTACTTATTGTTAATTATTCCTAATTATTACTAATTATTGTTAATTATTCCTAATTATTACTAATTATTGTTAATTATTCCTAATTATTACTAATTATTGGTAATTAATACTAATTATTGGTAATTAATACTAATTATTGGTAATTAATACTAATTATTCCTAATTAATACTAATTATTCCTAATTAATACTAATTATTGGTAATTATTACTAATTATTCCTAATTAATACTAATTATTCCTAATTATTACTAATTATTGTTAATTATTCCTAATTATTACTAATTATTGTTAATTATTCCTAATTAATACTAATTATTGGTAATTAATACTAATTATTGGTAATTAATACTAATTATTGGTAATTAATACTAATTATTGGTAATTAAGACTAATTATTGGTAATTAATACTAATTATTTGTAATTAATACTAATTATTTGTAATTAATACTAATTATTCCTAATTAATACTAATTATTGGTAATTAATACTAATTATTCCTAATTAATACTAATTATTCCTAATTATTCCTAATTATTACTAATTATTCCTAATTATTACTAATTATTCCTAATTATTCCTAATTATTACTAATTATTCCTAATTATTGTTAATTATTCCTAATTATTACTAATTATTGTTAATTATTCCTAATTATTACGAATTATTGGTAATTAATACTAATTATTACGAATTATTGGTAATTAATACTAATTATTGGTAATTAATACTAATTATTGGTAATTAAGACTAATTATTGGTAATTAATACTAATTATTCGTAATTAATACTAATTATTTGTAATTAATACTAATTATTCCTAATTAATACTAATTATTTATAATTAATACTAATTATTCCTAATTATTCCTAATTATTGGTAATTATTACTAATTATTCCTAATTATTCCTAATTATTACTAATTATTCCTAATTATTCCTAATTATTCCTAATTATTACTAATTATTGTTAATTATTCGTAATTATTGTTAATTATTCCTAATTATTACTAATTATTGTTAATTATTCCTAATTATTACGAATTATTGGTAATTAATACTAATTATTGGTAATTAATACTAATTATTGGTAATTAATACTAATTATAGGTAATTAATACTAATTATTGTTAATTATTGGTAATTATTACTAATTATTCTTAATTATTGATAATTATGAGTAATTAAATGAATAATTATCAATAATTAGAAATAATTACCAATAATTACAAATAATAACATTATTAATATATTTTATTATTAATATTAAAATAATATAATTTTCTAATTTATATACAGTTCTTTTTTCATCTGTGCGTTTTCTATCTCCACATACAAATAATACATGTGAAGACAGCAAACACACAGATGAAAAAAGAACTGTATATATATAAAAAATTATATTATTTTAATATTAATAATAAAATAAACTAATAATGTAATAATGTTCTTATTCCTAATTATTGGTATTTATTACTAGTTATTAATATTTATTCTTAATTATTAAAAATTATTACTAATTATTCCTAATTACCATATAAACAATTAAAAATAATTAAATTACAACTAATTAATAATAATAAAAACTAATAAAAAATTAAAAATAAATAAAAAATTAAAATGAAGATAAATACCTTGAAAATTGATCCGTTCTGATCGTTCTTCAAAACTTTAATATCGGCTCCGGAGAAAATACTTAAACTAGAGAAAAACTCAACTCTAGAAATATGATTCTGAGAGAGAGAGAAGATAAGGAATGAGAATGAAATGAAAAAAACGGATGGGGGTATTTATAGGTTAGATTAGTTGCGACGGGCCCATTTGCGACGGGATTCCCGTCGCAAATAGTGTTATTTGCGACGGGTCCCGTCGCAAATACCTTAGCCAACATTTATTACGGTCAACCGGTAAATAGTTATTTGCGACGGGTCCCGTCGCAAATAACCCTCTGCCGACATAGTATTTGCGACGGGGGAATATTCCCGTCGCAAATACCATTTACCGCCGCCGGTTATTTGCGACGGGGAAATATTCCCGTCGCAAATACGTTTCCCGCGATTTGGCGCGCATCGCGGGAAAACTATTTGCGACGGGGGAAAAAATCCCGTCGCAAAAGCCTCCTTATTTGCGACGGGAAAATACCCCCGTCGCAAATAATTTTTTAACATGACTATTTGCGACGGGATTTATTCCCGTCGCAAATAACCCGTCGCAATTGGTCATTTTTCCCGTAGTGTTCGGTTCGGGGACGTTACAATGTTGTATCAGATGAGGTCTTTCTTCTTCTTATCTGAGGTCTTGTTATTTGGGAAAGGTTTCCAATGGTTAACATGTTTCGGTCCATGGTAATGAGCTCGTGCTTGGGAGTAGCTAACCCATGTACGAGGGAAAATCCAAGTCACCTTGGGTGGGAAATGTTGTTATTGGCTGTGTGTTGTTACAGTTGATGATATTTAACCATTGGGTGATGCACATGTGGTTTTATGTGACTATTTAATGATATTTGGCTTGTGGCCTTAACAAAATGAGGATTTTGATTCATGCATCATTGTAAGAACCTAGGGATATGGGTAACATGCGTTGTGTTATGCACACGCACGGGGTAAATGTGTGAGGTAGGAAGGTATGATGCATCATGCATTTCTTGAAACCATGAAATAATGAGTAGAATGAAATAAAACAAGTGGGAAAGTGATGTTTAATGAAAATAATGGTTAGAAATGAAGAGGAAAATGTTTTTGTAAATTTTTGTGTGAGTTTGGTGGTATTGCATGGTTGTTCACCCCATGTGGACCATGGCCCGCAGTAGGGATGGTCGGGGTGGTGGATTTGAGGTGTTAATATTGTTGAATTAGTATATGAAAATGGGTGTTGTAGCTAGTAAAGAGCTTTTGATGACGTCGTGAATGTTTTATGGTATTTGTTCTAAATCTCGTGATTGGAAATGTAGAGAAATTCCCACACGATGTCGATTACCAGTTGGGAAATGAGAGGATGTTGATGAGAACACTCATCTAGAAGAAGATAACGAAAATGTGGTGATAAATGAAGGTAGAGAAGACCAGTTTTGGGAGAACATGGCTCGCCATAGGCAGATGATTGATCGGGTCCCAGGGTGGGTTGCACGGAGTATGTTTGAGCTGACCAGGGAGTTCCAGCTGCAACACCCTCCGACCTTCACCAGAGAGGGTGGTCTAGAGGCAGCAGAGTTCTTGTTAGAGTTTGTCCAAAAAATATTGGATCATCTAGAGACCACTATTCACAAGCGAGTAAAGTTGGCCGTTTATATAAAGGGGCCAGGAAAGGGGTTGGTGAGACATTCAGGCTCAGACCGAGCAGGCTCAGGGGATGTCATGGAAGGTTTTCTAGGAGAAGTTTCTGGAGCATTTCTACCCAGATACTTTGAGGCAGGAGAGGGTAGCAGATTTTATGATCCCGACTCACGGATCACTATCAGTGATGGACTATCTAGTCGCTTCACCGATTTGTGATGCTTTTTCCCAGTGTTAACAGGGGATGAGGAAGCGGTAGCGAGGCATTTCCAGGATGGGTTGAGACATGAGATCAGGTCCCAAGTAAATATCTTCCACTTGAAGAGGTTTTTAGTGGTGATGGATCAAGAAATCATCTCTAAAGGGAACCTGAAGGCGGATTTGGGTGGTGGGCATGTCGTGCCAACTGGGTAGAAAAGCGGTGCATCTTCCGATGGTCGGAAACACCGTTTGGAAGGTTTCCAGAAATGTGGTCATAAGATAGGTTCAACCTCTCAGAGTGGGAACCATGTGTTCTATTATTAGTGTGGTAGGTTGGGGAATATGCGTGGTATGTTTCCTCAACCTCCAGTTGAGTTTCGTTCGTACGGTAGGATGGGACATGTGCAGAGGTGTTGCAGGAAGCCTCGGCAGGTGGGTGAGTATGATGGTGAAAAGAAGGTGCTGGGTACAAGAAGCGGATCAGTTCCCCATATCAGGCAGGTAGTTAGAGCTCCATGGGCCATACTGGCAGGGGTGGTGGATGTGGACTCCAGGGAAAGATCTCTCATGCTAGCAGGATAGTGCGGCACAGGGTGGTCAGGCTGGAGGCTAGAGTAGAGGGGCAGGTCAGCTTCAGGAAATTCAGCTTGCGCTTGGTGATGGCAAGGCCGGACCATCAACTGTTTTAGGTACGATCCTTGTAGCTTCTACATTTTCTAGTGTGTTGTTTGCCATAGGTGCCACACACTCTTTTATCTCTGCTCAACTTGTGGTACGTTGGGTTTACCTGTGGAGAAGGTGTGTGGAGTTATGTCAATTGACACTCCGTTGGGGGTGTGGGTTGAGGATATCAAGCAGTGTAAGGGTTGGGCCTTGGAAGTCGGTGCGTATCATTTTCTATCGAATTTGTTCATTCTCGAGATGTCAGGGTTTGACCCAATCATGGGAATAGATTGGTTGGTGTTGTATCAGTCGCACATAGACTTTTATCATCACAGAGTATCGTTCAGGTCGCTTGATGGTGACGTTTATACCCACCGTGGAGAATGGGATGTTCGAGCAGGTTGTGAAGGACCGTTTGGTCAACATATGAGTGGACTCACATCTCACTTGGCGTGTCTCATGCATGATGATAAGGAAAGAGTGGAACTGTCTATTTTCCCTCCTACTGTGGATCAGTTTCAGGACATGTTTCCTAAGGATTTTTCAGGCTTACCACCCGAGAGGGATGTCGAGCTCACGATCGAGTTGCTGCCTCGAGCAGAGCCAGTTTCTATTCCACTATACCGAATGGCACCAATAGAACTCTAGGAACAGAAGGTTTAACATCAAGATTTAGAGCGTAAGGGGTTTATCCATCCTAGTACGTCCTCTTGGGGATCTCCCGTGCTTTTTTCAAAGTACTCCGATGGGTTTTTGAGGCTGTGTGTTGACTATCCAAAGTTGAATCAGATGATGGTGAAAAATCGGTACCCTCTCCCTAGAATTGAGGACCTATTTGATCAGTTGAGGGGTGAATCAGTGTTTTCTATGGTTTATCTGAGGTCAGGTTAGCACCAGATGAGGGTGAGATCTTCTGATGTGTCAGAGACAGCTTTCCAGAGTCGTTACAGGTTGTTTGAGTTTGTGGTAATGCCTTTCAGCATGACCAATGCACCGGTAGTGTTTATGGATTTGATGAACTGAATATTTCACCCCTATCTAGATCAGTTTGTGATTGTATTTCTTGACAATATCTTAGTGTACTCGAAAACTCATGACGACCATTCCCAACATCTTGACATCATCTTGGGAATGATAAGATAACATCGACTATACACAAAGCTATCAAAGTGTCAATTATGGATAGGTGAGGTTCATTTTCTGGGTCACATCATCTCGGAGCTAGGTGTGATAGTGGATCCAAAGAAAGTGTAGGAAGTTGTATCTTGGGAGCAGCCCAAGAGTGTTTCTGACGATCAGAGTTTTCTGGGTTTGGCCAGGTATTACCGAAGGTTCATTTAGGATTTCCCTCACTTAGAATCACCACTCTCAGGCTTATCCAAAAAAAGAATCAGGTTCGAGTGGTCTGAGTCTTGTGATAACGCCTTCCAAGAGTTGATGAACCGATTGACGACCGAACCTATCTTGATCTTACCTGAGCCGGGTAAGAAGTACGTCATGTTTTTTGATGTGTCCGGAGTCGTACAAGGGGCTATGTTGATGTAGGATGAGCGGGTTGTGGCATATGGTTCAAGGAAGCTGAGACCCCATGGGGAGAACTACCCCACTCATGACCTTGAGTTGGCTGTAGTGGTGTATGCCTTTATGTGCTGGAGGCACAATCTGTTTAGAGAACGGTTTATGGTGTTTACCGACCATAAGTTTTAAAGTACATCTTCTCACAAAAAGATCTGAATCTTCAACAGAGAAGATGGGCTGAATATCTCTAGTCTTTTGACTTTGAGTTGGTGTACATGCCAGGAAAGGGAAATAGTGTTGCTGGTTCTCTGAGCAGGAAGGTTTAGCATCAGGTGGTTCAGGAGTCCAGCACCGAGTGGAAGGTGATGGCTTTATTTGCAGAGATTCACCTGAAGGTGTAGGAGGAATGTTCTCAGGTCACTCTTTATTCCTTGATGATGGATTCGAAGCTTTTGAGTTGAGTTAACGAAATTCATCTTGATGATCCTGAGTGTTTGATCATGAAGTAAAATCGTAAAGGTGGGGATCTACCTTCTGGTTGGACCATCAGCATGGATGGTGTTGTTCTTGTTCTTGATCGTTAGGTTGTTCCAGAGTGTATGCGGGAAGAGTTGATGCATGAGTTCTATGCATCAAAGTGGGTAGTGCATCCCAGTTTGACCAAGATGTACCATGATCTCCGAAGGCAGTTTTGGTGGCCTGGAATGAAGAAGGAAGATTTGGGATTTGTGGCACGGTGCCTAACCTATCAACATGTGAAGGCTGAGCATCAACACCCAGGTGGTTTGTTGCATCCATTTCCTATTCCGGAATGGAAGTGGGATGATATAACGATGAATTTTGTCGTGGGTCTTCTGAGGATGCCGCGGAAGAATGATTCAATCTGGGTGGTTGTGGATCGGTTAACGAAAGTGGCTCATTTCTTACTGATTCATGAGACCTTTACAGTTGACCAGTTCGGTGAGATGTATGTTCGAGAAATAGTGTGGTTACACGTTGTTCCACGGACTATAGTTTCAGACCGCTATCCACATTTCACATCACATTTCTGGCAAAGGTTGGAGAAGGACCTTGGTACGCAGGTGTTTTTGAGTACGACTTTCCACCCGTAGACGGACTGGAAGTTGGAGCGTATGATCCAAGTAGTGGAAGACATGCTAAGAGATTGTGTCTTGTACTTTGGTGGTTCTTAGGATAGGCGCCTATAGTTAGGTGAGTTTTCCTACAGAAACAGTTTTTAGGCTACGATTTAGATGGCACCATTTGAGGCACTCTAGGGGAGGGAATGTAGATCTCCGTTGTGTTGGCTAGAGGCCGGTGAATCTCAGTTGTTGGGGCCAAGTCTTATGAAGGAGACTTCAGAGAGAGTTAAGTTGATCAGGAAGTGGATGGCTATGACTCAGAGTAGGCATAAGTCTTATGTAGATTGGAGGCGTAGAACTCTTGAGTTTTCGGTGGGTGACAAAGTGTTCCTTCGGGTGTCTCCAAGGATGGTCACCATCAGATTCGAATGTCGGGTAAGTTGGAACCCAGTTATATGGGACCTTTTGATATTTTGGAGAGGATCGAACCAGTGGCTTACCGATTGCATCTTCCACAGTAGTATGGTGGGATGCATACTGTGTTTCATGTGTCGCAGCTTTGATGGTTTCACCCTAACCCATCTCACATGGTTGATGTTGAGGATGTAGAGCTTCAGTATGACGCATCATTTGAGGAGCATCCAGTTCATGTGGTGGATCGTAGTGAAAAGTAATTGGGAGGCAAGGTTGTGCCATTAGTTCAAGTACTATGGAAGCATGGGAAATTTCAGGAAGAAACTTGGGAGCGGGAAACAGATATGTGGGCTCACTGGCCCAACCTCTTCTCTTCGGTGGATCAATGAGGTTTGGAAACTCAGCTCATGGACAAGTCGTTATAAGGTGGGGAGGTTGTAAGAACCCGGTTTTTGGAAAGGTATGTTTTCATTATGTTTTGGTTGAATCCCTTGTTTCAGGCTTCATGGGATGTCTTCTGAAAGTATGAAAGGCCTCGAGGGTGTTCTGGGGGCTCGGGGCATGAAAGAAAGGAAATCTTGGCAAGACAACCCAAGGCGCATGGCCATGGAAAACCATGTGGCCTGCCTAGGAAAACCGTGCGACCCCTCCCCCTCTGAACAGTAGCATACACACGGTTTACCAAACCGTGTGTCCAAACTGTGCAGCCTCTTAATGTTTGGGAAATATACAAAATTGCCCCTCCGGGATTTTAAGAACCCACTTGGGTTTTCCTCTCATTTCCTCCCTCCTCACCCTAGGAGTGAACCAAATCACCCATGATCTCCAAGAGATAGATCTCCCTCATTTTGAAGGAGTTTTTGGTGTTGTTGTTTGCGGATAGAAGCTCCAATTATGGATAATCCCATCTTTTCTTCCCTTTTTGGTTTAAGGTTTGTATCTTCTCTCCCTCTTGTTCCGATGCTCTAAATCCCTCTCTTTTGGGTGAGTTTTAGGTTAAAGCTCCAATGGTTGGTCGGATAGAGGTCTAAGGACTCGATTGAGAGTGCATTCAACCATGGTTTCGAGGTAGGTGGTCTACAAGTTATATCCCATGGTTATTTGGGTATTTGGGAATGTTTAGTTGTTTTCTTGTTTCCGCTTGGTTATGTTTAGAATAACCTTGGAATGTTTGGTAATAATGGTGTTTGAAATGGAAAATGGGAACCCTCACGATCCCCTTGGGATGTGTTGGGATAGAATTGACCTTATTTGGGGCCATCCAGGGGATGCGCCGGCTTTCCTGAACATAGGGATTATTATTAAACAAGTGACCTTGTTGTAATAAATGGTAGAGACCTTGATGAATATGTTGGTAGGATTGGTTGATTGTGGAATAGAAGTTAGGTGATGCACCTAGACTTGGAAATAACCTAATGGTTATTTGGAATGGGTTGAATGGTTGATTTATGGGAATGATGAATGGGTTAAATGGGTTAATGTGTAAATGGATTAAAGACCATAATGGGATGGATTATGGGTCTAGTGTTGAATTCTTAGTGAGATAGGCATAACACATGGGAATTGGGAGAATGGTTAAATGATGTGTGGACTCTGCATATCTCTGGGGTGCGCAGTGGGTGTTCGATGTGGTCTTCATGTGTGTACTGGTTGGCGGCGACGGGATCTGGGTGGTCGGACCTCCTTTCGGCATTTTGGTGATTTCTTCTACTTCTTTCTTCTTTGAAGTCATCTTGGTTTCAGTTTTATTGGTTTGTTTGTGTGATGGACGGTTTCTCTCTTTATGGGATCAGTGGTTTTTGATTTTGGGATCTTCGGCTTCCACAAGTGGTGTTGTCTATATTGAAGGATTTTAAATGTCCCAAATTTTATTCGGCAGTTGATTATGAGTTTGCAGCAGTCTATTGTTTGGTGTTTGTTTGATTTCATTGTAAGGTTTTCTCATTTCTTCGGAAGGAGGGCAGTGGCGTTTTTTTGGAAGCTTTGGTCTAGATTGGTAACGACTTAAAAGATTCTGCAGATGTTTCTTTCAATTTTTTTGATTTTGTTTGGTGTAAATCGGTGATTGTTCGGGTCTAATGTTTTATGGCAGCACAATGGTGTTCTTTGGAATGCGGTGGTTGTCTGGTTTTATGGAAGTGATGTTGAAATCGGGAGGGTGTACATCTTCGGTGATCAGATGGTGACGACGATGGTGATCTTGTGTGGTGATAGGATGGGATGACGATAGTGGTGTCAGAATGGTGACGACACCGGTGTAGACTAGTGATGGTCCAGGTTTGGTGATGTGATTGCAGCAACATCTTTTTATTTTTGAATTTTGTAATTTTAGATATGTGTTTGGCTCCTTCTTTCTATGTTCTGGTTACCGCTCACCCATAAAAAGTGGCTTTTTGAAAATTTTTAAAAAATAATTTTTCTGTTTGTTAATGGGTTAAGGCATGATGTGGATTCCCATGTGGGTTGCTGTGAATAGTGTTTTCTGAAGGTAAATGGTTTTTATGGTTTATGGTTACATATATATATAAGCATGTGGACATGTCTTGGTAGTGTAGGGTATGACTTGAGGATCTACGCCCACGGGTCGAGTGAAGACTGATGCTCTGGACTCCACCCTAAATGCACGGGTTAGGAATGAGGACAGATGATCTATTCTCCTAACGGTTTCATTCACTGGGGCTGAGGCTTCCAGGTGAGGATATGTTTGCTTTGAGGGGGTAGTCCTAGTGAGATAGGACAACGATGTGTTTACCCTCTAGCATGTGATTGTTGGCCTTAGACCCATGTAACATAGTGTAGGTGATTAACCAATGTAAATGTGATGGGATGGCAAGTGATGATAATCGATGTCAATGAATGGTAATGGAAGTGCCAATGGATTTGACTCTGAACTGGTTAATGGCATCTTAAAAAATTACATGGAAATTATCATTCATATTCATTTTTCATGCACTACCTGTTTATACTGGATTTTTTGTAGACACCGTTGGTGGTGGGCTACTAAGTTGTACTAACACCCTGCTCGAGCCTCCATTGGGTACCTGAGAATAATTCAAGCTTGCAGGTCAAGAGAAGGGAAAGGGTCATTTCTAGATAGTTGAGTGGACATGGGTAGCACTTGGTGGAGGATACAGACTTGGAGTCGGGACCATTTTGTGGATTTTTCCCAGTGTCTTTATTTTGGGATTTTGTTCACTTTTTCACTTGTATAATGACATGACATATTTATTGTTGAAAATGGTTGATGTAATTGTTCCCTGTTTATTGGTTATTGTTTCTGATATTTGTTTATTTCTGTTGTGGCTTAATCTGATATAAAGGGGGTATAGTCTCCCCACATGACTCTATAGACCCCCGCTGCTAGTCGGTAGCCTTTGGTTTATGTGGAGGCGCGCATAAGGTTATGTGACTACCCATCTCGGAGCACCTGTTTAGTGGCTTATGGGTCGGGGACGTTACACCCTTTGAAGAAGTAAGGGCTCAATGGAAGTTAGGAGCTCTTTATGGAAATTAAATAATTAAGTGTTTTTAGACACTTGTTTTATTTTTTATGTACCTAGTCTTTCAAGACACCAGACTTAACGGTCCCTAACTTGTTCTCTGATGTATAATTACGCTTAAAATCATGTAATGTTTTGTTGAAAGGGATTGGGCCACAATACTCTCGATACTCCACCAAATGAATAGAGATTGTTTTTTTATGGTACTTGCTGAACATCACAGTTTGAAGAATCAATTGAAAAATGAAATCAGATATTCAATATAGCACAACAATAATACAAAAAAAATCTTCAATGTGAAGCGGGCTTCCTCGTCTTCTTAAAATATAAGAACAAAGGTCAAACAATGTTTACACAGGCTTTCATCTTATTTTTCCCATGATAAAATAATTATGAACAAAGAATTCAATTCTCTCTTCAAATGCATCGAGGTAATGTAGGAATATTTTCAACTCCTTTTTTTAATAGTGTATCCATGTCATTGCTTATCTTTGTTATGTATAATAGTTTCCTTATATGTAGAGTGATATATAGGAAATAAATATCAAATAGTTTTAACAACATTCATCTTCATTAGGTTACTGAAAATTAACAGAGTCAATATGTTTCATGAATTTTCCATGAATTGCGTAGCACCATTGCCTCTATATTCCTGTTGAATAAATATTTAATAAATTAATTTGAAATAATTTGAATAAATGCTCTGATAATATCTCCATAATAACAAAATTTATGAAAAGTTAAAAACTCTAGTTTAAAAGCATTCAAACCACTTTATATATAGTTGATAGAGTTCCAGAAAACCAGCATCACAATTAATCACAAATATTTAAAATAAAATCATTCAAATATATTCATAAAATCCCTTTTAAATTGGAATGAATTAATCTATTTCATGTGAGTCTCTAAATCAGTCTCAAAATAGATTTGCAGTGATCTAATATAATAAGAAGACCATTATAGAAATCAGGTAAAATGTCATAGATTTAAAACAATATTTTTTTAAATTTCAAACATAGGGTCTATTCACATAACGACAAAATACCAAATGTATGGTTCAACTATGTATTGTAGGGTTACATTGTATAGCGTAGTGTTCTTTTTCGTGGAATAGGGTTCCTTTGCATAGAATAGGGTACTACAAATGTATGGTTCATGAAACAAACTTTCATCTACATGTAATGTAGGGAACAATAGTAATGTAGGGATAATGATCCATATATTCACACTTTTCATCATAAGATTCCCAACATTGCATTGATTATCAATAAGTTAAATTTCACAAATATAGGGCATGGATAGTACTTTCAGACTCCAAATTTGGGTTGATATTCCATACATTCATTCTTTGAATGTTGGGTTGCCAATCCATATGTTTACTGTTTCAAATGTAACATCTAAATAATTCTTCAGAAAAACTAGGCAACTTGCATTTTGATATTTCAATAATTTTTCATAGACCTTTAATAGTAGAATAATCATTCGTCATACAAGAATTCTATTTAGTAAATATTATTATCTATAAAAAATATAAGAATTTAATAAATTTTACTCCAACAGTTCAGGATATCATTGAAAAAAGGAACCAATAACATTCTAGAAAACTATTTCTAGGAAACTGTATTTCTAATTATCGGTGAATTTATTGACCATCCAAACCACTTTTTCTGCCTTTGATGTAAACTGATTTAATAAAGAGAAATGTATTGGATTTCGACCATACTAGGTCTGGATACATTCTGAAATCTATAGAACTTGTAGTAAAATAAATAATATTGGTTTCCAAATCTGTTCACTATACATTTGAAAAACCGGTCCAAAAATAGTAGGGATTTTTTATGGTATCTAAAAATCATATTCAGTCTTTCGCATAAACTAATGTTGTTTATATAAACTCTTTATATATCAAATGGTATAATTTTTCCATGAATATGTTCATTGTATCTTGAGATATAATTATAATTTATAATATAATTTAAGCTAAAAACTATAATATCACTTGAACATATTGAAATAGCCTCAGTGAATTTGTGCACCATCTAAACAATTGAATTGGATTTCATCATAAACAAATGAAATGAACATAATATTCATATCTTTCCAATGGAATAATCTATTTAATAATACAATCATAATTTCATTGTATATAATTTTTTTTGACAAACAGAATTTGAAACACTTGTCAAATTTATTTGAAAACAAATATTGATTGGTTGAAATAATTATCAAAACTAAATAAAAATTAGAATGATAGGGAGATGGTAAAAAATCCCCCCCTTTTGATAATTACAGTACCAAAATTTATTATCAACAATTTCTCCCCCTTTTTGTAAGGATCAAAAAGATGAGTGCTGGAGTATATTAAAAAATACATTGTATTTACCCTATTTTATAAAGAATAGGAATTTGAAATTTTAATTAACATAAAAAGAATATAAAAATTTCAAAAACAAAATTTTCTTCAATAACAAAAAATTGATAAAAAATTGCCATCGTCATTTTAATATCCTTATTAAAAATATTTACAATAGGAAAAAAATTAAATCTTTAAAATTTGAAAAATAATATAAAAAATTATAAAAAATTATTTTTAAAAAAACATGTTCTAAATAAGTACAAAAATATAAACCCCCCATAAATTAATGTTTCCTTTAAAAATATAAAAAGATATTATCCATGAATAATGAAAACATATAAAATATTATTCAACAAATAATAAGATATTGAAATGAATTTGTTAAACCATTTAATTCATTCCATAATATTGAAACATATAAAAACGTAATAAATATGAAATATTACTCCCCTTAATATGAAGAATAAATAATTATTATACTCACAAAATATAGATAAATAATTTTCATGGAATTTAATTAAAAATATTTTTCATAAAAAAATATGAAAAATAAAAATTTATACACTAGAAATAATAAAGGGTTTTCAAAGAATTTAATTATGGTATTTTTAATAAATTTATTTAGAAGATTTTCAAAAAAATAAATAAAATTTTACATATGTTGTAAATGTCCAAAAAAATTTAATATAATAATATAATAATGAATGAAAAAAAATAATAGATTAATTTAGCACATTAAATTAATTGAAATAGTCAAACATAAAAAAATTCTTATACAATAGATAACCATTTAAATAAAATTTTAATATAATGTTTTATGGTCATTGATTAATAAAATAAATCACAAAATTAATTCATTTGATAATTAATAGTTGAAAAGATTTAATTGTTTGTAAAAAAGAATAATTAAATGTAGATGAATAAAAGATAAAACATTAAAAAAATCTCCCCAATATAAAACATTTAGTGCAATTAAATTAAATATTAAATTTGAAAATAAAAAACATCCAAGATTAATCATTACATATCTAATGAATATTCTATTTAATAGAATAAGAAATAAGAATATAAAAAATTCACATAATTTTCATGTAGCCATATGATGATATAATGATGACGTTCATTGGTGCATACATGTAGTGAATCAAATACAAATGCCTTTTAATACCCATATATTTTTGGGTCTCGAAGTGTCAAAAATTAATTCTTTATGTAACGAAATATGTTTATTTTTTATCAAACATTTTATAATTAAATATGGATACTGACTTCAAATAGTGGACATTCATGACAACATAAAATTGATATTTTTTTAAATAGCAGTCATTATCACAATTTCTATTAATTCCACAATAAAAACATTTAACAATATATATGATTATGTTGTTTGAACCAAGAAAAAACATCTTTATATAATTTTGGCTTTTCTCCATTTCTTACAAATGTGATTTTTCCACTGTGAATTTTATTTGTAATAAGATATTGATACAAAATAATTCTATCCCTTTATTATAATACTTGAAAAATTATTTAAATTATCAACTTCATCAAATAAATCTTTAATTTTATTTTACTGTAGATCATGAGAAATTGTGGACTAATTTGATCTTAAATCAACAATATGTTTTTAAAATCATTCATTATAAATTAAAATAACATCATAATATTTTATAATATTTTTATTCACTTTATTTAAATATTCAAATTTATCTTGAAGAATAAGTCAAATATTACTATGTTCACCATAATTAGAATAGTCAAAATTAGAACTTTCATTGTAAGAAGATTGTACCTCATTAGTAGGAGCCATAATACATAGATTAACCTTTTTATTTTCATGCTCAGCTTCTGAGTTGATGTAGATTCATCATTTGAATCTTCATATGAATTACTAGTATCCTTTATGAAATTATTTCCTTTTCATTTTTATTCAAATTTCCTTTTATCTTTAAGAGAAGGATAGTGAGGTCTCAAATGAACTTTGTTTTTACACTAAGTGCATCTGACTTCTCTATCTTTATTCAACTTAAATTTCCCTTTTCTCCTTTTACACATCTTGACAACATTTTTTATCAATATATGGTAGCTCATCACGTGAACCAGAATGACTAGAATATGAATAAGAAAATTCTTCCATTGAAACAGTGAGTGTCGTTGCTTCATTTTTGATAGAAATATGATTTTTGTCTTCTTCTTGCATCTATGCATCATAAATCATCAATGTTGTGATCAATTATTTCATATTTAATTCCTTAAATGGTTTATATTTTTTAATATCAAGTGATATTAAATTACACTTAGATGTTGAAACTCTAATTACCATTAACATGTGATCCAGTTCTAGAATTGTAGTTCCCATGGAAGAAACATCATTAATAGATTATGTTAATATTCCATTCATTTGAGGCATGCTTTCTTATTCATGCATCCTGAATGTGTGAAATTAATGTTTTGTAGTATTATATCCTACTTGTCTAATACAATCAGTTCCTTCTTATGAAACCACAATAGTCTGCCACATCTCATAGGTAGAATCACTTTGAGAAACACTATTAAATTCATCATGAACAAGACCACATATAATTTCTTTCATGGCTATTGAATTAATATCATACTCACGTACCTTGGAAATATCCCATTTTTCAGGTTCATCAAGGATTTCATAAGGTTTAAAAATATTCATATAAACAATGAAACTAAGAGACATAAAGTATATATTCGTGCAAGATTTCCATCATCCAGAATTATCACGATTAAAATAAGGACTAAGAATCATCGAAATACCTTTTCTGAAATGTTCCATTAAGAGTTTTCTACATTTTAATCATTTACTGAAGCCTGTTAGAGCCAAAATCGATATTTAATATTCCAAAGGAGTCCTCCATTTGATACCAATTGTTAGGTTGTAATGGCTATGATGCAGACCATGGAGGGGGTAAATTGTGAACTTTTAAAAATCATCAAAATATAAAAACATTCCTCTTGAAATGAAGTGATCTTTTTCTTCTCTATTAATGATGATAAAGAAATAGAAATAAATAAAGGAAATGAACACAAGGATTTATAGTGGTTGGGCACATAAATCCCCTAGTCCACTCCCCCAATACTTTACTCCATGATCATAGTGATTTTCAAAATTTGGTCCTCTTATCAGAAGACATTCCAAAACTGAGTATAGAATGTTGACATAATACAAGGAATTTACAGGGTCTTTGGGTGCTTTTATGGGGAACTAAAATATCCATAGCTTAGTCTTATAAGCTTAAACTCTACCATGGATGAATCTGAGAATCGGTTACACCACCAAATTAATAGATATTCATTGTTTTGATGGTACATGTTGAACTTCACAGTTTTTATCATCAGCTGATAGATGAAATGAGATCTTCATTATAGCACAACAATAGTAGAAAAAATATTCAATTTAGAGAAGGATTATTCATCTTATTAAAATGGAATAAAAAATATAAAACAATGTTTGAACATACTTTCATCTTCTTTACACCATTATTGAATAAGAATCAGTAATGGATTTCAATTCTCTTTTCAAAATATTTGAGATTTGGTGTGAATATTTTCAGAACCGTCTTTTTAAAAGGGTATTCATGTCTCCTATTTTATTTTTTTCGTATATTATTTTCATTCTAGATATATATATATATGGAATAAAATACAATAGTTGTAACAACTTTCCTCTTCTTTAGGTTACCCAAAATAAATAGAGTCCATATCATTCATAAATATTTCAAGAATATCATAACATCATTGTCTCTTTATTCCTGTAGAATAAATCACAAATTAATGCATTGAAAATAATTTGAATAAACCCCCCCAATAATATATTTGTAATAAGAGATGTTTTGAACAATTTAAAACTCTTATTTAAATCCCTTCAAACTTGTTTAAATATAGTCGAAACTGTTCCTAAAAACAAGTAACACAATTAATCATTAGTATTTGAAATCAAATCATTCCCAGATATTCATAATGTCTCTTATAAATTGGAATTATATAACATATTGGATGAAAAAATTTTAATTGGTCTCAAAATAACTTTATAATGATCTTAAATACTAAGATTGTCATTGTAGAAATCATGTAAAATATCGCGTATTTGAAATAGTGGCATGGAAAATTCAAACATAGGGTTCCATCATGTGAAGAAAAGATACCAATCATAGGGTTCAACTATTTAGCATAGGTTTCATTGGAATAGCATAGGGTTCCTCTACATATTATAGGGTTATTACTAATGTATTCATGAACCATACTTTCATCTATTTGTAATGTAGGAAAAAATGTAACGTAGGTATAATGATCCATATGTTCACACTTTTCAGTATTAGATTCCAAACGTAGCATTGATTAACCATAAATTTAATTTATCGAACATAGGGTATGAATATTACTAACAGACTCTAACGTAGTTTTGATATTCCATACATTTATTCTCTGAATTTAGGTTTGTCGATCTATATGTTTACTATTTTAAACATAAGGTTTAATTAAACCATCATAAAAAATTGGACAACATGCATTTATATATTTCAAAAGTTTTTCATGTTCGTTTAACATAATATTCATCCTTCAGCATATTTGACTTATATTTAGGAAATATCAATATATTGACCAATAATTATGAATTAAATCAATCAGACTTCAATAGTGAATTATATGTTCAAAAAATAGAAGTAATATGGTTCTGGATAACTACATCTGGGAAACTAGAGCAGGGAAACCGCATTCCCAATCATCGGCGAATTTATTAAACATCTAAGCCACTTTTTCATCCTTCTATGTAAACTGATGAAATAAATATAAACTTATTTTAGTTACATATCACCAGGTCTTGATCGATTGTGAAATATATAGAACAATCAGTAAAATAAATACTGTTGGATTACAAATCTGATCACTATACAGTTGCAAAATTGCTCCAAAAACATCCGTGATTTTTATAGTATCTAAAATTCCTTTTCTGAATTCCACTTAAACTAAAGATGTTTATATAAACACCTCATCTATTAAATGGTATAAATTACCCATGAATCCATTCAATGTATCTTGATATATAGTTATAATTCATAACCGAATTTAATGTGAAAACTGCAATATCACTTGAACAACTTGTAAATGCTTTAGGGAATATTTTCACCATTGAAAATAATTAATTTGGTTTCTACAAAAATTGATAACATGAAGATAATATTAATATATTTTCAAAGTAAAAAACATTTTAATAATTTGATAATAATTTATTCATATATAAAATAAATACTATGATGTACTAAATATGAATCACAAGAAAAATTTATTAGAAAAAATAGATTGACGGGATGAAGTAATTATCAAAACAAAATATAAAGGAAAATGAAAATAATCCATTAAACATTGTGTAGTAATAGTTTTAATAGACCATGTTATTAATGGTTGTAAATTTCACTAGGTTTTCTAATTTTGTATTTGTTGAGGAGTTTTTTTTGGGAACTAGGAATCAAATCAGAAATCTGATATTTTTTAAAATCTAAAGGAGGTGTGTTGGAATATGGTATGAGGCCTTATTTGTGTTACAGGTTATCAAAATGATATTAGGGAAGTTAATGGTATAATGGGAGGAAAAAATTCTTTATCCTCTATAAATTCATGTAGTGATCCATGGATTACATTAGGAATGGTGATAATCTTTGTTAAAACCCCAATACCCATGTATTCTATGCAATGAAAAATGAGTTATTGTTGCAGAAATGTTGGGTTGGGATTCATGTCCCTCTACGTGATGGAGGATTCATAGAGAGAATCCTTGTTCACACTATGAATCCTTACTAGGTGGGTTTTCAAAATAGAGAGAAAAGGCCCATTTGGGGTTCATTTCCCCTTTTTTGTATAGGTCTAGGGAACCATGTGAGAGAGATGATTTAGTTTGATGGCCCATATTTATGATTCCCTACACCTATGGATTGTTCTTTATTGTGGTTATAGTTGTGTTTCTACTGTCCCATACTTCATCCCTTGTTAATTGAAACTGGTCCTAATTTTGGTGTGATTTTGGTCAGGTTTTGGTTCCAATTGCATCTGATCACGGTTGAATTAGATGAAGTCAATGAGGATTTCTTATTCAGCAGCTAGAAGAGGACCTAATTGGATTTTTTCATGTTATTAATCCACATATATGTGATGTTAAGTCATTGGGAAATGTTATTTAGGTTATTTATTATAATTAGATAATTTTTTTGGTTACCTAGGTCTCACTTGATATGTTACTTGGTTAGGATTGTGAGAGGATATTTAATATACATTATGCATGAATTTGATCAAGGATTTAGTGCAACGATGATTCCCATTATTTTTTTCATTCATTATATATATTTATTTTAAATTAACAAATTATATATAAATTTTTATAATTAATTATTTATGTAATGTGGCATTAACGTGGATCATGTGTTTTTGTATGATCATGGACAATTGAAATTGTGGATTGAATGAGGGAGAGAAGAGATTGATTTGTGTGAACTCTCCATGGTAAAGGAAGGTCTTCCCTTTAACACAAATAAATATGCATGTTTTTTCATAACTATGTTCCATATTTTTTGCTTAATGGGTTTGTGTACATAATAGTGATTAAGACTAGCTGATAGTTGGAGATAGGCTGATATTAGGATTCTTATGCTCAGGATCAGTGATTTTTATCAGTTAAATATACTGGGATTTAAGTGTGACTATGTCTCTAAGGGATGAATATATTGGTTGAGCTAGCATGAGGCCTTGGGTAGGTCTCAAGGTGTCAGTGGGGATGTAGGTATCCTGGGAGGGGTTCCCTAGGGCTAGCCAGGATTGTGTGAGAGATGTATACTAAGTGAATATAGGTGAAATGTTTGTATGTCTTAGCTTTAGATAAATATATCCCCCTTAGAGTGGTTGAGGTACACTGAGATTTTTGAGAGGTGTATGTACATTTGTAATTGATGAGGTGTGATGAAGAGGAGTTTCTTCTAGGTGGAGACTAGGGTGATATATCATTTGAGATGTTATATAGGACTCGAGTGCGGGGTGTGTATCTTTTATGACATGGAATTATTTTTCAATGTGTTTTATAGAGCACTATATTTGGATATTCCATATGTGGAAAGACCCAGAGTGATAAGGGACTTTGATAAGGTTATACCTCACCTAGTGAGGTTACATTCGAAGGATCCTATAGGATTTGAGGTCACCATCAGGTGATATACACGAGATATTATCAATGATAAGATCTTATGGATTGTTTGTAGGGAATATTAGATTCCCTTATGAGAATTTTGAGATTTATTATGGTGAGGGGACATGTCTATAGTGACTATATCCCTATGATTTATTGGTGAACTTTTTAATGGGTTGTGGGCTTTGTGTGTTGATTCATTTGTGTTCTTATAAAGGGGAAAAAATTTAGTGGTGGTGTAGATATTGATTCCTTTTCTTTCCATGAGTTATAAATATGGAAGGACATCCATGAGTGATATAGATTCCTAGTTTTCATGAGTTTTTGCAATACCATGGGTGATAAGGTATTGATTTCATATATGGTCTTTTCCTTCAATGAGAATGCATAGCCAATCATGTATTGATTAGGAAGGTGTGGGTTAGAAAATGATCTGGGGACCTTTCTTTGAGAGGATTTAGTTAGAGAATGATCTTGGGACTTTCCTAATTATAAGGGTTACTTTTTTATGTGATGAAATAGATGATTTATTGACCTTAAATTGATTGATAAGGTAATGTGTCGAGACATGGTGGCAAAACATTTCTATGTTTTGTCAGCTAGTGGGTTACAGTTTGGATGACACTCTACTCCAATTATCAGGAAGGGGATGAATATCGTGTGTGGTGGAATGAGGTGAGTTGATTAGGGGGAATTTACAATGGAACCAATTTAGGTATGACTAGATGTCATGGTTTCCTAGTTAGCACATAGTGACCTGATGTGTAGGGAATGAGGGTGTCCTCAATAGGACATAATGTCCAATTCACTTGTGTGAATTGTATAGTTATTTCCTCATGTACATATATATTTCATTTAATATAATATAGGAACATGGTGAGACCATACCTATATTTATTTATCACACCCTACATGGTAACCTCTTTGAACAAATAAACCTTGAGACTTCTTTCATGTCATAGCATAGGATGTGATGAAGATAAAGCTGGGAAGATTGATTGGTATTTCGAGTCTAGATTCCTGGAGGATCAAAGATAGAAGTAGGGAAATTTGGGTATTTTTTTGTTTGTTTTGTATATTTTATAATCCTCATGGGTGATCAGTTGATGTATAATTATATGACTTCTACATGTTTTACTTGTTATGGAATTATTTTTTATTTTTTTTGCATAATTTAATTTTTTTATAGATGTTTTAGTTATTTTTTGTGCATACTCTTGGTTCAGTTCATAATCTCCAAATTGTCTAAATTAGGTCTTGAAACTAGTATATTGGTGTTGGAATATGTGGATTTGTTCTTGAATCCATATGGCACACTAGATCGAATGGTGTTTCCAGGACATTTCATCACAATAGGTATGAGATCTTTTTTGATTTATGATTTAGGGACAAGGTAAAAAGGTGGTATATAAATTCGTCGTCACTTGTGATGGACCTCACATTAATTAATCATGAAATTTTTTTAATGGAATTACTAGTTACTATGGTTATGATATTATGTTTCTCGGTTCTTATGGTAATGGGTGATATTTTTATGAAATATTATGTGTTTTCAAAAGATGTTATTTTTGAAATTTTTTGCTTGGACCATTTGCATGGGTCTAATGTTCATAAATCATATTTGGAATGTAGGACTCACATTAAAAACACCATCTTGTGAGGGATTGGATTTATAATTATGAAGGTTCAGTTTTTTAAATTTTCTGCAACATCTAATATTCTGTTTTCTTATATAACATTTCTTTTTCATTATAGTAATGTAAACCATGAATGGTTATTTATGATTGCAGGTCAATTTAATCCTTGATAAAGACATTCTCTATTGGTGTGTATATGGTACCTTTGAGAAAGGTATGTATAGAGACCCCATATTGGTTCAATGTATGCATTTTATGACTCAATAATAAAAAAATTCGGGTTTGTTTTAGAGATTATATATCATAGTGATGATCCAATGACTGTTATTGGCTTTATTGAGTACATGGTTTGGTTACATAATATGTAAAAAACAACCTATATGGTGTTTTCAAATATATATTCTTGGTGGTATTCTACATAACCTAAATGAGTAGTTACATGGGTACCCTCAACATGGTTTAGGAACGTCATATGGATCCCTTGTTCTTGATTTGAAGGGGTAATGAGAGGGAATGATCTATTGGATGCATTTCCTTTTGGTTCATGAGATGGGATTTCATGTCTTATCATGGGATCTTAGGTATGAAGTAAGGGATATATAATGATACACATATTGTTTGTGATCATGTGGTTAACCATGGAATGAGTGAGAAACCACGGGATATTGGATGTGACTGACATATATGTTGCGAATGGTTAGTGTGTTAGGCTCATGAGACATGGATTGATGCAACTTGACTCCTTGGTTCAGGAGTATAATTGTGTGATTAGGTGTACAGAAGCTTGTGTAGTAAATTCTATATACATCATGGCGGATCTTAATTTTAAATTCATAAGGAATTCGAGTTATAGTGTGTCTATTTCATAAAATATTTGATTAAACTATAATAAACTAAATATTAAAAGGATATAGAGTATTCGAAAATATCATGATGTAGTATTAGCAAAGTTGAGATTCAAAGAGTTTCCCCATATCGCAGAGACATAAATTTCTCTATGAGAGATATTCCTATATGTATTTATAATGTTTCATGCACTATAAGGTGGATGGTTAAGAAAAAAATTTAGCAGAATTTTATATTTTTTATCGTACTGTTTAAGATTTGTCACATCTTATAGAAGTAGTTATGAAATAGAAGAAGGTGGTTCTATAGATTTGGATAATACTTCACCACAGAAGAGAAATAATTTCGCAGTCATATTGTCACTTACAACCATCTAACTAATGGATTAACTATATAGGTATTGGATAAAACTTATTATCCATTAATGAATACAAGAGAAAATTTTGGGAGACACTTAACTATATACAAATACAGTTAATGTGTGTGCTTAATCTTAAATGAAGGGTTAACCACATTTGATGGTATATATATGATCGTGGGTTATAAAGAGTTTTAATACTTATGACCTTGGACTTCATGGGTGCACATTTATTTTTCCATATTTATAGATATGGAAAAATATACTGGCCAGATTGACACATTCTCAAGTAGATATACCTCATTGAAATATATATTTTGTTACAACCTGAGACATATTTAGAAATTAGTAGACATTTCTAACTCTTAAAATGGAAGTTAGATCAAATTTTATATAGAATATACATGATTATAATATCATAACCTAAGTATATTTTACTTAAGAGAAGAATAAAGGATATCATTCATTTAATAACATAAAACCCCATAGAGGAGACTCAAAACCATTTGATATAACTAAAACCAGAGAGACGGAGATGGAGAAAGAGCGTGTGTGTGTGAGTATAATTGTGGGAGTCTCTATACACATACATTACACATTCATAATAAAATATAGAGGAAAATTATAGCACATTTAAGATATGATTCTCATTGAAAAGAATGCTTGTGTTATGGGTGATGTGCTGGAAATTGTTGAAGAAGTACTTATCATCCATTGTATAATTTTAAATGAGAAGAGTGTATATTTTATCTATAGTAAAGAGAATATTGTTCCAAAAATATTCTATAATGTATTCAACGTTATTTTTCAATGTTTTTTCAAATTGGTATGGAAGCATCATAGTAGGACTAAAAACTGGCATCAATTCATACTAGAATATGAAATCAATGCAATTAATACTGATGAATGAATATTCATGTCCATATACTATGTGGAGGTGATCATTTCTACTCTAATTGATATAATTATGGAAATATTTGGAAATGACCCTCGGAAAGTAGTGAGATAACCCTAAATCATCATTAAAGGGTGTGACCCCATATAAAAAGAAGTGAGTTTAATAGTCATTTTGGGGTACGACACATTATCATAGAATGATCCTTGGAGTATCCTAGTGAGCCTGAACTATGTAAACACTCTCTTTCATATTTATTTTATTCATTAAATCAAAATAAAATTCAATAAAATTGAATAATATCTTGTAATTGTTCATAACAAGTGACCCCCAATGCTACGAGATCAAGATCATGTAAAGGAAAGAGAGATAATTAAAGTAGAAAGCATTTTAATTCATTAATAACTAAAAAACCTAATCCACCACCCACCCTCATGGAAATTTCACGATAATTACCATTTATAAATCTAAAAAACCCATATACATAAGATATATTATTGACCACTTAATATTATTCATTTTATATTTATTTAACAAAAAATGATAATTTTGCTGATAAATATGATAATAAGAGACTGGTGGGTAGTTTCTTTTCAATTTAAACATGAATCTTTTCATCAATCAATATTCCCAAAAATATTGAATATTTGAGGACCAACATGGGTTCCCACTCCAATCTTGTTTTAATAAATTACATTATAGATCTCATGCCTCACAATCATTATCACAATCTAGTAAACTCATAGACACAGAACAAATGTTTATTTACATTTTTTTTCATGTACTCTCTATAATTCACTACAATGGATGATATCAAGATGAACTATATATGTATATATATTGTATCATTTTGTGTACATTATAAAAATCCATGTCCACTATACTTACTCCCTCAGGGAGATTATCATGTAATGGGTACTCTGACACATAGAAATTCCATTCTAGTGAAATAATATATGAAAGGGGTTGTATAAATTTTGTAAATTATAATCAAATAGTTGATATTAATTATTATCATTAAATAATAGATATATTTATTTTATATTTTTTTATTAAAATTTATTTATAATGAATTAAATTTAGTAGATCGGTAATTTGGTTTTAATATCCAATTATTTTAATATTATTGATTCTTATTCATTAATTTCACTAATAATTTTATTCAAAATTCAATAGTTACCAACCATTAGACTCAAAAAATTTATTAAATTGAAAAATTTATCATTCAATGACACTAAAACATATCATTAAAGTATATACTAAGTAAAATCTACTAATTATAGAGTTTAAGGTGTATTTTTGATGGAATTCTATCTTAACTTACAACTAGTCCATCTGATGAGTGGATTTGGAACTCAAATAAATATTAATACTGGATTTAATCAAAAGTGTCCTCTGAAATATTTCTAATAGATCTAAAAATATTTATTCAATTCCAATTATAGTTAACACATCCCATGACTCTCACTAGAACCCCCAAAAATATAGAGGAACCCACTACTATGGCTGATGAAAAACCTAAAAAATGGTTTTTTTAAATCAATTAATGAGTGAAATTAATGAATTAATATTATTTTTTATATACTTAAATTATTTTTCTTTAATGGTGAATGAAATTTTATTCTATTTATTATTATTTCTAATAAAAATTATATGACTTATTTTTAAAAATTAGTCATGCATGGATAGAAAAACATTCATCACTGAATAATCCATTTTATCTATATATGATTATTATATATCCTATGCAATATTGTTTCATCCCCATGTTTATATAATAATAAAATTACCCTCACATGAAAAAAAAACATGTTTATGTGATCATGAGATTTAAATTAATGGTATGTTCATCGAGTAGAATAATAACCTACCAAGCCCATAGGAGAACTCCTTGTACTATGATCTCGAACAACTTAGAGAACTATAATACCCTCATTTATTTATGATTATATGGTTTTTAACTAAATCTAGCCGCAAATTCATTCACTATGAGGAGATTTATTATTTACATTTGTATATTCACATATAAATGAGGGGAACTAAGAAAACAATAATTTTATTTAATTTTTAAAATAGGGAAACAAATACTAATGTATAATTCAAATATATAGGGAGGTTTTTAAGATAATAAAAAATATTATTTTATATTTATTTATTATAAAACCACAAACTTTTTAATTATTAAATTAAATTCATAGTTAAATCCAACATACATAGGCTCTTCTTAACTCATTTCTAGTCATAGCCAATTCATAATTTCATAAATTATATTAATCATGGAAAAATTTATCCTTTAAATTTTTAAAAAAATTAGTAAAAAATAAAATAATATTAATTCTCAAATGATATGTAATATATCCTCTAAGGTCAAATATTTAATTTAGTTATATTTTTAATATTTGTTTTGGATTTTTAAACATTTTTCGGATTCTTTTTGGGAAATTTTTTGATAAAAAGGACCCCATGGAGAATTTGGGCCTACTAGGTAGCATTAAGGGGCTACGATTCACACATGGGGAAGACAAGGGAACATATAGTGAGTCACATGGTAGAAAAATGATTGGAGTGTTCTGTAACATTAGGTTATATTATTTTTTTCTCGTTAATGAAATTGAAATTCCATGATATAATTTAGAAATTTTTGTAAAATTATAGAGGCAATAATAGTTTGGAATAATGTTATCCTAACAGAGAAAACTAAATGTCAGATGTGAAAAATCATCCAACGACACTCTATGGTTAGATGTAAGGTTAGACTAATTGTTCAAGATAATTGTGTTTTATGTTTTATCAACTATTAATGGGGAAAGAGACTAGACGCATAGTTAGTCTAACTGTGTGAGATAACTACGTGTAGCATAAATTATTAAATTGATTTTCATTATTAATCTAAATTTGGAACCCCCTAACTCCCTTTATATCAATAACTCATTTAGGGATGAATATGAGCTTCCTTTATGGAATTTAGGTGCTTTTCCAATATCCAACAATTACATTATCTCTGTGATAGGTTACATCAATAGAAGATTTAAGGATCATTCAAGATTACCCGATGCATTCATTGAACAATATTGTATTCCCTTTTCTAATTCTAAACCCTTGGATAAATTTATCTCTTATATTATTTTAATTATATGTATTTGGAGTATATGAATCAGTAATGGATGAATCAATAACCCATGTTATTATAAGTAGGGTATATAAGATAGGACTAAAAAACTTGCGTATAATATAATATTTCATGACAGTTGTGTCACATCATCTAAGTCATGTGGTCCTTACTCACACCATATGATACTATGATTCATTATTATGAGATGAAATTAATTGACCACTATTAAAGCCTTCATGGATCGTATTTAAAACAATTATCATATATTACTTATAAAATTAAATCCATTATTTTAGTGGATAGGCTTGCCCAAATATTTTTTATAAATTATTTTTCACCATATAAATTTAAAATGAAAACATAAATGGAGCCCTGGTGGACTGTGTGATTCTATCACACTGTAATCATTGTTAGATAATTCTAGATAAAAGTATCTTAGATAGGATCCATCTAGATCATCTACACATGAAATGAAAGGTCATTATTCAACATTATATGGTATTCATGTTCTATCACGAGACAAATGATTTCTTTATGAGAAACATATGATGGTTTTAAGAACATGGTGTTGATCTGATAATGTTCTATAATAACAACATCTTCATCCATAGAATTTATCTCTCTAGAATGTGAGATAAAATAGAAGAGAACTTTAAGTCTTTCACTAGGAATCCATTAAAATATGTATGTTAAAGTATATATTTATTGAATGTTTTCTATTTTAATAAATTAAACATTTCTCTCTATAACACCGAGAATATTTACTTTAGGTACTTACATTCCCATGTTTTGACCATATTTGGTTATGTGATTTTCACGGGATGTTTTTTACAACATTTAGAAATATTTATGTTTTCTATGAAAAATTATCGCATTGTTATTGTAAACCATGTCAGTATTATCAAGATATCATGTATCGTGAGTTAGATTTCTAGAGGAGGGAACATTTTTAGACATACGATTGGTACAAATTTTGTGGATTTCCCCCACTAATTAAGCAACTCAATGTAGTGGTTCTTTTCATGGTCACCATGCAATTCATGAAATTGTGTGGACAAACTATTTGGATCTTAGAGAAGCCCATAATGTGGTGAATAACTGTCTCGTTATTTGATTATATGTCCAAAACATGTGATGCAATTTAATTTTTCTAATTTTATATTATCAATTCTAGAGACCTATATTTTAACTTCAAAATAAATTACTTTGAACCTCATTTCATCAAGTATACCTTACATTCTCTTTTCTGGTTATTCAAGACCTTCCAATTTCAAATATATGTGGATGGAAGTGTCAATTAAAGCATTGAATCTTTTTTTAAGAACAATCTGGATCTATTTGTGTTTTATCGTTTTCCCTTCTATTTCATTCTTTGAGAGTAATGTAAACTTGTGATATTTATGGATATGAATCATGATTTATGGAATTTTGATTTTAGTATTGTTCTTTGATTGATTCTATCCACTCATCTCTCTCTATGTGTAGAGCTGGTTTGGGGTGTTTGATGTTGTTGTGATTGAGGTAGTTTTTTTGGTAAGGAAATTCAAATCAACTGAAACCCTTGATTATTATTTTATTTTGAATCAAATTTATAATTTATTTCCAACAAACTAATTTTTGTTTCAGATTAATTTTTTCCTAAAATGTATGGTGTGTGTTTTTTAGTTAATCCTATTGGGTATGTATTTTAAAATAAATTATTTATTTCTATAAAATGAGTTTGATTTTAAATTAATGATTTAAAAAGTGATAGTGATGATGATTCCTTGAGAAATGGGGAATGAAATAAATTATGTATTGAAATAAAATGAATTAATTTTTATGAATCCCACATAATGATGGTTTTTGAAATGGATGTTAATTTTTTGAAACTTTTCCTTGGTAATTTTTAAAAATAATGATTGAAATTATTTTAGATTGATTGAAACGAGTTATAACACCATGTATGATTGATTTCATTGAAGAACATTGTAGCTTGGGTAGTTTGGTGGGTGGCATTGGATATACACTACAAGAATGTATTTTCACTATATAAAAAAGTGTTTAAAAAGAAATTAATGACTAAACATATTAAGGGTGTGGAGTTCATTCACTGTTATGGATTAATATTCCCCCATTGGATTGATATCCATGGATATGTTCACACTTGGAGCTGTAATTCACTATGAATGCATTGAACTATGAGCTCTAAATTAACTAACCATAGGCCTTTTATCCATGGTGTTATGATAAATATTATTTATACCTGATGATGTTTATAGATTTATTTAATCATGTTTTATTTGATAAATTTTTTATCTATTCCTGTTTTTATGGAAATGAACTTTTATACATGTTTTATACTCACCATTGAAATGTTTTAAAAAGAACTGTTTTATGAATTGTGAAAAGATTAAACTTCAAGGTGTTATTTATAATTTATAATATTTTTTTGTTTGATATTAATTTCTTATTAAATACATGGAGGGATCCTATTGGGACAATTTTTTCCACACCCAAATTTTGTGTTTGGTTGTTTGTAGACATCCTTATACTAGATCCAAGAAAAGGGGAAGAAAAACCCAGAGGTGGTTGGTGTTCTTGATTGTTAGAACCTTGAAGAATATATGTGGTAAATTGTTTATGTGATCTTCATGTTACATGAAGATCATGAGATGAAATTTTTGATGGTTTATGTGACGTATTGGGTTTTCATAAAAATTTTGGAACTTGTAAATGTCAACTTCGGATATTGTACTCTTGATGCCTTTTTCATATTGACTATTTATATTTTATTTATGAATCATTAAAATTGTTAACTTATTCTTATTTATAAATCATTCCCTCTTCCTTTTCATTATACTAAAACACTACTCTCCTACCTTTTGGGATTGGGAATTTCCTTAGGTCCATGTTAGAATTGTTTTTAGTATAGGTTGGTCAGATTATTTGTTTCATTTCAGTAAAAATTCCATGGAAATTTAACCTTCATAAACACTAAAAATAATAAATTTCCACTAATTTATCTCATCATAAGAATTATAAATTTTTCATCACCCACTTTTGGTATTATTAAAGGTCACGTGATGAATTGTGAGGATTGACCTGGTATCTTTCATTTATAAACATTTTATTATCCTGAATATTAATTATTCACTTTAAAAAAATGATTTCATTATATTAAAATATTTTCACTTAAATAATGCATAGATACCTTTAGAAATAAATTATTTTATTATTTTAAACTTGAATAAAATAATTTAAATGATTTACTTATGATCATTCACACTCATGAATTCATTAGCCGCAACATATGAGGCTCACTTTGTCCTAAACTATGATTCATAGAAATTAGTGGAACTGAGGGACAAAATTATTTTTGTGACACTATAGTAATTAATATCAATACCAATGAATCATAATCATAGACCAGGTGAAGTATAAAGTAATACATTATATCGATTAAGGTGATAATGATATATCATAGTTTTAAAAACCTCTTACAAACATACAATATGTAATATACTCTCTTTTTCACTTGATATCTCAAAAATTATGTTTCATACATTGTTTCAACATCCTTAAATGATTTCATTATATTTATTTAATTTATTGAATTGACTTTACTTTTTATTCCATTTCCATGTATTTTGTCTGGGAACAATATTCCATATCAAGTGGTCAAATATATCTTATTCCATTCGAGAGTGATAAATATTATCACGATCATTTAATTAAAATTTATACATTGAATTACACACTCGATGAAGAATACACCCACCATTCCTAACCTATCAAGGTTTTATTTATTTATAAAAGTTAATTGATACACATTGATAATGATATCAATTCTAGAGGCCAATAAGAATTATATTATTTTTAAATATCCAATGAAGCCTAATTTATGTAATGGTGTTATTGTTATGTCAATCCTCATGATCTCCTCTACAACAGATTACTATGTTAGACTTTCATGGGAAGAAGTATCAACACATATGATCCCAAAACACTTGATAGTCAAATATAATCTATGTGATTGTTTTGTGATGTATCTAGACCATAAAATATATGTTTAAGATTGTTATGATAATATATCAAGGTTCTCATTATCCTGGTATAATTTATAACCAATTTTTGTGACAAATAATATATGGAAATTTTGATATAAATAGTGTACACAAATGTAATTACAGTATTATGGTAATAATACCTAATTTATAACTCTCTATATACATAATATAGTAATTAAGAATTTATGTAAAATATGGTTTCATGGAAAAAAACTTTTATAACACTACCACTAAAACTGGTGATAAGATTATAACTATCAACCAATTAGCTCTCACATGAAAATATCATTATTATACAGATTAGTGATTTAGTCATTATAACATCATGATTTTCCTCATGCAAATTCTTTATCTATTATGTCACCTATTTGGATGAAAAATCCCTCATCTGGTTATATCCCCATGTATACCATTTTTTCTTTTTTCATAACTGTGATATGTTCTATAGAACCATTCTTATATGATTTTCATATTTTAAAATATGATAATACATTTCTTTCTATGTACGATTATATGAACATGAATTAATAATTTTTATTTTTTACTTCTTTAGCTATATTAGATTCCATAACATACTCGGTATTAATATATTTGGCTACCAGTATATGTAGTGAGATTCAATTTCTTATTTACATATACTAACTACTATCTTAGATTAGTCGATCCCTAGGAAGACTATTTTTATACCTACATGAACAAATATTGTTCTTTTATTTCAATATATTTGGTACATATCCATTATACATTATCAATTACTATCTAAATGTTCTAACAACTGCCAATGTAGTTATACTAGATCTATTTGATATATTCCTTTAATAATATATGTATTGTAATGAATAAATCTATTAAATAGTATATAATATGTGATAGATCCATAAGTAAATCATATGGAGTTATATTCACCTTATTAATATCCTTTTACTCCTTATACATTTCTAATTGGAGAGATTTATTGTATGTATCATAAACCCCAATTCCTTATTGAAATGTCCCGAATTCTATTTTAAAATACCTTATAAGTATATGTATTTTAACTTGGTCTAAGAAACCATTATATTTCCATCAGAAAAAAATTATTATCCATAACATAGGTCAACACTTTATTTCATTCTATGGATATTTCTATTCGATATATCCTTAACGTACTATCAAACTAAGAATTCTTTTCTAAATTTTATAAACATATTTTACATGGAAAAAGAATGTTCCTCTCACTAACATTTTAATAGACAGATTTAAATATAATAATCCCATTAATTAATGACTTCCTCGATATATAAATGGATCCTTGATGAATTAATATAATAATCATAATACATACTATGAAAATTTAAATTCAAATGGAATTTAGTGTCTCTAATGTTGAAAAGGTTTCATCAAAGGAAACCCTTTTAATAATTTTGATCATTTGACCAATAATATTTAATTATAGTTGACCAATTTACCATATAAGACTAGTTCACTAATTATTACCCATTGTGACACAATGTTATTTACATTGTCTAGATAAATTACTAAAATACATAATTTATTTTGTTACATGGAATATGTTAATGAATTCATAACCATTCTCCATTTTTTAGCTTATTTGGAATTTATTTCTCTCTCATTGGATAATTATTTATTATTCTCAATGAATAATATAACAAAAAATGGTTACTATAAATCCACTTCTATTTATTTTTATTATTCCTATATAGTTTTTGTCTCCAAAATATTAATTTTCATGATATCTTGTGGAACATGTTCTTATTCCAAATACTTATCCATCTCAGGACTTGACATTATCCATGAATATATATCTTCAACAATTGGAAATAGAAATTTTCACCCTTCTTTGTGAATATAGAATTTTACTTTTCTAAAAAAATTAATTGAAGGATTTATATAATATCCTTAAAAACTTTTTGGATAAGTAAATGAGATTGAATTTGTGTTTTTCCTGATGCATGCTTTTTCCAAAATAACCATAATAAATACTTTTCATCAAAACAATTATGTCTCAGAAATAATTTATTTCCATCATATTATTGTTTACATGATATCTATTTTCATTACAGTTGGAATATTGTTAAGGGTTAAAATCTCTATTTCTTAATCAGGTCACTAATGACAACTAAAGACATTAAAGGACTTCTAAGACTCACAATTGATCCTCCTTTTACTGATATCAACATTTTGATGTGTATAATGAAATTTAAGTTTAGTAATAACTCCATTATACATTTTAATGATCGATGAATTATTTTTTATGATATTATTAATCATACCTTATCGAATAATATTTTATCATATTACCCCCAAATACTTTTAACTTATCATTAAATTACATAAACCACTTAAAAAAATCAAAAGTAATACATGAATTTACCACTATATTCAACATGAAATATTTCATATGTTTCATGTTTAATTATATCTATAATCTTTTGTTGATTTAAAACCATTAATAGAAACAGTTATTGATCATTATAGAATATAATCAATCATTTCATAAATATAAGAGTTTTTCCTCAATGTATACTAAACACCATACTTCATATATTCGTTACACTTTATACAACCATCCTAGGTCGACCAAATTCACCACCATATTTGGAAAACTATTGAGCTCAAAAAAAATTCCCAATAACCATAGGATGGTGAATATAACCAAGGAATCACACATAACCATTTGGGAATGTTTTTAAACTATTAAATCTTTTAGAAACCATCCATGAATTAGAAATACCCTCCAACCAAATAAAAACAACAACATAAATAAATATCTTTAAAAGTACACACAACAATGACCCAAAGTAGATATCATAAACATATTCACATCATGATTTATAAATAAGATATATAAATTATAACAAGATAAACATATAAAAAATATAAAAACATTGACGATGACAAAAATGTCCAACATATAACATTCTACAAGTAAAAAATCCAAAATCTACACCACACATGACAAATATCATGAGACCATCGTCATTGTTATATTAATCATCAATGGACTAAATAAAATAATGATTATCCACCAAATATAATGGTGCCCTTAACATTACATATTTCATTAAAAAAGATTTAAATACTCCAAATGTATGTTTAGGGTGTGTGGTATAAATTCGAATATGATACCAATATGAATCTAAATAAAGAATGTATATATATAAACTAGTCACTCTTGTTTGAAAACAACTTTTGAAAACATTCTCTTTGAAAAAATGTTCACATTAAACTATATATTTTTAAATATTTCATTTATTTTTCTCAAAACATTATATATTTTACTAATTTGAAATAAATGAGGCTCAAGTAAAAAAGGATGTAAAACCATCTGGTATTGTCATGACACACCTTCTTTTAGATGAGGGAAGGGATGGAAAAGTGCCACACATTTTCTTCCTGGAGTTGAAGAAGAGATAATGACCCATAATTACTCCCTTCAATATGCCCCATAGTGGAGAATATCACCATGGGTATAGAATCAAATGTAATATGTAAGGAATTACGCTTTTTATAGATCATTATTTGGAGGTAAGATGGTAAATCCCAAGCAACTCTGAATACCAAAAGTAACAGTCAATCCAAAACACATTTTCCACAAGCATGTTCAAAAGTAAAGCTGATGCAAGGTGAAAAAAAAACCAAAAAGTAAAGTACCAAAATTAGAGAGACCGACCATCAATGAAAGAAAATTATGACGCCAGAGCTAGTAAATCATAGCAAGGTCCTCAATGTCCTCCTAGAAATGTGAAAATAGTTTTATATATGCAGGGGGAGTATATAAGTATTCCAAGTTGGAAAATCAAAATCTAATCATGCACAATAGGGGGAACATACTAATGTTCTTATTAGAAAATATTAGAACCTCAAAACTCCTAAAATGTAATACTAACTAGACCATCCTCACCAAGGCACACTCCCACAATAACTCAATACATGTAAAGTTATAGTTTATACACATCAATATTTTGTTACCCCACACCACTTTCCCATTAGTTAAGTGCACATACCTAATGGTTAACATTTTGACGCTTCCACTCTTCCCATGCATAGTCCCACTGCCACAACCCACTCACACACACATGGGCCTCAAACCACATAAAATCCCAACCGCAGTCTACTGGGATATAATAACCACACCTTCAAGACATAAGGGCCTCATCCCAAAGACACTTGGGATACAAACTTGGACTGTATACACCTTGTCCTCTCATCTAAAACAAACCATCACCCAAAGAATATTGAACTATGATAATCCTTAAGCCATTATATCCTCCCAGATAATATCGAATTTTAAGAACCCAGAAGAGGGTGCGAGGAAAAAAGTCAGTAATCAACCATCCATCCTCCCACTAAGATGTCGGTAAAGATACTCCCCCCTCATAGAATAGAGTTTTTCTGCACATAGTTATAATGACCCATACTTTACATACATGGTTAATTTTTCAAAATTGAAGCATACTTATTACAACATAATACAAAACCATGTATGGACCGTATAGGTATAGTGTCTTTAGAAACTGGGAAACAAAAAAAACTGGTTCATAAAGCATCTATACTGTCTCCCATTTATTTCATCATATCTATAGTCCCTTTTGGAATATCATACTAAATAACCTTCTTCCTGACCTGGGGAAAGAAAAAATAAAAAAGGGTGAGCTCAAATGCTCAGTAAGGGTAAACAAAAGAAATATCAATCAAATCATATTTATATGAACATAACATTTTGGAAATTATACCCTGCAAAAGAGGTCATAATTTATAAACATGGGATAAATCAAGGTAGTGAAATGTAATCCCAATAATCATAACATAAAACATGAAACTTTGTGGGATACACACATAATCATAGATAATCATTTCTTATTAGTCAAGACTCATTTACAAGATTATCTTAGTGGACAAAGTCCATTTCTGAACCGAGTTCACCCCTCGTTTCAGTCCTATTTCACTGAACCGGTTTAACCTGTCGTTCCAGCCATGTCTATCTCATGAGATATAAAATCACTAACCAATGAATTGGAGGGAGATATATGTCCCACCCATCTCATAATGATTCCATTCTTATGTGTTCCACAAAATCATAAATCATACATAAATGCATAACCCATGTAATAAAAATGGTAATCTTAAACATCGTGACATCATAAAACAATTCATATAGGACAAAGGAATTCATAAAAATAATTCCATCACAACATAATCAAATAAATTCAATAATAAGTATAGAAACATAACCCTATATTATCTTAGATGGAAAATAATTTTTGATAAAACACATGAACTCCATTCTTGAGTAAAATATCCTTTCTACTTAAAAAACACTTTTCCTTTATTAACATGTCATACAATTTTAAACTAAAAGAAGTTGAATAAAAATAAACTTGAAAACATGTAGAGTAAGCTTCTTGGAAATAAGGTTTTAAAAATACATTAATGCCGTATAAGTTAAAAAAACATTCTTCTCGTACTTTTTTCAGAAAAGTCAAAAAGTACCTCGTACGAAAAATGACAAAAGATTCCTTCCATATCTTTTACCAAAAACTCACTGAAGGGAAAAAATGGATTTAAAAAATGGTAGGAGGATATAAATAATATTACATATTGAGGAAACATGGATTTGGATGATAAACATTCCGCGGTAAATTCTGAAGTAAAAACAATCTCGGATAAAAATGAGATTGTGAGATTTTCCCTTACTATAGGTCAGATTTGCTTCGTAAGTGTCCAAACCTCCTGTATAATGATAATGTTATTGACTTGTTCCATAATAATATTTACTGTTATGATATCATATATGTTCATATTATTAGCTTCTTAGTAGTAATATTTCATTTCTACTTGTTATTCGAGTGTTTATAACTTTTTGTTCTTATGCGTGTTTTGTCAAATAAATTCTTATTCTTCTGTTTAAGTTATAGATAGATAATTTACAGAATGGTATTAGTGTACTATATATTATATTTATTCATTCAATTCATTTATATAATCATTATGAAATGAAGATCATGTAGAATGAATCGCATCACATCATGGAGAGGGTATTCCGTACCTACGCACGAGCGATGATATCGTTCCCATGATCGTGGAATTGTATTGGAGTGTATGTATACTATTTCACAATCAATATAACTTTAAAATAATCATATATAGTTATTTATTTTCACCATTATACTAATTCATGTAAGGTGGTGATGGAAAATATATTACACCACGGCGTGGAGACGGTATTCCGTACGTACGCACGCACGTTGATTTCGTTTTCCGTAGGATGGATGGATGGTGAAATAGGGTTATTTCATACTTATAATAACATATCCGTATATGAGTTATACTTATGTTATTACTTCATAATGAAAAAACTAAAGAATAAAAAGTTGAAGAAGAACGAATTTGGAAAGGATCGGTAATGGATATTACCTCTTCTTTGATGCGCCTCTTCTTAATCACCTCTTAGGGCACTAGGGTTGGTCTTTGAAGAAGACCAGAACTTCTAGGATGATTCTAGGGAAGTGGGGAAGTGAAATGGGTAGGTATTTTCCGAGCTTGAAGGCTCAAATTGGTGTGAGGAGGAGAGGGAGGAGGTTCCCTTTTATAATGGAGGAGACGGGCACCTTTGGAAATATAAGAAATATTAGTTTATATTAAATCCCAACCCCACATAAAAACTTCCAAAATGACTCATATCCGAAGCTTAGATGATATAGGGTTGTAATATCATCAACCCATAAAATTTAGTCATGTTAGGAATTTATTTTAAACATTATCAACGTGATTTATCCTTATTTATTAATTTTATTTTATTTGTGGTAATAATATTCTAAATTTTAAATTATTACTAATAATTACATATGTGTTGTGAATTTTATATAATTTGAAACTTTATGACATTGTATACCATATAAATTTTATTTTATTATTTTTAAATATTTTTTTGATTTTTAATCAATTTTATAATATGTTATTTTTATAAAATAACAATAGTTTCAATTTTGACACTATTCATTTATTTGAATTTAAATAAAATATATACAGAATATATGTTCGAACTAATAGCTTTAACAGATTAACGAAGTGTCATATGTATCTGGAAAATTATTAGAGCACATTAAATAGTTCATATAATATTTATTTTAATATTTTTAATACCATTTTTTTGATATTTTAATTAATAAAATAATTTCAACATCATTATTGTGTCATAATTAATGATAATTATTTAATCCCTAAAAATTCTAAATAAATTTCTATGATGTAGATAATTGTATTATATTTCTGGAAACTATTCATGTTTTAAGTTTCATTAAGTTTATCACTAAATAAAAATTATTGTACTTATAATATTTAAGAAAGTGACATGTTGTCACATTCTTTGGTTTTAATAATAATTAAATTATTTTCATAGAACAACGTCCATTAAATGAATCTAATATGACCCTTAGGTGATATGGGTCGACTTTAAGTCATCCAATATGATTTTGGAAGGTGTTAGGGTAATTTTATAATCTTATATTTACCCGTAATTACCCGACTTATCTTTAACTGTGGTAAATAAAATTTACCGTAGTTACTATTCATAATGATCAAAAATAAAAAGTACACTATTAATATATTTTGGACCCACATATTACAAATATGGAATCCATTTTTCAAAATTCAAAACACAAAAGTTTCAGTAATTAATTTAAAATAAATCTCGTTGTTAAGAAAACAGGTTTTAGAAGTTAAAACATTGCCAAAGATTGAAATGTTTTTACCTATGAATTTAATGTGAAATTAATGATAATGACATACATTATATTAAATCATAAAAATCTATTCTATCTATACTTTAAAACCATTCAATATTACAATTTAACCATATAAATTTTCTCAATGAAAAAAGTTGTTTTTAATTAAAAACTACCATATTTTTACTATTAATCAAAATATGAAAGTTATCAGAAAAATATCAAAAATTTATCCAAAGTAAATTTTTATATCCTGATTCAAAAGAAGAATTTTATTTTTTCAAATTGAACTTATAAACGTGTCAAAAATAGATTTAATGTGGGTGCACCATCAAAAGGTGGCAAAACTGCATTTTTTTTATAAATACTTATTTTACCCAAAAAAATTATTTTGTTCTCTTACCA
This sequence comes from Viscum album, assembly GCA_963277665.1. NCBI lineage: Eukaryota > Viridiplantae > Streptophyta > Magnoliopsida > Santalales > Viscaceae > Viscum > Viscum album. The sequence goes on along the minus strand of OY728135.1, from coordinate 1,494,592,930 downwards.
TGTTCTAGAAAATGTGTAAGATGAATAATAATGTTTTAATATTTAAAATTCAGTTAATAATATTCATAACGTCTAGTATATAATATTATAATAATATATCGTTGTTTAGTAGAACTCGGTATTGCGTACTACACACGCTATCGAGGAAGATCGTGATTGCATGTAATGCAAGCCAAGTCCGTATTGTGTGCTGTGAAAGATTCCTTTGGTGTTGCGTATAACAAAAAAAATATATCTCATAAAATCTTAGGGTGTTACATTCTACCCCCCTTGAAATTCATCACTTTATTACAAACAGATGAGGATACCTCTCCCTCATCATATCCTCAAGTTCCCATGTAGCTTCTTCTAATTGGTGGTTCCTCCATAAAACTTTCACCAAGCGTGTGGTCTTGTTCCGTAGGACTTTTTCTCTACGATCCAGAATCTTTATCAGATGTTCTTCATAAGAAAGATCTTTCTCTAGTGGTATAACTTCTGAGCTGAGTACATGTGAAGGATCAGGTATGTACTTTCTCAGGAGAGATACATGGAACACATCGTGAACTTGAGAGAGATTCGGTGGAAGTTCCAATCGGTAAGCTACCTTCCCAACACGATCCAGAATTTCAAAAGGACCGATATATCTAGGGCTCAACTTTCCGTTCTTTCCAAATCTCATGACCCTCTTCTAGTGAGATATTTGTAAGAACACTTTATCACCCACTTCAAACTCTAGGTCTTTTCTTCAGTTGTAGGCATAACGTTTTTGTCAACTCTGAGCTGCTCTTATGTGTTGTTGAATAGATCTGACCTTTTTTCCATTTCATCAACAAGATCAGGTCCTAATAGCTTTCATTCCCCAACTTTATCCCAACAAGTTGGAGTCCTGCATTTCTTTCCATAGAGACCTTCATAAGGAGCCATCTGAATACTATAGTGAAAGTTATTATTATAAGAAAATTCCACCAAAGGTAGGTGTTGATCCAAACCACCTTTGAAATCCATAGAGCAAGCTCTCAACATATCTTCTAGAGTTTGAATTGTTCTCTTAGACTGACCGTCTTTCTGAGGATGATAAGCAGTGTTGAAACTCAACTCTGTATCCATATTATGCTGAAGACTTCGCCAGAACATTGAGGAAAACCTTGGATCCCGATCAGATATAATAGAAAGTGGTACTCTATGAAATCTTACCACTTCCTTCACTTATATCCTAGAAAGATTATCCAGAGTGAAATCCTCTCTAATAGGTATGAAGTGTAAATACATTGTAAGATGATCAACTATGACCCAGATAGCATTATTGCCTTTGGATGTTTTAGGAAGTCCTGTGACAAAGTCCATAGTGATGTTTTCCCATTTCTATTCGGGTGTGGGTAATGGTTGTAACATCCCCTTAGACTTCTATCTCTTAGCATTAACTTGCTGACAAACTAAGCATCGAGAGACATATTCAGCAACATCTCTTTTCATGCCATCCCACCAGATGTACTCTTTCAGGTCCTTATATATCTTCGTGCTTCCAGGATGAATAGAGAATTAAGAACTATGAGCCTCATCTAGCAGCTCCCTCTTTAATTCAGGGATGGGAGGAACACAAACCCGATTCCTAAACTTTATTATCCCATCACAATCAAGGTTGAATTCAGGAACATTTCCCACCTTTTTTTGTAACTCGACATCTTCTTTCTGTGCCTCTTTAATCTTCACGTGTAGAGATGGTTGAACATTCATTTGAGAAAGATACAATTTTTCCCCTTTCATTAAAATTCCAAGATCCATCCTTTGTAAATCCATAAATATTGGATCTTTTGTGATCCTCATCATGGATAAGCTAGCATGGTCTTGTCGACTTAATGCATCTGCCACCTTGTTTTCTTTCCTAGGGTGGTAATGGATTGAGAAGTCTTAATCCTTAATCAGCTCCAACCATCTTCTTTGGTGCATATTCAGCTCCTTTTGTGTGAAAATATACTTTAAACTTTTACGATTAGTATAAATGTCACACATTTCTCCATAAAGATAATGCCTACAAATATTTAATGCAAAGATTACCACAGCTAACTCCAAATCATGAGTTGGGTAATTTTGCTCATGTATTTTCAACTGTCGTGAGGCATAATCTACCACCATATCATTTTGCATAAGAACACAACCCAATCCCTTCTTTGATGCATCACTGTAGATCACAAACCTTTCTCCACTATAAGGCAGTGTGAGCACAGGTGCACTGGATAACCTTCTTTTCACCTCCTTGAAATTCTCTTCACATTCTTCCATCCAAACAAACTTAACTCCTTTCCAAGTCAATCTGGTGAGTGGATTAGATAATTGTGAAAAATCATTCACAAAATTTCGATAATATCCTGCCAAACCAAGAAAACTTCAGATCTTAGTTACTATTGTTGGTCTCGACCATCTTTCGATAACCTCTGTTTTTGCTAGATCCACATATATCCCCTCTTTTGAGATTATGTGACCCAAAAATGCAACTTTTTGAAGCCAAAATTCACACTTGGTAAATTTGGCATAAAGATTCTCCTTTATTAGGGTCTTCAAAATAATTCTCAAGTGATCTTCATGTTCTTCCTTGCTCTTTGAATACACCAGAATATCTTCTATAAAGACTACCACAAACTGATCAAGATAGTCTCCAAAGACGCTATTCATCAGATCCATGAAGATAGTAGAAGAATTAGTAAGACCAAACGGCATCACTATAAATTCATAGTGTCCATACCTTGTACGGAAAGATGTCTTTGGTATATCCTCCCTTTTGAGACTTAATTGATGATACCCAGAATGAAGATCAATCTTGGAAAAGTATTGAGCTCCTCATAGTTTGTCAAATAGGTCATCAATGCGTGGGAGAGGATATTTGTTCTTGATAGTGATCTTGTTATGTTCTCGATAATCAATACATAGTCTCATTGATCCATCTTTCTTCTTAACAAACAGAATAGGTGCTCCCCAAGGTAACACACTAGGGCGTATGAATCCTTTATCAAGATTCTCTTGGAGTTGCTTCTTCAATTTCTGCAACTCAATTGGGTCCATTCTATAAGGTGTCTTTGAAATAGGTAAAGCACCCGGTACGAGTTCTATTGAAAACTCAACTTCATGATTTGGTGGAAGACCCGACAATTCCTCCAGAAAGACATCATAAAACTCTCGTACAATGGGAATATTCCTAGTCATGAGTTTCTCACCAACCATTTGAGTTAAATAACCTTCATTTAGTGGAATCAAGACCCATAAGATGGAAGAAATTTCCACTGGAAGGTTATGTTCATCCTTGCATCGATAGATGATCATAGATTGATCTGGAATATAAAATTTGACTACCCTTATTTGGAAATTGATATGTTCTCCATAGAGAGAAAGCCAATATATGCCAAGAATCAGATCAAATTCCACTATAGGAAGGATAAAAAGATTTGCAGGAAGCACTTTCCCACAAACTTCAATCGGAGAAGAATTATAAACTTTTGATGCGAATGTTGTGCCATTAGGGGTTGTCACAGCTAACTCAACATCTAATTGTTATGGTAATATGGTGATATAATTAGATAATTCTTCAGAAATAAATGAGTTGGTGGATCCAGAATCAAATAAAACATTTTCTACTTTAGAGTGGATGGGATGTGTACCTTTCACCACTTCATTATCGTACTCCTCATCGCTGATAGAAATTGCATGTGACTTTCCTTTGTCTTTAGCCTTAAGAGTTTGTTGTCGTCGACCATCATCATCAACCCTTGGATTTGGGCATTGATTGGCATAATGCCCCATCTCCTTGCACTTGAAAAATTGAAGTGTAGTAGGTTCATTCTGTGTATCCCTTCCTTTTTTTGCATAATTAGACATCTTCTTCCCATCATTGCGGCATTAAAATGCCCGATGACCTTCCTTTACACATTTGAAACATTTACTGGTCCATTTAAGACAACTCCCTCCATGTTTCTTTCCACACTTTGAGAATAAGGGAATGCTCATCATATTTTCAGTGTGCTCTTTAGATTTTCCTTTGAATTCCATTTTCCTCTTCTTATCAAACCCATATGACTGATGGGTTACTCAAATCTCCATCTCGAATTTGAGAGCACATCGAATGATTTTCTCGTAGCAATTGAAGTCCCTTAAGGCTAATGCCCTTCGAAGACTTTGTTTTAAGCCACTAAAGAATCAATCTATCTTTCTCTCAGGTTGGATAATAATACCAGAAGCGTACCTTGAAATTCTTGTAAAAGTTTCTTCATAGGTACCAACAGACTCATAATCCTTTTTCCTTAGTTCAAGAAACTCCTTCTCCATCTTTTTTCGGAGAATATGAGGGAAGTACTTATTGAAAAATAAGTTCTTGAACTTGTCCCATTCCATGGACTCAATTTCATCTCTTTGCCTCTTATTCTTGATAAGATTCCACCATTGATCAACATCACCTTCCAAATGATACACTGCTAAGATGACTTTATCATGTTCAGAACATTGAAAAACTGAAAATATCTTTTCAGTAGTACTAATCAATTTTTCAGCAACTAATGGATCAGTAGACCAGCTGAATGAAGGTGGACACTGCCTCATGAAGGATTTAACAGAATTTTGATCCTTCCTTTGCTCGTTTGGAAGTCATGCATGATTCATAGCTTGAGAAAGTTGTGTGAGCATGGCTACAAGATTTTTCATTCCAGCTCCCATAACGTTTGGTTTCTCAGGGGGACAATAATTGCATTTCCCGTCGCATTTCGCATTAACACGGTTCCTTAGGGTTCAAGCCATTGACTAAAACCAAGAAGAATAGTGTGAGCCACACTAATTATAATAGGAAAATCTCATAATCAAGGATAAAATTTCACATTTAGGGTCTTATCCTAAGTTATTCATGGCCGTTTCTAAAACACTAAGATTGTGTTCTATGCTTAGACTTATCCTTAGGATTCTTACTAAGGCTTTCACATCCTAGTTTCCAAAGTTTGACTATAACTTTCCTCTGATACCAACTATAACGAACCATAATTTACACACATGGTGAATACTTCAAAATTGAAGCATACTTATTACAACATAATACAAAACCATGGAATGACCGTATAGGTATAGTGTCTTTAGAAACTTGGAAACATAAACAACTGGTTCATAAAGCATCTATACTGTCTCCCATTTATTTCATCATATCTATAGTCCCTTTTGGAATATCTTAATTAATAACATTATTCCTGACCTGTGGAAAGAAAACATACAAAAGGGAGATCTCAAATTCTCAGTAAGGGTAAACAAAAGAAATATCAATCAAATAATATTAATAAGAACATAAAATTTTGGAAATCTTACCCTGCAAAAGAGGTCATAATTTCATAACATGGGATAAATCATGGTAGTGAAATGTAATCCCAATAATCATAACTTAAAACATCAAACTTTGTGGAATACAAACATAATCATAGAGAATCATTTCTTATTAGTCAAGACTCATTGACAAGACTATCTTAATGGACAAAGTCCATTTATGAATTGAGTTCACCCCTCGTTTTAGTCCTGTTTCACTGAACCAGTTTAACCTGCCGTTCCAGCCATGTCTATCTCATAAGATATAAAATCTTTACCCAATGCATTGGAGGGAGATATATGTCCCACCCATCTCATAATTATACCATTTCTTATGTGTGCCACAAAATCATAAATCATACATCATTGCATAACCCATGTAATAAAAATGGGAATCTTAAACATCGTGACATCATAAAACAATTCATATAGGATAAAGGAATTCATAAAAATAATTCCATCACAACAGAATCAAATCAATGCAATAATAGGGATAGAAACATAACCCTATATTATCTTAGATGGAAAATAATTTTGATAAAACACTTGAACTCCATTCTTGGGGAAAATATCCTTTCTACTTCAAAAACACTTTTCCTTTTTTAACATGTCATACAATTTTAAACTAAAAGAAGTTGATTAAAAATAAACTTGAAAACATGTAAAGAAAGCTTCTTGGAAATAATTTTTTAAAAATCCATTCATGCCGTATAATTTAATAAAACATTCTTCTCTTACTTTTTTCGGAAAAGTCAAAAAGTACCTCGTACGAAAAACAACAAAAGATTCCTTTCATATCTTTTACCAAAGACTCACCGAAGGGTAAAATTGTATTTAAACAATTTTAGGAGGATATAAAAAATATTACATATTGAGGAAACATGGATGTGGATGATAAATATTCCCCAGTAAATTCTGAAGTATAAACAATCTCGGATAAAAATGAGATTGCCAGATTTTCCCTTACCATAGGTTCGATTTTCTTCGTAAGTGTCCAAACCTCCTATATAATGATAATGTTATTGACTTGTTCCAGAATCATAATTATTGTTATGATATCATATATGGTCATATTCTTAGCTTCTTAGTAGTAAAATTTCATTGCTACTTGTTATTCGGGTGTTTATAACTTTTTGTTCTTATGCGTGTTTTGTCGAATAAATTTTTATTCTTCTCTATAGGTTATAGATACATAATTTCCAGAATGGTATTAATGTACTATATATCATATTTATTCATTCAATTCATTTATATAATCATTATTCATTGAAGATCATGTATAAAGAATCGCATCACATCATCGAGACGGTATTCAGTACGTACGCACGAGTGATGATATCATTCCCATGATCGTGGAATTGTATTGGAGTGTATGTATACTATTTCAGAATCAATATAACTTTACAATAATCATATATAGTTATTTATCTTCACCATTATACTAATCCAAGTAAGGTGGTGATGTAAAATAGATTACACCATGGCGTGGAGACGGTATTCCGTACGTATGCACGCGCGGTGATTTCGTTTCCCGTAGGATGGATAGATGGTGAAATAGGGTTGTTTCATACTTATAATAACATATCAGTATATGAGTGATACTGATGTTATTACTTCATAATGAAACAACTAAAGAAGAAGAAGTTAAAGAAGAACGAATTTGGAAAGGATCGGTAATGGATATTACTTCTTCTTTGACGCGCCTCTTCTTAATCTCCACTTAGGGCACTAGGGTTGGTCTTTGAAGAAGACCAAAACCTATAGGATGATTCTAGGGAAGTGGGGAAGTGAAATGGGCTGGGATTGGCTGACCGTGAAGGCTAAAATTAGTGTGAGGAGGAGAGGGAGGAGATTCCCTTTTATAAGGGAGGAGAGGGGCACCTTTGGAAATATAAGAAATATTAGTTTATTTTAAATCCCAACCCCACATAAAAACTTCCAAAATGGCTCATATCTGAATCTTAGATGAGATAGGGTTATAATATCATCAACCAATAAAATTTATACATGTTAGGAATTTATTTTAAACATTATCAACTTGATTTATCCTTATTTATCAATTTTATTTTATTTGTGGTAATAATATTCTAAATTTTAAATTATTATTAATAATTACATATGTGCTGTGAATTTTCCATAATTTGACACTTTATGACATTGTCGACTATGTAAATTTTAATTTATAATTTTCAAATATTTTTGTGATTTTTAAACAATTTTATAATATGTTATTTTTATAAAATAACAATAGTGTCAATTTTGACACTATTCATTTATTTGAATTTAAGTAAAACACATACAGAAGAAATCTTCGAAATAAAAGCTTTAATAGATTAATAAAATGTCATATGTATCTTGAAAATTAGTGGAACACATTAAATAGTTCATATAATATTTATTTAAATATTTTTAATACCATTTATTTGATATTTTAATTAATAGAATAATTTCCACATCACTATTGTGTCATAATTAATGATAATTATTTAATCACTAATAATTCTAAATAATTTCCTATGATGTAGATAATTGTATTATATTTCTGGAGACTATTAATTTTTGAAGATTCAATAAGTTTATCAGTAAATTAAAATTATTATACTTATAAATTTAAGAAAGTGACATGTTGTCACATTCTTTGGTTTTAATAATAATTAAATTATTTTCATGGGAAAAAGTCCATTAAATGAATCTAATCCGACCCTTAGGTGATATGGGTCTCATTTTAGTCATCCAATAGGATTTTGGAAGGTGTTAGGGTAATTTTATAATCTTATATTTACCCTTAATTACCCGATTTACCTTTAACTATGGTAAATAAAATTTACCATAGTTACTATTCATAATGCCCAAAAATAAAAAGTAGCATATTCACATAATTTGGATCCATTGATTACAAATATGGAATCCATTTTTCAAAATTCAAAACACATAAGTTGTAGTAATTAATTTAACATAAATCCCGTTGTTAAGAAAACAAGTTTTAGAAGTTAAAACATTGCCAAAGATTGAAATGTTTTTACCTATGAATTCAATGTGAAATTAATGATAATGACAAACATTATATTAAATGGTAAAAATATATTCTACCTATACTTCAAAACAATTCAATATTATAATTTAACCATATAAATTATCTCAATGAAAAAAGTTGTTTTTAATTAAAAATTAGCGTATTTTTACTATTCATCAAAATATGAAAGTTATCAGAAAAATATCAAAAATTGATCCAAAGTAAATTTTTATATCCTGATTCAAAAGAAGAATTTTATTTTGTAAAATTGAACTTATAAACGTGTCAAAAATATATTTACTGTGGGTGTGCCATCAAAAGGCGGCAAAACTGCATTTTTTGATAAATACTTATTTTACCCAAAAAATTTATTTCGTTCTCTTACCATGTTCTAGAAAATGTGTAAGATGAATAATAATGTTGTAAAATTTAAAATTCAGTTAATACTATTCATGATGTCTAGTTTATAATATTATAATAATATATCGTTGTTTAGTGGAACTCGGTATTGCGTACTACAAATGCTATCGAGGAAGGTCGTGATTGCGTATAATGCAAGCCAAGTCCGTATTGTGTGCTGTGAAAGATTCTTTTGGTGTTGCGTATAACAAAACAAAATATTTCTCATAAAATCTCAGGGTGTTACAATAGTGATCAAAATAGGTGGGGTGAATATATAAAATATAGAGAACTAAAATTTATATTTATATATATATTGGTATGAATACACTTATCTCAACATACATGTTTTCTAACTAAAAACCTACCCACTAAAAACCACTTTCGTTTCGACCCCTATATGAACAACCCCAAAATCGCCACTTCACTAGAATAACCCAACCCCTTTTTCATTCAACCACTTCTCATTTATTAATTTATTGAATCACATTACGTTACTCTAGAGAAACTGAGAAGCTACCAACAACATTTATTCCAAAACAACCAGCAAAACCAAATTGGTGTCCTACTGTACCACAATCATTCTTCAAATTCATATCACACAATATTTCTCCCACAACCCAGCCCTATAGACCCACTGCCCAAACAATTCCCCCAATGTAGTCCCAATGAATAAGAAGTCCATAACCACACCATATTCACACTGCTCAATGTCACTTTGTGACCAAAATAAAACAAAGGCAGTTCAACTACATACATGTTCATCCATTCCACAAAATGTCAATCTCTTAGATTGAGATTTGATCACTCCTTTCATGTACCTCCCCACATGCAAAGCCAACTATAACTATCATTAAACCACAACCCCATTTTATACTCTTACCAGACCCATCTCACAGAACCAACTCCTCTACCCATCCTTTTACATAAAATTGTGCTCCCAATAGTAGCACCACCCAACTCACTCAATGTTAAAAAACTCAAAAGAACACCGCACTCAGCCACACCTTCTAATAGGACGTGTATACATTTAGATATAATCATCATAGGTTCTTTAATTTCACTGGAATATAACTTGAGTAATCACATAAGAGGCTTGATCCTGGTGCATTCATTTATTTAACCATGTACAGGTGATTAAGAAGATTTGATATTGCAGTCATCATTCAAGCATCTCAAAAAAAAAAAGACATAACTAGTGCACAAATAAATAACAACATTGACCATGGTTTTTATAAGTCTTATAGACCTGTAAAACATAACCAAATCCACAATAATAATTAAAATAGGAAAGAAACATCAATCCACTCCCCTAGTTATATTCTTTAATAGTGTTATATTTTGATCCAATCTAGTTCTTATCTATTTCTTGTTATTATTAATGTTTTCAGATATTTCTCACAAGGTTTCATTAGAATACCCACCTTTCATGATGAAAAATTAAAGGGAAGAAAGATAAATCACTACTGGATGATCAAAGGATTGTAGTCCCATATTTCACTTAGAAGAGGGGATCACACAAGCACTGTGGGACTCCAAAAAAAACTAAGCGGAAGATCCTTCGAATAAGAGCAAGACTACTCTATAGGGAATGCATCTAAGAACACCAAAAGAAATGAAAAGGAGTGGTGGAACATTACGAGATAAAGTGGATTTAATAATTTCCCTAAAAAGGGTGGAAATATCCAATCACACAAATGTGAGTTTATATGTTACTATTTCACAGAGAGAAACACATACAGGGGAAAAATTGGAAAAACTGGGAAAATTTGGGAAAACCTAGAAATGAGTCATCGATGGGTGAGTCACCGATACTGAGCCACCAATGCGTGAGATACCAACACGAACAACCGATACTGATACACTGATTTTGAGACACTAAAGCTGAGCTACAGATGCTAGAACCTACCTATGTATAATACTACTAATTCCCCAACATACTAACACCCTGACCTACTAATTCCCTGATCTACCAATTCCCTGACCCACCGACACTGACACACTCAACTCACCAATGCTGACGCCCCTGACTCACTGATGCAAACACCCCAGATGTACGGGTCTGATTCACCCGACTCACCAATGATGATGCCCCTGACTCAGTAATGAAGAAACCCTATACTCACTAGTGTTGACATCCCCGACTCACTAATGCACTGAAATACAGACGCACTGACATGCTGACAGGAAACTGTAAATTTGAAAAACTCTTGATGTGAGCAACTTTTTCCTCCCCGAACACCCTTAAAACATTGGATATTCACAAATAAATGACCTAGGGAAATATATATTTTTATATCTAATACATCTCAAATAGTTTTCATCACTAAAATTTTCAAAACTATCCCAGAAGAAAAGTTGTCTGAACAAACATCCCTTAAGATACCTCTTTGGTGTAAACAACCTTGTGTTTTTATAAAGCTGGAGTAAAAACCTCGACATCCAAGGATAACTCCTTGAAATATATCTCCATAAAAACTATGAAACACTGAGGCCCCATACTACCCCAACCAACCACTCATAGACCAAGGTCAAAATATTGAGACATAAAGTTTAGGGAGCTACTTCCTCAATGTTATCATGTTATCCACTTTGGGCGGCACTAACTCACTCACACGGGTTTAATCACATCCAAATTAATGTCACATGATTAAGGATCTGGTTATACCCTCTCCATATTCAAGAATATTTACACAAAATCAATGAACAAGGAAACAACTTATCACAAATCAAGTGAGGTCAAACATTACATAAAAATAAAGGCATAAAAACACCTGAGAAACTCAGAAAAGCACTGGGTACTATGAACACATCTCTTAGTTTCATTTCTAGGTACTCTCCATGAGGCCATAATGAATCAACAACAAATAAACCAAAGTAATGATCCATATCACAATCCTTGATTCTTACCTGTCGCTCCACGAACATTGCATCGTCCTTGAATTCTATCTCTCCCCAGTAAAGGATTTGAGAGTCATCATGTAGGGACCAATAGAGTAAAGAGACATGAAAGACGTCGTGGATATTCTCCAACTATAGTGGAAACTCTAGATGATATTCCCCCTCTCCAACTAATCCGAACACCTTGAATGGTTTGATGAACCTGGGGGAAATCTTGCTTTCTCTACTGAACCTCCGATGTCCACACCGAGGGGACACCATTAAGAACACATGGTTCCCAACCTCAAACTCCAAAAGCCTCCTCCTATGATCAGAATACAATATCTACTGGTCCTAATACACTATAATCCTCTCACACACAAGCTAAATCTTTTCCACTGTTCTTTTCACTACTCCTGGTCCAAGAAGGGTTACCACCTACCTCTGTCCAGAACACGGGTGAAGGACACAATCTCTTGTACATGGAATTGAATGGTGTCATGAAAATGGTAGATTTATATCTTTTATTGTAGGAGAAATATACTAAGAGAAAGTTTCATACCCATGTTTTTCTGAAGTCCAAGACACATTCCTATAACATATCTTCTAATGTCTGGATGGTCCTCTCTATCTGCCAATTCGTTTAAGGGTGCAATGTAGTGTTAAGGCATAACTGTGTTCCAGAATCTGACTATAATCCCCTCCAAACTCACAATGTGAAATGTGTATCCCGATTTATGATAATGGATCTTGTAACTCTGTTCACCCATACCACTTCACCTACGTACCTCTATTCTAAGAAATCCTCTATGCTCGACTCCTTGATTTCTAGGAAGTGAGCTGATTTGCTCAATTGATCCACCACTACCCAAATAACATCACATCCTCCCTGATATTTGGGTAAATGTAAAACCCAAGATTTTATGAGAAATAATTTTTTATGTATAATGTTATATAAAATAATCTTTCACTACACACAACACTACCTTGGCTTGCGTTACACGGAAGAGCAACCATCCTCGATAGCTTGCGTTGTACGCAATACTGAGTTTCACTAAAAAACGACATGTTATTAAAATATTATATAAACTAACCGTTATGAATATTAATACCGAATTTTGGAAATTTTATAAATTTTATCTTTCAAAATAGACTTCATTTTTGGATTCGGAATATCGAAATTAGCCTAGGGTGAATTTTTGGTATTTTTCTTAAATTTTTTTGATGAATATTGAAAACACTGGGTTACTATTTAAAAACCAACATTTATTTAAATAATTATTTATTTTATTTAAATTTATTTTCGGTCAAAATTGATACATAATACCTATATAATTTCAATGTAATTTATTGGATCCATTTTATAATAATTTAAGATATATAAAAATTTTATTGATCTTTTCACCCTCTTTTACCCACCTCCTAGGAGAATTTGAAAATTTACAAAAAAACATAATTTTACCACTTATGTGAGTGGAGTTTTAAAAATATGAGAGACACGGTTAATATCAAGGAGTAAAATGTGGTTCAATAAGATAAAAATAAGTTCTTGTTAGTAGTAACTTTTTACTTTTTTTACCACGGTTAAAAGTAAATAGGGTAATTAAGGGTAAAATTGATATTATTATTACCTTAACACATGTTATAATTCTATTGGATAACTATAATTCAACCATAAAAAACCTTAGAAATAAAATATTACACTTTAGGTCCACTTGGATTAGATTATGACACTTATTACTATTTTATCTGATGAAGTGTTAAAATAGTTAAAATCAATGTTTAATAATTAAAAACAATTTTAATGTAGGGTTATACATAAGATAAATTTGACTATAAATATTAATTAGAAATATAAAAAGATTTCCTACCGAATGGAATTTTATTTATAATTTTTATAATTTAAATAATTTATTTTGTATTTGACACAATGATGATGTAGTAATTACCTTATTAATGAAATATTAACATAATTGATGTTATAAATATCCAAATAAATGTAATTTGAGACTTTTTATGAATTAAACTAATTTTATAGGTTAAAATAACATATTAGTATTAATTTAATTTAATTTTTTAGAACTAATCATGCTGTTATGATTATCACAAAAATAAATTAACAAATAGTGTCCAAATTGACATAAAATAGTTTTTAAAACAAATATTATATTATAAATTTTTATTTTATTCCTAAAAATCTAAGGTTCGGCCAAATGATTTAGATAAGGTTATATATATTAATAATTAACAACATGGGGTTCTTTTGTCTTGTTATAGTGAGTTTTTTAACTATATGATGTATGAAAACAAGAAGACACTGTAAAAGTTAAATTATTTAACTTAGTGTTAAATCTAAATTATAAGGATAAAATAGTAACCTAAACTTGTCTAAAATCTATTGGTTTAGATTATTTCGAACCATACCCACCTTATCTTCTAAATAAATTAATTTTGAGCTATTAAAAACCGAATATGACTTTATAATAAAACAATATTTTATGTTTTTCCTAAGGTGCCCCTCTCCTCCCTTATAAAATGGAACCTCCTTCCTCTTCTCATCACACCACCTTAAGACTTCAAGCTCGTCCAAACCCTGCCAAGTTATCTTCTACACTTCCATATAAACATCATAGAGTTCCTGGTCTTCTTCAAATACCATCTTTAGTGACCTATGTGGAGGTTAAGAAGAGGCGATTCAAATAAGAGGTAATGTCCGTTACCGATTCATTCAAATTTATTTCTTCTTATACATCCTCTTCATTAGTTTTTTCATTATGAAGTAATAACATCATTATCACTCATATACGGATATGTTATTATAAATATGAAACAACCCTATTTCAACTTCTATCCATCCTATAGAAAATGAAATCACCACGCGTGCGTACGTACTGAATACCATCTCCACACCGTGGTGTAATCTGTTTTCTACCACCACCATACTTGGATGGGTATAATGGTGTAAATAATAACTATATATGATTATTTTAAGGTTATATTGATTATGAAATAGTACAAATACACTTCAATACAATCCCACCATCATGGGAAGGATATCATCGCTCGTGCGTACGTACGACCTACCATCTTCACGATGTGATGCGTCTCGTTCTACATGATCTTCATTGAATAATGATTATATAAATTAATTGAATGAGTAAATATGATATATATTACACTAATACCATTCTGGAAATGAGTTATCTATAACCTAAAAATAATAATAAGAATTTATTCGACAAAACACGAATAAGAACATAATGCAATAAACACCTGAATAATAAGTAGCAATGAAATATTGATTATAAGAAGCCAATAATATGACCATATATGATATCATAAAAATGAGTATGATTCTATAATAAGTCAATAACATTACTTAAATCATTATACAATAGGTTCAGACATGTACAAATCATATCATTCCTAAGGTAAGGGAAAATCTCACAATCTCATTTTTATCCGAGATTGTTTATACTTCAGAAATTACTAAGGAATATTTATCATCAAAATCCATGTTTCCTCAATATTTAATATTATTTCCATAAACCTAAAATTTTTTAAATCCAATTTTACCCATTGGTGAGTTTTTATTTAAAGATATGAAATGAATCTTTTGTCATTTTTAGTACAAGGTACTTTTTGACTTTTTCGGCCAAAGTACAAGAAGAATGGTTTTTAGACTTATACGGCATGAATGGACATTTAGAACCTTATTTCCATGAATCTTACTTTACAATTTTTTATGTTTATTTTTAATTGACTTCTTTTAGTTTAATATTTAATGACATTTTAAGAAAGGAAGATGTTTTTGAAGTATAAAGGATATTTTCCTCAAGAATGGAGTTCAAGCATTTTATTAAAATTATTTTCCATCTAAGATAATATAGGGTTATATTTCTATACCAATTATTACATTGATTTGATTATGTTTTTATGGAATTATTTTTATGAAGTCCTTTTATCTTATATGGATTATGTTATGATGGCACGATGTTTAAGAATCCCATTTTTATTACATGGGTTATGCTATGATGTATGATTTATGATTTTGTGACACAAATAAGAATGGTTACATTATGAGATGGGTGGGACCTATATCTCCCTCCATTTCATTGGGTAAATATTTATATCTCATGAGATAGACATGGCTAGAATGGAAGGTTATTCAGATTCATCGAAACCGGACTGAAACGAGTAGTGAACATTGTTCAGAAATGGACTTTGTCCGCTAAGATAGTATTGGCAATGAGTCTTCACTACTAATAAATGATTCTCTATGATTATGTGTGTATGCCAAAAAGTTTCATGTTTTATGTTATGATTATTGGGATTACATTTCACTATTATGATTTATCTCATGTTATGATATTATGATCTCATTTGCAAGTTATGATTTTCAAAATGATATGTTCTAATGAATATGATATTTCCTTTGTTTAACCTTACTGAGCATTTGAGATCACCCTTTTGTATGTTTTCTTTCCCAATGTCAGGAAGAAGGTTATTATGTAGGATATGCCAAAAGGGACTCTAGATGTGATGAAATAAACGGGAGACTATGTAGATGATTTATGAACGAGTTGTTTATGATTCCCAGTTTCTAAAGATACTATACCTATACAGTCCTACAATGGTTTTGTTATATATTTTAATAAGTATGCTTCAATTATGAAGAAATAAAAATTTATGTAAAGTATTGGTCATTATATTTGGTATCAGAGGAATGTTATAGTCATACTTTGGAAACTAGGATGTGAAAGCCTTAGTAATAACCCTAAAGATATGTCTAAGCATAGAACGAAATCATAGTGTTTTAAAAATGGCCATGAATAACCTATGATATGACCTAAATAGTAAAATTTTATTCTCGATTATGAGGTTTTACTATTATGATTAGTTTTTCTCACACTATTCTTATTGGTTTTAGTCAATGACTGGAACCCTAAGAAACCGTGTTAATTCAAAATGCGACTGGAAATGCAATGATTGTCCCCCTGAGAAACCAAATGTTATGGGAGCTGGAATGCAAAATCTTGTAGCCAAGCTCACACAACTTTCTGAAGCTATGAGTCATGCAGGACTTCCAAACGAGCAAAGTAAGGAGAAAAATTCTGTTGAACCCTTCATGAGGAACCGTCCACCCTCATTTAGTGGGTCTACTGATCGATTAGTTGCTGAAAAATGGATCAGTACTACTGAAAAGTTATTTTCAGGTCTTCAATGTTATGAACATGATAAAGTCATCCTAGCAGTTTATCGTTTGGAAGGTGAAGCTGATCAATGGTGGAATCTTATCAAGAATATGAGGCCAAGATATGAAATTGAGTCCATGGAATGGGATTAGTTCAATAACTTATTTTTCAATATGTAATTCCCTAGTATTCTTCGAACAAATATGGAGAAGGATTTTTCTTGAACTAAAGCAAAAGTATGAGGAATCTCTTGGTACCTACGAAGAAAATATTACAAGACTTGCAAACTACTCTTTTTGGGATTGTTATCCAACCTGAGAGTAAGATCGATTGATTATTTAGTGGCTTAAAACCAAGTATTCAAAGGGAATTAGCCATAAGGGACTTCAATAGCTACAAGGAAATCGTTCGATGTGATCTCAAGGATGAGATGGAGATTGGAGTAACCCATTAGTCATACGGGTTTGATAAGAAGAGGAAAATGGAATTCAAAGGAAAATCTAAAGAGCACACTGAAGAGAAGATGAGTTTTCCCTTATGCTCAAATTGTGGAAAGAAACATGGAGGGAGTTGTCTTAAATGGACAAGTAAATGTTTCAAATGTGGAAAATAAGGTCATCATGCATTTGAATGCCGTAATTATGGAAAGAAAATGCTTGGTGATGCGAACAAAGAAAAGGCTACACAGAGTGCACCTCCTACACTTCAATGTTACAAGTGTAAGGAAATGGGGAATTATGATAATCAATGCCCTAATCCAAGGGGTTTTTATGATGATCGACGTCAACAAACTCTTAAAGCTAAAGACAAAGGAATGTCACATACAATTTCTATCAGTGATGTGGAGTACGATATCGAAGTGGTGAAAGGTACACTTACCATCCACTCTAAAGTAGCAAATGTTTTATTTGATTCTAGATCCACCCACTATTTTATTTCTAAAGAATTTTCTAAGGGTATCGCCATATTACCTCAACAATTAGATGTTGAGTTAGCTGTGACAACCACTAATGGCACAATATTCACATCAAAAGTTTATAATTCTTCTCCTATTAAAGTTTGTGGGAATGTGCTTCCTGCAAATCTTGTGATCCATACTATAGTGGAATTTTATGTGATTCTTGGCATGGATTGGATTTCGTTATATGGAACTCATATCAATTGCCAAATAAGGAAAGTAACATTTCATATTCCAGATCAATCTATGATCGTCTATCGATGCAAGGATGAACATAACCTTGCAGTGAAAATTTATTCCATCTTATGGGTCTTGATTCCACTAAATGAAGGTTATTTATATCAAATGGTTGGAGAGAAACTCACGATTAAGAGTACACTGATTGTACAAGAGTTTTATGATGTCTTTCTGGAAGAATTTCCATGTCTTTCACCAAATCGTGAACTTGAGTTTTCAATAGAACTCATACCAAGTGCTATGCCCATTTCAAAGACACCTTATAGAATGGACCCAATTGAGTTGCAGGAATTGAAGAAGCAACTCCAAGAGAATCTTGATAAAGGATCCATACGCCCTAGTGCATCACCTTAGGGAGCACCTGTTCTGTTTGTTAAGAAGAAATATGGATCAATGAGACTCTACATTGATTATTGAGAATATAACAAGATCACGATCAAGAATAAATATCCTCTCCCACACATTGATGACTTATTTGACCAACTATGTAAAGCTCAATACTTTTCCAAGATTGATCTTCGTGCATGGTATAATCAATTAAGGGTCAAAAGGGATGATATTACAAATATGGATTTCTGTACAAGGAATGAACACTATGAATTTATAGTGATGCCATTTGGTCTTACTAATGCCGCTGCTATCTTCATGGATCTGATGAATAGAGTCTTTAGAGACAATCTTGATCAGTTTTTGGTAGTCATTATAGATGATATTCTTGTCTATTCAAAGAGAAAGGAAGAACATGAAGATCACTTGAGAATTGTATTAAAGACCCTGATAAAGGAGAAACTTTATGTCAAATTTACCAAATGTGAATTTTTTCTTTAAAAAGTTGCATTTTTGGGTCACATAATCTCAAAAGTGGGGATATCTATGGATCCATCAAAGACAGAGGTTATCAAAAGATGGTCAAGACCAACAACATTAACTAAGATCTGAACTTTTCTTTGTTTTGGTGGATATTATCGACGTTTTGTGAAGGATTTTTCACGATTATCTAATCCACTCACCAGGGTGAATCGAAAAAAGAGTTAAGTTCATTTGGACGGAGGAGTGTAAAGAGAATTTCAAGGAGTTAAAAAAAGTTTATCAAGTGCACCTGTGATCACACTGCCTTATAGTTGAGAAATGTTTGTGATCTATAGTGATGCATCCAAGAAGGGATTGGGGTGTGTTCTTATGAAAAATGATATGGTGATAGATTATGCCTCATGACAGTTGAAAATTCATGAGAAAAATTATCCAACTCATGATTTGGAGTTAGTTGTGGTAATATTTTCATTAAAGATTCAGAGGCATTACCTTTAAGGTGAAAGGTGTGATATTTATACTGATCATAAAAGTTTAAAGTATATTTTCACACAAAAGGAGCTGAATATAAGCCAAAAAAGACGGTTAGAGGTGATTAAGGATTACGATTGGTCAATTAATTATCACCCTGGGAAAGCAAACAAGGTGGCAGATGCATTAAGTCAACAAGACCATGCTAGATTATCCATGATGATAATCACAAGAGATCCAATAGTAATGGATTTACAAAGCATGGATCTTAGAATTATAATGGAAGGGGTAAAATATTATCTTTCTAAAATGAATGTCCAACCATCTATTCATGTGATGATTAAAGAGGCGCAAAAAGAAGATGTAGAGTTACAAAAGATGGTGAGAAATGTTCCTGAATTCAACCTTGATTATGATGACATAATAAGGTTTAGGAATGAAGTTTGTGTTCTACCCATCCCAGAATTAGTGAAGGAGCTGCTAGATGTGGCTCATAGTTCTTCATTCTCTATTCATCCTGGAAGCACGAATATGTATAGGGACCTGAAGGAGTACTTCTGGTGGGATGGCATGAAAAGAGATGTTGTTTAATATGTCTCTTGATGCTTGGTTTTTCAACAAGATAAAGATGAGAGACAAAAGCCCAAGGGGATGTTACAACCATTACCCATACCAGAATGGAAATGGGAAAACATCACTATGGACCTTTTTCACTGGACTTCCTAAAACATCGAAAGTCAATAATGTTATCTGGGTTATAATTTATCATCTTACAAAGTCGGCACACTTCATTACTATTAGAGAAGATTTCTCTCTGGATCAGCTTGCAAGGATATATGTGAAGGAAGTGGTAAGATTGCATGGTGTACCTCTTTCCATTATATCTGATCGGGATCCAAGGTTTACCTCGAAGTTCTGGTGAAGTCTTCAGCATACTTTAGATACAGAGTTGATTTTCAGCACTGCTTATCATCCTCAGATAGATGGTCAGTCTGAGAGAACAGTTCAAACTCTAGAAGATATGTTAAGACCTTGCTTTATAGATTTCAAAGGTGGTTGGGATCAACACCTACCTTTGGTGGAATTTTCTTATAATAATATCTTTCACTTCAGTACTCAGATGTCTCCTTATGAAGCTCTCTATTGAAAGAAATGAAGGACTCCAACTTGCTGGGATGATGTTTGGGAAAGAAAGCTATTAGGACCCGATCTTGATGATGAGATGTCAGAAAAGGTCAGATCTAATCAACAACACATTAGAGCAGCTCAGAGTCGATAAAAACGTTATGCCGACAACCGAAGAAAGGACCTAGAGTTTGAAGTGGGTGATAAAGTGTTCTTACGAATATCTACTTAGAAGAGAGTAATGAGATTTGGAAAGAAGGGAAAGTTGAACCCTAGGTATATTGGTCCTTTTGAAATACTGGATCGTTTTGGGAAGGTAGCTTACCGATTGGTGCTTCCACCAAATCTCTCTCAATTTCATGATGTGTTCCATGTATCTTTCCTAAGAATGTACATACCTGATCCTTCACATGTACTCAGCTCATAAGTTGTACCACTGAAGCAAGATATTTCTTTTGAAGAACAACTGATAGAAATTCTGAATCGTAGACAAAATGTCATACGGAACAAGACCACTTGCTTGGTGAAAGTTTTATGGAGGAACCACCAATTAGAAGAAGCTACATTAGAACTTGAGGATATGATGAGGGAGAGGTATCCTCAACTGTTTCTTACAAAGTGATGAATTTTGAGGGCGAAATTCATTTTAAGGGGGGTTGAATGTAACACCCGAGATTTTATGAGAAATATTTTTTATGTATAATGTTATATAATGGAATATTTAACTACACACAACACTTCCTTGTCTTACGTTACACGCAAGAGCAACCTTCCTCAATATCTTGCATTGTACGCAATACTGAGTTTCATTAAACAACGATATGTTATTAAAATATTATATAAACTAGCCTTTATGAATAGTAATACCCAATTTTTGAAATTTTATAAATTTTATATTAAAAAATGGACTTCATTTTTGGATTCGAAATATCGAAATTAGCCTAGGGTGAATTTTTGGTATTTTTCTGAAAACTTTTAAGTTTTTATGAATAGTGAAAACACTGGGTTACTATTTAAAAACCAACTTTTATTTAAATAATAATTTATTTGATTTAAATTTATTTTAGGTCAATATTGATATATAATACATATATAATTTCAATGTAATTCATTGGAGTCATTTTATAATAATTTAAGATATATAAATATTTTATTGAACTTTTCACCGTCTTTTACCCACCTCCTATGAGAATTTGAAAATTTACATAAAACTTAATTTTACCACTTCTGTGAGTGGAATTTTAAAAATCTGACAGACATGGTTGATATCAAGGAGTAAAATGTGGTTCAATAAGATAAAAATAATTTTTGGTGATTAGTATCTTTTTACTTTTTTACCACGGTTAAAAGTAAATAGGGTAATTAAGGGTAAAAATGATATTATTATTACCATAACACATGTCTTAATTCTATTGGATACATATAATTCGACCAAAAAACCTTAGGAATAAAATATTACCCTTTATGTCCACTTGGATTAGATTAGGACACTTATTATTATTTTATTTAAAGAAGTGTTCAAATAGTTATAATCAAAGTTTAATAACTAAAAACATTTTTAATGTATGATTATACATAAGATAAATTCGACTGTAAAATTTAATTAGAAATCTAAAAGGATTTCCTACCTAATGGTATTTTGTTTATAATTTTTAGACTTTATATAATTTAATTTATTTTTGGCACAACGATGTTGCATTAATTACCTTATTAATGAAATATTAACATAATTGATGTTAAAAATACCCAAAAAAATGTAATTTGAGACTTTTTATGAATTAACATAATTATATAGGGTAATATGACATATTAGTATTGATTTCATTAAATTTTTTTTAACTAATCATGTGGTTATGATTTTCACAAAAATCATTTACCAAATAGTGTCAAAAATGACATAAAATAGGTTTTAAAAAAAATATTATATTATTAATTTTTATTTTAATTCTAAAAATTTAAGGTTCGGCCAAATGACTTTGATAAGGTTATATATATTAATAATTAACAAATTGGGGTTCGTTTGTCTTGTTATAGTAATTTTATTAACCATATGATGTATGAAAACAAGAAGACACGGTAAAAGTTAAATTATTTAACTTCGAGTTAAATCTAAAGGAGAAGGTTAAAATAGTAACCTAAACTTGTCTAAAATCTATTGGTTGAAAATATTTCGACCCATCCCCACCTTATATTCAAAATAAATCAATTTGGGTCTATTAAAAACCGAATATGTCTTTACAATAAAATAATATTTTAAGTTTTTCATATGGCGCCCCTCTCCTCCCTTATAAACGGGAACCTCCTCCCTCTCCTCCTCACACCACCTTGAGCCATACATCTCATCCAAACCCTGCCAATTTCTCATCTAAACTTCCCTAGAAACATCCTAGAAGTCCTGGTCTTATTCAAATACCATCTTTAGTGCCCTAAGTGGAGGTTAAGAAGAGGCGCTTCAAAGAAGAGGTAATGTCTGTTACCGATTCTTTCAAATTTATTTCTTCTTATAATTCCTCTTATTTAGTTGTTTCATTATGAAGTAATGACATCCGTATCACTTGTATACTTATATAATATTATAAATATGAAAAAAAAACCCTATTTCACCTTCTATCCATCCTATGGAAAACGAAATCACCGTGCGTGCGTACGTACAGAATACCGTCTCCACACCGCGGTGTAATCTGTTTTCTACCACCACCATACTTGGATGAGTATAATGGTGAATGAATAACTATATATTATTATTTTAAAGTTATATTGATTCTGAAATAGTACACATACACTTCATTACAATTCCAAGATCATGGGAACGATATCATCGCTCATGCGTACGTTCGGCCCACCGTCTCCATGATGTGATGCGACTCATTCTATATGATCTTCCTTGAATAATGATTATATAAATGAATTTAATGAGTATATATGATATATATTACACTATTAACATTCTGGAAATTATTTATCTATAACCTATAAATAAGAATAAGAATTTTTTTCAACAAAACACGCATAAGAACATAAAGCAATAAACACCTGAATAACAAGTAACAATGAAATATTACTAATAAAAAGCTACGAATATGACCATATATGAAATCATAACAATAAGTATGATTCTATAATAAGTCAATAACATTATATAATTCATTATACAAGAGGTTTAGACACATACAATGAATATCGGACCTAACGTAAGGGAAAATCTCACAATCTCATTTTTATCCGAGATTGTTTATACATCAGAAATTACTGGGGCATATTTATCATCCACATCCATGTTTCCTAAATATGTAATATTATTTCCATCCATCTACAATTTTTTAAAACCAATTTTACCCATTGGTGAGTTTTTAGTAAAAGATATGAAAGGAATCTTTTGTCGTTTTTAGTACGGGCTACTTTTTGACTTTCCTGGCCAAAGTACGAGAAGAATGTTTTTTAACTTATACGGCTTGAATGGACTTTTGGAACATTATTTCCATGAAGCTTACATTAAAATTTTTCAAGATTATTTTTAATCGACTTCTTTTAGTTTAAATATTTATGACATTTTAAGAAAGGAAAAAAAATTGATGTTGAAAGGATATTTTCCTCAAGAATGGAGTTCAAGCGTTTTATAAAAATTATTTTCCATCTAAGATAATATAGGGTTCTGTTTCTATCCCTATTTTTACTTCCATTTGATTATGTTATGATGTAATTATTTTTATGGAGTCCTTTTATCTTATATGGATTATTTTATGATGGCACTATGTTTAAAAATACCATTTTTATTACATGGGTTATGCTATGATTTATGATTTATGATTTTGTGGCACACATAAGAATAGTTTCATTATGAGATAGGTGGGACCTATATATCCATCAAATTCATTGGGTAAAGATTTATATCTCATGAGATATACATGGCTGGAACAATAGCTTAATCTGGTTCAGTGAAACAAGACATAAACGAGGAGTGAACTTGGTTCAGAAATGGACTTTGTCCGCTAAGATAGTCTTCGCAATGAGTCTTGACTACTAAGAAATGATTCTATATGATTATGTGTGTATACCAAAGATTTTCATGTTTTATGTTATGTTTATTGGGATTACATTTCACTACTATGATTTATACCATGTTATGATATTATGATCTCTTTTGCAGGTTATGATTTTCGAAATGCCATGTTCTTATGAATATGGTATTTCCTTTGTTTACCCTTACTGAACATTTGAGCACACCCTTTTTTATGTTTTCTTTCCCAGGTTAGGAAGAAGGTTATTATGTAGGATATTCCAAAAGGTACTCTATATATGATGAAATAAACGGGAGAGAATGTAGATGCTTTATGAACCAGTTGTTTATGTTTCCCAGTTTCTAAAGACACTATACCAATACGGTCGTACCATGGTTTTGTTATATGTTGTAATAAGTAAGCTTCAATTCTGATGTAATAACAATGTACGTAAATTATGGGCCGTTATAGTAAACCTATGAACAAATCGATCAAGATGTCATACCACTTCCACTCAAGAACATCCATGGGAAGTAGTATACTGTTGGTAACATAGTTATCGAACTCCACTTGTTGGCACACTAGGAATATTTCCATGAACTCTGACACTTCCCGCTTCACTTTGATGCACCAAAACTATTCCCTCAGGTGTGGGTACATCTTAGAGACTCCAGGATGCACCACCGGGGCTGATCTATTAAACTCATAGAGAACTCCCTCGCATGTTTCCACTGGGAAAAACTACATCTCATGGAACAACATCTGATTATGGCTATCCTCTAACCATCTCTTAGAAGAATCACCTTGGAAAACGTGATCATGAATCACCTTATCCTCTATGCCTCCCCACTGAGACTCCTCTACCTACCGCACCAAGGATGACTGCACTGTTAGTTGAAGTAGATATCCTCTCCCACTGTCCTCCCCAGCATCAAGGCGCAAAGTGGCCAACTACTCCATTGCCTTTAAAAAATTCTAAGATTCTCGAACAACCTCATTTCATGAGTTACTGCTCAAGGAATCAACCACCACATTCCCCTTTCCTGGAGTTTAGGAGATCTTAAAGTTTTAATCTGGATGGAGATCGATCCGCATTCACTTCCGCTAGTTCATGTCTCAATGGGAAAAGATTTACCTCAAGCTCCTGGGATCCTTTGATATAACAAAGCACTCCCTAATGAGGTAATTCCACCAAAAATTTAGCGAGAACATGACTGATGCATGATCTAGATCATGGGTTGCATAATTACATTCATGAGGACATAATTTACTATACCTATAGATGATTACTACTTGTTGTTGCATCAGTACACATAACAATCCCATGTCGAAAGAGTCATAGAACACATCGAACATCACCCCTTCCACTAGAAACCTATGCACTGGGGAACAGACCAAATTCCCCTTGAGATAGACGAAAGCCGCTTGGAACTGCTCACTCCACCTAAATCACTAGTATTTTCTACTCAAAGATATAAATGGAGCCATAACATGATAAAATTCATGTAGGAACCTACGATAATATATTTCCATACCCCAAAAACTACAAACCTCTTCCACCTTCTTGGGTGATACCCAAAAAATCAATTCATTCAACCTTGTTCTGGTCCACCGCTATCCCTTTTTGCGACAGTACCTGTCTGTGGAAGTTCTCCTGTCACATCTAGAATATTCACATGGACAAAATTTTTTAGATATAGTGGTGTGGGAGGACCTCAATGAAAATCCTCAAATCCATGACGTTCTCCTCCATTGACCTTCAGTATATTAGGATGTCGTCGATGAACATAATGACAAATCGGTATAGGTACTCACGAGAAAAAGAGTTCATGATCCCCAGGAAAATGACTGGTTAATTCGTGACACCGAAGTGAATGACCATGAACTCTAAGGGACCATACCTACACCTGAAAGTAGTATTCAGGATTTTAACCTCCTGTACTCTTATCTAGTGATATACATACTATAGATCAATCATATTGAACAAATCCACCCACTTTAACTGGTAGATAGATCGTTTATCCTTGGAAGTGGTTAATGGTTCTTGACCGTCACCTAATTTTACCTCTGGTATTCTATGCATAACTAAGGACATTGTCTACATTTTTCATTAACAAGATTAGAGCACCCCATAATGACACAATTGGCTAAATAAAACCCTTATTAATCAGTTTTCAACCTGAATCCACAACTTCCGCAACTCAGAAGGCTCTATTCGATTGGAAGTCCTAAAAAAAGGATGGGCACTCCGTTGAAATTCTATCTCGAAATCAACATCATGTCAAGGGGGGTAAAGCCAAAACCTCCAAAGGGAATACATAAAGGAACTCACTAAAAACCCTCAAAACATCCACCATCTCTATATCTACTAATCCCACTGACAGATCCTCTAACAAAAAAATAAAAGGCTCCACATGTCAGCTTCCCTCCGGAAAACTCCCCTCACCAATGAAGGATTCGCACTGGCTACCCATATATGAGAATATAAAACATCTCCATAAGAAATCAATAATATCAAGAAAAAATGACCAGACTATGCCTAGGATGACATCGTATGGCTACATATTTAGTAAAATAAGATCCCCACTGGACTGATGTGGCACTAAAATCAGTCTACATCCTCGAAATACATCAAAAAGACTACTCTGTCCACTAAATAGTGTACTCGACACCTAGGGAATGGAAATAATCTCTCTTTCTTGTCCCATAGCATGGGAAAAACTGGATGTAACAATGGACTGTGAGGCTTTTGAAACAAACAAAGCACATGCAAGGGTACTAAACAAACTAATTGTACCATGAAAAACCTCAGGCCTTGTAAGAACTGCTACCTCTGTAGGGTGAAACTGCCCACACCCAACTTATCTTCCCATCTTCTCTCGACCTCCTCATTGACCAAAAACTATTTGGGGACCTTGAGGATCACCCAAGGGTTGGTCATCCCCAACACAGTCTACCCTCGGTGGAGTGGGAGCTCACTTCCCTTTCTATTTAAAGGTCTTGATCAGAATCTACTGCTTTTGAGGAGGGTTCTGAGCCTACCCAACCCCACTGTATGATGCTCATACTGGGCACTAGTTTTGACACTGTTAATTAACTTCACAAATAAAGCACCTTAGTCCTAATACCATGATGAAAGGGAATAGACTAGAAGATCGAAACTGAAACTGTTATGGCATACTCCCAACTAGCCAAAACCTTGAAGGCCCTGACACTAGAGGCCTTATGCTAATGGATTTCCCCTTTGAAAACTCACTTGGCTCCCCTATCATGGTACACCAACCAGTGTGTGCATCATTTTCCCAAATTTGAATTTATTCAGAACCTTTAGGTGTGTCAGTATAGTGAAATGAGTAACAACATACTGAAGAGATGGTCGGAGTGAATCCTCTAAATGTCTCACTTGAGACTTCTTGTCTGGGAAGAGATCTAATGAAAATAACATGAGATCCTTGAATGTGATCCCTAATTACTCCACTAATATAATCCCTACTAGAGGGAGAGTGCATCCGGCCTTTTCTCAGCCTTCATCATGGAAGAAATTGATTCTTCCTGAAACTCCCTCCCGAAGCCATCCCACGAAACCTCGGTTTCTTTCCACTCTCTAAGGTAAAGAATCCACCACTGATGCACTAATCCCATCATCTGGATCACCGATATAGAAACCCATTAATTTTTGGATCCCAGATCAAGGTTAAGGCTATCACTAGCTCCTCAAGACAACTCTCCATCTCCATATCTGAGATGTTTCCCTTATACATTCCTAGACTCTTCCAATGGATGGCAGAAGGTGTCTTCTACCACTGGTCATCAACCTCCTCTCAATCGGCTCTCCGCTATTCAAATGGCTGAACTTATTGGGCCTCAACTTCTTATACCACATAGGGATGATGTCTGGGTTCCATTGTTGAAAAAAGTAAACAAGGAACTCCCAAACCGGATTAGTGTGGAAAAATTATCTTAATTTATTTTATCTATTAATTTATTTTAAATTCCAAAAAAAACCCAAGAAACACAAGAAAACAAGTCATTATGTTCTGTGTACCTTGATTATGGTATTTATCTTGCAATCAGTGTGGCCTCACTTGGTTGTTCAGTAGGCCCATAGTCCTTGCATTCCATAACAAGGGGGAACCAAAATCCAAAGTCCTAAACAGTCTTCCCTATCCTGTTCCATACTCCAAGATTGACTAACACTGTTTCCCTACCATCCCATGAAATCCTCTATGTTCCTAGCTCTGAACTCCATCATATCTCTCAATATACCCAAAATCCGACATATGATACAATTTTTTTCATGACTCACCTTCATCAAGTTGTGGGAAGGGATAACAAAGTTTACCTTCCTTCATTATTGAAGTTGAAAGAGATATAATGACCCCCAATTCTAGCCTTCAATAGACTCTCCAGTGGAGACTAGAACCAAGGGTATAAAATCTCATGTAATATAGATGGAATTAGCCTTTTTATAGAACAAGATTGAGAGATAAGACGGTAAATCCCAAGAAACTCCCAATACCAAATGTAAGAGTAAAGAAAAAAAATCCATTTCCCACTTGCATGTTCAAAAGTAATGTAGATGCAAAGTACAACAATAATCTAAAGTAAATTTTATGACGTAAAGGGATTAAAAAGAAACTGTTAAAAACAATGATGCCTGAGCTAGTAAAGTTCATAATGGTCCTTCAATTTCTCCTAGAAACTTGAAAATATTTTTATATACTTATGGTGAGTATACAAATATACCTAGTAGGAAAATCTAAAGCCACCCATGCAAAATTGGGGGAACAAACTAATTCCCCTACGAGAAAATAATAGAACCTCAAATGACCTACCAAGGAATACTAACTAGCCCAGCCTCACTAAGGAACACTTAACATTAATGCAATATAAGTAAAGAAATAGTATATCCACATCTATATTTGGGTACCCAACACCACTTTCCCACTCATTAGCTGCTCTTCCCAAACGGATAACATCTTGATGCTAAAAATCTTCCTATATGCAGTCCCACTACCACAACCCACCCGCACACACCTAGGCCTCAAAGCACACACAATCCTGCCCATAGACATCGGGGCTACAACTACAACACCTCTCACTCAAAGACACCTTGTCCTCATCCCAAATACTCATAGGAAACAAAACTAGCCCGAAAACACCTTGGATTATGTTCTACCACAATCCCTTTAGCAAATGATAATAAACTATGGTAAGAATCAAGCCATTACAACCTTCTTGGATATGCTCAAGTGGTAAGAACCTGGGAGAGGGTTCCAGGAAGAAAGTACGTAACCAGTCATCCACCCACCCACCAGGGTGTTGGGAAAGACACCCTCCCCCAATAAATGGAGGTTTCTGTCACATAGTTCTCAACAAGGGTGTAGTGCATAAAGAAATAACAATGAAATAAAATTTATATATATATATATATATATATATATATATATTTGTATGCAGAGACTCAGCCCAGCCTATGGGTTTCTGAACTAACAACCAACCCACTTAGAACAACTTTCGCTGCCACCCGTGTATGCACAACCCCACAACAGCCACATCCCAAGCATAACCGAACCCATTTTTCATTCAATAACATTCCATATATTAATTTAGGGATTCCCTTTATGTTACTCTAGTACTATTGAGAAACTACGAAACACAACTATACCAAAACAAAAAGAAAAACCAAACTACATTCCCACTACACCACAATCATTCTTCAAAATTATACAACAAAATCCTTATCTCACAACCTAGACCTACATACCCACATCCAAAAAATTCCCCCAATAAAATCCAAATACATAATGAGTTCATAACCACATCATAGTACCACAACACGACGTCGCTTTATGACCGCAACACAAGAAAGGCAGATCAGCTACCTACATTTTCATCCATTCCAGAATCAGTCAATCTCTCAGACTGATATTTGATCACTCCTCTTATGTACCACCCCACACGCAAATCCCATTTTAAATATCATTAACCAAAAATTCCATCGTATACTCATACCACACCCATATCACCGAACCAACTCCTTTACCAAACCATGTACCTACAACTGTGCTCTTAATATCTGCACCACCAAACTCACACAATATTCCAAAATTCAACATAACAAAGCACTTAGCCACACCGATAAATATGACATGTATAAAATCAGATTTAATAAGAATAACATCTTGAATTCAACTGGATTATAACTGCAGCGATCTGAAAAAAATTCTAGATCCAGGGGAATTCATTTATTTACCCAAATATTCGCGATTAAACAGATTTAATGTTGCAGTCATCATTCATGAATCTCAAACAATATGCAATTACTAGTGGAAAAAATACCACCAACCATCATGATTTTTTGAAGGCGTATAGCCAAAAAAACAATAATAGATTTAGAGATAAAAATTAAAATAGGCGATCAACATCAAACATCTCTCTACTGGTTTATTATTCACCAGTGTTATCTTTTGATCAAATCCAGTTCTTATCTATTTCTTGTTTTTAAGAAAGTTTTATGTTGTTTGTCTAAGCGGTTCATTGGAATAACCACCCTGCATGATTCACAATTAATGGGAAGCAAAATAAATCCCTACCCAATGATCAAGGGATTGATTTTCCTTCTTGTGCCAAGAAAAAGAGATTGTGCAAGCACTGTAGGACTCCAAAAAACTGAGAGGGAGAGCCCTGGCCAAGGTGCATGACTAGTATAGGGAGTAAGGAACTAGGTGCGCCATGAGAAATGAAAAGGAAGAAGGAAAGGACAAATCTTGGTTAATGAAAGGGACTGATCCTTAAAATGAGTGATACGATATCAAAGTTCATGAAAATTAGATCATGGTTTGACCACATGGATTGGTGGTTATGAGGCTGGTGGAATGTAACAAGATATGGGGGATTTAATAATTCCCCAAGAAAATGATAGAGATAGCCTAACACACCGATGTGAGTTGAAAGGTGACCATTTCAAAAAGATAGACACATAATAGGGGAGAAACTGCAACAAATTTTGAAAAACTAGGAAAAAATAGAAATGAGTCACCCATGAGTGAGTTACAGACACAACGCCACTGACAGTTGATCTGCCGATGTGGCTTACCAACACTGAGCCATCGACACTGAGAAACCAACAATCAGTTATTGAAACCATGTCTTACTAATGAAACTAATGATCGAATTCTCGATCAACCAACGCCCTGATTAACGAATTCCTTACTCTATCGACACCGACTCCCTTGAATGACAGATGTCGACACCCCAGACACACAGATCCATGTACCCCCAACTCACTGATGTCGACATCCCGATTAACTGATGTACTGACATGCCGAAGCATAGACAAGCTGACAAAAAACATTAAATTTGGGGAACCCTTGAAATATGCCATTGTTTCCTCCCAGAACACCCTTAAACACTGTATATTCACAAATTAAGGGACTAGGAAAATCTAGGTTGTTATATGTATAAACATGATTAGTTTGATTAAGCATGAAATAAGTATAAACATAAATATGATAAAAAAGAAACATCATATCTTTCAAAACCCTGGTAATATAAATATAAACATTTTCATTTCTAATTATCATTCAAAAATTTTTATATATAGATATATTCATTATAAGAATCGGGTGAAGCTTTTTAATGAAAAGGGGAAAAATACTTATTTCTAATCAAGTTGAGTTCTCATGCATTATATGCTATTATCTGAAAAAAATTCTTTCAAATAAGATTTCTAATTTGTAAAATTAAATACATTTGGTAATTAATTATGTAAAAATTCTCTTAGGATATATTTTTGATAATTTTCTAAAACTATTATTTTTAAATGAGTGAACAATAATAATTTTTATAGAAAATTTATTCCAATTTCAAGAATTTACTAAGTTAGATTTTTTAATGTTTTAAGAGAAAAAATATTTCCAAAAAATATTTAATAATCAAATAATGGTATTTTTCATTAATATTATTCATCAATTTTTTAAAATCCATTTTTAAACATAAAAGTTAGTTTTTAAAAATATCATATTTTGTCAAATTTTTTTGGTTTAATTTTTTTAAAATAGTCTTCCATTTCTATTAATTTATTTTTATAAAATATAATCAATATTTTCAATCATAATAATTAAAATTAGTTAATAATAGAGACTTAATTTTTGTTCAAAATGAATAGAAAAATTTGAAAAATCTATTAAAACGGATAAGGTGAATACAAGTTTATCAGGGGTTAAACATAACTGTTAAGGGTTAAAATAACTTATAAACTTATATAAATTATATTCTATGGACATATTTTAAGCATATATCATATAATATTAATAAATGACCGCTTTTGATCTATTTTTCTTGATTAAAACATTGTTGTTTTAAAATTCTAAGTGTATCATATCCCTCGCCTATAAAAGAACTTTACATATCCTCTCATATCCCTAATTCAATATCCTTTTGATTCAGCCAATAACTTCGAAAATATCATTATAAAACCCCTCCTCATTTGATTTATCCTCTATTTTGATCATAAAGTCAACCTTGCAATGATTTATGTATAAACCTAAAGAGGTTTTCCTAATAAGATGTATAGTTATTTAAAAATCATTTTTGTTTAATTAGTTCTACTACCTCCATTAAATATTAATAAAGCTTTCTAAAATTATAACACTAGTATATAAAATATAATTATATGTTTTTAGTTTAATTTATTAACCTATAACTGTATCCCTATTCCATAAAATGGGAAACTAAATCATTGTTCTTATGTATAGTCGATTACCTCCTCGTGAATATATATAATTCATTTTATATCACCACATCTCATAGATGATTATAATAATGGATTTAATGTATATATGAGATATTAATTAAAAATTTATTATTATTTTAATATGATTTTTCATTTTATATAATATCATTCCATTCGTTGAAAAATGATGTTAGCGTTTAAGAGTACGTATTGATTAACACCCCACTGAAGTGATGTGATTTTCTTTCATAACCAAATCACATGGATACTAAATAAAAATTTATTTAAATAAATGATAATATATTTATAATATAATAATAATTCTATAACGATAAAATTATATTTACGTTATTTCCCTCTTGTTTGCGGAAAACTAAAAATTCTACAAATGCACACATAAGACCAACCATCTCTATGATTTTCATGTAATTCATTTTTCATATCCTTATTTATTTATTAATTTTAAAATAATAAATAATTTATAATTATTATATTTATTTCATGATTATTATTATATATATTATGTAAAATTTACCTCTTTGAACATGGTCAACAAACCAAATTGGATTTTGGAGATATGAGATGAATATCTTCAAAACATCTGATTTGAACTTAATTGATTAAGTAATTTTGAATAAAATTGTAATAAATCAATTAAAAAGAATAATATACTAGAAAATTATTCTTAATATAGTAAATAATTAATATATTTTAATTATTCATGAATATAGAAAATTTATGTGTTGAGTTGACTCTATGTAAGGGACACATTACAATAAAACCTTGTTTTATATGATTTAATGAATGATTATTTAAATCATTTTCTTCCATGTACAAATTCGTAATATAATTTTATGCATATATTTATATGGAATTAAATGATTTATAGAAGAAATTTTATGTCACTTTTGACCTTCATTCAAAAAATTTAAACAGAAATATTAAAAAATTCAAACATAATGTATTAATGAAATTGGAAAAGGAGTTTTCTATTTTGTTCTTATATCATCAATGATACATATCATAATTCTAATATTTATTTAATTTTTTGATTATATTAAAATATTTCATGTTTTATTCACTATAAATCCCTCTTATTCTTTATTATAGTTATTTTTAAAAAAAAATTTAAGTCGTATGGATATTTCAATATCCATAAATATATTCTTTTGGGTCGAAAGAATATTTTTATGAGCCTGATAATAGAGATAAATGATTTATTATATCATGATATTTTATGGTTCTTAGGTATTTTTTAGGATAAATTTTTTTCTTGATATAGATCATTATGGTGGGTGACCTAATATAAATCTCTACTGTCTTGGATAAAAGGATGGAGTTAACTGATTATGTTTCCCCAAAGAGATTGTTGGAATTTACAGGTTAGGTTATTACATTTGTAATAGTGATATGAAAATTATGTCTCAATTTATCTATTTTATTTATCTACTATTTCTATATACTATCACATAAATCTTACTATTTTACAAGTAAATATAATGTTCTTATGTATTATTGATAGTTTATGATACTTTTAAAGGGTGAAATGTTTATATTTTCATGAGTTTTAATGATTCAAAAGATACATTTTGTAGTTTTATTTTTCCATTAATATTTGATGTGAAATATTTCATAAAAATATTTAATGAGATAAGTTGATTTAGTGGGAATGAAGACAAAAATTCAGACCAAATTTTATTTTCAAAAGGAAAATTTTAAAGAGTATTCATAGAAAAAGAAGTTTTTTTATGTCATTTTATATGTCCCTTACTGATATTTTTGTCCACATATGATGGTTTTAAATATATTTCACAGGGTTATAATGATTACTTGTGTAAATTATGAGGTAAATATTAATGAGGGGAATATTTTTTTTTTAAATGAAAACTTTTATTATTTTAGACGTTTCAAATTATAGAAAAAATAGATATTTGGTGGTATTGTCTACATTTTGATTTAATAATTATTTATGT
Source organism: Viscum album (assembly GCA_963277665.1). NCBI lineage: Eukaryota > Viridiplantae > Streptophyta > Magnoliopsida > Santalales > Viscaceae > Viscum > Viscum album. The sequence continues at coordinate 1,494,557,827 of OY728135.1, read as the reverse complement.
ATGGGTGATGGCCAAATTATAGAAAATTATAAATATAAAATATCATTGATATTGCAAGGAAATTAATTCTTATCTAAAGAATAAATTTTATAAATTGATTAAGGTGGATTCCATATAGCTGGTATCTGAGGAAATGACTACATATTTTAAAAAGATATGATTATATAAGTAAATACCCTAAAGAGATTATAATTTTTTCTTATAATGATATAGAATTGGAATATTACCATAATTATTCATCTGAAATATTTCTATTTAAAATGGTTTTCTCTATATGAGATGGGTACGTTGATGTAGGAAGTCAATAAATGTACATTATTTTTCCAAATCAGTAACCTAGAATAGTTTTTATAATAACTGATTAGTTTTTTAATATGAAGGATTAGTTAAAACGAGCTATAAATGGTGTTGGTATCCATAATAGAGAGGAAGTAGATCTTCCATAAAGGAACATATTGATATTTGAAAAAATATATGAGATAGTGGCCTCTAGTTTTCATAGAATCATATTACCTAATGATATTAGAGGGGTATATTGAATCTCTAGAAATTATATTAAATGTTATGGTTTATTTAGACCAAATAAGATAAAACGTTCGATTTATTATTTTTATAGTGAATCCAATAAATGTTTTTAAATGGTAAAGAATACTAGAGAAATATAATAGATTTACACCAAGGAAAGGGATACATTTAACAATACTTTCCTTGAGAAGTATTTTCTTGAGGTTGTTTGAATTGTTAATTTAAAAAATTAATATAATTGAGTTGTAAGGACGAAGATTTTGTTACCACCAATCAAGAAAATTATAACCGATTAGAAAGTTAATTAACAAATTTTATCTTGGTTATTATTATTAAAATTAATCAGTTTTACTGAGGATTAGAGATATTATTCTAAAGAGATTTGGCCTCTCATGAAATTTAATGTTATGAGATAATTTTTTTCTATGATGAGAAGGTAAAAATTGAGTTTTCAAATGAACACTTATTTCATGACAACAATGATAAGATATGTCTTGGTGGTATGAAATGGGAATATTACATCAAAGAAATATGATGTTTTTAAAGTCAAGTTTTTTTTGTGATAGGTTTTGTGCGGTGAATAGAATAGCAGGGAATGTATTATGAAATATTGTTAGTGCATTCTATGTGTTATGTTTGGAAATATAGATCATGATTTCAGAGAAAATTAAAATGGAGTGGAAATTCCAATTCTGATAATAACAAAATATATATTTTTAAAGGTAACCAGAAGGTATTTTATATAGATTCATATCTGAAGAATAGAATAAATGAGGGGATGCATCAAGACGATATGCATAAGGTTGTCGTGAAATCCTTTGAAACTAATTTGGTTGATTTTGGTACATTAAATGAAGTGGATACATGTACATTACTAGTTTATTTAGATTATAATAACATCTTGTTCTATTCAATTTCTAAACATTATTTAATATATGAGAAATTTTACGAAAAATTTAAATTTGTAGCTCAATAAATGATATCATGACTTTTATTAAGGAAATGTTGGGGGTAATATTAATAGAAAATAGTTTAAAACTATTTTATTATTATCTTATGTGAAGGATATTTTCTTGAAAATCATTTTGTATTTCTTATTGAATAATTTAATGTTATTCTAGGTATAGATTGGATTTCTGTTTATCATGTAAATAAATAATATAATTACAAGGAATATTCTTTTTTTTAAATGAGTTTCTATTTTTATATAATAATCAATTAAGGATTTTTATAACATATCATGTTTTTGAGAAACTATTGATAGATTTCAATTAATGTTTCAATACTCATGTTAATGAATGTAATGACATTTTTATGATTAATTATTTAATAGTAGTAAGATAATATTTTTGTGTGTTTTGTAATGAATTACATGGTATTATACCTGATTAGGAAGTTGAATATATTGTTTACTTATTTGTTATTGCTAATCTAATTTAAAAACTACCTTATGGAATGAAACATATAAATCTAATGAAAATGAAAATACAATTGTAGAAGTTTCTAGATAAAAGTTTCATTAATCCTATAACTTCACCATGGGGTGATCCTATTTTATGTGTTAAAAATAAATATGCTTCCATGAGGCCTTTCATAGATTATTAGAAATAGAAGAACATTAATTTTGAGAATAAGTATTTGTTTCATCATATCACTTACTTTTTTAATAATCATTAGTAAGATAATTATTTTTGAAGGCTGATCCCAGGTTTAGGTACCATTTTCTAAAGTTAATGGAGGTTGTCCCTAAAAAAATTACATACTAGGTATTGACATTAAAAGTTTGTGGATATTTCAATTGTGTTGAAGAATACAACATATGTATTAATGGATCTTAGGAATAAAGCTTTCCTTGACTATTTGGATTAGTTTCTGGTTTTTTTACTGATAATTTAGTTAACTCAATAGTTTTACCTTTGTGGATTTTTGATAAACTAGAAAATAAATTATTTTTTATGCCAAATTTAGTCAATCTGATTTTTTATAGAAGATTTAATTCCTTATATATATATTAAATAAATATGGAATAAAAATTGATATAATTAAAGGTAAATTGGTTGATGAATGGATTAGACTTGAAAATGTGATTGGGAATAATTGTTTTCAAGTATTATAAGGCTATTAATAGTGTTTTCCTAAAATATTATACAGTTATCTGGAACACTATATATGTTAAATTTAAAAGGTTTAAGATTCATCTAGAATAAAAAATGTGATGTATGTTTCGAGGAATTTGAAAATATATTATTGAATTTTCTATTTTTTCCTTCCCATATAGAAATACTGAATTTTTATCTACTCTAATACTCAACTGAATGTATTAATTTTTGTTTTAATACTGAATGATTGGGTAATATCTTATTTTTAATGTTAACTAAAAACTCATGATAAAAATTAACTTATGCATAAACTTTTTCTATAGGCTATAATTTTTCTTTAAAAATGCAGTGACATCATTTATATGTTGTAAAGTGTGAGGTAGAAATTGTTCATAAAAGCATGAAGTGTATATTCACTTAGAAAGAGTTAAGCATGTGAAAAAGTAGATGGTTGGGATTAACAATGGTTTACTACTACGCAATCCATTATAATTTAGGTAATGAAAATAGAGTAACTGATGCATTGATACAAAATGATAAAATTACATTAATGATACTACACCTAAAACATGATCCTTTGGTAAATGATTTAATGAATGCTAATTTAGAAAATTTTAATACCAGAACGATCTCCATTTTTCAGGTGTAAATAAAAATATCTTTATGAGATAGGATTAATCAAACTCAAAATTAATATAGTCTTTTACAAGAAAGGGTATAACTGATTTAGAATGGTATGTTTCCTGAAATTAATATTAAATAAAATAAAATTTACTTATTTAGAAATTTTTTATGGGTTTTATTTGAAACCTATTAAAAAAAACTATTTAGTGCATCTTATAGATCTTCATTTTTATTCACCCTAAAGGAACAAACAAGTATAGTGGCCTTTGAAAATATTTTTTGTGGAAATGAATAAACTAAGGTATATTTGATTTTACTATGAAATGTTTGACTTTTCATGATTTTAAAGTCAAATGAAAACTAACCATGTGGACAATTTAGACATTTCTTGTTCTAGAATGGAAATAAGTGAATATAACCATAATTATTAATATTTAGATTACTAAATACATGTTGAGGTAGTAATTTGATATGGTTAATTATTGATGTAGCGACTAAATCTATTCATTTAAATCCCAATTAAGATAATATATATTTGGATCAATAATTTAATCCTTATGCAAAAGAGATAATTATATTAATGGATCATCACTCTCCATTATATTGGATTGAGATCTCAGGTTTACCTATATTTTTTTGGAAGTTATTCAGAAGGTGTTGGGGTTCGAATTTGATTTTATTACATGATTTTATCCTTAATATGAAGGAAAGATATATTGAATGATTCAGAATTTAGAGGATATGGTTTGATATTCTTCCATGTCTTATTTGTGAATATCTGATCAAAATATATCTTTGGATGATTTTTCATATAATATTAATTTTCATTTCAATATACATATGGAAAATTTTTAAAAATTATATGGAATGTACTTTTGAATTGCAGCTTGTTGTGATGAAGTCATGGAAAGAATGTTTTTTGGACCAGAACTGGTAAAATAAACTGTTCAGAATGTGAAGATGGTTCAACAATAAATGGGGATATATAATAACATGCATAAAATATATAGAGATAAATAGGTTAAAAATATTTATTTTGAAGTATGAGATCATGTTTTCCATAAACTATATCCAAGGAAAAGTGTTATGAATTTTAAAAAAAATTGAAGTTAGGTCTGTGGTTCATTAGAATCTATGAAATATGGGAGAATATTTTTCCAATTGTCAATCAATTAGACAAGAAACCATTTTTGTCTTATGTACATGATTTATTTCATGTTTTATTGTTTATAAAATATATGTTAGATGCAACTCATGTTTTGACCGCTAATTTACATCAATTGGATGAAAACCGTTATTATGATGAAAGACTAGTATATATAATTAAATATAGATATAAAGTTCTTTAAAATAAATTTATGTACTAGGATATGGTTTTTTTTGGAAAACTCATGTGATTGAAGAAGCAGCATGAGAATTAGAGAATGCTGTGAAGGGAAAATATCACCACTTGTTTAATTAATAAATAAAATTCGAAGGATTGAATTTATAAAATGGGTAATAATTGAACAAGCCATTAAATTTTAAGATAAATAATATTCAAGCCTTATTAATTTTCATTAAATATGTTTTATAGAGTTATATTCACTATAAGAATATAATTTTTTTGTAAAAAGGGACATAATATTTATTTCTAACCAAATTGGGTTTTCATACATTTTACAGTTTTATTTTATATCATGATTATCAAATTTTAGAAATTTAATTTGATAAAATAAAATTTATTTTTGAGTTAATCTTCTATAAATTATCATTGGATGAATTTATGATAATTTTTGGAAAAGTTTATTTTTCAATCAATAGTGGGAAATTCTGAATTTAATTCAAAATTGTCTTCTTGTCTCAAGAATTTAAAAAGTTATATATTTTTTTAAATGGTTTCAAAGAAAAATTATTTCAATTATAAAATTAATTATACTATAATTTTATTTGTAATAAATTCTAACTTTTAATTTTGTATAAAAATATTATTATACATAAAAGTCATTTATCTAAAAACCCATTTTTCAGAGAAATTTTAAGATTAATTTTAAATTATTCTATAAATCTTAAACAAATTATATATTATGAAATGTATTCCATATTTACAATCATCATTATTACTATTAGGTAATAATATCAACTTACTTTTTGGTCATAATGAATATTAAAAATTTGTTACCAGAGATAAGGGAAAAATAGGTTTGACGAGGGTTAAACTAATATGATGATGATTAAAATTACCCATAAAGTTTTCTAACTTATATTTTTTTTGAAACTTTTAGACCCTTTATCATATAATATTTATAAATTTTTCATTTTAAACTACTTTTCTCGAGTATGCCTTTAATATATTTTATTCTTCTTAAAAATTTTATGTGTGTCAACTCCCTAACTTATAAAAGAGCACCACTAACCTCTCATATCCACACTTAAAGAGAATTTTTTATAAAAAATCCAAGGTAATTATAGAATAAATATTTTAAATTTTTATTATTATTCTTGAATTATGTAGTTATATTAATTATATATATATTAAGTAGATCTTAAAAAATAGACAATAATTTTATTAAACTCATTTTCTATTTGATTTTATTTTAAATTTTGATTTTATAATCGTAAAATTTTAAAATAAAAAATTAATTTCATTTTTAAATTCCTAATGAAATAATTTTCGTTGGATGATGTTTTGATAATTTTCTGAAAAATTTGACTTTCCAAAGAGTAGTAAGAAATTCATATTTTTATTGAACACTGTATTTAATTTTAAATTATTTACAATGTAAAAAAATGTTATGTGTTAGTTTTAAATTTTAATTAGTTCATTTATATTTAAAATAATTTAAATTTTCTTTTTTAACTGAATTTTATACTTTAATTTTTAATGAAAAAATATATATTTTAAAAGGCATTTTTCATAAAATTGTTTTTCCTTGTGTTCTTCCAATTTTATTTTAAATTGAATTCTTCATATTTTTTGTTTTTAATTATTCAAAATGAGATTATGTATTTTAAATTAGAGGTTTCAAATTTATTATGTAGGTTTAATTTTTTCAATATGAATAATGAACTTAGTAATTTTAATACAGCGGTAATGGGTAAATCTGGTAATTTTAGTTATAAATAAAATGATAAGAACCATTAAATTACCCAAACACTTGAATTAATATTATTTTATGAATATATATCCCCCATAACAAAAAATTATATAATTTATGATCTTTTCAGGCCACATAGACGATATTATGGCATATATAATATTTTATTTAAACAAAAATCAAACATGTCACACTTTGGTTTTTAATAAGAGTAATATTTCTAATATGGTGTTATCAAGAGGATATATTCCACTGTAAATATTATTTTGAAATATATAATATTTTTATTCAATAAGGTACTTTATTTTAGAATTTTACTGAATAAATAATTACATTAAATTATTTCCCAATGATCATATAGTAATTATTCAATTAATAGAAAAGTCAAATAAACGATATAAAAATATTGAACGTAATATACATTGAGATAATTAAATTAATTCATGAAATTTATACATCACATTGACATTTTAGGTATATTTTGAAATAATCTGTTCTAATTTTATTTGTTTTATTGATATTATTAAATTCATTGTAGTAAATAGTTCTAAAAATTAAATTTATAGATATTTTACAGTAAATATCATTTTATTAAATTATTTAAAATTCATAAAAATATAAAATTTAACCAAGTGATTATTATTAAGTTTAAAATATCAATCATGTTCCATATATGGTGTATTATTTTATAGAAAATATATTAAATTTCAAATAGTAAAAATTCCTGTCTTCTCGGTAGGAGTTGAAGGGGTTAAATAGGAGTTAAAACAAAATATATAGAGGAATAAATATATAATAAACCTATTTAATTTTAATTTAATATGATTATTTCCACTCATAATATTATTATATTAGAAATTAATCACTTTTTATCCATTTTTAATTGAATATTAATATATATTAATTTTTTATTTTGAGAAATTGCTTGAGTGCTCATCCCATCTCTTATATAAATACACATGTTCGTCTCATTGATTCAATCATAAAAACCCATTTGGTTAGGAAAATAATTAGTAACATACATTAAATTAATAAATATCATCATTATAGAGGTTTTTTTGTTTTAATACTAATATTATAGGTCTTAGGGTGTTAAGGAAATTATATTTTCTAAGGAAGATATATAATTTTTATCTGATTATTTTAGTTTTTTTATTCTTCCACATACATAAAAACATTCTCAATAATAATATTCTAATACCACCAATATTATCCATATAATAATATTTTATTATGTTAATGTCATCCCTTATATACATCTCCTCTTCCATTGAATGTGAAAGAAAACTGTCATTTGTGTTTACGGTGGACTACCACCTTCTGAACGGTCTAAATTTATTTTCCATCAAAATCTCCCATGAATGGATTATAATGATGGAATTAATATTTATATATGATATTAATAAAATATATTTAATTAATAAAACATAATATATGTTTTACCTTCTAATGTTCCATGCACTGAAAAATGATAATGTCATTCTTGCATACATGTGCACTACCACCTCTGTGAAGCAATGTGATAAATTTTTCATCACCACGTCTCATGGATGATATATATTAATATATTTATAAAACAAATGACCCATAAATATTATTATTATCATTAATTAATGATAAAATAATACATAATTTATTTCCATAATTATTGTTGAAAAATGGAAATGTTACACTTATGTGTGTACAGATTAACATCTTCATGATTGTAACATAGTTTATTTTTCATTACCATATTTCAAAATTAGTTTTAAATAATAATTTACTTATAAAAAATTTAATTATATCATGATTATAATTTTTTTAATGATTTAATAATGTCATAATTGACCATATTCAACATACTGAATTCATTTTCGACTTTGGTTGAGAATATTGTCAAAACATTTGATGTGAATTTTAATGATTATGTGATTTTATAAAACATGGAAATTAGTGATATAAAAGGAATAGTAAATATGAAAGGGAATCTTTAGAAATTATAAATTAACATATTTTTATTATTTATGAAGATATATAACTCACCTCATGAGTTGATCTCAAGGTATGAGATATTATTTGAAAAATTGTTTTCCAGAACATACCATTAAAACTATATTTTCCTTCCAAATTAATATTATTGTTTTCAAAAAATGATCTAAATAATGTGTTAATTAATATTATTTGATTTTATAAAATACCTTTTAGCTATTTCCGACTTTATAAAAAATGGTTTGAAATGAAATTTAATTATATTTTCCAAATAATGTACTTTTTGAATTTTTGAAAACAATATGAAAAGAAAGATATATTAAATAATATAAAATGAGTGGATATTTTAATTACCATAACTAATATTTTATCTGAAGATTCATTTATAATTTTATGTGATTATTTTTAAATAAAAATTTTTCCATTTACTTTTTTTTCCAAAATATTACTGTTTTAAAAAAGAAAAGGATATTTTCCTTAAAAAAGTTTTTACGTTGTATATTTTTTTGACTTATGATTATGTTATGGTTCATGGGAATTGTTATGATTATGGATAATTCCATTATAAGGCATGGATGGTTGGTTTAATTATTAACCAATTATGGTTGGTTTAATGATAAGCTAAGGATGGTTGGTTATGTTATAACTTAAAATGAATTTGGTATGAAAGTTGATCACATGGTTATTCCCTATATGAGATAGAGATATCAGATTATTTTTCTCCTTAGAGATAATGGATAAATACTATGATGGTTATTCTAATATTAACTGTGATAGGTAACACCTAATTATATAATATGGTTACACTATTTTAATGTTTAGAATCTGACCATGGAGTACTTCCATGAGTAGTTATGGTGGTTATTCTAACGATGCCCCAAGATTCCAACATATTTTATCATCGATTTCAATGTTATTTAATAGTTTTCATTGAGAAAACATTGTGTGGTTTTCCTATAGAATTTACTTATTCTATAATCACCAAGAATAATGTGTTAAGTATTTTTATATTATGAATATTATTATTTATAAATGGAAAAATATATTTATTTATTTTTATGTATGGTACCTTGATTTTTGTGATAATCCCACATTTAAAAAAACTTCAATTGGTTTTCAGGAATATTTGGGATTAGGATGTGGTCTAGATGAAAATTTTAAATATTTTTTGTAACACCCCGAGCTTCCACGATACGCTTCTCATTCAATAATGAAATAGCTTGCATTGTACGAAACATCGAGTTCTAAAACACCGCGACTAATCAAAGTAGCCGTTATGAATAGTAATAACCACTTTATAAAATTATAGATATATTATATTTCAAAATGGACTTCATTTTTGTATTCGTAATATCAAAATTATCCAAAGTTGAATTTTTTGTAATTTTCTGAGAACTTCCATTTTTTTATGAATAGTGAAAATTACATAAAAACAACTATTTTAATCAAAATAATTTATAGTGATAAATTATACTATTTAGTGGTTTTAAAGTATAATTAGAATATATTTTTACAATTTTATCCAATGGTGGTCATTAGAATTAATTTAACATTGAAATTGGACATAAACAATTGCCAATCTTTTGATATAAATTGTTTCATAAAAACACGCTATTGTTGTGACAGTGGGAATTAATTATAAAATTAATTAATGCAACTTATATGTTTGGAATTTTGTAAAATAGAAATAATTTTTGAATTTGGAATATCAATTATAGCTTAGAATGAAATTTTGGCAATGTTCTGAAAAAACTTCAATTTTTGATGAATAGTGAAACCACTAAGTGGTAGTTAAATAAATGATTTTTCTTTTAAATGAAATATTACCACTTCTATGATTTGATTTTAAAAAATCCGACATACATGGTTGTCATTAAGAAGTAAAATTTGGTTCAATGAGATTAAATTTTTTTTTGGTGAATAGTAACTTTTAAGTTCTTAATCGCGATTAGAGGTAATTAGTGTAGTTTAAGGTAAAAATAATGTTTTAATAATATGAGATGAGCTTGACACTTGTCATACTCCTATTGTATGAGTCATGGCAGACCAAGAAAATCCAAGGGTCAACTTGGGGACCCCATGGAGCCACTTTAGTTGGAAAATGACATAAATACCTTTTATTTAATGTTAAAGTAAAAAAATGACACAAACATGAAATGTTTTACTAAAACAATATTTACATGGGTTTATACAAGTCATATTTTTTACTATAAATAGTCATTGGAAAGATAAAAATATTTCCTACATCATAGTATTTTTTTTATAATTTTTAGACATTAAATAAATTAAATTATTTATGACATCATTATGATGCAGCGATGACCTCATTATTGAACGATTTTAATAAAATGAAAAGATAATGTACAATACAAGGCTTAAACCTGTCCAAAGACTATTTTATGGGTATATTTCGAACCCTTATCACCTTATCCACGAATCATATAAGTGTGGGACCTTTAGAATCCAAAAATAATTGTGTAATAATGTAAAATTTCCTTACATTCCAAGAGTGCCCCTCCTCACCTCTTATAAAAGGCCCCCACCTCTACCACCTCATTCACACTTTCAAGCCATTTGGCTAGGCCAAAATCTACCCAAATACTCTCCCAACTTCCCCCTCTTACTCCTAGAAGCCTCACTTTGTGAAGAACGCTTCCCATGGAAGCCTTTGGATCAAATCAAAAAGAGTTACCCGATTTTGAGGTAATGTCTTCTCTAATGTTGTTTTGTTTTATTTTTCTTCTCCAACCCCCTAAACTCTTTTTATTCATTTCTTTTGTAAAAAAACTAGTATCCTAAATATAATAGGATTTTGTTATAAGAAGGATTCGAGCTACACTTACACACACCTACATATAATGGTTAAAGAACATACGGTTTCTGTGGATGGCGAATTTCTGCCTCACGAAACGATGATTGTTCAACACTCATATAACACCTTCAAAGGTGGCCATTAAGATGTCACTATATTTGTATATGATATATAATATGTTTATGTTTTACTTATGCTTCTGTATTTCTCATTTATGTCATAATTTATGATTTACATTATGGGTAAAACACGATAATTTCATTTTAGGAAGTGCGGACTACCGCCCCCTCAAAGTGATGTGAATCGTTAATGCCGTATGTGGGATGTATAAAGGATTGAGTAAATGATATTATATGATATATTATACTGTAATTATATTATACATTTATATCATTATTATTTCATTCCATTAAATACTAAATAGAAATGAAAGTAGCGTTCATGCGTACGTACGACTTACCGTCTCCATGAACGGTGCATTTCATTTCTTACCTCTAAATGTTACGTAATATTATGAATGAATGTATATACTGGATATATATGATATATATGATAACTACATCATGAATATAATTATGGATATAATGGATATTTCACCACATGAACAACTTGTAATTATAAGAAGTTTATTATTGACTCAAGTACCAAAGATCGACAAAACGACCGTTATTAACTTAAATAATTACATAATGTTCATAACATTGTAATAAGTGATATAAAAAGGATAATGAAATTGAAAATGGTTCTTAATAAGGTATATATTGAATCTAGTTTATTATTCAGGAGGTTAAAGAACGGTTGAGTCAAGTCGGACACAGGGTAAGGGAATTTCTTAACCCAACTTCCATTCTTTGGGCTAATCTCCTACTTTAAAATTATGTCATGATATTATTATGTCCTATTTTGTATTTTTACATTCTTTATGTGTACCTATAGTGAATACACATAATAGATCTATTTTATTTTAAAAATTATCTTTTTAAGGACTTCGTCTCAATCTCCTTTCATTGAGGCATATTTGGTTTTGTACACAACTTTCTTTTATACGGTGCATAAACCCCTTTGACTTTTACGTTTATTCAAAAGGAATCTTTTTTATACGAAGTGTTTTATTAAACAAAAAAAATGGAATGTTTTTCTTTCCGTACTTATGCGGCGACAACGACTTCTCTGCCGCCGTGACCATTATTTGAGTTTCGGCTTCCTCTGCAAGCCATCATTTTTTTAATGAAAAATAAATACAAAGTTTTAACATTCTTTTATTTTTGTATTGAAAATGGTTTTGAAAGAGTTTTTATTATATCAATGTGGTGTATTGATATCTTGTGATTTAAATGTGGATATTTTATGTTTCCTTTATGCATGTTTTATGTGATACGATTATGTTATGGGTTATGATATGTTTAATCCTATTCATATGAGGAATGCATTGGACTTAACAAGTGACGGGTGGGGCCCGCTATAGCTCCTCGATGCATCGGTAGGTCTCATGAGACAACTAGACGTGGAATTGGCTAAGTCCCTTTCCCAATTTGATTTGTGATTTTGGCCGTGGCCTTAATCATTTTAGACGTCTTGGCCGAGACCTTGACAAAATGTTTCAGAATGTCTGGCATTATGCATTCCATCATTATGAAATTGGTTATTGATATTGCATGTGATTGTGAGACCAGTAGAATATCCATGTGAATAAGTAAATTGCATTATCTCATTTTAGTTTTTCCATATTATGTTGAAGTTCATGTTTAAAAGGCTTTTATTTTAGTTATACATTGCCTTAAATGTGGATGTTTATTTATGAAAGCTTCTGCAATATTGTTATCCTTACTGAGCATCTGAGCTCACCCCTTTCAATGTTTTAATATTTTCTAGGATGTGAAGAAGTATTTTATGAATGACCTGCAGGGATTGTCAGAAGAGGATATGAGTGTGGTCTATGGAGACTTTGTTATTAGTTTTTAACATTATGATGTAATGTAAGACTTATGAATGTATCTAGTGTTTCCAAGGCTACTAAACTAATCGGTCTTTCGAGACATGATATTTTGTGAGCATGACAATGTAACGAAGTAATGCACCGACTCTAGGTAGCTAGGGTCGGGGCATTACAGTTGGTATCAGAGGCAGTTTAGTACTAACCTTGGAAGCAAGATTTAGATAAACTCTGATTAGAGCACATAGCCCGAAGATAGACTTTAAGGATTAGTATAGAAGAACTTCCTAGAATTTTGGTATTGTAGAGATGTTGTGAGTTTTCCGAGCAATACATCCTTGTCTGGATACGAGCAGGTAGAGGCGGCTCTAGCACAGATGTATCTAGGGGTAAAACCTGAAAACACTGCTTTGAGCTATACTCGAACGGGAACTGGTGCACGACAACGGGCCTTGCTGCACTCTTGGTTACGACACTCCTGGGGGCTATGCTTTGGATAATTCTCATTTCTTTACAAACCACTATGAAGGGTTATGATTATATACTTCCTTAAGGAATTTTTTTTAAGATTATGGATTATATCCATAAAATAGTTCAATTTGTGTTAAGTGTTTCAAAAGTACGGAATTATGTATTTTGATTTATAAACTAATCTAGTTTATGAAATTGTATAGAAATGGCGCCTAGTGGAAGGAATGGAAACCTTATCAATGCACGAACTCCGTGTAGGGATTCCCCTCCTGCTCAAGATAATTATTGTGGATCTGGAGATACAACTGGTGCTGATCAACTTATTACCATACTAGGAAAACTCACTCTGGTTATAAATAATAACCTTACTCATATGGAGCACCCTGATCCGCAACGTGGAGGATCAATGTTAGACCGCTTCATGAGGCAACAACCACCAACATTTAATGGGGGTAAAAATCCGTTAGTAGCTGAGCAATGGATAAACTCCTTAGAGAAAATATTCCACTCCTTGGGGAGTAGCGAAAGGGAGAAGGTTGTCATGGCAGTTTACCACCTCACTGGAGATGTCGATCACTGGTGGTCACTGATTCAAAACACAAAGGAAGATGATGACGTATCGAATATTGAATGGAGGGAGTTCAAAGAGATTTTCTTATAAAAATACTTTCCTCGTGACCATCGAGCAGATATGGAAAGGCAATTTCTGAGTCTGAGGCAGAAGGAGGATGAGAATGTCGCAAAGTATGAGGCTAACTTTACAAGGTTAGCGAGGGATGATTCCAATTATATACGTAACCCAAGGAGTAATATTGATCGTTTCATTGATGGGTTAAAACCATTTCTCCGTCGAGCTTTAGTATCACAATCCTTCTCATCATACGAAGATATTGTCTCGTGTGCTATCAAGACAGAAATGGAATTCTCTAAGTCTTATGACAACAAAGTAAAGAAAGAGAAGAAGAGAACGGTGGAACAAGAGACAGATAAATGGAAAAAGGGAAAGAATGATTTTCTATTATGTGATAATTGTGGGAAGAATCACCGTGGTACTTGCCTAAAAGGAATGGGAGTTTGTTATAAATGTGGAGAAAAGGGTCACCAGGCTCGTGATTGCAAGGGAAAGAAAGAGGCTATCAAAGTTGAATGCTACAATTGTAGAGAAATGGTTCATTATGCAAATGAATGTCCTAAGCGTCAGGGAAACTTACCTCAGAAAAGGCCAAGGGATCAAGGACAATCTTATGCTGTTACTACAGTTGAAGCAGAATAACTAATGTATTGGTGCTTTTGAACTCATGGATTATATTCTGGTTATTAGAATAATGTGATATATATATAAGGATTGTACTGCAGTACTTGTTGATTTCATTAAGGTTTTAATATGATAATGGTAATTATTTTTTTAGTATGTGACAATAAGAGAAACTTTACATTGTTTGCGGAATCTGATAAATTGATTTTGGAATTAAGAGACCTTTTAGAGAAAGTCTGGACATGGGTATTTTATATAACTATAAAGGTTGGAGTGGATTAAGTTGATCTTTGGATAGTATTGTTTAAGGTTAAAAAATTTATGAAGATTATTTTTGGAATATTATGATATTATAGTTTTAGGAAAAGGACAACCTACAGGGTGGGGCATAACCCGTCACGTCGGACAAAGCTGCAGGAATCGAACCCACAATCATAGTGCGATAGGACTTTATTTCATACCACTAGCCTACAGGAAGTCCCTGGTTATTACAAAATAATTTACTAATCTAAATGGTATGTGTTAACATTTGGAACCTTATACAATTAGGATAAGTATAATATTTTTGAGTTCTATTATCTTTTTGAGTGAAAGATGAGTTGAAGGTTGAAACTCTAATTGTCAAGCATAAATATATATATACCTATCTCTTATTCAATGAATAAATTAATTCTTAAACTTTAGTAAGGGGATATTAAAACAAAAAAATGTGTTATCCTAATACCTTATGTCCTGTTGAACTGATGATATTTTGAATCAACATAGATTGAAGGATTTGAGGCCCTCAATTTGACCGTTGATTGTGATTGATGACCTCAATCACTCCCAACAAATATTTACGTTTTTCCTCCAATTATATGTCTCTAATTGCCACCAATGTTCTCCTAATCGAGATCATAATTGGGTGGTGACTTTTTAATTTCCCTTTCCCTCTTATTAAGGATAAATTTTATTAATCTTATTTCCGATGTGGGTTTTCCTCAAAGGTATTTTCTCTTTTCAACCTTTTATTTTCAAAGAAAAATTTCAAATTTCGAGGACGCAATTTATTGAAGGAGGGGAGAATGTAACACCCCGAGCTTCCACGATACAGTTCTCATTCAATAATGCAATAGCTTGCATTATACGCAACATCGAGTTCTAAAACACCACGACTAATCAAAGTAGCCGTTATGAATAGTAATAACCACTTTTTAAAATTATAGAAATTTTATATTTCAAAATGGACTTCATTTTTGTATTCGTAATATCGAAATTATCCAAAGTTGAATTTTATGTAATTTTCTGAGAACTTCCAATTTTTTATGAATAGTGAAAATTACTTAAAAACAACTTTTTTAATCAAAATAATTTATAGAGATAAATTATACTATTTAGTGGGTTTAAAGTATAATTAGAATATATTTTTACCATTTTATCCAATGGTGGTCATTAGAATTAATTTAACATTGAAATTGGACATAAACAATTGCCAATCTTTTGATATAAATTGTTTCTCAAAAACACGCTATTGTTGTGACAGCGGGAATTAATTATAAAATTAATTAATGCAACTTATATGTATGGAATTTTGTAAAATTTACATCATTTTTGTATTCGGAATATCAATTATAGCTTAGGGTGAAATGTTGACATTGTTCTGAAAAAACATCAATTTTTGATGAATAGTGAAACCACTAAGTGGTAGTTAAATAACTGATTTTTCGTTTAAATGAAATATTACCACTTCTGTGATTTGATTTTCAAAAATCCGACATACATGGTTGTCATTAAGAAGTAAAATGTGGTTCAATGAGATTAAAATAATTTTTTGGAGATTAGTAACTTTTAAGTTCTTAATCACGATTAGAGGTAATTAGTGTAGTTTAAGGTAAAAATAATGGTTTAATAATATGATATGAGCTTGAAACTTGTCCTACTCCTATTGGATGAGTCATGGCCGACCAAGAAAATCCATGGGTCAACTTGGGGACCCCATGGAGCCACTTTAGTTGGAAAATGACATAAATACCTTTTATTTAATGTTAAAGTAAAAAATGACACAAACATGAAATGTTTTTCTAAAACAATATTTACATGGGGTTATACAAGTCATATTTTTGACTATAAAAAGTAATTGGAAATCTAAAAATATTTCCTACATCATAGTATTTTTTTTATAATTTTTAGACATTAAATAAATTAAATTATTTATGACATCATTATGATGCAGTGATGACCTCATTATTTAACGATTTTAATAAAATGAAAAGATAATGTACAATACAAGGCTTACACCCTTCCAAAGACTCTTGGATGGGTATATTTCGAACCCTTATCAACTTATCCACGAATTATATATGTTTGGGATCTTTATAATCCGAAAAGCATTGTGTAATAATGTAAAATGTCCTTACTTTCCAAGAGTGCCCCTCCTCTCCTCTTGTAAAAGGCCCCCACCTCTACCACCTCATTCACACTTTCAAGACATTTGGATCAGCCAAACTCTACCCAAATACTCTCCCAACTTCCCCCTATTACTCCTTTAAGCCTCACTTTGGGCATAACTCTTCCCAAGGAAGCCTTTGGCTCAAATCAAAAAGAGTTACCCGATTTTGAGGTAATGTCTTCTCTAATGTTGTTTTGTTTTATTTTTCTTCTCCAACCCCATAAACTCTTTTTATTAATTTCTTTTGTAACAACAACAGTATCCTAAATATAATAGGATTTTGTTATAAGACGGATTCGAGCTACACTTACACACACCTACATCTAATGGTTAAAGAACATACGGTTTCTGTGGATGGCGAATTTCTGCCTCACGAAACGATGATTGTTCAACACTCATATAACACCTTCAAAGGTGGCCATTAAGATGTCACTATATTTTTATATGATATATAATATGTTTATGTCTTACTTATGCTTCTGTATTTCTAATTTATGGCATAATTTATGATTTCCATTATGGGTAAAACGCGATAATTTCATTTTAGGAGCTGCGGACTACCGCCCCCTCAAAGTGATGTGAATCGTTAATGCCATATGTGGGATGTATAAAGAATGGAGTAAATGATATTATATGATATATGATAATGTAATTATATTATACATTTATATCATTATTATTTCATTCCATTAAATACGAAATTGAAATGAAAGTAGCGTTCATGCGTACGTACGGCTTACCGTCTCCATGAACGGTGCATTTCATTTCTTACCTCTAAATGTTACGTAATATTATGAATGAATGTATATACTGGATATATATGATATATATGATAACTATATCATGAATATAATTCTGGATATAATGGATATTTCACCACATGAACAACTTGTAATTATAAGAAGTTTATTGTTGACTCAAGTACCAAAGATCGACAAAACGACCGTTATTAACTTAAATAATTACATAATGTTCATAAAATTGTAATAAGTAATATAAAAAAGATAATGAAATTGAAAATAGTTCTTAATAAGGTAGATATTGACTCTAGTTTATTATTCAGGAGGTTAAATAACAGTTGAGTCAAGTCGGAC
The DNA here is from genome assembly GCA_963277665.1 of Viscum album. NCBI lineage: Eukaryota > Viridiplantae > Streptophyta > Magnoliopsida > Santalales > Viscaceae > Viscum > Viscum album. The sequence goes on along the minus strand of OY728135.1, from coordinate 1,494,539,541 downwards.
ACGAGGTAAGCGAATTTCTTAACCCAACTTCCATTATTTGGGTTAATCTCCTACTTTAAAATTATGTCCTGATATTATTATGTCCTATTTTGTATTTTTACGTTCTTTATGTGTACCTATAGTGAATACACATAATAGATCTATTTTATTTTAAAAATTATCTTTTTAAGGACTTCGTCTCAATCTCCTTTCATTGAGGCATATTTGGTTTTATACACAACTTTCCTTTATACGGTGTATTAACCCCTTTGAATTTTACGTTTATTCAAAAGGAATCTTTTTTATACGAAGTGGTTTATTGACGACAAAAAGGGAATGTTTTTCGTTCCATACTTATGCGGCGACAATGACTTCTCCGCCGCCATGACCATTATTTGAGTTTCAGCTTCCTCTGCAAGCCATCATTTTTTTAATGAAAAATAAATACAAAGTTTTAACTTTCATTTATTTTGGTATTGAAAATGGTTTTGAAAGAGTTTTTATTATATCAATGTGTTGTATTGATATCTTGTGATTGAAATGTGGAAATGTTATGTTTCCTTTATGCATGTTTTATGTGATACGATTATGTTATGGTTTATGATATGTTTAAACCTATTCATATGAGGAATGCATTGGACTTAACAAGTGACGGGTGGAGCCCGCTATAACTCCTCGATGCATCGGTAGGTCTCATGAGACAACTAGACGTGGAATTGGCCGAGGCCCTTTCCCAATTTGATTTGTGATTTTAGCCGAGGCCTTAATCATTTTAGACGTCTTGGTCGAGGCCTTGACAAAATGTTTCAGAAAGTCTAGCATTATGCATTCCATCATTATGAAAGTGGTTATTGATATTGCATGTGATTATTCGACCAGTAGAATATCCATGTGAATAAGTAAATGGCATTATCTCATTTTACTTTTGCCATATTATGTTGAAGTTCATGTTTAAAAGGCTTTTGTTTTATTTATACATTGCCTTCAATGTTGATGTTTATTTATGAAAGCTTCTACAATATTTTTATCCTTACTGAGCATATGAGCTCACCCCTTTCAATGTTTTAATATTTTCCAGGATGTGAAGAAGAATTTTATGAATGACCTGCAGGGATTGTCAGAAGAGGATATGAGTGTGGTCTATGGAGACTTTATTATTAGTTTTTTAATTTATGATGTAATGTAAAACTTATGAATGTATCTAGTGTTTCCAAGGCTACTAAACTAATCGGTATTTCGAGACTTGATCTTTTGTGATCATGCCAATGTTACGAAGTAATGCACTGACTCTGGGTAGCTGGGGTGGGGGCGTTACATTTTTCAAGAAATGAAATATTTAATTTATTTTTCAATTGTTTTATATAGATAGAAAATGGATAATGAGTATAATTTTACACTTCTACTGTATGAGTTTTCTATGTAATGTGTTTTCATAATTCTCTAAAACAGTAATCCTAAATGACCATTAAGAATGAACGATAGTGAATTATAGTCTAAGGCCACTAGAATATGTAATGTATAAGGTCATGTATTAATATTTCACTCAAAAAATACCTTCCCAAATCCTATTGTTGAATATCATACCATGTCTTATAGCCCAATGTTTTATTGGAAAACCAATATAATAATACTGTAGGTATAATCCTAAAGATGTTGTCTGAATAAGAGGAAGAGAACTTAATATATTTTCTTTATATTATTTCATCTTGTAACACTGGGAAATATTCTTAAAACATACTAAAATAATGTCACATACATATTTCATATCAATATATATTTATATTTTAATGGAATAAATTATATCATTATGAATATTCTATCAAATGGGAAAATATATTATTGTTCATGTGGACAGCGGACTACAACCTTGTGAACTGATTTAATTAATTTTCCAGCACTACATGACATATATGGTTATAATTATGGATTTAATTTATATTTATGATATTAATATAATTTTTATAATTATTAAAACATAATATATCATTTTTATTACCCTTTCTTCCATTGAAAAATGATAACATTGCCCGTGTATTTGTGTGGATTACTACCTCCAAGAAGTGATGTGGTTCATTTTTGATGATCACATCACATAGATAAAATATGTTTTAAGGAATAATATTATATTTAGGATATAATAATAATTATGCAAAGATTAATTGATACTTACCTTCTTTCCTTAATTCACTTTGAAAAATGAAAACATTACTCTTGTGTAGGCTGGACCCATTGTCTCTACTATTGTATCATCATTCAGTTTTAATAACCTTGTTTTTGGGTTAGTTTTAAAATTATATTTAATTAATTAAAATCATAATTATGTAATTATTATTATTCTATATATGATTCAATAATGACCACTTTAACCATTTTCTACTTACCAATGTGATTTTGGACATATGAGATGAATATCGTCAAAAAATATTATGTGAACTTAATTAATTAAGTAGTTGTGTATTATATGGTAATAAATATAATAAAATGAATAATAAACATGAATATTTTTTTAAATAAAGAAAATAATTTAAATAAAATTATTATTCCAAAAGATAATTAATGTACACATTGAGTTGTACTCGATGTAAGATACATTGGACTTTAGACCGCTCATTTTAAACGTTTTAATGATTTATGTTCTAAATATTTTTCTTCTATGTCCATATTCTTAAAATTACTTTTTTGATTTCATTTTATGAAATTTAATGAATTATAAAGGAAATTTAATGTCAATTTTTACTTTCTTTCAATTGTTTTAAAAGTAATCGTTTTATATATTTTGAATAGAACATTTTGATGAAAAAGAAACAAGGAATGATCTATTTCAACATATATGTTTTCGATAGTTCTTTTGGCTATCATAACTGTTATTTTATTATTTTTATTTCTTTACAAATATTCATGTTTCGTATAAATAAAACCACCCTTCCCTTTATTCATAAAATTTAAAAAATGGAATGAATATTTCAATATATGAAAATGTTAATATGGTTTAAAATAATATTTTTTTGAGTTTTATAATATAAATGAAGTATTTCATGTATTATTACAATGTGATTGTTCTTTGGAATTTTTTATGATGATGGGTGATCCATATATATCTCAGGAAGATATTTAAGACTCACATATCTCTAAAATTTATCATGTTAATATATAGAGTTAACAGTTTAGGTTTCTCATAAGATATTATTAGAATTTATAGGATAGGTTATTCAATTTTTATGGGTGATTATAAAATTGATAAGAAAATTATATACCAATTTAATTATATTATTTATCTATTATACTAATTGATTTTCATGGAAATCATATAATTTTTACAAAGTAAAGAAATGAGATTATTTTAATGGGGTGTTTATTATAATGAATCATACTTTACATACATTTTTATTACATCAGAATTGAATCATACTTATTACAACATATAACAAAACCATGGTAGGACCATATATGTATAGTGTCTTTAGAAACTGGGAAACATAAACAACTGGTTCATAAAGCATCTACATTGTCTCCCGTTTATTTCATCATATCTAGAGTAACTTATGAAATATCCTAATTAATAATCTTCTTCCTGACCTGGGGAAAGAAAACATACAAAAGGGTGAGCTCAAATTCTTAGTAAGTGTAAACAAAGGAAATATCATATTTATAAGAACATAGCATTTTGAAAATCATAACCTGCAAAAGAGATCATAATATCATAACATGGTATAAATCATAGTACTGAAATGTAATCCAAATAATCATAACATAAAACATGAAACTTTGTGGAATACACACATAATCATAGAGAATCATTTCGTTGTAGTCAAGACTCATTGCCAAGACTATCATAGCGGACAAAGTCCATTTCTGAACCGAGTTCACTCCTCGTTTCAGTACTGTTTCACTGAACCAGATTAACCTGCCATTCTAGGCATGTCTATCTCATGAGATATATATCTTTACCCAATGCATTGGAGGGAGATATAGGTCCCACCCATCTTATAGTGAACCCATTTTTATGTGTTCCACCAAATCATAAATCATACATCATAGCATAACCCATGTAATAAAAATGGGATTCTTAAACATCGTGCCATCATAACATAATCCATATAAGATAAAAGGACTTCATAAAAATAATACCATCATAACATAATCAAATCAATGTAAAAATAGGGATAGAAACAGAACCCTATATTTTCTTAAATGGAAAATAATTTTAATAAAATGCTTGAACTCCATTCTTGAGGACAATATCCTTCCTACTTCAAAAACATTTCTCCTTTTTTAAACTTTCATGAAATATTAAACTAAAAGAAGTAGATTAAAAATAAACTTGAAAACTTGTAAAGTAATCTTCATGTAAATAATGTTCTAAAATTCCATTCAGGCCGTATAAGTTAAAAAAATCTTCTCGTACTTTGGCAGAAAAAGTCAAAAAGTACCTCATACTATAAATGAAAAAAGATTCTTTTCATATCATTTACTAAAAACTCACCAATGGGTAAAATTTTATTTGAAAAATTGTAGGTGGATGTAAATAATATTACATATTGAGGAAATATCTATTTGGATGATAAATACTCCCCAGTAATTTCTGATGTATAAACAATATCAGATAAAAATGAGATTGTGATATTTTCCCTTACCTTAGGTCTGATATGATTTGTACGTGTCTGAACCTCCTGTATAATGATTTAAATAATTTTATTGACCTTTTCTAGAATCATACTATTTGTTATGATATCAAATATGGTCATATTCTTAGTTTCTTATTAGTAATATTTCATTGCTACTTGTTATTCGGGTGTTTATTGCTTTATGTTCTTATGCATGTTTTGTCGAATAAATTCTTATTATTCTTTTTAGGTTATAGATACCTAATTTAAAAAATGTTATTAGTGTAATATATATCATATTTACTCATTCAATTCATTTATATATTCATTATTCAATGAAGATCATGTACAACTAGTCGCAACACATCATGGAGACGGTAGGCCGTACGTACGCACGAGCGATGATATCAATTCCATGATCGTGGAATTGTACTGAAGTGTATGTGTACTATTTAAGAATAAATATCATTTTAAAAGAATCTTATATAGTTATTATTTACCCAATTATACCCATCCATGTATGGTGGTGGTAGAAATCTTATTACACCACGACGTGGAGACGGTATTCCGTACATACGCACACGCTGCGATTTTGTTTTCCGTAGGATGGATAGAAGGTGAAATAGAGTTGTTTAATATTTATAATAACATATCAGTATATGGGTGATATTGATTTTATTAATTCATAATGAATCAAATAAAGAAGAGGAAGTAGAATAAGAAATAAATTTTAAGGAATCGGTAACGGAAATTACCTCTTCTTTGAAGCGCCTCTTCTTAACATCCACACATGGGAACTAAAGATGGTCTTTAAAGAAGACCAGGAACTCTATGATATTTACAGGGAAGTGTAGAATATAAATTGGCAGGGTTTGGATGAGCATGAAGGTTCAAGGTGGTGTGAGGAGGAGAGAGAAGAGGTTCCCTTTTACAAGGGAGGAGAGAGGCACCTTAGGAAAAACATAAAATGTTTTTTTACTATAAAGTCATATTCAGTTTTTAATAGATCCAAATTGATTTATTTAGAAGCTAATGTGGGGATGTGTAGAAATACTCTCAACAAATATATTTAAGACAATTTTAGGTTACTACTTTAACCATATCATTTAGATTTAACTCTAAGTTAAATAATTTAACTTTTACCATGTCTTCTTGTTTTCTTACATCATATGGTCAATAAACATACTATAACAAGTAACACGATCCCCAAGTTGTTAGTTATTAATATATATAATCTTATATATGTCATTTTGATGAAACTTATATTTTTAGGAATAAAATAACAATTAATAATATAATATTTGTTTTAAAAACTATTTTATGTCAATTTTGACACTATTTGGTAATTGATTTTTGTGAAAATGATAACATCATGATTAGTCCTAAAAAAGTTAATTAAATCAATCATAATATGTCATATTAACATATAAAATAAGTGTAATTCATAAAAAGTCTCAAATAACATTTATTTGGTATTTATAACATCAATTATGTAAATATTTCCTTAATAAGGTAATTACTGCATCATTATAGTGTCAGAAATAAATTAAATTATTTAATGTCAAAAATTATAAATGAAATACCATTAGTTATGAAATATTTTGAGCTTTATAATTAATATTTATAGTCTAATTTATCTTATGTATAACCCTACATTAAAAATGTTTTTATTTATTAAACATTAATTTTAACTATTTTAACACTTCTTTAAATAAAATAATAATAAATGTCCTAATCTAATTAAAGTGGACATAAAGGGAAATATTTTATTCCTAAGGTTTCTTTTGGTCGAATTATACCTATCCAATAGAATTAGGACATGTTTTAGGGTAATAATAATATCATTTGTACCCTTAATTACCCTATTTACTTTTAACCGTGGTAAAAACAAGTAAAAAGTTACAATTCACCAAAAATTATTTTTATCTTACTGAACCACATTTTACTCCTTTATATTAACTATGTGTCTCGGATTTTCAAAATTCCACTCACAGAAGTGGTAAAATTATGTTTTATGGAAATTTCCAAATTCATCTAGGAGGTGGGTAAACGACGGTGAAAAGTTCAATAAAATTTTTATATATCTTAAATTATTATAAAATGACTCCAATGAATTACATTGAAATTATATAGGTATTATGTTTCAATTTTGACATGAAATAAATTTAAATAAAATAAATAATTATTTAAATAAAATTTGTTTTTTAAATAGTAACCAAGTGTTTTCACTATTCATCAAAAATTAAAAGTTTTTAGAAAAATACCAAAAATTCACCCTAGGCTAATTTTGATATTTCAAATCCAAAAATGAAGTCCATTTTGAAAGATAAAATTTATAAAATTTCAATAATTGGGTATTACTATTCATAACTGCTAGTTTATATAATATTTTAATAACATATCTTTGTTTTGTGAAACTCAATATTGCGTACAACATAAGCTACCGATGAAGGTTTCTCTTGCGTGTAAAACAAGCCAAGACAGTGGTGTGTGTAGTGAAAGATTCCTTTATATAACATTATACATAAAAACAAAATATTTCTCATAATATCTCAGGTGTTACATTCTACCCCCCTTAAAATGAATTTCTCCCTCAAAATTTGTCACTTTGTAAAAAACATATGAGGATACCTCTCTCTCATCATATCCTTAAGTTCCCATGTAGCTTCTTCTAATTGGTGGTTCCTCCATAAAAATTTCACCAAGAGATTGGTCTTGTTCCGTTGGGCTTTTTCATTACGATCCAGAATCTCTCTTGGTTGTTCTTCGTAAGAAAGATCTTACTCCACTAGTACATCTTATGAGCTGAGTACATGTGAAGGATTGGGAATGTACATTCTCAGGAGAGATACATGTAACACATCATGATCTTGAGAGAGATTCGGTGGAATCACCAATCAGTGAGCTACCTTCCCAACACGATCTAGTATTTTAAAGAGACCAATATACCTAGGGCTCAACTTTCCCTTCTTTCCAAATCTCATTACTCTCTTCCAAGGAGATATTAGTAAGAACACTTTATCACCCACTTCAAACTCTAGGTCTTTTCTTCGGTTGTCGGTATAACGTTTTTGTCGACTATGAGCTGCTCTTATGTGTTGTTGAATGGATCTGACCTTTTCTTCTATCTCATCAACAAGATCAGGTCCGAGTAGCTTTCTTTCCGCAACTTCAACCCAACGAGTTAGAGTCCTGAATTTCTTTCCATAGAGATCTTCATAAGGAGCCATCTGAATACTATAGTGAAAACTATTATTATATGAAAATTCCACCAAAGGTAGGTGTTGATCTCAACCACCTTTGAAATCCATAGAGTAAGCTCTTAACATATCTTCGAGAGTTTTAATTGTTTTCTCGGACTGACCGTCTTTCTGAGGATGATAAGCAATGATGAAACACAACTTTGTATCTAAAGTATGCCGAAGTATTCGCCAGAACATCGAGGTAAACCTCAGATACTGATCAGATATAATATAAAAGTGGTACTCCATGCAATCTTACCACTTCCTTCACATATATCCGGGTAAGCTGATCCAGAGATAAATCTTCTCTAATAGAAATTAAGTGTGCCGACTTTGTAAGATTATCAACTATGACCTATATAGCATTATTGATTTTGGATGTTTTAGGATGTCCAGTGACAATGTCCATAGTGATGTTTTCCCATTTCCATTCTGGATTCGGTAATGGTTGTAACATCCCCTTAGATTTCTGTCTCTCAGCTTTAACTTATTGACAAACCAAGCATCGAGAGACATATTCAGCATCATCTCATTTCATTTCATCCCACCATAATTACTCCTTCAGGTCCATATACATCTTCATGCTTCTAAGATGAATAGTGAATTAAGAACTATGAGCCTCATCCAATAGCTCATTCTTTAATTCTGGGATTGGAGGTACACAAACTCGATTCTTGAACCTTATTATCTCATCACAATCAAGGTTGAATTCCGAAACATTTCCCACCATCATTTGTAACTATACATCTTATTCTTGTGCCTCTTTTATCTTCACATGTATAGATGGTTGAACATTATTTTGATAAAGATAAGGTTTTCAAATTCCATTATAATTCTAAGATCCATCCTTTGTAAATCCATAAATATTGGATCTTTTTTTATTCTCATCATGGATAAGCTAGCATGGTCTTGTTGAATTAATGCGTCTTCCACCTTGTTTGCTTTCCCAGGGTGATAATGAATTGAGAAATTGTAATCCTTAATCATCTCTAACCATCTTCTTTGGCACATATTCAGATCCTTTTATGTGAAAATATACTTTAAACTTTTATGATCAATATAAATATCACACCTTTCACCATAAAGGTAATGCCTCAAAATCATTAATGCAAAGATTACCGCATCTAACTCCAAATCATGAGTTGGATAATTATGATCATGAATTTTCAACAGTTGTGAGGCATCAGCTATCACCATATCATTTTGCATAAGAACACAACCCAATCCCTTCTTGGATGAGTCACTATAGATCACAAACCTTTCTCCACTACAAGGCAGTGTGAGCACAGGTGCACTGGATAACCTTCTTTTTAACACCTTGAAATTCTCTTCACAGTCCTCCATCCAAATGAACCTAACTCCTTTTCGAATCAACCTGGTGAGTGGATTAGATAATCATGAAGAATACTTCACAAAACTTCGATAATATCTAGCCAATCCAAGAAAACATCAGATCTGAGTTACTATTTTTGGTCTCGACCATCTTTTGATAACCTCTGTCTTTGATGGATCCACGGATATCTCCTCTTTTGAGATTATGTGACCCAAAAATGAATCTTTTTTAAGCCAAAATTTACACTTGGTAAATTTGGTATAAACAATCACTTTTCTCAGGGTTTTTAATACAATTATCAAGTGATATTGATGTTCTTCCTTGCTCTTTGAATAGAAAAGAATATCGTCTATAAAGACTACGGAAAACTGATGAAGATTGTATCTAAATACTCTATTCATCAGATCCATGAAGATAGCAGGGGAATTAGTAAGACCAAATGGCATCACTATAAATTCATAGTGTCCATACCTTGTACGGAATGTCATCTTTGGTATATCCTCACTTTTGACCCTTAATTGATGATACCCTGAACAAAGATCAATCTTGGAAAAGTATTGAGCTCCAAGTAGTTGGTCAAATAAGTCATCAATTCATGGGAGAGGATATTTATTCTTGATCGTGATCTTTTTAAGTTCTCAATAATCAATGTAGAGTCTCATTGATCCATCTTTCTTCTTAACAAACAGAACAAATGCTCCCCAAGGAGACACACTAGGGAGTATGAATCCTTTATCAAGACTCTCATGGAGTTGCTTCTTCAATTCCTAAAACTAAATTGGGGCCATTCTATAAGGTGTCTTTGAAATAGGCATAGCACCCGGTATGAGTTATATTAAAAACTCAACTTCACGATTTGGTGGGAGACCTGGAAATTCCTCCAGAAAGTCATCATCAAACTCTCGTACAATGGGTGTATTCTTAATCGTGAGTTTCTCTCCAACCATTTGAGATAAATAACCTTCATTTAGTGGAATAAAGACCCATAAGATGGAATAAATTTCCACTGGAAGGTTATGTTCATCCTTTCATCGATAGACGATCATAGATTGTTCTGGAATATAAAATGTGACTTCCCTTATTTGGAAATTGATATGATCTCCATATAAAAAATCCAATACATGCCAAGAATCACATAACATTCCACTATAGGAAGGATCACAAGATTTGTAGGAAGCACTTTCCCACAAAATTCAACCGAAGAAGAGTTATAAACATTTGATGCGACTATTGTTCCATTAGGGGTTGTCACAGCTATCTCAAAATCTAATTGTTGAGGTAATACGATGATACACTTAGAAAATTCTTCAGAAATAAATGAGTGGGTGGATCCAGAATCAAATAAAACATTTTCTACTTTAGAGTGGATGGTAAGTGTACCTTTCACCACTTCGTTATTGTACACCACATCGCTGATAGAAATTGCATGTGACGTTCCTTGTATTTAGCCTTAAGTGTTTGTTGACATCGATCATCATAAAAAAACCCTTGGATTAGGGCATTGATTAGAATAATGCCCCATTTCTTTCCACTTGTAACATTGAAGTGTAGGAGGTGCACTCTGTGTAGCGTTTTCTTTGTTCCCATCAATAGACATCTTCTTCCCATCATTGCGGAATTCCAATGCCTGATGAAATTATTTTCCACATTTGAAACATTTACTTGTCCCTTTAAGACAACTTCCTCCTTGTTTCTTTCCAAACATTGAGCATTAGGGAAAACTCATCTTCTTTTCAGTGTGCTTATTATATTTTCCTTTTAATTCCATTTTCCTCTTCTCATCAAACTTATATGACTGATGGGTTACTCCAATCTCCATCTGAACCTTGAGAGCACATCGAACGATTTCCTTGTTGCTATTGAAGTCCCTTATTGTTAACACCCTTTGAAGACTTGGTTTTAAGCCACTAAAGATCAATCTATCTTACTCTCAGGTTGGATAATAATCCCAGAAGCGTACCTTTCTAGTCTTGTAAAATTTGCTTCGTAGGTACCAATAGATTCATCATTCTTTTTCTTTTGTTCAAGAAACTCCTTCTCTATATTTGTTCTAAGAATAAGAGGGAAGTACTTATTGAAAAATAAGTTCTTGAACTCATCCCATTCCATGGATTCAATGTCATCCCTTTGCCTCATATTCTTGATAAGATTCCACCATTGATCAGATTTACCTTCCCAATTATATACTGATAAGATGACTTTATCGTGATCAGAACATTGAAGAACTGAAAATATCTTTTCAGTGGTACTGATCCACTGTTCATACACTAATTGATCAGTAAACCCACTGAATGAGGGTGGATGCGGCCTCATGAAGGATTCAACAGAATGTTGCTCCTTCCTTTGCTCATTTGGAAGTACTGCATGATTCATAGCTTGAGAATGTTGTGTGATCATGGCTACAAGATTTTTCATTCCATATCCCATAATGTTTGGTTGCTCAGGGGGACAATCATTGCATTTCCTGTCAAATTCAGAATTTACACAGTTCCTTCGGGTTCCAGCCATTGACTAAAACCAATAAGCATAGTGTGAGAAACACTAATCATAATAGTAAAACCACATAATAAAAAATAAAATTTCATGCTTTAGGTATTATCATAGGTTATTCATGGACATTTCTGAAACACTAAGATTTTGTCCTATGCTTAGACATATCCTTAGGGTTCTTACTAAGGATTTCACATCCTAGTTTCCAAAGGTTGACTATAACGTCCCTCCGATACCAACTATAAGGACCCATACATTACATACATTGTTTTTAATTCAGAATTGAATAATACTTGTTACAAAATATAACAAAACCATGGTAGGACCGTATAGGTATAGTGTCTTTAGAAACTGGGAAACATAAACAACTGGTTCATAAAGCATCTACATTGTCTTTTGTTTATTTCATCATATCTAGAGTCCCTTTTGGAATATCCTACATAAAAACCTTCTTCCTGAACTGGGGAAAGAAAACATACTAAAGGGTGAGCTCAAATGCTCCGTAAGGGTAAACAAAGGAAATATCATATTTATAAGAACATAGCATTTCGAAAATCATAACCTCCAAAAGAGATCATAATATCAAAACATGGGATAACTGATAGTACTGAAATGTAATCAAAATAATCATAACATAAAACATGAAACATTGTGGCATACACACATAATCATTGAGAATCATTTCTTAGTAGTCAAGACTCAATTCCAAGACTATCTTAGAGGACAAAGTCCATAAAAAACCAAGTTCACTCCTCATTTCAGTCCCGTTTCACTGAATCGAATTAACCTGCCATTCCAGCCATGTCTATCTCAAGAGATATAGATATTTACCCAATGCATTGTAGAGAGATATAGGTCCCACCCATCTCATAATTAAACCATTCTTATATTTTCCACAAAATCATAAATCATACATCATTGCATAACCCATGTAATAAAAATGGGATTCTTAAACATCGTTCCATCATAACATAATCCATATAATATAAAAGGACTTCATAAAAATAATTCCATCATAACATAATCAAATCAATGTAAAAATAGTGATAGAAACAGAACCCTATATTATCTTATATGGAAAATAGTTTTAATAAAATGCTTGAACTCCATTCTTGAGGACAATAACCTTTCTACTTCAAAAACATTTCCCCTTTTTTAAAATGACATGAAATATTAAACTAAAAGAAGTTGATTAAAAATAAACTTGAAAACTTGTAAAGTAATCTTCATGTAAATAATGTTCAAAAATATCATTCAGGCCGTATAAGTTAACAACACATTCTTCTCATACTTTGGCCAGAAAAGTCAAAAAGTACCTCGTAATAAAAACGACAAAATATTCCTTTAATATATTTTACTAAAAAATCACCAATGGGTAAAATTGGATTTAAGAAATTTTAGGTGGATGGAAATAATATTCAATATTGAGGAAACATGGCTGTGGATGATAAATATGCCCCAGTAATTTATGAAGTATAAATAATCTCGGATAAAAATGAGATTGTGAGATTTTCCCTTTCCATAAGTCCAATACGCTTTGTATGTGTCTGAACCTCCTGTATAATGATTTAAATAATGTTATTGACTTAATCTGGAATAATACTCACTGTTATGATATCATATATGGTCATATTATTATCTTCTTATTAGTAATATTTCATTGCTACTTGTTATTCGGGTGTTTATGGCTTTATGTTCTTATGCGTGTTTTGTCGAATAAATTCCTATTATTATTTTTAGTTTATATATACTTCATTTATAGAATTTTATTAGTGTAATATATATCATATTTACTAATTCAATTCATGTATATAATCATTATTCAATGGAGATCATGTAGAACGAGTCGCATCACATCGTGGAGACGGTAGGTCGTACGTACGCACGAGCGATGATATCGTTCCCATGAACGTGGAATTGTATTGAAGTGCATGTGAACTATTTAAGAATCAATATCACTTTACAAAAATGATATATAGTTATTCTTTACACAATTATACCCATAAAATTATGGTTATGGAAGAAAACAAATTACACCACGACGTGGAGACGGTATTCCATAAGTACGCACGCGTGTTGATTTATTTTTCCATACGAGGGATAGAATGTGAAATTGGGTTGTTTCATATTTATAATAACATATCAGTATATGAGTGATACTGATGTTATTACTTAATAATGAAACAACTAAATAAGAGTAAGTAGAAGAAGAAATAAATTTGAATGAATCGGTAATGGACATTACCTCTTCTTTGAAGCGCCTCTTCTTAAGCTCCACTTAGGGCACTAAAGATAGTTTTGAAAAAGACCATGACCTCTAATATGTTTCTAGGGAAGTGGAGAAGAGAAATTGGTAGGGTTTGGACGATCTTGAAGGCACAAGGTGGTGTGAGGGGGAGAGGGAGGGGTTCCCTTTTATATGGGAGGAGAGGGGCACCTTAGGAAAAACCTAAAATATTATTTTATTATAAAGTCATATTCGGTTTTAATAGCTCCAAATTGATTTATTTTGAAGATAAGGTGGGTATGGGTAGAAATACTCTCAAAAAATATATTTTAGACAAGTTTAGGTTACTATGTTAACCTTATCAATTAGATTTAACTCTAAGTTAAATAATTTAACTTTTACAGTGTCTTCTTCCTTTCTTACATCATCTGGTTAATAAAATTACTATAACAAGCCAAACGAACCCCATTTTGTAAATTATTAATATATATAACCTTATCTAAGTTATTTTTCCAAAACTTAGATTTTTTGGATTAAAATAATAATTAATAAAATAATATTTGTTTTAAAAACTTTTTTATGTCAATTTTGACACTATTTAGTAATATATTTTTTTGAAAATCATAACAGCATGATTAGTTCTAAAAAAGTTAATTAAATAAATAATAATATGTCATATTATCCTATTATATTAGATTAATTCATAAAAAGTCTAAAATTACATTTATTTGGATATTTATATCATCAATTATGTTAATATTTCATTAATAAGGTAATTACTGCATCATCATTGTATCAAAAATAAAATAAATTATTTAATCTCTAAAAACTATAAATAAAATACGATTAATTAGGAAATATTTTTATCTTTCTAATTAATATTTATAGTCGAATCTATCTTATGTATAACCCAACATTAAAAATGTTTTTATTTATTAAAATTTGATTTTATCTATTTTAACACTTCTTTAGATAAAATAATAATAAGTGTCCTAATCTAATCCAAGTGGAACTAAAGGGTAATATTTTATTCCTAAGGTTGTTTTTGGTCGAATTATACTTATCCAATAGAATTAGTACATGTTTTAGGGTAATAATAATATCATTTTTACCCTTAATTACCCTATTTACTTTTAACCGTGGTAAAAAAAAGTAAAAAGTTACTATTCACCAAAAAATATTTTTATCTTATTGAACCACATTTTACTCTTTGATATTAACTGTGTCTCCTTGATTTTCCAAATTCCACTCACAGAAGTGGTAAAATTAAGTTTTATGTAAATTTTAAAATTCTCCTAGGAGGTGGGTAAAAGACGGTGAAAAGTTCAATAAAATTTTTATATATCTAAAATTATTATAAAATGACTCCATTGAATTACATTGAAATTATATAGGTATTATGTATCAATTTTGACCTAATATAAATTTAAATAAAATTAATAATTATTTAAATAAAAGTTGTTTATTAAATAGTAACCTAGTGTTTTCACTATTAATCCAAAATTAAATGTTTTTAGAAAAATACCAAAAATTCACCCTAGGCTAATTTCGAAATTATGAATTCAAAAATGAATTCCATTTTAAAATATAAAATTTATAAAATTTTAAAAATTTGGTATTACTATTCATAAAGTATAGTTTATATAATATTTTAATAACATATCGTTGTTTAGTGAAACTCGGTATTGCGTACAATGCAAGCTATCGAGGAAGGTTGCTCTTACGTGTAACGTAAGCCAAGACAGTGTTGTGTGTAGTGGAAGATTCCATTATATAATATTATACATAGAAACAAAATATTTCTCATAAAATATGGGGTGTTACATTTATGATACTAATTAAGGGTGAACTGTAAAAATTTTCTTAATTTTTTCATGATTACAAAGAATTATTTATGAGTTTTACTTGATACATCAAGATTTCTTATGAGATATTCTTTAAAATGATTTAATAATATAATTTTATTTCTTATGTATGAAAATGTGTATTTTTATCTCAACATTTAATTTCAAAAAGGAAATTTTTCAATAATATTGAAAGAAAAATGGGTTTATTTCTTTTTATATGTCTCTTACTATGTTTTATTTTCTCATCCTATATTTTACGATTTTTCCCTATGTTTTAAGGATAAGTAAGGACATGAATCAGTTCAAGAATAATTTATTTAATATATTTCATGGAAATAAAACATGTATTAAAATAATTTTTCTTTTTATTTTGGACATATTAAATACTAAGTGGTATTGTCTACTATGTAATGTAAGAATTATTTATGTGAAGGTGGTGAACTATTTTTCTAAAATTCTAAATCTAAAAGATATATTATAATTCACAGAAACAAAGTCTTTTTTAATGAATTTATTTTATTTATTTTTTAATGTTGGTTTATTATAATAGATAAAAAATATTTCACACATAAACCAATAAATTCCTGGGAATCAGAATCAAATGAAGAAAAATCACCAATAATCAGAGGCTCTAACTAATGGGGTCAACTATGACATATTGGAAGGCATGGTTTGTTAGAAAGAAAATAATGTTTATAATTTTAGTATCTCTCTCAGTCTTTCATAGGTCCAACAATACTTCTATTGGAACTTTCATACCACATGAACACATTTTGGAAGCTCCCACAGTCTTCCTTATAAAATGTCTCTCAACCCCATGGATAACACATCCTAGATAGTCCATAAAAAGGATATTTTTCGATTTTATAAGACCCCACATACACACCAAATGTATCCCATGTTTCTTGTAATTATAAACACATAAAACTTTTTAATTTTTTAATTTTATAAACAAAATATTCAAACAATAATAAACCTCCCACCAAAGGTTAAACAAACTTTTAATGAAACTGTTTTAAATCGATTTAAAATCACAAATCCTACATAAGGATTTTTTTAAACACATCACATGCATTTAATGCGTATACATTGGAAATTACCCTTTAAAAAATATAATTTCCCATACAAACCACTAATTACCCCAATAATGGAAAATTAATCATTTATAAAATAATCCAAATTCAATTTTATAAAAAAATTTAATGAAGAATAAAAAGTTATCCAATGAAAATAACCCTTAAATAGATTCCCATTTTAATAAAATAAATTTGTTTTATTCATTGAAACAAAATATAACTTAAATTGAAGGAGAGATATCCCCACACACTAAAACCACCAAAGAACTAAATAAAACCAAATCCCACACATTTATATTTGAAAAAAATTAAATATGGTGTTTCAAAAATCAATATAAACAATTTAATAAAGAGGGAAAAAAATTGGAGGTTGAAAAAATAAAGAGTAAACTATATTAAATTTTTCTAAAATACCATTAATTTATGGATAGTCCAACAATATATTGGAGTAAGTAGCTCAGATTATAAGGGATAGAGTTGTGAACATGATTGGGGATGTGGTGTTAGTTTTTTTAAGAGTCATGTAATGTAATTTTGGAAAAAGCTTAAAAAAATTAATGATACAGAGAGACTCCATGGTTTAGCCACATGATTACGAAAACCTAGTGGCTATAATGTAGAAGCCACCACCTTACCAAAACAAACTCACATATTTTTCAATACACTAACAGAGATTGAAAAAAATAATTCATGGCATGAAATCCCCCATCGTCCCCTGAAATCATTTCCCACTTAGCCAGTTTTATGGCTACCAATAAGTGGGTGTCAACCATGCTCAAGGGCCTGTTACCTCCAAAATTGTGGCTTTTGTCATCTAACACACAAAACTCCAAGAATGGATAAACAAAAAATATCCAAATAAAGCTCAAAATAAAATGTAACAATTAATTTATGGGTATCACAACTCTCCCCACCACTAAACATTATTCACAATAAATTATATAAGAATCCTCAAATGAAAAAAAGTGTTTCAAATTCTCAATCACTAAAAATTATTTATCCTTGTCTTGTATATATAACCACCACACTGTTGGAATAAAGGCTTTTCTTTTTAGGAAATGGGATATGGTTTTCATTTTTTGTCAATACATATAAAGGAAGATCATGGAGTATCTTTAGGAATAGAGAGATTGAATGAAAAGGGATCTTATAGTTCAAGCTGAAAAAAGTTTTGAAGGTCTACATGAGTTATTTTTTAGGAAGTATTTATTAATTCTGATGGTTTTCTCTATGATTATGAAGAACATCTCGAAAGTTAGTTTTATGGAATCAACATTTCATAAATATAGTAAAGACATGGATTTCGCAAAGCCTATAATTACGATGATAAAGATAAGAAGCATCGTGAATAGGGACGATGTTTCATTACGATTAAGAAAAGATGTGCATCATGACTGCATGATGTTTTGAGAGAAGCTTCCACCACTACGACATGCACCACAAACAGTGAAATTCATTAGAACATCATTAAGGGAGGAGCATTGCGAAAGTGTTTTTTAAAGATTATGAAATCATGCTAGAGGTGGTGGAACTTTGCGAATGACTGAGCCGTTATATAATAGGTTACCCCAATTCACTAAAAATTAAAAATTGCATGGACAATTTTGAATCGCATTGATTTCTCAAAGCCATGAGAGCTCCATGAAACATATATTCCATGTGAGCTTCAACATTGTGAAAATTTTACATTAGTCTTGAGATATGGTAATGATTTTTATAAATGTGTTCTTTGTGATGATGGGGTATTCTTCATTGACTTAGTGAGCTTCACGATGGAAGGTTGTTCCACAAAGGTAGAGGTACTTCACAAAGGTAGTATGTTCCGCGAAGGTTGGGGTGCCTTAAAATGGAGTATTCTTCATGAAGGATCTTCATAAAAGGTAGTATTGAACAGTATCTTAATGTGTACAGAGCATTCAAATATCATCAACTCAATTAAATGGTGAAAGAAGAGTCTCATGGTATTTCAGATACAAAGTCATTAATTCCATTCCATTGAATTGACCTTGATGTTGATAAAAATATTTTGACTTCACTAAATTTAATGAGCTAGGGGAGTCAAAAAATGTTTTCTGAGGGACATAGTGATCTGTCCCAAAAATCTTGTAAATGAAGTGATCCTAGAATAAAGTTATTTTGTAGGTACTTTGTATTCCATGACTAGTGATAATTAGTGGATTTAGGTAAGACCTAAAATCTATCGGCATATGCTCCTTGGACTAGCATTTAGTCGTGAGCCAATTAAAAATTATTGTGTTGTATTACTGCATGTGATTGTTTTCATTCATTCACATTACCATCAGATAGGTTTAACAAGTTCCTATCAATGTGGTAACAAGATCCATCATTTTCGAGATAAATATTTGACACCCTGATTCATCCCTCCTCTCTATGGGTGTTCTGGAGTCCATCAAACACATACAAAGAAAACATACCAAGAAGATTTATTTACCATAGTGAACATTGTTATGATAATATATGACTTGAATAGGTTTCTCCACAAAAGATGTTCCATGAACAAACTATAAATCCCCCCCATACTCTGTCACATGAGATGGGACTAGACAGTACTTCATCAGTTGGAATATATGAAAAAAATAGATTGAGGTTAGTTTCCGTCAAAATTCTAACTAATGGCCTATATTCCAGAGAAGATCCATAATCTAAAATATCATGGAATAACATTGTTCCACATTTCCCAACATTCCTATGTTATTTTGTCACGATTGATGGATACCTACATAAATAGCTAATAATTAACATCAAACTCTAAAGGAAACAAATATTATCATCATATGACCTTTAAAAAATCCAATCTATTTATTTCCACATTGGAATCAACTTCACTATCTCCTTCATCACGTGGATGAGACTTATCCCCAAAAAGTAATGTTCACCCAACATAACCCAACATGGGGTAAACCAACATCGCTTCCCATATAATTCCTAAAAATATTCCATATTTAATGAGGCTTGGTAATTATTTTTATAATAAAACCCAATCAATGATAGATACATCTCCCATTTAACCATGAAGTAAAAAATGAACTCATGAATCATATCCTTAATAATCTAGAAGACACACTCAGTTTTTTCCATCCTTCTGTGGATTATATTTTGTTATTAACATTATTTGGTTTTCTATGTTTTCATATAAAATATTACAAAAAGAAGAAGTAAAATAGTAATACTGGTTGGAAATTTTCAATGATGGATTTAAATGATGCCTAAAACCCCTCATTTATAAAATTTCTGAATCTCCTCTACCATCATTGACTCCCTAATAGAAATGAAAATTGGTGACTTAGTCTACCAATCTATAATCATCAAAAAAAAATTTTACACATGTAGTTTGAGGTAAAATAAACAAATAGTACATGGGGATATTATCCCACTTCTATAACATAATGGTAAGTCGCTAAAGAAAATCATATGGCCTCTGATTCTTAGTTTTTATCCTCTCTAAGGTAAAATTTCAGGATAAAAAATCACCAAATGATCATCACTTCTCAGGACACCAGAATAATCTCCATAGAAAATAAACCATCGTGGTATCCCCTAGGTGAATATCTTAGACATAATAATTTCTATCATACATTACCATTTACATCAGC
Organism: Viscum album; assembly: GCA_963277665.1. NCBI lineage: Eukaryota > Viridiplantae > Streptophyta > Magnoliopsida > Santalales > Viscaceae > Viscum > Viscum album. The sequence continues at coordinate 1,494,519,129 of OY728135.1, read as the reverse complement.
ATCAAAGGAACCACCATCTATATTCGAAATAAGCGGTTATCATTGGGAGACCACAACCCATCACTCGAGGTCTCGTTACTTTTTAAAAAAATTATAATCTACAAGATGTTAGAGTAAGATGATTTCCGACACAGAATCCAATCAACATGAATATGATCGAACTGAACACTATTCAAGGACAGTCTCAATCCATCCCAAAAAATCTCCAAACTCAGATTTATAAATAAACACATCAGACTCTACTACTCTAATGATTCCTTATCATCCTTGATTAGTAACTTTCTACTCAATTAATCAAAAAACACATTCCCCTATCCAGAGGTATAAGTGATGTTAGAATATATGTTTTGAAGATAATCCACCCAACATATTGACCTATAGTTCAAGTCCCTTTAGGTGAAGATTTACATTTGGGCCTTATTATGTGATTAAACTCCAAACAACTCCTCAAAGAGGAAGTGGAATCATGTATTCAACACATGTGTCACTACTTCTAACTCGAGGTCATGGTGGGTAACTCAACTCATTAGAGAATATCTAAAGAGATTAAAAATCTACCACATGATTATAATACATTATAATATACCTTAAAACCAGACATGAGGCATCATAATACACTATATATTCATTTCTAGGATCAAGATAAATAAAAATATTAACTACTTTCAATCAGACATGCAACACCTCAAAATAATTATATGACTTCCAAGTCCACTCAAAATTTACCCATTTTCTAGTAAATATTGTTAAGGGGTAATCTATACTAGATAATTCCCCCACAATGCACCAAAAATATCCAAAATAATAAAAAAAAATTCTAATCTCAAACACATTATTTGGCCACTCAAAATACATTACCACTTGGATCTCCTCAAATTCCCAGGAAATACCTCTCTAAAAAATCACATTGTTAGTAATAATTACCTCTAATTAAGAATATAATTTATATATATTAATATACAACTTTTTAGCTCATTTATTCTAGAATAGACACTAGATATCCTTTATGGTCCTCCTGTGTATAAGAATACATCAAAATATCATAAAAAACATGACAATGAAGGAGTTAGAAAATGGGATGAAAGATTTGTACCCCAATACCATAATTTCAACCCAATCCCTTCTATAGCCCATTGGATTAACCATATACTCAATGTTCATATATCATCTCTTGAAGGTGGTATTAATGATACCCCGACATCAAGTCTATTTTTTAAAACCACAGGGCTGCACTTTGTAAATAATGAGAGATCATTGCTTCAATGAAATGATTATATATTCTTAACAGTCACCTCATTAAACTAATGATAATATTTTTAATGTTATAAACTATCATACTCCTTCTTTAAAAATAAAATAGGCGACTCATATAGTGATAGAGTCGGATAAATTAACCCCTTCATTTCAATGTCTTACAAATAAACCTTAAATTATATGAAATCAATGAGAGACATCTTGTATGATGGTAAAGAGATGGGGATCATCCCTATGAGTACATTAATTGTTAATTAGACCTCTCAACAGTAATTTTAACTAGAAAAATCATCTGGAAACACCTTGGGGTACCAATCCACAACCACTTTAATATGACCTTTCTAACCCTAGTACATGGATTTAAAGAACAACTAGGATTGATGATATGAAATCAAAACCATTTCCAATGAAACGGTCCATTTCGTCTATGACCTCAGATCCAAATCACCTCGGAAGAGAAAAATGATCCTTTTATGGGAAAGAAACTATAACCTATAGAAATAATAGTCAATATGATCTTCATAACTGTTCATTCAGTCCAAAATAATTATGATATTGAAAAAAATCATCTGAAAAAAGGATGTTCGAAAGGACCTCTATGTTAGTGACTAAGGAAAGAAACTATACACACATAAAACAATGATCCTTTTTTTTCTCAATAGTGTAAGGTGATCCATCACAAATAGTGAAAAATATTCCCACATACCCAATGTATAAAGAAATATTAATGAGATAAATTAATGGGGAGAACCCTTTCAAACAATGTTAAATCCATATCATAAGAAATTAACATTATCAAAATAATGGTGTTTGGAAAGGATTCAGATTCCTTGATTCAAATATCTACTACATAGAGATTCTCAGACTCAGTCCCATCATGTTCTTCTATCCTAGTTTAGAATCTCCTCAAGACTAAGGGTAAGATCTTTCACTCTTAAAAACATCTAATCTCACATATAAACAATAAGATAAAAATGAATCTAGTCTAATCTCTCAAAGGGAAGTCTTGTAGATGCATCAATGATGAATCAGATTCCCAAGTCGATTTAATTTCATTAGAGCCTCTGGTAAATTAGGTCGGGTATGGCTAGAATTACCATATTGATAGAAAACCATTAGCATATGTCCCAAAGAATCCACTAGCACTGAATCTAATGAATTTTGATCACCCTTGTCACTAATCCAATGTAGTTCATCATGCTTTTTATCTAATATAAATAAAGTGATCTAGATATCCTCAACCACTAAAGAAACTCTACTAAAACCTATCGTATTAGCCAAATACTCATCAAACATAACCATGTTTCCAATACCTTAACATAATATATAGGAAAATTATAATAATAATAATAAAAATCTCATCCATTATACCTATTTTTAAATATATCACCTTGAAATAGTAGTTTATGGGAATCTTAGGAAACAAATGACCTAACTCAAAAAACCGAGAAACATATTCCATCACAAAAACATTTCCTTGTTACATCATCACAAAATCATGTCCTTTTCCACCCTCATTGTCTTTGTATAAAATTGTAGATTAAAATAATTTTATAAAATAGTTTAGGTGAGATCCCCATTCCATTTACCTTTCACCTAATATTCCAAACATTTTACACCCAATCCATTCAGTATGTAAGTTGAAAATTCAACATTAGAGGGTAAAGGGGTCTTTACAAAAATGAAGATACATTCAGTCATTTTGATCCATTACTCGGGATCCTTATAAAGTTTTCCACCATGGAAAACTATGTATTCTACTTACTAAAATCTTGATCATGGTTCAATATCCATGACTAGACTCGAACACCTTATTGGCTGAAATATTTAATATTTCATTTTACTAATTCCACTAAAACAAGATCAATATAAATTTTATCCTATGGTACATGATTATACTACTGTCCCTTTATCAGGATTTTTCCCTTTTAGTAGGCATTATCTACAAAAAAGAGATAAAAAATTAATATATAATTCAACCTCAAACATCATTAATTGAACCCCAAGAAACCCTTCCAATATGACTCAAATAGAAAAAATCATTATAATAAAAACAGTCATGTGAATAAGGGTTGAAAACATGAAAATGATAAAATATTTGAAATTTTGAACGGTCTGTAAAAATATGGGGAAACCATATGAAATAGAACTAGAAGATTTTATACCTGGTCACACAAGATCCACCTAGTTTTCACTAGTTTTGTTCCAATTCGTTATTTACCTATTTCATATTGAAAAATCAAAAATACTCAAAACCCTTCTTGGGTTATTCTCAAAACCCATGGGTAATGGTGAAAAACATAAAATATAATAAAAATAATCAAACAATGGTTTAAAAATTAAAATAAATTTCCGAAAAAACCAAGGAAACTCGTGGTTTGGGATTATGGAGAGTTTTCCATGAGCTCCTCTTAACCAAACTATCTATCCTTGATGGTGTTATCTAATATATAACATTAAACTACTAATAACAGGTGGTTTGGGTAACATTTTATAAAAATCTATCCCATTCCCTCCCAACCCACCACCCAAATTCAAATGTTATATGGCCTAATGTGAGTTCTTAATCACCACATGTAAAGGACATGCATGAAAACATGAACCATAGTCATTTGGGAATGGTTTCTCCCTTAGAAATATTGAATGACCTATTCATGAGTTGGATAGTCACACCAAAAAAAGTTATAGAAATAGTAGATATAAATATATAGACAGGTTATAAGTAGCAATGAAAAAAATTAGATATCATAAACATCATCACATAAATGTTTATAAACAAGACATATACATAATAACTAAGTCAATAAATACAGAATCCCAAAAATCAAGATTAAGATTAAAAAGGATAACACATAACATCCCAATGGTACAAAATCCTAAATCGACACTATATGAGATAAACTCCATGAGACTATTATCTAATGTCAACCTTGATAACTACAAAATAGGTAAACAATGAGAAATCATGGAAAAGAGTGGTGTCCTTACATTCACATGAATCCTATAAAAAAATTGCTTCATAACCCATAATGTATATGTAGGAAATGATGAAAAATCCATGTAAGATACCATTGTGAATATAAATATGAAAGTTCTAAATGAAAACCAATAAATTTAGATTGGATACAAATTTTAAAACACATTCACTTTGAAAAACATCACATGAAAGAAATGTTTTTAGAATATTCCTTTTCTTTTTTCTCAAAATAATCCATATTTCAAAAATATTAATAAACAATGATCAAGTAAAAAAGTAATTATGTCCACATAGAATATTCATTATCAACACACCCAAACATTGAAGAAGAATAATCATAAACACGAGTATAAGAAACATCATATATAATATACTATTTTTACACAAAAATTCATGGGAATACAAATTAAATAAGTAATAATAAATAATAATAATGGGATCTAATCAAATAAGTCTAGTGTTACCTCTTTAAAGAAATGGTTCACAAGCATGATAAGAAATTTCATTTTTTGGAATCTATCATGGCATTTCCTGGGCCCAAAAATACTTCCATGTATAATGTCGGTCCACATAGCCACATTTTAGAAGCTCTATTGGTCTTACTCTTACATTACTCCCATTTCCTTAGATAACCCACCCAATCTAGTCCATGACATTGGAAAAAAGTTCAAGTTTCTATGTCTCCACACACATACCCAAGGTCTCCCACGTTCCATACAATTCTGAACACATAAATCAATTTAATGTGCTAGTTTTATAAACATAAAATTACAATAATAATATAACATCAACCACAAGGTGAAACCCCTTTTAAAAAAAATCCTTTTTTTAATTCCATTTAATGTCACAACACACCCTTGTGGGATATTATCAAACACATCGCGTGAACATAACTCGCATATTTTGAAAAATTACCATTTAAAACATCAAATTACCATCCCATAACATGAATCCCAAGAAGCATTGATGAATCATCCATTATAATAAAATTTAAATGAAAAATTATAATAAAAATCAAAAGTAAATCAAAAATCATATGTTATCCATGGAGAAGCTACCTTAAATAAATACAAATACCATTATAAAAATGAAAATGTTTCTACTTTAAAAACTATCACTTAAATCAAATTAGATAGATATTAACATGGATAAACCATATAGAAAAAATTTAAATCCCTTATCTACTACCATATTTTCAACGAAAACAAAAATATATGGTTTCATCAATAAAGAATATTGGATGAAAATGGGATACAAATAGTATAGGAGGAATAAATCAATAAAAAACTAGATTATATAAATATAAACCACTCAAAATCCTATGAAAATCCACAAATATACAAGAGGAAAAAAATCCAAGGCCAAGGGAGAGGAATTCTCACATTATGGGGGGATGATGATTTATTTTTTTGGAAAAACCCATAATGGAATTTTAGAAAAAATACAAACAATTAAGGACCTAAAATCCCCACATGGTTTGTCCACGCGATTAGAAATACCATGTTCCAATAATGAATAAGACACTACATCCCGAAAAAAGTAACACAGTTTCTTGAAAATACATGAATGATTGGAAAACCCTTCTCAAACCATGTGAAAACACATTGTCTCTCAAAATTAGATCTCACAAGACAAGCTACATGGTTACTACTAATTGTGGGTTTCCTATTCAGTAGGTATTTATTCCCTAAAAACTATTATTTCAATCTCTATCACTTTGAAACTCTATGAATGGATAAAAAAAATAAAAACTTCTCAAAATAAAGATAAAAATAATTCATACTGATAACCCGGTGCATGTGACACACTTTCTTTTATAATTACTTATCTCATGATTATCTTACCACAAGTAGGTACTATTTGAGTGTTATATTTTTTTATTAATCATTAATTGATGAGATAGGATATCATAGATTTATCAATAATTAAATTTTGATTCAAGTATAGTAAAACATATTAATTTTTTTAACAAGAAATAAAATCTCATTATTTCTAAACTCAACACTAATATAGTATTTCTAGTATCACACAATTAATAAACATTCATTAAAATAAAAGAATTTTTCAACACATAATTTTGAAGATCATATCTTCTATACATTTTATAAGAGTCATGATCCATTAGAAAATTGAGGATCCTCCTCACTCATAAGATATTTGTAAAAATCCTTAGTTTTTATATTTGAATAAAAGTCTGTTACATGAATAATGCATCTAATACCCTATAAGTATAATAATAAATATTATATGAAATGATGAATATAAAATAATTATATTACTTTTCATGATTTATATCCAATTCCTAGAATTTTGCATTAAATAATTTTCCCACCACATGAAAATAAAGTGTCCATATGTTCGATATTATCCCCCTTCATCTTTTTTTATAGAAAGAATTGTTGATGGTTCCTTTAGCATCATACATTCCATTTTCATTATTTCCTTGTATTTATTCTTATTTACTATAAAAACTAATGTTTTTTTAGTCATTAATAACATGGATAACAAAAAACAAAATATATTAAAATTGATTCTCTATACATGTCATTTAATAATTCTTATGGAAAATAGAGTATCTTACTGATAAGGGGGCATAATGAGATCTATTGAAAGATCATGATTTAACATGAATCCAAATTCTATTAATCTATCAATATAGTCTATCATATTAAGTAAGTGTGGACCATCCAAAATTTCATCTTTAAATTTACATTTGTTAGGTGTAATGCTAATCTCATTCATATTTTACTTAACATTATCTGCATATACTTCTCAATAATGAGACAACAAGATATAACAATCCATTTCCTCGTGGTTCTTTCATGACTCATTGGAAATTGATAATAAAATTATGATTTAAACATCAATTTTTTCATCTATATATCTCTTATAAGGTTCCTTTTCATCCTTAACTTCGTTATGTAGTGTCTCAACAAGTATTAGGGAATCAAAAACATTTAATTTCCCTTAATATCATAGAACTATGCACAAGTGCATGTACCAATCGTGTATATTCGTGATGTTAAGGTCATGTTTTCATCAAATAATCATAACCATTAATTTTTTGTATTACATTCCTTTTTTTACCAATAAACTTTTAGTACATTAGTGGTTTTGCCTCGATTTTTGATTTCGATGCTAAATATTATTAATCTTAAATATATCCTACTATATTATTTCAATCATTGTATCCTACAGCCGCTGGTTTTAGAATATGCAGTCATTTAAGTATATTAGTGGGAAAGAATCCAAAAACATTTATTCAAAGACGATGTTATAACATCACAACTAATTCAATATAATAATGTGGTATTTTGGATATCCAACTACATTAAATCATACCACCTTGATTTTTTTAATGGATTCCTATATAATTTAATTCATTAACATGGATTTGATTAAAATATGCCACCTAATTTTCATAATGCTATATATGTTTCTATATTTGGTTACAAATTTAATTAATTCAACCCAAAACTGTTATTTGAACTCCTTGATGTAAGGAATCACCCTCAATTGTGGCTAATGAGAACCCAAAACTAATGTTTCATTCTATAATAAGTGATGAAAGGTGTTTAAGTGTTAATATTAACATTGAATGATTTTTAACATTTTTATTTACTTCATGAATTAATCTGATTTCTATTTATTATCTTTATTACTATGTGATTGTGCACACAACTTATATTCAATAAATAAAATATATCATTGTATATTTATTTAATTTGGTCATTACATACTCATTAACATTCCTTTGTTGTAATATTTCATCCACATAATCACATAATAATATAATCCACAATAAAAGACAGATAAATTAATAATTAAATTATCATGAGTCGTATACTAATGATTCATCCATTGAGTGGATGATAGATCAACCAAGACCCTAGAGAAATTCCTTGATCCATGCACTAGATTAAGTTATATCACCCATAAACATTTTGTGTATTTTTACTTTTTTTTGTTTCATTCTATCTCTCATAAACAAATGATTGCATTACAAACTCTTCTAATCTTACAATTCATACTCACACATATATGAAATGTAACTTCGGATGTGAGATTATATATTTATCACTCAAATTTCAACATTAATTTCCTTGTATATTTAAATATAGAGGGAATATTGTCAAATCATATAAAATGATATTGATTAAAGAATAATTAAAAATAATCCCCATTACAAAAAAATAAATCTCAATGAATAAAAACCAAACATACATGAGTCTGGTCTCAACTCATTATCAGTGGATATGCATTATCATCACATTATACAAATTAAATAATATAAAATTTAACATGAGGGGATTTTAAATCCATAAATATGAATTTAGATAATTATAAATAATTACTGATATGTCTCATAACTCTTGATTTTTTTAGAAAATTCCATACATTTTCCATCAATGTTTTCAATAAGTTAATTTTTTGGTCTTTTTTGACAATAAACGGGCCCCTATTAGGTTTTTAGTACACAATTAGGCCTGATTTGTCATGGAAGGTTTGGTATATCCTGATTCAGGTTAGGAAACCCATTAGAGCCCGAGGATATGGCACGTATCACCCACAAGATAGGAAGGTCATGATATATGTGAGTCTTTCCTACTACGTGCATCTTCTAATGGTATGTTTTTAATATTTTTTAACAATAAAAATTTCTCATTCCAATAAATAACGTGGAATCAATGTGAAACAACCCCCTTTGATTCATATCGTAGTTGGTGGTCGATCATAGGTGGTTGTAAAATCCCTCAAAATCAGTTATTTATTTTCATTTCACACATGTGGCCCATGGATTACCCACCCCAACACCCCCATTTGATTTTTTAAAACTTTTTAATTATATAAAACTAAAATCAAAATATAGGAAATGAAAATAAAATTTTGAACTCTTATTTATTTACTATTCTGACACTAATTGATCAACCATCAATTCCGTTTGGACCATATCAAAAACCTTTTTCTGAATTCGAGAAACTTTTATTGAAAATTTCTCTTAAATAATTGTATTACCACTCTGAGAGAAATTTAAGGAACCTTGGCATAGTAGAATAATTTGGTGCTTATATATTAAACAAAATTATAACAGATATATTTTATATCATCAAATCTAGAATATCAGTTTTTGGTTTGACCCGTGGATCTTTGGAAACATTTTTATTCAGAAGATAAATTAAAAAAAATGTAAGTGATACCTCAATGGATGGGACAATCTCAATTCACTCTAACAATGTCATATCATCATATATTAATGGATCTAAGTTTGGATCCACATATATTATCCACATATTCTTTTAGATATCTCTTTTTCAATATACTATTTTTATGTTCTATCATGAGAGAATTGAGATCTTCGATACAAACACATGATTTATTAAAGAACAAGTATGTGAGCCAAGAATATGGGAGGATCCAATGTTTCTAGTATTTATGGTTTCCCTATAAATAACTTCATAGATAATTTGAATGCACCCATATTTTGGAAAGTGGATTCCTTGAAATTTTATTCACTAAAATATATTATTATACTTAGCTTTATGATTACATAAATTTCACTTTGGTTGCTATAAGAAATTAATTTTCATAAATGCCCAAAAATAATATTACAACATAGTTAACTCGTCATCAACATTATAAATACTAACTCACCCAATGGGGACATTATTAAATTTTATATGATTAATAGTGACCTCTTAACCCATCCTATTTCTCACATAAATGCTTATAACACCTAAATATTAATTATTCCCTGGAAAAAATGGTTTTTACATATTCAATTATTTTAACATAAATAATTCATGAACAAACTGATAAATAAATTCAATTATTATTATTCTAAAATTTAGTTAAATAATATAACTGATTTTCTTGTGAATGTTCACACTCAAACATTCACCAACCCCTACATATAGGTCCCACATTGTCCTAAACTCCAATTCTTCGAATTTGGGGGATCTTTTGGATTTAATTTTTTGTGTGTCCCTATGGGAACCTATCTCAATTGAAATCAGTCATAATCACAGAGCAAGAGTGGTATCTAATAAATCATCATTTTCATGATGTGATAATAATAACTCATAGCCATGAGAACCTCCTAGAAATGCACAGAATTTAATATAACTTATTTATCTCTTGATGTATCATAATGAAGAATTTATAGTTTTTTATTCATACATTAATGATTTATTTATGTATATTAATTGTGTTGGATATAATTTCCTTTATCTACATTAGAAATGGATTTATTGAATGAACCACCATCCTAGTAAACTGGTCTAAGACATATACATCTATTCAAGAATGAAAAATATTATCTTCATCATCCAATTAATTTCATACCTCTAGTTATTCACCTAATGCAAGACACATCCCCATAAAATAAAATTTCATTTTTATCATGAATTAAAGTAATTAATCAAATGATACATGCTTTTAAGGATCTCAAGTCAATAGGCCAATGCACATGCTTCTATATAGGAACATCTGATGTCACCCAATTCAAGTTGTGCTCCTATTGGTAGATCACCCCTCATGATGTCCTCTAATCAAGGTCAATAAGTGGAAATATCATGAGATGAAGACCCCATGATTATGAAATCCCAACACTAAATAGTATACATCATCAGTTTCCAATCAGTGTGATGCATCTATGCCATAAGAGAAATTTTAATATTATTTTCATAGCATCTTGAGTTTCTAGTTACAGTTGAAAACTATTATAACCTTTTTATATGAAAAATAACCAAAACAATTACAATATAATTAATTTACTCATAAATAATAAAACTATTATTGTAAGAATTTATCATGAAGAACTCTCTATATACATGATATAGTAATAAAAAATTACTACTAAACTTGGGTCTATAGAACCCACTTTTAAAATAGGTGATTAGTGCAATTTTATTCAATCTTCCTACATGTATAATTTTAAAATAATTAATGAATTAGTTTAATTAATAGTTAATAATGATATTAAAAAACATGGGGTTTGAGTATTTTGGGATTAAACCATGGTATTTGGGTTAAAGAATTAATTTTAATAAATTAGATATTTTTCAGGAAACTTAACTTGGTTAAATTTATGATTTTTTTCTAATGGATTGAATTATAACATATTTATTGAGTATGAATCTAATTTGGTAAATTGAACTTGTTGGGTATGAGAAACAACAAATATATTTCTTGTAAAAAATAAAAGGTTTTATTAATTGAGATAGATTGGTAGATCTATAACATATGTCATATAGATGAGACAAAGAAAGATATTCATGAAACACTTAGATGGGTGATGATCTATAATTCATGGGTGTTGTGATCATAGAATGAAATTTATATTATGTGTGTATTTATTTTTTATGTCACCTTGGATTTTATTGTAGTTATTTATTGCATATTGGGGTGTAACTATGAATGGGTTCCTACATTTGGGAAAATAATGGGTAATATTATTTTCATCAAAAACTTTTTTAAAACTAGATCTGTGAAAAAAAATGTTTTCTTTTGAAAAGGGGTTAACTTATTTTCAATTTATTTATTTCCATGGTTGTGAATAAATCTTCATGGGACTGTATATGAGTATTGGGTAATCCTATTGGGTATTCATAGTCATCTGTACTATCATGCCTCAATGTCAATATAAATGTATTTTGGTATGACACATGTAAGATAAATGATATGATATTCTCAAGATATTTATCTTAGGATATTATTTTATAGTAGATATGGTGTTGTTTCATCCTGTGTGGTATGAAGATTTAGTCATTCACTTGGATAGGAATTTTTCATTGGTCATTGTATCATGTCATGATATGATACATGAGTCGGTCTTATTATTTTCATAGCTTTTTAAAATTTATTTTTTAATTTATATTGAATTTTAATTTAGTTTCTAGATTTTAAAATTAATATTGGAGTCATGTTTTACATAATTGGTTATTATGAGTGGGAAAAACATTATTTAACTATTATTTTTAACTATATACACCTGTTTCAAAACTCTTAAAATTAGAGAATTTTTTTGAAGCCTTTTGATCTTCGTGATTTATATCTTAGGGCATGGCCTCCTAGGATTGGTTTAATATAGAATGGAATATGAGATATTATTTTGGATCTTTATATTTGGAATTTTATATGAAATGAGAATATGTTGCTAAAAACTCAAGAGGTTATAGTAAAGATGTGTAGTTAACCTCATCATAGAGATACTTGAAATTAAATGGTGTTAGAGTTGGACAACTGATAGAAGGAATCTCCTATAAGATATTGGTATATTTTTTCCTATAGGTTTCTTGAACCACACTAGGTTGGGGTAAGAAGTTATTTTATGCATTATTATAGGAATGCGTAGGGATAATTTAAATGTGCATTTCATTTCCAAAATGGTTTCGTATATTAAAGATTATTTCAATAGGTTTTTTTAAAAGTTTTTATTTATTAAATGATTTTTTTAGATTATTTTTCCATGATTATGTGGAATATAACTAAGAGGAATAAATATTTGGTGAATATATCCATTTACATGTATAGTTTTAATCTAATATTTTGGGTGTTATGGTTTTATCAGAGTAATTTTTTCATATTTCCTTGTTTGATAATATCATTTTATTATGGGGTTATAGAAACATCTCTGCATAAAGACATTACTCGCGAGTAAGAGGTAAAAAATGTGGTAAGTAATCATGTGAATGAGGAAGGAGCTAAAAATGTGGAGAGTGTGCATGAATTATTAAAGAAGAATGGTTTAATATATCCATGTTCCTGGTAAGGGGATTGAAGAGGAGTAGTATATTGAGATGGATGAGGGATTAGGTTTTTAGAATAATAATCCTATAATATTTAGGGAAAATGAAAGAGTGTGCATGGTGAATATTTTTTGGAAAAAATCAACTTAATATAAATTTATTTACACCATTTAGATTTTGAATCTTGATTTCACCATGTATTTTCTCATGGGAGTATCTTGTAAATGGATGTTGATGGTAGTAGATGTAAATCTATTGAGGATCTACTATATTTTGGATTCCAAAAGATATCCAATCAGTAGATATATCAAAACATGATGAAAATAAATAATGATTGAGAGATTCTAGAGTCAAAACAAGGGAACAACATGTTTCTCAATTATATTTTTCATTTTTTAGATCTAGTTCATGGTTCACCTAACTTTATCACCAATGATAATTTAATGGTGAAATGTTTTAATATGACTATTTGACCTAGAATCTATTGATGAGTGATTTTTTTAGGTTTACCAACCTATGAGATAGTGGTAAAAAAGAGGAAATATCAAAGATTGATATTATTTTTCAGAATGATTTCAGTTTTTTCTTCCATGAAATATGAGAGGAAGTAATTTTTCTAGAGAGGGAAAACGGGTATGGGATGATTCTCATCACAGAGGAAGTCCAACGTAGTTAATGAGATTAGGTAAATATTAAAGAGGATAAATATATAGTGTTTCCAATATGGAATCATGACACCCTTAAATAAATACAATCCTAATGATCCAATAAAATATCATTACTATTGAAGCTTGGTCATTTGATTAAGTATTAAAATTTTAAATCTTGAGGATTCGACATTGGAGGTCCCTAACAAACACCAATATTGAGGATTTTAATAAAAAATAAAAAGTATAATCTAGTTAATATATAGTAAATGATATTTGGTAATCCATTATAGGTTTATACCCCTCAGAGTTAAGGGAAAACTCTCACTATAGGAAATGGTTCATAACATTCTGATGGGGGCAAATGAAAGTGAGAGATTATACATTTATTAAATATATTATAACCTCTGATATGTTTGATATTGGTGAATCTCATTAATTTATATCTTTTTGAGTACTAGATCATCATAATTCAAATATCTAGTTAATGTTTTTTTCATTTAATATTGGTATTCATCTTTATTAAAGAGTGAAATGGGGTTTTAGGTGCATATTTTGTTCCATTGTAATTAGTCATGTGGAATTCATATGGGATTTATGGGTTTTGGAGGTGAACGTATTTTAGTTCATATTAATAATTCATTAGATAGTGAAGTTCAAGTCACATATTGACTTCTGAGTTTAAAAGGTGTGCACTAATCAAATATATTGGAGATTATTAACTTTTTTGGGGAATGGGGCATTCATTCTAGTTTTTTAGGACCAATTATTTAAAACCCTGGGACATTAAACAGCTAGTATTCAAGTTTTGTTCTTAGATTAGTTGAATTTTGGGTCTATTTTACTAGTTGGTAGTGGTGAAGGATTTATTGTACATTTTCTAAAATAATTATCTAGGCTTCCATAATATAGATACATTGAGTTCCCCAATATTTTTTTTCTAGGGAAAAGTCTAATATCATTTCCATTGAATGACATGATACATACATAGCTACAAGAGATGAACATTGATCTATAGAAAGGTATTTACTTAACAAATTATTTGTCCTTAGTATGTTTTAGTTTCATTTTCAAAGAATTTTTATGGTGTATTTTATTTGTGACTTGAATACAATAAGTTGAATCAAGTGATAATGATGAATAATTCCCTTTTTGAATCAATTGGGTAAGAATTTCAAAGATAACCTTCATGAGTAGGAATTAGCATTGTTAGTTCTTTGTAGTTTCATTTTTGTTTACTAATTATCATACTTATATTATGACTTGGATGTAAAATTTCTTCCATAAACACAATGACTCGTTTGTATTAGTGTTTTTGATGGAATCCATGTTTATTCTAATCTGATTTGGATTATAAACTTAATTTATAAAGTATTTTATAGGGATTTTATGGGAGAAAAAGTTATATATGATGTCATTAAAGTGTTATTTTTATGAGCTTTTTAGGAACAACACTTATTCTATGTGAACTAAAACAACAACCAAAAATCTAAAAAATTAAATATCGTGTATATATATTGGATAAAATAAAATTAAAAAGGAAAACAACTACTTAAACATTATTAGTTTTTAATTTTAAAACATCATAGAAGAGTGATTGAGATCATAATTTAATATTCAAATGATTAATTCCTCCAAGTATCATTAGATTGAATGAATCTACCAATGCTCAAGAAGGATATCACGCCTCACAATGGTTTTTTAAAACAGTGTTCATTGGTAGAAGATAAATAGAGTTAAAATGAGAATTAGATTGAGGAGTTATAATCTAGGATTAAATCCATTGATTTTTACACACTCACTATAAGAAGATCGAACCACCTTTATATAAGCTTCCATAACAGAAATTATTGACTAATATAAATGTATATGTATTAATAATTTGCTATACATTTCAAGTCATTGAAATGTTTTTCATTAATTACAATAAATTTAATTAACTTTTAAAAAATATTTCCAACATTAAAATTTTCTAATAATAATCTCATGATGATTAAATCAATTTTTATATATTAATATAAGAAATTATGGTTTAACTATGAATTATAACATGACACAAAAATCTCCATACATAGCACCAATACATAATTTCTGAAACCATGTTGTGTTCCATACTACAATTAACTGTATGGTAGTGTGAACAACCATGGGATGGTGATTGTTTCATTGAAAAATTATATCAATCTCTAACCTAAACCAAAACCCTAAAAGACTTAGAACAGTTTCACCTTATGTTACATCATAAGTAACAAATTTTGAAGCAATATAAAAAAACTATTATTCGATAACGTCTAAAACTCCGTTATCAAAAATAAATCATATATTTTCACTATATACTACATCATAAGTAACAACTTAGGAAAATATAGCTATAATTTCTATAAAATATCATACCAAACATGTTTTGGGTAGCTATCAAAGTTTCATATAAATGATCATCATTTTCAAAACCAAATTTGTGACCTAAAAAACATCTTTAGAATGAACATTTTATATGGATTCTCAAATACATAAATTTAGTAGAAAACCAACCTCTAAAAAAGAATCAATGCTGCTCATGTTACAAAGGGATCCAATGTGATCTCTATCAAAAACGTGTATCCCCTTACCTGTTTCAACCAAGTGTATCATATACAAGTATGAATAATCATATAATCACTTTTTTCAAGACATCTAGGGTCTATAGAAAATGTTTTATGTTAATTGTCTACAGGTTACCAATATATTCTTGATTCTATGAATATATACTATCCACATGAATGAAAACAACATGTTTTATTCACCCAAGAAGATGAGAAAGCCACATTCCTCTCATCAAAATCGGTATGCACAAGACAAAAACCCTATATAGGTATGTCATGAACTTACTCAGTCTATCTCAATTGATGGACTATATTTCATATTCATCATTGAATTGGATAAATATAATCGTGGTTGTATTTCAATTTATGATATAATAAACAACATACTCTACCAAACATTGATTAGTTAATCCTAGAGGATCATGTAAATAAAATATTATTGTATAAATCTTCTCATGATAAATATCATTCCAATATAATGTATTATGGATTCAATATGAAACATGAACCCCTAATATACCAAATTTATATTGTTTGAAACTCAATATAGTATACATGGTGGGTATTCTTGCACACAAAACTTCTTTTGTGTCATATAAGAATATTTTTTATCTTTATAAAAATATCATACGAATTCTAACCTTATCATTTTTTACTCTACCAATAATACTCCATAATGAAAATCTGTTAGGTATTACTCATATTCATTTTTCATTTTTCATCACAAAATGTATATATACAACAAAAAATAATGATAATGTAGATACTAACACTTATATAAAATTATATATTTTATATTATTAAAATTAATAAATAATTATTAACAAACTATACATTACCGCATTTCCTATTAATGCTTAGATGATAGACCATTAAAGAGGCCTTATTTTAATTTCAATTTTAAGAGTTTTTTAAATTCATTTCATCTATAAGTAAATATATACACATATCTATGTGAATATATAATAAACCCCTCCCACAAAATTCTTTAATGGGTAACAACTTTATAAAAATACTTTTTGAATAATGGTGATATTTGAGAATAAAATTCTCAATAATCATCTCTTTAAACATAGTATCCAAAATTATTTAGTTAAAATATCTAATATTATGATGTTAAAAACTTTTTTTAATTAAATTTTGATAAAATTTCAGAATTTTCATTTTAAAACATTTCAATTTTTTGTGAAAAAATTGTTAAATAAATGTAAATATTTATATTAACTTTGGTTACAATCACATTCTTCACCCATTTAAAATATAATGTTACTTTCACATGGAATCTGACCAGATATATCCTTTATTTATTATAATTTCACTTCTCTATATCCTATTGTACACTAAATATGCTCTCATAAGTTATATAATTTCTAAAATATCATTTTAATAAACACAAACTCATTTATGTTTGGAAGTTTCATTTATTTCCTTTAGTGGAAATACATAATTAAGAAACTACTATATCAATTTTATAGATGGTATTTTATGTTTTTGGGGTATTATTCTAAAACAATGGATTTATTATTTAAAATAAACCACTAACGGGTGGTGGGAACTATATACCTTATATTTTAAGAATTATAATAGATATTACAATTTTATTTTTATCCTATTTTCAAATATGTTATAGATTTTGATGATTCATAAACCATACGTAGTAACTAATTTTATTCGTAACAACTATTTAATAAAAAAATATCATTATATTATCCAAGAAAATAAATGATAGAGGATACACACTCATTATTAAAACCCATTTAAGCCTAAAAAATTATTTACATTTAAAATATTTATAATAGAATCATTTTTACTAGATTTTAATGAAAACAACAAGTGTCATCAATTAAAACCATGATTTTGAACTTATTTTTTCAAAAAAAAATTAATTTATACAATTGGTATCATATACAATCAAAATGGATTAATTTAATTTTATAACATTAATACTCAACATGGAAGTGATGTGTTGTTTATAAAACTTCCTTAGGTATTCTAGAAAATCTCATCTAACAGAAATGCCACCTTTCTATCCGAACACCACAATCAGGTTTCAATGGCCTTAGATGAGAATTAGACCATCCAATATTCTAAATCGAGATCAAATCATACTATTTTACACTATAATAATATTTATAGATCCATAAAATATCATTCACTACTAATATATCCTTGAAATAATGATTTAATTAGGAAAGTTATTTTAAAATCTTTTATATGGTCAAAACCTTTCCAAAAAACAATCTATAAGGAATTCTACATCCTGATCATGCCTTAAATGACACAATTAGTCTCACCAAGTTATTACATACCAAATCATATTCAGTACACGATTAAAGAATAATATTACTTTTTTCGACAATCATATATTACCTTTTAAAACCTAAACTAAATCCTTTTATGATTGTCATGAGAATCAATATCAATTTAAAAAAATCTGCAATTGGTTTCTTAAGAAACAGGTTAAGCTAAGTCATATAATATTTAATCTAGCTTAAAAATGATTTTAATTTTAATTTTACTAGTCTAGGAGACTAATTTTATTAATATTATCCTTTTGAAAAGCTTATATTAGTGACTTGTTTACTGATGATGTCATTTTGTTTACAACTAATTCATTTATCAAATTTGTATCTTATTTTACATTCATTTAATTTTGATTTTTTTAAATGATCTCCCACTAAAGTGATGACCCCTTTTAGAATAAATAATTTCCATTAGTATACTATGATTTATATTAATTGATGACCCAATGATTAAAATGAAACACATAACTTTAGATATTCAGGTAGGCTATTATAATAACCATGTCTTATATAACTCTTGGAAGTATTAGTTGAGAAATCCATTCTCAATCCTTCCTATGGATTATCAAAATTATATTAAATGGGTATCATTCTTGAGGGTTTAATAAATGAGTGTAACTCAAATCATACACCAAATATTGGATCCAAACTCTAAGGATCACCCATAACATTATGTACATACAGAAAATAATCAAATGGAACCCTGATTTAGAATAAACCTTCTTAATGGGATGATCGAGGTTTTGATAAGTTTTTTTTGGAATGGAATCTAGCACTTAGTATTTTAAGGACATTTTATCACATCATATTATCACATGTATTCTCGTTTCATATATCCATTCTTAGAATTTTATTCCCTCCACCAAATAAATATGTTCAAACCATGTTGATCTTTAACTCTTTACATAACTCATAACTTGTGTTACTAACCTAAATTAAAATACAAATTTATTTACATATATCAAAATTAATTATATGTATATCGTAAAAGAAATAATTTATTTTAATTACATAGAACTATTTGAAATAAATAATCCATACATTAGTAAGCATGAAACAATAAGTAATTGCCCCATAGTTTTCTTGGAAAAACCTAAGCGCCCCGTCTAGTGAGAATTTTGACCTAATTTCCGTCGACCGATAGATATTTTCTCAATAGAGGAAACAATTCAATCATAAATTTAAAACTTAATATGTATGCACTATAACAATCCTTTAAATTAAACCTCAAAATAAATAAACAAGAAAATTCATGGTAGAATAAACATAACCAAATATCATACCTTTCATGTAACTCCTTAAATTCAAGTATGATAATTTACAAAATTAGATTAAATACATTTAAACAAAATAATACATCACACTTCATAATATAAAAAATTATATAAATGAATAATGTAAGAAATTTATATAGTAAATGAACCATTCATATATTTGACATGAGTTAATAATTTATAACCATTTCATAAGTAAAATAAATTAATATTCATATCAAAATTTATGTATGGATAAAAATGAACAATTCAATTTTAAACAGTATTAAATTTTACATATTTTAATTTATATGATTTTATTATAAATTATAACAACCCATGTACTTATATATTAATTTTTTTTTATTCTTGAATTAAATAGTTACATTTGATACAAATTTATAACCAAATAATTGGAATTTATTTAAATTAAGGAATCTATACCAAGAGGATAGTAACCTAGCTGTTGGAAAATTAATGTGGTTATTAGGAATAGTAATCAGCCATAGGAATAGTAATCTGAAAGTTAGGAATATTAATCATCCCATTAGGAATAACATAGTCATATTCAATTTTGGGGGGATCTCTGCTTCGACATAGAGATCTTGATATTGATAGGGTTTCAACCCTTGGGCGGCATACATCAGGTGATCTGATGGGTACGACATGTGGGATGAGAAGTTGTAGGCTTTGGAGGTGTGCGACATGTGTGAAGGCTGTGGCTTCATATGGGAGTTGCATCGTCCGGAAGGTTCCTTCTTAGATCAAGACCAAATCTAGCTGATTGTTCGGTCCTCGAGGTGTTGTGGTGGTTGTAGATAAAGGTTCTAGCCTTCGGCAGTAGTATTTTTGATAGGGAGTTCATTTATCTAGAACTAGTCATTTCTATAGATCTAGATTCTTGTATCGAGCATGTCATCTATGTGGAATACAGATCTTCTCTCTGTGTGGCCTCGACTAGCGGTGACATGGTAAATGATGGAATATCTATGGTCATCTCTATGTATCTGGTTAGGACTTCAGATCTGGTTTCCTAGTGACAACATGGGTGGAAGGGAATGACTTCTTTCCAAACTGGGTCACATGATGTTAGGGGTCATACATATTGGCGGTGAAGCTTTTGCGGTGTCACCAGACCTTGAAACAGTGGATCATTGGCTATGGAGGATCTCTGAGGCAATGGCAGTTTGGTGTGGTCAAATATGGGCAGTTGGGGGTGGTGCCATTTCTAGATCTTGCATCCAGACCACCGCGATGCACATATCTAGTTTTGGAAGGGTCTGACTGATGTGTCTTCATGTTGGTGGGAGTAAATTGGGTTGAACATTGTAATGTAATTTTTCCCACTAGGGTTCCGAGCCACTGTAGTGGGTTCTTTCTTTATTTGTTTGTTGGGCCTTTTGATTCTGTTAAGTCTTGTTCTTGGGCCTATAGGATGAAGTACATGTTTTGTGATGAGCTCCCTCTTTTCCCACAAAATGGGCTTTTGTACTTTTTCTCTTATTTAATAAAGGGGCTTTTCCCACAACTTTTCTAATAAAATATGATAAATGTATATCATGGAATAAGTAAATAAATATTTTAAAATGATAAATAAAGATTTGGTATTTTTTTCAGAAGTAAATGATTATTAACAATTATATAATTAATATAAAGATTTAATTGAAAATCTATATTCATAAAATATATTCATGAATTAATATTTTGTTTTATTATAATTATAACATAATTTTATGAGACCATAATTAATTTTTCAAAGTGTCATAAACTCTATTATAATATTAAAATCAGTATTTTTTAATTAAATAACTATTTTAATGAAAAATTAAATTTCTCATTTTTAAAACATTATTTTCATAAAATGTATTTCACTTTTGAAGGACATATATTAAAAAATATTTAGGGTTATTTTTGGCGATTTTTTTGAAAAAGATGATTTTTGTGAATAGTGAAATACAATAATTTATGGTGCATAACATTGTAAGTTAAATATGTTAATTTTTGATACATTTATGATGTAATAATCGATTATTTTTATCTTACATGAACTATTTAATGTAATTATTCATCATAATAATCATTATTGATCGTCTTGATCCAAAATAATAAACAAATAAATAAAGTATTAAAAAACATCCCTCTCCCTTCCCTATAAATACCACCTCTTCTCCTTATGCCATATAATACATGAATCTTCTATAAATTAAACTCTATTACCTACCCAAGACACTCCCCCATGTCCATTTCCTACTGGTATCACAAAATACCAAAACCAAGTGCCTTAAAGATGTTCTCAAGGAGACAATTTTCAAGTGGTAAAATCATCGTTCTTTCTTTTTTAAATTATTTATTTCATTATTTCTTTCTAACTTAAACTCACATCCCCTATAAAAAGTGTAATAATAACCTATATGTAATATATTTACTTTAATTTTATTGTGTTAATGTAATTTCCATCCTCAAACATCTACTCTTGTCCTCTTATTCTAAAAAATAAAAACACCATCTATGACTTGTCGATTCGCCGCCTTCATGAACGATGAGTTTCATTTTCTTTTATTTCATTCAAGGCTGGTCCTAAAACCATTATTAATAGTATAAAATATTATAACATTTATATTATAACAATTTTGAGTTTTTTAACAAATTTATATACATAATAATAAAATAAAAACCAACTAGCTTGTGATGGTCAGAAAAACATCCAAAAACAAACCAATCATTTATCATTAATGTTTAATCTAATGAATCATCCTCAAATTAGAAATAAAATGATATATAGAATATTTTAAAACTATCTAAATATATTAATACCATTTTTACACTTCTATTATTTTTCTTCAATTTGAAATGAACTCCCATGACTATACTCTATGGAACTGGCCATAAAGCATTGAAATGAATGCTCCCACACTTATGATTCTGATATTTATAACTCTGAAAAATGACCATAAATTAACTAAATAAAATGTTAATAAAAACATAAATGTGTAAAATTTTCTTAGTTTATTATTTTAGGAATCTAATATTATTATCTAAGATATTAAGTTCAAGTACATAATACTTTCAGTCATAAGGTATATACCTTTCTTTAATTAAAATCATCTTTTCAAGTTTCAATAATTTTTATTAAAGAAATGTTTTTACTTATATACAATTATATGATTTACATATTTGATAAAAAGTTATTAACTTGATATTTGATTTACAAGTTTACAATATTACTTTCAAATTAAATGTTTTCATTTATAAGTAGGTGGATTCTGAAAAATTAAATTGGATTTCAAAATGGGTTTTTTTCCTCAAGAATGTTTCTTCTTTGAAAGATTTATATGTAATGATCATTTTATTATTCTTGGACATTTTTTTATAATGATGGGTACTTCCATGATAAACAGAGGGTTGTTGATCCTATTATATATCTCTAATTATTTTGGTAAAGGGAAGGACTTAACTAGTTATGTTTCTCCAGAGAGATTATAGGAATATACTGCAATTGTTATTCCATGTGTAACCATGATGGTTACTCCCTTTGTATCTAGGAGAGTTACTTTATATGAAAGAGTGATATGATAATGATTCAGTAAGTTAAATTTTATATTTTATGTATTCTTTCTATGGTTTTATATAAAACTTCTGATTTTATAAGGTAACCTAAAGAGATTATGTTTTATATGTAAAAGTTATAACATTGGGAAAATGTTTTCATTCATGGGCTGGTAATTTCATTCTAAATTTCATGTCTCTTACTATGATTTTAGTTCTCATATGATGTTTGAAATTTTTCATGGGGTTTTTGTATGGGTAAAGTAATATAATAATTCTAGTTTAATGTTGTGAAGTCTTATTATGGAATAAAATCATGTTTTTATTTAAAAGTTTCGTATATTGAGAAAATTGATATTGATTACAACTGTATAATAATTAATATATGAGTATATATATATTAAATTATTAACCAATTCTACAGAACTCTAAACAAAAAATATTTTTAGGAATATATAAATGTGAATTCTAGTTTAATTGAATTGATTATTTAATGTTTAAAGTGAGTACTTATATTTGGTGTCAAAGAAAGGTTTAGATAACTTTAGTGGTTAGGATAATGTTTATAGAATCAAAATAAATGATTTTTTACTTTATATTTATGTTGAAATGATATATAATGTAAATATTACCATGTTTATTTGTCGAAGATATTTTTTTTCAAAATTGTTTTCCGCAGAAGAAATAGGGAAGCTAATGTAGGAAGGCATCAAGAGGATGATATCCTTCGGAGTCTAAAACCTAGAATGGTAAAAAATTGGAACTAAGAATTTTTTGATAGAAATGGATCAGTTGAACCTAGATATAAATGTTAGTGTAATACATGAACTATATCATCAAGATAAACCTTATTGGAATATATCAGTGGTGGAACATTTGATGAGGAAACATCATCACACATTTACTGGCTCTTTTGACCCAATGGTAACTGAAGGATGGATTAAATCCTAAGAAAATATTTTTGATGTCATGGGTTGTTTATAGCATCAAACTTTTAGTCTTTATATTTACTATTTTGAAATTAAATCTTGCTGGTGGTGGTTAATGGTCATGAATATCATATATAGTAATGGTACACATCACATTTTATTCAGTATCTTGATAGTAAAATCATACATTTTTTACATCAGATTGAATCCAAAATATTGAATGGAATTAGCTTCTTGTGAAATAAAAAGTTATAAAAAACGTGTTTGATGTGAAGAGAAGGTGGACAAAGAGTTTTCCAATGATCATGCAGTATTTTTAAACTAGTATAAAAAGAGGTTAATCTGGTATAAAATCCAAAAGAATGCATTGAATAACTTTGATGGTAAGAATATTAAGTTTTTATATTGTGATAATTATAGAAAAAAACACACTAGGTAATGCCTTTTGATATATAGTAATTTTTTCTAATATAGTAATTTTGGGTGTATAGATTTCAATTCTACTGAAAAATGACATGGTATTGGTAAGAACAATTCTAATATATAGATATTAAATATTTTTAAATGTAATAATACCGGTCATTATGCAAACGATTTTTCGAAGAGGAATCCAAATGATGTGAAGTGGCCAGACAATATAGAGAAAGGTGTGGTGAAATATATTGAAACTACTTCAGTAGCTGTTGGGCTATCCAATGAAGTGGTATTAGGTACAGTAATTATTTACTCAGATTTTGATAATTTATTTTTGGATTCTGGGTCTACACATTATTTAATATCTGATAAATATTTTGGTAAATTGGAAATTTGAACTCATGAAATAAAGTCATAACTAATGGTAAAAAACATAAATAAATATTATGGAAAACAATTGTAAGAATATTCTTGTCGATGTGTGAGAAAATAATTTATCTAAAAATCTCATTGTCCTTCTCGTGGTATAATTTTAAATTATTTTGGGTATTGATTAGATTTCTATCTACCATGATAAGATTGATTGTAGACATAATGAATTTGTTTTTTTATATATATCTACAATTTTTATATAATATAGAAACCATACCATTGATAACATATCAGAAAGAAGGCACACTATTGATATATAGAAATGAATTTTATCTTATACATATTTTTGAAAATAGTTTAACAGTATAGATTAATAACTTTCCTATGGTAAATGAGTATCTAGAAGTTTTTCCTAACGATTTATTGGTATTATACCTCATTAAGAGGTTGAGTTTAAAAATTATTTAAAACATAATGATAAAACTATTTCCAATCCCCCTTATCTAATAGATCAAGTAGAAATTCTAGAATTGAAAATAAAGTTATAGGAGTTTTTAAATAATGGGTTTACCTATATGATTGCGTCACCTTCAGGTGCTCATATTTTTTTTAAATAAATAATGCTGGTTCTATGAGTATTTTTATTGAATATAATGAATTGAATAACATCCCTATTAACAATAAATATAATTTCCCTCATTTTAATGACTTTTTTTCCTAAATCCAAGTATATATATGTTTTCCATTATTTAATTGAGATCTAGGTACCATCAGCTGATAATGAATTATGATGAAATTTAAAATATAAAATTTTACTATAGATATGATTATTATGAGATTTTGGTTGTTCCATTCGTTCTGTAAAATTCCCCTGCATTATTTATTTAACTTATGAATAGGATCTTCTATGAATATTTGGATAAGTATGTTTTTGTTTTTATTGATGATATTTTGGCTTATTAAAAAATTTATGAGGATCATAGAAAACATCTAAGTATTGTTCTGAAACTCCTAATGAAAATAAGTTTTTCAATAAATTTATCAAATGTTATTTTTGGTCATAATATATTTATTTTATAGGGAACATTGTAAATATGGATGGAATAACAGTTGATCCCACATAAAAAATAGTCTTTGATTAATGTACAACAACTAAAAATTTTATTAAGATTAGTAAATTTATATGATTAATATGCTATTATCTATGGTTTGTTTAAAAAATTGAATGGTTTTCTATCCTGATAACTAATTTACCACGAAAATGGTTTACATTTTATATATAATATAATTTGATGTTTGTATTTAGAAACTAAAAAATATATTTTTTTTAATGCCGTGGTTTTGGCCCTGAATTTTAAAAGTAGAGAGTTTTTCATCTATAGGGATGATTCTTTATAGAGACTTGGTTGCATTCTGATGTTGAATGATTAGGTAATTACTTATGTTTCATGGAAATAGAAAAATCATGATTTAAATTACCCCACACATTATTAAGATTTATAAGCTATGGTTTTCAATTTAAATTTTTTGTGACATAATATATTTGTATTGAAGTGTGAAATATATAATGATAATAAAATTTCGAAGTATACATTAACTCAGAAAGAAATTAACATGAGGTATATAAGAAGGCTAGAACTGATAATGGTTTTTTACTGAAAGATCAATTACTATCCGTGAAAATTAAACAAAGTGGTGAATACCATGAGTTGAAAACCTTGCGCCACATTAACCATGTTGAATTTTGATCATAATACCTTGGTTAATGATTTAGAAAAAATTTTCTTGGATTTTATTTCTGTATGAAATTCCTCTATTTTGTTTTAGGTGTCAAACAAATCATCTATATTAGAAATAATTAAGCAAGCATAGAAGGTAGATCATGAGTCATAGAAAAATGTTGAATTGGTTAAAAATGGTAAGTTTCTATAATTTAACATTAATGAAGTTTCTATTTGGAGATTTGGGAAGATATTATGTGTGCATTGTGATTCACAGAAGAATAAAGATATATTAAGTGAATCTCATTGTTCTCTATTTTTAATTCATCCTGGAAGTGTAATGATTCAATGAGAACATCAAGTGTATTACTGGTGGTGTGGAATAAATATAGATATTTTTAACATTACCATGACATATTTGACATTCAAATAGTTAAAAGTATATTGAAAATCACCTAAGGGGATATTTCTTCCATTTCCAAAGATAGAGTAAAAATGGGAAAACATATTCATGGATTTCGTAGAGGGATTACCAAAACCTTATTGAGGTATAAATGTGATTTGGATTATTATTTATAGAATAACTAAATCTACACATTTTATTCCTATTCAGGATAATATATATTTATATCATCTGTATGGATAGTAACTCAATGGTATAGTAAGGTTACATAGAGTACCATTCTCTATTGTATAAGATTGTGATCATAGGTTCACTTATAACTTTTCGAAGGAAATTTGGAATTCATTGGGAACTTAATTAAATTTCAATGATGCATTTCATCCTCCATCTAATGGAAAGATAGAATGAAAATTTTAGATATTTTATAATATTCTTTGATCTTGTTCAATATATTATTAGGCAATTTTTGATCATTATATTTCATTGGTTGAGTTTTCTAGTAATAAAAATTTTCATTCCATTATATAGATGTAACCTTCAGAATAATTATAAAACATTCTATTTCAAACTCTGTCATTTTTAGATAAAGTAATTGACATAATGTGTATGGGACAATTATTGGTAGAGGAAATGAATGATAAAGCTTAGAATATTCATTTACACCTGAGGAAATCTCGGAGGAGGTAGAAAATTGATATTGACAACCATAGGAAGGATCTTTATTCAAATATAGGTGATCATGTATTTATAAAAGATTATGGATGTAAATGGGTGATTTCTTTTGATAAGAAGGGGAAACTGAATCCACTGTCCATAAGACCCTATAAAATGCTATATATAGTTGTATTAGTTTCTTACCTAGTGGATTTTCCTTCGTGTTTTTTTCAGGAACCCAATGTTTTTCATGTTTTAATTATAAGATAGAATGTCCCCAATTCATCTCATGTTCTATTCCTAGTGGTTGTTTTGTTTGAATAAAACATTTCATATGAGGAAAATCATATTCAAATTTTGGATCATTTAGATAATGTATTTTGGAACTAGGTAATTCACCCAGTTAGGGTTTTTTGGAGAATCCACGTGGTTGATAATGTAATATGAGAATATGAAAATTCTATGACAGAAAGGTATCCACAATTTTTTAATATGAGAAAAAAATATGAGGATAAAATTTCTATAAGGGGAATATTACAACCAAGGTACTTATAGAATAATTGGTTTTCATTATAAAATTAAATAGTTAAATTCAATATTAAGTTATAATGTAATAACTTATATTTATAGATATCAAGTAATCTATAATAATGGAATACTAACATAACCATTGTAATAATAATGTTACCATTGGGAATAGTAATCAGAATCTTAAAACAATAACCCCACCTATAAATGTCTGAATAAAATTTATATATCTCATAAATGAAAAAATAATTCATTTACGTAATGGAATAAGTAAATAAAATAACTGTGGATGATCCCATTATATCTCTATAATTCATTGGGTAAAGAGATATATTTAACTAGTTAGGTTTATCTTAAGAGATTAAGGGAATTTACTATGACGATTATTGTATGTGAACCCATAATGGCCACTCCATGTACTAATTGGAGAGATACATTATCTGTAAGATTGATATAAAAATGATTCCAGAGCATAACTTTTATTATTTCGGAATACTATCTATGATTTTATAAGAAACTTATAATTTCATATGGTAAGCTAAAGAGATTATGTTTTATGAGTAAAAGTTAAGAATTTTTATAAATGTTTTCATTCATGGAATAATAGTTTTGATCATCCTTTAATGTCCCTTACTGATATGTTTGTACTAACCCCATGTTTTAAAAAAAATCATAGGGTTTTTGGTTGGGTAAAGGAATATAATAATTCAATTTTAAATTTATGTAACATCATGTCCCTTCTCATTGGATTGAGTTGAGGCGGAAATGATACATTCCCTTTAAAAACTTCCCTATGGAACCAATGGTTGCCAATAAATGTTTAGGGATTCATGAAAGGTGTGGGAAGATTTTAACTTTTGAAGAAAAAACAAACAACCAAACATACCATTACCTAGAAAACTACATGATACCATTAAACAACCTACTAAAATAAATCACTCACTAAAAATAATAAAAACCATAAAAATAAAAAATCAGATTACTAAGAGGAAGAATAAAGAAACACAACTGAAGAAACCAAGACCAGACAATGCATACCCAAGCCAAGATCCATGCTCTAACTCCACAACCACCCCAAAATCACAATGTACCACTACAGAAATGTGATTCTTTAAATTTACATGTGTCTCAGAATACATCATCTACTAGATTCCCTAAGTGCCAATGTAGGGGTGAGTAATAATACTCAACAGACTTTCCCCAAATGAATCCCCTACACATTCCACTAGGATAGAACCATTTAGCACAATTATGAAAAATAATTTATATAAAACCATTACCAACACAACAAATACTAATGATAAAAACACACTATTACCAAAAAAATTACCCAAAAAAACACATTATAAAGGAAAGAAACCACAAAAGTTACCCCACTTTCCAATATAACAAGGTAATAATCAATTGTTTTGTTTCATCATGAAAATTTCAACCATTCACACATTTATACCATGTGATCTCAATGTTACTATTGAGGGAGTAACGTCACATCCAACCCCTCCACTATTTTATTATGGTACTTAACACCACATTCTAATGCTTTCATTGGTGTTAATTCATACCAAATACCCATTACAACATACTTATACATAAATATTCAAGCCAAACAATCATTCCAAATATCATAAACCCAAAATCACACCATATAATGATTTATAAACTGAATCAACCCTCCCAGACAAGAAAATTTTCAATAAATCAATTTTTTTTAGAAAATATATATTCATAACCCTTTTTCCAATAAAACCATCAAATAATTTAAAAAAAAATTAAAATCCAACAATAAAACATATTTCACAACAATATCATATTTTCCCAAAAAACTAGAAATCAACACTAAGGAGTTTACATAGAATGTTTGCACATCAATTTGAAAATCAGTATAAATAGAAACAATTTATTTGATTTTAAAAAATCTAGTTATATCAAAATGGAGATGAGAGTGAATCCAAAAAACTCTAGGCTTTTGGTGAAAACAACTAATAACACAAAATCTCACCAAATCTGGATGAAAACTACACAAAAATTTCTTATATGTTTTCTCCTGACATCAATAATGATAAATCTCACAATTATTGTTAAAAAAACCCCTATATCAATCCACAAAATAACTAGATCTAGAAACCCAGGAGAGATAGGAGATTATATCTAATAAAACCCATGAAGAAACCAAGATATGATACTTAATAATGGATATCTTCCCTCAAATCACCATGAAATCCATTTTAAAAGATTCTATAATGAGTGGAAGAGATTTCCTAAAATTGGAGGGGAAACAATTTCATGTATGGGTGGAAATGAGACTCAAATGGTTGTTTTTGGGTAAAAATCATGGAATGTAATTTTTTAAATACCCTAATTTTTAATGACACGCATGGTTAGCTCACACGATTAGAAATATTTTTTGCTAACTGTTAGCTTACTAGTATCCAAAGTGTACCTCTCAAACTTTTTCCATTCTGTTAGACAAACCATGCACCAACACTTCTTAAGCTCTATGTCCCATGGTGAACAATTTAATTGGAGAGGCCATATGATTTGAAAAAAAATGTTCTAATACCCTTTCCTTTGCCTCAACATGAAAATTTTTAGGAAATTGTTGCATAGTTTTCAATAAGTGCACTCAATCTATGATCCCTTATAAAAGCCCCAAAACCTTCCAAAAAATCATCTAAATGATCGCAAGGTTTACTAAAACACCTTATATACATAAAAAGGAACAAATACAGGATGCATACATAAAACCTGGTTTACTAAATTTTTCCCACCATTGGCCTTTTCATAATTAGAAAGTAGAATACCATCAACTTCCTGAAATAGCCAAGGCCATTTCTCAGCCATTTATTTCTCCAATTTCCAAGTCTCCTCTCGAATCTAACTATGTTACTGAAAAACTCATACTCACCTGGTGTTTTTCCAATGCAATACATTCTCTTTCCTATCCAAAATATGCACTAGAATGTGAACTAATGAGGAATCTTGAACTATCTCAACATGATCCCATCAAATAACATGGCCAAGATCTGGTTGATACTTCTTCAACTTAGATAAATGGAAAACATTATGCACCGCACTGAACTAAAGTTTTAAAGACAAACAATAATCCACCTCTTCAACCCACTCATATATCTCAAAAGTCTGAATATATCTCAGATATTACTTTTCTTGCATTCCAAAACAACAATCTCCAATACTAGTTTACGCTTTCAAGAATACATTATTTCCCACCAAGAATGACTATATTCATCAATGATTATCCTTATATGATTTCAGAAAACTCTTATCCATCTTCATTCTTTTCTAGATCAACATAATATTCTCCTTAGTCTCACAGAGAGGCTAGTCCCACCCATCAAAGTCTAACCTATTTCCACCCAACAAGGTGGATAACAACACTGAAGACCATACAATGATTCAAATAGAAGCTTATGAATCAAGGCATGATAATTATTATTATAGGGTAATTTCAGTAATGGTACGTACTCCACCCCTGAGCCACCAAAATGCATCACACAATCCTTTAGTATAACATAAAATTTTTGTATCATCCTCATAGATTTTTTATCCTTCTATGCATGATAATCCATTCCCGTAGTCAGCTTATTTCCAATGGAATTTGGCAAGGATTACTAGAACTGGGATGTGAACCATGGATCTCTATATTATACACTTGAAACTTCCACACCATTCCTCTTTACCACCTATGAGATATAGATTTTAGACAGATCCTCTAGCATATGGGACTCATAAAGAGGTATGAAATAATCTATATTTGTGGGACTCTCCATAATCACTCATGTGGAATCATGATTCTAAACTTTTCATGGAAGACCTATAACAAAATCTATATTTATCTTATCCAATTTCCAAAAAAAAGACAGGTAAATACTGCAACACACCTACTGGTCACGGATTCTCTTCCTTGACATGTTGAAACTTCATGAATTAAAATACAAACTCGGCCACTTTCATTTGAATACCTTCCCACTAAAGGAATACTTTCTATCGTTATATATATTATGAATTCTAGGAAAGACAATCAATTTTAGAAGGATATATACACTAATAATATTCTCTTAAAAATGTAGCCGCAAAACCATCCAATTATGAAAGCACGCACTATATTCTCATCCAATTTTCAGTCCTCAATGGTATCCCTACTACTGAGTTTTGACCTCATAGTCACACACTCTGAATTGGAAATATGTGCTTCTTCAACCAAACTGGCCAAGTCAGGAACCAACAAAACTAGAATGAAAACTACTACATCACCTCTATATTCACATTTAAAATGAATGTTGGCTATAACTGACATTAGCATCCACTAATATGAAGCATTTTTAACCTAATCGTATGAATTCCTACTTATTGGATCCAACACGTAATTGAAATTACCCAATGTGTAAATAAAGTAAAATTCAAACATCTGGAGATACTTCCTCCATCTCCATTTCCAAAAATATATATCAATTTGGGATAAAATATGATTTAAAATCTAATGTCCGATAAACACCGCTAATTTATCACTGAAGAGATAATGATGTCATGTCTTAAAATCATGCACCACAAACTCTAACTACAAATCATGTGTTTGGCATTTTCTCTCATGAAACATCAACTGTAGTGATCATTACACAACAACATGATACCCTTTTTTGAGAATGCACCCTAACCATAGTCCTGATGTGTGATAATTCACTATGAAACCTTTTCCTATTTCTTAAAAAATCATTATTGGTGATGATGTAAGGAAATCCTTAATCCCTTCAAAAGACTTATGAAAATACTCATTCCCCAAAAATAGAACATCCTTCTTTATCAATGATTTCATCGGTGATGATAATCTTGATAAGTCACAAACAAAGCATTGGTAATAAAAATTGATACCCAAGAATCTTTGTATCACAAAAACATTATTTGGTGGTTATAAAGAGATAACTGCCTCTATCATTTTGGATCCACTAAAACACCATTATTTGAAATAAAAATGACAAGGAAACATACATATTATATAAAAAATGACATTTTGATAATTTTTAATATGACTAATTATCTCTCAAGATTCCGAACAATGTTTTCTAGTGTTTCTCATGCTCCACCCTCTTTTGGAATACACCAATATATCCTAAAAAACACCACCATGAAAGAATTGAGATATATATTAAATACCCTATTCATCAATTCCATGAAGACGGTTAGTGAATTTTTAATACCAAAGAAAATTTCTAGATAATAATATTGTCTATATATACTCTTGAATGCTATTTTCATAATATCCTCCTTCTTCACCCACAATTGATGAAATACTGATTGCAAATCAATTTTAAAAACCACTAAGATACCATCAATTTATTGAAAAGAGCATCAATATGTGGGAGTGGATATCTATTCTTTATAATAATAAGGTTCAACTTATAATAATTAACACACAGCTGAATATTTCCATCTAACTTTTTAAGGAACAAAATTGGTGCTACCCATGAAAATTTGCTAGTCTGGATGAACCACTTATTTTCTAGGTCTTTTAAATACACCTTCAATTCCCTCAATTTTGTTGGTGGATTTGGTATTAGAGAAGTGATATATTACTGTCCTGAATAAGGATATCAATCATAAACTCAAGTTCACTTATTGGTGTTAATCCTGATAATTCCATAAGAAAGACATTGAGAAATTGATCAAAAACTACTAGAAAAAAACTTCTCTCAATCTATTCCATAGATTCCATTAACAAATATACCAAATGATATGAGATCTTCCCAATGTCAGTGCTAACGATCCTATTTCTCCAACATTTAACTTTGTCTCTCCTCTAAGGAGATGGTCGACACCATCCTGGGTCTCGAAACTAGTTGTTCACACATAACAGTTGATATCAACCTTAAATATATCCAATAAATCCATACATTGGATTATATCATAAACTTCCTTCTCCATAATTGAGAAGTCTCATATCAACTCCACCCAATCAACAACTATACGACAAGCTCTACATAGAAAGGCTTTACACTCTCTTTGACCCATATGAATTTTAAGTTTCAATACCAAATGCATAATTTCAACATTTATGCCCAACAGTTCAAAAATATACGGAGTAATAATAGAGTGAGACACACCGTTTTCAAAAAATGATTTCATAAAGGTAAAATTCAAAATAATCTTACCTCTAACCATGGATGGTCCCAATTGATCATCCACCACAACATGCTTATCTTCGAAAACCTACTTATTTTCCACAAATATATCTTTATTTTCCCTAATAAAACTTCCCATACTAGGGATTCATTGTATTCCTTGAATAACCATGTCTAACATTCCTCCAATGATTTGAGGTCTGCTTCTAGACTCAAACCATGTAATCATAAGATGATAAAAACCCCTGAGATGTGTCATGAATATATGACCTCAGAGTGTTACGACATTTACTCTGAAGATGCCCTATATGATTACAATTATGGAATGATCGATGTTGTGTTATACATTATCAATTCATGTGGCTTAGATATAACCATTGAAAACATATCGGCATACACTTTGCTTTATAGAAAGACTCAAATATCCAATCAACTGATTATGATCCATACTCCTTCTTTGGAAATATGTGTCCCTTTTCCACTTTCTCCCAAAATTATAGTTCTCACTATTTTCTATGGGTATCAACAAACCCCCTACCTAAATTTCTCTAAAGGAATATATTTCATCCATAGTATCTATATTTACCATTTGTTTATAATTTATTGTACAGATCACTGCAATATTCAACCAAATTTCTTGCCTCAATCCCGTGAAAAAAATAAACACCTTTATTGGTGCATTAGTCGTACACTTTGATAGAAATCGGGCTAAGTTCATGAACATGGATTCAATTTATATCACCTAAAGATTAATTTATTTCAATTTTAATAAATCCATTATTTACAAAATTTTGAATGTGTGAGGTTAGAATGTATATTAAAAAATTCCTCGAAATTCCCCCATGGCATATCGTGGCCCCCTTTAGTATGGACCACTAAATCCCACCACCGGTATATAGTATTTTTCCAAATATATGTTTCTAATTTTAATTTCAAGTCATCTAGTGTTCCTATGAAATTTAATATTTAATTTCTTTTATTTAAACATGCCTCTACATTTTCATGTTCTAAATCCCTCCAAAAAAGGTGGATTCTATTTATGTAACTGAACCAACTGATATACATGATTGGGTACATTCATTGGTTTCCAATATCTATTACTTTAAAATATTTCAATATTTTCTGAACTATCTACTGGTTTACCAGGTGTTCAAGTGCAACTACATTTTTCACAGCTTTTCTCGGGTTGGTCTCTACGATGCCTACCCGTTTCCATTTCTATCAACACATAACAACCCCCATGATTCTCACTCTCTATAAAATAATGCCTTAAAAATAAAATTTTATCACATTGAAACTATTACAACCATTATTCCCACATTTCAATATTTTACACGTTCCATCATCTTTTAATAATTCACCATGTTTTCAAAAATAAACGCTTTTTCCAAATTAAACAGTTATTCTCTTTCAAAATCACACATTTGGAAAAAATCTAACTTTTTTATAAATCCAAACATTAATAACACAACCTATATCATTACACCAAATAAGATATGAAATCCTAGTATGAAGTCATTTCAATAGTGCATTCCATGTTCTTCTCATTGACTAAACCCACAACTATGAGATCACACTCCTAGATGTGTCTACAAACACTTATATACCCAAATTCTTCTAACTTGATGTTCAACATAATATCATTAGCTATGTCCTTTTATGATATACATTTCATGTTTCTATAATCCTACTCCTTGGTACCATCCAAACTCATAGAATAAACCTTGAATGAATTCCAATTCCACAATCGAAAACCGGTGCCAAAAGGATCAAACAAACTGATACCACATGTAACATCACACCCCATATCATTATAATCAGTCGAGGTGGGAGTGCTATATGACCTTAAGAAATATCCCCAAGGATCCAAATCATGATAATAAATGCAGAGGGATTCAGGAAATGTGGGGGATGATTTTCCATTTTGAAGAGAAAAAAACAAACCAAACATACCATTTCCCAGAGAACTACCTAATGCATGTCAACAACATAATACAATATATCACTCACCACCAACAAGAATACCAAATCATACAAATACAAAACTATAGTAATAATAGTAATAATAAAACAAAATAACTAAAGACACCATGAGCAAACACCACAACCCCAATATAGGCTCCATTCTCTAATTTCACAACCACCCAAGAATCATGATGTACAAATACGGAAATAAAATGATTTTATTGTAATTGATTCTCAGAAAACAACATCTTCAAGAGCACCATAGTGCCAGAGTATAGGGTGATGGATAATAAAAAGTATGTTTTCCCCAAATTACATACCTACTCAAACCACTTGGAGGGAAAAAGTTATCACAATTTTGTAATATAATTTATATAAAACCATTAACAATTCTACATATTCCAACAATCCAAACACACCCTTATTGAAACAATTTATCAAAATAATACATTATCAAGGAAAGCCACCAAACAATTTATCAACCTTTTCCCATTTTCCAATGGAATAATTCATTTTATTTTTTAAGGTTGCCCTCATATTTCAACCATGAACACAATTCCACCACACAAGCTTGTTTTAACTATTGATGGTGGAACTTCACATCCAACCCTTCCCAATTTTTTTGTGGTACTTAACAGAGTATTCTAATTCTTTATTTTTTGTTACTTCATACCCAATATCCATTACATACAATATATACATAAACAATCAATCTAAATAATCATACAAAATAATATATACCAAATATCACATCAAATAATGATTTCTAAACTGAATCAACAAATAAAGATAAATAAATTTCAATAAAAAGACATTTTTTTGAAAATACATTTTCATTACTCGTTTTTCAAAAATAAAACCATTATTTTTTTAAAATTGTAATTTTAAAATCCAACAATAAGGAATATTTCACAAAAATATCATATTTTCTAAAAAAAGCCCACAAATCAACTCCCGGGAGTCCACAAACAATCTTTGCAAATCAATTTCACAACCAATATCATGAAAAAACATTATTTGAAATTAATCATTATATTTATATCATAATAGAGTCTAGAGTGAAGCCACATACCTTAATGGTTTTGAAGAAAAAACCCATGACCCAATCACTCCCCAAATTTGGGTGAAAACTCAACAAAACTGCCTTAGATCCCTTCCCCATTCAAAAAATTCATAAATATCACCATTATAGGAAAAAATCCCTAGATATATTTAAAATAGAACTAGATAGAGAAAACTGGCAGAGAGAAGATATTAGATCTAGGAAAACCAATGAAGCTACCAAGAGAAGAGACTTATCGAGGGAGATCTGCCTTGAAACCACTAATAAAACCCTTATAAAATCTTCTGAAATGAGTGGGATTGTTTCTATTACCATGTTGATGACCAATTCTTGATATGGTGTCAAAATGGGTCTCAAATGAGTGTTTTAGGTTTAAAAATTCATGAATCTATTTTTTTGTTTTAATCCCATTTTTTATATCATGCCCAGTTTCATCAGTTGGTTAGATAAAACATGTTCAAAATGTTCACTTGCTACTGTCCAAAGGGATCCTTACACATGTATCTTGCATGGTTAAATAAATCATGCACCAACCATATATAAGATCATTGTCCCATTGTGTATGGTTTTCTAGGGGAGGGACATGGTTGGACAACTACACGCCTTAATTATATGCCAATAACCATTCCTCTACCTCAACATACAGAGTTTCTTTCAAGTGTTTCACAGTTTTCACAAACTGTGGTCAAACCATATTCCCATATAAAATCCCAAAAACATCCCAATAACCATCCAAATTATCTCATGAATTACCAAACCACCTTACATTCATAAAAAGACATAAATATGGGTTGCATACCCCAAATTGGGGGTTATGCATGTTGTGAAATTTTAGTATGGAAAGAAATCATCTTTTATTTTAATAGTTTCAAATTTCGAAATAAAGTATATATAATAGAAGTATGAACTATGAAATATATTAGTATCTATGTATAATTCTATGACCTAATTGCCTAAAAATTTAAAACTAATTGATCTTTTTGAAAGTATGAATTTGAATACTGGTTTAATTAACTAGATTGTGTAATGTTTAAGGTGTGGTCCTTATATAAACTCCTTCATATTATAGATATGTGTGAAATTTATGAATATAGTTTATAAAATACTAAAAAATTAATATACTATTCAATAATTTTCATAAATCACATATTATACAAATAATCTTACTAATATGAAAAAAATTATATTAACATGTATGATCTAGTCATAAATGAATATAATTTTTTTTATTTTACCTCATTGTAACCATGTTAATGTTATTTTAATCCAGATTATATACACTAATGAATTTTTTATTTATTATACAGAACTCCCATAGATTCTTTTTAGTCCCACTAGGCCCTCGTAGATTATAATTTTTTAAGAATTTTTATGAAGATGACTTTTCATTTATATTATATTCAAAGTGGATATCACAATATCATGGTATTCCCCAAGTATAACTATTGTCAGGGGCATGAATTTTATACCCACTCTAATTTAATTATAATCCTATGGCTATACCATATTTTATGACCATTTTTAAAAGGATTTTCGATATGGTTCAATGCACATTGTTTGGTAAAATTCTATTTTTTCCGTTTTAGCACAAGAAGTTTTGGAGAGCTTGATTTCTTCAAAAATAGATTGTCTTCTTCTATTATGTTATGGTTTTTACACATAAGAAAGATTGAACATGGAATAGTTGAATGGTTTTAATGAATTTAACAAACCTATGTATAAAGAAACAAAATTAATAAATCCCCACTAAGAACATGTAAATTAAATAATAAACATAATAATAAAATAAAAAATAGCTATGTAAAATTTGTATTGGACATGAGAAAACGAATTCAAATATCCTTTCATATACATCAATAATTCTAATCTGTAATTATATGGTGGGATTATCTTCCAATCCAAGTGGTTCGAGTCACTCATCTAAGATTAAGGACAGAAGAAGTTAATAGAAATACATTAGATAATCTCTCGAGGTGGTATAATAGAGAGCACTCTAGGATGAGGAACACAAGAGATCAATTGGAACTACTATTGATTTTTATCAAATGAAATGAACATTACACAACTCCTCCTTAAAATTTATAGGGATATGGGTAATTAAATATAGTCCTAGTAAGTCAAATTCATAAAAAACAATGGATATGATATAAAAAGCCATCAATGGCCATTTTGAGCATTTAATATTGACTATAAGTGGATTCATCCTAAAACCACAATGGGGGGTGAGTTAATGAGCCTCTAATTTTATCGAAACTAATAGATTATATTCTTAAACAATCTCTCATGGTTGGATTTTTAATTTTATACATGTAATGGGTCATTGAAATCCATTACATCAAGGCCAAGCATAAATCCCATTTGGGATTTTTCCATTTCTTGATATTTATGTTTTAATAATATAAAAAAACCTTTATTTATATTATATTTACATATAAAATATTAAATTAAATATATATTATTTAATTAAAAATTTTAAATATGTGAAACATAGATATTATTTGTGTTTATAATAAAAATAATCATATACACACATGATCTAATCACATTAGTCCAAAAATCCCAATTAGCATTATCTAATGAGTAACCTCAAGGGCCAATTGTAAAGTTAGTAATAATTATTAAACTAATTAATAATTATAAATTAATAGTAAAATATAGAAACACAACATAGATACCTAAATTTTAAATGGATTTATTGTGATCAAATCCACCACAAGTCTATTAGCTATATTCCACTTTCCTTAACATCATGATTACGCACAAGACGTGGAATGTGTCAATATCATATTACATATATCATTTTTAAAAGTATTTATTAGACTAAATCTTATCTAATTAAATCACATGTAATTATCTTATAATATCCAAAAAATTAGTTAAAATTAAATTGATGTTCATTACCTCAAAATTCATTATATGCGAAGAAAAATTCTATCTGGGTTAACAAAATACCTCTAAAAAATTAAAGTCATACCCAAAAACATTCTTTTAAGACAAATTCTTAAATCAATTTATATGGGATCAATGGATGAAACCTCGCATGTTATGAACCTCTAAGACAAACTCAAATAAAAGTATACATATACTATGTTCACTTTAGTAATGACAATGACATATATATGACAATCCATGTTGTAAAATTTTGGTGGATAAATATAAATACTTTTCACCAAATTTTATCCTGGGAATGATTTTTTGCATATCTAGGAAAGTAATGTAACAACACAGAATCTAATTACCTCGATCCAGTGTGTAAATTAAAACATTAATATAATATAAAAGGGATCACATCAATAAGAACTAATCATTTAATCAGTCTTTTAAAACTAGATACATATATGATTTCAATATTTTATTTTAGAAATAATACATTTCATGAAATTTTTTATTAAATTATGAAGAATCATTCAATGAATCCTTCTTCATATCGTGGGAAAAGTAGAACAAAACAATATGTATGAATCATGTGCTTGGTAGTAATTATAAACAATGGAAGCTATAATGAGTAGATATGGAATAAATAATATGGTATTTTGGATAATCAATACAATGTTATTTAATAAAAAACATGGCCTTATAAATATATTCATATAGAATATCGATATAAAAAATCACATGGAAAATAGTAAATGAAATATTAATGATAGAAATTCATAATGTCAAATGTCCAAGTATTATTGTAATGGAACACTTCCAAGATATCAGAATACTTATCATTAGGTCCTTCTGCTATCACTATTCATTGAAAAGGTATTATACACCAAATACGCAAATATTTTGGATAATTGTTTGTATCCTGAGTCTTATTGACACATTGTGGGCATAACTATAACGAGGCCCCACCCACAACTTACATATACACAATTTAGTTATCATATATTTAATCTATAATATAATTTATAATTAATATTCCTCATCAATCAATAAATATCCATAATCAATCAAGAATAAGTAAATTCAATATTTCCCAAGTAAAAGAAAAAACATTCTTTATAATATTCCTTTAACTAATATTGTATGCTGAAATGGTTTAAATTTTATATAATAACGATTTAGTATAAATGAAAGTAAATATATCTATGATAATGGAAATATAGAGTTTAAGGAGAAAAACAATTTCCTATGAATAATGGAGAGTGATGAAGAACGTGATTATAATAAAGTGAATGCTCAAAATAGGATTTAAAACAGAAATTAGTGAAGGATGAGAAAATATTATTAATTCATTAGAAATTGAATTTATAATAATGAAATGTATTTTGATAATTAGAGATGAAAATGTAATTGAAATATTAAAAATAAAATTCTATAAATATTTTGTATCTTTGTTGTAAATATAAAGCTATAATTCATATCCAAAATCTGTTTCATCCTTTTAGAAAAAATTCCATTTTATTTTAAATTAAAATAATTTAATTAATAGGATAAAAAAATAATTTTATTTGAATAAACATATAAATTTTTAGTGTAACCTAGATAGTGAATAAAAATCATATAGGTGGAAAAATCTTTTCATTTTTTATACATTAGAAAAGAAAATTCCTTGAACACCTTTGAAAAAATTAAAAATGGCTTGTTTGGAAAATAGTGTAGAATAAAATAAACATGAAAAATCGCGAATAAATAATCATTTAGTTTTTGAGACTATGAAATAGAGGAGAGGGAATAAAACATATAATGAAAAAATAGTGTAGAATAAAATAAATAGGTTTAAATAGAGAAAGAGAGTATAACTATATCCAATATATATTTAAACCTAAAAAATAGAAAATAAGATAGATATTGTAAAATAAGACCTTACTGTGACGTCCCAAACCCAGATGACACTTAATAGGTCCTCTTAGCCCGATGGACTGCATGGACTCAAGAACATCTACCTAAAATCCACGAGCCTCTGACTAGTAGTAAGGGACTAGGAAGTGTTAGTGGGAATACTATGCCCACATTAACAATAGTATAGAATAAAATAAATAGGTTTAAACAGTGAAAGAGAGTAGAATTATATCCAATATATGTTTCAACCTGAACAATCATGAATAATATAGATATTGTAAAACAAGCCCTTACTGTGACGTCCCAAACCCAGATGACACTTAATAGGTGCCTCTTAGCCCGATGGATTGCATGGACTCAAGAACATCTCCCTAAAATCCATGGGCCTATGACTAGTAGTAAGGGACTAGGATTTGTAAGTGGGAATTCTATGCCGACATTGATAATTTGTAAGGTAGAGAATGAATATAAATAGAAGTAAATAGGGAAAGCAATACAAGTAAATAGATGGAAAAATTGAATATAAAGACAATAATCATAATAACTGAAAAAATAGGAATAGCATTCAACAAATTATGATACGTCATTTACATAGAAAACAAGAAAACATTGATACAGGATATAAATAATAACATGTTACACATAAGTATAAACAGAATCGAAGTCTATCCCAAGCATCCTGAGCTCCGACTCAGTCATCTGCTCTTTACAACAATATTAAACAGCAAGTAATCCAGTGTTTGATGCCATATGATTTTTATTTTCAACATATGTAACCATGTAATATACTTTGGGTACAAAATGGCACCCATAGAGGGTGTGAGAAAAATATAAGTGGGCTACCACCAATGGTGGCTATAACATCTGGTATGTGTAGTTGAAATATAATAGTATGAAAGCATTCATATATAATGAAAATAGTCAAAATGTAACATAATTCCCTAGTACTTTTTTTATACCTCAGATGGTGTCTGAACATGTAACCAATTCATTATTTTATTTTAACAAATTTATAACATGTCATATGTTAAAAATAGTGAAGGTTCCATGTTATAACAAGGCAACCTATAATGATATTTAATAGTGAAGTCCCAACGTAGTTTCTAAGGCATGGTAGACCTCAAGGGTCACCAAATCAGTAATAAATGTAGTGTAGAGTGGGGGTAAGACTGTAATACTAGGATAATTGTCCAAGGAATTCAACAACGAGATGCCAAATTTGTCCAATTAGTTCTTACAATGT
Source organism: Viscum album (assembly GCA_963277665.1). NCBI lineage: Eukaryota > Viridiplantae > Streptophyta > Magnoliopsida > Santalales > Viscaceae > Viscum > Viscum album. The sequence continues at coordinate 1,494,475,621 of OY728135.1, read as the reverse complement.
AAAACGTGGCTAAGAAAAGACTGGCCTTGACAGGATTTAATCATGCCTCCTACTTGTCAATGATGGATCCAAGGAGTGTTTCCAAGGCATCCTATAATAATATTTAAGGTATCCTATAGTGTCATACCGGGAATCCAAATAATATAAAAGGACTAGGTATAGGTGGTTCTCAACATAATCATTCTATATCATTGAATCAGAATGGGGTTCCTGAGTTCTTAAGGTATTCCCTGATAAGAATCCAAGTAAAATCAAGCCAGGACACTATTGTTTGATATTAAGTCATGTAATATTTCATTTTTTTCAAGAATTTCATTTCATTAGTTTGATAAGGTCAAGTATCATGCAACCATTTAATCAAGTAATAATTAATCAATAAGTCTATTTGTTCTAAGAATTTTCTTTCACTAGTGTAACAAGGTCAAGTTGTATGAAACCATTATTAATTACATTTAAATCATATTAAATAGTTGAGGTTCATTGTTCTACCGTCTTGTAATGGTGTAAGGGTTTATAAAAATATGGAACCAATTAATCATTCATAATTAATACTGTGAGGTCATTTACTTGGTATACTAGCTAATTTCCACTTCAAATTTAATTATCAGTTGAATTTCTTACCTTAGGCGGTTCAAGTTCTGAGCATACATGTCACTTTCCATTATAAAATTCACAATATATATCAATCCATTTAATATTGAAAATCTTACCATTATAAGGGTTAAGAAAAGTCACACCCGAATGGTGGCTCAAACTAATCAAATACTAAAAACACAATTAATGGATAAAATCCTACATGGGTTATATAGAGTGGTGGTAATAAACACCAATAAATAATCAATGATCATATCCATATGTTTCTAATGAGGTTAAGTGTGGAAAATAAATTTTATTAATGGGACCTGACAAAATCGATGGGCCCCACATGACAATTTTGGAAATCAATGAACTTAAAGTATGAGTAATATAACACCCACCATTGGCTTGTACAAATTCCCTCCTTTAGTTTCATCCATTGATTTGTATTAGAATATAGTAGATCTGGGAAATGGGGAAAAACTCTCAAATGTCCATAACTAGTTCAAGAGAAAAGGAGAAGAAGGAAGGCTTAAATAGACTCAAGTACATATCGTTGTGTATCCAACATGATGAATGAAAGCTTGATCAGATCCTAGACAAAGGATATAATTCAATCCATAGCTTATTCCTTCAAAGTGATCCAAAATTAGGGAAAAAAGATTAATCCTTATAGAAATGTTATTAGGGAAGAAGAGGATTCATAAAATATCATTAAGGGGAAAAGGAAAATTTACCCAGGAAAATATTTGGTGCACTATTTGAAAAACCATGTGAAAAAAGTTTAGGGTTACCTAGGTAGAAGGGGAGCTTGCATGGTCAGGCTTTATAGCCATGTGTAAACCATGCGATATGGTTTTGTCCAAAAATTTATATCCTCATGGTTAACCAAATCGTGCACTAATCGTGCGCTAACTGTTCAACATGGATAGTTTCTCCAAGAAGTTGTGTTCTAGGATCCAAACATTCCCCATACACCACTGAGACATTTTCTAACTCATTAGGCATCCATATTTTTTCTAGAGTATAGATTTATACTATAATCTAAATGATTCAAACTTGAGTGAAAAATCAGGTTCTAACAGTATTCCCCCTTTAAAGAACTTGTACCTCGAGTTCACATTCCAAGGGTGGATAAAACCTATCTGAGAACAACAAAAACATTGGGCCTGTACTTCAGCCACCCGCTCCCATTTCCCATCTTTCATATAGTCGTGATTCCATAGAACCCATACTTGATGGACAAACCAGCCTTGGAGAGCCTTCATTCACTGGTCAATGATGTGTATTGAATACTCTTAAAAGGTAGCATCGACGTCAAACTTAACTTATCTAGGATCAAAATTATGAGATGTATCAACATCATACTATAAAAGTTGTAAGACGTGGAAGACTTCATGCATGGCATGGTACCTCTAAGGTAGTAGAAACCAATAGGCTACTATCCTGAATCTTTCCAGAAATTCAAAAGGCCCTATATAACGAGAGGATAACTTCCCTTATTTTTGAAACCATCTATTCCAAATCATGGGAAATACCCAAAGAAAAGCATGATACCCAACCTTTAACTCTATAGGTCATCAATTGTGATTGGAATAATATTTAAATATAGAATAAATAGTAGTCATACACTTTTTGATCAGCTGAACCTACTCTAAAGACTCTAGAATGAGATGAGGACCTAGCAGGGTTGTCTCACTTTCCTCTAGATAGCATAAGAGTGAGAAGCATGACCTACCATATAAGGCCTAATAATGATCCATCTGAATTATCACCTAAAAGATTTTATTATAGGCGAACTCAATGAGAGGGATATGTTTCCCCAATGAGTAGCCGAAATCAAGGACACATGGTCAGAGAATATCCACAAGAACTTATATTGTCTATTCCTATTTTCCACCAGTTTGAGGGTGAAATAGTTTTTCTTATTAGAACCAAAGTACCCATAGATATATTCAAACACTTATAGAACCATGATGTGAAACAAGAATCCCGATATAAAATGATAGAATGAGAAACACCGTGTAGTCATACGATCTCATGGACATGCAGTCTTCCCATTTCATCAACATAGAAATTCTCTTGAATAGGAATAAAGTGGGACGATTTGTGTTATACGGTAAATGACAACCTATATAGTATTTTTACACGTCGTTGACCTAGGTTATCCGACTACAAAATCCACAGAAACATATCCACATTTCCATTATAGGATTGGAAGCTGCTATAGCAAGCCTGTAGGTATCTGGTTCTTTGCCTTCGCTTGCAGATAGGTGGAACACTAAGTGAAAAAGCCTTCTATCTAATGTTCCATACTAGGAGAACAATACTATAATTACATATCTAGATACATCTTGGAGATTTCTATATAAACTTCCAACTATGAAACATGGTCCTCTTTCACCAACTCCTCTCTCATATCTATTAGAACCCAGATACGTCCACGTAGATGCAGGATATCGACTCTATCCCCAGAACAATCTATAGGTGGGTTATCTTATAATATACTCTCATGGAGAACCAAACCTTCAGGATATAAAAACCATCAACCATTCACCATCTCAAGGAGGGAATAAGTAAATTTCAAGAATGATAGTTAATACTTCTTGTGATAATAATGGAACTCTATATCAAGCTCCGAAAAGGGGGACACTAACTTCAATTCATCATTGGAATCATGTAAATCCTACATTTGAGTTTTCTAACTCAGCACATTTATAACTAAATTTCCCTTCCCAGACATATAGTCAAGCTAAAAATCAAAGGATTGAAGATATTTGACCCATCTATGCTAAGAATGGTTCGAGTCCCACTGAGAATAAATATATTTGAACCTCTTATGGTATGTGTACAACACAAAGTGCTCACCTAATAGATAGTGTCTCATGTTGTATATGGAATGAAAAAATGATACAAGATCAAGTTAATGAATGGGGTAATTCCTCTCATGAGTTCCCAACTACCATTATCCTTATACAATGACTACATCCTCATACATCAGCACTACTCCTAGGTCAATACCTGATGCATCAGATAAGATGGTATAACCAATTATTTGCTATAGAAGAGTCAGAATAGGCGCTGATACACTCATCCCTTTCAAAATCTAAAATGAATTCTCACATGATTGTGACCATAAGAAATTGAAATCCTTCTTTTTAAGACTATTACGCGGAAAAGATAGGTAGGAAAAGTCTTGTATGAAATTCCAGTAGTATCTAGCCATCCACAAGAAACTCTGTATGTCAAAAAACTTCTTGTGATTATCCTTGGAAACCATATCACTGACCATTTTAGGGTAAACATATACTCTTGATTCGGACATTATATGACTCATGAAGTGAACTTTTTTTATCCAAAAGTGGCACTTAGGAAGATCAGTGTAAAGTTGATGCTCTCTCAGTTTACTTAGACTGATATCAAGATATTTGGCATGGTCTATTCAAGTTTGAAAATACAGCAATATTTTCCACATCAAGTCCATGAAAAAAGAATCCAAATAGGGGTGGAACACCCTATTAAGCAGATCCATGAAAAATGGATTTCCCATTCATAAGATTGAAGTCATAAAAAGGTACTCATATAGACCATACCTAAATTAGAATGATGAATAAGGTATGTACGATGGTCTGAAACATTCCTAATGATAACCCAATCATAGGTTGATCTAAGAGGAGACATTTTCTCCTAAGATATGGATGAAGATATCATCTATTTGAGGAAGTGGATATCAGTTCATGATTTTAAGATTGTTCAACCTTCTGTAATCTATGCATAAATGTATTGGTATGTCATCCTTCTTAAAAAAATTCATGGGTGAACCCCTAGATGATTTACTATGCCATATAAAACTATTGGCCTATAAATACTTTAACTATCATTTGAGCTATTGATGCTCTGTTGGTGACATCCTATATGGAATAATGGACACTGAATATACTCCTAGAACAAGCTTGAATGTTATCTCTACCTCTCTCTCATGAGGTAAGATAGAAAAAACATCCGGAAATTCATCCCTGAAATGATCGACTACTGGAGGGAAATTAGCCTTACATAATCTCTGATCCTCTATGAATAGATTTATGAACGGGGTAGCCACTTCACCTATACCATGATTATTTAGTCCTTATCTACCATCATGTACATCCGACACATTATAATGTAGATAACTACTACCCTCTGGTGATATAAAATATACCCTATGGTGATAACAGTCTACAAAAACATGAATGTAACCCAAACAGTCCATCCCATATATGAAATCAAAACTAGTAATCTAAAAAATAAAGTGGTTCCATAAGAATGTGTAACCATATACCTCAAGTGGATAGTCCCTACACAATAATATACACTCTATTTGTACCCCTAATGGAATATCTAGGTTCATTACAACAAAGTAATATTTTATCTCCAGTCTGATACATTCAACAATATATACCGAGATAAAATAATTCAATGTGCCTATATCAAATAAAGCGGATACTAAAGTAGATACGATGATAATATTACATCACACTATATAAGGACTTGTAGACCGGTCCTTGGGAATCAGTTTTAGTGAACAAATTCACCTGATCTATGGACCAATGTAACAAATGGACTACCATGATCATAATTGCTATGTTGGTGATGCTGGTGATCAGGGGTCTGACTTCCATAGTCATGACCTCCTCCTTGGCCAAACAAGTTGGTGTTATTCCAAATCCCCACCTACCGTGGAATAAAATAACTCACTCCTAAAGGTGGATATTGTGTGGATATTTTTCAACATGAAGCTAGTGGAAAGGTCTTACAGAAATGATGATGATTCTCTCTATAGACACAATCACATCAATCCTATGGTTCTCTTTCACACCGAGTCTTCAAATGACCACCTCATCCACACTGATGACAGTATTTATAGATATCAAAATAGGAACTCTGATTTTCACTACTCAGACAAGGAACATTAGGGGAACATTTCATACCACTGAAATAACTACTAGCATGTATCACCACTGATCTTCTATACCTGATACTATTTCCATCCATCTATTTTTTGTTTAGTGATAAGATATTGATTGACTATCTCAAATAAGTAGGAATAAGGAAGACATTCACCTACGTGTGGATAGAGTACTAGATCCCATTTTCAACCCATCTACCACATGAAATCTTGTCACCAGAAAGAAGAGGTTTAAAATGTTGTAGCTCGACAAACTACAATGAATATTCCATAACTGACTTAGAACACTACTCAAGGTGCATGAACATTCAGGATTTGTCAATTCTCAATGTATGAGGAAATAAAAAATCATATAAGGTAGTTTAGAAATCAAACCATAACATGCGCTAATGATAACTGGAATTTGTAATCACATCCCACAAACCCTCAGTCGAGTCCCGAAGCATATATGTAGAAAACATGACTCTTTTCTCTATAATCCTTTCCAGATGCTCAATGATAGATATGGTTCCCTCTATTCAAGACTCATCTTCACGTAGAAAACCATGTTCTAAGAAATTAGAAGGATGATTCTAATGAAATTCCTGAGTCAGATCAAACATTATTGGTCCAAGTTGTGGATCAATATGCATATACATCATCAGATGTAGGAAACTGTCAAGAACAATGCAATCAGTTCCCAGATCAGGTATAGCAGGTCGTTCCTAAAGTGTCACTCATGTAGGTACAGTGGTGGATCAGGTCCCACCACATTTGGAGTGTGGTTGTAACCTCCTTCTTGGAAAATAACACGAGCTCTTTGTGACGACATTTATCTACAAATGAAAAGGATGTATCTTAGAATAGGATTAAGATGAATGATATCATCACAAGTAGAATTTGAATGTATGAAAACTCACTAACCAAGGAATACTACCCTGACTACCCGCTTAGACAACCTGGTATATGTAGGTTCTCAAGTATATGTTTCATTTCATTTTACTATTAATTACAAGCTTTGCTACTTTACCTTTCATAACCATGTGAATGAGAGATAAGGATGTACATCCAATTCATTTTAGATTACATGTTTCACATTATAATGGATATTCATTCCCATGGAATCAATGCTCACACACCTTATCAATGAAAGTGACACCGATTTATTTATAGTAAAATGGATCGACTCGGTAAATTACGCATCCCAACCAATAAAGGCCCATACACCTCATGAATTGAGACAGGAAATCACTCAATCGTTATAGAGACCCAATATTGACGTACAAGGACATTAAATTTCTTTTGAAGAATACTTAATACATGACACAAAAAAATTCCAAAAGATTGTAATTGTTTAGTGTCTTTGGAAACTCAAAAAATAATCTTTTATTCATGGTGAAGGATCTTCAACATCTCCAATAAAGATCAAATCATTTTTTCCTACCTAAAACTTTTCTTTATATCCTATGTAATATAAATCATAAAAAGGGTGAACTCAAATTCTCATTAAAGGTAAACATGGGGAACATAAACAATCCATAAACATTTGAGCATAAAAACATGAACATAAATTTTAAACATCAAAATATTGAGTCATGAAATAAATCCAGGCAGTACGTAAGGCATAGATAATAAAAGAACATTAATCATGATAAAAACATGGGAATAAAACATGGAATTATTGGAAAACATTAAACACATAATATTATTTCCATAGTTGACAAGTAATTTTTTCCAATACCATCATAGTGGACAACGTCCATTACTGAACCAGGTTTACATTCCATTCCATCCATGTATTACTAAACTACATTAAACTACCATTATATTCATGTCTATATCCTGAGATATAAATATTTACACAATGAATTTGAAGGAGATATAGGTCCCACAATCTCATAATGAAATCATTCTTACATGTTCCACAAAACATAAATCATTCATCATACCATAACTGATGAAATAAAATGGGATTCTTAGACATCATGTCATCGTAACATAATCCATATAAGATAAATGGTCTTCAAAAAAATAATTCCATCATAAACTCAATAAAAAAAATATGGATATAAATGTAACCTTATTTCATCTTACATGGAAAAATAATTTCGATAAACCACTTGAACTCAGTTCTTGAGGAAAATTTCCTTTCATCTTCAAAAAAAATTTCTTTTTTCAAAATGCCGCACAATATTAAAAGAAAATAATTTAGTTAAAAATACACATGAAATAGTGTTGAAGAATATTCATGGAAATAAGGTGTTTAAAAGACATAAAAAATCATTCTTTCTGCATAATTTAAAAGAACATTCTCCCCGTAAATTTATCAGAAAAGTCAAAAGGTACCTCGTATCGTAAACAAAAGATAGATTCATTCCATTCCATGTAGTAAAAGTAAAAAAGGGGTAAATATTACTTTAGAAATTCATGGAACAATAGTAACAATTTTATGAAAAAAATATTGAAAACATGGACATGGATGATAAATATAACACCTGTAAATACTTACGTATAAGTAACCTCGGATAAAAAAGAGATTGCAAAATTATCCCTTACCTTAGGTCTGATTTCTTTTGTATGTGTCTGAAACTCCTATATAGCAGGTTTAAACATATTATTTATGTGTAAAATAACCATAATATTATTTATAATATCATATATGATTCACTTACAACTTTATATCACCTGTTCATTTGTCAATTCCATGTTAAAGTAACGTTTTTGGAAGTAATCGTTTCATTTATCTTACTTATTTGGGTTTGTTGTTCGTGATATTATTACATATGTCCAGATTAAATTAATTCCAAAACATAAAAAATGATTTATATATCATATATATATTCAGTATATATATATATAAGATATATAAATGAAATATAATACACTGTTCATGGAGATGGTTGGCCTACGTACGCATGTACACTATTTTAATTTCCTCATTAAATGGAATGGAAGTAAGTTAATGAGAAATATATGTTCATAAATCCACTAGAATTATTTTTTCCTATATTTCATGATTATTTATTATATATACTTTATAATCATTCTTGAATTATTAGCATGGAGAATTAATCTCATTGTGTCGTGGAAACAGTAAGGCGTACGTACGCACGAGCGACGATATCGTTCCCATAGTTGTTGAACGGTATTGGATTGGATGGTTTATAATATCTCATAGTTCGTATAATTATATAATAATCATATATAGTTATTATTTCCACCATTATACCCATACAATGAAAGGTGCAGTGAAAAACACATTACAACGCTGCGTGGAGATGGTAATCCGTATGTACGCACGTGCAGTGATTTCATTTTTTTCAGGATGGATAGAAGACGAAATAGGGTTGTTTCATATTTATAAAAAAATATCAGTATATTATTGACACTTATGTTATTACTTTATAATGAAAGAACTAAACAAGTGGAATTTCAAGAAGAAATTAATTTGATTGAATCAGTAGAAGAGATTACCTCTTCCACGACATGCCTCCTTTAAACATTCTATTATGGAACTACAGTTGGTCCTTTGAGAAGACCAAAAATAGTAGAATATATCTAGGTAAGTTTACAATAGAAAATTTCAGGATTCATTAGAGCATTAAGGCTCAAAATGGAGTGAAGTGGGGAGGGAGGAGGTGCCCTTTTATAAGAGAGGAGAGGGGCACTTCAGGAAAGTTCCAAAATATTAATTTATTATCATTTCAATTTCGATTTAAAATTTACCAAAACATATTTAATTATAAAATAAAATGATTTGGTTCGAATAACCATCATAAAATATTTTTTTAACAAGTTCTGGATATTTTTTGTCCTTATCGTTTTTGTTTTACCCTTATTTTACCCCTTTTAATCTTATCCTGATATCGTGTTATTTACATATTTTGGGTTAATGTAATTACCCTATCTGGTATAAAGACCCCCAAAAAGTTATTTATGGAATATTTGGACATATATTAACTATTTTTAAGAATCTTTGATTTTTAGTAATTTAACATCATTTAATAAACTATTATATGTTTGAAGTTATGAATTGTGTCAATTTTGGAAGCTATTTATTCTTGACATTTTTTAAAAATTCATAACAACTTGATTCCTTATAAAGTAAGGAATTAACCCAAAGGTAATATGTCAATATCATTTCTAAAATTTAGGATGAAATCAAAATAACCAAATTACATTTGTTTTAATATTTATAAATTCATTTATTTGAATCCTTTATTTCTGAAGCAATCAGTGCATCATCCTTGTGTCATAATTAAATTTATTTATTTAAATTCCAAAATTTAAAAATAAAATATCATGATGTAGAAAACATTTTTATCTTTCTAATTATTATTTATAGTCGAAGAGATCACATATATAACCACATATTGAAATAGTTTTAGTAAAAGATATACGTTTAGATTATATTTTTCTAAACATTAAATTACAAGTAATTAAATGTCATTTTCACTTACAAGTGGCTCCATGGGGTCCCATAATCAAATAAATGATTACCATGGTAATAAAGGTATCATAAAATATGGTTACGACATCTGTTAGGATAATTTAATATTATTATAATATTTTTTACCTTCATTTTCCAGATTTACCCTTTAAACATGCCAAATATAATATTTACTGAAGTCACTATTCATAATGTATAAAAATAAAAGATACCTATTTACACAATTTTTACCTCCTGATTCCAAATATGGAATTAATTTTCCAAATTCAAAACATAGACCATGAAGTAATTAATTTAATATTAATCCTGTTGTTGAGAAAATTATTTTTAAAAGTTAAAACATTACAAAACATTGAAATGTTTTTACCTATTAATTTAATGTAAAATTAATTCTAATGACATAAATTATATTAAAGGGAAATAATATATTCTATATATACCCTGAAACCAAACAATATTATAATTTGAACATATAAATTATCTCGATGAAAATGATTTTTTAAGCTAAAATTTAGCATATTTTCTCTTTTCATCAAAATATGAAAGTTATCAGAAAAATATCAAAATTTTATTCAACGTAAATTTTTATATATTGATTCAAAATAAAAAGTTTATTTTTTCAAATTTAACTTATAAACCTGTAAAAAATTATATTTAAAATGGGTGTACCATCAAAAGGTGGTGAAATTGCATTTTTGAAGAATAATTCTATTATCTACAAAATTGATTTTTTTCTCATTCCATATTCTAGAAAACAAATAATATGAATGATAATGTTATAAAATACTATATATTTTTATTACTATTCATTAGTTCTAGTTCATAATAATATATCATTGTTTAGTGGAACTCGGTATCGTGTACAACAAAAGCTATCGAGGAAGGCTTCTCTTGCATGCAATGTAAGCCATGTCAACATTGTGTATACTGAAATATTCTTTTGGAAATGCATATATCATAATCAAAACTTCATTGAACACAATCTATACTCAATGTTGTATGAAAAAAATTCTATCAAAAGAACTTGAAATTTTGTGGAACACAACCCAAGAATAGTGTTGTGTATACTACAAGCTAATATGGTGTTGCATATAGCGCAAGCTAATCTTTGTGTAGCGTAATACAAAAGACATCAATGAAATTAAAAATAATATATATCATAAATTATTGGGGTGTTACAACTGCAAAAAGTAGTAATACCAGAATAATCTGACTATCATTGTATCACTCAACAATCATAGGCATATCAATCAATGAAAAACTATTAATTAAATCTTTATGGAATTGAAATATTCACAACATGTGAATTTTTAGGTGCCTATATTGATGCATGTAATATTTCCCCTTTAACTAATATCATTATTCCAAGGACGAAAGAGAATCCTCAAACAAAGAAATAATCAATAAACCATATAGCATGTGCATCACCCAATGGTGAAATATTTTCAACAGTAAAAGGAAAAAAAGAACAACAATAATAATTTTGTGATACCTAGATTTTACCCCAAACTAGGGTTTACAAAACCCAAAAAAAATCTTATGAATAAGTCCCATGTATTCCTCATCTCCAATCTAATTTATATAAATAGTAAAGAAAGAAAGGAAGCTATTTTAATACCACATAATGAAGTCCTAGACCATGATGCAACATGTTGGGTGCCTCAGTGGCCTCAAGCACATATCCTTGAATGCCAGAGTCTTCCGACTAGCATTAGGGGCCAAGGATGTGTTTTTGCGGAGGATAATTACTCATTACCAAAGTGTAGCATATAGGATGCATATAAATATTGGAAAATAGCGAAAGTAATTTATTAAATAGTAGGATCTACAAATAATAGAGACAAAAGTAACAATAACTATGTCTACTGGAATATCATTCAACTACTAATGATATTTCATGTAAATTGAAAACTGGAAAACATGGATACGAGATAACAGGCATAACATGTTCCACAAAATTATAAAGGAAATCCAAGACTATCACAAGCATCCTGATCTTCTACAATGTCATATTCAATAAAGTTCCATACTAAATTGTATGAAATCAAGCATTTGAATCCATATTATTCTATTTTCCACCACCTATAATAATGTAATCTACTATAAGTACCAAATAGTGCATGGAGAGGGTATAAAAAAATCTCAGTGGGCCACCACCAATGGTGTCTATAACATTCTGCTCGTGTAATGGAAATGTAACAATGTACAATCATGCATATATAAAGCAATGTAGTACAGTGTAACTAAATACCCAACTACCCACTTAATTCCTCGGCTGGTGTTAGAACATGTAACTATTTCATTATTTGATTGTTAGCAATTTATAACAAATCACAATTTAAGAATAGTGAATGTTCTACGTTATAATAAGGAAACCTATAATGATATATAATAGTGATGTCCCAACGTAATAACAAAGGCTAAATTGACCCCAATGGTTTCCAAATATGTAATAAATGTTACTTGGATATGGGTAAGAGTGTAATCCAAGGACCATAGTCTAAGGCATTCCATACAGAGTCTAAGGAGTTCTTCCAAGGTAAAACAAGTCTAAAAAATACATGGTCAGATGGGCTTTAACTATGCCTCCTTCTTTTCAATACTAGATCAAAGGAGTGTATCCAAGGAATCTTATAATAGTATTTAAGGGATCCTACAATGTCATACAGGACTTTGAAAGAATAGAAAAGGATCGTGATCTAGCTGGGGCTCAACCTATGCAAGTTGTATCCTTGAATCAGAATGGGGTTCCCAAGTGCTCAAGGCATTCCCGATAAGAATCCAAGGAGAGATTAAGTCAAGAAACTCCTAGTTGAAATGAATTCATGTAATATATCAATTGGTTCAATCCTTTCATTTCATTAGTGTGATAAAGTTATATAGCATGCAACCTTTTGATCATGTCATAATTAATCAATAAGTTCACTTGGTCCAAGCCATTCCTTTCATTAGTGTGAAAAGTCCAAGTAGTATGAAACCATTATTAATTCCATTTTAATAATATTTAATAATTAAATTTCATTCCTCTACCTTCCATTTATGTGGTAGGGGGTTCTATGGACATGAAACCTATTAATCATTCACAATTAATCCGGTCAATTGATATACTTGGTGTACTTTCCAATTTCCATTTCACATTTAATTATCAATTAAAGAACATACCTTATGAGGGTAAAGTGGTGATCATACATGGTACTTGTAATTTTGAAATTCACAATATAAATCAAGCAACTTAATATAGAAATTCATTCCCTTTTAAGGGTTATGCAAAGTCACACCCGAACGGTGGCTCAAATATGTCAAATACTGAAATCCCAAATATGGAATAACATCTTACATGGGATGGATGGAATTATGGTCATAAACTCTAGTAATTAATCAGTTATATGAAAAGAGTATATTTATATGGTTCTAATGATAATAATAATGGAATATAAATTCTATTAATGGTGCCTGATGAAATTGGTGGGCCCCAGATGAAAAATTCCAAAATCAACAAACTTGAGGAATGAGGTATAGAACACCCACCTTAGGATTTTAAGAATCCACTCCTTTATTATAAAACCTTTATTTGGAATAGAAATGATTATATCTGATAAAAGAGATAAATTCTCTCTCCTCAATAACTAGTTTAAGATAAGAAGAGAAGAAGAAAGGCCTAAACCGAATCGAGTAATTATCATTGTGCGTCTAACATGATGAATGGAAGCTCGAACAGATCTTGTAAAAAGAAGATATTTAAGTCCCATGGTTTGGCCTTCATATAGCTCTAAAATGAGATTGAAAAATTTTATTCCTATAAGAAATTGTGATGGTGAAGAAGAGGAGGATGAATAAATCATTATGTAAAGAAAGGACAATTTACCCAAAAAAATTCCTTATGCATAGTTTTACAAATCATGTGAAAACAATTCATAATTACCTATGAGGAATGGGACATGAATGGTTAGGCTACACAGCCATGCCGAAACTATGTGATATGGTTCTGTCTAAAAATTTCCATCTGCACGTTTAGCTAAACAATGCACCAATGGTGCAAAAACCGTGAAATATGTACAGTTTTCCAAAAACATATGTGTTACGGGCTCCAAACATACCTTGTATACCATTGATAACTTTTATAACTCATTATGCATCTATATTAGGTCCAAATTAAATATTTATACCAAAATTCATAGGAGCCATACCTAAGTAAAAAATTACATTCTTTCACTTGTTGCATTAATATATATTGTATCAAAACCCATTAAAAGTGAAAAAATGAATTGAAAGAGGAAAAAACATGATTAAAGAGGAATTACTGATAAAATATAACAATGTTGTAGTATAAAATACCTATAAAATAAATAAGGTGAATACTACAAAATATGTATCAATAGAGTGGAATTGTGATGAAAAACACTTACCTTCATATACATCATGGTCAGACGCATAATAACCTCTTGAATAATAAATTTAAATATATACAATACATTATTTAGAACCTTTTTCATCCACATTAAATTTTTAATGTTCTTTTATAATAACTTTATATCTATTCATTGCACTGTTCATTCTTGCATCGACCTCTTAATGTTGTTCTTTTAATTTTTCCAAAATAGCTTCATTATATGGACAAAGTTCATTAGTGTTATGAAATTATTCCACCATCTAAAGAATGTTAAAATTTTCATTAATATAATTTTTATTAATTTTTTAAAATTTTATGACCATCCATAAAATTCAATAATAGAATTAAAATATTTTTTTCTATGTTGGTGGTTGTCCACACACACTCATGATGACATTTTCATATTTACTATGGTTGGAAAAGAAAGAAAATATATAATTATTAATCCTTCTATAATCATATGTATATCATAAATATCATATAAATTAATTAAATACATCAATTTCTTATCCATATAAATTGGAAATGAAAAATGATTTGCATTTCTTCATGGTGGTAGTAGACCACAAGCACACATTACCGACATTCTCATTTTCCAACGAATGAGAGAATATGTAAATAATAATTTTTATATAAGTATAATAATAGATATATATATTTTTTAAAAAAATTTATATATATTTGGATGTATAATAACTTTTGTTTTAATATGAATTAAAATTAAAGGGTTTGGTATCGATGATTAGCACTTCTTTGGGAAACCCCATTTTAATTGCACCATAAGAATTAATTAAGTGATATTATTGGAATGAGAAAACATATAGGATTTATCCAAGGATTTTGGGAATATATATGGGTACTTAATGGTCAAGATAACTTTCTCATCAATCACGTATGTGTGTGGGGATGAGGTTCCCTTTTATATGTGAGGTGGGAGGAAATATTTTCTATACTTGAAACACTGTTATATAATATATGTCTAACTCAAGTAAAGGGTGTCCAAATTTTCATAGTTTAAAATATAATCCTATATAGTAAACATAAAAAAATAAGGATATTTAATAATGTTTTTTTTGAATTATCATAAAAACAAATCCCATTATTTTAACATATATTACCATTAATCATGGTGACAATCTTTTAAAATTATTATTATTTATTATGAACAAAAACATAATTGACATTATAAAAAAAATTGGAATGATAATTATAAATATTTAATACATTTTTTAGGATTCAATTTACCTATCTAGTAAAATTTAATTTTTATAAAATTTCACAAAATGAAACGATAGCCTATTTTTTTGATATATTCTTATTTTAAGCATTAAATTATGTTATACCATAAACAGATATAATGTTAATTACCACAAAATTAATTACATTATGATTAATAAATGGAAATTTATTTCACTTTAAAATTAAACCAAGACTGAATAGAACATTTTTAACACTATATTATGATAGAAGAACAGAAAATAATTTTTATTTGAAGAAAAACATTACTTATATATTCATAAGGTCAAAAATAAATGTCTAAGTTAAAAATTTTAATTTAAAATGAATTATAATAAATCATATATGTATGTTTAATCTATAAATTCTTTCAATGTACTTTAATTTAATTCTCATATTACTTTAATTCATAAAAGTTAAATTATTTATAGCATTAGTATTTCCACTATTTACCTAAAAATCATCTATTTCAAAAAATAAAAATAAAAAATTGATTAATATAATTTTGAAATTATGAAATCCAAAATAAAATTAATTTCATAGAATTTAATTATACGATTTGGTTATTAGTCTTTTAATTACATTTTTTAATAAATCTATTTGTAATTTTCAAAAGTTTTTTTATAATGAAAATTTTACTTAATATAATTTAAGATTATGAGTCAAATTATTCCCCCTTAAAAAATATAATCTTGAAATATCTATAATATAATCTCATAATCCATAATGGGTAGTTATTCATTAAAACATCCTTGGGTTCCCATATTAATTCCTCTCTCTTATGATTGCTAAAAATTAGTGTCACTAGTCAACTCATCTGATTCTTTAACAATTGTTCTCTAGTATCAAAAAGGTTGATAGTCTACTCACAATAAGAATAATAAAGAACCAATTATATTTCTTCAAAGTGTAGTATATTTATTAGATTTAATATATAATTCCAAAATAAGGGTATATGTGACACATCATCCACTTTAGAGAGGTTGGGTGGGATTTACAAATGGTAATCCACAACTCCAATTTTTTCCTAATATGAAAAGTACTGATGTACCTAGAATATAGTTTTTATTTTATTATAAATATTATAACACCCTCCATGAAGATACCTTTAATAAATCATGATCTACTACCTGAAATTATATATCCTTCCATTAGTTATTTATATATATATATATTCTTACTTATTTGAGATTCCTTGGTATGAATCAAGATAGTTATCACCTTGATCATTGTGTCATCTATTATTTTTTTCCTAAAATATTCCTTTCAAAAATATCATCACAATAGGTTGGGATATGACCTATTTTATAATACAACAAATCATACAGTTCCATTTTAATATTTTAATAGAAGATATTATTAGATGAAAAAGCCACCAAAAGTAAATAATGAACCAACATACCATAAAATATACGTGATCACAACCACAAACTAACTTTTAATGTTTGAATAGTCCATTAGGATTATCTATCTATCAGATGATGATGTATAGTTATAAAATATATCTTGGTAAAAAGATCCTCCTAAATAATTTTCAAGAAATTTTTTAAATACCTTATGCCTAATATATTAGAGTTGGTGGCTACTTTATTACATTGGCATAGATACAAGGTATATCACCATATAGGACAACTCATTTTAATAGTGTTGTAAAACTATATACATATATGGAACACATGTTACATGGTAAATTTAAAATAAAAAACAGAAAAATATTCTTGAATTTTTTATATTATTCATAATATCCTTTTTCATATCTTCGGTAAAAAAACAAATAAATGGTGAGCTCTAATTATTAGAACGATTTATATACAACTAAATTTATCATGTATCAATAAGTAATAATCAATATGGAAAGGTAAATAACTTAAATCAGAAGGTATTTAATCAATAATTCAAGTGTGAAATGCATACATGGACATTATAAATGAAATAATATCATTGAAAATAACAATATAATTATAAATGAAGTAAATTAAAACTATTAGACATGATGATCTCAGATATCATGATATCTCTATCATCAAGACCTTGGGCCAATACAGTTTATAATAATGTGTAAATAAACCTTAAATTTTCCCAACAGATTTTTCTCATGAGACATATTATTATTTTGGGTGGCTATATATTTTTGGGCCCTACCCATTATTTCAAATCTAATTCATTCCTCATCTATCAAATGATAGTTTTAATTAATGTATAACATGAGTTATTAATAAATGTTTAAATTTGGAAAAGAATAAAAAATATCAATATCTACTAAGTCAATCAAATAACATTCTAATTAAAACACCACATATAGAAATAGTGTATATTTTATGATCATATCCATGATAAAATGAATATTTATATTTACGGAAAATGTAATTTTCAGTGATCAAAAGAATGTTAATGATTAACAGAATGTTAATGATTAACATAATGTTAATGAATATAATATTAATAAGATACAAAAGATTACCATTAATACGACATAAATATAAGTTTTGAAATAAATTCATATATTTTGAAAAATATATGAGAAATATTAAAATAAAATTTTGGAAAATAGTTTTCTTTTTAAAATCATTTAAAACTTATAAAATAAGCTAAATCGTGTAAAACTTTTATGGGGGAGGGATGGTACATAAAAAGTGTATAAGTTAAAAAAATAATTTTCACATTTTGTAAATAAAGTTAGAAATTGAATAATTTTGGGGAAATTAGAGATATTCCATTTATGCCATAAAAATATTCAAGGATAACAAAAAAATCATTTCAACATAAAAAGTGTAAATTAAAATTAATATTGTAAAATAATTTTTAAAAATATGGATTTGATAGAAAAATATATCCGAACAAGAAGAGAAATAAGACATGATTTTATTTTGAACATTCATCTTAAATGTGTGACTCTAATAGAATCATTAATCACCATAGTTAAATATATTTTTATGTCAAATAAATAAATGGTTATTATATTAACAACATAAAAATAAAATATTTGTATATTACCAAATATATCTCAATAGAGCAGAATTTGAGATGAAATCTCATTCCTCATGTATAAATTTTCAAAAATGTTCTTTATTTTCCAAAATAATAATATTTCATTAGTTATTTTCTTTCTTAATAACATTTTTAAAGTTTTATATCCCATTTTTTTAGTTATTACCATGCTATATTCAATGAAATACTCAATGAAATTTACATCGGTTGTTTTGATGATATTCGGCTCATATATCCCAAATGACTTCAGTACGTAGAAAAGGGTCTAAGGGGTAATTATATAATCATATACATAATAATAATCTTTAAATAATATTAATTTATATAAATAAATTATAATTTTAAGACTAATCAATGAATATGGTTTAGAAAAAGGAACAATGTTACAATCAAGGAGATGGTCGGTCATATGTACACATGAGTAAGACTTTCCATTTTTCTAAGATCATGATGAAAATAAAGGAATTATTATTTTATGTTTAAATAATTATAATAATATCATAAACAATATATTAATTCATTAAATAAACTTATGTATACCAGTCATGTGATGTCGTGGTGAAAAAAATTCACATCACATTGTGGAGGCCATAGTCCACACATATGCATTAATGACATTACCATTTCTGAATGAATTGGTAGTAGATAAAATATATGATATATTAATTTAATTAAAATATAAATATTCTATTAGTAATATATATATATATATATATATATATTAAATCCATAATTATAATCATCTGTGAGAGGCAGTGGTGGAAAATAGATTACAACGGTTCACGAGAAGGTAGTCCACCATAAACACGAACAATGGATTCTTTGGATGAGAGGGTTTAGGTTATTAAATTCACATAATAACATATTAATATATTTTATATAATAATTTAATAATATTTTCATTGTTTGATAAAATTTTAATGAGGTGGAAGAAGAAATAAAATAAAAAACGCTCTATTTAGAACGATTCCTCTTTTTTGGAAAACCTCTTTAAGATTAAGTCTAAATACTTATTATATTTGATTTATGATTGTAAAAATTACTCTAAGATGTTTTTATAAATTTAAAGAAAGTAATTTGGTATGATTTCATAGAACTAAAAGGCATTGTAATTGTGTAGAAAAGAGGAGAGGTGGTTCCCTTTTATAAGTGATGGGAAGGGTGGTTTTAGAATTTATTAATGTATTAAATTAATATAAAAATATTTCCATATTAAAATTCCTCCAAACTACTATTATTATAATATATAATAAGGATTTATTTGAATCTAATCATAAAATAACATTTTGAAAAAAAAACTTTTTTTACACTAATCTTTTTTTTAAATCCTCGTTAACCCTTTTGACAATTAGAACAATATTAAACTTTTCTACCCTTTATGGGGAAATATATTTAATATAAAAATAACAAAGAACCATAAATGGATCATGGTACATATATTCAACCATATAAAATTCATCAAAATGAATTTTATATTTTTATTAATTTTAAGACATTTAATAAATTATTATTTATTATAGAATTTCATTAATTCCATTTTTGACACCATTCTTTTAATTTCACTCTAAATACATAACGAAAAATGTTGAATTATAATATAATACTTTAAAACATCAAAATAAAGTAATATATATTTATAAAATTATTGGGAAACATTAATTCATTCAAACTACACAAATTTTATTACTTTTAATATCATTTATTTTATTTTTTTATTAATTGAGTAAATATTATGTTAGGGTTGTGTAAGAATATAAGGTAATTATTTCATAATTAAAAATTAGAAATAAATTACCATGATATAACTAGTAATTTTAAATTAAAATTACTTGTTATAACAAAAAATATAATTTGTTTATCCTTATGTAAAAAATTCAATGGTAATGAAATAAAGAGAGTTCCTTTTTGACTTTTTATTGAATAATATAATATAACAGATGAAATCCCTGCCAAATGGATAAAAAATATCATATATTTTAATATTGGATGATTATGGTTGAAATAGGTTCATCAAATGAATTTAATTCAAGTGTTAGAGTCATTTCTGAGACCCTTTCATATTATTTTTACCCATTGTTACAAAATTTACCCTTACTATGGTGATGATTATTTAATATGGTAACTATTCATAAGGACAAAAAATAATAGATTTTTATTTACCAAATTTGGACATTATAATTCCAAATATGGAATCTATTTTTGAATTTTAAATTTATATTGGTGTAATTAATTAATTTAAAATCCAAACGAAAAATATAATCAAAAACAATTTCAAGAGATTTCATTTTTATATATATAAAGGTTTTTATACCAAATTATATAATAAGAATGATTTCAATTAAATAAAGGTCATTAATAATAATATAATATAACTAATTTTAGTTTAAAATCGTTTTAATAGAAAATTTAATTTTTATATAAAAAATAATGCTTCCAAAAAATAGAAGTATTATTTAACTTTTCATTGAAAAAACAGTCAATTCAGAAAAATTCCAAAACTGAACTCATAGATAATTTTTATGAGATTATTTATAAAATTAATTTCATTCCATTTCATATTTTATCATTAATATTCAAAAATTTATTATATTGATTTCTGGAAAAGAAATAAAAAAAATTGAAGAGCATATTTTTAAAGAATAAAATGACTACTAAAAATTCAGTATTTTTATCCAATAAATTAATCAATAAATTTCTATCAGGTATGAAATTAATATTTATTTTAAAATTTATTTATTATTATTCATACCTACTAATTGAACTTATTGTCTTTAACTATCATATTTAAATAATAATATTTTTGTGTTTTGTTTATGATCAGTGTTGTGTGATGTATATGATAAAAAATATATTGTTATTTTAAAATGTTATTGTTATAAATAACACCCCCCACACACACTTCAATAAATTCAATCCTCTTAATTATAAAATATTTTTGGTTTTTAATTTGAAAAATAAAATTTTGGATAACCGAAATTGAAAAAACAGTTAATAAAAATTCCTTATAAAAAGTGGGAAAGTGGTAATATAAAGGTCCTCTCGAATTACAAAAAAACAAGCTTTCTATATATTTGAACATTATTGAGAAGTGAAAATATAAACATATAGGGGAAAAATAATTCTCGATGACTATTATAGACTGATAGATAACATGGGCATGGGAAATTTAATTACCAAAAAACCACAAATATTTGATGTGTGAAAATATAATCAATTCATTGAAAATGATCCTAATAGGGAGAAAATAATTTTTTGATACTTTTCTAATATTTTCAAATTCTTTTACCATATAGGCTAAGAACGTAAGGATTCATATTTGATTTACAAGTATAATTTCATCCTTTAATCATTTTCAACCACAATCTCATCCTTTCTCAGATCGACTAGTATTTAGGGTGAGTTCTATTATTCCTAAAAAAATTATATTAACTTTTAATGGATCTTATGATCAATAAAAGACTAAAAATTCTTTATTCTGTAGATATTTTTCAAAATAAATTTTTTTTGGAAAATTTATCCAATACTAAATTAATCTCTAAAACCTCAACAGCAACCCCCAAATTTCAGCTTAATCCATTTCATAAATATTTAACCTTATGACTCCTCCCAAATATTCAAATACATCCGAAATTATCGCATAGTGTCACATAATAATGACGTGAATACCATGATCACATATTCTCATAAAACATATTAGTAAACTAAATCATCGTAAAACATCGATGAAAATTTAATTGTTTTTAAAAAATAAAAATATTTATATTCATTATTTCCCTTAAATCCAAAATTTTAGTTAAATATATCATAATTCACTTTTTTATTAAATCTCTAATCATTTTCAAGGTCACCAAAACAATATGATTTAATTTGTCAATTCCAGTCAACACATTATCCTAACTAAACATTATTACATCAACTTTAAGCACGTATTAAGGGATATATTTACCCCAATAACTTGTTTTCTGTAAAATATCACTTTACTATTAAATCACATTTCAATTTATTAAGTTTCATTTGACATATGATTTCATATTATTAATGAAAAAATTATTTTATTACGTTTTTTTTATATTTCATGACTCTTATAACAATGATAAAATTGATAAAAATAATTATTGAATCCAAATACCCAAGAAATTTAATCACTTCATTTCAGTTGTAGTAACAGTAGAATTCTTATCTTCTCCACTTAGATTATTGTATGGTAAGTTCCATTAATGATTGGGGAACTAGTTTGAATAATTCTTCATCCCTTTATAGTTGATTCACTAGATAGTAATGGCTTATTTATTTTCCTTATATTTATAATCCAGATGACTCTTATCTCAATACTTGTCATAAAATACTATACCCTTTAAATATTTTCGAGGATTTTTGTTTAAAAATTTTCACATGATGGGAATTGATTCATTTTCTTCATAATAATTGATGATTTACCTTTTTATAGGTACTCTAAGAACCCATTTTGTCTTTATTTTCCATAAATTTATTAGATATAGAAACTTACTTCCCTATCTTAATGGAACATGATAATATATTGTCATATGATGAATTTTTTTTAGAAATTTGTTCCCTTCATAGACTCTGTTTAATACCATCAAAGAAACTAATAATATATCTTTTAGATTACATATATAGTCCAAATAATACCTGGAGAATACTAGGATGTTATTATCATATTATGTCACATTATCTTCTTTATTCTGCTTTAAATTAAGGAATATACTCTCCATTTTAGCTCATTTTCATCAAGGTATGTATTTATCAATGAAAATCACTTTAAATATTTTACATTCAGTGCTATATATTTATTAATCCACTATAGTGTTTTGGATCAATTACTACAATTTATTTGCATCTCCTTTCAAAAAATAAACTGTCAAAATAATATTTTAACATTAATTACATCCAAAATCTTGGAATATATTTTTTAAATATTTAATCGACTTCTCAACTACAAATACATTACTAGTTCCACTAAAGCATAGAAAATGTTTTCACATAATTCATTCCAACAAGGGTGAATAATGTCGGGGAATAGTGGTTTGTTCCATATGGGAAAGGTAATTTTTCAAAACAGTTGTGAACTACCCAAATATGGTACTGATATTCTCTATTCAAATACCATCTGTATTGGTTTTCTTAGTAGCTAAATCCATAAATTTTATACAAGTATTGATTTTTTCTTCCGTTAGGAACCATCACTGAATAATTTCACACACTATGTTATGTCATAATCAATATGAATATTAAAAAATAAAATAAAATCCATGTATGGTAACATTAATGAAATACAAAAATATATTATCATAATACACAAGTAATCTAGGTTTATTTAAAATTTATTTTCCAAGGATTATATTAAAATTCATATGATCCCAAGTGTAAATACCCTAACCCTAGTATCACAGAGCTGATGGTAACATTATTATAATGGAATAGAAAAAAAGGGATCTCACCATGTAGTATCAGTCAATTTAGTATTATTTGAAAACTAGATACATACATGATTCCCATATTACATTACAAATATAAAATACATAAAACAAAATAATTATTTTATCTTTGATATTATTTATAACACCCTTCTTCATATCTTGATGAAAAGAAAAAAACAAATGGAGATCTTAGATGATCAGTAAGAGTTTTATATAGGAGATGTTTTCATGAATCAATAGGGAATAATCATTATTGCAATGTAAATAATAGAAACCACATTCAATTTAATAAACAACATATTTACGATATAAATCCATGGATAATATCAATCCAGTAATATCAGGGATAATTATAAATGAATTCTCAATGATGGAAATGTATATTATTCGACTTTCAGATATCCCTACCATTAAGACCTTATGCTAGGATTTTTTAAGATTATTGGAAAAGGCCCATTACATTTTTTCAATTGATTTGTATCATAAAAAATATTGATACATCGAGGGGATATATAATTATGGGCCCCATCCATCACTGAATTCCTAATTCAGCCTTCTTTTACAAATTTATTGATTTAATTCATGAATAGTATGTCTTATCAATAAATATATCTATTTATCAAATAATACGGAATATCAATATTTTCCTAGTCATTCAAATAACTATCAAAGTAAAACACTATATATAGAAATGGATTATGGTTTCTAAAATAATAATTTCCATCATAAAAAGAATATAGATATTTAAGAGATATATAGTGTTCAATTATTACATGAATGTGAATACATCATGATAATGTTAATGACCAAAAAAATTATAGGAGAGAAAATATGACTGTCAATTCATCAAAAATATAGGTTTTGAATAAAATAATTTCTTCTAAAAAAAGGACGAGCAATATAAAAATAAACTCTCTAAAAAGATTTTTATTTTTAAAATCATTTAAATATGATAGAAGAAGTTAAATTCTATAAAATGGTTAAGGTTGTGTAATGTTTTGTAAACTACTTATAAGTTAAAAATAATTACATTTAAAATTTTTATAAACAGAGATGAAATTGAATTCATTAGGGAAAATATTATAAATATTCCATTCACACCATGAATAAATTCTAGTATAACATAAAATATACAATATAAACTATTTTTGAAAATTAAAAGTAATTTACTAATACAATTTTGAAAAATATGGATACATAAGAAAAATATACAAAATCGATAAGACCAATAAGGTTATATTTTCTTTTAAACAATCCTCTTGAAAGTGAAACAACCCATAATTTTATCAATGGAAATTACCTTCTTAAAATAATGTCTCACAATATAAATCAAATAAAATCATATAGAGAACACAATACAAACATTATAAACGAATAATTGATGTAATAAGAGGTATTTATAGAAGTTAAATAACCTATACCAATAGAATTGTAACATGATCTTTGGAATAGTAATGTGACCATTAGGAATAGTAATTCTGAAAACAGAACAATAAACTCACTTATGAAAGTATTACTAAAATTTAGGTATCATATGAATGAAAATTTGATATAATTATTTCATTGTATCAGTAAAAAAACGTTTCATAGATGATAAATCAAGTGTTGGTATTTTTGTAAGTTATAAATATTTAATTACAAAATTATAAATAATATAATGACATAAAATGAAATTTATTTTCAGAAAAATTATTCATAAATTAATTTTTTTTCTTATGATTATATGTTAATTTTAAGATCCCTAAACTAATTTTTCAATGTGTAATAAATTCATTTATAATATTATAATTGATATTTTCCAGAAAAATGAATATTTTAAACAAAAATAATTTTCTCATATTCTGATAATTATTTAAAAAAAATGTGTTCAGTTTTTCATTCTACACATTTTAAAATATTTAGGGTGAATTTTTGGTTTTTTCTAATATAGCTGAATTTTTTGTTAATTGTGAAATATGGTAATTTACGGTATATAACAGTATATACTAAAATAACTATTTATTGAGTTATTTGTGATGTAATAACAATAATATCAAATAAAACTTATTTAACTAATATATTTATGTATAAGGTTTCATATATTCATATTCTTGAGCTAAACTAACAAACTATTTAATAAAATAATCAAAATGCACCCCTCTCTTTCCATATAAATATCACCCTCACCACCTCTTCTTCCCACAATTCAAAAGACTTGAAGCATTTACAATTTCTACCCAATCCTTTCCCAATCCCTTCCCCCATGTAAAGGGGGATTGTATCTAAACAAAAGACAAAAAACAATCCCATAAATTATTTTCTTAAGGATAAGTATTGAAGACATAAAATCCCCTTCCATGTTCATTTTATTTTTTTAATTTATCTTTTTTGTGTTATTCTCCCCTCACATTCCCTCATCAACGTGGAATGATAACTCCATTATCTCATATATATTTTAATTTTTTATCTTAATGTAATAATCTATCATCAAACCTCTTCTTATCTATATTTTATTCCTTTCAAGGATGACAAGTTTTAATTTTACTTTACCGCCTTCATGGTAGATCGTAAAAAATTTATAAAGGTTAAAACATATTTTAAAATTTATCTTATAACATTTTTAGGTCCGGGAAACAAAAAATATATATAATACTAAATAATAATACAAAACATTTGTTTTGTGATCGAAAACTTCTAAAATTAACCAAACCGATTATCATTAAATATTTATTTTATGATTTATCATCATACCATATGAAAAATTATATATATGATAATATAATCTTCTATAAGTTAATTATTATTGGATAATATCAATTTTAAGGAATTATTCTCATTTTACACGAACATAAATACATGTCTCCAAGCAAACCAATCATGAAAACCAAGAAAATGAACACTCTGAATCATTGAAATTAACCATTATAACTCATCAAAATCTCCATATATAGAAAAAAAATATAATGAATCAAATAAATTTATTATAAGTACAATATTTACTAAATATTTAATCTGATTTTATTATCATGGATATTAAAGTTAATATAGAATTCAGACATAAGGTAAGGGGATTCTCAAAACCCAATTTCTATTCTTTGGGGTATTCCTCTTTCATGTCAAAATTATGTATGGATGTTCTTTTAATATATCTAAAATATAAAATAATTGTCCTTCCCTTCCATTTCTGGAATATTAATTCATTCAATAATATTTTAAGAAAAATTTAATAATTTTTACAAAAGAACACTTCTTTCTAAAAACACATTTTTCTCTTATCTTAATAATGTTCCTATATCAATAAATATTGATTAGTCTTATAAAAAAATAAGTTATTCAGTTTTTATTTTGGGAACTCAAAAGTTTATTCATGATTTTGTTTTGAAATTTTCATGGAAACCATTCCATTACAGGGTTTATTTTGTATCCATGATTGATATGCGTTCTATTTGGAAAGAGTGATTATATAAATGTTATGATGTGACGGGTTCACTCGGTATTATATAGTGCTCCAATGCATTGGATAATGTGATGTATCTTATGAGATAATGTGAAATATTCATGAGCATGATGCTAGATTTTTTCAAAATAATGATGTTATGATTATTCACATATATTATTCAAAGAAATGATTCTATATTTTTTCACAATTATGTGTGGTGGTTAATCACTAAGACATCATATTTAATATTTATGCATTTAGATATTCAATTTATTTATCAAATTATTCCTATAATGATTATTATGATGATCATTTTCGAATGTTATGATGATGATGATTATGCTCTGCATTGTTATTTTCATCCATGTTCATATCTATCATCTTACTAGGCTTTTAGATCACCCTTTTCATTAATGTATATCCTTAGGTGGATACTTATACTAAAGAGTCCATGGGGGTTAATAAGTATCTATAGAAGAATGAATTAAATAATATTTATGCTTGATTATGTAAATGTAATACATGGACCTAAATTTCATAAGACACTAAACCTTTGAATCCTGGGTTTATAATGCTATTAAATGTTTTATCTTTCAAATGATGTAGTATTAATGTAAGAAAAAGAAGGATCACTATAGTTGGTATCAGAGAATGGTTTAGTTAATCTTGGAATTAGAGTTTTAGAAAATTATTTAAATAACATAGCATGATTCTAAATATATGTAACTATCCAAGTAGATTTCTTTTAGAAAAATTTTATACATAGGTATCCCACAAGATATGCCTTTATAGTTAATTGAAAAAAGTAATAAATTATTTATTTTGTGAATTTTTCAATAATGTTTTGTTCAAACCCTTTGTATTTCAAAAAATGTTGAGAAATAGGAGACACAAGCTCAACAGGTTGTGTGAGGTATAATACATCGATTTCCTGAATGACATCCACAATTCCTTTGGAAGTGGAGTTTGAAATTTTATAGTGATTATTACCTTGATATATGAGATTATGTACAATAACCTGAATAATGTGGAAATTCTTCCTTTACCAAAGATGGAGAAACTAGAGACTGATTCTTTTATGATGAAATGACCATCTACATTTAGTGTATCTTTTGATCCACTCTCCACAAAATAGTGGGTCAACTCAATAGAGGAGATAATTTGCATGTTTCACTATTCTGATATGGATAACGAGACTCTGGCCATTTATCATCTGGATTGAGAGGCCAATCAAAGGTCGTCATTGATTAAGAAAACCTAGAAGAAGACTAAAATTGACGTGATGGAGTGGGATGACATTAATATAATGTTTCCTAACATGAATTTTCCTCATAATCTTCATACAAAGATATATAGAGAATTCATTGAGTTTAATAAAAATTTAGGTGAATATGTATTGTCCTATGAAGCAAATTTCACATGTATTTCAAGGTTTTCTTTGGGATTTTTAAAAATTATAGTAAAATAGATAAACACTTTAGTAGTTTAAAACCACACCTTCGAAAGTCCCTAGAAATTAGAGACATTTTTAGTTATGAAGAAAATTTTCAATGTGATCACAAAGTAGAAATGGAGGTTATAGAATTGTCCCATTGCTCTGGAGATGAGAAATAAAAGATGGAGTTTAAAAATAGAGGATCTAATGAAAATGGTGAAAATAAAACTTCACCACTCACATGCCAAAAATGTGGCAAGAAGAATCATGGGATGTTCTTTAAACGAGTGAGGAAATTAGTCAAATATGGAAAAAAGGTCACCAAGCACATGAATATTGAAGATACATGAGGAAGCAGAACAATGTGGTGGAGGAAAGTAGAACACCACACATTGTCCAATGATTATCTATAGGGAGTAAGTGTAACAACCCAAGTAAATAAAGAATATTACATTTTCATATTTATTCATATTTGTAAATAAAATATTAATATGACTTTAAAGGGGATGCTATGCTCGATGGCATACCCAACACGCAACGACGAGTTTCTTGGGAATCTTACGTTGCACTCTAATAATAAAATAATATTATTTTAAATGGTAGAAAACATGTAGTCGTTGTATTGGCGGGAATGGAAATAAATAACTAAAATATGATTATATATGTTTCTAAATGTTTTTAACTTTATCTAATAAAAGATAAAGGCATAAAATACGGAAAGAATTCAATTTTAGGCGTATATGCCCTAGTTTTCACTAAAGGTTCACTTATCGCCTTTTGATGGAGAACCGTCATGAAGTATAGTTTTTTTCACTCTTATACATCCTCTTGGACCAAATAAAACTCTTCTTAAGAATTGGGACATCAAAATTTACTTTGTGTAAATTTTTGGTATCTTTCTGATAAAGATCATTTTTTAATGAATAGTGTAAAATGTTGTATTTTAATTCAAAACCACTTTTTAATCTAATTTATTTATATGATTAGATTATCTTTTTAATTGGTTTTAAAGTGAAATTAGAATATATTTTTACCATTAAATCCAATAGTGGTCGTTGGAATTAATTTCACTTTGAAATTAGACTTAAACTAGTGTCAATCTTTTGATACTTATTGTTTCATAAAAACACGCTATTTGCTCTGACAGCGGGAATTAATTATTAAATTAATTAATGTGACTTATATGTTTTGAATTTTGTAAAATAGACTTCATTTTTGAATTCTGAATATCAAATATAGCTTAGGGTGAATTTTTGGGATTTTTCTGAAAAACATCAATTTTTGATGAATAGTGAAACCACTAAGTGGTACTTATAAAAACTGATTTTTTTGTTTAAATGAAATTTTTCCATCTTTGTGTTTTGAATTTCAAAAATCCAACATACATTGTTGTCATTAAGAAGTAAAATTTGGTTCAATGGGATAAAAATAATTTTTTGGTGAATCGTAACTTATTAAGTTTTTAATCGCGATTAGAGGTAATTAGTGTAGTTTAAGGTAAAAATAATGTTTTAATAATATGAAATGAACTTGACACATGTCCTAACCTCATTGGATGTGTCATGGACGACCACTAAAACCCATGGGTCAACTTGAGGACCCCATGAATCCACTTTTGTTGGAAAATGACATTAATATCTTTTAATTTAATGTTAAAGTAAAAATGAGACAAACATGAAATGGTTTACTAAAACAATTTTTAAATGGGGTTATACAAATAATATGTTTTAATATAAATATTCATTGTAAAGAGAAAAAGATTTCCTACATCATAGTATTTTATTATAATTTTTATACATTAAATAAATTAAATTATTTATGACATCATAATGACGCAACGATGAGCTCATTATTTAACAATTTAAATAAAATGGAAAGATAATGTAATATCTAAGATCTAAACATGTCCAAAACCTATTAGGTTTGTGTAATTCTAACCCTTATCATCTTATCCTTGAAACACAGTAATGTGGGACCTCTTAAATCCGAATACCATTTTAAAATAAACTGACTTTTCTTTACCTTCCAAGAGTACCCCTCCTCTCCTCTTATAAAATGCCCCCACATCTACCTCCTTACCCACACTCCCAAAGCCTTTGGCTCGGCCAACCTCTTCCTATTTTGTCTCTCAACTTCCCTCTATTACTCCTTGAAGCCTCACTTTGGGCAGAATTCTTCCCAAGGAAGCCTTTGAGCTCAAACAAAAGGGAGTTACCCGATTTTAAGGTAATGTCTTCACTTGAGTCCTTTTGTTTTTTTTTTTGATTCTCCAACCCCCTAAACTCTTTTTATTAATTTATTTTGTAAAAAATCCAGTATAATAAATATACTAGGATGTTGTTATAAGAAGGATTCGTTCTACAGTTTCACACACCTACATCTAATGGTTAAAGAACATACTGTTTCCGTGGATGGCGAGTTTCTGCCTCCTGAAACGATGGTTGTTCAACATTATTATAACACCTTAAAAGGTGTCCATTAAGATGACAATATATTTATATATGATATCTAATGTGTTTATGTTTTACTTAAGCTTCTTTATTTTTCATTTATGGCATACCTTTATGGTTTCCATTATGGGTAAACGCGATATCTTCATTTAAGGAAGTGCGGACTACCGCCAACTCAAAGTGAGTTGATTCGTTAATACCATATGTGGTACGTATAAAGGATATTTTTAATTATATTATATATGATACCATACTGGAATTAAAATACTATTATGTATCATTATGTTTTAATTCAATTAAATATGAAATTGAAATGGAAGTAGCGTTCATGCGTACGTACAGCTTACCGTCTCCATGAACGGTACATTTCATTTCTTATATCAAAATGTTATGTAATATTATAAGTACATATATATAATGGATATATATGTAATACATTACATCTAAATTAAGGATATAAATCTGGAATTATAACATATATATATCTCTCTCATTTTGTTTTAATTCCATTAATATGACAAAAAATGAAAGTAGCATTCATGCGTATGTTCGGCCTACCGTCTCCATGAATGGTGGTTTTCGTTTTTTATCTATAAATTATATGTAATAGTATGAAATGAATATTTACTGGATATATATTATATTTTAATCATTAATACTATTCTGGAAATTAGTTACTTATAACTACATGGGAAACCTTTTTTCAAACAAGTTCATTTTTGACTCATGTACAAAACATCGGCAAAAACGTCTGATATGAACTAACATTATTAAACAATTATTTTAACATTATAATATGTGATATGAATTGAATAATAATCTCTAAAGGAGGTACTTATGCAATTATTAATTTACCAAAGTTTATTTTTCAGGAATATAATGAAACGAACAAGATAAGTTGGACTTGAGGTAAGGGATCCTACTCCACTCTTTCTTTTTAAGTACACACTTTTATGTCATTCTTTTTAAAGCTCATCTTTCTTGTTATTGGGATGTTGTTTTATATTAATATTACTATAAATTTTATTTTCATGTGATGAGAGACCCTATTCTCTCTCATCAATCCATTTTGGATGTTTTGAGTGGCGCCGTTAGGCTGCCGAATTTTCATAACAGATATAACCTCTCTCTTTCTTTTTAAGTACTCTCCTTTATGTCACTTCTTTTAAGCTCATTTATTTTTTGTTGGGGGATGTTATTTTGTATTCCACTTTCTGTATACTTTATTTTTATATGATGAGAGACCCTATTTCCACTCATCAATCCAGTTTGGATGTTTTATGTGGCGCCGTTAGGCTCCCGAGTTTTCGTAAGAGATTTTTCTTCTCACTTTTATTCTCGTGAGATTTATGCTACATTTGCCTCAATTTCCTTTTAGAGGTTTATGTACTGCCCATTATTACACTCCTTTTGTAATATAATTCCATTTATGGGTATTTACATATTCATTGTATGACACTTCTTCAATGGGGTGTACTTTTCAAAAGTTACCCAAGTCAGTAAGGGAACCTTTCACCCTCCTCTTTTTAAAAGACTTATTTTGTTGGGTCTATTAATTTACATATTGTTATGTTGGGATATGTTCTCATATATCCTTATTTATGTAAATTTTACATCCAAGTGATGAGATCCCCTTTTTTTATCTCTCATCAACTCATTTTGATGTGATTTCATTAGGCTGTCAAGGGAACTTCTTAACCCAATTTCGATTTCTTTAGGTTCAACATGTAGTTATTGAATATGTCATCCTATGAATATGTGTGAATATAATCTGATTGTTTTACACTTAATATCCACTTATATTTTGTGTATTCGTTTGTCACACATAATTTTGTAATTGATTTATCCTTAAACCAAGGATACCGTCTTTGTAAGGGACTTCGTCTCAATCTCCATTCATTGAGGCATATTTTGTTTTATAAACAACATTCTTTTATACGGTGTATAAACCCCTTTGACTTTTACGTTTATCCAAAATGAATCTTTTTATACGATGAATTTTACAAAATGACAAAAGGGAATGTTTTTTTCATACGTATGCGGCGACATTGACTTCTCCGCCGCCATGACCATTATTTGAGTTTCAGCTTCATCTACAAGCCATGCCTTCTTTTTAAAAGAAAAATAAATACCATGTTTTACCTTTATTTTATTTTGGTATTGAAAATGGTTTTCATAAGGTTTTTTATATCAATTTTTATTATTGATATCTTGTGATTGAAATGTGGAAATGTTATGTTTCGTTTATGCATTTTTTATGTGATACGATTATGTTATGGTTCTTGGGCATTGTTAAGAAGAACGGGTGGTTCCGTGATAAACTAAGGGCGGGTGAGCCCGATATAGCTCTCTAATGCATTGGGTACTCCGAAGAGATTTAGGGAATATACTGTGATGGGTATTCCAAACGTAACCAAGAGGGTTACTGCCTACGTAAGAATGTTATGAATGCCTCAAGTTACCTTTATGTCTTATTATTTCTATGATTTATTCATG
The DNA here is from genome assembly GCA_963277665.1 of Viscum album. Classification (NCBI taxonomy): domain Eukaryota; kingdom Viridiplantae; phylum Streptophyta; class Magnoliopsida; order Santalales; family Viscaceae; genus Viscum; species Viscum album. The sequence continues at coordinate 1,494,441,820 of OY728135.1, read as the reverse complement.
AATTGATGAGGTAGGTTAAAGTGCCTATGGTTTATGGGTAAAGTATGATTTCATTCTTATGTATATATGAACTCATGTTTCCTTTCCATATTTTTATAACCCTTACTGAGCTTTTTATGCTCATCCCATGTTTTTTGGAAATGTTTTTCACAGGTCAAGGGAAAGGTACATGATGTGATGATAGTGTCAAGGATGTGTCAAGAAAGAATCCATGTTTTATTTTAAATATTTTTCCATTAATGGGAAGAATAAATACTGTCTTTTATGTAACCACTTTATTTAAATGTGGAAAGTAATGAAAGTTTCATGATCTAATTCTCTAAAACTCTAAACCTGAAAAGATCCTCAATGTGTAATCTTGTAATAACTCAATATTAAGTAATGTTTAAGGATGGGGCCTTATAGTTGGTATCAAAGGTCGGTTTAGATAACTTTAGAGATTAGGGTATTCTTTAAGCATAAGTGACATTACCATAATGGTTAGGATTTCAGAAAGAGTCCTAGTTTTAGATAAAGTTAATGAGTAAGTATATCTAGTGTTTATCTTCCTCATTAGTACATGATGGTTTTTTAGATATACTCACACTGACCTTTTTGGTTTTAGTAAATGGCTGGATCTAGCAGGAACCAAAGTAACAATGGATGTGAGGGAAACTGTGACAGTTTTTTGAGCAAGAAACTGAATGATATGGGAGCTGCAATGAGAACTCTTGTGATTATCCTCAACCAACTATCTGGAGTCATGATTGACCACCTAAACCTTGGTGATTTCTCTAAGGCATCATATATGTGAGAAACAAATCCCTATGGAAGTACATGTAATAATCATAAAGGTAAGTGTGTTCAAAAACCTATGTGTCAAAGATGTGGAAAGAAACACCTAGGAAAATGTTTCAAAGGGACAAAAATATGCTATAGATGTGGAAATGAAGGTCATAAAGCAAGAACCTGCCATAGAAAAAGGAAGCATCCAGTTGACTCAAGGAAAGGGAAAGAAGTTCTTTCTGAGGTATCAATTGAATGTTTTAAATGTGGTGTGGATGGTCATTATGCAAACACATGTCCTATGAAGAAGTTTCGTGAATGGGATCACCAAGAGCGTACAAATGTTCGTTTACCAATACCTAATGCCATTCCGATTGAGGATGAAGAAACTGACAATGACCAATCAAAGGTATGTATTATTTCATGACTATTGTTTTCCTATTTCGGAATCTTAGGATATGATTCATGATTTTGTTTGTAGGAAAGAGGTATTTCGGAATAAGTTGGAAAGGAATGGTTAATGGATCATGAAGAATGTTGAATGAGTAAGATGTCAATATATAAGGGCTTCAAGAGTTATGGTGAAATTCTTAAGAGTATTAAGTATCTTTTGATGATGGGGTTACATTAGAAGAATTTTTATATTATGTGTAACCCTAATGTTTAATATAGGCAAATTATATTCAAGAAATAGTTATCTTTTCTTTAGTGGACATAGTTATAAAGAACTACTTGGGTTTATATGATCCTTACTTTTGAGGTAATTATGGGTTACTATATGTTATGATTGAAGTGAAAGGCATGAGATAAAATTGAGGTTAAATTATGTTATGGTTATTTTTGATGATTTTATCCCTTTTTGGGGAATGATTTGAGAATTATATAGTTTTGGAAAAAGGACAACATGCAGACCGTGTGACTACCCGTCACGTCGGACAAAGCTGCGGGAATCGAAGCCACAACCAAAGTGCGACTTGTATTTATCGCCTACCACTAGACTACGTGAAGTCCCTGGTTAGTTTGACTGATTCTTTTTTAGTTATATGATTTTATGAATTAAGAGTAAGTTGATTTTGGGTTATTTATGAAAATTATTAACCTATCATGGAGGATATGTGATTAGGTTAATTACTTTTCAATACGAGACTTTAGGAGCAACTGATGTTGTTTAGAGACAAATGTTACGATTTAACTTATAAGACTATGTGACTAAATCCTTCAAATATTTGGGTTTCAATCTTAGATTGGTTTACTTTGAAGAATTTTATAGACAAATTGTTTATCGGATGGTCCTCGTTGAACATTGGGTTTTGTTGGACAAATTTTGGAGATTAAGCATAAATTTTCTTTTTAATGTGTTATCCTTTTCTGGATTATCTGACCTTGTACTAACCTTTTTGGTTTTGGTTTTTGTTAAATCCTAAAGACATTGGATGTATATAGTTCTCTTTGGTGGATTAGTTGATTCTCTAGAACTTGATTATAGTACTCTTAATGCGAATGAGTCTTCCTAAATACTCATCTTTTGGAAAAAAATATGAGTTTGATTAAGGAATCTAGTAACAGTTGAATGTCAACATGATAAGTGATTATGTTTCCTTATGAATAAATTCCTCAATAAAAAGTATCCTAAAACAAAAATGTTTTCTATTAACTTTTCCTACTGGGGAATCGAATACCGTTTAACCCATCACAAGTTTATGATTTTCGTATAGTTAACTTTCTCCTAGACATGTTTACTATCACTCTCCCTCAAGAACATGACCCTTTGCTTTTTCTTCCATGTCCATGTTTTTCTACATATGGGTTAACTCGGGTGACCTCTGTACTTATCTTCCTTTATTTTAAAGTGATTGTTTAACCGACTCTTGTTCCAATGTGGGACTTTCAAGGATGTTTCCATGCTCAATTTTAAAAATTGCGAGGACGCAATTCCCAAAAGGGGGGAAGGATGTAACAACCCGGGTAAATAAAGAATATGACATTTTCATATTTATCCATATTTGTGAATAAAATATTAATATGACTTTAAAGGGGATTCTATGCTCGATGGCATACCCAACACGCAACAACGAGTTTCTTGGAAATCTTACGTTGCACTCTAATATTAAAAACATATTATTTTAAATGGTAGATAACATCTAGCCGTTGTATTGGCGGGAATGGATAGAAATAACTAAAATATGATTATATATGTTTTTAAATGTTTTTAAATTTATCCAATAAAAGATAAATCCATAAAATACGGAAAGAATTCAATTTTAGGCGTATATGCCCTAGTTTTCATTAAAGGTTCACTTATCGCCTTTTGATGGAGAACTGTCATTAAATATAGTTTTTTTCACTCTTATACATCCTTTTGGACCAAATAAAACTCTTCTTAAGAATTGGGACATCAAAATTTAATTTGTGTAAATTTTTGGTATCTTTCTGATAAAGTTCATTTTTTAATTAATAGTGTAAAATGTTGTATTTTAATTCAAAACCTCTTTTTAATCTAATTTATTTATATGATTAGATTATCTTTTGAATTGGTTTTAAAGTTATGTTAGAATATATTTTTACCATTAAATCCAATAGTGGTCGTTGGAATTAATTTCACTTTGAAATCAGACTGAAACTAGTGTCAATCTTTTGGTACTTATTGTTTCATAAAAACACGCTATTTGCTCTGACATCATGAATTAATTATTAAATTAATTAATGTGACTTATATGTTTTGAATTTTGTAAAATAGAATTCATTTTTGAATTCTGAATATCAAATATAGCTTAGGGTGAATTTTTGGGATTTTTATAAAAAACATCAATTTTTGATGAATAGTGAAACCACTAAGTGGTACTTATAAAAACTGATTTTTATTTTTAAATGAAAATTTTCCATCTTTGTGTTTTGAATTTAAAAAATCCTAAATACATGGTTGTCATTAAGAAGTAAAATGTGGTTCAATGGGATAAAAATGATTTTTTGGTGAATAGTAACTTATTAAGTTTTTAATCGAGATTAGTGGTAATTAATGTAGTTTAAGGTAAAAATAATGTTTTAATAATATTAAATGAACATGACACATGTCCTAACCTCATTGGATGTGTCATGGCCGACCATTACAACCCATGGGTCATCTTGAGGACCCCATGAAGCCACTTTGGTTAGAAAATGACATTAATATCTTTTTATTTAAAGTTAAAGTAAAAATGAGACAAACATGAAATGTTTTACTAAAACAATTTTTACATGGGGTTATACAAATAATATGTTTGACTATAAATATTCATTGGAAATTGAAAAAGATTTCCTACATCATAGTATTTTTTTTACAATTTTTAGACATTAAATAAATTAAATTACTTATGACATCATAATGATGCGGTGATGACGTCATTATTTAACGATTTAAATCAAATGGAAAGATAATGTAATATCTAATACCTACACATGTACAAAACCTATTGTATGAGTGGATTTCGAACCCTTATAATCTTATCCTCAAAACAAATTAATGTGGGACCTCTTAAATCCGAATACCATTTTAAAATAAAGTGACTTTTCTTTACCTTCCAAGAGTGCCCCTCCTCTCCTCTTATAAAAGGCCCCCACCTCTACCTACTTACCCACACTCCCAAAGCCTTTGGCTCGTCCAAACTCTGCCCATTTTGTCTCTCCACTTCCCTATCTTACTCCTTGAAGCCACACATTGGGTATAACTCTTCCCAAGGAAGCCTTTGAGCTCAAACCAAAGGGAGTTACCCGATTTTAAGGTAATGTTTTCACTTGAGTCCTTTTGTTTTATTTTGCTTCTCCAACCCCCTAAACTCTTTTTATTCATTTCTTTTGCAACAACTCCAGTATCATCAATATACTAGGATTTTTTTATAAGAATTATTCTAGCTACACTTTCACACACCTACATCTAATGGTTAATGAACATAATGTTTCCGTGTGTGGTGAATTTCTGCCTCCCGAAACGATGATTGTTCAACATTCCTCTAACACCTTAAAAGGTGTCCATTAAGATGACACTATATTTATATATGATATATAATATGTTTATGTTTTACATAAGCTTCTGTATTTTTCATTTATTGCATACCTTTATGGTTTCCATTATGGGTAAATGCGATATCTTCATTTAAGGAAGTGCGGACTACCGCCCCCTCAGAGTGATTTGATTCGTTAATACCATATGTGGTACGTATAAAGGATATTTTTAATTATATTATATATGATACCATACTGGAATTAAAATACTATTATGTATCATTATGTTTTAATTCCATTAAATATGAAATTGAAATGGAAGTAGCGTTCATGCGTACGTACGGCTTACCGTCAACTTGAACGGTACATTTCATTTCTTATCTCAAAATGTTATGTAATATTATAAGTACATATATATAATGGATATATATGTAATACATTACATATAAATTATGGATATAAATCTGGAATTATAACATATATATATATCTCTCATTTTGTTTTAATTCCATTAATATGACAAAAAATTAAAGTAGCATTCATGCGTACGTACGGCCTATCGTCTCCATGAACGGTGCTTTTCTTTTTTTATCTATAAATGATATGGAATAGTATGAAATGAATATTTACTGGATATATATGATATTTTAATCATTAATACTATTCTGGAAATTATTTACTTATAACTACATGGGCAATCTTTTTTCAAACAAGTTCATTTTTGACTCATGTACGAAACATCGGCAAAAATGTTTGATATGAACTAACATTATTAAAAAATTATTATAACATTATAATATGTGATATGAACTGAATAATAATCTCTAAATGAGGTACTTAAGCAATTATTAATTGACCAAATTTTATTATTCAGGAATATAAAGAAACGAACAAGACAAGTTGGACTTAAGGTAAGGGATCCTACTCCACTCTTTCTTTTTAAGTACACTCTTTTATGTCATTCCTTTTAAAGCTCATCTTTCTTGTTATTGGGATGTTATTTTATATTAATATTACTTTAATTTTTATGTGCATGTTATGAGAGACCCTATTCTCTCTCATCAATCCATTTTGGATGTTTTGAGTGGCACCGTTAGGCTGCCGAATTTTCGTAAGAGATCTAACCTCTCTCTTTCTTTTTAAGTACTCTCCTTTATGTCACTTCTTTTAAGCTCAATTTTTTTATGTTGGGGGATGTTCTTTTGTATTCCTCTTTCTGTAAACTTTATGTTGATATGATGAGAGACCCTATTTTTTCTCATCAATCCATTTTGGAAGTTTTATGTGGCGTTGTTAGGCTGCCGAGTTTTCGTAAGAGATTTTTCATCTCACTTTTATTCCCATGAGATTTATGCTACATTTGCCACAATTTAATTTGAGAGGTTTATGTAATGCCCATTATTACACTCCTTTTGTAATATAATTCCATTTATGGGTATTTACATATTCATTGTATGACACTTCTTCAATGGGGTGTACTTTTCGAAAGTTACCCAAGTCGGTAAGGGAACCTTTCACCCTCCTCTTTTTAAAAGACTTCTTTTGTTGGGTCTTTTAATTTACATATTGTTATGTTGGGATATGTTCTCATATATCCTTATTGATGTAAATTTTACGTCCAAGTGATGAGATCCCCTTTTTTTATCTCTCATCAACTCATTTTGATGTGATGCCGTTAGGCTGTCAAGGGAACTTCTTAACCCAATTTCAATTTCTTTAGGTTCAACATGTAGTTATTGAATATGCCATCCTATGAATATGTGTGAATATCCTCTGATTTTTTTACACTTAATATCCACTTATATTTTGTGTATTTGTTTGTCACACATAATTTTGTAATTGATTTATTCTTAAACCAAGGATACCATCTTTGTAAGGGACTTCGTCTCAATCTCCTTTCATTGAGGCATATTTTGTTTTATACACAACTTTCTTTTATACGGTGTATAAACCCCTTTGACTTTTACATTTATCCAAAAGGAATCTTTTTATAGGAATCATTTTATAAAATGACAAAAGGGAATTTTTTTGTCATACATATGCGGCGACAATGACTTCTCTGCCGCCGTGACCATTATTTGAGTTTCAGCTTCCTCTACAAGCCATAACTTCTTTTTAAAAGAAAAATAAATACCATGTTTTACCTTTATTTTATTTTGGTATTGAAAATGGTTTTCATAAGGTTTTTTATATCAATGTGTTTTATTGATATCTTGTGATTGAAATGTGGAAATGTTATGTTTCCTTTATGAATGTTTTATGTGATACGATTATGTTGTGGTTCTTGGGCATTGTTACGAAGAACGGGTGGTTCCGTGATAAACTAAGGGCCGGTGAGCCCGATATAGATCTCCAATGCATTGGGTAACGCAAAGGAGTGAAACGTTAAGGTTTCTCCGAAGAGATTTAGGGATTATACTGTGATGGGTATTCCAAACGTAACCAAGAGGGTTACTCCCTACGTAAGAATGATATGAATGCCTCAAGTTACATTTATGTATTATGATTTCTATGATTTATTCATGATTTGATGAGGTATGTTAAAGTGAATATGGTTTATGGGTAAAGTATGATTTCATTCTTATGTATATATGAACTCATGTTTCCTTTCCATATTTTTATAAACCTTACTGAGCTTGTTATGCTCATCCCAAGTTTTTTTGAAATGTTTTTCACAGGTCAAGGGAAAGGTACGTGATGTGATGATAGTGTCAAGGATGTGTCAAGAAAGAATCCATGTTTTATTTTAAATATGTTTCCATTGATGGGAAGAATAAATATTATCTTTTATGTAACCACTTTATTTAAATGTGGAAAGTAATGCAAGTTTCATGATCTAATTCTCTAAAACTCTAAACCTGAAAAGATCCTCAATGTGTAATCTTGTAATAACTCAAGATTAAGTAAGGTTTAAGGCTGGGGACTTATAGTAAGGGAACAACGCAATACAGTTCACTAAACCTAAACACCTTGATGGAAATGTGCATCAATACCCACCAATGCTAAAATATCATGGGGAATATTATAAAATAACTTCTAATATGGTGGAGTATGACAATGATGTAATGAAAATTATGCTAGTAATTCCTTAAAGAATATAGAATGTACTATTCGATTCTATTTTTATTCATGATTTCATATTTTGATAGTTAAGTAGGAAAATTTAACACCCCCATCAAAATAGAGAGGTTGAGTTATCTACGAGAATCGAAAATGGGTAAATTATTGCATCCAAAGTATATAAATCCAACCCAGTTAATTTATGTGGATTAAGCCTCCCAAAAAATCATGTCATACATCATTTGGTTGATTTTGATTCTATATTGGAAATAGACTGTCTATATTTATACAAATTCCCCTTCAACTATCAGGAAAGGGAGATCAATCTTCACATCCTAAACAATGCTACAGTTTTGTACAAGTGTGAGGAGGATGATTAATCTCATTCAAAATCATCATCTCATGGGTGGATATTATTTCCTTATTAGAAATCACATCTAGATCAAATGATTGAGATAATAGAGAAAATCATGATCATAGAAATTCCCATTGTGAGTGACATACTAATGTGTTCCTTAATGATTTGTCTAGAATTCCACCTAACTGAGAGGTTGTTCTCTCAATTGAACATATTCTTGGATCTTTTATGATATTAATGACACATTATATAATAAACAACATTGAGTATAAGGAATAGAATATGAAATTACTAGAGAATCTGGATAAGGGTTTTATACACCAGAGTGCATCACCATGAGGTGAACTAGTCAACTTTGTCAAGAACAAGGATAGTTCAATGTCCCTCTTCAATTACTACCTTGAGCTCAATACGACTAATATGAAGAATGATTATCCCCTTCAACTGATTGATTACTTGTTTGATTAATTATGTGGGGTCATGTATTTTTGTAAGGTTTACCTTCAGTAAGGATATCACCACATAAAATTAAGAATTGAATATATTTATAATTATTTGTTTTGAATGTTGTACGGACACTATGAATTTACAGTGATGCCTTTAAGACTCGCTAATGCTCCATAAATACTCATAAACTAAATGAATAGTGAATTAAGAGATTACCTCTACTACTTTTTGGTAGTCCTTATGGGTGATATTATGATATACTCGATGTGTAAGTGGGGACATGACTAACATTTAAATAGGGTGATAAAGGCATTGTGAAGGGATAAAATTCATGAAATGTATAGTAAATGTGAGTTCTTAATGGATGAGATATCATTTGTGGGGAATGTTATCACCATAAATGAAATATCAATGGACCCTTCCATGATAAATTAAATTAAAGAGTGGTTCATTCAGATGGTTTTAATGGATATATCTAGTTTCCTTGGTCTAGATAGGTATTATCGGTGATTGTTAAAGAAATTATCACAATTATCAAACTCATGGACCAAGATAACTTGTAAAGGAGAAATGTTTTCTGGACTAGTGAATGTGAAGACTGCTTCAAAGAGTTGAAAAACAAGCTCACCGCTTCACTAATACTCACACTTCCAACAAGTGAGAAACTCTTTATGTTATATAGTAATTATTCAATTATATTTATAGGTTGTGTAGTAATATAGAATGATAAAGTGATACCCTACACCTTAAGGAAGTTGAAAATTGAAGAGGAAAACTGTCCTATGCATGATTTGGAGTTGGAAACTATGATCTTCACATTGAAAAATTGGAGGCATTATCTATATGGAGAGAAGTGTGACACATATACTTATCATAAGAGCCTAAAATATATATTCACATAAAACAAGATTAATATGATCCATTGAATATGGTTAGAAATCATAAAGGATTGTGACTACTCAATTCACTACCATCCTGATAATGAAAATAAAGTGGAAGATTCTCTATGTATAAAGGATCCTACAATATTATTAATGTGGAGAATTAAGAAGGATCCAATATTCTTATATTTGTAAAGGTTGGACATGGGAATCATTAAAGGAGTAACACCATCAATCCTTATTATTTATTTCTCAACCGTCCCTTTGGAGGAAAATAAAGGATTCTCAAAAAAATGATGTGGAAATTCAAAATAAGTTGGAATCCCCAAGAACGGGGAATTACCAAGAGTTTAAAATTAATGAGGAAGATGTTGCAATATTTGGGTTAAAACTATGTATACCACATAATCCATAGATAAATAGAGTGTTTTTGAATGATTCACATATCTCATCCTTCTTTATTCACATAGGGATGATAAAGATTTATTGTGATCTATGAGGGAACTGTTGGTGGGAAAATATGAAGAAGGAGATCACTGAATATATATCAAAGTACATGGTATTTCACAAGTGAAGGCTAATTGGAAAATATTCTAAGGGAATGATAAAACCATTATGCATACCAACATGTAAATGTTAATACATCACCATGGACTTTATTAGTAGTCTTCCAAATACATCTATAGGAAACAATGCTATACGGGTTTTTGTGGATCCTCTCATAAAGACATATCACTTTATTGCAATTTGAGTGGACTTCTCACTATATTAAAATTAATAAACATACATTAAAGATATTTTAATGATGAATGGAGTACAACTATCTAATTTTTCCTATCATGATTTTAGATTCACCTCTGTGTTCTAGAAAAGTCTCTAACATGCTCTAAAAACTATGTTCAACATCAGTGTCACTTATCAACCACAAATTGATGGCCAATCTGAGCACACTGTTCATACAATGGAACACATGATGAGAGAATTTTCTATGAACATCCAAGGAGGATGGGACAAATATCTATCTCTGGTTATGTTCTCTTTCAACAACATTTTCCACTCAAGCATAAAAATGGATCTATAATAAGCCCTTTATAGGAAAAGATGTAGAACATTGGAATGTTGTGATGAGGTTAGTAAACATAATCTAATAGGACTGGAAATCATTAGAGAGATGGTAGAGAAGGTTAAAAACATTTGGTGGCATATCAAGGAAGGAAAAAAGTATACAAAAGGTCTATGTGGATAATAATAAATGGGACTTATTGTTTAAGGTTTGATACACGGTAGTACTCTGCATATATCTATGGAAGAGGATCAAGAGATTTGATAAGAATATAAATATGATTCCCTAGTACATCAACTCCTTCAAGATTTTTGATCATTCAAAAGTTTGAAGATCCACTGGAACATATACCAACCATGTCTTATGTAAATGATGTATTACATTTATACCTATTAAGAAATTAGATATTAGATCCCTCACATATACTAAATCCATAGGTGGTATAACTGGAAAATGATCTCTCTTAAGAAGAGTAGACAGTGAGGCACTTCGACCATAGAGATAAAGGTCCACACAACCAGTCTAATAACCTTGTCCAAGTACTATAGTGAAATCATAAGTACGAAGAGGCAACATGGGAACAAGAGGATGTGATGAAAGAGAATTATCGTCACTTATTTTCACTATTATATGCAAAATAAAATTTTGAGTGTGAATTTTTATAAGGGGGGAAGAATTTTACTTCCTATAATTTTATTAATGGAAATTCCCTTCTTATAATTATTTCATATAGTTTAAATCACATAAATTGCATAGATTCTACAATAAAAATGTAATAAATTAATAATTAATGAAATAAGAGGTATTTATACAAGTCAAGAGACCTATACAAATGGAATAATAACTTGACCATTAGAATAATAATATGACCATTATGTGTAGTAATATGAAAAATATAATAGTAAACTCACCAATGAATGTAAAAAAATAGGTATCTTTTAAATTAAAATCTAATATATTTATTTTATGGTATAAGTAAACTATCATTTTAGAAATGATAAATTAAGTGTTGGTATTTTTTTATGTCATAAATATTTAATTTAAATTTAATAATTAATACAGTGATTTAAAATAATTTTTTTCTTGAAATGTATTCATATATTAACATTATTGTTTTCTTATGATTATAAAATATGTATAGGCTACATTAATTAATTTTTTGGTAATATAAAATCAGTTATGATTTTAAAATATGTATTTTCCCAGTAAATGATGATTTTAGATGAAAATTAAATTTAGTGTTACTTGAAATTTATTTGCCTAAAATGGAGTTTATTTTTCAATTCTATAGGTAGAAAAATGGTTAGGGTTAATTTTACATATTTTTCTAAAATAGATGTTCCTTTTGGGAATTGTGAAATATGCTAATTTACATTATACAACAGTATAAGATAAAATCGCTATTTATTGAGTCTTGGATGATGAAATCACCATAAATACTAATACTACTTCAATATTTAATATATTATGTTAGAAGTTTCCAAATATTCATATTCTTGGGACAAAATAATAAAGTAATGAATAACATAATAATAAAACATCCCTTCCCTCCCCTATAAATATCATCACTCACCAACTCCTCTCCTAAAAACTCCAAATCCTTGTAGCCTATCTAATTTTTACTAAATCCTCTTCCCAAGACATTACTGGGAGTCTGGAAGCCTTTGGACTAAACAAAAGACCAAAAACTATTCTCTTAAGGAGGTTCTCAAGGAGAATAATTCATGTCGTAAAATCCGCATCCATTTAATTTTAATTTATTTTCAATTTATTTTATTATATTATTTTCTACTAGAATCCACTCATCAAAGATGCATTGTATATATGGTACGTTATATATACTGGAGTTTTATTTTTTAATGAAATAATATATCATTAAAACTCTTCTTCTCTCTTTTTTCCTCTAAAAATAGAAGCGTTGTCTGTGAGGTGTTGATTAATCGCCTTCGAGGATGTAGAGATTTTATTTTCATTTACCACCTAAAATTTTGGTCATAAAACCATTATAATGGTTGAAACATATTTTCAAATTTATCTTATAAACTTTTATATATTTTGGAACTAACATATATTTAATATTAAATAATAAACCAAAACGAGTTTGTTGTCATTACAAACTGCCAACATTAACGTAACTGGTTATCATTAACTATATATCTAATGATCATCCTCATAGAATATAAAAATAATATATATGATCATCTAATATTTTTTATGTTCCTTAGTGACATATAATCTGTATTCTAAATAAATATTCTCATTTTAAAAAAACATCTATACATGTATACAAGCGAACATATCTTAAAAACAAAGAAAACGAACACTCCTAAATGATGTAATTGAACTCTATAACACATAAAAATAGACATAAACTAATATAATAAAATTTTAATGATTTTAATACATGTATAATAGGTTTTAGATTTATTAATTAAAAAATCTAATGTGATTATCCATGATATTAAAGTGATGATTGAATTTGTATATAATGTAAGGGGATTCTCAAACCCAAATTCCTTTCTTTATGTTATTCCTCTTTCGTTCAAAATTTCATAATGAGTGTTATTTTAATATTATTGAAATATATTTTCATTTTCATTACCTTTTAATTTTTGGGATATCTAATCTTCAAATATTATTTTATGAAAAATTAAAATATTTTTTTCAAAAGAACACTTCATTATAAAAACCCCTGTTTTACTTATATTGAGAATGTTTTTCTTTACTCAGGACTGATGATTATTATAACAAATATGTTATTTAATTTTTGTTTTGGGGACCCCAAATATTATACATGAATTTATGATTTTTTTTAAATTATCATAAAACCTATTCCTTTCCATGGGTAATTTAATATCCATGATTGATATACATTCTCTGTGGAAAGCAAGAATATGTAAATTTTATGATGTGATGGGTCCCCCAAAATTCTAAATTGCTTCAATGGATTGGGTAATGTGGTGTATCTCATCAAATAATTTGAAATATGAATGAAAATCATGCTATATTTTTTCCGAATGATGATTTTATGATTATTCAAAAATGTTATGTATAGACATGATGCTATCTTTGTTCCAAACTATGTGTGGTAGTTCACCATTGAGACACGATGTTTCATTTTTACGCTTTTCCACATTCCATGAAATTATCTAAGGATTCCACTCATTAATGTAATGATGATACCTATATTATGTTATGATTATTTTTATTATTCTCACCCCTTTCTTATATATATATCCTCAGGTGACTACTTATACTAAATAGAACTCGATACCTATAGGAATCTAGAGAAGAAATAATTAGACAATGTTTTTAATTTATTTTATAAATTTTAAGTATGGAACTAATTCTTATAAGAGACTAAATCATTAGAACCTGGTTTTATAATGATATTATATTGTTAATCCTTAAAATTATGTAATAGTAATGTTATAAAAAGTAGGGTGGATATAAAAATAGTAACATTAATTGAATCATTAATATTTATATATATTTATATATAAATTAACTCAAATGCTATGTACCTACACCACATAAATGTAAATAGTTTCATATTATCAAATATGTCTTATTGGAGTGAAATTTGAGAAAAAATCCTTTACCACTTGTCTGACTTGTCACATTCATTCTTTATCTTCCTAAATAATAATATTTTGATTATTATTTACATTATTAAAAAAATTAATGTTTTTTATTAATTTTAAATTTTTTTATTACCATTTTATATCTGAAAACTTAATCATTTAATTTCATGTTATACATTTTGAGGATATTTGTCTAATATGTTCAAAATAACATTGGTAGGTTGACTATGGTCAAGTTGATAGTTATCTCATAATATAATAATTAATTATCATAAAAGTATTATCATTTTAAACATAAATTATAGTTTTAAAACTAATAAAAAATAGGGTTTAAAAAATTAATTATGTTACAATAATGGAGATGGTAGGATGTATGTACGCATGAGATGTATTTTCTATTTTCAAATGATCATGATGGAAGGGAGATAAGTATTATTTTATATTCCCAGAATTTCCAATAAATATTAAATTCCATATTATTTATTTAAATAAACGTTTGTATAGTAATTATTTTAGGAGATTCAGAAAAACAAATCACATCACCTCATGGAGGTGGTAGTTCTCACCTGCACACAAAAATGTTATCATTTTTCAATGATTGGGAAGGTAATGAAATGTATGATATATTAATTTTATAGAATTATAATTATTCATTAATAATATATATATATATATATTAAAAACATCATTATAACCATCCTTATGGGGTGGTGGTGGAAAATGAATTACATCAGTTCGTGAGGTGGTAGATCAATGTACACACCAAAAATAGTTTCGTTTCCCATTTAATGGAATATGGTAAGGATGTGGCTTAATAAATTGACATAATAACATCTAGATATATGGAAAATAATGATTTTATTATATTTTCATGGAGGAATAATATTGTTTGTAGGTGTAATATAAATTAAACTAATTTTTTTTAAGAACAATGTCTTTTCTTCGGACAAACTCTTTGAGATTATACCTAAAGACTTCTTACATAGGATTTGTGATAAAACCAATGAAAATAGATTATTTTTAGGTATTTACAGAATTTATTTTTTTAGGTATTACTTTTCAATAAAGTAGAAGATGATGTTCCCCTTTATAAGTGGGGAGACAGACTCTTTTGGAATTTTTAATGTATTATATTAATATAAAATAATTTTCATGTTCAAATGGTTCAAAAATGATGTAATTAAAACATGGAATGATTATGTATCCAGATAATATCATCAAAAAAAATTTATAGTTTTTGGATATGTTTCTACCCCTATAATATAATTTTAACCCCCATTAAAATTTTTCACAATTATTGTAGTATTATTGTTTTATACCATTTAATGGCCAATAATGGCAATGTAAAATGAAAAAATAACCATAAATGGATTATGGTTTATTCTTCAACCATATATCAGTCATGTGAATGAATTTAATACTTGTATGTGTTTTAGTTAATTTAATAAAGAATTATATATCATAAAATATCATTAATATCATTTATTGAACTATTCAGTTAATTTGACTTTAAATACATGAAGAGAAATGTATAATAAAAAATATTGTAATTTAAAACATATATAAAATGTAATATAGATCTATAAATTTAATTTAATTTGTTAATTAATTTAAATTATATCACATTTAATATTTTTAAAATCATTTACTCTATTTTTTTATTAATTGAATATATATCGTGTTAGTGTAGTGTAGGAATTTAAGGTAATTATTTCATCAGTAACATTTAAAAATAAATACTATGATAAAAATATTTTTTTAAATGAATATTTTGAATAGAACATAGCCACTATTTATCCTTACGTAAATGATTTAAAGATAATAAAACAAATAGAATGACATTTTTTACTTTTGTTTAATTAAATTAATATAAAGGTTAAAATCCAAACTATAAGAAAAAAAGATCATATATTCAAATATTGGATGATTATAGAAGAAATATTTTCTTCTAATTAAATTTATTAATATTTTAAGGTAATTTTATAGACTTTATCATATTATTTTTTACAGTAATTACATGATTCACTCTGATTATGGTGAATTTTTTTAATATTATTTATATTCATAATGAAAAAAAAATAAAAGGGGTATATTTATGAAATTTTAAAATCTTGATTTAAAATGTGGAATAATTTTTTCAATATTAAACTTTCAAGGTTTCATTAAATTATTTAAAAACAAAATGAAAAACACAATGAAAAATAATTTTTTAGATAAAGGCATTTTTATGTATAAAAATGTTTTATACCAAATTCGAACATAAAATTGATTGCATGGAAATTAATTGTATTAATTATAATATATGAGAACTAATTTTTGTATTAAATCATCTTAAACAATATTTAATTTTTAGTAAAAATTATTATTTTCACTATTAGATGAAAAATAGAACATTTCATAAAAATATAAAAATATTTACTTTGGATAATTTTAAAATGATGATTTAAAAATTTATTTCATTTCATAAAATAAATTTTATACAATTTGAAATTTTTAATTATGTTATTTTCCAATATTGAGCAATAAAAATCATTTTTGAAGAAAACATATTTTAGAAAAATAAAATGTATTTACTCAAAATTGAGTGGTTATATCCTAAGAATTAATATATAAATTTATATTGACTATGACCATTGTATGTACATAATAATGTGTATATTTTTATTCTTACTTTAAAATTCAATATCTACGTTATAATGGGTAAATATAAATAGTATTATTTTGTGGTGCGTTTAAGATTAGTTTTTCATGTTGTATACACTATAAAACATGTTTCTCTTTTTAAATATCAGGGTGTTAAATTTTGTTCGTAAACTATGGGTTATGGTCAGATTCAATTAAAAAGGTTCATCGTTATTTTTAAAATAATTAAATATATAGATTCTTGTGAGGTTTATAAGAGTCAGATCCTCCCATATAGTATGGAAAAGTGTAGAATTGGTAAAAAATTCCACAATAACTCATATGAAAATTTCTTTTAGATTTTCATTAAAATATAGTAACCAATACCGTAGTAATATCATCCCAAATACATACAGGGATTTGAAGTGGTTTCATTAATTTATTTTTTTGTTTTCTCCTTGCATTTACCTATTTATTAAACAAGCATCTTTATACATAGTTTCTAATTTATCGCTTTATAGTATCTAACCAAAAATGTTCTCACAAATTGGTATAATTCATTATGCTAAAAATATTTTTTGATAAATTTGTAGTATTTTCATAATCAAGTAATTCCCTCTTCATCTTAGGAATTGGGGAACACATGACCTCTTTCTGAATTTCATCACACCATCATTGTAAACTAATTATAAAAATTTCCCATCATTCACAGTATTAATTTTAGTTTGTCAAAAATTAAAATGAATATGAGACATTTTTTTATTATCTAGTAAAGTTTTGTTGAAAATAATTTGGAAAGGGTGTTATTTATATACATTAATAATTATTCCCATATCAAATTTTATGAAATCCATGCTTATAGAATCTTATCCAGTCCTTTTTTTTATTCATAACTACATAATCATTCCTACTCAATTCTTCATTCACCTAATTTGGCTTTCCAAATAGGTAGTGTATTGATAAATCATTATCGTTAAGTATCTACAACCCTCTCCATTGTCAAATGTCAAGATCCTTTGAGAAAATATTTACTTCAAAAAAGTTTAATCCATAAAATTGTAACATCTTTCACCATATAGATAATACCTCTATATATTGAAGGAAATGATTGTCGAAACAAACTCAATATCACGGGTTGGATAATTTTTTACATGGATCATTCCCTATAATTATTTATGAAGGAAAACAATTTCATTTTGTATAAGGATTCATCCAAGACCTTCCATTGATACATAACTATATATCAAAATTTATCATTTCATGATATAAAATATAATATTAGTATGTTGGAAAATATATTATTTATTTTCATCCAAAATTTTTTACATTATTTTAGCCATACTAACATAACCATTTTTATGTAAACATGGTTACTGGGTAATCTAATTGGGAAACAAATCAAAATGTTCCAATAATAACCAACTAATCAATGGGAACTATGTACCTCGATTAATTCATGTAATATAGAAAACAATTTAACTATATTTAGAATTAATGGATCAAATTATATTCAATCATTGGAGTCAAAATTTTGAAGAAGAAAAAATCAGGAAGCTATAATTTAATCTTACTAAATTTCTCATATTACTTCTTCGATCTGATATTTTCAAGAATGATACTAAAATAGATTTTTTATCCTTTTTATCATTTAGAGTATACCAAGGTATAATAAAAAAATAAGACAGTGAAATTATCAACATAATATTTTATTTCTATATTGATAAAATCTATAAAAATAGAGGGTTCACTATTCAATCCAAATCGAATTGGATTAAAATAATAATTCCCCAAATTCATGTGAAATTAAATTTTTTTAATATCTTCCTTAATTTATAATAATGGATGATTCCCTGATTATAGACAAATATTTTCAAATTATTGAGGTCCTTTTATTTGATCAAAAAATTCATCAATGTGAGGCATAAGATGATTGTTCTTTGTAATAATGGAATTTATTTCCCTATAATCGATGTATAAACTTATGGAATCATGCTTATTATCAACCAAAATAATAATGGCTATAAAAGGTTAGACAATAGGTTGAATATATCATTTATTATATAACTCCAACAATTTTTTTGGTTCCACAAATGTTACTATGGTTGTTTTGTAGGGATTCTTAGATATAATGTTTACTTGAGGGGTGAATTCAATAGAAAATCAACTAGATGTTTATGTTTTTTTGAAGCTAACTCTTTATGAAAAATGTTAATGTATTTTTGAACACTAAGTATACTATCTAAAATAAGGTCAAATTTCAAATCCATCGGTTTTATATAATATTTTTCTATCATAATTTCTTTAAGGTAAGCTACAAGAGGTGGATCCAACATTGATTTCGAGGGTGATGTGTCCCCTTTAATGAGAATGGATTCTACATATCCTATTTTAATCATAATCTCCTTATCGTGATAAATTTTTTTCACAATATACCTTAAATGAAAGTCCATAGAAAATATTATATCAATATCAACCATAAGTATAATAAGTTATTTTAAAAAATGGTATCTCAATGCATCATAATTGGGATTCAATAAATATCATTTTGGCAGTAGGATGTCCACAAGGTATCTTGACTAAAAACTCACATAATATGGAGTTAGGAAATTATTTAATGTTATTGGAAGATATGGAACATATAAAAAAGTGTAAATATCAATAATAAAAAAATCATATATTAACATTGACTTTATGATCTAATTACCTTCCACTAAACCTCTAGGGACTTCAACATCAACTGTAATAATTTCATGTTATTGGTCATCACACAATGAGCTATTTTTTTGTAAGATCTCTTGATGCTTGATACTTTGGTTTGAATAATTCCTCATATCCTTATAGTTAAATCACTACATAGTAGTGGTTTTTTATTTCCCCTATATTTATGATTCATATAGTTTTATTCCATACACTTATAAAAAACACTTATTCTATTTACATATTAACAAAAAATTTCATTCTATAGTTATTGTATTTTGAAAATTAATTTTTCCATTTATTCTTATTTGAAACATTTTTTTCAATAGTGCTCAAACACCCACTTCGTTTATTTATTTACCTTGATAATATATGACCTAGAATATTTTTCTCCATTTAGATATCATATTATACTATATCATTATATGATAAAAATGTTGGAGAGACTAGTTTCCATAATAGGTTGGGCTTAATATCATCAAATAAATTATTAATGATTATTTATGTATTATGTTTATATTTTATTCCATGCCATACTAACATTGTTAATCTAGCCTCATTTTCAGCAATAGTTTCTTCTTCCTTCTACTTTAGGTTGATGAACATTCTCTTCATTTCAGCTCATTTCTTTTAAGGAAAATATTCCTCAATGAATATAAATTTAAAATTTATCCATTCCAAACATTATATTTCATAATCTTTTTTAGTATTTTGGATCATCAACCACTATTTATCAACATCTACCATTTAAAAATATACTAAAAAATATCTTTTTTTGTTTCATGACTTCCCAAAATTAGAAATATCTTTTCAATGTAGTTGATCGATTTCTCAGTTACAAATGTATATGGAGTTTTATTAAAGGATGGAGACTTCTATCGTATTATGTGATCAAATATAGGTTTATCATGCTATTGAAAAACAAGTTTCTCCATAGAGGAAAGATTATTATTTATAACGTGGACCATTTACCCAATATATCCATTATCTACTCAACTCAAACACCTTTTGTATTTAATTTCTCATAATAGAAATTCCCATATTGACTATAGGTGTAAATATTATTTCCCTTTCATCAACTACTCTCTATCTATAATCAATGGAGCACATATAATTATCTCATAACATCATGAATATTGATCCATAGATTAAAAATACCTCTAAAGGTATATGTTCTCAAATATTCAAATGGATTTATTAGTATACTCATACAAGACATGTTATTCTAAAATCTAGTTACTTAGGATACTACTAACTTTAATTGATATCAATTGTACCAACCCTGACTCCAGTAACCCAAATATGATGTTTACATTATTTCATTAAGACAAGAAACAAGGGATCACATTATCAAGAGCCTGAAAGATTATTATTCTTATAAAATAATATAAAAACATGATTTACATATTACCTTGGGGAAATTAACAATGTTTGAAAAATTATATCATATTATTTATAATAATTCTATTTCTCCATCATATAATAGGAAAAGAAAAAAATAGATGTGTAAGCTATGGTTCTCCAAAACAGTTATGTAAAATTAGAAGTTATCACGGTTAGATAATTAATAAAAAATGTTGTAGAGTTGATAATAAATACATACCATTCAATAACAAAATTGAACTTTAAAATATATCCATAAAAAATATTTACATAACAACAACATCCATAAGAGTTAATAAAATATTGACAATGAAAATGAATAGTGTAGACGTCATGGTATTTTTGTAAAAGCCTTAAACCAATACACCCTAAAAATTAATTTCAATGCCTTATTCATATACCTTTAAATAAATGGGATACTTTACACCAAATTCACAACTATTATGTCCATCATTTTGTCTCAAGATACCAATCGATGCATAAATGGGATATCTATAACTGATCTTCACCCATCACATACATAATTCTAAATAATTCCTCTTATATTCAATCATAATTACAATTTATAATCAACATTCTTCAATAATCAATCAATATCTATTTTTAATCAAGAATATGGAAGATTAATATTTCCCTAGTAAATGAAACAACACTCCTAATAGGCTTATATCAAATAACAGCATATATTGATATTGTATATGATTTTGACGATATATTGGTAATAGAAACGATGGTTAATACACATGATAAAAAAACAATATACAGAAAATGGTTAAAAATAATCTCTAATTATTAATAGAGAGTGATAGAGAACTTGATCCCAAAAAATTGGATGATTAAAAAAATAAATCAAAATCTAAAAATTGATAATGGTTGATAGATGATAAGCAATTAATCAGAAAACAAGACGTGAAATAAAATAAATTATTTTCATAATTATAGATAAAAATTTAGTTGAAACATTAGAAATTACATTCAATAATTATTTTAAAACATTTTTACAAATACATTTATAAATAATTTCCAAAATACTTCTAAACCTTTTATAAAAATTTCCCATTATTTTAATACTAAAACTAAGAAATCATAGTATAATATCAAAATATTTAATTTGAAAACCCAAATAAACTTTTAGATTAAAAAAATTGAATAAAAATCATGGAGGATGGAAAAGTTGTTCACACCTTATATATTAAAAAATAATATTCATTTCACTCTTTTGTTATAATTTAAAAAATGTCTTCCTTGGAAAATAATAAAAATACTTATTTTAGACCATTTGAAAATGTATTTTTTTAATTAAGATTACCAATAATTTAAAAGTATATAAAAAATTCCATGAAATATTTAGAATAATATTGATGCAGAAGAGAAATATTCCTAAATGAAAAATAGAAATAAAGTCAACTTATCTTGTAAACAATACTTCTATTGTATTAACTGTCAAAGAGCGGAAAATATGGAATAAAACATTGAAACAAAAAAATAGTAGAATAAAATATTCTGGTTTTATGAGAATTTTTTTTATAATTCTTCCAACATTGATTGAAACATTAAGACTCCTGAATTAGATTGGGGTTGTAAAATAAAACCTTACTTCTTTAATAACATTAGAATCAAAACCTATTAAAAGGGAAAACAATAATTGAAACTCTAAATACCATGAGTAAAGAATAATTCATTATTTAATATGTAAAATGGGTAGTATATACACTAATGAAATAATATAGTTTTATAATATAAAATATGTCTCAATGGAGAGGAATTGAGATGAACAACCCTTACCTTTGATTCCTTCTTATTTAGACATGTTATATCCCCCTTAATAGTAAATTTAAATTTATTTAATACTTTTTAGAGAAATTTTTTATTATTACTGTATTTTTTCTATTCATTTTATAATCATTTTAAATTCATTCATTATATTTATTTTTATTATGAAGACCAATTAACGTTGTTCAGTCATGTTTTTTCAAAACTTGTATAGTATATTGACCTTGGTCAATAGTGTTATGAAATACTTCCATCATCTATAGAATGATTATTTTTACATTAATATATTTATTTACCAATTTTGTTTAATTTTAAAATGATCTAAGAAAGGATTTAATATAAAAATAAAATATATTTTTCAATGATGTGGTAGTCCACACATAAGGATGATGACGTTTTAATTTTTCAAATTGTTGGAAAGAAAATATAGTGAATAATGATAAATATTTCCATAATAAAATATATATCATAGATAGAATATAAATATATATATATACCCTAAAAATATACTTATGATCATCCATGTAAGGTGGATATGAAGAATGACTAGCATTGCTTCATGGAGGTTGTAGTCCATGCGTACGCACGAGCTGCATTATCAATTCCCAATGAATGGGGGAAGAGGAAGATGAGCATTCTTCCATAAACAAGAAAAAAATTCATTTTAATAATGATAATAATTTCATTATATTAGTGTAAAACCTTGATATTTCATAACATATTTCTCTATAAATAAATTTTATTTCACTGATAGATTGCATTACACACAACACCGAGTTTAAATAAACTATGATATACTAGTGAATTATTATTATTTAATGTTATGGTGATCACCTAGATATTGTATTATAGGGTAAGAATAATTATACTTAAATAATTAAAAATTAATTTATACATATTTATAAAATTAATTCATTTGTTTTTATCTTTTTATAAATTAAAATAAAATCATTTGAAGGTAAAAAAGATAAGTCTTTCGAAAAACAATTATTTGTATAATGTGATTTTATCATAATAAAATAAATTATTCACTATTTATGAATGATTTTAAATAAACATGTTGATAATATATTCAATAAAATATTCTAATATATTTATAAAAATTTTACGAGGGAAACGACTAATGGTAAACATAGATTTATGCTTAAAAATATATTTTTTCTAAAAAACGTTTTGTTGCCTTAACGGGCTTATTTGGACATGATATTCAGGCACATATATATATATATATATATTATATTTTAAAATGTATTAAATGTTTTTCATAATAAAAATTAATACTATTTAATAAGTTCATCTATGTTTTGTATCATTATGAATAGTAACCAAGGTAAAAATTCATTACTATGGTGAAGGTTAAATGGGGTTAATGAGGGGATACAATAAATATTTAAGGATTAAAAAGAAAGATATAAAACAATAAACCCTATTTTATGATTATATTTTTATCATATATCATCCTGTATTCAAATTTGGTCCAATTAATTGATACCTTTTAATGATATTGAATTTATTATATTTTAATATGCTTTATAATTACATGTCTATCACTCCCTCACTTATAGAAGGAAACCCCCTATCCTTTATTCTCCAAAACACATGAACTATTTATCATGAGAGAAACCTCCCCAAATATCTTCTAGAATTACAAATTCATATCCTATATGTTCTTCACTTTTTAAAATACCAACCCATGTTTCTTTAAGAAGAGATTCAAATGAGGATTCTCAAAGAAGAGGTATACTTTCTTACCGATCTTTTTCAAGTATCATTCTTTCTTATACATATTGTATGTCCATTTTATACAAAATAACATAGTTACTCTAGAATGATAAATATATTGAGATTTTACTATGATTACATGACAACCATTTTCCACATTTTTTCTATCATTTTTTAAATAAAAGTATCACTTGTTTATACATATTGACTAACACCTCCACATAGCAATATGATTCCCTTTACATCACAATCATTCAGGATTTATAATTATGATCAATTTAAAACTTATATTTTATTTTTTCAAAACAATTATACTTAATTAATTATAATATATTATTTACCTTTTTACCTTTTCATATTATGTAAACTATAACATTGCGTGTATGTATGTGTGGATTTCCACCTCCACAAAGTGATTTGATTCCTTTTTCATTTCAGAGATAAATGATTGGTAATAAGGATATATTTATTGAATAAATATATTTAATACTTATCATATAATAAATATTCTAGAATATTGAACTATAATTTTCCCTTCTTTTGATACATCCATGGAAAATTGATGACATCATTTCGGTGTATGTATGGACCATCATCTCCACAATGTGATGTAATTAATTTTTTATCACAAATAAATATATATTTTTTGTACAACTGTATATAATTAATAAATATGATACTTATATAATGATTAATATTATTCAGATGATTAAAAAAGGAACAAGATTAAAGTAACAAAACCATTGAACTAAAACATGCATGGATAATAGACCAATTTTCACCCTCAATATTCATTTTAATAATGGACTTGTTAGTAAAAAGATAAATGTAAAATATTAAGGAATTATACAAAGTAATTTATGTATGAATAAGATACCATAATATATTTATTATAAATATATATTTATTATAAAGTAGTTTTGAATGTTTAGGAAGAGAGACAAGACTTCAGGCATGGTTTTTGTGTTAGAAGCCCACTTTTTGTCTGGATTTTTTATGCTTAAATTTTTTCATGATGCAATTATGTGATATATCAAAACAGAAATATTATTTATTGTGTTATCAATTTTTTATTAATATAAATAAAATTTTATCCTTTCATTTTACTCCCTCTCATTACTCAAGATTCTAAAAAAATATTTTTAAAGAAAACCTACTTTATTTCTCACTTCATTAGGTAATTTTCACTTCCATGAACACAATTTATTTAAAATGAATTCAAAGAAGGTTTTTAATATTATAAAATGATCGATTAAATTAATTTTTACACATTTTTTTATTTATATAATAAAATTAATATGAATCTCTTTTTCTTCTACATGAATAACTTTCTATCAAATGTGTTAACAAATATTTTTTTTATAAATATGTGGAATAAATAATTTTTACCACCATTATGAATACACTTTTATTTGAATATTATTTTATAATTTACCATGGATATTTTCAAATTAAATTGTTTGCCTTATATTCTATAAATTCTCATATGTTCAATAAGTTATTTCAAAATGAAACGGGATTTTTCTTTAGGAAATATTCTTGTGAACTTTTAATGGTACTTTTAACTATGAAAACATCATATGATCATACATATGAATTACCTGGTAAATGATCAAATGGAACCATACTTATTATTTATCCAAATAGTTATTTATTATTCTAGTGAAATCTTTATGAATCCCATTTTTTTCTATAGGTTGTTCTATAAAAAAATGATAAATGTTTTCATAACCACATGACCTACATATGAAGGAATTATGATTAAGTGATTGATGGGTCATATATATACCTATAATGAATTGTTTAATTTGATATAGATACCTCATGATATAATGATGATATGCGTGGATAGATAGGGAATAAATATGTTACCATTTTGATTTTTGAGTATAATTTCTTCTAGAAATAGTCATATGAATATGAACTAAAATGATTTTAAATTGGTGTCTTCTAGATATGATGATAATATTATTCATGAAAGTGATATTAAATGGATATGTTCACATTTTTATTCATTATTATGATTTCTCATAGATATGATCACAAGATTATTTTTAGACATAATTATGAATACTTATGTTAACAAGATTAAGACTTCCCATGTATATAATACCACATTCCAATGTTGTAAATCTTGAATGATGAAAACTACTTTGACACCCATATTAATAATTCTTTTGGATATGAATTTATTTTATATATTATGGTCTGATATTTTTTGGATATGAATATTTTACAAGGATAATGTGAAGTTGATTATGTTATCATGCCCCTATGATCTAATAATTTTCACTAATTATTGATATATCCCATTTTTACCCTTATTTATCATTTTATATACCCATTTATTATGTTTTCATTCCATATATTTTGATATAATGTACTTAGTATGATATTTATAAATGGTTAATAATGTGATTTTTTTTGGAGATATTGAAGATCATTTATTAAATATGTTTATGTGTCTTGTCTCAAAATAAACTAAACATTAACAGTCCTCAAGTAGGTATAATTGTGATATATTTTAAATATTCATCTAAAATGATGTAATATTTACATATTCTAATATTTTTTCTTATGAGTTATGATTGATCGTTAAGGAAGTTACCACTTATTTGGGAAACTACTTTTGGATTATGTATTAATCCTTCATGAATTGGTATATTGTTAAGAAACCCCCAATATGATGAGAATAGGGATGTTGGGAAGACATTTGGGTACGCTTTGGTCAAGGTAAATGGAAGAATAAGTGTGTATAAGTGATTAAAGGATATTTAACTTTATAAGGGAAGTGGGAAAATAACATTTAAATTCTTGAAACACTTTTATAAAATATTTGTCTAACACAAGTAAAATGAATCAAAATTATAATAGTTTAAAGTATGAGAATGTAATGGTATAAGTAACAAATAAAATGAGATTAAATAATTTTATATCTGTTATATAGAATATATATCCCGTTATTTTAACCTATCAAACCCATTTTACCCTTAACTATGATGATAAATTTAATGTATGGTTACTATTTATTAAGAAAAAAACCAAATATAACTTATAACATAAATTAGGAATTATTATTAAAAATATAGAATAAATTTTGTAGGATACAATTTCTATTTGTGAATAAAAAATATTTAATATAAGGTTTAAAAAAGAATTGAACAAATGGTTTCAGGAAAATGAATGTCTTAGGCATAAAAATCATTTAATACCAAAACAATGTATATTGAATAATTTAAATTTATAAAGAATTAATTGTATTATGTTAAATAGAATTATACTTATTTTACTTTACCATATATGTAAAGCCTAAATTAACCTTTTTAATACTTGATTAAAAATGAACACACAAAAATAATTTGTATTTGAATAAAAATAATACTTATATTTTTAAAATGTAAAAAATAGATTTCTATATTAAAAATTATTTTTTAAACTGAATTATAAAACGTAATAGATGTTTATTTTCCCTATAAAAAGTTTTCATGAAATTTCAATTAATTATTATATCATAGAAAATTCATAAAAGGGATTGTATTTGAAACATCGGTATTTTTTTTCTATTCACCCAAAAATCACCTCATTTAAAATCCCAAAAAAATACCCAATGAAATTTTTTACATATTGAATTGAAAATTGAAACTAAATTGATAAATTTTAATTTATAAAAAAACTAATTTTTCTTTTAATTTCATGATTTAATAAACCAATGTTCATAATTTTATAGTTTCTTTTGAAAGAAATGTTTATTTACTATAATTTATGCTCAGTTGTCATAAGTTATTCTACTCCTAATGATATTAGCAAATCATCATAACCTAATATTATTATCATCAATTTGGTATACCATTTTCATATGTATATTTGAAGGGTTTTATATCTTATCATATGCCATTTTCTATAGAACAAAAATAAATTAAGGATTAATAATATCCATTAATATTCATTATATTAATGAAAAATTATCTAAGACAAAAACATTATACACACTTTTGGGAATAAATAGAAAAAATCTCCCACATTAACTAAATCTAGTAATCAGTGTATCTAATACCAAGGTAACAGGTCTATTTTTTTTATTTTTTGTGTAAGTGGATATTCAAGGGGAACTATAATGTTATTATTTTTATGAAATCAACTCATATTATTGTCGACATTATCAATTAAATCTCAAATGAGATAAAATTGATGTAGAAAAAGTCTATTTATTTTATGGTTGTGGGGTTACTTTGTTGGTTCAACCACTCAACTATTATTATCACAAATTAATATTAGATATAAAATTCTTGGTATTATCCATAGTTTGGTAATGAACTTCTTTATCCAGATAGCTTCTTTAGTTGCATCAGATGATTTTATTTAACAAACATTTATTATATAATTAGTAACTATTGGTTACTTGTAACTTTTCTAGAATACTTCTCCATCATTTAAGTCAAACTAAAATCATTACTAATATCTAAAATAATATTTTTCTACTTGAAAACTAACATTGGTTTAAACCTTAAAAATGATTTATTTCTCCATAACGAAAACTAATAATACTTAATTGTATAAAAGTACATTATGGACATTCTTCAGGGATAACCAAAGACATTCATTCGTATTTTTTTGTTATCTACTCATCATAATTCATGTATAAGATACATAAAGATGAGTACAAAAAATATTACACATGATTGACACAACTACCGTAGAGTATAAAATTTTACAAATGAATTATTTTTCTTCAACAATTTATGGACATTGTATCTTAAAAGGACTCTTTCGTTGTAACATTAGTAGGAATCCTTTTTTAATGTCTTATATAATAATCCTTTTAAAACTTTACCAATATATATATATATATTTAACATCACCAATAACACATTTATATCTATCTTTATTGATCTTCATACCTAGTATGAATGATGCTTCACTAATATATTTTATAGAGAATAAATTTACTGAACAATTTTCCAATCATTGTAACATTGGGATATCATTTTTGATAATAAATATTCCATCCACATGTAACAAAAAAATATAATAATGATCCCAATAACTCATTTATATACATAATTTTTTTAATTTTTTTTCATAAAACAAAACTCTTTGATAGGTTCATAAAAGTTAATGTTCCAACACTAATAATCTGGACACAACCCATTAATGGATCATTGTAGCTTTAAAATATTAGATTTATTTTTCATATCCTTAAAACCATTAGGTAGTAACATATAAACAACCTCAATGAAATTCTCATAAATGAATGATTTTTTTCACATTAATTTTTTAAATATAAAAATCATAATAACTTGTCATTTTAACACCCTAAAATTTGAGAATATGTTTTTTCATTAAATAAATTGCAAGTGTTCGATAACTATCTTTACATACGACCCCAGTTCTAAATGAACCATGATGTAGTCACACTTTATAACCTTATTATTGAATTTGATGTTATTAATAGTAATAAAACAATTTTTAGAAATATTTATAATTTTTTTTACATATATATAATTTATTTATTAACTCGTAATAGATTGCTACACAATTTTCACTAAAGTCATTTTAGGCTTCAATAGTATGTTTTCTTCAAAAATGTGTTTTATTGCAATTTTTCATGAACATTATAATTAATTTCGGCCATTTTAATATGTTTTAAATGAATAAACTAATGTACTTTCTTAAAATAAAATGTATATATTATCATAGGTTTAATTTATATGATTTTGTTTAAAAATATTTATATTTCAGTAAATAGCGAAAAATACAAATTTTTGTAAAAATTATTATTTCATTTAAAGTGAAATTAAAATTTTATTTAATTTTCTTTTAAATAAATTTAATTTTCAATTAATTATAAATAATATAATATATTACAAAACAATCATCATTATAGTTTGTTTGGGTGTAAGTTTAGTTTTGCTGTTAAAACACATTTTATCTAAATATTATTTTTAAGCCGTTAAAATGCTTTCATCCACATAAATTCAATTAATATATATTTATTAATAGTTTTAATTAAATTTATATATTATATTTTCAATAATATATTTTAACAATAATTTAATGGTCTTTATTAGGAATGGAATGGAATTAAATTATGATTTCTAGTTAAATATTATTTTTTTTAAAAGTGGTTTATCTTTCAGGTTACACACATATTTAAAAATATATTATTGAAACTATATAAATTCAATCTACTAAATTATATTTCATTTTTTAATCATTATAGTTAATCAAATTTAATAGGGTTAACTTAATTTTTTATCATAGTGTATAGTAAAATAGAAAATTTTTGATACAATGGTTAAGGCTAAAATAATTTTTACAGGGTGTTAAAATTAATGATATGGGTAGGATTTCCATAAAACATATATATTTCGTCTTTAATTATGATATTTCAACTTTATATTATCATAACTTATAATTAATTTCCATTTTGAGCCACTTTCCCATGAATGTGACATTATATAATTTTATCTTTTATGAAATTCTATGTGTGTGTCTCACCTCACTAATAAAACGGAACATATCCTCTTCCCTTATTCACACCATTTTAGAATTATATATCTTCCAAGACGTTATAAAAATATTTCCTATAATCCTACCTCAATCCTAGAACATATATAATTCTCTTAATACCAATCATTCAAGGATTAAGTGGTAATCTAAAAAATGTCCTTAAAAGAAGATGTATAAATATTCACCAAACTCATTCAATTTTATTTCATGTTAAACCTAATATAACGGTGTTGTGTCCATAAAAACATGACTAATATGGTATCATCAATATACTAAGCTGTTATTATGTTGACGTAAGAAATTCTCAATCAAATAAGAGATGGAATTATTGTTCAAGCGTACGTGTGGACTACCACATCCACGTAGCAATACAAATCATTTTCCACCATCATATTTAAGGGGTGATAATTATAATAGTTTAATTTTTCATTTATTGTATTTATAAAATAATTATGATTCTTTAATTATAATTTTATATCTAACTTATTGCCTTCTAATACATTAGTAAATTATAATGTTGCAAATACATACATGTGGACTTCCACATCCACACAATGATGTGATTTTCTTATCATTTATCATTAAATTGAATTGTAAGATAGATATATTTAATGAAAATTTATGATATTTATCATATAATAAAGATCACATAAATGTTAATTGTTATTTATCATTATTTATTTCTATCTATTGAAAAGTGTAAACATCACTCCTGTGTGCGTACAAATTACCATATCCACGAAGTGATATAATTAATTTTTGCATAACCACATAATATGAAAGGTAAAAATATGTATATAATTAATATATAGGGTATTTATAAAATTATGAACAATATATACATTCAGTAACCGTGTTCAGATTTCAGATAATATTAATACTAAGCTAAAACATAAATGAAAAATGAAGCATTTGACACCCGAAACGAAAACTTTAATATAGATTTTTTAATAAATTGGTGTTGAAATGGTATAATTCGATCATATATGATAATATATTTATTAATAGGGTCATTTTATATGGTTATGATAAATTTAAATTTATTACAAATGATTTTAGAGTTCTTAGAGTGAAATAGAGACTTGAGGAAAATTTTTTTCTCAAATTTTGCATTATTGAGATGTGTTTTAATGTTATATAAGAAATTTATTATTTATTTTGAGTATGTACTACTCAATAATGTATTTTTGAATAATAAATAATTTATCTCAATGGATTTATATAACCATATTATTTTTAAATCATCAAATGACTTTTGATTCAGAAATTACTAAAGTCATAAGGGTTCTTCATCTCAGCATTGTTTCATTCAGACATATCTAATTTTCTGTGCCTATTTATATTTATGAGTTATATATAATGAACCATTGAAATTTTATTCCATATATCCTTATTAATTCAGGATATAAATATTCATAATTAAAATTATTTCATCCTATGGTTTTTTGATTTGAAAGATATCAAAGTTTAATGGATTTATCATCTCAAATTGCCTTTTTTTGACATATGTTATGTAATACATATATATTCTATTATGAGGTGTATCTACTAATCCTTAGATAATTTTTATCATGATAATTTATATTTTCATTTTCATGGTATTCAATGTTTTATTTAATATTATTTATTTCATGGGGGTTTTGAATCAAAATTTACCAATATAGTAAGGGTCTTCTCTTAAAATCTCAATTTCACTAGGATTCATTATAATTAATTTTAGATGACGAAATTATATGATCTATATCTACCACACATTTTTTATTTTATTATCCTTTGGATATTTCTATAGATTATATTTTTTCCCATTCATTTTTTTCCCATTTAAAAACTCAAGACACTAAAATATTGTTTTTAAGGAAAACCAAATTCATTTCCCTCTTTAGTCGATAATATTTTATTCCAAGTCCATATATTATTTAAAATATTTTCAATCATATATTTTAAATTATCCAAATAATTGTTAAATTCATTTTTACCCATGGTATAATTATTATAAAAACGTTTCTAAATGAATCTTTTCGATATTTTTTGAATGTATTACTTTAAATTTTTAACAGAAATATGAATGTAATTTTTATTTTAACATAATCAACATGAACAATTTTCCCCTCCATCATTATGACTTCTCAAGATAGATTACACTATCTGGTTCCCTAATATGGGGGTTCATATGGCTTTATAGTTATCATCTTTAATGCTAGAGGCTTCCAACTAGTAGTGAGGGACTAAGGTGAATCTGTGCAGAGACTATGTTGTCATGACCTGACCACAACCGGGGCCCATGCCAAAACTACCCAATGCATACGTCCAAAAGGCAGGGATGTCAACTAACTCAAAAAGGATTATCCTAAATGGGAGATTTTTATCTAATGTACATGTATGTACACACTATACTCTCTCAATGAAGAAGTTTGGAGGAACAATAATAAAAAGATGAGACATATCGAAAGTAAACCGAGCATGACAAGCCTCTAGGGTGTATAAGAGTACCATAGTAAAAAATTAAAATGAAAGGTGAAAAATAAATGCATGACCTGAATAATGTCCTAAACTATTATAAATTGAAATTATAATTCAGAAATATCATAATTCTTGCTCTCAAATCTACGACCACTATATGTGGTCCCAAGAACCTAATATTCGTAAGCTTCTATGAGGTCACTATTGACCTATCATTTATCTTCATAATACACGATACATGCATGAAATTACCCTAGAAGGGTGAATATATATATACCTAGTAGGATTCCCCAACAGCTGAAAGGGGACCATTAAGAGACACAATAAGACTATTAAGATATTAGATAGTAAATAGGGAATAGTTTAGCACCACGATCGTATGTAAGCTCATAAATACACAATACTCTCAAAACGGTGTGAAAATGAACAAAATATTGAGTCTTTTCCGCCCATAGTAGGATATTAACCCCATCCAACCTGGAGAAACTATACACATAAATCATGTGGACTACCCTGCACATCGTTGCATCCCCCAGAAAGCGAGTAACTAAATACAAAAACATGAATAAAAATATATTTTTATCTATACATTCTCTCACAAAATTCCCCAAATAACATATAATGGTGATATCCATCTCACAACCCAAGAAGAGGGTCTCCAAAAATTTCAAAAATACTATAAAGATACCCAGTATCTCACACATCTTCCCAGAATAAAACATCCATGTTAATCTTAACCTCTTCATTATGTCACACATTCAAGGTGAAACAAAAACTCTAGGTAGAGGACCCATGACTTGATACAGTATGAGGGTTCCACTCTAATTGCATCGGACCCATGCCTTGACTCCAAAGGATTTTTTCCACTCTAGTTCTCGATAGAGGACTCATACCCTACCCAGTAGGTGGGTTTCTCTCTAATGGTAGATAGAGGACCCATCCTTGACCCATCATGAGGGTTACAATATGAAATATGGAGGACCCATGCCATGTCCTAATAAAATTATTCCACTCTAATAGGTAGGTATATGACTCATACCTAGTTCAAATATGGGGGTTCCACTCTGTGATGATATGGGTCCAATACTCGTCCTCTGTGTGATGGTTCCATTCTAATGGCCAATAGAGGACTCATGGCCAGCCCAGTATGAGGTTTCCACTCTGTTAATATATAGTGATCCTGGATGGTTAGTGTCATTATTGAGCATTGTCTAAATAATCATAACTCTTAGAACATCTCATGTTATATCCAAAAAGGAAGAACATAGGTCAAAATCCCATTGAACTAGGAAAACACTAATAAAAAAATACTCATGGGCCAATATCTGATTCCAAATGAGGGTGATACAGGTAGTTGAAGTTTCCTCAAAAAGAACCTAGGAGTACACGATGTGTGAGAAGACCCACACGTTGTATGGTCCCACTCCACCATCGAGCCATATCCATCTATTCATACCATGCATGTGTACATTGGTACCTTCTTTTCTTCTTCACATGGGGTGTAACATGTGTTCCTAGCCATTCCCATGTACTTCTATACATGGTGTGCTATTAGCTATGTATTCCCACACTGAGCCTGACTACTGTGCTCCACCAAACCATTCTTTCACCAGGGGAAGAGGTACATGGAATGTTGGAGGGTTACACATCGTCCCACGCTTAAAATTTTCCAAAACCCTAGCCACTGAAAAATATGGGATACATGCCATGTGTTTATTTTGATACATGGTGTATAGTTTTAACACCCCAAGCTTCTACGATACGCTTCTCTTTGAATAATGTGATAGCGTGTGTTGTACGCAACATCAAGTTCTAACACACCACAACCAATCAAACTAGCCGTTATGAATAGTAATACCTACCTTTTTAAATTATATATATTTTATATTTAAAAATGGACTTCATTTTTGGTTTTGGAATATCGAAATTATCCTAAGATGATTTTTTGGTATTTTTCTAAGAACTTACAATGTTTATGAATAGTGAAAAGTACTTAAAAACAACTTTTTTAATCAAAATAATTTATAGTGATAAATTATTTTATTGAGTGGTTTTAAAGTATAATTACAATATATTTTTACCATTTTATCCAATGGTGTTCATTAGAATTAATTTCACTTTGAAATTGGACCTAAACAATTGTCAATCTTTTGGTATATATTGTTTCCTAAAAACACATTATTTGTTCTGACATCGGGAATTAATTATAAAAATAATTAATGCAACTTATATTTTTGGAATTCTGTAAAATAGACATCATTTTTGAATTCAGAATATCAATTATATCTTAGGGTGAAATTTTGGAATTGTTCTGAAAAACATCAATTTTTGATGAATAGTGAAACTACTAAGTGGTAGTTAAAAAAACTGAATTTTTCATAAAAATTAATTTTACCACTTCTGTGAATGGAATTTCGAAAATCCGAGAGACACTGATAATATAAATAAGTAAAATGTGGTTCAATGAGATGAAAATAATTTTTGATGAATAGTAACTTTTTACTTTTATTTACCACGGTTAAAAGTAAATAGGGTAATTAAGGGTAAAAATGATATTAATATTACCTTAACACATGTCCTAATTCTATTGGACAAGTGTATCTCGACCAAAAACAACCTTATGAATAAAATAATATCATTTAGGTCCACATGGTTTAGATTAGGACATTTATTATTACTTAATTCAAAGAAGAGTTATAAGAGTTAAAATCAAAGTTTATTTACTAAAACATTTTTAATATATAGTTATACATAAGATAAATTCGATTGGAAATATTCATTAGAAATATAAAAAGATTTCCTACATAATGATATTTTATTTATAATTTTTAGACATTAAATAATTTAATTTATTTATGACACAATGATGATAGAGTAATTACCATAATAGTGAACAATTAAAATAATTGATATTATAAATACCCAAACAAATATAATTTGAGACTTTTAATGAATTAAACTAATTTTCTATAATAATATGACATATTAGGATTTATTTAATTAACTTTGATTGAATTAATCATTCTGTTATGAGTTTCACAAAAATCAACTATTGAATAGTGTCAAAATTGACAAAAAAGAGTTTTTAAAACAAATATTATATTATTAATTGAAATTAAATTCATAAAAATCTAATTATCGGCCAAGAGACTTATATCATGATATTTGTATCATTAATGGACCACTTGGGGGTCTCTTGGATCTATATGGTAAGTTTATTAACCATATAATATAAAAATACAAAGAGACATTTTAAAAGTGAAACTAATTAACTTAGAGTTAATACTTAAAGGTAAGGTTAATATAGTAATCCAAACCTGTATATATTCTGTTGGTTAAGTGTTTATCAACCCATCCCCACCTTAACCTTTAAATAATCAACTTTGGATCCATTATAAACCGAATATGAATTTATTATAAATTAATATTTCTAGCTTTTCCAAAGGTTCCCCTCACCCCTCTTATAAAAGGGCACTCCTCCTTCCCATTTCTTCACACCTTCAAAGCCTTTTGGTTCGGCCAAACTCTGCCCAAATAATCTCCCAACTTCCCTCAATACAACCTAGAGGCCTTATTTTGATAAGAAAGCCAACCTATGGAGCCCTTTTGATCAAATCAAAAGGAAGAACCCGAAGAAGAGGTAATGATTTCACCACCCTTTTCCAAGTTCCTTTCTTCTTCCACTTCTTCTTCCTTTGTTGTTACCATTCTAAAATAATAACTCCAGTATGATATATATACTGTGATTTTATTATAAAAATGGTACAACCATATTCAGTATTCTATCCACCTTTTGAATAACATGTCACCATACATGCGTGCGTACGGCTAACCATCTCCACGTCGTGGTGTAATTGTTATTCAATATATTATTCTTTGGATGGGTATAATAATGATGTGTAACTCATTTAAATAATAAATATAACATGATAATGATTCCGTATATATGATATAATATCCAATTATATATTATTTTAATATCAAAATAATGATATTGTCGCTCGTGCGTACGTACGGACTACCGTCTCCACAAACGCGATGAGATTCATTCTCCATCATATCCATTCAAGTATAATTCTCATTTGATGATTAATTATAGTATCTAAGGATGTTATATCATTCTGGATATTATTAAGATACAACCTATCCATTACAAAAATGGCTTACGTAACAAAACATATAAAAGAAAACGAGTAATTTAACACCCGAAACAACGATAATACTAAGATATTATTAACAAATCAATGTTAAAAGATCATATATGATATCATATTAATGTATATGATTCTTGTATAATTTAATAACAATTATTTCACAATTATACAGGAGGTTAACCTACCCCAACCAAGGAAAAGTACAAGGTAAGGGTTTATTTCACAATCTCTACATTATCCAAGGTTGTTTATACGTAATAATCTATTGGGATCTCTTTATCATCCACATACATGTTTCTTAAAAATGTATTCCAAAACATTTTTAATATTTACAAGAATATGGGTTAAATTCATTTATACCCTTGTTTGACTTTTTATAAGTGGTTTATAAAGGAATCTTTCGGTCGTTTTCCAAACAAGGTGCTTTTTAACCTTTTCGACAGAATTAAGGTAAGAATGTTTTTTAACTTATACGGCGAGTGCGGTTATTTTCCACCATTATAAAATTGTTGAAGCTTCCCTTACAATCTTATAATAATATTTTCAATGAAAATGTTTTATAAATATAAGACTCTTAAATGATTTCAAAATAGAAAGAGATATTTCTCTAAAAAGAGTTTTGATTTCATCTATGTCAATATCCTTTGATGGATTTTACGCTTATTTGAAGTTGATACAATACTTCTATATTGTATTGCAGGTTTTGTGTAATGTTTGACTGTGGATGTGCTATTTTTATACCGTTCAAAGTTTATGGTAAAAGTATTGACATTTCATATCTAGTTTTAATACGAATGTTTATGTTATGTTTAAACCTTTTCGTATGGGAATGCATTGGACTTAATATGTGACGGGTGGAGCCCGCTATAGCGCCTCGATTCATCGGTAGGTCTCATGAGACAAACTAGTGTCTTGTCACAAGGCCTTGGCAAAATATTATTTGTAGTCTTGGAATGAGGCCTTGGCTATGTGGTTATGATAGTCTGGCATTATGCATTCCATCATTAGGAATGTGGTTATTGATATTGCATGTGATTATTCGATTAGTAGAATATCCATGTGAATAAGTAAATGGAATTATTTCATTTTATTTTTTCCATACTATGTTGATGTTCATGTTTAAAAGGCTTTTGTTTTAGTTATACACTGCCTTAAATGTTTATTCTTATTTATGAATGTTTCCGCTATATTGTAATCCTTATTGGGCATTTGAGCTCACCCCTTTTCTATGTTTTATTTTTCCCGGGGTATGAAGAAGTAAATTATGAATGACCTACAGGGATAGTATGTGGGGATATGAGTGTGGAATATGAAGAAAAGATGTTGTTGTAGTTTTCATTTTTATGATGTAATGTAAGACTTATGAATATATCTAGTGTTTCCAAGGCTACTAAACCAATCGGTCTTTGGAGATTTTATCTTTATTGTGATCATGCCAATGTTATGTAATAATTCACCGACTCTAGGTAACTAGGGTTGGGGCATTATAGTTGCTATTAGAGGATGTTTAGTACAAACCTTGGAAGCTATATTTAGATAAACTCTGATTAGAGCACATAGATTTAAGATGAACTTTGAGGATTAGTATAGAAGAACTTACTAGAATTTTGGTATTGTAGAT
Source organism: Viscum album (assembly GCA_963277665.1). Lineage (NCBI taxonomy): Eukaryota > Viridiplantae > Streptophyta > Magnoliopsida > Santalales > Viscaceae > Viscum > Viscum album. The sequence continues at coordinate 1,494,402,742 of OY728135.1, read as the reverse complement.
ATTTTGGGAGTTTTCCGAGAAAAACATCCCTATCTGGATACGATCAAGTAGAGGCGGCTCTGGCATAGATGTACCAAGGGGTAAAACCCGAAAACACCGCTTTGAGCTAGACTCGAACGGGAACTAGTGCACGACAACAGGCCTTGCTGCACTCTTGGTTTCGACACACCCAGGGGATATTATAAGGATAACTCTCATTTTCGTTGAAAATAACTATGAAGGGTTTATGAGTATAAACTTCCTCAAAGAAAATATTTTTATGATTATGGATTATATCCTTAAATAGTTCAATTTATGTTATGTGTTTTATAAGTATGGGATTATGTATTTTGATTCATAAACTGATCTAGTTTATGCCATTGTTTAGAAATGGCGCCTAGTGGAAGAAATGGAAACTGTATCAATGCACGCACTCCATGTAGGGATTTCCCTCCTACTCAAGATAATTATAGTGGAGCTGGTGATGCAACTGGTGCCGATCAGCTAATCACCATACTGGGAAAACTCACTCAGGTTATGAATAATAACCTTACCTGTAAGGAGAACCCTGATCCACAGCATAGAGGATCAATGTTAGATCACATCATGAGTCAACAACCACCAACGTTAATTGGGAGTACAAATCCCTTAGTAGCTGCGCAATGGATATTTTCCCTAGAGAAAATATTTCAGGCTTTAGGGAGTAGTTAAAGGGAAAACGTTATCATGGCAGTTTACCGCCTCACTGGAGACGCTGATCAATGGTGGTCATTGATTCAAAATAAGAAGGAAGATGATGAATTATCATATATAGAATGGAGGAAGTTCAAAGATCTGTTTTTAGAAAAAAAACTTTCCTCGCGACCACCGAGCAGATATGGAAAGGCAGTTTCTGAGTCTGAGAAAAAAGGAGGATTAGAATGTCACAAAGTATGAGGCTAACTTTGCAAGGTTAGCAAGGTATGCTGTAGATTATATATGTAACCCTTGAAGTAAGATTGATCGTTTCATTGATGGGTTAAAACCATTTCTCCGTCGTTCATTAGTATCACAATACTTCTTGTCATACGAAGACATTGTCTCATGTGCTATCAAGACCGAAAAGGAATTCTCTAAGTCTTATGACTTTAAAGAAAAGAAAGAGAAGAAGAGATCTACTGATCTATCTGGGAATGGAAATAAGCCGAAGAAGGGAAATTTTGAATAACCCTCCTGTGGTAAATCTGGGACGAAACACCCTGGTACTTGTTTGAAGGGAATGAGAGTCTGTAACAAGTGTGGTGAAGAAGGCCACATAGCTCGTGATTGCAAAGGGAAGAAGGAAGATACCAATGTTCTGTGCTACAATTGCAGGGAGATGGAGCATTATGCAAATGAATGACCTAAGCGTCAGGGGAACATACCTCAGAAAATGCCAAGGGATCAAGGCTAAGCTTATGCTATCACTACTGCTGAGGTAGAAACTCTGAAAGGCGTGGTGGCAGGTAATTTAATAGTTTCCTCATGTTTAGAAAATAAATTATTTTATTCTGGATCATCGCATTGTTTCATATCTTCCCAGTTTTCTAAGAAAACTAGATATTTCCAATTTTATTTAACAAGGTAGTTGTCAGTTAAAACTCCCAAGGGAAGTATCATTGCAACAAAGTTTTGTGATTCAGTACCCATTAGAGCAAATAAATGTTCTTTATCTGCTGATCTCATCGTCATAGCTATGATTTTGTTTGATATAATCCTCAGTATGGACTGGCTTTCAGACTATGATGTGAAGATTTATTGTAAGAAGAAAGAGGTTACAATTCTTGATGATGATGATAAGGAACACCTTATCTTTAGAGAAGAACTGTCACCACCTAATTCTTATTTAGATCCACCCCCAGTAGCTCAACTACATTCAATTATTTGGGAGGAAGAGAATGAAATAAATATGGGTGAGGAAAGGAATGTTCAAATAGAATATGTACCTGTTGTGAAAGAATTTGTAGAAGTATTTCCGGAATATTTGCCTGGACATCCTCCAGAACGAGAAGTTGAGTTTTCCATTGATTTAATTCCTGGATCAAGACCTATATCGAATACCCCTTATAGAAAGCCCACTGTAGAATTAGTTGAACTAAAGAAAAAACTAGAGGAATTGAGTAATAAGGGATTCATTCTCACCAGTGTTTCTCCATGGGGAGCCCCTATTCTTTTTGTTAAAAAGAAAGACGGATCTATGAGGTTATGTATCGACTACAAGGAGATCAATGCTATAACAATAAAGAACAAGTATCCCCTACCACACATTGATGATTTATTTGCCCAACTACATGGAGCTCAATACTTTTCAAAGATTGACCTTCGATCCAGATACCATCAGTTGTGTGTGAAGAAGGAGGACATTCTGAAGACAGCATTTCGAACCAGGTACATGCATTACGATTTTACTGTAATGCATTTTGGATTGACTAATGCACCATCTTTATTCCTGGATCTGATGAATAGAGTTTTCAAGGAGTATCTCGATGAATTTGTGGTGGTATTTATTGATGATATATTGGTATACTCCAAAAGCTACGAAGATCATGAAAATCACTTGCACATTATCTTGAAGACTCTGAGAAGGCATGAATTATATGGGAAGTTTATCATGTGTGAATTCTGGCCTCAGGAGATTTCTTTTCTTGGTCATATTGTCTCTAATGATGGAATCTCTATTGATCCTTCTAAGACCAAGGCTATCCAAGAATGGCCAGCACCTACGAGTATAACTGAGGTACGCAGTTTTATAGGTTTGGCAGGTTATTATCGACGTTTCGTCCAGAATTTTTCCCATTTGGCTAACCCATTAACGAAGCTCACACGTAAAGGGGTTAAATTTGTTTGTACAAAAGAGTGTGAATAATGTTTCGAAGAACTGAAGAGAAGATTAGTCAATGCCCCTATATTGACTCTACCATGGGGGAATGACGGGTTTGTTATTTATAGTGATGCATCGAAGAAAGGACTTGGTTGTGTCCTTATGCAGAATGATAGGGTTATTGCCTATGCATCACAACAGTTGAAAATTCATGTGAAAAAATATCCTACACATGATCTCAAGTTAGTAGCTGTGATATTTGCTTTGAATATTTGGAGGCACTACCTCTATGGTGAAAATGTGAGATTTATACTGATTACAAGAGTTTGAAGTATATTTTCTCACAAAAAGAACTCAACATGAGGCAAAGGAGATGGCTTGAATTACTCAAGGATTATGATTGCACGATACACTACCACCGGGGGAAGGAAAACAAGGTGGAAGATGCTTTGAGCAGAAAATATCATGGAGTTTTGAACAATATGAGAATTGAAAGGGGTCCAATTTTCATTGATCTAGTGAAGATGGACATGGGAATAACCAGGGAAGGTGAAACATCAATGCTTTTTCAAATGGTTGCCAAACCATCTTTACTAGAAAGGATTAAGAGTTCTCAGACCGATGATGAAGAATTTCAAAAGAATATTAAAACTGTGAATGATGGGAGATTGAGAGTCTTTGTGTATGATGATGGAATTTTGAAATTCGGGATGAGACTTTGTGTTCCCGATATACCTGAACTAAAAAGGGAATTGCTGGATGATTCTAATAGTTCCAATTTCTCTATACACCATGGGAGCACCAAAATTTATAGAGATTTGAAGGAACATTTTTGGTGGGACAACATGAAGAGGGAGATTGCTGATTTTGTGTCAATATGTATGGTTTGTCAACAAGTGAATGCTGGAAGGCAACAGCCTGGAGGAGTCATGCAACCTCTTCCCATACCGGAGTGGAAATGGGACAATATTATGATGGACTTTGTCATGGGGCTACCAAAGACTCCTAGAAGGAACAGTGAAATATGGGTTATTGTTGATCATCTTACCAAGTCGGCACATTTTCTTGCTATAAGAGATGATCTACCACTGAAACGTCTATCAAGTCTATATATTAATAAAGTTGTGAGACTTCATGGAGTACCCTTATCAATTGTTTCTGATCGTGATCCCCGTTTTACTTCAAGATTCTGGAAGAGTCTTCAAGAATCCCTGGATACTGAACTTCATTTGAGCACTGCCTACCACCCTCAGACAGACGGACAATACTAACGGACTATTCAAACCTTAGAATACATGCTGAGATAGTGCTCACTTGACTTTCAGGGTATGTGGGATCAATATTTACCTTTGGTAGAATTTTCCTATAACAATAGCTTCCATTCGAGTATTCAGATGGCACCATATAAAGCATTATATGGAAAGAGATGTCGCACACCAATCTGTTGGGATGACGTTGGTGAAAGAAAACTTGTAGGTCCAGAACTGGTGGAGGAAACAATGGAAAAGGTGAAGGTAATCCAAAATCACATCAAAGTAGCTCAAAGTAGGCAAAAGAGTTATGCTGATAATCGAAAGAAGGATTTGGAATTTCAAGTTGGTGATCATGTTTTCCTGAAGGTATCTCCATGGAAGGGAGTCATACTTTTTGGTAAGAAAGGTAAATTGATTCCGAGGTACATCAGACCTTTCGAAATTCTAGAATGAATTGGGGCTGTAGCTTACCGATTGGCAATGCCTCCAAGTCTCTCCAAAGTTCACGATGTGTTCCACGTATATCTGTTGAGAAAATACATGCCTGAACCAACACATGTACTCACCTATGAAGAATTAGAACTGGAACCCAATCTGTCTTATTATGAAGATCCTGTCAGGATTCTTGATACAAGAGAACAAGTACTGAGAAACCTGACGACGCGTCTATCAAAAGTTTTGTGGAGAAACCATAAGATGGAAGTGGCAACGTGGGAACCCTAGGAACTCATGATGAAGAACCACCCGAGTCTTTTCATGCGGTAGTATTCTAGAAATTTCGAGGATGAAATTATTTTAAGGAGGGAAGAATGTAACACCCCAAGCTTCTACAGTACGCTTCTCTTTGAATAATGCGATAGTGTGTGTTGTTCACAACATCGAGTTCTAACACACAACAACCAATCAAACTAGCCGATATGAATAGTAATACCTACTTTTTGAAATTATATATATTTTATATTTCAAAATGGATTTCATTTTTGGTTTCGGAATATTGAAATTATCCTAAGATGATTTTTTGATATTTTTCTGAGAACTTCAAATTTTTATGAATAGTGAAAAATACTTTAAAACAATTTTTTTAATCAAAATAATTTATAGTGATAAATTATATTATTGAGTGGTTTTAAAGTATAATTGGAATATATTTTTACCATTTTATCCAATTTTTTCATTAGAATTAATTTCACTTTGAAGTTGGACCTAAACAATTGTCAATCTTTTGGTATATATTGTTTCTTAAAAACACGCTATTTGTTGTGACAGTGGAAATTAATTATAAAATTAATTAATGCAACTTATATGTTTGGAATTTTTTAAAATAGACATCATTTTTTAATTCGGAATATCAATTATAGCTTACGGTGAAATTTTGGCATTGTTCTGAAAAACGTCAATTTTTTATGAATAGTGACACTACTAAGTGGTAGTTAAATAAACTGAATTTTTCATAAAAATAAATTTTACCACTTCTGTGAATGGAATTTCGAAAATCCGAGAGACACGGTTAATATCAAAAAGTAAAATGTGGTTCAATGAGATGAAAATGATTTTTGGTGAATAGTAACTTTTTCCTTTTATTTACCACGGTTAAAAGTAAATAGGGTAATTAAGGTTAAAAATGATATTAATATTACCCTAACACATGTCCTAATTCTATTGGAGAAGTGTATCTCGACCAAAAACAACCTTAGGAATAAAATATTATCATTTAGGTCCACTTGGATTAGATTAGGACATTTATTATTATTTAATTCAATGAAGAGTTAAAAGAGTTAAAATCAATGTTTATTTACTAAAACATTTTAAATATAGGGTTATACATAAGATAAATTAGATTGTAAATATTAATTAGAAAGACAAAAAGATTTCCTAGATAATTATATTTTATTTATAATTTTTAGACATTATATAATGTAATTTATTTATGACACAATAAAGATGGAATAATTACCATAATAGTAAAAAATTAAAATAAGTGATATTATAAATACCCAAATAAATATAATTTGAGCCTCTAAATGAATTAAACTAATTTTATAGGATAATCTGACATATTAGGATTGATTTAATTAACTTTATTCGAGGTAATCATTCTGTTATGAGTTTCAAAAAAATTAACTATTGAATAGTGTCAAAATTGACATAAAATAGGTTTTAAAACAAATATTATATTATTAATTGAATTTAAATTCCTAAAAATCTAAGGTTCGGCCAAGAGACTTATATAATGATAGTTGTATCATTAATGGAACACTTGGGGGTCTCTTGGATGTATATGGTATTTTTATTAACCATATAATATAAAAATACAAATAGACATTGTAAAAGTGAAACTAATTAACTTAGAGTTAATACTTAAAGATAAGGTTAATATAGTAACCCAAACCTGTCTAAATTCTATCGGTTAAGTGTTTTTCGACCCATCCCTACCTTAACCTTTAAATAATAAACTTTGGATCCATTAGAAACCGATTATGATTTTATTATAAATTAATATTTCTAGCTTTTCCAAAGGTGCCCCTCACCCCTCTTATAAAAGGGCACTCCTGCTTCTCATTTCTTCACACCATCAAAGCCTTTTGGTTCGGCCAAACTCAGCCCAAATACTCTCCTAACTTCCCTCAATACAACCTAGTGTCCTTAGTTTGATCAGAAAGACAACCTAAGTAGCCCTTTTGATCAAATCAAAAAGAAGAACCCGAAGAAGAGGTAATGATTTCACCACCCTTTTCCAAGTTCCTTTCTTCTTCCACTTCTTCTTCCTTTGTTGTTACCATTCTAAAATAATAACTCCAGTATCATATATATACTGTGATGTTATTATAAATATGGTACAACCATATTCAGTATTCTATCAACCCTTTGAATAACATGTCACCATACGTGCGTACGTACGGCTAACCGTCTCCACGTCGTGGTGTAATTGTTATTCAATATATTATTCTTTGGATGGGTATAATAATGATGTGTAACTCTTGTAAATAATAAATATAACATGATAATGATTCTGTATATATGATATACTAACCAATTATATATTATTTTAATATCAAAAGAATGATATTGTCGCTCGTGCGTACGTACGGACTACCGTCTCCACGAACGCGATGATATTCATTCTCCATCATATCCATTCAAGTATAATTCTCATTTGATGATTAATAATAGTATCTAAGGACTTGATATCATTCTAGATATGATTAAGATACAACCTATCCATTACAAACATGGCTTATGTAACAAAACATATAAAATAAAACGAGTAAGTTAACACCCGAAACAACGATAATACTAAGATATTATTAACAAATCAATGTTAAAAGATCATATATGATATCATATTAAAGTATATGATTTTTTTATAATTTAATAACAATTATTTATCCATTATATAGGAGGTTAAGCTACCCCAACCAATGAAAAGTACAAGGTAAGGGTTTATTTTACAATCTCTTCATTATCCGAGGTTGTTTATACATAATAATCTACTGGGATATCTTTATCATCCACATCCATGTTTCTTAAAAATGTATTTCAAAACATTTTTAATATTTACAATAATATGGGTTAAAGTCATTTATACCCTTGTTTGACTTTTTATAAGTGGTTTATAAAGGAATCTTTCCGTCGTTTCCCAAACAAGGTGCTTTTTATCCTTTTCGACAGAATTAAGGTAAGAATGTTTTTTTAACTTATATGGCGGGTGAGGTTATTTTCCGGCCTTATAAAATTGTCGAAGCTTCCCTTAAAAGCTTATAAGATAATTTTCAAATAAAATTTTTTATAAATATAATACTCTTAAATGATTTCAAAATAGAAAGAGATATTTCTCTGAAAAGAGTTCTGATTTCATCTATGTCAACATCCTTTGATGGATTTTACGCTTATTTGGAGTTGATACATAACTTATATATTGTATTGAAGGTTTTGTGATATTTTTGACTATGGATGAGCTATTTTTATACCATTCATAGTTTATGGTGAAACTATTGACATTCTGTATGCTAGTTTTAATACGAATGTTTATGTTATGTTTAATCCTTTTCATATGGGAATGCATTGGACTTAATATGTGACAGGTGGAGTCCGCTATAGCTCCTCAATGCATCGGTAGGTCTCATGAGACAAACTAGTGTCTTGGCACAAGGCCTTGGAAAAATATTATTTTTAGTCTTGGCACAAGGCCTTGGCTATGTGGTTATGATAGTCTGGCATTATGCATTCCATCATTATGAAAGTGGATATTTATATTGCATGTGATTATTCGATTAGTAGAATATCCATGCGAATAATTAAATTGCATTATTTCATTTTATTTTTTCCATACTATGTTGAATTTCAAGTTTAAAAGTCTTTTGTTTTAGTTATACATTGCCTTAAATGTTTATTCTTATTTATGAAAGTTTCCGCTATATTGTTTTCCTTACTGTGCATTTGAGCTCACCCCTTTTCTCTGTTTTATTTTTCCCAGGGTATGAAAAAGTAAATTATAAATGACCTAAAAGGATAGTATATGGGGATATGAGTATGGAATATGAAGAAAAGATGTTTTTGTAGTTTTTATTTTTATGATGTAATGTAAGAATTATGAATATATATAGTGTTTCCAAGGCTACTAAACCAATCAGTCTTTCGAGATTTGATCTTTCTTGTGATCATGCCAATGTTATGTAATAATGCACTAACTTTAGGTAACTGGGGTTGGGGCGTTATAATAGTGATGTATTTCACTGAAATCTAGATACATGTTCTAGTTTCTATATCAAACATCACAACTTTTCATCTAGCCCCATCTCCTCCTGAAAATTGTGGATATTTATATTTTTCATTGGTTTTGGACATCTAATGGCCAAAAGTAAAACCCTTTTATGATTCATCAATACCCATACACATGTTCAGGTAACTCAAGACACACATCGTCTATTTTGGATACTATTCATCAAATAGATCACATAAAACATGATATCTCCCAAAACCCACTCCTGAATTTCCATTCCACTTATTGCACATGATTCTTATATAAATCTATGGGCCTTATTGGGGTCGGTATCACCCAAAAACAATGAGAAATGGTCTCGTGGCCTGATGAAGAAGAACATGAAAAATAAATTGGAGAAATGCACCACTAAAAAGGTTTAATGATCAATATCCAATAATGATGATCCAACAGTCACAATTGGGGGTAATAAAGATGATGAAAAAGAATAATCAAATAAACCAGGTATATATACACATTCCACAAATCATTAATTTTCACAGATAAAATAATATATGACTATTATCAATAAATTTAATCAAAAACATTTTAATAAAATATTTTAAGATACCTACATGAATATTGGATCTTTCATTATCGAACACCATGATCACCAAAAAATGTAAGAAGTCTTTTCATTTACAGCACTCCAGTATGCTCTGATCCTAGGATTTGTCATCATCGGATGTCGATTCACCAAAAAAATAAGGAAAGAGAAGTTATCATGTCTCTTAGTCACATCCCACTAAACCATGATAATTTTCAATAAAGATGATCTTATAGAATATTTTAAAAGGTTAATTTAATTAAAATAAAAAAACAAAATTTAGTTTCAATAAATTCACCCACCAACAGTCTCCATATCTGAACACCATACACTGACCAGTTTTAAGTCACGCCTTTGGTAATAACACATTCCGAACTCAACTGTGGTCTCTAATTTATGATCTGAGCTTCTGTAAAAGAGTTTTTCCATTTTCTTTAAGAAACTGTGTGTGAATAATATAATATATATTTAATATTTTTATAAAATTAATTCAGGGCACACCAAGTCATGGAATCAATTGTCATCTCAGTTCATGGATCTGAAAATATACATAGAAATATTTTAATGTAATTAAAGAAAAAATGGGTCTCAACATCATTACATCATTAATTATTTTCATCACTAAAAATAAAAACTAAACAACTAGCTTGGGATACTAAACATGCATCTAGATCTCCCACTCCCATGAGATCTCCTCCACATTCGCAAGTTTCCCCAACATGTGAACCAAGGGGATTCTCCATCCATGTAGTTTCCTCTCTTGTCGGTCCTCGATCTCCATCGGGTATTCCACAAAAGTGTAGCTTTCCTCAATTTCTATATCTCCCTTATCAATGAATTGTGTGTCATCATGCTTGTATCTCCTCATCTGCAAATTGTGGATTATATTGTGCACCCACTTCAGCTGGGTGGGTAGGGTGATATGGTAAGTAAACTCACAAACCCTATACATGATCCTAAATAGAGTGATGAACCTCAAGGATAGGTTTCCTCCCTAGTTGAACATATACAATCCTCATGTTGTTGATAATCTTAGAAAAATGTGGTCTCCCTTCTCAAACTCCAACGACTTATATTAGAGATCTGTGTAATATTACTTTTTATTATGGGTCATCCCCATCCGGTCAATGCTGACCAGGACTTTCTCCATCAATGATTGCACCAACTCTAGACCTGCAAGAGATGTCTTCCCAATCTCTGTCTATAAAAGGGTGTCCTTTAGGGTATCCGATAACGGTCATACAGGGGTTCTATACCCATAGTAGAGTGGTATCTATTTTTGTATGCAAACTCTACCATGGTAAAGTGATCCACCCAACTCTAGCTGATGTCCATCATGAAATCCATAAGAATATCCTTCAAAAACTAGATAATTTACTCAGTCTTCCAATATTTATAGGGGTAAAATTTTGTATCTATGAAAGATTAATTTTGTGACCTTTCTAGAAAGTGTGATCAGTCTTCCCATTTTTCTCGTACCTAAAACCTTCCCAAAATCTCCTCTAGACTCGGTTCCAAAATTGTATGAAATTGAACCGACATTTTGAGTGGTAAAAATATCACCAAAATGGAATAATTTCCGTTTTTTATCTGCATAATCTCTGTCAAAAAATCCATGTATATGTAGTCCCACTTCCACTTAGGGATCTCAAGGGGTTGCAACTAGCTTATCGTAACCTGGTGCTCAGCCTTCACCTACTAACTAGTTAGGTTCCAAGAGACAAACTAATCCATTCTTCTCCATATTTAGGACCACAAAATCTTCCATTTAATTTATATGTACATCTTCCCCACACTAGGATTTATAGCTAAGGGAGAAGTGTTGAAATCATTGATCAAATTCTCTTTCATCATGAATTTAACCACTGTTTGTCCCTGATTAGGGATGACATGATTCACTCAGTAAAAATATGTATATAGTGAATCCATTATTGATTTTCATTTATCTAGGACATCATAGTTTAGGCATCTCCGCTAGGACTCTATGAAACTCTCAAGAAATAGAAGAGTCAACATCATCAACTGAATGAAAGATGTACCCTCCTACTCAACCAAGGCCAGCTGAAAAGAAGAAAAATACTCATAGGCCTCTTACAAAAATAAATATTTGGAAATATTACTAAGGTAATCATCTAATATGTTTCCCTTACCTATATTATAGACTAACTCAAATTCATATTCTTTCAAGAACTCCATCTTGCGCCGGTGTCTCAGTTTCAAATCTATCTGCATGAAAACGTACCTAAGACTCTGATGGTCTGAGTAAACTACAATTTACTCTCCCATAATATGGTGTCTCTATGTTCTACGGTTAAAGAAAAAATCTTTTATATCAAGTTCAAGAGTCACTTAGTTCATCTCATAGGGTCTGAACTTCCTCAACCAGTAGGCAATAACTTCCTACTACTACATCAACACACAGTTGATCCCAGCTCTTAAGGCATTGATATACACTATGTACTCTAATCCCTCCTCTAGTAGTCCCATCACAGGATTACTTGTCAACCTAATCCTTGACACTTCGAAGGATCTCTGGTACCTCTCAATCTAGGAAAATGACTTCCCTTTCCTCGGTTGGGTGGTAAAAGATGCTGAAATCCTTAAGATTTTTTCCCAAAACCTCTTGTAGTTCCCTACCAAGACAAAAAAACTTCGCACTTCTGACATAATCTTACATGTCTCCCAATAGATATCTGCATCGATCATCACAGGGTCCATGGACAATGCATGCCTAGTAATTACATGCCCAAGAAAGTGGACCTCATGAATCAATAACTGACCCTTCCATAAATTTCTATAAATTTATTGATCCCAATTAAAATCTAGAACCATCCTCATGTTCTCTACACGCTCTTACTATGTTTTATAGTATATTAATATGTTTTTAATGAATATAATCACAAAATAATCTATGTAGAGTTGGAATATATGGTTCAAAAATACATAAAGACCATAGGGGAATTCATCACACCAAAGGGAATCCCTGAGAACTTATATTTTCTATAGCTACATAGAAATTCCAGATTTACAATATCATACTCAAAACCCACAACTGGTGGTAGCTAAACCTGATATTGTTCTTCAAGAACCATCTTGTTCCTTGCATCTAGTCAAAGAGTTCTCCAATCCTTGGATGTTGGTACTTATTCTATATCATGGTATGGTTTATGCGATGATAATCCACACAAAGCTGAAAACTCTTATCTTCATTCTTCATAAAAAAATACTATAGAATCCCAGAGGGACACAATAGGATAAATAAATCAATTTTCTTAAAGTTCATACAATTGAAACTGAAGCTCCTAGAGCTCTGTAGGTGATATCTAATGTGCCATAGAAGATATAGAAGTAGTCCAGGGATGCATGTCGATACAAAACTCCATCTCCTACTGCAATTGTAGTCCTGAAAAAATCTTAATGAAGACATCCAATTAATCCTCAAGGACTGAAAAAATCCAGATTCCTGAAGATGTCATTGAACTAAAGGATATAATCACTAATTGATGGGTGATGAGCTACAGACTCCTGGTCACAACACTTTCTCTCCCTTCCATGATATCTCACCCACATAAAATGGTGAATCTCAACCCTTCAATTTTATAGAATATATTTTTTATGAAGTTACAATAAATCTTGGATCGTACGTTGAAAAAATGAATCATTCCCAAGATGACATCACAAGGTTCCATTGTAATGACAAAAAGGTCCCACATGAATCTCTCCCCACCTAGAGATAGCTCACACTACTGGTAGATCTCCTTTGTCTAGATCATATTGGTAGGTTCCAGTTAGCTTATATATAGGACTCAGCTATGTGAAACCCAATACCAACTCTAACTACCTGTTTTCCTATAAAGACTAGTAAATTTCATGGAAATTTTTTTCTTAATTTCTTTGGGATTTTATGAGTATGCAGTTTCTAACAGAACCTGATTCTGAGGCCCGGTGTCCCCAGAATCAATTTCTAAAGTTTATCTTGGGTTTCTTCAGTGAACGAATGAGCGGGTTTTTCTATCTTTTGAACCGGTGCTCGGAATCGAAATCTGAGGGGCCCGATGAAACCATGACGCCAGTAGTTGCTTAGGAAGACCTTTTCTAGAATTGCGTTCGCACGGGAGGAGTTGTAAAAAAATGGTAATTAAATGATAAGTTAAATAAAATTGTGTGCAGTTTTATTTTATCCAGGGTAGTTAAACTCTCTCATGGGAAGATGTTAGTGGGTCCCATGACCACCCAACTTCCCATGTGTGGTTATGAGGGAGGTGGGTCCCACATGAGCCCCCACCTTTTCAATTTCCATAACTCCTCTAAACCCCCCTCTTAAATTATTTGACACTCCCTCACTTTAAAAATGCCAACATAACACCCCATTCATTTTGACAACTCAAGATTAATTAAGTGAATTAAACTTTTGAAACGTTGAAATGTTGGCATAAGTAAATAAAATAAGGCAAAATCCTTATTTTATTTTGGTTGTTTCGTTGTGTGGAGACTTTGGGAAGAAAACTCAATGTCTTCAAGAACTCCATCGCCTTCGTTGAAGAATGCAAAGACTTCGACGAAGAACACCGTCACAAAAAGGAGAGATCGATGTGTCGTTCTTTTCCCTCTCTGTAGCTAGTGTGAAACATCATCCCCTCCTTCGACGCATGCCAACTCCGTCATTGAAACCACCACTATGACACTAGCTTTCGCGAATTTCTTCGTGGTAGGGGTTAAGTTAAAATTTAATCAATTAAATTTGCGATTTTTCTATCGTCGAGCATGTCGTGTTTTTGGCCGCTTGTTATCAATATAACGGAGGAGGTCGGACAGAATAGAGACGGCCGAACCTCCTCCCATTTATGTTCATGGTTTTCTTTTTGGCTGGAAATGGAGGCGACGCGGTGTTGATGCACTGTGAGGGGACGAGAAAACCATGGCTGGAGCAGGTCGCGGAGGAGATGCGCGGCATCGTCGTGCCGTGCCGGGGAGTCCGAAAGAACCACGGACGGATCGGGCCACGGAGGGGGGGGGCACTGGGGCGCCGCGCCGGAGTACCAACAGGCCGCGGCCGGGGCGGGCCGCGGCACCGTCACATCACGCCGGTCGGATAGCGGCAGCGGCCTAATGCTACTGCGGTTGCAGAGGTGGCGGCCAGACTCGGCCGGCCGCTGGCGCACCAGGAGGCAGGACCGACGGCTCCCGCGACCGCCACACCGGCCGACCAATACGGCCTACCGTTTCCTATAAGTCTTGGGGTTCAAAACCCCCGGCCAGCACAGCTAGGGCAGACCCCAAAGGGGTCCGTCGTTTCAGAAATCTGGGGGGCGGTGCACCCCCCCCCCCCCCTTGCGTGCAGCTCAGCCACGAGACGAGATGCGGCCCATGCTTGGTCGGACCGCCCACGTTGGGCCCGACCGACCACGCTGCGCCGGACCGCCCGTGCTGGGTCGGGCCGCGCACGCGGGGCCGTGCAGCCGCACTGGGCCGGGCCGCCACTCTGGGCTAGGCCGCACCAGCCGGGCCGGGTCATGCCCTAATGGGCCGGACTCGGACCCAGGTCGGGTCGACCCAGTTCTGGCCGACCTAGGGGGTATTGGGTCGGGTCGGACCGGGCCCAAACCCCCTACTTTCGGACAGATCCTTTCAAACGCCCATAACTTGGGCTACGGACCTCCGATCGACGCACCGTCAGTTGCGTTGTGAAACTTGGATCGAGGAGGTCGTTTAGGTATATTAAACATAATGTTCTAGAGAACTTTGGGTATGGAAGGGTCGGTTAGAACACGAAACCAACCGGGCCCTCAGAGCAGAAACGCTTATAACTTGAGCTCTGGACGTCTGATTGACGTGACGTCGACTTTGTTGGATTCCTCTTAGTAATATGGTTATTTTGTCTTACTCCGCTCGTGGTTTGGATGCAGCTGGAGTATGGTTGGGTTGGTTTTAGCTTAAAAACCAACCGGGCCCCTCGAACGGAAAAGCTAATAACTCTCAGACCGGGCGTCTGATTGACGCGCCGTCTGTCGCGTTGAGTTCCTTTTGAAGAAACAGAAATTTGTGATACATCAGCTCTGGACTTCGTGACAGTTGATGTATCGGTCCCTTTTCCTTGTGGAGCGGACCCTCCTAGAATCGAGCGTGCTGTGTGCGGGAATCCTAGAACAGGCTGCAACAAAGATGACGACTACTATACTAGGATCCTCTGTGTGTTCGACGAGGATGACTACCATACTAGGATCCTCAATGGGTTTGACGAGGATAACTGCTATACTAGGAACCTCTGTGGGTTTGACAACAACGTCTACCGTACTGGGATCCTTCGTGGGTTTGATGACGACGTCTAATGTACTAGGATCCTCCGTGGGTTCGACGACGAAGACTTATGTACTAGGATCCTCTGTGGTTTCAGCAGCATTGTTGACTGTACATGAATCCTCCGTGGGTTCAGCAGCGATGAATACTATACTTGGATCCTCCATGGATTCAGCAGTGATGACTTCTATACTAGGATCCTATGTGGGGTCGACAGAGGTGATGATTCAGAGGCTACATCTAATCATCTCCACCTCTCATTAGAAATAGTATACCTAAGTGAGCCGAGTGTTGACTTCCAATCATTATCTTCAATATGATTGAATTTCTATCCTATGTTGATTGGGTTGTGTTATCCTATTTGGATTGGGATTTACTTTCCTGTCTGGGTTGAACATGGGATCATGAGTTGGAGTAGAACTGGAACTGATGACTTAGGTATATGTATGGTCATATACCTAAGTAGAGTTGGTTGATACTTCGTGATTGTATCTTTCCTTTGTGGTTTTTTCTTCATGGATTCTGGGAGACATCGGGGGTCTTAGGGTCCCTACAAAGTATTGTATACTCACCCCTGCATGGGCTATGCTCACAGTACATTGTGTTGGAAGCAGACGACGGCCAGCGCTGGTCGAGGTGGTGGCTCATGGAGCTGGACCCTACCTGGAGGTGGATCACTGGGCGGGACGTACACATAGTGCATGGGATGCACACAGAGTGGACGGCTGAAGCCGAAGATCTGAAAAGACTATCTGTACCCACCCTTCAGTTGAGTTGTTCTAGAGGTTGGCTCGGAGTTACTGATTTACTTTTCTGCTGATGTACTTTCATTTGGGTTTGTATTCTGGCCAATTTACTTACCAGCACTTACTTTTGTACTCAGTTTACTTAGTGTTTACTTTGGCTTGAGTACTCTATGGTGTTTGTTTACTTCATAAAGGAAATGACTTCCCTCTTATCAGGATTTATGCTTTTGGAACTAGTCACTAGCCTCTGGCCTATGGAAGGCGGGCTTAGGGTAGTCACAACACGGGCCCCGAGGACCTGTCGTAACAAATTGGTATCAAAGGAGTTCGGTTCTACCACAGAACTCAGGACTCTGATCTTACTACTATGTGATGCAATAGTTTTATGTGTATTGAGTGTCGTTATTAGTACAGGGAATCCAGTGTTGGTACGGCGGCCGACATATCCATACACCAGGACCATGACTTCTGATTTCTGACTCAGTACTTGGAAAAATTGATTGCATGTGTGTTTCAAACGTTTTCATTATGATTACTTTGTTTCTTCTCACCAGGTATACTATATTGACCGTGGAGCACTTGTTTCTTTCAAGATGTCCCCATGATGGCAGCCAGCCAGGGTTTCGAGCTTTGTGCGAGACGACATCCCATCGAGTGAAAAAGCCTCAACGCAGGGCCCCATTACAGCAGAGGCACTGGCGGTACCTCTACCCACCGAGCCACCAATGCCTCCATCCCCAGCAGCTGAGAGTGCACATCGCCTTAGTGTAATGCATGAGTTTTAGCGTTAAAGAACGCCCAGGTTCCATGGGGAGACGGACCCTCAGGCAGCTGAGGATTGGCTGGAGGCTGTTGTTAGAGTCTTCAGATTAGTAGGGACACCAGCTGACCCAATTGGGATCCTTGCGGCGAGTCTCCTGCATGCGGCAGTAGGTAGATGGTGGAGCCTGATGTTCTAGGTGCATGACGAGGCATCTCTACATTGGACGGACTTCAAGAGCCACTTTTAATCGGAGTTGTTCTAGCCACCCTCCATGTGATTCGCATCCAGGAGCTACTACAGCTGCGGTAGGGCATCATGATAGTAGCCCAATACTTGGATAGATTTACCAACCTCTCACGCTACTCCACAGATATGGTACGGGGCCTGTTCTTCAGGACCCGTACCTTTGGGCAGGGACTGAGGCATGAGATCAGGGTTTCGATGATCTCCCTCAACATCCCGATGCAGGCGGTGGTGCTGGAGAGAGCCCATATAGTGTAGAGGTTTCTTACTAAGAAGTCTCCAGTGGCGAGGCCCTCCGCAGGACGACCCGCAGCGGAGTATTATACAGCCGGCAGTAGACAGATGACGCAAAGGACCAAGAAGGGCAGACCATCAGATGATCTATCTTAGGATACAGGTTCGGTTGTGCGGGGCACACGAAACAGATCCATTCACACGAGGATCAGACAATGCTATGCATGTAGAGATTTAGGTCACATTGCTCAAGACTGCCCGACCTTCCCTGCAGATGATCAGCAGGTGGTAGAGAGACCTCCTAGGAAGAGGTTCGACCGTGGCGGTCAATAGGGAGTAGGCTAATGAGGTATATGAGATGTCCGAGCAGCAGGTGGTGGGCGACGCTTTGAGGCCCTACCACCACCACCACCACTAGGAAGACCACCCCGATCGTAGGGAACGGGTGGACAGGGGAGAGCTCAGCTTCAGCCAGCTGAGGCCTACGACCATACAACATCAAGAGCATATGGACAAGAGCAGGACTAGCTCCAGACATGGAGACTTTCTTCATGTTGCTTCTAGCTTTTTTGATGTTTTCCTTGTGGATGATTTGTGTCTTTGTACCTTGAGCCCTAGTAATAAAAGACACATGTTCTTGTGATGTTTTCAACCTTGTCCTTTTTCTGTTGTTGATACCGAGAGGTTCCGGATAAAACTGTTGACTTGACCCTAACTTTTGAGATTCTTACTGGAGGAGACCTAGTGACCGCACACTACTGCTGATAGTGTGACTCGACCCTTGGAGGCAAGAGTAATGGTTGGATCTCTTGGAAGTATCTTCGAGGGATTATGACATCATCCATGTCATGAAATAGTACCATTCATGTCAGGATTGACTGTATTAGGAAAAGGACATGGTTCATCCCGTGGATGAGACTAGATTTCTCTTGTAGGCAGAGGAGGAATCTCAGCAAATCTTGTAGATCGTAGACAAAGAACAGTGGATTTGAGTTCTTACAAATGGCTAGTCTCACCCATTGTTCGTCGTGCGAACAGTTTACAGTTTTCGCCAACTCAAAAGTCTCAGGTGTATCTTCTCTCTGAATGACATGAAGCTGAGATAGCGGTGATGGCTTGAGTTCCTCCAAGACTATGGCATCGAAACAGTTTATACTCCTGGGAAGGGGAACATTGTATCAGATGCTCTTATTAGGAGATCAGGCATTCAGCTATTAGGAGTGGTGAGACAACAGCTGGTCGTGTTTTCAAATATCCTTTGTGGATAGAGTTTGAATGAGTACGTGTAGAACCAAAGATGGTTCAGGCTACGACGGAGAAGGTCTAGGTCATCCAGGAGCGGATGAGGACAGCTCAGAGTCGACAGAAGTCTTATATTGACAGAAGGCAGAGACCACAGGAGTTCGAGGATGGCGACCACGTTTTATTACGGGTCTCATCTCGATGTGGATTACAGAGTTTTGGCTGTAGTGGAAAGTTATCTCCATTTTTCATTAGACCATTTCAGGTTCTCAGTCGGATAGGCGAGGTGGATTATCACCTGGCTCTTCCACCTCGGTTGCATCGGGTGCACGGCGTCTTCCACATATCACAGATGAGGAGATACGTGCACAACCCAACGCAAATCATCGACCATGGGGAGCTGGACATCGATGACAGGGCAACTTTTACGGAGGTCCCGGTGGAGATAGAGGATCGACAGGAGCGGGTCCTACATGGGTGGTCGATTCCTGTAGTCTGCATCTGGTGGCAGCACGGGAACCTCCAGGAGAGCACTTGAGAGCGGGAGGCTCAGATGTGTGCACAGTACCCTCATTTGTTTCCCTAGTTTTTGATGTATATTTATAGGGATGTAAAGCCCTGAGGTGGGAGTAATTTAAAGACTCGTAAATTTCAAGAAATGTTATTTCTTAATTTCTTTGGGATTTTACGAGTTTTTAGTTTCTGACGGCACCTGATTCTGAGGCCCGGTGTGCCCAGAATCAATTTCTAAAGTTTAGATCAGGTACGTTCAGTGAATGAATGAGAGGGATTTTCTAACATTTGAAAAAGTGATCGGAATCCAAATCTGAGGGCACCGATGAAACTGCAGTTCCGGTAATTGCTTAGGAAAACCTTTTCTGGAGTTGCGTTCGCACTTGAAGAGTTGTAAAAAAATTGATAATTAAATGAGAAGTAAAATAAAATTGTGTGCAATTTTATTTTATCCATGGTAGTTAAACTCTCTCATGGGAAGTTGTTGGTGGGGACCACGACCACCCAACATTCTATGTGTGGTTATGAGGGAGGTGGGGCCCACATGAGCCCCCACCTTTTCAAATTCCCTAACTCCTCTAAACCCCCCACTTAAATTATGTGACTCTCCCTTGATTTAATAATGCCAACTTAACACCCCATTCATTTTGACAACTCAAGATTAATTAAGTGAATTCAACTTTTGAAACATTGAAATGTTGGCATAAGTAAATAAAATAAGGCAAATGCCTTATTTTATTTTGGTTGTTTCGTTGTGTGGAGACTTTGGGAAGAAAACTCAAAGTCTTGAATAACTCAATCGCCTTCGTTGAAAAAACGTCAAGACTTCGACGAAGAACGTCGTCATCGCATGGAGAGATTGACGTGTCATTCTTTTCCCTCTCTGCAGCCAGTGTGAAACGCCATCCCCTCCTTGGACACATGCCAACACCTTCATTGAAACCACCCCTGCGATGATGGCTTCTTCGAATTTCTTTGAGGTAGTGGTTAATTTCAAATTTAATCTATTAAATTTGTGCCTTTTCTATCGTCGATCATGTTGTGTTTTTGGCCGCTTGTTATCAATATAAAGGAGGAGGTCGGATGACAGAAGCACCGCTGAAACTCCTCCCCCTTTTGTTGTTGGTTTTCATTGTTGCTGGAAATGGAGGCGACGCAGTGCCGATCCACCGCACAGGGATGAGAGAAATGCGGCCGGAGTGGGCCGCGGTAGAGATGCGCGGTGCCATCGCGCTGAGCCGGTGAATCTGAAGGAACCGAGGCCGGAGCAGGCCACGGTGTCGCCGTGCCACACCGGAATACAAAGAGGTCGCGGCAGGGGCAGAGGGGCGCGGCGCCGTTGCGCCATGCCGGTCGGACAGGGGCCGCGCCTTAAGGTTTCGGTGGTTGCAAAGGAGACGGCCAGACTTGGCCAGACGCCGGCACACCAGGAGGCAGGACCAGCGGGTCCCGTAGCAACCACAACGGCAGGACAATACGGCCGGCCGTTTCCTAGAAGTCTGGGGGTTCAAAACCCTAGCCACCATAGCTAGGGCGGACCCCATAGTGGGTCCGTCATGTCAAAAATCAGCCCCCCCCCCTTCGCGTCCGGCTCGGCCACGAGCCAAGCCGCAGCTCGCGCTGGGCCGGACCGCCCACGCCGGGACGAACTACTTGCACTGGGCCCAGCCACCGGCGCTGGGCCGAGTCGCGCTTGCTGGGCCGGGCCGCGCCCTAACGGGTCCGACCTAGGGCGTATTGAGCCGGGTCGGACCGGGCCCAAACCCCCTACTTTCGGACAGATCCGTTCAAATGCCCATAACATGGGCTACATACCTCTGATCGACGCACCATTAGTTGCGTTGGGATACATGGATCGAGGAAACCGTTTCGGTATATTACACTCCAGGTTTCGGGGAACTTTGGGTATGGATGGGTTGGTTCGAACACAAAACCAACCGGGCTCTCGAAGAGGAAATTCTTATAACATGAGTTCAAGACGTCTGATTGACGTGTCGTCAACATTTTTGTATTATTATTATTTAGACGGTTCTTTTGGCTTACTCTACTCTAGGTTTGAATGTAGCTGGAGTACGGTCGGGTTGGTTTTATCATAAAAATCAACCAGGCACGTGGGACGAAAAAGCCAATAACTCTAAGACCGGGCGTCTGATTCACACTTTGTCTGTCGTGTTGAGTTCCATTTGACGAAACAGAACTTTTTGGTACATCAAATCTATAATTCGTGACAGTTGATGTATCAACCACCTTGGCTCATGGAGCGGACCCTCCCGAAATTGAGCGTGCTGTGTGCGGGAACCCTAGAGCTAGCTGCGACGAAGATGACGACTACTGTAGTAGGATCCTCTGTGGGTTCGACGAGGATGACTACCGACTAGGATCCTCAGTGGGTTCGACGAGGAGGACTACCATACTAGAATCCTCTATGGGTTTGACGATGATGTCTACCATACTAGGATAATCTATGGGTTCGACGACGACATACACCCTGCTGGGATCCTCCGTGGGT
The DNA here is from genome assembly GCA_963277665.1 of Viscum album. Lineage (NCBI taxonomy): Eukaryota > Viridiplantae > Streptophyta > Magnoliopsida > Santalales > Viscaceae > Viscum > Viscum album. The sequence goes on along the minus strand of OY728135.1, from coordinate 1,494,380,818 downwards.
TTGATGATGATGACTTCTGTACTAGGATCCTCTGTGGTTTCAACAGCTTCATCGACTGTACTTGGATCCTCCGTGGGTTCGGCAGCGAAGACTACTATACTTGGATCCTCCGTGGATTTGGAAATGACGACTTATGTAATAGGATCCTACGTGGGGTTGGGAGAGGAGATGATTCAGAGGCTATATCTAATCATCTCCACCTCTCTTCAGAAGTAGTATACCTATGTGAGCTGAGTCTTGACTTTCAATCGTTATCTTCGATATGATTGACTTTCTCTCCTGTGTGGATTGGGTTGTGTTTTCTTATGTGGATTGGGTTGTACTTTCTTATGTGGACTGGGCTAAACTTGGGCTCGTGAGTTGGAGAAGAACTGGAATTGATGACATAGGTATATGTATGGGCATATACCTAAGTAGAGTTGGTTGATACTTCGTGATTGTGTCCTTCCTTTGTGGTTTTTCCATCGTGGATTCTGGGAGACCATCAGGGGTCTCGGGTACCTATTGAGTATTGTATACTCACCCCTTCACGTGCTATGCCCGCACTACGTTGTGTTGGATGCAGATGACAGACAACGCTGATCGAGGTGGAGGCTCATGGAGCTGGATGGTACCTGGAGGTGGATCACTGGATGGGACGTACATGGAGTGGACAGCTGGAGCCAAGGAGCTGGGGAGACTATCTGTACCCACCCTTTAGGTGGGATTTCGAGAGGACGGCTCAGAGTTTCTGCTTTAATTTTCTGCGGATGTACATTCTTTTCAGTTGTACTTTAATTTCAGTTGGGTTTGTATTCTGGCCCATTTACATTCCACCACATTCTTTTGTACTTGGTTTACTTAGTGTTTACTTCAACTTGTGTATTCTGTGGTGTTTTTTTACTTCATTAAGGCAATTACATCCCTTTTATCGGGATTTACAACTTTGGTGCTTGTCGCCAACCCCTGGCCTATAGAAGGCGGGCTTGGGGTTGTCATGGTACGGGCCCCGAGGACGGGTCGTGACATGTCCCTTTTAAAAGAATATCTTTGTCACTAGTTCCCACTCCAACACAGTGGTGTAAGAGTGAATATAAAATCGTACAAAAATTTTACGTATATATCATCCGAATCTATACCTAAAATTCAAAGATCAAAAGTAGACAACATGAATCATATAATGGGATTACCATGTATGGTCTATTAATATTAATGAATATCCATCCACTATCATCCCACCCTGATTAATCTCTAGAATCTCTTACATCTAAACTATGTAAAAAAAGGAGGCATAGTACTCTTCAAAAAATTAGTGTTGGAATTCGGGCCTTGAGAGTGTCGACTTATTATACATACTAGTAACAACAATTCACCAAAACCCAACTTCTCCAGTGAAAAGGATAGCTTCTAGAACAACCACTGAATCCTTCGATGTTCAGATAAGTCAAAAAACATGGACCACCCACTCTATCCAATCCTTTGTTCCCTATAGATATAACTCTCTGTGGAACCCCAACGGCCACTAGAACTAGAAATTGTGGAGTGTGCTAAGCCTTCATGCATCCATAGCCTTCTCTTCTAAGATTGTATGATGCTTGTTAGGTGGTGGTGACACTACCAACCCACCAGGATGAAGATTTTGGTGGGATGGACCTTGAAATGTTTCCTCAATTCTTATCATATCATCATCACAATCCGAAATTGGTTACCTAGATGGCTGTCACTGAGGAGGAATCCTGAAAATTTAATCAAGACGTTCCATGGTTAGATGAGAATATATATATATATATATATATAGAGAGAGAGAGAGTTGTTTCAAGATGGAAAGTCTAAGACTGAAACCTATATAATTCATGTACCATTGATCAGTGCAACCAATGTCTCAGTGTACTAAGTCAATGAGATGTTAATCAAGGTCCTGGTGAATAGATACATCGGTCTCCCATACCATCACTAGATTCCTGGGTCTGAGAGATGCACTAGAGGAACTTTTACATTGTTTCCCTAATCCATACTAAATCCTCATATTGGACTACTCCATACAACATATCAAGGATCGAACCACCTTTCATACAAATCTTTCAGGACCTGAGCCTAATTGGGGATGGATCCATAACTACCCCAAGCCTTTCTCTACAGGGAAGGGTTTAGACACAAACACCAAAAGAAATATCGTAAAAAATAATACATTTTCTAATGTACATATGGGCACACACCCAACCCTCTCTATATAAAAGTGAAGAATAATAATTACAATAATAATATAAAATACGTAGAAGGTAAACTAAACATTAAAAACCACTAGGGTGTATAATATTACGATAGAGAAAACTAAAAAGTAAAGGGGGAAAATACACACCCAACTATTAAGATGTCCCAACCTGAAAAAACTATAAAATAAAACACTGAGATATCCTATATTCTGATCTTCAAGATACAACCACCATATGGAATCCCAAGAACCCAATATCCCTTTGATCATATAAAGTCACAACCAAGCATTCCATTGTCTATATAAGACACTACACATGTGGGTAAATCCCATTTAGAGGTGATTATATACATACTCAGTTTGACACCCCAAAATGTGAAAGGGGTAGACTTAAGATATAAAATAGGAATGGTAAGATAGTAGTTATTAAACAGTGAATATCTCAACCCACAGAAAGGATGTAATTTCATAAAAACACAAGGGGATCAACACGATGTGTAGATGTACTACAAGTTGATTATTTTCCACCCATGGAAGGAGAGTATCCTCATCCAACCATGATAAGATAAATAAGGAAAGAAATTGGACTACCCCACACATATTCATAACCCTTGGAAGGAGAGTAACCTAATACAACAAAATGGATATATATATATATATATACTCATGTAAAATAATCCCAAATGGGAGATAAAGGGGATATCAATCTCACAAACTAAGAAAAGATTCCCCATCAGTTCGAAATGTACAACAACAATTCCAATAATCTCACACATCTACCCAGAAAAAAACATCCAATTCAAGACACACCTCATTAATGTGTCACAAATTCAAAGGAAAAATCTCTAGGTAGAGGATCCATTCCCGGGTATAATAAGAGGTTTCCACCCTAATAGTTGATAAAGGATCCATTCCATTCCCAATGGGAAGGTTTGACTCTAATAGTTGATAGAGGAACCATTCCCTACCTAGAAAGAGGGTTCTACTCTAATGGTAGAATACCCATTCCCTCGCTTCATAGGAGGTTTCCACTCTAGTGATCGATAGAGGACCCATTACCTACCTAGTAAGAGGGTTCCACTCTAATCATAGAAATTGGAACCATGCCCACCCTAGCTGGAGGGTTTATCTCAAATGGTTGAGGTATGACCCATGTCTATCAAATTTGTTGGGTTCCACTATAAAAATATATAAGACTCATGACATGACCCAACATGAGGTCACCACTCTAATAAGTAGGTTGAGTATCCATGACATGTTCTAACTAGAGGGTTTCGCTCTATAATGTTAGAGGACCATTTCCCTAGATCTGAAGAAGTTTTCCACTTCAATGGCCAAGAGAAGAACCATGCCAATCCAATTTGGAGGGTTCCACTCTATAAGCCTTTGGTGATCATGTGTGATCACTTCCATCATAAAGTGTCACCTAAATGAGTGTAACACCCAAAACATTTTTGAATTGTATCTCAAAATATAAAATAGATTGAACCATCACATTCTCCAAGGAAAAATCTCTTGATAGTCTACATGTGGGTGAAAATCTATGTCCAAACAAAGGAGATACAATTGTTTGAAGTTTCATAAAAAGTAACCTAGCGGTACATGACATCTGGTGGGACCCACATAGTATGTGGTCCTGCTCCACTACCAATCCATGTATGTGTATCCATTTGGTGTCTATGTACTTTGGTACATGGGATGCCTCTTCACACTGGGTGTCGCCAATGATTCTGGTCGTTCCCATATACTTCCATACAAGGTGGGACCCATGATATGTATTCCAATATAGGGCCCTATCCATTTGGTCCACCTATGTCCTGTCCAGCCAGGTAAGAAGATCATGATGTGTTGGAGGGCTACAAATCATGTTATCCTTATAATTTTTTAATTCATTTTTTCATGGTATAGGGGTTACACGTCATGTGTTCATCTTGATATATGGTGTGTACTTGTTCTTTTCACATAATTACATATCCACATTCTACACTCTAGATCTGAATTCACCACTTCATATTCAGCCTCGCATCCTCCAGAAAAAATTTGTATATTTCTCTTGTTTGTTATTTATAGGGATTCGGTGGCTGAAAATCAAATTCTTTTATGGTTCATCGATTCCCATAAGCACTATGAACAAAACTCAATCCCTACCTCCTATGGATGGGACCTCATTCATCAAATTGATCACACACAACTCATTATCACCCCAATTCCACTCACAATTTATATTCTGTTTATCATATGCGATTCTTCCATGAATACAGGGTTCTTATTGGGATTGGTACCCCCAATCTATATCGTTACATGGTTTCATAACCCAATGGTGAAGAAAGTGAAGAAATCAGAGGGTTAAATGAACAATTAAATTTTTTTAATGATTTTTGTCCCAACATTATTTCCCAAAAATCACAGTTGGGGATTATCAAGGAGAGAAAAAATAATAGTCAAAATAAACTGGTGTATATGCACATGTATATGTTCAATAATAAGCACATATCAAATAATAAATGATTTTGATCAATAAATTTATTCAAAAAAGGCGTAATCCCCAATTTTAAGGGTTCTACCAAGATATTGGATCATTCTTCATCAAAAAAAATGGAAGATGTTTTTTTTGTTCTCTGCACTCCAATATTCATTGATCCATATATTTTTAATCATCAGATGTCAAATATTCAATAGAAGGAGGAAGGATAATTTCTCAATTCTCTTATATGGAAGCAGATAAACTTGAATAATTTCCTATAATTATGTACTTATGGATGTCTAGAATAGTTAATTAAATTAAAATTAATCAAAATAATTATTTATTTTAACTAAATTCAACCTCAAATAATCTCCATATCTAAATTCCCCACACCGACAAATTTTAAGTCAGAACTTGGGTTACCATTGCATTCAAAACTCAACCATAGTCTCAAATTTCTGATTAGAGCATCCATTTATGATTTATACACTTTTCTTTACGAAATTGAATGTATGTAACAAGAAATATATTTAATAATTTTATAAAATTATTTTTATGCACACTAGGTCATAAAATCGCACACCATCATATCCCCAAGCTCTAAAAATAATTATAGAATATTTCAATTCCTTATAATGAAAAACCTAGATCTCAATAGTTCCCTTATTACCAGAGTGTAGCACAGTTGGTGTATAAAAACATTCAAGTATGGGAAGCATAAGTAAATAGATGGAACAATAGAAATAGACACTATAAACCCTGGACCAGTACACTATTGTATAAAATGTAGTGTAACATTGGATAAAACACGCAAGATAGAAACTAAATCATATAGAAAATTAGGAAAATTCTTTTCATGTATATATAAAGCTGGAAAAATGTATATAAATAGCCATATTCAATACATGTATTAAAATACCAAAAAACCAAAAGAGTTTTCCTAAATAGAATCACAAGACTCAACTCAGCAAGGTGCTCTCATTATCCTAATAATAGCAGAAATTAACTCATTGAACTATGGTTTATTTCACTAATTCGTACCTTTATCCATATAGTTTATCCAAGTACCCAATAGTGTACAAAAAAAGTATGACATAACACTCAGTAGGCCACCACCAATAGTGTCCATGAAATATAAAAACTTGGTGAATAAGCTAATATAGTGTGATGTATATAAAAGATATTATAGTTATAATTTTAATAAAAGTTAATAACCCATGGAAAATGTGTTACAGGTATATGAAATTTTCAAGACAATAAGTCTCCCTACAAAACAAGGGATAAGCTCCTCTGACAAGGAAACTATAAAGAGAAACAAAAATAACCATAGTGGCCACACCATACAACTAAGTGCGCCAAGTAAACCATAACCATTATAAAAAACCAAGTGTATCATATCATCCAAGACCATGTAATATAGTATAAATCATCCACCAAATCCATAATATATAATAATAACTGTCATACCCTACATTCCTAAATCCAAGGTTTAGCAGACCATGGAATAAACATCAATACCCAGGATAAACTTGATGGAAACTGGGTTAGACTTGGAATGGGGTCTAAGGAGGATGTCAATAGACCATTAATACAGAAATAACAAGAAATATGGATCAAAGAGGTATTAATTCCCATGGAATTCCTTGGAATCAAGAACCAAGGATAAATATCATCCAAGGAATCCACTGAAAATATCAAAATCCAAGGAAAAATCATCCTGGGAATCTAATGGAATCATGATCCAAGGTAAACCAACCAAGGCATCCACTGCCACAAAATTCACTAAATTAATTCATTATTTAAAATTTTATAACATATTATGTGTTCATATAACTCATGTAACAATTGACATTTAAAAATTTAAATATTCTACATTATGTCATCACATGGAAAACGAGGAAAACCTTATTGTAATATATATATTTAGTTAGATTAAACTACAAATATATTAATATATCTAGGAAAGTTCTAAATAACTCCCCATGTGAGTTATACCAAATGGAAAATTTAGCATCACAACTTAGGGGTGGCCTAAGATGGGGAAAAACCTCCAAAAATATCTAAGTTACTCATGGTAAACCTAAATAGGTTTCTAATCATTAAATTTAAATATTAATTTAATTTAAAGGGAATCACCAGAAATCCCTGCATGTGGAACATATAAAACTATTATTATAAAACACTAAACCTTAAGGGATAATTATTGACCACATACCATAGGTATGTAGTAGAGAAATCATCCAATATTATCTTTTGATTCAATTCATATTAGAAGAAAAATGATGACAGAATAAAATGCCTTAAAATATGGCATATTAGATCACATCCAAATAGTGCATCTCATACCAATTCAAATGAATAATGTCACAATATGATCTAAGAACATAATATTTTAAATCCAAAAAGAATAATGGAATTTTATTCTGAGTTCAGATAGAGGATTTGGATAAATATATATCAATTGAGATTCAAGGGATATCTATACACTTGATCTATTTACCAATAGAGGGAAAGAATAATAGGTTTACATTTCAAAACATTTTACCTGAAAAATAGTTATTTTTACTAAAAATAATGGGCCACCTGGTTTTCCTAAAAGGTTATACAAACTGTGCACCAATCATCCACCCTTAACATATTAGTGGCAAACCTCACATGGTTAGTGCACTTGGTTTAAAAACCCATGCGCAAACCTTGTCCGAGTCTCTATATAAAATAATAGATTCCCTAGAATTAGTGTGTGATTATTTCCAGATGGTTTCCTTAGACCATGTCACTTCCTAAATCATAGTTTCTAGGAATCATATGGTTTGGGTAACTCTGATTCCTTTCACGCATGATTTTTCAAAACTTTCTGGGTGTCTATATTTCCCCAAAAAGTTGGCTTTTAGGATATGAACATGCCCTAAGTACCCCAGAATCACCCACGATCTTATTAAGAACTCACATTATTAAATAAAAATAAATTTAAACTAAAAAAATTCAGTCTTTTTAGGAAGACCCAAGATCTTACAATACCCCATAAAGTAATTCATCCCTAAATTTCCCTCTCAAGGATGGACAAGAATCGGTGGAGAATAAATCCATCCACTAATCATGTACATCATATTTCCAATCCAATGTGTTATATTATAAATGATTTTGCATCCATATATCTTTACTAGATGAATAGACCATATTCATAGAACATTCGTGCTCCTATAAAAAATACATATAGGGTGCACCTTAAAGGAAACATCGTCATGTAACTCCACCTCATCTGACTATAGAGTTAGAAATGGGTTTGGGTGATAATGGAGAAGCTGAGATTCATTTAATATGTCATCCATGGCTTGATACTTCTGTGTTAACTGTAACTGATAAGATATCAGTTTGAATCTATCAGGAATCTCGACCGGCCCAACATATAGTAGCGAAATATTATTTTGTCTCCTAATCTCTCTATTTCCCAGCCATAGTGAGATTGGAAAAAAAACATGATCCATGACCTTCATGTAACGCCCCGACCCCAGCTACCCAGAGTCGGTGCATTACTTCGTAACATTGGCATGATCACAAAAGATCAAGTCTCGAAAGACCGATTAGTTTAGTAGCCTTGGAAACACTAGATACATTCATAAGTCTTTCATTACATCAAAATTAAACAAACTACAATAACATGGTCTTCATAGCCCACACTCATATCTTCACTGACTATTCTTGCAAGTCAGTCATAATACACTTCTTCACATCCTGGAAAATTTTTAAACATTGAAAGGGGTGAGCTCAGATGCTCAGTAAGGATAACAATAATGCGGAAGCTTTCATAAATAAACATTAACATTTAAGGCAATGTATAACTAAAACAAAAGCCTTTTAAACATGAACTTCAACATAATATGGCAAAAGTAAAATGAGATAATGCCATTCACTTCTTCACATGGATATTCTACTGGCCGAATAATCACATGCAATATCAATAACCACTTTCATAATGAGGGAATGTATAATGCCGGACATTCTGAAACATTTTGTCAAGGCCTCGGCCAAGACATCTAAAATGATTAAGGCCTCGGCCAAAACCATAAATCAAATTGGGAAAGGGCCTCGGCCAATTCCACGTCTAGTTGTCTCATGAGACCTACCGATGCATCGAGGAGCTATAGCGGGCTCCACCCGTCACATATTAAGTCCAATACATTCCTCATATGAATAGGTTAAAACATAACATAAATATTCGTATTAAAACTAGCATACGAAATGTCAACAATTTCTCCATAAACTATGGATGGTATAAAATAACACATCCTCAGTCAAATATTTCACGAAATGCTCAATGGAAGTTTTGTATCATAAATCAATTTCAATTAAACTTAAAACCCATCAAAGGATGTTGAAATGGATGGAATCAAAGCTATTTGAGAGAAATATCTCTCCTTTTTTTTAAATCATTTAAAAGTCCCATAATTATAAAATAATACATTTACTTTGAAAATTCTCTTACCTTAAATTTGTCAAAAAGGTCAAAAAGTACATTGTTTGGAAAACGACGGTGAGATTCTTTTCAAAAACGTATAAGGGTATAAAAGACTTTAACCCATTTTCCATTTAATAGTAAAAATGTTTTGAAAGACATTTTTAAGAAACATGGATTTGGATGATAACGAGGTCCCAGTAGATAATTATGTATAAACAACCCTGGATAATGAAGAGGTTGTGAAGTAAACCCTTACCTTGTATTTTTCCTTGGTTGGGGTAGGTTAACCTCCTGTGTAATGGTGAAATAATTGTTATTAAATTATACAAGAATCATATACATTCATATGATATCATATATGATCTTTTAACATTGCTTTGTTAACAATATCTTAGATTTATCGTTGTTTTGGGTGTTAACTTACTCGTTTTCTTTTATATGTTTTGTCATGTAAGTCTTGTTTTTCATGGATAGGTTGTATATTATTCATATCCAGAATGATATCATGTCCTTAAACATTATTTTTAAATCATAAAATGATAATTATACTTGAATGGATACGACGGAGAATAAATCTCATCGCGTTCGTGGAGACGGTAGTCCGTACGTACGCACGAGCGACAATATCATTATTTTGATATTAGAATAATATATAATTGGATAGTGTATCATATATAAAGAATCATTATCATGTTATACTTATTATTTACATGAATTACATATCATTATTATACCCATCTAAATAATAATATAATGAATAACAATTACACCACGACGTGGAGACGGTAAGCCGTACGTACGCACGTATGGTGACATGTCATTCAAATGATGGGTAGAATACTGAATATGGTTGTTCCATATTTATAATAACATCACAGTATATAGAAGATACTGGAGTTATAATTTTAGAATTGAAATAATAAACAAAGAGGGAGTGGAAGAAGAAAGAAACTTGAAAGAGGGTGATGAAAATGTTACCTCTTCTTCGGGTTCTTCCTTTTGATTTGATCAAAAGGACTCCTTAGGATGGATTTCTGACTAAAGTAAAGCTTCTAGGACGAAGGGAGAGAAGTTGGGAGAGTATTTGGGCAGGGGTTGGCCGAACCAAAAGGCTTGGAAGTGTGAATAAGGTGGTAGAGGTGGGGGCCTTTTATAAGAGGAGAGGAGGGGCACTTTTGGAAAGATTGAAATGTTACATTATTTCACAATGCTTTTCGGATTCTAAAGGTCCCACACTTATATAATTCGAGGCTAAGGTGATAAGGTTTCGAAATCTCTTCATCCAATAGGCTTTGGACAAGTGTAAGCCTTGGATTTTGCATTATCTTCTCATTTTATTTAAATCGTTAAATAATGAGGTCATCGCCACATCATAATGATGTCATAAATAATTTAATTTATTTAATGTCTAAAAATTATAAAACAAATACTATGATGTAGGACATCTTTTTAGCTTTCTAATGAATATTTATAGTCAAAATTTGGACTTGTGTAACCCTACTTAAAAATTGTTTTAGTAAAACACTTTATGTTAGTGTCATTTTCACTTTAACATTAAATAAAAATTAATTTATGTTATTTCCCAACAAAAGTGGATCCATGGGGTCCCCAAGTTAGGCCATGGCTTGTCTTGGTCGGCCATGACACAACCAATGAGGTTGGGACATGTGTCTAGGTCATTTCATATTATTAAAGTATTATTTATACCTTAAACTACACTAATTACCACTAATCGCGATTAAGACTTAATAAGTTACTATTCACCAAAAAATTATTTTTATCCCATTGAACCACATTTTACATACTAATGACAACCATGTATGTCGGATTTTCAAAATTCAATACACATTAGTGGTAAACTTTCATTTAAACGAAAAATCAGTTATTTAACTACCACTTAGTGGTTTCACTATTCATCAAAAATTGAAGTTTTTCAGAACAATGCCAAAATTTCACCCTAAGATATAATTGATATTCCGAATTCAAAAATGATGTCTATTTTACGAAATTCCAAACATATAAGTTGCATTAATTAATTTTATAATTAATTCCCGCTGTCAGAACAAATAGCGTGTTTTTAAGAAACAATTTATATCAAAAGATTGGCAATTGTTTATGTTCGATTTCAATGTTAAATTAATTCCAATGACCACCATTGGATAAAATGGTAAAAATATATTCTAATTATACTTTAAAACCACTAAATAGTATAATTTATCACAATTAATTATTTTGATTAAAAAAGTTGTTTTAAGTATTTTTCACTATTCATAAAAAAATTGGAAGTTCTCAGAAAGTTACAAAAAATTCAACTTAGGATAATTTCGATATTACGAATTCAAAAATGAAGTCCATTTTGAAATATAAAATTTCTATAATTTTAAAAGGTGGTTATTACTATTCATAACGGCTACTTTGATTAGTTGCGTTGTGTTAGAACTCGAACTTGCGTACAATGCAAGCTATTGCATTATTCGAAGGGAAACATACAGTGGAAACTTGGGGTGTTACATTCTCCCCTCCTTCAAATAATTGCATCCTCGCAATTTCTAGGGTATTACTGCATAAAAAGACTCGGGTGGTTTTTCATCATAAATTCCTCAGGTTCCCACGTTGCCTCTTCCATTTTATGATTTCTCCACAAAACCTTCACCAGCCGAGTCGTCCGGTTTCTCAGCACCTGCTCCCTCACATCAAGAATCCTGACGGGCTCTTCACAATAGGAAAGATCGGGTTCCAGTTCTAATTCCTCATAGGTAAGTACATGCGTTGGGTCAGGCATGTATTTCCTCAACAGAGATACGTGGAACACATCGTGAACTTTGGAGAGACTTGGCGGCATTGCCAAACGGTAAGCTACAGCCCCAACTCGTTCCAGAATTTCGAAAGGTCCGATGTACCTGGGACTCAATTTACCTTTCTTACCAAAACGTATGACTCCCTTCCATGGAGATACCCTCAGGAAAACATGATCACCAACTTGAAATTCCAAATCCTTCCTTCGATTATCGGCATAGCTCTTCTGCCTACTTTGAGCTGCTTTGATGTGATTTTGAATCACTTTCACCTTTTCCACTGTTTCCTCCACTAGTTCTGGGCCTACAAGTTTTCTTTCACCAACGTCATCCCAACAGGTTGGTGTACGACATCTCTTTCCGTATAACGCTTCATATGGTGCCATCTGAATACTCGAATGGAAGCTATTGTTATAGGAAAATTCTACCAGTGGTAAATATTGATCCCACATACCCTGAAAGTCAAGAGAGCACGATCTCAACATGTCTTCTAAGGTTTGAATAGTCCGTTCTGATTGTCCATCTGTTTGAGGGTGATAGGCAGTGCTCAAACGAAGTTCAGTATCCAAGGCCTTTTGAAGACTTTTCCAGAATCTTGAAGTAAAACGAGGATCACGATCAGAAACAATCGATAGGGGTACTCCATGAAGTCTTACAACTTCATTAATATATAGTCTTGCAAGACGTTCAAGTGGTAGATCCTCCCGTATAGCCAGAAAATGTGCTGACTTAGTAAGTCGATCAACAATGACCCATATTGCATCATTCCTTCTAGGAGTCTTTGGTAGTCCCATGACAAAGTCCATCGTAATATTATCCCATTTCCACTCAGGTATGGGAAGAGGTTGCAATACTCCACCAGGATGTTGCCTTCCAGCTTTCACTTGTTGACAAACCATACACCTTGACACAAAATCAGCAATCTCCCTCTTCATATTGTCCCACCAAAAATGTTCCTTTAAATCTCTATACATTTTGGTGCTCCCCGGGTGTATAGAGAAGTTGGAACTATGAGCATCATCCAGCAATTCCCTTTTTAGATCAGATATATCGGGAACACAAAGTCTCTTCCCGAATTTCAAAATTCCATCCTTATACACAAAGTCCCTCAATCTTCCATCATTCACACCTTTAATCTTCTTTTGAAATTCTTCATCATTGGTTTGAGAACTCTTAATCCTTTCTAGTAATGATGGTTTGGCAACCATTTAAAAAAGCATTGATGTTTCACCTTCCCCAGTTATTCCCATGTCCATCTTCACTAGATCCAAGAAAATTGGATCCCTTTCAATTCTCATCACATTCAAAACTCCATGGTCTTTTCTACTCAAAGCATTTGCCACCTTGTTTGCCTTCCCCGGGTGGTAATGTATCGTGCAATCATAATCCTTGAGTAGTTCAAGCCATCTCCTTTGCCTCATGTTGAGTTCTTTTTGTGTGAAAATATACTTCAAACTCTTGTGATCAGTATAAATCTCACATTTTTCACCATAGAGGTAATGTCTCCATATCTTTAAAGCAAAGATCACAGCTGCTAACTCAAGATCATGAGTAGGATAGTTTTGCTCATGAATTTTTAGCTGTCGTGATGCATAGGCAATGACCTTATCATTCTGCATAAGGACACAACCGAGTCCTTTCTTCGATGCATCACTAAAAATAACAAACCCATCATTCCCCGATGGTAGAGTCAATACAGGGGCATTGACTAATCTTCTCTTTAGTTCTTCAAAACATTCTTCACACTCTTTTGTCCAGACAAATTTAATCCCTTTACGTGTGAGCTTTGTCAATGGGTTAGCCAGTCTGGCAAAATTCTGGACGAAACGTCGATAATAACCTGCTAAACCAATAAAACTGCGTACCTCAGTTATACTTGTCGGTGCTGGCCATTCTTGGATTGCCTTGGTTTTAGAAGGATCAACGGAAATTCCATCCTTAGAGACAATATGGCCAAGAAAAGAAATCTCGTGAAGCCAGAATTCACACTTGCTAAATTTCCCATATAATTCATGTCTTCTAAGAGTCTTCAGGATAATGCGTAAGTGATTTTCATGATCTTCGTGGCTTTTGGAGTATACCAAGATATCATCAATAAATACCACTACAAAGTCATCAAGATATTCCTTGAAAACTCTGTTCATTAGATCCATGAAAACAGAGGGTGCATTAGTCAATCCAAAAGGCATTACTGTAAACTCGTAATGCCCGTACCTTGTTCGAAATGCTGTCTTTGGAACGTCTTCCTTCTTCACACACAACTGATGGTATCCAGACCGAAGGTCAATCTTTGAAAAGTATTGAGCTCCATGCAGTTGGTCAAACAAATCATCAATGCGAGGTAGGGGATACTTATTCTTTATTGTTATAGCATTGATCTCCCTATAATCAACGCACAACCTCATAGATCCATCTTTCTTCTTAACAAAAAGAACAGGGGCTCCCCAAGGAGAAACACTAGGGCGAATAAATCCCTTATTACTCAATTCCTCTAGTTGTTTCTTTAGTTCAACTAATTCCATAGTGGCCATTCTATAAGGGGTCTTCGATATGGGCCTTGATCCAGGAATCAAATCAACGGAAAACTCAACTTCTCGTTCTGGAGGATGTCCAGGTAAATCTTCCGGAAACACATCAACATATTCTCTCACAATAGGTACATCCTCTATTTGAATATTACTTTCCTCATCCTCAGTAACTTCCTTCTCTTCCTCCCCAATAATTGAATTTAGTTGAGCTACTGGGGGTGGATCTAGATAAGAATTATGTGGCGACGATTCTGCTCTAAAGATAAGGTGTTCCTTATCATTATCATCAAGAATTGTAACCTCTTTCCTCTTACAATAAATTTTTGCATCATGGTCCGAAAGCCAATCCATACCAAGGATTATATCAAATTCAATCATGGGTATGACGATGAGATCAGCAGGTAAAGAACATTTAGGTGCTCTAATGGGAACTAATCGACAAAACTTTGTTGCAACAATACTTCCCTTAGGGGTTTTGACCGACAACTCCCTTGTTAAATCAAATTGGAAATATCTAATTTTCTTAGCAAACTGGGAAGATATGAAACAATGCGATGATCCAGAATCAAATAATGCATTTGCTAAACTTGAGGAAACCATTAAATTACCTGCCACCATGTCTTTCGGAGCTTCCACCTCAGCAGTAGTGATAGCATAAGCCTGGCCTTGATCCCTTGGCCTCTTCTGAGGTAAGTTCCCCTGACGCTTAGGACATTCATTTGCATAATGTCCCTTCTCTCTACAATTATAACATTCCACGTTGACAGCCGCTTTCTTTCCCTTGCATTCATGAGCTTGGTGGCCTTTTTCACCACACTTGTAACATACTCCTTTTCCTTTTAGACAGGCACCAGGGTGCTTCCTACCACAATTATCACAGGGTGGAAATTCATTTCTACCCTTCTTCCCTGTTTCCTTATTTCCTTTCCCAGAGTTTTCAGCGGATCTCTTCTTATCTTGCTTTGATTTAAAGTCATAAGACTTAGAGAATTCCTTTTCCGTCTTGATGGCGCATGAGACAATACCTTCGTATGAAGAGAAGGTTTGTGATACTAAAGCTCGACGGAGAAATGGTTTCAACCCATCAAAGAAACGATCAGTCTTACTTCTTGGGTTACGTATGTAATCTGCAGCATACCTTGCTAACCTTGTAAAGTTAGCCTCATACTTTGCGACATTCTCATCCTCCTTCTGCCTCAGACTCAGAAATTGCCTTTCCATATCCGCTCGATGGTCTCGAGGAAAGTATTTTTCTAAAAATAGCTCTTTGAACTCCTGCCATTCCATGTTTGTTAATTCATCATCCTCCTTTGTGTTTTGAATTAGTGACCACCATTGATCGGCATCTCCAGTGAGGCGGTAAACTGCCATGATAACATTCTCCCTTTCACTACTCCCCAAGGCATGGAATATTTTCTCTAAGGAATTTATCCATTGCTCAGCTACTATAGGATTTGTACTCCCATTGAAGGTTGGCGGTTGTTGCCTCATGAAACGGTCTAGCATTGATCCTCCACGTTGCGGATCAGGGTGCTCCATACGAGTAAGGTTGTTATTCATAACCTGCGTGAGTTGTCCCAGTACGGTGAGAAGCTGATCAGCACCAGTTGTATCACTAGCTCCACCATAATTATCCTGAGCAGGAGGGCAATCCCTACACGGAGTGCGTGCATTGATACGGTTTCCATTCCTTCCACTAGGCGCCATTTCTAAATAATGGCATAAACTAGATTAGTTTATGAATCAAAATACATAATCACAAACTTATAAAACACTTAACTTAAATTGAACTATTTATGGATATAATCCATAATCATAAAAGAAATGTTTTCTCTGAGGAAGTATATACTCATAAACCCTTCATAATGATTTGTAAAGAAAATGAGAGTTATCCTAAGCATATCCCCCGGGAGTGTCGTAACCAAGAGTGCAGCAAGGCCCGTTGTCGTGCACCAGTTCCCGTTCGAGTCTAGCTCAAAGCAGTGTTTTCGGGTTTTACCCCTAGGTACATCTGTGCCAGAGCCGCCTCTACCTGCTCGTATCCAGACAGGGATGTATTGCTCGGAAAACTCACAAAATCTCTACAATACCAAAATTCTAGGAAGTTCTTCTATACTAATCCTCAAAGTCTATCTTCGGGCTATGTGCTCTAATCAGAGTTTATCTAAATCTAGCTTCCAAGGTTAGTACTAAACTGCCTCTGATACCAACTGTAACGCCCCGACCCCAGCTACCCAGAGTCGGTGCATTACTTCGTAACATTGGCATGATCACAAAAGATCAAGTCTCGAAAGACCGATTAGTTTAGTAGCCTTGGAAACACTAGATACATTCATAAGTCTTTCATTACATCAAAATTAAACAAACTACAATAACATGGTCTTCATAGCCCACACTCATATCTTCACTGACTATTCTTGCAAGTCAGTCATAATACACTTCTTCACATCCTGGAAAATTTTTAAACATTGAAAGGGGTGAGCTCAGATGCTCAGTAAGGATAACAATAATGCGGAAGCTTTCATAAATAAACATTAACATTTAAGGCAATGTATAACTAAAACAAAAGCCTTTTAAACATGAACTTCAACATAATATGGCAAAAGTAAAATGAGATAATGCCATTCACTTCTTCACATGGATATTCTACTGGCCGAATAATCACATGCAATATCAATAACCACTTTCATAATGAGGGAATGTATAATGCCGGACATTCTGAAACATTTTGTCAAGGCCTCGGCCAAGACATCTAAAATGATTAAGGCCTCGGCCAAAACCATAAATCAAATTGGGAAAGGGCCTCGGCCAATTCCACGTCTAGTTGTCTCATGAGACCTACCGATGCATCGAGGAGCTATAGCGGGCTCCACCCGTCACATATTAAGTCCAATACATTCCTCATATGAATAGGTTAAAACATAACATAAATATTCGTATTAAAACTAGCATACGAAATGTCAACAATTTCTCCATAAACTATGGATGGTATAAAATAACACATCCTCAGTCAAATATTTCACGAAATGCTCAATGGAAGTTTTGTATCATAAATCAATTTCAATTAAACTTAAAACCCATCAAAGGATGTTGAAATGGATGGAATCAAAGCTATTTGAGAGAAATATCTCTCCTTTTTTTTTAAATCATTTAAAAGTCCCATAATTATAAAATAATACATTTACTTTGAAAATTCTCTTACCTTAAATTTGTCAAAAAGGTCAAAAAGTACATTGTTTGGAAAACGACGGTGAGATTCTTTTCAAAAACGTATAAGGGTATAAAAGACTTTAACCCATTTTCCATTTAATAGTAAAAATGTTTTGAAAGACATTTTTAAGAAACATGGATTTGGATGATAACGAGGTCCCAGTAGATAATTATGTATAAACAACCCCGGATAATGAAGAGGTTGTGAAGTAAACCCTTACCTTGTATTTTTCCTTGGTTGGGGTAGGTTAACCTCCTGTGTAATGGTGAAATAATTGTTATTAAATTATACAAGAATCATATACATTCATATGATATCATATATGATCTTTTAACATTGCTTTGTTAACAATATCTTAGATTTATCGTTGTTTTGGGTGTTAACTTACTCGTTTTCTTTTATATGTTTTGTCATGTAAGTCTTGTTTTTCATGGATAGGTTGTATATTATTCATATCCAGAATGATATCATGTCCTTAAACATTATTTTTAAATCATAAAATGATAATTATACTTGAATGGATACGACGGAGAATAAATCTCATCGCGTTCGTGGAGACGGTAGTCCGTACGTACGCACGAGCGACAATATCATTATTTTGATATTAGAATAATATATAATTGGATAGTGTATCATATATAAAGAATCATTATCATGTTATACTTATTATTTACATGAATTACATATCATTATTATACCCATCTAAATAATAATATAATGAATAACAATTACACCACGACGTGGAGACGGTAAGCCGTACGTACGCACGTATGGTGACATGTCATTCAAATGATGGGTAGAATACTGAATATGGTTGTTCCATATTTATAATAACATCACAGTATATAGAAGATACTGGAGTTATAATTTTAGAATTGAAATAATAAACAAAGAGGGAGTGGAAGAAGAAAGAAACTTGAAAGAGGGTGATGAAAATGTTACCTCTTCTTCTGGTTCTTCCTTTTGATTTGATCAAAAGGACTCCTTAGGATGGCTTTCTGACTAAAGTAAAGCTTCTAGGACGAAGGGAGAGAAGTTGGGAGAGTATTTGGGCAGGGGTTGGCCGAACCAAAAGGCTTGGAAGTGTGAATAAGGTGGTAGAGTTGGGGGCCTTTTATAAGAGGAGAGGAGGGGCACTTTTGGAAAGATTGAAATGTTACATTATTTCACAATGCTTTTCGGATTCTAAAGGTCCCACACTTATATAATTCGAGGCTAAGGTGATAAGGTTTCGAAATCTCTTCATCCAATAGGCTTTGGACAAGTGTAAGCCTTGGATTTTGCATTATCTTCTCATTTTATTTAAATCGTTAAATAATGAGGTCATCGCCACATCATAATGATGTCACAAATAATTTAATTTATTTAATGTCTAAAAATTATAAAACAAATACTATGATGTAGGAAATCTTTTTAGCTTTCTAATGAATATTTATAGTCAAAATTTGGACTTGTGTAACCCTACTTAAAAATTGTTTTAGTAAAACACTTTATGTTAGTGTCATTTTCACTTTAACATTAAATAAAAATTAATTTATGTTATTTCCCAACAAAAGTGGATCCATGGGGTCCCCAAGTTAGGCCATGGCTTGTCTTGGTCGGCCATGACACAACCAATGAGGTTGGGACATGTGTCTAGGTCATTTCATATTATTAAAGTATTATTTATACCTTAAACTACACTAATTACCACTAATCGCGATTAAGACTTAATAAGTTACTATTCACCAAAAAATTATTTTTATCCCATTGAACCACATTTTACATACTAATGACAACCATGTATGTCGGATTTTCAAAATTCAATACACATTAGTGGTAAACTTTCATTTAAACGAAAAATCAGTTATTTAACTACCACTTAGTGGTTTCACTATTCATCAAAAATTGAAGTTTTTCAGAACAATGCCAAAATTTCACCCTAAGATATAATTGATATTCCGAATTCAAAAATGATGTCTATTTTACGAAATTCCAAACATATAAGTTGCATTAATTAATTTTATAATTAATTCCCGCTGTCAGAACAAATAGCGTGTTTTTAAGAAACAATTTATATCAAAAGATTGGCAATTGTTTATGTTCGATTTCAATGTTAAATTAATTCCAATGACCACCATTGGATAAAATGGTAAAAATATATTCTAATTATACTTTAAAACCACTAAATAGTATAATTTATCACAATTAATTATTTTGATTAAAAAAGTTGTTTTAAGTATTTTTCACTATTCATAAAAAAATTGGAAGTTCTCAGAAAGTTACAAAAAATTCAACTTAGGATAATTTTGATATTACGAATTCAAAAATGAAGTCCATTTTGAAATATAAAATTTCTATAATTTTAAAAGGTGGTTATTACTATTCATAACGGCTACTTTGATTAGTTGCGTTGTGTTAGAACTCGAACTTGCGTACAATGCAAGCTATTGCATTATTCGAAGGGAAACATACAGTGGAAACTTGGGGTGTTACATTCAAATATAGAGTTTATCGATGGTTATTAGTGTAAGATTTTATTTGAGACTGTGCAGTATCCATCAGATTTCTGATCAATTGGGAATTCTTAGAAGTCTCATGCACGAGACATGGTCCTAGAAAAGCTGACTCAACTTCTTCTATCCATTACATGGGATATGGACATGTACTATAGTAAAAATCCCCATAATTTTATATATATATAGTTCCCTGATAACTATTTTTGTTGGAAAACTTAATAAGGGTAATATGACTCTTTCATGAGTCTCTAAAATCTTGGACACATGCTCGCAGCATGTTCTTAAGCACTAGAATTTTATGTTGTGACTATCCATCGATATGATGGTGGTGTGTTGTTCTTAGAAGCACCAGTATACCCATTTTTCTATGAAAATTATACCATAAAAAAGATCTGAAAATGGAATCCTTATTTGAAATGATAGTACATGGGACCCCATGATGTCGTACTATCTCACAGATATACGACCTTCTAATATCATCAACTAAAAAGGTCTCCCAATTCTGTTGGAAGTGAGAAACCTTTATGATCCTTCCAACAACAACCCAAATGAAATCACTACCTTGAGGAAATGATAGAAACCAATTCATGAAATATATCACAACATAATCCCATTTCCACTCATGAATGGGTAATTATTGTAAAATTTTGGTTGGTCCCTGATGTCCCGCCTTCACTACTTACAAGTGGAACACCGTGAAATAAACCCACCTACCTCACATTTAATGTCTAACCACTAGTACTGATAACATAATTCACAATACATATTTGTGAATCTAGGGTGTACCACCGAAATAGAGGCATGAAACTCATGCATCATCTCCTTGTGCATGTATTCTAGTACCCATACACAACCATGTATATGAAGAATTTCGTCCTAGCCTATGGTACAACCAGTATGTGGTCCTCACCTACCATAATCTCTTATAGGATTGGGCCCTTAGAATATGAAATCTATATCCCTATCACTCTTTATAGAAGATTATATTTCATATAAAAATTAAAAAAAATGTGTTACCCATTACTATTCCACACCTCCAAGTGAATATTTGAAAACATAGTAATAATCGTCCACTTGCTACTGGCCTCCAAAAATTCATGTATCTGATCCATCATGCTCAGTGTATCAGCCGCTACATTACATTTACCATGAATATAAGAAAGATCTAATTTGAAATTATTTAGGTACTAAACCTA
This sequence comes from Viscum album, assembly GCA_963277665.1. Taxonomy (NCBI): domain Eukaryota; kingdom Viridiplantae; phylum Streptophyta; class Magnoliopsida; order Santalales; family Viscaceae; genus Viscum; species Viscum album. The sequence goes on along the minus strand of OY728135.1, from coordinate 1,494,359,479 downwards.
ACTTTTCTTACATTGGTTAAAATCACATTGTTTAAATTTATACTTGTGCCTTTTTTGGTCCATGTACACCCAAAAATCCTAACCATGTAAACAATGTCACCAAAAATTCAAATCATAAACAACTCTAGCTAAATCAATATCATGCATCATGTAATTCCTCTCATGTGGCCTCAACATCCAATATAGGTACACCATGAACATATTACCCTACATAATAACATCCCCTAGATTGATAGAAAATGCATCACAATAAAGAGTGTTCCTCCTACTAGAATTTAGTAGAATTAGAATCGGTGTAGATGTTAGTCTCTCACTCAACTCTTGAAATGTTGTCTCAGAAGTATGTGACCATAAAAACTTCACCCATTGTTATTCAAGCCCCTCAATAGAGATGATAGGTTTTAGATGTCACGTATTAAACATATGGAATTTCAATATTGCCCTATTAAACTCCATATATCAACGAAATTATTAGGAGGATCCAATGAAACTACATATCTCTCCCCCTCTAGGTCAACTGATACTTCTTTATCTGAGATAATACGTCTTCGAAAATGAGTCTTTTCTATCAAAAAATGAATATTTGTGAGATTATAATTCTATTGACTCCCTCAAAGTGTGTCCAAATAAATATAATGATTTTTGGTATAGTCGTTTTAATATTGAGAACACGCTAGGATATCATCCATTAAAACCACCACAAATGAATCCAGATAAGGATGGAAAAATCTGTTAATTATAAATATTAAAACTAATGGCATGTTCGTGAGACTTAAAAATATAAAAAAAATAGTCATATTTATCATACCTACAAAAATTATATACTAGGTATGTCTACAGGTCTAACACAAACCTAATGGTATCCAAATATCAATTCAAATTTTGAGAACATATGAGATCCTTGAAAATGATCAAAAGATCGTCTGTAAGTGGTAATGTGTACATATTCAAAACTATTAACTACTTAAATTTATGATAATCCATTCCTAGCCAATGTTTACCATCCAACTTTTTTATAAAAAGGATTGGTGAACCGCATGGAGAATTATTTGGTGGAATAGACCCATTTTCCTCTAAATCTGTTATCTTCTGCCTGAGCTCCTACAACTCATTTGTGGCCATCATCTAAGGTTGACTGGATACCAGTGTAGTCTCCTATAACTAGATTTGTAGATAACCCCACCTATATCGTGGGAGGTAATGTCATATAAGAAAACATTCCTAGAATAATCAAATACTAGAGGGAAATTATCTTGATGTGATCGCTAATCATCGAGATACAAAATATATTTCTGGGCTACCATACCACCAAACCCAAGATTATCTAATCTAGATCAGCTCTATTTGATATAATATTCATTTTATGAATAAAAATCTATATTTTTGTGATTTCACTAGTACAAAAACTATTTTTAATGTATCCTTTTTTCAGATCAGTTTTCTAAAACCGGCATGAAAATATCTAAAAATAGTTATTTCACAATGGTTATTATATAAATGACATAAAAATACATTTCCTCTATTTTTTCATATATATTATATAATAACCAATGTGAAAAATCAATCTTCAGGATTTTTTCACGTTGTTATTAAATAATGGAAATGAAAAAATGATTTTTTACGTTGGTTATTTAAGAACGGACGATAAAAGTAATTTTTTACATCTGTTTTTAAATAACTGATGTAATAAATGTTTTAAAAAATATATTTCATTTACCAATATTCGGTTCGACTGGACTCAAATCACAAATGGAGTTACGGATCAAAAGTTATGGTCATTAGAATTTCTCCTTCCCTAAGACTTCGTTTAGAGATGATCAACTTCTAATGGACATAACATTTGTTCTATAACTCCGTTTGAGCTCTGAGACATGTCAAATAGAGGCTTGCGAAATGAAATAAATTTTTATAAGCATGTTTCACATTGGTTATTTAATTACTGACATGAAAATTTCATTTTATCATTGTTTATTAAATAACCAATGTGAAAATTTGATTTTTCAGTTTCGTTTTTTAATAAGAGACGTGAGAACGTCATGAGGATTGATTTTTCACTTCGTTTATTATATTACCAACTTGAAAAATTACAGAAAATTATAATATATTTTCATGACGATTGTCATAAAATAGACGTGAAATATTATTCTAATATCATGCCAACACGGAATTTCAATTTCTTTACATTGCAACATCAAAATATTCAATTGTCATCTGAAATTTTTAATACCATATTTTATTTTACCATCTCAATTATATGTTTTAATTATACCCATATAATAATTTATCAATAATTTCATTCAACCATCATCGTTCCACCGACTCGAGTCATTTGATCTTCAACATAAATCCCCTATTTGTTCTTTCCGCGATCTCATCATCGTATTCACAATTATTTATCAATTATTTATTTTTTTTGTTATTATTTTTCTTAATTGATATAACATTTAATGATAATTTCCATAAACTATCATCATTGCACTAACTCGACTAATTTTATCTTCAATGTGAATCAACTATTTCTTCTTTCTGTAATCTCGTTAAGTTATTTGAAATTGTTTTTCCATGATTTATGCTTTTTATGAGTTGGTTTATCAATTTATATATCATTTATAGATTCTTATTTTCTTATAACGATGAATAGAACTTTTTATAGTGGAAAAACTACTGATAATCCTTTGGATTCTAGAATCCCTTATATGATGAAGCTATGGTTGGCTCACTCGATCTTTCCCCGAAAAAATATCAAAATTATCATGGTAATAACTTTTGATCTTTAACTTAGTTTGAGATCTAAGACCTATAAAATCAAAGCACATGAAATTTTATACAAGATGATAAATAAAATTACATATTTTTCTAAAAAACCAATCTAAAAAATGACTTTTTAGATCAGTTTCTTAAAAGCTGACATAAAAATAGCTTGTTAGCAACATTTTTTATAAACTAGATGGTCCTTCATGTAGTTTTTTTTGAAATCGACGTGAAAAAACGATAATTTTTTTTAACATCGGTTATTAAATAAATAACATTATAAAAAACATTTTTAATGTCGATCAAAAATATATTGCCTCAAAACTGACGTTAAATCACTAAAAACCCTAATGTAATAATCTTTTTTTGTACAAGTATCTGACAGTCACCCTCTAGTTATATAAATCAACCTCAGATCGATAAGATAATAACCATTCAATCCTGAGTGTGACATCAAAACCGACCATCTTGATGAAAAAATATGCCATTCGATGTGACACCCACCAATATCAAGGGGAACTCCCTATACTAATGTGCATCCATTGTTCTAATCCCCATCAGTGTGTCAAGCATCATCATGCCATCTAAAAACTGAATCAGGATCCCATTACTCTCTACAATCAGTTTATATATGAAACTATACAATGTGCATGTATCAAAAAGATAATACACTAGAGTATATGATACTAATATCACACCTCTAGATATAGATGGCTCAAAACCCTTCTCGTTAGGAGTAGATTGTACAGAATGCATTTAGGAAGAACTGTGGCCTAGTGACATAACCACACTATGTAGATAAAGACAACTCTATTTTTTCTGTATTTGGTGTTTGGATTTCTCGACCATGACCACCACCACCTTATCCTAAATAAATAATACTACTCTAGATCGCATCCTTCTGCAGAGCTACGAAACCCACTCTTAAACATGGATTAATAACTTAATCCATGCAACTAACTGCTAGAGGGAAGGTCCTGTAAAAATATTGTTCGTAGACCATCCTGGCACAAGATCGATACGTGACCGAGTTAGGATCACATAAATTCCACACATGCCCCCATCTTTAACACTGATGAATGAAAACATCATTATGAAAACTAACACCCTAGTTGGAACTGAACTCGTGGAAAGCCTCAAAGTGTCTCTTCCTTCCTCGGGAAGTTAAACCATTAGGTTATGTAATGAAACTTCTCTATTATGTGCCCCCCGATTTACCCATTTTCTACTATGTAATCAGAAATTCATTCATTATATTAGTAATAAGGTTCAAACTAAACATGTTGACCAAAGATCAGAAGGCATGCCTGAGACCATCCAGATAGTGTATCTCCCTCGATTCCACATCAAAAAAATATATCAGTACAAAATACTGAATCTATGTAAAGTATTTTGAATACTCCATAACTATCACGGTTCCCTCTTTAAGAAAGATAAACTCAATTTACCAATATCCTCTCATAGTATAGAGGAAAATTAGTCAACAAATCATGTTTGGAAAAAAAACCCCAAACCATATCAAACACCCTTTCATCTTTGAACAAAACATCTCACCTATTTTTTTCTACTCCCCAAATCATATATGTCTTGAGTTTCACTCTCCTCTTATGAGGTGTATTTATATTCTTAAAAACATTAGATTGGTTTCAACCCATAGCTCAACAGCTTGTGGACCATCATCCCCCAAAAATGATGGAGGATGAAGCTTTTGGAACACATGTGTATGCTCTTCCACAGATATGGAAGGCTTCACTATTCCCAAAAAATTATACATATAATGTAAAATATACTCTCATAAATATTCTCCAACACATACTTCTAGTAAAATAGTTAGTGTTATGGGTAGAAATATTGGAGTATCCACAGGTATCCCATAGCCCACCCTCTCTCGAGAATTTCCATCACCACCATCATGGTGGACGATTAGAGGTACTCATTTTGAAATATATCTAGAATTCCAAACACAAGACTCTGAAGATATCTATAACAGATTTCAGAACTAAAAGTATAGTACATTTAAAAACCATATTACAAATAGTTTGTAACCACTTTATTCTCCATAATCTATGACTGTGTAAAAGGAAACTCTCATAAAAACCCTATATAAACGTCCCAAAGACCACTCAAAAGATGAGTTAAGGTAAATATCTCTATTTCATAGACAAAATTTCGATTCAAATTCATATTCATTTAATATTTCTATATTAAATGGTTAAAACAAATGGTGTCTCACATCCAATCCATAAGGTCTCGTAATCCCCATGAACCAAAATATAGAATTCACTTATTTTATTACCATAACAAATTCCATTACATGAGACCGATATTCTAGGACTCAAACATTTCATGATTTGATGCTTAGGGCATCTACAATATCCTAATTGGGAAAAAACATTTTAGCTTATGACATGCACTCTAAGTACCAACCATATTTCTCAATTTTATGCCTAATTAATTTGCAAAAGGAACATATCAAAAACTCAAGAAGTCTAGAAATGCATCTTCTATGCCAAGGCATAATGCATGTCTTGTGAATCCCGAAACATGCCTAAAAATTATATATGAGATGTATACCCACATTTATTATTTATTTTCAACAATCCCCATTTTAATAGTTAAAGGGGAACACTCACATGTCCTGTAGGCTTAGTGACATATTACATGGATCGTAGGCCTTAGAAGAATTCATCCCAAACAGACTACATGGAACATCCCCTCTCCAACATATATCTTGATGAAAGTTCACCACCTTATCAAGTATGCTCAGATTTTTATCATGTGTAGTGATGCATACGCTCAGTACCAATGGTAATGACAAACCCTCTCATTCTTCAAATTAAGGTTAGCTATACTTTGGAGAATAATACTACTCCAAATTCTCATATGGAGCCTTTTTCCTTTTAAATATGTCTTTTTTCATATGTATTTCATTCTGTAAGAAAACCTTGAGGTGGCTAGAAGTCCTTGAGGTTGCCCAAAGGCCTAGAGGTGTACCAAAAGCCATGCTTGCCCAAATACATGGGGTGACCTGAATTTCTTGAAAGACTCAAGGTCCAAACCAATGATATGAATAAATAGTTATAGATGCTACAGTACTAAATATTACCTACTACAGCACTACTACAATACCCATTACTGGAAAACTAACCTATACCAACTTTTTGGAACCGTTGGTATAGGCCTCCAAACCATTGGTATAGCCTATACCAACGATTTAGAGAACCGTAGGAAAGTAAGCCGTTGGGATAGGTATATACCAACGGTTTTTGGAAAACCATTGGTATAAACCTATACCAACTGTTTTGAAAACCGTTCGTATACGTAATATGAAAATCTATACTAACTGTTCCATAAAACTATTGGTATATGTATTTCAAAAAAAACATTTGGTGGGATTTGATCCCAAGACCTCTAGTTTATCATTCGATGACCTAACCAATAACCTAACATGACTTTTGTGAACATAATTTCATAAATATATATATTTATTATCATAATTATATTAATGTTTGATTTATATAATGTTCTCAATAAGAAGATTCGATAAAAAATCAAAGGACATATACCAACGGTTGTCAAAACCGTTGGTATAGGTCTATACAAATGGTTTTGACAACCTTTGGTATAGGTCCATGATTTTAGAAGTGATGTTGGTGTATGGGGGACCTTTCCCAATGGTTTGGCCAAACATTAGAAAAGTGGCCTCAAATTATACATTTCCAAATGTTTTTTCCGAACCATTGGGAAAGCCATACCCTTTCCCAACGGTTTGGCCAAACCATTAGGAAAGGGGACCTATACCAACGGTTTTTACAAACCGTTGGTATAGAAGCATTGGGAACGGTCAGATTTCTAGTAGTGACCCTAAAAATAGGCCTCCACCCATAATTTCTTTCCCATGTAATTTGGCTTTCTTCTATACATGGGCTGGCTACTCTGATGTACAGCTTAATAAAAAATTCTAATTTTTTCCTAATACCCTTTCTATTGTCTCAAAATAGTATTCTAGAAAGTAAAAAACCTCTAATTACACTTGGTAATATCCCAAAAATGATTCCACTATTTGGTACCATAATTCGGTGGGTCACATGGCCTCAAGCACATATCCAAAATCGTTATAGGATTCCCACTACTAGTGAGGGCCTAGTGTGATTTTGTGGATATATTATTACTTCATTAATAGAGAGTAACATTGTGGATAAATAATAACATCCTATTGAGGAAGTATATATAAATAGATGGTAGAACAAAAATAGACACTATAAACCCTAGAACAGTAACCCTCCATAGTAGAAAAAATATCTAAATTGATAACAACAAAAAACTGGAATCTAAATCATATAAAAAATAATGATGATTCATTGCATGTCTCTACATATATTGGAAACATGAATACAAGAAACAAAATTCAATAAATGTATCAAAATATCAAAAATACTTAAAGTGCCATCCTAGCTAGCATAAAGAGCCTCAAATGGGTCTTTTTCTCCCTTAATTCTAATAATAGAACAAATTCAATCATCAAACTCGGGGTTATTTCCCTTATCCTTTCCTGCATCCATGTATTCTATCTGGGTACACAATTGTGGCCCGAATGGGGTGTGAGATAACACTCAATAGGCCAAAACCAACGATGTTTATAAAAAATCAAGGCTATGTAAACAAGGTAATTATGTTTTAGATATATAAAAATTATGAGAGGTATAGGAGTAATAAAATTGAATTTCCTTTTAAAACAATGGTACATGTATTTTAAATTGTAATGAAAACAATGCTCATTGAAAAACAAGGTTCAAGATCCTCTAACAAGGAAGCTGTAAATAGAAACAAAAATAACCACCGTGAACACGATATAAAACTATGTGAATAATTTCAAACACAACCATTAATTACAAGTAAGAGTATTAAATCAAAAAACACCTCACCATATAGTTTAAATCATTCATCATGGCCATTCCATATAATCAGAAGTGTTATACCCTGCAGGGCTCGAACCATGGAATATCCGAACGAGGAATTCTTGTTGAGTCCCAAGACAATCTCAATTGAAACTCAGTTCGAATTAAAATTGTATCAAAGGATAATTTCAATATAAAATTTCCACTATGAGCCCAAGAAATCCATATCCAAGGGGTTTGAAGGCCAAATTCCTTCCATAGAATCAAGAATAAGGAAAAAAATCTTCAAAGGGACCCACTACCACTATCAAGATCTATTGAAGAACCTTCCATGGCATATAATAGAATCCAAAACCAATTTATACCAACCAAGTCATCTACTACAATTTAATTCTTTAAATTCATTCATAAATTCATATTTAATTACATTCTATGTTTTCATCCAACTCAAATAACAACTCACATTTAAAGTGTTAAACAATTCACATCAAGTTATCACATGGAAAAAAGAGGCAAAGAGTCTCTTAATGTCTCAATTTAGTTCCATTAATTTTATGAAGGAATTATTCTATGTAGGAAATCTCACATGCACGCCCCAAGGGTGGTATATAAAATTTAAATGTTAGAGTCCCACCCCATGGGTGGCCTAGGATGGGGAGACAACCTCCCACAATATCTATGGTACTCATGTGAAATATAAACATGTTTCAAATCATTCAAATCACATATTTAGTTAATTTCTAGGGTCCCTCATCATATTCCAACATGCATCACAACTACAACTAGTATTACAAAATCTCAAACCCCAAGGGAAAAGGTATATCCCGCCTATCATAGGTCTGTAGTAGATTACTAGTCTAGTATCAGATTTTGATTCAATCCAGATTCGAAGAAAAATTAAGAGTGAATGAAAATCCTGAAAATAGGGAACATTAGATCAAATCCAAATAGCGTAATAGATACCAATTCAAAAAAATAAAATAACCAAATGTTTGATGAAATTAAAGCTGTGAATCCAATGATACTGATGATGTTCGATTCTAAGTTCAAATAGAGAATCAAGATAAAAATATATCAATTGGGATTTAAGGTAGCTCTCTATGGATGATAAACTATTCAATAATGTAAAAGAAGAATATTATTTTGTTTAAAATAATTTTAGGTGAAAATGGACATTTTTTTTAAAATATTTGGCCTCATGGGTTGGTCGCATGTTTGTCCAAACCATTCACCAAAAATGCACCCAATGGGATCCCTTCACTACATTGAGGCACACCCCACATGGTTAGGGTGAACTATTTTAAAAACCATGCACAAAAAATGTCCTATGATATATTAAAAACTAAAGAGGACCTAGCATAGGTTTGTGCTGCCTTACACAAGGTTTCCTTAAAACTTGCGGAATCTACGGCCCACTACCCAGGCCTTGCATTATTTAAGAAACTATGTCTCCTATCTTTCATAGCTTCCCACAACCGTGTATCCTTTATTGTTTCCTCGAAAAATCATGGTTTCGAGATCCAAAATATCCCCCCCTAAAACACCTGTGATCTCATTGGGCACTCACATTATGCGAGAGACAAGCATTTGTAGTGAAAAACAAAAGATTTGTTCCATCTGTGAAAACCAATGAACTTTAAATCATGAACACTCATTTTATTAAGGCGTCATTTATATAATTATTTGGTTTATTTTAAATATATATTTATTTTAAATTTTAGGAAATTGTAAATTGTAAAAATGTTATTTCAAAATGAAATGGCAGTTTTCCTAAAAAAAAGAGTACTAATAAATTAAATGTATTTCTATCTATAACAAAATCCTTTTATGTTTCTTATAATTTACTGGGGATATGCTCCAACGTTACCATATTAATTATTTTTATGGATGGTTTATAATTATGATAAAAAAAAATTTATGAACCCTTTATCTTTTCCATGTGTTATGATTTGATGATATATTGATGTTTTTATGATCATTTGGCACACATATGTATGGTTATCATTATATTATTGGTGGTGATGTAATTATATATCACTTAAATGCATTGTGAAAATATATATGATTCATGATATAATAAGGACTGGAATAGGGAGTGAACCTATTTTAGTAATGGGAATTTTCTAATAAGATAGACTTGGGAGTGAACCTTTACTAAGGGAATTATGAATATTGATTGAGCCCAATATTCTATGATTGTATGGGAAGTGAACAATGACTAAGTAAAATATTTTATATGATTATGTGCAAGACAAAAAGTTATGTATTATGATTATAATATATTCTCTTGGATCATGAATGATTATTGATTACTCCACGCTCTTATGACTTGGGCCTTTTATTGATAAAAGGATATGTCAGGATTGATGATTATGATCTATGAATTCATCGGTATTATTTTTAGTCATTAAGATCATGTTATCAAAATATTGTTTTTATATTTTGATTATTAATGGATATCTCATGTGTTTTTCCTTACTGGGAATGTTAAGAAACCCTTTCTTAGGATTCCCCTCACCATTTTATGAATAATGGTTTTAAGTACGATATTTTAAAGAATGGGGCTTATTTTGAAGAACTAAATGGGAAATGAAGTGGATATTTTATATATCAGTTTTCTATGTATCCAATTTTTCCTTAAAAACATTTAAGGTTCATCCAAGTATTATATTAATATATAAATAAAATATCTCAAATAATATGTAGTATTTATTGATGAAAATTAGGGGTCTCTATAGTAATTTCTAAAAATAAATCAAATGGTTTTGATCAGAGACAGTATTGAAAATGTTTCTATATATTCAATAACACGAATTTCATTAAAACCTTTATATACAATGAGATTTTTTTATGGTAACTCTATCATCCATGTTAGACTTCTTGTTAAATATCCACTTTCACCCAATGGGTTTTACACCATTAGGTTGATCTATTAGGTTCCAAACCCAATTATTGTACTTGGATTAGATTTAATATTCCAATACATTTAACAGTTAATTATTATTAATACTCATGATGACCTCTTCTTAATATTTTGGATCATATTTAATGATCATTACGTCACCTTAATTAGAAATGTGAGATCTATGTCTCTCATGTTATTACTAAAATCTACAAAAACTCTTTGTTTATTGTGTATACTGAGTCAAAAATGGTTTAATAACCCTTTGGTTTTATGACTCATTCATATTATTAATAAAGTCATCTTATTAGTCATGGACACTGTAAATTTAAAATTTACTCCTGCTTATTCTATTGGAAATAAATTCACTTTCTAAAAAGGCATCATGTCGAACAATAATCACTTTATGATCTGGTGAATTATAGATATAATAACATATTGTATCATAGGAATTGTAGAGACCCGTATCTTGACGTACATGGACATTACATTACTTTTGCGGAATACTTAGTATATAACAAAAACACACACACATGGATCGTAATAGTTTAGTGTCTTTGGAAACTCGGAATATAATCTTCTAATCATGGTGAGAGATCTTCAATAGATCCCATAAAGATCTTCCTTTTTTTATACCTAAAACCTTTCTTTATATCCTGGGGAAATGAAAACATAAAATGGTGAGCACAAATTCTCAGTAAGGGTAAACAAAAGAAATATCAATTACATCATATTCATAAAAACATAACATTTTGGAAATCTTAACCTGAAAAATAGATCATAATTTCATAACATGGAATAAATCATGGCAGTGAAATGTAATCACAATAATCATAACATAAAACATGAAACTTTGTGGCATTCACACATAATCATAGAGAATCATTTCTTGTTAGTCAAGACTCATTGCCAAGACTATCTTAGTGTACAAAGTCCCTTTCTGAACCGATTCACCCTCTTTTCAGTCCTGTTTCACTGAACCAGTATAACCTACCATTCCAGCCATGTCTATCTCATGAGATATAAAATATTTACCCAATGCATTGGAGGGATATATAGGTCCCACCCATCTCATAATGATACCATTCTTATGTGTGCCACAAAATCATAAACCATACATCATAGCATAACACATGTAATAAAAATGGGAATCTTAAACATCATGACATAATAAAACAATTTATATAATATAAAGGAATTCATAAAAATAATTCCATCACAACATAATCAAAAAAAATTAATAATAGGGATAAAAAAATATAACCCTTTATTATCTTAGATGGAAAATAATTTTGATAAAACACTTGAACTCCATTCTTGAGGAAAATATCCTTTCTATTTCAAAAACATTTTTCCTTTCTTAACATGTCATAAAATTTTAAACTAAAAGAAGTTGATTAAAAATAAACTTGAAAACGTGTAAAGGAAGCTTCTTGGAAATAATGTTTTAAAAATCCATTCATGTCGTATAAGTTTAAAAAACATTCTTCGTACTTTTGTCGAAAAAGTCAAAAAGTACTTCGTACGAAAAACGAAAAAAGATTCCTTTCATATATTTTACTAAAAACTCACCGAAGAGTAAAATTGGGTTTAAACAATTTTAGGTGGATGGAAATAATATTACATATTGAGGAAACATGGATGTGGATGATAAAATACACCCCAGTAAATACCAAAGCATAAACAATCTCGGATAAAAATGAGATTGTGATATTTCCCTTACCTTAGGTCTGATTTGCTTCGTAAGTGTCTAAACCTCCTGTATAATGATTTAAATAATGTCATTGACAAATTATAGAATATTATTCATTGTTATTAGATCATATATGGTTCACTTATGACTTTTTATTACCCGTAAATTCATGTTAAAGTAGCGTTTTGGGTAAAATCGTCTCATTTGTTGTTCGTGTTTTAACTTGTAATTATTCATATGATTACTTAGATCATTATTACTTAATTATAGAATATAAAACATGATTTATATATAATATATATTCAGAATATACATATATATAATGGATCGATAAATGGAACGAAATACACCGTTCATGGAGACGGTAGGTCGTACGTACGCATGAACGCTGTTTTCGTTTCCTTATTGAATTGAGTGGAATTAAGTAGATGACATACATATATATACACATAAATCCAGTAGCTTTATAATGTCATATATTTCAATATTATTTCTTATATATACTTTATAATCATTCTTAAATGGTTAACATGGAGAATGAATCGCATCGCGTCGTGGAGACGGTAGTCCGTACGTACGCACGAGCGATGATATCATTTCCATAATTATTGAATTGAATTGGAGTGGATGATACAATATATCAGAATCATTATGATGTTATAATAACTATGTATAGTTATTCTTTACACCATAATACCCATCCATGTAAGGTGTTGGTGGAAAAACAGATTACACCACGGCATGGAGACGGTATTCCGTACGTACGCACGCGCGGTGATTTTGTTTTTCATAGGATGGATAGATGGTGAAATAGGGTTGTTTCATACTTATAATAAATATCAGTATATTATTGATACTGATGTTATTACTTCATAATGAAACAACCTAAGAAGAAGAAGTTGAAGAAGAAATATAGTTGAAAGAATTGGTAACGAAAATTACCTCTTCTTTGAAGCACCTCTTTGAGACCTCCTCTTAGGGCACTAAAATTGGTCTTTGAGAAAGACCAGAACCTCTAGGATGTTGCTAGGGAAGTGGAGAGTAGAATTTTTCAGGGTTTGGCCGATCTTGAAGGCTCAATGTTGTGTGAGGAAGAGAGGGAGGAGGTGCCCTTTTATAAGGGAGGAGAGGGGAACCTTTGGAATTCTTAAAAATATTAATTTATAATAAATATAACCCCACTTAAAAACCTCCAAAAATGACTCATATTCTAAGATTAGATGATATAGGGTTTTAATCTCATCAACCAATCAAATTTAGACATGTTTGGATCTTATTTTAAACCTTATCATTTAGATTTAACATTAAGTTAAATAATTTTACTTTTACTGTGTCTTCTTGTGTTCTTACACTATAAGGTTAATAAACATACTATAAGAAGCCAAACGAACCCAAATTTGTTTATTATTAATATATATAACATTATCTAAGTCATTTGTCTGATCCTTAGATTTTTATGAATAAAATAACAATTAATAATATAATATTTGTTTTAAAAACTATTTTATGTCAATTTTGACACTATTTAGTAATTGATTTTTGTGAAAATCATAACAGATTGATAAGTTCGAAAAAAGTTAATTAAATCAATAATAACATGTCATATTAACCTATAAAATTAGTTTAATTTATAAACAGTCTCAAATTACATTTTTTGTGGTGTTTATAACATCAATTATGTCAATATTTCATTAATAAAATAATTATTGCATCATCATTGTGTCATAAATATATTAAATTATTTAATGTCTAAAAATTACAAATAAAATACCATTATGTAGGAAATATTTTTAGATTTCTAATGAATATTTATAGTCGAATTTATCTTATGTAGAACCACATATTAAAAATTATTTACTTATTAAACATTGATTTTAACTATTTTAACCCTTCTTTAAATAAATTAATAATAAATGTCCTAATCTAATCCAAGTGGGCCTAAATGGTCATATTTTATTCCTAAGTTTGTTTTTGGTCGAATTAAACTTATCCAATAGAATTAGGACATGTGTTAGGGTAATAATAATATCATCTTTACCCTTAATTACCCTATTTACTTTTAACCGTGGTAAAAAATAAGTAAAAAGTTACTATTCACCAAAAATTATTTTCATCTCATTGAACCACATTTTTGTCCTTGATATTAACCGTGTCTCTCGGATTTTTTAAATTCCACTCACAGAAGTGGTAAACATAAGTTTTATGAAAAATTCAGTTTTTTAACTACCACTAAGTGGTTTCACTATTCATCAAAAATTAAAAGTTTTCAGAAAAATACCAAAATTTCACCCTAGGCTAATTTCGATATTCCGAATCCAAAAATGAAGTCCATTTTGAAAAATAAAATTTATTAAATTTCAAAAAGTGGTTATTACTATTCATAACGGCTAGTTTTAATAATATTTTTATAGCATATTGTTGTTTAGTGAAACTCGTTATTGCGTACTACACACGTTATTGAGGAAGGTCGCAATTGCGTGTAATGCAAGGAAAATCAAGGATAAGTGTTGTGAAATCTCCTTTTGGTGTAGCATACAACACAAGACATTAATGAAATTAAAAAGAATATTTTTTTATAAAATCTCGGGGTGTTACATTCTACCCCCCTTAAAATGATTTTCGCCCTCGAAATTCGTCGGGGTTATAAATGGTTTACTATTCGAAAGTTTCTTTAATAGAAACCCACATCATAAAAAGGAATACCAAAACCAATCTTTAAAAACAAAAATATTAAACGTAACAGTTACCCAAATAAATTAATCACTGGGTTTCCACATAGGTGAAAATATGGATATGGAAGAAAAATTTAACCATCATGTTCTGATGGAGAGTGGTAGAGAACATGGCTATGGAAAAGCCAACAATCACAAATCCATAAATTTGTGACGAGCTAAGGTACCATCTGATTAATCAGATATAAGAGAACTAGGACAACATTTTTGGTTTTCATGATCGTTTCCCTAAAGTTGAAGAATTTGAATTAGAATAAATACTTACTTTATTTTGGTACAATCTCACTGTTGTTCGTGCCTTGAACAATTTCCACTTAATCTCTTAAATAAATGAAGTTGAATTTTTTATTCATGAAGTGTTAGCAGATCATGTGATAGAATGACGGGTCATTCCATCTGTCTCAAACAAAAGGTTAGAAAAAGTTATTAAATATACATAAGTCATTATATAGTGAGATTAATCATATATGGTACCTAAAATAGACTTATACTTCATATATAATACTTCTTAATATAATAAAACTAGTTTCTACTAAACAGGGACTTCCTGTAGGCCAGTGGTGGGCGATAAAGGCTAGTCGCACTTCGGTTGTGGGTTCGATTCCCACAGCCTTGTCCGACGCGATGGGCTGTCGCCCGTCCTGCAGGTTGTCCTTTTTCTAAAGCTATATTACTATAATATCCCATCAATAATATCGAAAAACGTTTTATCCTAACTTATGACCAACATAATCCTTTCTAATCTTTAGGCTTATCTAAAATACTTCGGTCCAAGCTCATAGTATAAAGAAAATGATTACTTGAAATGTCACAGAATAATCACGTGAATGCCATCATTTATCCCCCATATATCATAAGATATGTCAAATTACAAACATGTGAATACCTTAATCATGTATTCTCTTGAATAATGAATAACCATTGAACCTTAGTGAAAACATGAAAGCAGTTAAAAGTTAACACTTTACACATACCAAAATCCTCAAAATTCTATATACTCAAACCATGACATCACTTAGTCCTTATATCAATCATGAGCTCATGAATACAATCAAACATCTCATTATCTTCTTATCCCTTCATTATGATCATATCATCTATTTACCAAAAATGTCTCAATCCCTTTTCATGGTTACCGGTACCATAAAATTATTCAAAACCACAATAGACCAAAACCTAAATATTCCAATATTCCACGATACTATATACAACATTATTTTGGAATCCCATTACATAAACACTTAATCATTCCACCACATCGTTGTCATATTCAACATCGCCAATAGTGATCGCATGTGACTTCCCTTTGTCCTTTGCCTTAAGTGGTTTCTCATGTTGATTATCACTAACCCTTGGATTAGGGCATTTATTAGCATAATGCCCCATTTCCTTGCACTTGAAGCATTGAAGTGTTGGTGGTGCGTTCTCTGCAGAGTTTGCTTTATTCACATCATTAGAAACCCTTTTTCCATTACCTCAACACTCAGCTGCTCGATGACCTTATTTTCCACATTTAAAACATTTTCTAGTCCCTTTAAGACAATCTCCACCATGTTTCTTTCCACACATTGAGCATAAGGAAACATTCATCTTCTTTCCACCATTATTCTAAGATTTATCCTTGAACTCCATCTTTCGTTTCTTATCAAAACCATGAGATGGATATGTAACACCAACTTCCATTTCTACCTTGATAGCACAACGCACAATTTCTTCATAGCTACTGAAGTCTCTTATAGCTAATTCCCTTCGAAGACTTGGTTTTAAGCCACTGAAAAATCGATCAACTTTACTTTCAGGTTAGATGATAATGCCAGATGCATACCTTGCAAGTCTTGTAAAATTAGCTCCGTATATTCCAACAGAGTCTTCATCCTTTTGCTTTAGTTCAAGAAACTCCTTCTACATCTTTTTTCGAAGAATACGGGGGAAGTACTTACTGAAAAATAAGTTCTTGAACTCGTCCCATTCCATGGACTCAATTTCATCCCTTTGCCTCGTATTCTTAATAATATTCCACCATTGATCAGTATCTCCTTCCAAATGATACACTGCTAGGATGAATTTATCATCTTCAGAACATTGAGGAACTGAAAATATCTTTTCAGTGGTACTGATCCATTGTTCAGCAACAAGTGGATCAGAAGACCCACTGAAAGAAGGTGGACGTTGCCTCATGAAGGACTCAATAGAATATTGTTCCCTTCTTTGCTCATTTGGAAGTCCAGAATGATTCATATCTTGTGTAAGTATAGCAATAAGATTTTGCACTCCATCTCCCATAACATTTGTTTGTTCAGGAGGAAAATCATTGCATTGTCCATTGCATTGATCAACATGGTTCCTTCGGGTTCCATCCATCGTCTAAAACCCAAAAAGAATAGTATGAGAGGCAAAAATCATGCTAGGGAAAAAACATAATAAAGGGGTAGTACCTTCAATATCTATCATCTTAGGTTTAATTCTATGATCGTTACGGTAATTCTAGTACTATAACATATACGTATACTTAACCTTAGGGACATCCCTAGACATACCTTAGAAATATCTCTAGGGATCTCACTAACGTTTTCGCATCCTAGTTTCCAAAGGTTGACTAATCCTTTCCTCTGATACCAACTGTAGAGACCCGTATCTTAACGTACATGGACATTACATTACTTTTGCGGAATACTTAGTATATAACAAAAACACACCCACAAGGATCGTAATAGTTTAGTGTCATTGGAAACTCAGAATATAATCTTCTAATCATGGTGAGAGATCTTCAATATCTCCCATAAAGATCTTCCTTTTTTATACCTAAAACCTTTCTTTATATCCTGGGGAAAAGAAAACATAAAAGGGTGAGATCAAATGCTCAGTAAAGGTAAACAAAAGAAATATCAATCACATCATATTCATAAAAACATAACATTTTGGAAATCTTAACCTGCAAAAGAGATCATAATTTCATAACATGGAATAAATCATGGTAGTGAAATGTAATCACAATAATCATAACCTAAAACATGAAACTTTGTGGCATTCGCACATAATCATAGAGAATTATTTCTTGTTAGTCAAGACTCATTTCCAAGACTATCTTAGTGGACAAAGTCCCTTTCTAAACCGAGTCACCCTCGTTTCAGTCCTGTTTCACTGAACAGGTATAACCTACCATTCCAGCCATGTCTATCTCATGAGATATAAAATCTTTACCCAATGCATTGGAGGGAGATATAGGTCCCACCAATCTCATAATTATACCATTCTTATGTGTTCCACAAAATCATAAACCATACATCATAGCATAACCCATGTAATAAAAATGGGAATCTTAAACATCGTGACATCATAAAACAATTTATATAATATAAAGGAATTCATAAAAATAATTCCATCACAACATAATAAAAACAATTTAATAATAGGGATAAAAAATATAGAACCCTTTATTATCTTAGATGGAAAATAATTTTGATAAAACACTTGAACTCCATTCTTGAGGAAAATATCCTTTCTATTTCAAATACATTTTTCATTTCTTAACATGTCATACAATTTTAAACTAAAAGAAGTTGATTAAAAATAAACTTGAAAACATGTAAAGGAAGCTTCTTGGAAATAATGTTTTAAAAATCCATTCATGCCGTATAAGTTAAAAAAAAATTCTTCGTACTTTTGTCGAAAAAGTCAAAAAGTACCTCGTACGAAAAACGACAAAAGATTCCTTTCATATATTTTACTAAAAACTCACCGAAGGGTAAAATTGGGTTTAAACAATTTTAGGTGGATGAAAATAATATTACATATTTAGGAAACATGGATGTGGATGATAAAATACACCCCAGTAAATACCAAATCATAAACAATCTCAGATAAAAATGAGATTGTGATATTTCCCTTAGCTTAGGTCCGATTTGCTTCGTAAGTGTCCGAAACTCCTGTATAATGATTTAAATAATGTCATTGATTTATTACAGAATAGTATTCATTGTTATTATATCATATATGGTTCACTTATGACATTATATTACTCGTAAATTCATGTTAAAGTACTGTTTTGGGTAAAATCGTCTCATTTGTCGTTCGTGTTTTAAATTGTAATTATTCATATGATTACTTAGATAATTATTACTTAATTATTGAATATAAAACATGATTTATATATAATATATATTCAGAATGTACATATATATAATGGATCGATAAATGGAACGAAATACACCGTTCATGGAGACGGTAGGGCGTACGTACGCATGAACGTTGTTTTCGTTTCCTTATTGAATTGAGTGGAATTAAGTAGATGACATAAATATATATACACATAAATACTGTATCTTTATAATGTCATATATTTCATTATTATTTCTTATATATACTTTATAATCATTCTTAAATGGTTAACATGGAGAATGAATCACATCGCGTCGTGGAGACGGTAGTCCGTACGTACGCACGAGCGATGATATCATTTCCATAATTATTGAATTGAATTGGAGTGGATGATACAATATATCAGAATCATTATGATGTTATAATAACTATGTATAGTTATTCTTTACACCATAATACCCATCCATGTAAGGTGTTGGTGGAAAAACAGATTACACCACGGCGTGGAGGCGGTATTCCGTACGTACGCACGCGCGGTGATTTTGTTTTCCATAGGATGGATAGATGGCGAAATAGGGTTTTTTCATACTTATAATAACATATCGGTATATGAGTGATACTGATGTTATTACTTCATAATGAAACAACCTAAGAAGAAGAAGTGGAAGAAGAAATAAAGTTGAAAGAATCGGTAACGGAAATTACATCTTCTTTGAAGCACCTCTTTGATACCTCCTCTTAGGGCACTAAAATTGGTCTTTGAGGAAGACCAGAACCTCTAGTATGTTTCTAGGGAAGTTTAGAGGAGAATTTTTCAGGGGTTGTCCGAGCTTGAAGGCTCAAAATTGTGTGAGGAAGAGAGGGAGGAGGTGCCCTTTTATAAGGGAGGAGAGGGGCACCTTTGGAATTCTTAAAAATATTAATTTATAATAAATCTAACCCCACTTAAAAACCTCCAAAAATGACTCATATTCTAAGATTAGATGATATAGGGTAGTAATCGCATCAACCAATCAAATTTAGACATGTTTGGATCTTATTTTAAACCTTATCATTTAGATTTATCATTAAGTTAAATAATTTTACTTTTACCATGTCTTCTTGTGTTCTTACACTATAAGGTTAATAAACATACTATAAGAAGCCAAAATAACCCCAAATTGTTTATTATTAATATATATAACCTTATCTAAGTCATTTGGCCGATACTTAGATTTTTAGGAATAAAATAACAATTAATAATATAATATTTTTTTAAAAAACTATTTTATGTCAATTTTGACATTATTTAGTAATTGATTTTTGTGAAAATCATAACAGATTGATAAGTTCAAAAAAAGTTAATTAAATCAATAATAACATGTCATATTAACCTATAAAAATAGTGGAATTTATAAAAAGTCTCAAATTATATTTATTTGGGTGTTTATAACATCAATTATGTCAATATTTCATTAATAAAATAATTACTGCATCATCATTGTGTCATAAATAAATTAAATTATTTAACGTCTAAAAATTAAAAATAAAATACCATTATGTAGGAAATATTTTTAGCTTTCTAATGAATATTTATAGTCTAATTTATCTTATATATAACCCCATATGAAAAATTATTTACTTATTAAACTTTGATTTTAACTATTTTAACCCTTCTTTAAATAAATTAATAATAAATGTCTTAATCTAATCCAAGTGGGCCTAAATGGACATATTTTATTCCTAAGTTTGTTTTTGGTCGAATTAAACTTATCCAATAGAATTAGGACATGTGTTAGGGTAATAATAATATCATCTTTACCTTTAATTACCCTATTTAATTTTAACCGTGGTAAAAAAAAGTAAAATGTTAATATTCACAAAAAATTATTTTCATCTCATTGAATCACATTTTAGTCCTTGATATTAACCGTGTCTCTTGGATTTTTGAAATTCCAATCACAGAAGCGGTAAAAATAAGTTTTATGAAAAAATCAGTTTTTTAACTACCACTTAGTGGTTTCACTATTCATCAAAAATTAAATGTTTTCAGAAAAATACCAAAATTTCACCCTAGGCTAATTTCGATATTCCGAATTCAAAAATGAATTCCATTTTGAAAAATAAAATTTATAAAATTTCAAAAAGTGGTTATTACTATTCATAACGGCTAGTTTTAATAATATTTTAATAGCATATTGTTGTTTGGTGAAACTCGTTATTGCGTACTACACATGCTATCGAGGAAGGTCGTGATTGCATGTAATGCAAGGCAAATCAAGGATGCGTGTTGTGCAAGCTTCTTTTGGTGTAGCATACAACACAAGACATTAATGAAATTAAAAAGAATATTTTTTTATAAAATCTCGGGGTGTTACAGGCATAACTAATAAATGTACATTTATCAGATTTGGGTTCATGCTTACATGACGTAATACATCTCACATATTCCTCAAATCTCCAAATCATTATAAAATACAAATAATTTTTCATTTAAATCTACATCTCATGTGGTGTCTTTTGTAAATTATTTTATTGAACATAATTTAGTGTAAATGTTGTAGTTTTTAGTGATTAAATATAAAATTAAATATAAATTATTTCATGAATTATCATTGATCGAACCATATATAATTATTATAAATTCATACTTTAAAATACACCATTTAATTATAGTGTACCCAGTGGTTTAAGTTATGATTATATACTATAATATCCAAGATACTCAACAAATTATTAACACAAATATTCTCCACCATGATAAAATCAAATAGATATAGTAGTTTTTACATATTGATTATGTACATAAATTTTGAACACATTGAATAATTCAAATGATTCATACTTTTGTTTTATAAGACACATATAAACAAACCTACTATAGTCATTAGTAATGTTAATAAAATATTGAAATACACCTTGAGATATTTTACTTATAGGGCCACATACATCAACATTTATGGGTTCTAATAAATCAATACCTTAGTACCCTTTACCCTAAAAAGTAAAATTTTTCATTTTTATTAATAAAAAAGAGTCATATATATTAAATTAGTAATAATAATTGTAGTCTAGAAATCCATCATTATGGAGTCATTGGATGCAGTTCTTATTTATATTCCCTAGAAAACCATGTCAAAGATATGTGGAATTAAACTCATTTTTTTACCATATTATTATTTACATTCTATATAATATTGTAAATATCAAAAATATATAGGCTATTAAAAATGTTATCTACACCCTAAAACATTTCATTTATGTAAATAGGAAACCATGTTTTCTTTGAAACAAAAAAAAAAATCACTATCTAGGAAATATGCAAAAAAATTCTATTTATTTATGGTACATTATAAAAATAATATTGATATATTGAGAATATAATAAGTAGATTAAAATTAATTTTCCACATGGATTATTCAATAACTCTTACTCCATTCACAACTTTTAGGACCCGATCTTAATTAATCAATATCTTATGATCATTGAGAAATTATGCATTACCAAAATTATGTGATGTTCACATGGTATCTAATACCCATGATTAAAAGATAAATAATTTTAAATTTATAAGTTACATTTCATCATTCTTGTGATTTTGTTGTTTCATTTTAGTAATTCATACAAATTTAATGACTTCATGTCATGGTATTCCTTATTAAGTTATGATGATATGGTCAATAAAACAAAACATCTTATGAAATATGCATCCTGAGTGTATTTTTCATAAAAATATTTTACTTATTCCGATGTAGAAGAAAATAATCTATATGGGTTGGTTTATTTATAATATATAATTTCATAACTTGATCAGTGAATATTTTCAAATATAAATCCTTACCAATGAAATTATAATCATTAACTTTTTACTTCTCGAGGACTAATCTCAAGGAAAATTTTATGTTTGTGTTCAACTCCAAGAATATGTACAACAAAATATGGGTCATTATTTGTATCGAGTATTTCATTATTCGACATGTTCTCTTATTGATTATAATTAAATTAAAATTATAGCCTTCATAATTATAAATTTAATAGTCCAAGATTCATGTTACTATGTGCCTTAACAAAGATAATCTATTCACATAAGCCATGTGTGTTTATAAAAATATATCTTGTTAATTGTATAAAATATAACTCATTTATTTTTTTATTGGACAACTTCTTGACAAGTTCATATCATCGACATTCACAACACCTTGACTTTGGGAACTAATATGATTGAGTTGCCATGTAAAGGGTCACCCAACATTCATATTAGGAAAAATATTACCCTTTTCACCTAAAACAGTGTAGATCATTAATGATATTCTAAGATAAAACAATCAAATTGATTTATCAAGGTATTAATGAATGTGATTCTTATTATAATTCACCAAACATTTATAGTTTTTGAATCATTTTATAATTTTTATCCCTATTAACATTTTATTTATCACATATACACCCTTTATGATTATATCCATAATAATTCAATAATATTTATCATATACATACGTAATACATATTATTCAAAATAATTACTTAATTCATCTCCTTTTCCCTTGAATGTCCTATAATGTTTAATACATAGTCAGATAACATTTAATAATTATTTTTTTCTTCTTTGATTTATGTATGATTTAATATCTTTCATGTTTAAGGGGTCTATTTTCTATAGAATAGATCACACGATATTTCACAAAGGGGATCCGAAAAACCCACTATAAAGAATTACCCTTAAAGTGACTAATCATATCATCAAAATTTAAAAAATTTGTTCATGTGAGTCTTAAATGATTTTTACATAATGTGATTATATCCTAATAATATATGATACCATAAAATTTAGTTATGAATTTTTTATAGAACCTTGAAAATATAAAAATGAATGGTTTTATGAAAATTAGTGACCACTAATACATAGTGTATATAATAATAAAACCCAAACAACGCCAAGATAACTAAATGAAAAACAAAAAAAATAAAAAATACCATTTAAATAGGTTTGAAATATTTAGGACAAACTTGAATTGAGGAATTCATGCCACCTTTGGTATAAAATGATATTCATAATAACTAATGAATTAGTTGGTATATATTCCTATCCATGTGATGAAAGACACTTCTATATGGTAGATTATAGAATAATTGAAGTGGAATAAACAATATAAACTCTTGAAAGAGGAAAAAAGGGGATTTGTCTTGGATGAGGAGTAGTATAGATCACGAAGAACCAAAATATCTTTTTATACAGTTGAATGAAGACTACACCCCTACTACTTGGTATTTATAAGCATCGGTGAATTCAATATCCTTCTTGGAATCTGAATTAATAAAAAAAATTAAACAAGGGGTAATAAATATCCTAAAATTTCCATTTAAAGAATTAAATAGACTCCAAAAATGGTTTAAGCCTCAACCCACCTTGGGAATTAAATTATGACCAACTAAATTGCTTAAGGATATTAATGGAGGTTCTTAAATAGTCTTTCATGTCAGGATTAATAATTTTATAAAAGTGATAGGACTTGTAGTCCCATAACTTCAAGGCCAATGACAAATCCCATTTGGGATTTTCTATTTCCTCATGATTATGTTTTAATAATATAAATAACTCATTATTTAAATTATACATCCATATTAAATACTAAACCAAAAAATATTTAGGTTCTGTTTTCTAAATGAGAAAAACACAAATCTTGGTTTTTATAATAAACACAGTCATATTAGGAAATAAACTATACACATTATACCAAAAATACCGATTATAATTTTATATGGTGAAACACTAATAGTCCATTGTAAATTAGGAAATTATTATGAATATCATTCATAATTGTAAACATACAAGAGGTATTTATAAACACATAATAACTACCCAAATTAGAAAGGGATTGGTATGATCTAATCCACTATATATCTGTTATATTAGTAAATTTATCCTTGAAATATATATTAATAATGAGATAAGGATAATGGAAATCTCATATATTTTATCAATCTTTTTCAATTCTTGGTCCGAATAAATATTTTATAATTATTTCACATGTAATTATCTTGGAATATACTAGAACTTAGTAAAAACTCAATTGATGTCCATGCTAACAGAATTTATCATATGTTATGATACATTCTATGTTGGTTAATAAAATTCCTCCACATTATTATATATATACCTAGATACCTTCTATTAATAAAAACTAACATATGATTTTCAATAGGTATCAAAGTATGAATCCTCACAAGTAAGTAACCTATTTGACAAACTCAAGTGGGATAATCCATAGCCAATGTTCACATAAGTAACACCAATGACATGTATATAAAAAACCATGTGGTGTACTTTTTGAAGGTCAATCAAATTACAAGTTCACCAAAATATACATCCTGAGTGATTATTTGTATCTATATACATATGTTCCTACTCATAATGACCACAAAATATTAATATAAACCAATAAAATGATCATAAATCATTGATAACATGGTAACACATATATTCAAAGTTGTTTTTTGTCATATCATTTCTCAAATTATATGTGAATAAGACCAATGAATGAAAGGGTATTTTAATTAACATACATTAAATAATGCAACATGTCCCTCAGAAAGCAATTGATGGTGTTATATAAAGTGGAATCGCCTAGTGGGAAAATGATCATTAATGATTCTGTCATATTATATGGATCATCTTCCAATTGTGAAATATCTAAATGTCATAACAAATGAATTTTTTCCATCAAATGTTATCATAAAAAATAATGGAACATAGAGGGGATATTTTATGGGTAAAATTTATAATTAATTTTATCAGATCTAGAAAACAATACAATATATTAGGTTATTTATTTATTCAAGATGTTGATGCTTCAAAACCCTTTTTTATGTTACCTTTGTTGCGTAGGGCGGATCCAAAGTAGATCCCCTCTATTGGTGATCAAGATGTGCTCCTTTTATATCCAAACAACACCGATGGAATGTTGGTTGTTAGGACAAGATATCATCTATCTTGATCAGTTATATTTCCTTCATTCTATAAGGAATATGTTCTTCCTGAGACGATGAGAGGAGAAGGAGTCATGAGATAAATATATAATGTGAAATGATTCTCAATTCTTGATTAACACTACATAATTGGAATATAAATATATTTATAGAGTTATGATTTAGGTTAAAATATTATTTAATTATACAATGGCACAAAAATAATATTATAAACCTTATCTAACCCCAATCGAAATATTATTATTATTATTATTATTATTGTCTTGAATGTACTAACCGGAGAAATGATAAATATTATTTTATCATCTTATAAATTAATATTTATCACTATACATGATCTTAGTCCACTCATCCTCCTAATCATTAATCCAATACCTGAATAAATATTTATTAATTATTTATTCATAAATAAATATTTTATTTATAGTCTAGAAAATAAATACTTATTAAATATTAAATAATGAATACAAGTATTTTAATCAAAACCTGGTAAAAAAATATTTATTAAATATCGACATAATTAAATAAATTATTTCTTAATGAATAATTATTTATTTATTACCTTCTGAATATATGGGATTAATAAATACTAAATAAAATTATTACTCGGTTTTTAGAATAATACATATTTAAATAATTATACTCAAATAGAATTTTACTATTCTCGATGGAAAAACTTTGGTTATGACCCTCTATGATTCATTCCTGTAGGCATTATGTGGACATTCCAAAAGTCAAGGATTTCTATCTAGAAATGTGTCAAGGAACCAAATAGAAAGAAGTTAATGTTGCAACGTCAATAACCAAACATGAACACTTACGATTTAATATAGTCTATTTGGTGTAATATCACATCAAGTAGGTTTCACATGCGTGTCATCAACCAATTTTCATGATACATCTTTCGTTGAATATTTGAAATAAAATTGTCATTAAACAATGGATATGGAATTTAATGTTATGGTTAAATTTCAATAAAAGGGCCAAGATATCAAATTTCATTAATATGAAAGGAAAAAATTCTATTAATAAATTATTAATTAATAACATGGAATTCATGATGCACCCAGCATAGCCAACTTCTGGTGAACATATGGAATCATGGTTTTGGTAAGTAAATATAAGTGTGTGAGTCCTGAAATGAATTAATAATAATATTAAAGTATAAGGACCATTAAATAGGCTCATATATATAAATATATGATGACACAAATACATGCTTAATTCTTATATCTGGGTCTATTTTCAAAATATCCCTTCATTGATATTATTATGTTAGAAATTTATATCAAGAAGTATTATTTGATTATGAGTACTCACTCCAGACAGTATACATTATATTTTTCTCATCATATTATGTCATCTAACCATAGAAATATATAAAAAATATCATCATGACATTTCAAGGTTCTCATAATAGTTGGGACGTATTATAACCTTATCAATCTAACAGATACTCTAAGACACTATTCAATTAAATTCATACAATATAGTGAACAATATATAAAAATAAGTCTTATGAATATTCTAATCATTGAATATATATGTAATCCAAAGTAAAATTAGTTTATTTTATAACACTAACTCTGATAGTCTCTCACGTGGACTAGATTCAAAAACAAATGAATTTCATTCCTCTATACCTCACATGTTGATCATGTTTCTTCTATGTCAAGGATTTACTCAAGTGGTCTTCTATGCTATCTTTAATGGATATTCCTTGCACTATAGCTTTACCTCTTTTGAAAAAATACATCAATAGATGATGCTTCTGAATTATGTATTTCCTCCACAAATGTGACCTTGGCTCCATTGCATGGGCCACCACTATAGTATTATTAGAGTAGAGTGTGATGGGATCATTATTTTTAGGTTCCAAATTATACTCATGGATGATTTTTGATACATAATCTTATTCTTTAGTTTTCTATGAAGACATAATATAGTTGGACTCTAATTTATAATATGTGACCATAGCTTGCTTTATAGTATTCCAACTCAAAGAGCCTCTATGGAGAGTGAATATTTATCCCATATGAGATTTTAGATAATCTTGATCTATTTGGAAATAAGTATATACATTCCCTTGGATGACTAGTTCTTTATCTACTATATTGATCAAAAACATATCCATAGTATGCCTCACATTCTAAAGGATAGTCTTGGATTTCATACAATAGTATCCACCTTGGTAATATTGATACCATAATATTGTATATAAGGCCTAGCTGACATCTACCCTAGTACATAATATATCTACCATGACCATCCCAATCACTAACATATATATAATCCATGTTAACCTACGACCTTCCTCATGTTTCTAAGGACTTTTTTTATTATAAATATTAATGTAATGTGACTTTGTAAATAATCCATTATAGGATTCTTACATATTGAATCTCTTCAGTATTATGTTAATATATGAACCTTAAATTAGACTAAGAAACCTCTTGGATCTATCTTGATAGATTTTAATAATAAGAATATATGTTTTTTCACCTATTCCTTCATGGAGAATCATTAATTTAACCAAAATTTTACAATCTATAAAACTATAATCTCATTTAAAATAAGTAGTATGCCCTCAATATAAAATATTATGAAAACAAATGAACTCCCACTAAAATACTTATTGACACATTGATCATATTGTTTTATGAATCTGAATTTTTTAATGAATTTATTAAACCAGATGTTCCAGGAAATTTATGGTTTCTTCAATCCAAATATAGTTTCGTGCAATATTCAATCCTTTTTCCCCCTTTGGAGTCTCAGTCCCATTAATTTTCATTATAGATAAATCTTTTTGAATGATCCCATTAAGGAAGGATATTTTGACATCCATTTTCCAAATATCATAGTCATGGGAAGATATAATGGAAATTATAATTCTAATGGATTTCTACACAAAAAATGGGAAGAATTCAATATAGTTTATTCCTTAATGATGTTTGAACACATTTGCAACTAGTAATTTCATATAAGCATAAAATTTACCATATATGTCCATTTTATTTGTGAATTCCCATTTAAAACCAATGATATTCACATCCATAAAAGTATTTACAAAAATCTAGTCATGGTTTTGGTATAAGGAATTCATTTTAGAGTTTATGTATTCTTTTCACTAGGAAAAATTTGTTCAACTAACTACATCCTTATAGGTTAAAAGATCGTTATTATCAACTAATAACGAGTCACCACCTTTTTTGACTATAAAATAATATCATTATAGTTATATAAAATCTATTATAATCCTACATTATACCTGTGTATCTAGATCTTCTTTTTCCACAAAGAATTATAGAGTCCATTCATGTTATAACTCTTGTGTACATTGAGTTGGGACATGGAAAATGTCTATGTCGCTCTAATTTTACCTTTTAGAGATGTTCTCCCTCTCAAGGAATATAGTGTGTCTTCCCACTATTAAATTTTTTTATAAAGGTTTCAATAATTAATATCCCTTCATTTAATTGGTTTTCTTATAATGTTACACTTTTAGTCTCTTGGTGAATGTTTATTTCCAAAATAGGCCTTAATAAATGGTTCAAATCCCCACACATGTTTGTATAGAAAAGCATCTTTCATTCCACTCTAAAATTAGAATGTAAAAACATCTTCTTCTTTAGTTAGAACAAGGTTTATTTTTCATATTGTTGTATATAGAACATATCCCCCAAAAGGATAATGGAAGAATCATATGATAGGAGTTCCCAATGCAATGAACATGCTAGTTTCTATGATTCCTAATGATAATGGAATAGTTATGCTAGGTCATCCTGGTCCTGCAGGTTCATCTTAATTATAAAATAATGAGGAATGTCCTATTGTGAAATCTTCATGTGAAATTCAGGGAGCGGTTATTGAAGAAACTAATAGGCAACCTCAATTCATCGGGTGTGGCTTCATACAGTCCAGTTATTCTAAGTCAACAGACCAGATGTCTCTGGATTTTGATATTGTCTTGGGTACACAACATAATACACACCTGGTGTAAGTGGGCATATACAGGTAAGAGAATCTCAAATGGTGGATGATGGAGGAATTTTATATTTGATTTGGTCCACATTTACCTTGTATAAAAGTTTTGATGTCCTTCTAGAGGCTGATTTGAGTTCTGATTCTATTTTCCTAGGTGAGGGAGATGGTATCAGTGCAAAGACACCCAAAGGGTTTGAACATGGCCACTCGACAGATGAAGAGTAAAGTCAAAAAAGTAATAAGAGTTTTTGGAAGAGGAAGGGGATGAAGGATTACTCCTCTCTACCCCCTCCTTTGGAGACAAAATTTTTTAAAAAGATGAGGGACAAGAATATGGACATGGAGACGCTGAGTTCTCACAGGGCAGGGGAAGAAGGTTATCAATCCATGGATCTCCTTTTATGTTACAAATAAGAAGTGATAGATCAGGTCTTATTGCTCAATGCAAATGAGGAGTGGGCTACAAAGATTATGGGAATATTTCTACATGCGTCTCTGATGAGGAACAATTTTCATGGATTCACAGACAAGAATCAATCCTGGTGTGGGGTTTCAATTGAGGGAAAACCAGCATTGAAGAGTACATTTAGACCAGAGACTAGCTTACTTCTGAGCTTGATAAGTAGATGTCGGATGTAACAGATTTACAGGTTTCAAATTTATCGTGGAAATTATATAGGGTAATGGATTTGGGTAATATAATGTTTCTCTTTAATGATCATGTTTAAGTTGGTGGCTTCGATCGGTTGGTTTGAGAGAATTTTTTGTGTAAGCTGTGATGGTCTTTGGATCTTTTTTTGTTTCCCTATTTTAGGATGTTTGATGCTTGTTTCTAGTACTCTACTTAGACCAGCTCTGGAAGGGGATCGGAGCATATAGAATTCACCAGTACAGGTCCTTTGGTTTTGGATGCTCAAGAGGGTATGGCTTTGCAATTGGTTCTGTGCTCGTGCAATTCTGCACGGGATTGCTTACATAAGGGCCCTACGTTTTTTAAGGCTCGTCTTCATGGCACATTTTCTGGGGTGGGGCAGGTATGGTAGTTTCCTTTGGTTTTGCTTTATCTTCTTGTGTTGAAATGTTATTGTCCAGACAGCTTTTATGGTTTCTCACTTTTCCTTATATGTCTTTTGATAATAAAAAAAAATAATTTTCAGTTAGTAGGGATAGAATGAAAAACCTCCATAAATAATTAATGATCTATTATAAACATTTTAACCTCCATGATTGGTGCGAGGTTTCTTAATCTTCATTCCAATCTACTTACCAACTTCATTCTTTTTTCATTCAATTTATTAAAAGAATTTATCTTATACTTCATCGAGTATATATATCCATATCTACTGAAATCATCATTTAATATTTTGAATATTGAGTGCCCTCCCATATCATTTAATGGGAATGGAATAAAAATTTCATTATCAACTAATTCAAGAAACTCATTTTCCCTTTAAACTTTTAAAATAAATAGTTATTTGGCAATTTTTCCTTATAGACATTTGTTTCGTACACCAAGTGGTTTTAGTTTAAAGGGATCTCTATATACATCTTCATATAATTTTTAATATTCCTTTTTTACATGACATAGTTAGTGATTATATAGTTGGATTTGGCATGAGTCATGCCAAGTTTTTTCATAATGTATTACCATTACATGGATTTTGTAATCTAATATATGAATACCATTACTTAAATATGTATTACCATAATAAATTTTATCTTTATTAAAGAAGAAAATGATATTCCTAAATATGAAAATAAATCCTTTTGTATCATGTTTTGATAAATAAATAATTTTTTTAATAGATTTTACATAATAAAAATATCTTAAAACTAGGATCATTTTTTTGGAAATGTAAGGTGGTAGTTCCCAACAACCATGATAGTATTTCGGTCTTTATTGAATACCGGTAGATCTACCTCCCCTTGTAAAATATTCTACAATCTACTTGGTTCCTATATTTGATTATATATATATATATATTTGTGTGTGTGTGCTTGTGTGTGATAGATCCACATGTTGTGTCGAATACTGAATTTTTAGAAATAGGTAGATTGCACTCAATAAAAAATACATCTGAAGCTTCCCCTTTCTTCTTTGAATGGGTGTTATTTTCTTCCAGTCACCATTTTTTCTACATGAAAACTAGAAAAAATCATATTACCTTTATTTCACCTTGATCTTTATCTTATTGAAAGCGAATTGTGAGGAATCTTTGGACTTAGAGTTTTGTTTCTTATCCTTTCTTTTTATTTACCATAAGGAAAAAAATTAGGCTTTGTATCCTTGCCAACTTGGAGAAGATATTTGAGAAGATATAGAAGTTACTTATTTAAGATGTTCATATTGATGTTAATAAATAATATATAGAATCTATAAGTAATTTATGAAAGAATAATATTATTTCATAGTAATTTAGGTTGATTAAACCCAAGAACATTTAGACACTCAATGTTTCAAATGATTTTGGATTTTTGAGGCCTAGTTTGAGCTCATTATCTAGGATTACTCTAAATGAGATCCTTTGATATCTCAAACTGCTAATATCTAGCTCTCTCTAGATATACACCCTAGAGAATTTGGATCATTCTAAAATCATACATGTCTTCCTCTACTTTACGAGTTTAGTAAAAATTGATTAAATCCCTAAATATTTAATGTCAACCATTTCACTCAAGTGTTTATCATAGATAGTGAACACATCATCACATGACTCATTTAAGTGAACATTAATCCTTGTCAATTCTAGCATGTAAGATTTCAATTCGTGGAGAAACTAACCCTATAGATGTTTGAACCATTCCTAAAAGTTACTTCCAATAAAGAGATAGTCTTTCTCCAATATGGGATTTAGGGATAATGTGGTAGATGAACTATCCATTATTCTATAAATATTATGAAAATATTATTAGTAAATTAATTTATTATAAATTATGTGTGACATAATAATATTTTTAATTTTAATGTATTGTTATTCTATTAAGTCTCAACAACACTTTCCATTGGACTAAAAATTTATAGCTTTTAAGATTAGTGAAAGAGTCATTTAAAGGTATGAAAAATATTTATTTGAGTAATAAATCAGGTGTAATCACAACATTACAATATTAGAATTTCATTTCCAATAAAAATATTAGATTAGTTGACTAGAATAAAACAACAGGGCCAAAATTATAAGATCTTTACATTTAATTTATAATGAATTTATAAGAAGATATAGAATTAAATCAATGTATAATTGTAACTTAATTGATGATATGATGGATTTGATCTCATCAATAATCATTTCACTATAGGATTCAAGTGAAAAATCGCTCTAGAGGTGATGCACATGTGAACCACAATCTCTGAAGAATGTTGTAGAAAAGTCTTGTGGTAGCATGTCTAATCAACATCTCTTATTTTTTTATGGTTGACCTTAGTAGAGTCTCCTACATAGTGAAATAAATATTGTTTATCTTTCATTATCATGAAATATGGGGGGAGGTAATAACAATAGATATCTTGGTATCTCTATAAAGATAGAAAGGGTCTTACCCTATCCATTATGCACACAAAATATTAGACATGATAGGTGATATATCAAAATATGGAAAGTGATATATCTATATATAAAATATTATAAAATATTATATTTTTTATGGAAGGTTTATGATAGTAAAATTTCACACAAAACCCTTTTCATATTTATAATTATTAATTGACCCTATGTCTAGTAGTAATATTATTATTAATTACTTAACATATGAAAAGGGTATCAGAATATATAAATTAATACAATTTATATTATTTCCAATCGAACCATTAAGCTTGGTCCAATTTCTGTCATCTATATTTTTCGATCATCAAATAGTGAATATTTAATAAATAAATGTCACTGAATTATTCTATGATAAATATAATAAACACTGTATTTTATAAAATTT
Organism: Viscum album; assembly: GCA_963277665.1. NCBI lineage: Eukaryota > Viridiplantae > Streptophyta > Magnoliopsida > Santalales > Viscaceae > Viscum > Viscum album. The sequence continues at coordinate 1,494,325,525 of OY728135.1, read as the reverse complement.
AAAAAAAATTATTATTATTATTTAACTGAATTATTATTTTGAATAACTTCTGATTATATATTTATGGTATACCAGACCTAAATAAATATTATTTATTATAACGTGTTAAATCAAATAATCAAATTGAATTAATATTTTTGATACACAATGTGTGTGACCCTCTAGGCCTCTTTCTTACTGGAATTAGAACTAAACACCAAAAGTCCAAGGTTAGAATATTGAATCAATACAAGGAAACCATATAGAAAGCAATTAACATCATAACAACGCCCAATCTTCTACAAATATTTACCGTATAATATAATCCAATTATCACGATATCTCAAATTAAGAAACTTGCATGTTGGTGTCATCAACCTATATGCCTGATTTCAATTTATTTGAATTCTTAAAATTGAAATTTCCCATTGAACACCATGTCTATTGATTTATGAAAGTAGTTTCATTCCATTAATGTTCTGGAGATATCATCTTTCGTAAAAGAGATAATTCAATTATCGCCATAACAACTAATGCAATATCACATGTGATGTACCCAATGTATCATGCCTCGACAGGATCATATTTCATCAGGGTTTTAATCAATACAACAAACCATATGATTCATGATATTCATTAATGATAATATTAAATGATAAGGATCAATACACACATCTTTAGATAATAGCATCCACTAACACTTAAAAATGTTGAAACGAGTATATTGTCATAAACTCCATCTTGGATATTACTATGGGTGAACACCATGAGATGGTGTCTCAATGTCGTATGATCCTCCTACAACTAATATCACGTATTTTTTGTGTCTTGTCATAAAATATGAATCATTATAAAATATTATTAAAGAATAATGTTATAGATTCTCTAGGTTCTCTTTATAGCAGGGAACTGCTATAACCATTCAGTGCATCTTATATTTATAGGAAATTATCAAATGGAATTTTATTTCATATGAAAAATAATTACATTTTATTAAAATTACATTAATAATGGAAAAAATGAAATTAGTTACTATAAAAGTCTGTTCTAGGGAACTGACTCCAACAGATACCCACTTGTACTAGATCGAACTGACAATAGCATTTAGTTTATCAGCTCTCACATGATACTCATGATTCTGTTGAGATAAATCCTTCCTTAATAGGCCTTCCATTTTTCCTCCATGGATACTTTTCTGACTACAACATCAAATCATTCATAAAAATCATTCGAGAGATGAAACATATAATGTATATGAAAATTCCTTTGGTGTGAAATTGGATCCATAGAGAGATCCATCACTATAGAGTTATCATAATTAACTATAAAATGGTATTTACATTTAGGTACCACATGAAGCACCTGAAAAAAATCATGAATACATACTGCTTTTTTTTCTACATCATAAGACACAACATACTTAAACTCTGCTGTAGAATATTCAGAAACTAGATTCTTTTGAATATTTTATCTCATAGATCCTATATTGAGACAAAATATATATATTTATTGTGGATTCATATCATTCTCATTTTTTTAAAATCCAATATCTACATAACCCCTGATGACTATCTCTTCATCTCCTCTATACAACACAAACATAACATTAGTTCACCTCATATACTTAAGGATAGTCTCAATAGAAGTCCAATGTTGTTCATCATGATCATCTTGATATCTTCCCACCATGATCAAATAATATACAATATCAGGACTCATAAAAAATTAATACCTAATAGATCTGTTTATAAAATTTTATGGACCTTAATTATTCTCCCTCTTTCCTCTTGTGTATGTGGACACATTTTTGGTGAAAATTGTAATTTTTCCTAAAAATATTGGGCCTCATGGTTTGGTCGCATGTTTGGACAAACCCTTCACTGAAAATGCTCCCAATGATATCCCTTCACTACATAGAGGTGCACCCCACACAGTTAGTGTGAACTGTTTTACAAACCATGCACAAACAATGTCCTATGATCTATTAAAAACTAAAGAGGCCCTAGCACAGGTGTGTGCCGCCTTTCACATGGTTTGCTTAAACCTTGTGGGCTCTGGGGCCCACTGCATAGGCTTTGCATGATTTGGGAAACTATGGGTCCTATCTAGAATAGTTTCTCATAGCCATGCACCCTTCTGTGTTTCCCCAAAAAAGGTTGGTTTTGAGATCCAAACCCCCCCTGAAACACTTGTGATCTCATTGGGCACTAACATTATACTAGAAAAAAGCATTTACAATGAAAATAAAAAGATTTTTTGCTTGTGTGAAATCCGAAGATCTTAAAATCATGAACATTCATTTTATTAAGGCGTCATTTATATATTTCCCCAGTTTATTTTAAAGGAAAAAAATTCTTTTAAATATTATAAAATATTAAATTTTAAACGTGTTATTTCAAAATGAAATGTTTATTTTCTTAAAAAAGGATCTCCTAATCAATTAAAGGTATTTTTATCTATAACAATATCCTTTTATGTTTCTTATAATTTAATGGGGATATGAACCAATGTTAATTTATTAATTCTTTTTATGGATGGTTTATTATTATGATAACAAAATTTTGATGAACCCTTTATCCTTTCCTTGGGTTATGATTTAATGATATGTTGAATTTTTTATAATCTTTTGGCGCACATATGTATTGATATCATTATATGATTGGAAGGGATGGAATTATATAGCCCTCAAATTCATTGGGAAAAGATAGATGATTCATTAGATAATAAAGATTGGAATGGTGAGTGAACATATTTTATTAATATACATTGTCTAATAAGATAGTCTTGGGAGTGAACCTTTATTAAGGAAATTATAGAATATTGAATGAACCCAATCGTCTATTATACTGTTGGAAGTGAACCTTGAATTTTTAAATTATTTTCTATGATTATGTGTATACCAAAATGTTATGTATTATGATTATAATATATTCTCATGGATCATGAATGATTATTGATTATTCCACACTCTTATGTTTTGTTCTATTGATTGATAAAATTCTATGTAAAGTTTGATGATTATGATATATGAATTTATGGGTATGATTTTTGGTTATTAAGATCATCTTATCAATCTGTTGTGATTATATTATGATTATTAATGGATATCTCATGTGTTTTTGCTTACTGGTCATCTTAGGACACCGTTTATTTGGTTTCCCCTCCCCATTTTATGAAGAATGATTTTAAGTATGATATTTCAAAGAATGGTGCGTGTCATGAATAACTAAATGGGAAATGATGTGGATATTTTATATATCAGTTGTCTATGTATCCATGTCTACATTAAAAATATTTAATGTTGTTCCAAGTATTATATTAATATATAAATAATATATCTCAAATAATATGTAGTATTTATTGATGGAAATTTTGGGTCACAATTGTTATTTCAAAAAATACATCAAATAGTTTTCATCAGATACACTATTAAATATGTTTCTATATATTCAATAACATGAATTTTATTAAAACCTTTATCTACAATGAAATTTGTTTTTATGGTAACTTTATCATCCATGTTAGTATTTTTGTTAAATACCCACTTGCACCAAATGGGTTTTACACCTTTAGGTTGATCACTTAGGTTCCAAACGCAGTTACAGAACTTGGATTATATTTAATATTCCAATACATTTACCAGGTTATTTTTTTTAAACTCATGATGACCCCATTTTAATATTTTTGATCATATTTAATGATCGTTACATCACCTTAATCAGAAATGTGAAATATATATCTCTCATGTTATTAGTGAAATATACCAAAACATCTTGTTTCTTGTGTATACTAGGTCACAGAAGTTTCTATAACCCTTTGGGTTTATGACTTATTCATATTATGAATAAGGTCAACTTTTTAGTCATTAGCATTGTAAATTTGAAATTTACTCCTACTTATTCTCTTGGAAATAAATTCATTTTCTCAAAAAGAATCATGTCAAACAATAATCACTTTCTGATCTGATGAATTATAGATATAATTACATGATGTATCATAGGTATAACTAATAATTTTACATTTATCTTATTTGGGTTCATTCTTACATGAGGTAATACATCTCACATATTCCTCACATCTTTAAATCCTTATAAAATACAAATAATTTTTGTTCTCGATCTACATCTCATGTGGTGACTACTGTAAAATATTTGATTGAACATAATTTAGTGTAAATGTAGTAGTTTCTAGAGATTAAACCTAAAATGAAATAAGAATTATTGCATGAATAATCATTGATTGAACCATATATAATGGTTATAAATTCATACTTTTTATACACCAATTAATTATATTGTACGTAGTGGATTAAGTTATGATAATATACCATAATCTCAAATAAACTCATGAAATTATTAACACAAATATTATCCACCTTGATAAAATCAAATAGATATAGTATTTTTTACATATTGATTATGTAATGAAATTTTGAACACTTTAAATATTTCAAACGATTCATACATTTATTTTATAAGACACCCATACACATTCCTACTATAGTCATTAGTAACATTAATTAATTATTGAAATACACCTTGAGCTACTTTACTTATAGGGCCACATACATCAACATGTACAGGTTCTAATAAATCATTACCATAGATACCTTTACCCTAAAATGTAAATTATTTAATTTTTATTAATAAAAAAGAATAATATATATATAATTATTTATAATAATTATAGTCTAGAAATCCAACATTATAGAGTCATTGGATGCGGTTCCTATTTATATTCCCGAGAAAACAATGTCAAAGATAAGTGGAATTAAAATCATTTATTTTGATCATATTATTGTTCAAACTATATATATTATTGTAAAGATCCAAAATATATAGGCTATTAGAAATGATATATGCATCATAAAACATTTCATTCATATAAATAAGAAAAAAAAATTCGTTAATACAAAAAAATATAAATCACTATCTAAGAAATATACAGAAATAAAATTTCTATTCATTTATGGTACATTATAAAAATATTTTTGATATATTTAGAATATAATAAGTAGACTAAAATTAATTTTTCCTATAGATTATTCAATAAATTATACTCCATTCACAACTTTGAAGATCACATCTTAATTAATCAATTTCTTATGATCATTGATATGTTATGCATTACTAAAAATATGTGATGTTCACTTGGTAACTAATACCCATGATTCAAAGTTAGATAAATTTAAATTTTTATGTTATTTTTCATCAATATTGTGATTTTGTTTATTTTCTATTAGTAATTAAAAAAAGTTAAATGACTTCAAGTCATGGTATACCTAATTACGTTAGGAATATATAATCAATAATAAAAAAACTTCTTATGGAATATGCAGCCTTACAGTATTTTTCATAAACATATGTTAATTATTAAACAGTAGAATAAAATAAACTATATGTTTTGGTTTTATCTATAATATATAATTTCAAACTTGTTCAAGAAAAATTTTCAAATAAGAAACCATATTAATGAAATTATTATCATTAAAATTTTCCTTCTCAAGGACTAATCTCAATGGAAAATTTAAATTTGTGTTCAACTCCAAGAATATCTGCAAAAAATGTGGGTTTTTATTTGTATTGAGTATTTCATTATTCTACATGGTCTATTATTTAGTATACTTCCATTAAATTTATATCCTTCATACTTATATATTTAATAGTCTAAGATTAATGTTTCTATGTGCCTAAACTTTATAATATATTCACTTAATCCATGTGTGTTTATAAAAATATATCGTGTTAATTGTATAAAATATAAATGTTTTATTTTTTATTGAAAAACCTCTTAAGTAGTTAATCTCATGGACATTCACAACACCTTGCCTTTAGGAAATAATCTGATTGAGTTACCTGGTAATGGGTCACCCATCATTCAAATTAGGATAAATATTACCCTTTTCACCTAAAACAATTTACATTATTAATGATAGTCTAAGATAAAACAATAAAATCGATTGATCAAGGTATTAATTAATGTGATTCTTATTATAATTCACCTAACACTTATAGTTTATGAATCATTTTATTATTTGTATCACTATTAACATTTTATTAATCACATATACACCCTTTTTGATAATATCCATAATAATTCAATAATCTGAATCATATACCTACATTATACATATTATTAAAAATAATTACTTAATTTATCTCCTTTTCCCTTGAATATCATATAATGTTTAATACATAGTCACATAACATTGAATAATTATTTGTTTCTACTATGATTTATGTAAGATTTAATATCTTTCATGTTTAAGGAGTGTATTGTTTATATCATAGATCTTTCGATATTTCACATAGGGGATCAAAAAACACAATACAAAGAATTACCCTTAAAGTGACTATTCATATAATAGAAACTTTTACTAAATTTTTCATGTGAGTATTAAAAGAATTTTACAAAATGAGATTATATCATAATAATATTTGATTATATAAAATTTAGTTATGAATTTTTTTATCGAACCATGAACTCATAAATATGAAGGGTTTTATGTAAATTAATGACCACTAATACACAATGTTTATAATAATAAAACATGAACACGAACAAGATAACTAAATGAAAAAATATGTTTTAAATAGGTTTGAAATATTTAGATAAAACTTGAATTGAGGAATTCATGCCTCCTTTGGAATCGAATGATAATGATAATCACTAATGTCTTAGTTGGTATATATTCCTATCCATATGATGAAAGACACTCCTATATGGTAGATTATATAAAAATTAAAGTGGAATAAACTACATAAGCTCTTGAAAGTGGAAAAAATGGGATTTGTCTTGGATGAGGAGCAGTAGAGATCACCAAGAACCATATTTTATTTCTATACAGTTAAATGAATATTACACCCATACTACTTGAAATTTATATGAATAGGGGAATTAAATAGCCTTTTAGGAATTTATATTAATATAAAAATAACAAGAGGATATAAATAGCCTCCAATTCCCATTTAAAGCATTAAATAGCCTCCAAAAATGGTTTAAACCTCAAACCACCTTAGAAATTTTATTACTGACCCACAAATTAGTTAAGGATATTAATGGATGTTCTTAAATAGTCTTTCATGGTGGGATTAATATTTTTATACAAGTGATGGGACTTTTAATCCCATCACTTCAAGGACAATGACAAATCCCATTTGGGATTTTCAATTTCCTCATGATTAAGTTTTAATAATATAAATAACTCATTATTTAAATTATAAATCCATATTAAATATCAAAAGAAAAATATTTAATTAAGTATTCCAAATGAGAAAAACAGAAATCCATTTTTTATAATAAACACAATCATATTAGGACATGAACTAAACACATTAAACCAAAAATACCAATTTAAATTTTATAATGTGCAACCCCAATGGTCCATTGTAAAGTATTAAATAATTATGAATATTATTCATAATTATACATATACTGAGGTATTTATAAACACATAACAACTACATGAATTAGAAAGGGATTGGTGTGATCTAATCCACCATATATCAATTATATTAGAAACTTTATCCGTGAAATCTATATTGAAAATGAGATAATGATAATTGAAATATCATATAGCTTATCAATATTTCTTAATTATTGTGTTGAATAAATATTTAATAATTATATCACATGTAATTATATTGGCATATGAAATAACTTAGTAAAAACTCAATTGCGGTCCATGCTAACAGAATTTATCATATGTTATGATACATTATATTTTGGTTAATAAAATACCTCCACATTATTATAGATATACTAGTTACCTTCTATTAATAACAATTATCATATGATTTTTGATTGGCATCAAAGTATAAAACCTAAAATGAATGTAACCTCTTTGACAAACTCAAGATGGAGCATCCATATCCAATGTTCACTTAAGTAACATCAATGAAATATACAAAAAGATCTCGTGGTTTACATTATGATGGTCAATCCAATTACAAGTTCACCAAAATATATATCCTGAGTGATTATTTGTATCTCTATATATGTGGTCCTACTCATATTGATCACAAAATATTATCATAACCCAAAATAATGATAATTAATCATTGTTAACGTGGAAACACATGTAATCGAATGTGTTTGTAGTCATATAATATCTAAAATTATATGAGAATAACTCAAATCAATGAAAAGGTATTATAATTAACATACATTAAATAATTCCCCATTTCCCTCAGAAAAAATTGATGGTTTTATATACATTGGAAGTGCATACTGGGAGAATGACCAGTAATGTTTCTGTCACATTATATGGATCATATTCCAATTGTGGAAGATATAAATTTTATTACAAATGAATTTCTTCCATAAAATGTTTTCATAGAAAAGCAGGGAACCAGGAGGGGATATTTTATGTGTATATTTTATAATTAATTTTATCAGATATAGAATAGAATACTAGATATTAGGATATTTTTTTGTTGAAGATGTTGATGCTCCAAAAACCCTTTTTAGGTTACCTCTGTTGCGTAGGGAGGATCAAAAGTAGATCCCCTCTAGTGGTGATCCTCATGTGGTCCTTTGATATCCAAGATCACCAATGTGTTAAGGAACCAAATAGAAAGAAGTTAATATTGCAACGTAAATAACCAAACATGAATACTAACTATATATAATAGTCTATTTGGTGTAATATCTCATCAAGCAAGTTTTATACATGTGTCGTCAACCTATTTTAATGATAAGTCTTTCTTTGAATATTTGGAATAAAATTGTTATTAAACAATGGATAGGGAATTTACTGTGATGGTTAAATTTCAATCAAAGGGCTGAGATATCAAATTCGATTCATATGAAAGGAAAAAAAATTACATTATTAACTTGTTAATTAATAACATGGAATTGCTGATGCACCCAGCATACCCCACTTCCGGTGAACATATGGAATCCTAGTTTTGGTTAGTAAATATAAGTGTATAAGTCATGAAATAAATTAATAATAATATTAATGTATAATGATGATTAAATAGGATTGTATATAGGAATATATAATGACACATTAACATTCCTAATTCCAATATCTGGGTCTATTTAAAAAATATTCCATCTTGGATATTACTATGTTAGAAATTTATATCAAGAAGTATCATTTGATTATGAGTACTCACAACTGATAGTATACATTATACATTTCTCATCATAGTATGTTATCTTACCATAGAACTATATTAAAAATATCATCCTGACATTTCAAGGTTCCCATAATAGTGTGGAACTACTATGACCTTATTAATCTAACAGATACTCTTGGACATTATTCTATTAATGTCATAAAAAATAGTGAACAATATGTAAAAAGAAGTCTTATGAGTATTCTAATCTTTGAATATTTATGTAATCCAAAGTAAAAATAGTTTTTTTAGAAAAATAACTCTAATAGACTCCCACTTGGACTAGATTCTAAAACTAATGGATTTCATTCCTCTATACCTTACATGATTATCATGTTTCTTCTGAGTTGAGGATTTATTCAAGGGGTCCTCTATGTTTTCTTACATGGATATTATTCTAACTGTAGCTTCAACTCTTTAGAAAAAATATATCAATAGATGATGCTTTAGAATGATGTATTTTTTCACTGATGTGACATTGGCTCCATTTAATGGGCCACCACTATAGTATTATCACAGTATAGTGTGATGGGATCTTTACATTAAGGTTCCAAATTATGCTCATGGATGATGTTTCATACATATACTTCTTCTTAAGTTTCCTAAGAATACATAAATTAGTTGGACTCTACTTTATAATATGTGACCATATCTTTCTTTATGATCTTCCAACTTAATGAGCCTCTATTGAGAGTGAATATTTATCCCATATTAGATTTTAGATCATCTTGATCTATTTAGAAATTAGAATCTACATTCCCTCAGATGACTAGTTCCTTGTCTAATCTATAGACCAAAAACATATCCTTAGTATGCCTCATATTCTAAAATAAAGTCTTGGCTTCCATCCAATGGTATTCACCTAGGTTATATTGATACCATCCTATTATAAATAAGGCATCACTGACATCTGACCTAGTAAATAATATATCTACCAAGACCAACTTAATCACTAACATATATGTAATTCATGTCAAGCTATGACTTTCCTCATGTTTCTAAGGATCTATTTTCTTATAAATATTAATGTAATGCGACTTTGTAAATGATCCATTCTAGGATTTTTACATATTGAATATCTTTAGTATTATGTCAATATATATACCATGAATTAGACTGGGAAACCTCTTGGATCCGTCTTTATGAATCTTATTCATAAAAATATATGTTGTTTCACCTATGTTTTCATGTATAATCGTTAATTTAACCCGGATATAACAAGCTATAAAACTATAATATCATTTGTAATAAGTAGTATGTCGTCAACATAAAATATTAATAAAATGAATCAACTCCCACTAAAATATTTATAGACACATGGGTCACATTTTTTTATGAAAAAAATTGTTTATGGATTTATTATACTAAATTTTCTAGGAAATTTAGGCTTTCTTCCTTCCAAATATAGTTCCTTGCAATATTCAAACCTTTTTGGCCTCCTTTAAGGTCACAATCCCATTAAATTTTTTTAAAGACAAATCAATTTGAAGGATCCTATTAAGGAAGGATATTTTGACATACATTTTCTAAATATCATAGTCATAGGAATATATAATTGAAATTATAATTATGATGGTTTTCAACACAAAAACTGGAGATAAGTTTTAATTATAGTTTTTTCCTTAAAACTATTTGATCACTTCTTCAACTATTTATTCCTTATAAGTACAAAATTGACCATCTATGTCCATTTTATTCATTAATTCCCATTTAAAACCAATGATATTTACATCTATAGAAGGATATACCAAAATCTAGACACCGTTTTGGTACAAGGAATACATTTTAGAATTTATGAATTCTTTTCACTTGGAATTTCTTTTCATCTTAATGCATCCTTTTAGGTTAACAGATCATTATTATCAACTAATAACAAGTCACCACCATTGTTGACTATAAAATAATATCATTGTAGTTATATAACCTCTATTATAATCCTAGATTGTACTTGTGTATCTAGAAATTTTTCCCACAAATAATTATAAAATCCATTCATGTGACAACTCTTGTGTACCGTGATTTTGGACTTGATCAATGTCTACGTCACTCCCATTATACCATTTGGAGATGTTCTTCCTCTCAAAGAATATAGTGTGTCTTCCCACTATAAATTGTTTTTATAATGGGTACTATAAGTAACATCCCCTCATTTCATTAGGTTTCTTATAATGTTACAATTTTTGTCTCTGGGTGAATGTTTATTTCCTAAAGAGGTCTTAATAAATGGTTCACAAACTTGTAGGACCCCGGGACACCCTGAGAGGGGAGGGGTGAATCAGGGTTGAAACTTTTTCTTCATTAAGTTGTGGATCTTGTTCCCACATTGGTAGGAACTACTTAAACCTGTATGATGGATATGATCAGCAATTAAACATTCACATGCAGAGACAGATGACACATCTATTTTTACTTGGTTCACCACTAAGGGCTACGTCCAAGGAGCATACGCCGACAGGTTGCTGGTCGTACCTAAATCCACTATGCTTCACTATCTGTAGATACAACTGTTCGGGCATAGTCACTCTGGCCCAGGATCACTGCCTTTACAAAGGTTCAGGGATAGCTCACTACTTCCCTTGGGTCACTCCCGTTGACTCCCCCAGGATCACTTCCGTTGAGTGAAGTCTCACTCAATTTATAGATGTGAAGGTCTCTTCAATAAATAGACATGAAGTTATGTGTCTCCTGTTCAGCATGAGACTTTTCTTGCATCAGAGTTCAGAGTCATGCACTTTTCTGTTCAATCCTCCTTTAGTGCAATGACTGAATGCACTAGATCCCATGTTCTTGTTTGCCTGAATCACAATCACTTGTGTGATTGCTCAATAATTGATGCTCTGTAAAAGTCCATATTTCATCCACTGATGAATACTCCTCTTGCCCCTGTCCACTGTGCGAACAACCATAGGAAAGGGTCTTCACAATGTACCCTACTTCGCACGGCTCCCAATTTTGGAAAGCTCAAGCAATTCTGAGTAGAGCCCCTGCCTTTTCGCGAATCTCAATCGCGAAGCACTCTCGTGATGCTCAAGCCTTCGCAATGCTTGGCTATCGTGAAGCTCCTGCCACTTCGCGAATCTCACTGAGCCAATGCGGGGTGAACTCTTTTCGCGGAGCTGGGAAAGTCGCCGCGAAGCTCCTACCGCTTCGCAATGCTCAATGAGCCAACGCGGGGTGCAACCATTTCGCGGAGCTAGGATAGCCGCCGCAAATCTCAACTTTCGCGAATCAAAACTACCTTCGTGAGTGACCTTTGCGAACTGAGAGAAATGGATTTTCGATGAGAGCACTCTCTCCTTCGCTCGAAGTGTTCGACCTCTATTTATAGGTGATTCCATTGACCCTCGTCCCTTCCACGCGAAGTCAACGCCACATCATCTCAAATCGCGACGCTCCAATGATTCCACCGGAATTCTATCCAAATCACGAAGCACCACAGCACTTTGCCGTTTGCAAAGCATGACGTAGTCATGATGAATCACCCTCAACATACCTTCACGCCTTCTCCGCAAAGCTCCCTCGTGAAGCCCTTCTTCGCTGCGATGCGCTTCAGCCTCTGTCGTTCGCGAAGCTTGACGTAATTGTGAAGCTTGACGTAATCGTGAAGACTCACCACCTCCATTATTCTGGTCTTCGCAAAATCCAGTCCATGCATCCCGTCTTCGTGAAACTCATGCCTTTTCCATATTAAATTATGATCTTCCTGAAAATCCACTTTTCACGATGCTCACCAACCTCCAAATTTTGGACCCCAAAAATTTGGCAAACACTGGAAAATGGCGCCACCTTGTATCTGCTCTTTTTGTACCGCCTCCAGATCATCCATTCCTCTGTCGATGTTTCTTGAATCAAACATAGATTGTTGACCAAAACTCTTGAACTCGACATGTCACCATGGAATATCCTTTGTCAATAAATTTTTATGTCGTTTGTTTTCTTTGTCGACAAGCACGATCACCTCAACAACACTTCTTCTTGGTGATCTGTATCCTTCGGAAACTCTTCTACTTGTATCACAAACTCCTCTATTGTGATATGTATTCTTTGAAGGTATAGCATTAGCATCATCAGATTCTATGACAATGTTATGTGCATGACTATCTCAGAATTCCAATCATTTCACATTTTCTTCTTCATCAACCGTCATAATATACTTCATGCAAAACATGTGATCTTATTCTTCAAGAAGTCTATTTCATGGTTCTCACCTCATTCTTCTTTAATCGACCTCAGATGGATCGCACCCCACATTCTTCATTGTTGTAAACAATGTATCACCTTCGACACATGTTCTTTAAACTTACGATTAGTACAACAATCGCTTGAGTCGATACTCCTCTACTTCATCAGAGTACATCATGATCTCCTTCATTGTGAGCTTCCATTCCTCAATTTTATTGGAGTACTTCTTGATCTATTTCATTTTGATATTCCATTGACAACTATTGACAAAAAATACAAACCTATACACAAGGTGGTTCCAACAAAACTTACACATGTTTGTATAGAAAAACAGGTTTCTTTCCAGTAAAAAATTGGAATGAAAAATCATCTTCTTCATTAGTTTGAACCTAGTTTAGTATTAATTTTGTTTTATATATCACATATCTACAAAAGGACAATGGAAGACCTGTATGACTCATTATTTATTGTACTATGTACGATAGGGTGAGGTTATTCTTTTCACTCACACCATTCCACTGAAATTTATAAAGAGTGAGTAGGGATGAAATGAAAAACCTCCATAAATAATCAATGAACTATTTTTAATATTTTAACCTCCATTTTTGGGTGGAGTTTCTTAATATTCATACCAATATACATACCAAATTCATTCTTGTTTTCATTGAATTTATTAAAAGAATTTAACTTATACTTCATCAATTATACATATCCATATCTAATAAAATCAACATTTAATGTTTTGATGTATGAGTACCCTCCCATATCATTGAATTGAAATGGAATAAAAACATCATTATAAACTAATTCAAGTCACTCAATTTCCCATTAATGTTTTAAAATAAACAGGTATTCGGTAATTATTTCTTATAGACATGTGTTCTATACACCATGTGGGTTTACTTTAAAGGGATCTATATATACATCTTCATATAATTTTTTTAATATTATTTTCTTACATGACATAGTTAGTGATTATATATTTGGATGTGGCATGTGTCATGTGAAATTTTTTCATTATGGATTACCGTTACATGGATTTTGTAATCTAACATATGAAGACCAATATTTGAATATGTGTTACCATAATAAATGTTATCATTATTAATGAAGAAAATATTATTCCTAAATATGAAACAAAATCCATTTGTATCATGTTTTGATAAATAAATAATTTTATTGGCAATAGATTTTACATAATAAAAATTACATAAAACCTAGATCATATTTTTTGGAAATGTAAGGTGGTAGTGCCCAATAGTGATGAAAATATTTCGGTCTCTGTTGATTACTGGTAGATCTACCTCTCCTTAAAAAATCATCAAGAATATACTTGGTTCTTATATTTGAATATATATACATGTGTGTGTGTGTGTGTTTGTTTGTGTTTGGGTGTGATAGATCCACATGTTGTATCTAATACCCAATTTTTAGAAATAGGTAGATTGCACTCAATAAAAAATGAATCTAAAGCTTCCCCTTGCTTCTTTGAATGGGTGTGATTTTTTTTCAGTCACCCTTTTTTCCAGATGAGAAGTAGAAATAACCATATTCAATTTATTTACCATTGATCTTTATCATATTGAAAGGGAATTGTGATGAATCCTTAGACTTAGAGTTTTTTTCCACTCCTTTCATTTTATTTACCATAAGGAAAAAATTGTTTTTTATGCTTTGTCTCCTTGTCAACATGGAGAATAAATTTGAGAAGATACAGAAGTTACTTATTTAAGTTGTTCATATTGATATTAATAAAGAATATATATGATCTATTAGTAATTTATGCATGAATAATATTATTGCATTTTATTTTAGGTATTTTAAACCCAAGAACATTTAGACACTCAATTTGAAAATGATTTTGACTTTTTTGAGGCCCACTTTGAGCTCCTTTTCTAAGATTACTCTAAATGAGAACCTTTGATATCTAAAACTGTTATTATCTAGCTCTCTCCAAATATACACTATGTATAATTTGGATCATTCTAAAATCATACATGTCATCATGTTACTTTATGAGTTCAGTTGACATGGATGAAATCACTAAAAATTTAATGTCAACCATTTCACTCATGTGTTTATCATTGACAGTGAACACATCATCACATGACTCATTTAAGTGAATATTAATCATTTTGAATTATCTCATGTAAGATTTTGGCTAATAAAAAAACAAACCCCATAGGTGTTTGAACCATTTCTAAAAGTTACTTCCCGTAAAGAGATGGTCTTTCTCCAATATAGGATTTAGGGATAATGTGGTTGATGAACTAGCCATTATTCAGAAAATATGATGAAAATATTATTAGTAAATTACTTTATTATAATTTATGTGTGACATAATAAAAATTTTAATTTTTATGTCCCGTTAATCTATCAATACCCAACAACCATTTCCATTGGACTAGAAATTTAATGGCCTTAAGTATAAGGCCCCAGCCTTAAACCTTACTTAATCTTGAGTTATTACAAGATTACACATTAAGGATCTTTTCGGGTTTATATTTTTAGAGAATTAGATCATAAAACATGCATTACATTCCACATATAAACAAAGTAGTTACATAAAGATAGTATTCTTCATTCCCATCAATGGAAACACATTTAAAATAAAACATGGATTATTTCTTGACACTTCCTTGACACTATCATCATATCATGTACCTTTCCCTTGACCTGTGAAAAACATTTCAAAAAAACTTGGGATGAGCATAAAAAAGCTCAGTATGGGTTATAAAAACATGGAAAGGAAACATGGGTACATATATACATAAGAATGAAATCATACTTTACCCATAAAACATAATCACTTTAACATACCTCATCAAATCATGAATAAATCATAGAAATCATAAGACATAAATGTAACTTGAGGCATTCATAACATTCTTACGTAGGGAGTAACCCTCTTGGTTACGTTTGGAATACCCATCACAGTATATTCCCTAAATCTCTTTGGATAAACCTTAACGTTTCACTCCTTCGCGTTACCCAATACATTGGAGAGCTATATCGTGATCATCCGCCCTTAGTTTATCATGGAACCACCCGTCTTCATAATAATACCCAAGAACCATAACATAATCGTATCACATAAAACATGCATAAAGGAAACATAACATTTCCACATTTCAATCACAACATATCAATACAACACAAAAAACATTGTGAAAACCATTTTCAATACCAAAATAAAAGAAAATTAAAACATGGTATTTATTTTTCTTTTAAAAAGAAGTTATGGCTTGTAGAGGAAGCCGAAACTCAAATAACCGTCACGACGGTGGAGAAGCCATTGTCACCGCATACGTACGACAAAAACATTCCCTTTTGTCATTTAGTAAACGCTTCGTATAAAAAATATTCCTTTTGAATAAACGTAAAAGTCAAAGGGATTTATACACCATATAAAAGAAAGTCATGTATAAAATAAAATATGCCTCAATGAAAGGAGATTGAGACGAAGTCCCATACCTCGTATCCGACTTTACCCGACCGTTCTTTAATCTCCTGAATAATAAACTTGAGTTAATATCTACTTGATTATTAACCTTTTTCAAGTTCATTATTCCTTTTATACCATGTTATGAACATCATGTAATCATTTATGTTAATAGTGTTCATTTTGTCGGTATTTGGTTCTTAAGTCAAAAATAGACTTCTTACACTTACATGTTGTTAATTTGGTCAAAGTTTCATTATATCCAGAATGATATTAATTATTTGGATAACATATATATCATATATATTCAGCATATATATGTATTTATAATATTACATCACATAGGGGTAAGAAATGAAATGCACCGTTCATGGAGACGGTAAGCCGTACATACGCATGAACGCTAATTCCATTTCTATTTCGTATTTTCTGGAATGGATTCATAATGATATAAGAGTATATTATAATTAAAGTATAATAACATATATAATATCATTAACTTTATCCTTTACACATCCCACATATGGTATTAACGAATCAAATCACTTTCAGGGGGCGGTAGTCCGCACTTCCTAAAATGAAGATATCGTGTTTACCCATAATGGAAACCATAAAGGTATGCCCAAAATGAAAAAAACAGAAGCTTAAGGAAAACATAAACATATCATATATCATATATAAAAATAGTGACATCATAATGGCTGTAAAGACCCGTAAAATTCAAGGAAAATTTTTTCTTAATTTTCTTTAGAATTTTACAAGAGCGCGGTTTCAGACGGCACCTGATTCCGAGGCCCGGAGTGCCCGGAATTAATTTCCGAAGTTTGGCTCGGGTACGTTCAGTGAACGAACGAGCGGGAATTCCTAACTTTTGATACGGTGCTCGGAATTGAAATCCGAGGGCACCGATGAACTCGCAGCGCCGATATTCACTTAAAGAGACCTTTTCGGGAGTTGCGTTTGTTGCAGGTTGAAAGTTAGTTTTTGGGAGATTTATAAAAAAGTTGAATAAAAAGTGTAATTCTTTTTATTTTACTTTTGTAGGTTAACTCCTCTCAAAGGAGGTTGGAAGTGGGACCCACACCCACATAACCTCCCTTGGGAGGATTAAGTGTGGTGGGGCCCACACGAACCCCCCCCACCTTTTCAACTCCCCACTCTCCCTCTTAATGTCTTGACAAGTTAACTTCTATTTAATTATACAATTCATGTATATTAAATAAGTGAGTTAATTAAGGGAGTTAAACCCTTTTTGAATTTCAAACCTTTGAAATTCTTTTTGTGAATAAAATAAGACTTTGTCTTATTTTGTTGGGTTAGAACTCTTAGTCACCTTGGGAGGATTTCTTGAGAGCTTTGGAAGCTTTACTTCTTCTTCTTCAACTTGACGAAGAACCTTCGAAGAACGAAGAACGCGAAGAACGTCGTTCTTCAACGAAGAATTTCTTCGCCGAAGAACACGGACTTTCCGCGACGCCTTATCCGCGACGTGACGTTCTTCTTCCGTATCATCTTTTCCGCGACGAACGCCATCGACATCGAATCTTCCTCCGACGTCAAAGGAATCGACACCGATATTCCACGACTCCGTCAACGTGCGACTATCGAGGTAAGGGTTCTTGAGTTCGTTGTTTCCTTTTAATTTGACTTTCCTCAAGACTTGACGAGGAGCGCTCTCTTTTCCGACGAAGAACGCCGCAACTCCTTTCTTCGTTCACCGTGACAACGAAGGGGACGCCATCTCTTCTTCGGACAACCTTCGTCGGCAAACGAAGATCCGCCAACGTCGTGTCTCTTCGGGCATAGCACTTCGTCAACGGATTTGACGAACGACGACCGCGACACCTGACCTCCGCGACGCCGTCTTCCGCGGAGCGTAGCCGAACCTTTGAATCCTAAACCCGAGGTAGGGGTTGTCGAATTTCTTTTGGATTCCTCATTTTATTCTTGATCGTGCTTTTAGCAAGATTAACGTGTGGCATGTTTTTCTTTAAGTTGCGTTATTATTATTAACGCGAGGGGGGCCGGACCACACGAACACGGCCGAACCCCCCCTCCAACGTTCTTGTTTAATTCTTTCGATAGAAGCAAAGTGGCGTGGTGCCGTCGCACCACGCGGTTTACCGTGCGTTTAATTTACGCAACGTCGTCGCGCTACGCCGAGGAGAGTCTTCAAGAACGCGACGCCGTCGCGCCGCGTTGGAAGGATTCATGGCACGGCGAATGGGGCGCGGTGCCGTCGCACCGCGCCGGACGACGAGAAGACCGCGACCGGTTCCGGGCCGCGGCGGGATGAGGAGACCGCAGCCGGTTCCGGGCCGCGGCGGAAGGAAAGACCGGCGGCCGGGCCGCCGACGTAGGAAGTCGAGGGCGGGACCGGAATTTCCGGTCCCGTTGGTAAAAACCGGCCGGCCAGCGGGCCGGCCGGATGTCATAAAACCGGGGGATTAAACCCCCGGCCGGTTCTCCAAACCCCCCTCTTAATGAGGGGGGGCGGTCCAATTATAGGTGGGGGGGGGGCAAAGCCCCCCCGGTTTTTATCCAGCCGGCCCCCACTTGCGGGGGCCGTTTTTTTTTGCAAAGGCACGGCTTATAGCCGTGCCGCCTTGATGAAACGCGGGGCTTAGCCCCGCGTGCCTCCCGCGAGCGCCGCGGCCCGCCGCCGCCACGCGGCCCGCCGCCGCCGCCCTGCGGCGCCCAGCGCCGCCGCCGCCGCCACCGCGGCCCGCCGCCGCCGCCACCGCGGCCCGCCGCCGCGCCGCCGCCCGCCGCCGCCGACCGCCGCCGCCGTCCGTCGCCGCCGGCCGCCACGCCGTCCAGAGGGGGGGGTCGGGCCGGGTCGGCCCGGACCCGGACCCCCCGTTTCGAACCTGATTTGGTTTTTGGCTCATAACTTGAGCCTCAGACCTCCGAATGACGAACCGTCTGCGGAAACGCGATCCTTGGATCGAGACGGTCGTTTCGGTATATCGCACTCAAGGTTTCGGGTTACTTTGAGTTCGGCCGGGTTGGTTCGTTCACGAAACCAACCGGGCCTTCGGAGCGGAAACGCTCATATCTTGAGCCACGAACGTCCGATTGACGCGCCGTCAGTCGCGTTGTGTTCCTCTTAGTGAATCGGATCTTTTGGCATACTCCGCCCGAGGTTTAGACGCAGGTGGAGTACGGTCGGGTTGGTTTTTCCTTAAAAACCAACCGGGCCCCGGAGACGAAAATGCCAATAACTCACAGACCGGGCGTCCGATTGACGCGCCGTCTGTTTCGTTGACTTCCTCTTGATGAGACGGAACTTTTGACATACTCCGCCCGAGTTTTGGATGCAGTCGGAGTATGGCCGGGTTGGATTGTTCCCGAAATCCAACCGGGCCCCTGGAACGGGAAAGCTGATATCTTTCAGACAGGACGTCCGCTTGACGAGCCGTCAGCGGCGTTGGTGGTTACGTTGAGTAACGGTCCCTTTGAGTTTACCCTATGGGAGTTCGGGGTACAGTTGAGATACGGCCGGGATTGGTTCGCACTCGAAACCAAACGGGCCCCTGGGACGAATAGACTATTAACTCACAGACCGGGCGTCCGATCGACGCGCCGTCTGTTGCGTTGAGACCCCTGTGACGAGACGGACCTTTGAGGCATTTCTTCGTGGGACTTTGTGATACTTGGAGTATCGACCAGTAGCTCGTGGAGCGGACCCTCCCGGAGACGAGCGTGCAGAGTACGGAGACCGTGTAGCCGGCTGAGACCTGACGACTGCTTGACCGACTCGACTTGGAGTGAGTCGACTAGCCCAGTGGACGGAGCGCCCGGTACTTGGCAGCAGACCCACGGCGGACGGAGCGCCTGGTAGTTGGCAGCAGACCCGCGGTACTCGACAGGAGGAGTACCTCAGTAGGCTATCTGGGTAGCGCCCGGTATTTGGCAGCAGACCCTCAGCGGACGGAGCGCCTGGTAGTTGGCAGCAGACCCGCAGTACTCGACAGGAGGAGTACTTCAGAAGTCCTAGGTTAGTGAGCGGCAGCCTCGGAGTCGTGACAGGACCACTGTACACTCTAGAGACGGAGCTCTTCAGCAGTTACGGTTTCGATAATGAAAATCCTGGTTTGAGCTGAGACTTTTGACCTTTGTGTTTCCTCATGATTGAGATGGGTTACTTGATAACTTAGGTATATGTATGGGCATATACCTGGGTAGAGGTTATCCGTTGATCTCATGATCCTTGTGTTTCCTCATGATTGAGATGGGTTACTTGATAACTTAGGTATATGTATGGGCATATACCTAAGTAGGGTTTATCTGTTGAGATCTTCTTGTGTTTATCCTTGTTGGTTTTAGTGAGACCTTGAGGGTCTCGGGGTCCCTACTGAGTATCGTTATACTCACCCCTGCACGGGCTATGCCCGCACCTCGTTGTGTTGGTTGCAGACGACAGACAGTGCTGACAGAAGCCGAAGGTTCAAGGACTGGACGGTACCTGGAGGTGGACTATACGACGAGGCGGTACCCGGAGGTGGATCACTGGGCGGGACATACTCCGAGCGGATGGCGGGACCCGAGGAGCAGAGGAGCTATCTGTACCCACCCTTCAGGTGGGATTTCCAGTGGACATCTCAGTGTAGCAGCTTTACTTTTCAGTCGCTGTTTTCCCTTTCGAGTTGTACTTTACAGTTGGGCTTGTATTTCCGGCCCCTTTTTACTTTCAACTCTTCTTTTTGTACTTAGTGTTTTACTTCCGCTTGTACTCTGTGGTGCTTGTTTTCTTTATAAAGGCAATGCCTTCCCAGTTATCGGGATTTTTACGCCTTTGGTGCTAGTCGCCAGCCCCTGGCCTATGGAAGGCGGGCTTGGGGTAGTCACGGCACGGGCCCCGAGGACGGGTCGTGACAAATTGGTATCAGAGGAGTTCGGTTCTACCGCAGAACTTACAACTCTGATGTTTCTTTCTGTGAAGCAATAGTGTTGAGAGTACCGAGTGTGGTTTTCAGTTCAGGGAGTCCAGTGTTGGTGCGGGCGGCCGACGTATCCATACACCAGGACCCTGACAACTGATTTCCGACTTTGTGCACGAAAACACTGATTGCGTGTATGTTTTCAAAAGTTTTTCCCCTTAAAACAGCTCAAACCAGGTCAGCTCACCAGGTATAATCGTTTGATCGTGTTACGTTGTTTCTTTCAGGATGGCCCCACGACGGCAGCCAGTTATGGTTCCGAGAATCGAACGTGACGACAGCCCACCGAGCGACGAGGCCTCGGTGCAGGGCCCTTTGTTAGCAGTGGCACCGGCGGTAGCTCTACCCGCCGAGCCCCCGATGCTTCCAGCAGCAGCCGCTGACGATGCACGTCGCCTCAGCGCACTGCATGAGTTTCAGCGCCAGCGACCGCCCAGGTTTCGCGGGGAGACGGATCCCCAGGCAGCAGAGGACTGGCTAGAGGCAGTGGTACGAGTGTTTGGGCTAGTGAGGACACCAGCAGACCTCATGGTGATCCTCGCTGCGAGCCTACTACACGCAGCAGCAGGTAGGTGGTGGAGACACTTGTTTCAGTTTTGCGATGAGATGAACTTCGCATGGGAAGACTTCGAGACCTTCTTCAGGGTGGAGTTTGTGCCAGTATCTCTACACCCCGAGCGTGTACAGGAGATTCTGCCTTTGCCGCGTGTTTTTCGATCAGAAGCCGAGTCATCTGTGGGCAGTAGACAGATGATGCAGAGGTCCAGGAGGACCAGACGAGCAGTTGGGCGATCTCGGGTTTTAGGACCGGTGGTGCGGGGCACCCGAGGTGGGGTCAGAGCCAGGCGTGCCAGAAACGGACAATGTTACTCGTGCGGTGGAAAGGGGCACCTGGCACGTGACTGTCCGACTCCTCATACAGTTGATCCATAGGCTTTTGAGGAGCCACCGAGGTTGAGGCAGCGACAAATGCTGGAGCTCTGGGAGCAGGTGGACAGGAGCGGAACTAGTGGATACGTCTTTTGTACTTCTAGTTCCATGTTGATGTTGCTTTTGTGTAGCGTCTTGTATTATGATCTGCAATAATAAAAGACGCATACTTTTGTGATGTTTTCTTTCCTGTCCTCTTTTGTGATGTTACTAAGAGGTTCCAGTTGACTGTTGAATTGACCCTCACTTGTGAGACATCTACTGGAGGAGACCCAGTTACCACACACTGATGCCGACAGTGTGACTCAACCCTTGGAGGCGAGAGTAACGGTTGGATCTCTTAGTAGTAGCGTCGAGGCCTTACGACGTCATCCTTGGTATGGATTAGTATCATCCATGTCAGGATTGACTGTTTTAGGCAAATAATGTGGTTCATCCAGGGGATGAGACCAGGTTTCTCTTATCGGCAAAGAAGAAATCTTGCAGCTCATGTGGGACCAGAGATGGTCCGGGCCACGTCAGAGGAGGTCCATGTCATCCAGGAGCGGGTCCTACATGGGCGATCGATTCCTCTTGTGCGCAACAGATGGCGGCACAGGAATCTCCAGGAGAGCACATGGGAGCGGGAGGCTCAGATGCGTGCTCAGTACTCTCTTTTGTTTCCCTAGTTTTTGATGTAGCTTTACGGGGACGTAAATCCCTGAGGTGGGAGTAATGTAAAGACCCGTAAAATTCAAGGAAATTTTTTTCTTAATTTTCTTTAGAATTTTACAAGAGCGCGGTTTCAGACGGCACCTGATTCCGAGGCCCGGAGTGCCCGGAATTAATTTCCGAAGTTTGGCTCGGGTACGTTCAGTGAACGAACGAGCGGGAATTCCTAACTTTTGATACGGTGCTCGGAATTGAAATCCGAGGGCACCGATGAACTCGCAGCGCCGATATTCGCTTAAAGAGACCTTTTCGGGAGTTGCGTTTGTTGCGGGTTGAAAGTTAGTTTTTGGGAGATTTATAAAAAAGTTGAATAAAAAGTGTAATTCTTTTTATTTTACTTTTGTAGGTTAACTCCTCTCAAAGGAGGTTGGAAGTGGGACCCACACCCACATAACCTCCCTTGGGAGGATTAAGTGTGGTGGGGCCCACACGAACCCCCCCCCCCCCCCACCTTTTCAACTCCCCACTCTCCCTCTTAATGTCTTGACAAGTTAACTTCTATTTAATTATACAATTCATGTATATTAAATAAGTGAGTTAATTAAGGGAGTTAAACCCTTTTTGAATTTCAAACCTTTGAAATTCTTTTTGTGAATAAAATAAGACTTTGTCTTATTTTGTTGGGTTAGAACTCTTAGTCACCTTGGGAGGATTTCTTGAGAGCTTTGGAAGCTTTACTTCTTCTTCTTCAACTTGACGAAGAACCTTCGAAGAACGAAGAACGCGAAGAACATCGTTCTTCAACGAAGAATTTCTTCGCCGAAGAACACGGACTTTCCGCGACGCCTTATCCGCGACGTGACGTTCTTCTTCCGTATCATCTTTTCCGCGACGAACGCCATCGACATCGAATCTTCCTCCGATGTCAAAGGAATCGACACCGATATTCCACGACTCCGTCAACGTGCGACTATCGAGGTAAGGGTTCTTGAGTTCGTTGTTTCCTTTTAATTTGACTTTCCTCAAGACTTGACGAGGAGCGCTCTCTTTTCCGACGAAGAACGCCGCAACTCCTTTCTTCGTTCACCGTGACAACGAAGGGGACGCCATCTCTTCTTCGGACAACCTTCGTCGGCAAACGAAGATCCGCCAACGTCGTGTCTCTTCGGGCATAGCACTTCGTCAACGGATTTGACGAACGACGACCGCGACACCTGACCTCCGCGACGCCGTCTTCCGCGGAGCGTAGCCGAACCTTTGAATCCTAAACCCGAGGTAGGGGTTGTCGAATTTCTTTTGGATTCCTCATTTTATTCTTGATCGTGCTTTTAGCAAGATTAACGTGTGGCATGTTTTTCTTTAAGTTGCGTTATTATTATTAACGCGAGGGGGGCCGGACCACACGAACACGGCCGAACCCCCCCTCCAACGTTCTTGTTTAATTCTTTCGATAGAAGCAAAGTGGCGTGGTGCCGTCGCACCACGCGGTTTACCGTGCGTTTAATTTACGCAACGCCGTCGCGCTACGCCGAGGAGAGTCTTCAAGAACGCGACGCCGTCGCGCCGCGTTGGAAGGATTCATGGCACGGCGAATGGGGCGCGGTGCCGTCGCACCGCGCCGGACGACGAGAAGACCGCGGCCGGTTCCGGGCCGCGGCGGGACGAGGAGACCGCGGCCGGTTCCGGGCCGCGGCGGAAGGAAAGACCGGCGGCCGGGCCGCCGGCGTCGGAAGTCGAGGGCGGGACCGGAATTTCCGGTCCCGTTGGTAAAAACCGGCCGGCCAGCGGGCCGGCCGGATGTCATAAAACCGGGGGATTAAACCCCCGGCCGGTTCTCCAAACCCCCCTCTTAATGAGGGGGGGGCGGTCCAATTATAGGAGGGGGGGGGCAAAGCCCCCCCGGTTTTTATCCAGCCGGCCCCCACTTGCGGGGGCCGTTTTTTTGCAAAGGAACGGCTTATAGCCGTGCCGCCTTGTTGAAACGCGGGGCTTAGCCCCGCGTGCCTCCCGCGAGCGCCGCGGCCCGCCGCCGCCGCGCGGCCCGCCGCCGCCGCCACCGCGGCCCGCCGCCGCGCCGCCGCGCCGCCGCCCGCCGCCGCCGACCGCCGCCGCCGTCCGCCGCCGCCGGCCGCCGCGCCGTCCAGAGGGGGGGGGTCGGGCCGGGTCGGCCCGGACCCGGACCCCCCATTTCGAACCTGATTTGGTTTTTGGCTCATAACTTGAGCCTCGGACCTCCGAATGACGAACCGTCTGCGGAAACGCGATCCTTGGATCGATACGGTCGTTTCGGTATATCGCACTCAAGGTTTCGGGTTACTTTGAGTTCGGCCGGGTTGGTTCGTTCACGAAACCAACCGGGCCTTCGGAGCGGAAACGCTCATATCTTGAGCCACGAACGTCCGATTGACGCGCCGTCAGTCGCGTTGTGTTCCTCTTAGTGAATCGGATCTTTTGGCATACTCCGCCCGAGGTTTAGACGTAGGTGGAGTACGGTCGGGTTGGTTTTTCCTTAAAAACCAACCGGGCCCCGGAGACGAAAATGCCAATAACTCACAGACCGGGCGTCCGATTGACGCGCCGTCTGTTTCGTTGACTTCCTCTTGATGAGACGGAACTTTTGACATACTCCGCCCGAGTTTTGGATGCAGTCGGAGTATGGCCGGGTTGGATTGTTCCCGAAATCCAACCGGGCCCCTGGAACGGGAAAGCTGATATCTTTCAGACAGGACGTCCGCTTGACGAGCCGTCAGCGGCGTTGGTGGTTACGTTGAGTAACGGTCCCTTTGAGTTTACCCTATGGGAGTTCGGGGTACAGTTGAGATACGGCCGGGATTGGTTCGCACTCGAAACCAAACGGGCCCCTGGGACGAATAGACTATTAACTCACAGACCGGGCGTCCGATCGACGCGCCGTCTGTTGCGTTGAGACCCCTGTGACGAGACGGACCTTTGAGGCATTTCTTCGTGGGACTTTGTGATACTTGGAGTATCGACCAGTAGCTCGTGGAGCGGACCCTCCCGGAGACGAGCGTGCAGAGTACGGAGACCGTGTAGCCGGCTGAGACCTGACGACTGCTTGACCGACTCGACTTGGAGTGAGTCGACTAGCCCAGTGGACGGAGCGCCCGGTACTTGGCAGCAGACCCACGGCGGACGGAGCGCCTGGTAGTTGGCAGCAGACCCGCGGTACTCGACAGGAGGAGTACCTCAGTAGGCTATCTGGGTAGCGCCCGGTATTTGGCAGCAAACCCTCAGCGGACGGAGCGCCTGGTAGTTGGCAGCAGACCCGCAGTACTCGACAGGAGGAGTACTTCAGCAGTCCTAGGTTAGTGAGCAGCAGCCTCGGAGTCGTGACAGGACCACTGTACACTCTAGAGACGGAGCTCTTCAGCAGTTACGGTTTCGATAATGAAAATCCTGGTTTGAGCTGAGACTTTTGACCTTTGTGTTTCCTAATGATTGAGATGGGTTACTTGATAACTTAGGTATATGTATGGGCATATACCTGGGTAGAGGTTATCCGTTGATCTCATGATCCTTGTGTTTCCTCATGATTGAGATGGGTTACTTGATAACTTAGGTATATGTATGGGCATATACCTAAGTAGGGTTTATCTGTTGAGATCTTCTTGTGTTTATCCTTGTTGGTTTTAGTGAGACCTTGAGGGTCTCGGGGTCCCTACTGAGTATCGTTATACTCACCCCTGCACGGGCTATGCCCGCACCTCGTTGTGTTGGTTGCAGACGACAGACAGTGCTGACAGAAGCCGAAGGTTCAAGGACTGGACGGTACCTGGAGGTGGACTATACGACGAGGCGGTACCCGGAGGTGGATCACTGGGCGGGACATACTCCGAGCGGATGGCGGGACCCGAGGAGCAGAGGAGCTATCTGTACCCACCCTTCAGGTGGGATTTCCAGTGGACATCTCAGCGTAGCAGCTTTACTTTTCAGTCGCTGTTTTCCCTTTCGAGTTGTACTTTACAGTTGGGCTTGTATTTCCGGCCCCTTTTTACTTTCAGCTCTTCTTTTTGTACTTAGTGTTTTACTTCCGCTTGTACTCTGTGGTGCTTGTTTTCTTTATAAAGGCAATGCCTTCCCAGTTATCGGGATTTTTACGCCTTTGGTGCTAGTCGCCAGCCCCTGGCCTATGGAAGGCGAGCTTGGGGTAGTCACGGCACGGGCCCCGAGGACGGGTCGTGACAATGGCCACCTTTGAAGGTGTTAAACGAGTATTGAACAATCATCGTTTCGGGAGGTAGAATTTCGCCATACACGGAAACTGTATGTTCTTTAACCATTTGATGTAGTTTTGTGAGAGTGTATCTAAAATAAATCTTATAAAAACATCCTAGTATATTGTATATACTGGTGTTTTTACAAAAGAAGTAAATAAAAAGAGTTTAGGGGGTTGTATAAACAAAATAATACAAATGAACATGAGAGAATGAATTACCTTTAAAAGTGTAACTCCTTTTGATTTGAGCCTAAAGGCTTCCTTTGAAAGGATTCTGCACAAAAGGAATTCTCTAGGATGAGCAGAGGGATGTGGAGAGAGTAAATGGTCAGGGGTTGGCCGAGCCAAAGGCTTGAGGAGTGTGTGAAATGAGGTAGAGGTGGGGGCCTTTTATAAGAGGAGAGGAGGGGCACTTTTGGAAAGTAAAGAAATATTACTTTATTTGAAAATGTGTTTCGGTTTTAAAAGGTCCCAAATTGATATAATTCTTGGATAAGGTGATAAGGGTTAGAAATCCACTCATCCAATTTGTTTTGGACATGTTTAGTTCATAGATTTTAAATTATCTTTCCATTTTATTTAAATCGTCAAATAATGATTTCATCGCTGCATCATTATTATGTCATAAATAATTTAATTTATTTAATGTATAAAAATTATAAAAAAAATACTATGATGTAGGAAATCTTTTTAGCTTTCCAATTACTATTTATAATCAAAAATATGATCTTTATAACCCCATGTAAAAATTGTTTTTGTAAAACATATTATGTTTGTGTCATTTTTACTTTTACATTAAATAAAAAGTTATTTATGTCATTTCCCATCCAAAGTGTCTCCATGGGGTCCCCAAGTTGACACATGGCTTGTCTTGGTCGGCCATGACTCAACCAATGAGGGTAGGACATGTTTCAAGCTCATCTTATTTTATTAAAGCATTATTTTTATCTTAAACTACACTAATTACCACTAATCACGATTAAGAACTGAATAAGTTACTATTCACCAAAAAATTATTATAATCTCATTGAACCACATTTTACTTCTTAATTACAACCATGTATGTCGGATTTTTGAAATTCAAAACACAATGATGGAAAATTTTCATTTAAACGGAAAATCAGTCTTTATAAGTACCACTTAGTGGTTTCACTATTCATCAGAAATTGAAGTTTTTCAGAAAATTACCAAAAATTCACCCTAAGCTATATTTGATATTAAGAATTCAAAAATGAAGTCTATTTTAAAAAATTAAAAACATATAAGTCACATTAATTAATTTAATAATTAATTCCCGCTGTCAGAGCAAATAGCGTGTTTTTATGAAACAATAAGTATCAAAAGATTGACACTAGTTTAAGTCCAATTTCAAAGTGAAATTGATTCCAATGACCACCATTGGATTAAATGGTAAAAATATATTCATATTACACATTAATACCAATTCAAAAGATAATCTAATCATATAAATAAATTAGATTAAAAAGTAGTTTTGATGTAAAATGCAGTATTTTTCACTATTCATTAAAAAATGAACATTGTCAGAAAAATACCAAAAATTCACACAAAGTAAATTTTGATGTCCCAATCATAAAGAATAAGTTTATTTTGACAAACATAGTTTATAAAATTGTCAAAAGATAGATTTAAAAAGGGTTTTCCATCATAAGGCAGTAAAACAATCTTTTAAGAATATTAGTGTATTCTATGCTTAAGATTGGATTTATTTTCATTTTAAGCCTCTAAAACACTATCTTAATCATTAATAGCCATAGATAAAAATATCTATTATTTATTACTTACTTGGGATGTTACATCCTTCCCCCCTTTAGAAAATTGTGTCCCTGCAATTTATTTACTTATCGAATAAATGGGGATACTTATCCCTTTTTGCATTTTCATATTCCCATGTTGCCTCTTCAATCATGTGGTTTTTCCACAAAACCTTTACCTGGTGAATCACCTTATTCCATGACACATGCTCCCTATGGTCAAGAATCTGGACCGGTTGTTCCTCATAAGATAGGTTCTCTTCCAGCTGAACGACCTCTGGACTCAAAACATGAGATGGATCTGGCATATACTTTCTCAACATCGAAACGTGATAAACATTGTGTACCTGAGATAAACTCGGAGGTAAAGCCACTCGGTATGCAACTGATCCAACTCTCTCCAGAATTTCATATGATCCAATAAACCTTGGAATTAGCTTTCCTTTCTTACCAAATCTCATCACACTTTTCCAAGGAGAAACCTTGAGAAAAACATGATCACCTACCTCGAAAGATAGATCCTTCCTCCGGTTATCCGCATAACTCTTCTGCCTGCTCTGAGCTGTTCTCATGTGTTTCTGAATCAGCTGAACTTTTTTTTCCATCTCTTCTACCAATTCTGGTCCCATCAACTTCCTTTCACCCACTTCATCCCAGAAAGCTGGAGTTCGACACCGCTTCCCATATAATGCCCGAAATGGTGCCATCTGTATACTAGAATGAAAACTATTATTATATGAAAATTCAACCAAAGAAAGATGTTGGTCCCAACTTCCCTGATAATCCATAGAACAAGATCATAGCATATCCTCCAATGTCTGAATTGTTCGTTCTGACGGCCCATCTGATTGAGGATGAAAAGCTGTACTAAAATTTCATTCAGTACCCAACGACTTCTGAAGGCCTTTCCGAAAGTTAGAAGTAAACCTGGGATCACGATCCGATACAATGGAGAGAGGAACTCCATGTAACCTGACTATCTCTTTAAGATACAAACGGGAAAGTTGATCAAGAGAGAAAGTATCTCGTATAGCAAGGAAATGAGCAGATTTGGTCAAGCGATCAACAATAACCCAGATTGCGTTATTACCTCGAGATGTCTTCGGTAATCCAACAACAAAGTCCATGGATATATTTTCCCATTTCCACTCTGGCACT
Source organism: Viscum album (assembly GCA_963277665.1). NCBI lineage: Eukaryota > Viridiplantae > Streptophyta > Magnoliopsida > Santalales > Viscaceae > Viscum > Viscum album. The sequence continues at coordinate 1,494,295,106 of OY728135.1, read as the reverse complement.
GGTAAAGGCTAAAGCATCCCTTTCGGTAACTGCAGCTCTGCTTTAACCTGCTGACAAGTCAAACACTTCACAGTGAAATCAGCAATATCTCTTTTCATTCCAACCCACCAGTAATACTCCCGCAGATCTCTATACATCTTAGTACTGCCTGGATGAACTGAAAACGGAGAACTATGAGCTTCACATAACAACACTCTCTTCAACTGTGAATCACAAGGCACACACAATCTCTTCCCAAATCTCAAAACACAATCATTATCAATGTTGAATTCAGGTAACCTACCTTTCTGAACCAGCTCTACCTTTTTCTGCAACTCACTGTCTTGCTTCTGTGCTTGCTTGATTCTATCTGATAGAGAAGATCTCACTGATACCTGAAACAAAACAGAAGGACTTCCTACACTAACAAATTCTATGCCAAAGTTCATCAAATCCTTAACCAAAGGATCACGTTCTAAATGCAACATTGTTAATGAAGCATTACTTTTTCGACTCAAAGCATAAGACACTTTATTTGATTTTCCCGGATGGTAATGAATTGTACAATCATAATCCTTGATTAATTCTATCCATCTCCTCTGTCTCATGTTTAACTCTTTCTGAGTGAATATATACTTTAAACTTTTGTGATCGGTATGTATTTCACACTTTACTCCATACAAATGATGCCTCCAAATTTTTAAAGCAAAAACAACAGCAGCTAATTCCAAATCATGTGTAGGGTAATTTACCTCATGAGTTTTCAACTGTCGTGAAGCATAAGCAACTACCTAATCATTCTGCATTAGGACGCAACCAAGTCCTTTCAATGAAGCATCACTGTACATAACAAACTCACCATTCCTGAAAGGTAGTGCCAAAACTGGAGCATTCACCAATCTTCTTTTCAATTCCTGAAAACAATCATCACATTTTTTTGTCCAGATAAACTTAACACCCTTCCGAGTTAGCTTAGTCATTGGACTAGATAACCGTGAAAATTTTCTAACAACCCTTCGGTAATAGCCCGCCAAACCAAGGAAGCTACGAATCTCAGTTACATTTGTGGGTCTTGGCCATTCTTCTACAACTTTTTTTTGCAGGATCAACAGTTATTCCATCTTTAGAAACAATGTGACCAAGGAAAGAAATTTGTTGCAACCAAAACTCACACTTGCTGAATTTCCCATACAGTTTCTTTTCTTTTATGGTTTGAAAGATAACCCTTAAATGTATTTCATGCTCCTCTTTACTTTTAGAAAACACCAAAATATCATCAATGAAAACCACCACAAACTTATCCAAGAACTCATGGAAAATTCTATTCATTAAATCCATGAATACAACAGGTGCATTTGTTAGCCCAAAAGGCATTAATACAAATTCATAATGGCCATATCTCGTACGGAACGCGGTCTTCGGAATATCTGCCTCCTTTACCTTCAGCAGATGGTACCCCGATCTCAAGTCAATCTTTGAAAAAAACTGAGCTCCCTGGAGCTGATCAAACAAATAATCGATATGAGGAAAAGGATATTTGTTCTTAACAGTGATATTATTCAAGGCTCTATAATCAATGCAAAGTCTCATAGAACCATCTTTTTTCTTAACAAACAAAACAGGAGCACCCCATGGTGATGTGCTAGGTCTAATGAAACCTTTCTCTAATAAATCATGCAATTCCTCCTTCAACTCTAAAAGTTCAATTTGTGCCATTCGATAAGGGGGTTTTGAAATTGGCTTAGCATCAGGAACTAAGTCAACAGTAAACTCAACTTCCCGATCTGGTATTATTCCAGACAACTCATCAGGAAAAACATCAGGATACTCATTTACCACTGGCACATCATTAATCTGAACAGTCCCTTTATTTTCAACGATGTCTGCAAGGTAACATTCATTTCCATCTTTTACAAGTTTCTTGGCCTCTTGATATGTTATCAAAAGTAGGGGTTCATTCTTGTAAACAAACTGAAAGTCTTTCTGAAAAGAAACTTCTTTAGCTCTACAGTCAATCTTAGCATGGTAAATAGAGAGCCAATCCATACCCAGGATAACATCAAACTCTACTAGAGGTAGAACAATAAGGTTTGCAAGCAGGTTCTTTCCACAGATAAGGATAGGATGATTCTTATAAATTCTTTTTGCCTCAACACTTCCCCCAGGTGTTTTTAACAAAAGTTCATGAGTCATTTCTTGAGATGGTATTCCCATTTTACTAGAAAAGGTTTCCGAGATGAAAGAATGTGTAGACCCCGAATCAAACAACACACTGGCATAATCTGAAAAAACAAACAAAGTACCTGATACAACTTCATTTGATGGCCTGATATCTGCTGAAGTAGTTGCAAAGGATTTCACCACCCTTTTCTGCTTGTAGTCTAACTGCTTCCCATCACTCAAGCTCTTTGTCGGACACTCGTTTGCATAGTGACCCATCTCATTGCACTTATAACACTTCACTAACTGTAAATCAAATTTGTTCTTACGTTCACCTTGATCCTTTTCAGTGCAATCACGAGCCTTATGTCCCATCTTACCACATCGGTAGCACTTTACAGAATTCAGAAGACATTCCCCAGCATGCCTTTTTCCACATTTATCACAAACTGGAAACTTAGTTCTCTTACCATCAGACTTTTTTGAAGAATTATTACCTTTATCCTGCCACCTCGGTCTCTTCTTCTGTTGGTTGTTATAGAACACTTGGTCATCAGCAAACTCCATTTCCACCTTCTCAGCACATTGAACAAGCTTTTCATAACTTTTTAACTCACAAGAAGCTAATTCCCTTCAATATTTTGGCTTTAATCCTGAGTAAAAATGATCGATTTTACTATCAAGGTCTCGGATAAAATTTGGAGCATACCTTGCCAATCGAGTGAACCTTTCTTCATAGGCAGCCACTGAGTCTTCTTCTTGCCTCAATTCCAAGAATTTCTTTTCCATCCTAAGTCGAACAGACTTAGGAAAATACTTCTCAAGAAACATACCTTTGAATTCATCCTAGTCAAGAGCATCAATCTCATCGGTGTCCCTGATATTTTTAACCATAGACCACCACTGATCTGCTTCACCCTCCAAACGGTAAATAGAAAGTCTAACCTTTTGATTGTATGAACACCCCATGACATCGAAAATCTTCTCCAGTGCATTAATCCACCGTTCAGCTAGCACAGGGTCAGATGATCCTCTGAATGATGGTGGATGTTGCCTCATGAAATGTTCCACCACTGACATGTTCCTCTGCGGTTGATCTGGCTGATCTCGTGCATGGATACCACCACCATTTATCGCTTGATTCAACTGTGCCATTACTGCAACAAACTGTTCAGTTCCAATTCCGACCATTTATGGATACTGATTCGGAAGGTTATTTCCTTCTGTATGCCTTCCTAGCACTGCTTCCCTGTTTCCTCTGCGGAAAACCATTCTGAGCAAACATGTCTTAGATGAAGCAACATGGTAATCATTAAATGCTATATCATTTCAAAAAAAAAATTGGATAATCATTTAATAGAATTCTAACTCCTAAAGTTATCTAAACCGACCTTTGATACCAACTATAAGGCCCCAGCCTTAAACCTTACTTAATCTTGAGTTATTACAAGATTACACATTGAGGATCTTTTCAGGTTTAGAGTTTTAGAGAATTAGATCATAAAACTTGCATTACATTCCACATATAAACAAAGTGGTTACATAAAGATAGTATTCTTCATTCCCATCAATGGAAACACATTTAAAATAAAACATGTATTATTTCTTGACACTTCCTTGACACTATCATCATATCATGTACCTTTCCATTGACCTGTGAAAAACATTTCAAAAAAACTTGGGATGAGCATAAAAAAGCTCAGTATGGGTTATAAAAACATGGAAAGGAAACATGGGTACATATATACATAAGAATGAAATCATACTTCACCCATAAAACATAATCACTTTAACATACCTCATCAAATCATGAATAAATCATAGAAATCATAAGAAATAAATGTAACTTGAGGCATTCATAACATTCTTACGTAGGGAGTAACCCTCTTGGTTACGTTTGGAATACCCATCACAGTATATTCCCTAAATCTCTTCGGAGAAACCTTAACGTTTCACTCCTTCGTGTTACCCAATGCATTGGAGAGCTATATCAGGCTCACCCGCCCTTAGTTTATCACGGAACCACCCGTCTTCATAATAATGCCCAAGAACCATAACATAATCGTATCACATAAAACATGCATAAAGGAAACATAACATTTCCACATTTCAATCACAAGATATCAATACAACACAAAAAACATTGTGAAAACCATTTTCAATACCAAAATAAAAGAAAAGTAAAATATGGTATTTATTTTTCTTTTAAAAAGAAGGTATGGCTTGTAGAGGAAGCCGAAACTCAAATAACGGTCACAACGACGGAGAAGTCATTGTCACCGCATACGTATGACAAAAACATTCCCTTTTGTCGTTTAGTAAGCACTTCGTATAAAAAATATTCCTTTTGAATAAACGTAAAAGTCAAAGGGGTTTATACACCATATAAAAGAAAGTCGTGTATAAAATAAAATATGCCTCAATGAAAGGAGATTGAGAAGAAGTCCCATACCTCGTATCTGACTTGACCAGACTGTTCTTTAATCTCCTAAATAATAAACTTGAGTTAATATCAACTTTCTTATGAACCTTTTTCTATTTAATTATTCCTTTTATACCATGTTATGAACATCATGTAATCATTTAAGTTAATAGTGTTCATTTTGTCGGTATTTGGTTCTTAAGTCAAAAATAGACTTCTTACACTTACATGTTGTTAATTTGGTCAAAGTTTCATTATATACAGAATGATATTAATGATTTGGATAACATATATATCATATATATTCAGCATATATATGTATTTATAATATTACATCACATAGGGGTAAGAAATGAAATGCACCGTTCATGGAGACGGTAAGCCGTACGTACGAATGAACACTACTTCCATTTCTATTTCGTATTTTCTGGAATGGATTCATAATTATATAAGAGCATATTATAATTACAGTATAATAACATATATAATATCATTAACTTTATCCTTTACACATCCCACATATGGTATTAACGAATCAAATAACTTTTAGGGGGCGGTAGTCCGCACTTCCTGAAATGAAGATATGGTGTTTACCCATAATGGAAACCATAAAGGTATGCTCAAAATGAAAAAAACAGAAGCTTAAGGAAAACATAAACATATCACATATCATGTATAAAAATAGTGACATCATAATGGCCACCTTTGAAGGTGTTAAACGAGTATTGAACAATCATCGTTTCGGGAGGCAGAATTTTTCCATCCACGGAAACCGTATGTTCTTTAACCATTTGATGTAGTTTTGTGAGAGTGTAGCTAAAATAAATCTTATAACAACATCCTAGTATATTGAAGATACTGGTGTTGTTACAAAAGAAGTAAATAAAAAGAGTTTAGGGGGTTGTATAAACAAAATAAAACAAATGAACATGACAGAATGAATTACCTTTAAAAGTGTAACTCCTTTTGATTTGAGCCTAAAGGCTTCCTTTGAAAGGATTATTCACAAAGGTAATCCTCTAGGATGAGGAGGGGGATGTGGAGAGAGTAAATAGTCAGGGGTTGGCCGAGCCAAATGCTTGAGGAGTGTGTGAAATTAGGTAGAGGTGGGGGCCTTTTATAAGAGGAGAGGAGGGGCACTTTTGGAAAGTAAAGAAATATTACTTTATTTGAAAATGTGTTTCGATTTTAAAAGGTCCCAAATTGATATAATTATAGTATAAGGTGACAAGGGTTCGAAATCCACTCATCCAATTGGTTTTGGACATGTTTAGTTCATATATGTTACATTATCTATCCATTTTATTTAAATCATCAAATAATGATGTCATCGCTGCATCATTATTATGTCATAAATAATTTAATTTATTTAATGTCTAAAAATTATAAAAAAAATACTATGATGTAGGAAATAGTTTTAGCATTCCAATGACTATTTATAATCAAAAATATGATCTTTATAACCCCATGTAAAAATTGTTTTTGTAAAACATATTATGTTTGTATCATTTTTACTTTTACATTAAATAAAAAGTTATTTATGTAATTTCCCAACCAAAGTGTCTCCATGGGGTCCCCAAGTTTACCCATGGATTTTCTTGGTCGGCCATGACACAACCAATGAGGGTAGGACATGTTTCAAGCTCATCTTATTTTATTAAATCATTATTTTTATCTTAAACTACACTAATTACCACTAATCGCGATTAAGAACTTAATAAGTTACTATTCACCAAAAAATTATTATAATCTCATTGAACCACATTTTACATCTTAATTACAACCATGTACGTTGGATTTTTGAAATTCAAAACACAATGATGGCAAAATTTGATTTAAACGGAAAATCAGTCTTTATAAGTACCACTTAGTGGTTTCACTATTCATCAGAAATTGAAGTTTTTCAGAAAATTACCAAAAATTCACCCTAAGCTATATTTGATATTAAGAATTAAAAAATGAAGTCTATTTTACAAAATTCAAAACATATAATTCACATTAATTAATTTAATAATTAATTCCCGCTGTCAGAGCAAATAGTGTGTTTTTATGAAACAATAGGTATCAAAAGATTGACACTAGTTTAAGTCCAATTTCAAAGTGAAATTGATTCCAATGACCACCATTGGATTAAATGGTAAAAATATATTCATATTACACATTAAGACCAATTCAAAAGATAATCTAATCATATAAATAAATTATATTAAAAAGTAGTTTTGATGTAAAATGAAGTATTTTTCACTATTCATTAAAAAATTAACATTGTCAGAAAAAATACCAAAAATTCACACAAAGTAAATTTTGATGTCCCAATCATAAAGAATAAGTTTATTTTGACAAAAATAGTTTATAAAATTGTCAAAAGATATATTTAAAAAGGGTTTTCCATCATAAGGTAGTAAAACAATCTTTTAAAAATATTAGTGTATTCCATGCTTAAGATTGGATTTATTTTCATTTTAAGCCTCTAAAACACTATCTTAATCATTAATAGCCATAGATAAAAATATCTATTATTCATTACTTACTTGGGATGTTACATTAAGAGTAGTGAAAGATTCCTTTAATGTTATGAAAAACAAATTGAGTCATAAATCATGTTTTATCACTACGTTACAATATTATAATTTCATTTCAAATAAAAATAGTAGATTATTTTCCTAGAATAAAACAGTATGACAAAAATTGTAGAATCTTAACATTAAATTTATAATTAATTTATAAGAAGATATATAATCCACTCAATGTATAATTCTCCCTTCATTGATGATACAATGGATTAGATCTCATCACAGAGTCATTTCACTATAGGATCCAAGTGAAAAATCACTCTAGAGGTGATTCCCATGTGAACCAAAATCTCTAAAGAATGTTGTAGAATTTTCTCGTGGTAGCATGTCTATTCTATATCTCTGGTTTGTTTATGGTTGACCATAACAGAGTTTTCCTCCATAGTAGAATAGCTCTTGATTATCTCTCATTATCACGATATATGAGGGGAGCTAATAACTATTGATATCTCGGTATCTCTATAAGTATTGAGGGGTCTTACCGTATCCATTATGCTCACAAAATAATATATATGGTAGGTGATATATCATGATATGGAAAGTGATATATCAATATATAAAATATTATAAAATATTATATTTTTTATTGAAGATTTATGTTAGTAAAATTTCACACAGAACCCTTTAATTATTTCGAATTATTAATTGACCCTATGTCTGGTAGTAATATTATTTTTAATTACTTATTATATGAAATGGGTGAAAGAGTATATAAATAAATACAATTTATATTATTTCCAATCGGACCATTAAGATTGTTCCAATTTCTATCATCTATATTTACTGATCATCGAATATGGAATATTTAATAAATAAATTTCACCAAATTATTCTATGATATATATAATAAACACAATATTTTATAAAATTTTAAAAATATTATTATTATTATTTAACTGTATTATTATTTTGAATAACTTCTTATTATATTTTTTGTGGTATACCAAAACTGAATAAATATTATTTATTATAACATGTTAAATTTAGAAAAAGAAATTAATTAATATTTTTTATACACTATGTCTGTGACCCTATGGGCCTCTTTCTTAGTATTACTTGAAATATCCACCAAAAGTGCAAGGTTAGAATACTGAAACATTACATGGAAACCATATAGAAAATAGTTTACATCATAACGACATCCAATCTCCTAAAAATATTTTCCATGTAATATAATCCCTTTATCATGATATCTCTAGTCAAGCAGCTTGCATGTTGGTGTCATCAACCTATACGCTTGATTTCTAATTCATTAAATTTTCAAAATTGAAATTTCCCATTGAACACCATGTATATTGGTTTATGAAAGTAGTTTCATTCCCTCAATGTTCCTGAGATATCATCTTTCTTAAAAGGGATAAATCAATTCTTTCTAAAACCACTAATACAATATCACTTCGGATGTACCTAATGTATCATGCCTCGACGTGATCATATTTCATCAGGGTTTTCATCAATACATAAAACCAAAATGATTCATGATATTCATTAATGATAATATAAAATGATAAGGATCAATACACGTGTCTATAGATAGTAGCATCCAATGAAACTTAAAAAGGATGAAATGATTCTATTCTCTTAACCTCCATCATGGATACTTCTAAGGGTGAGCACCATGAGAAGTTTTGTCAATGTCGTATGAGCCTACAAAAACTAATATCATGTATTTTTTGTGTCTCATCACAAAATATGATTCATTATAAAAATAATTCATGAATAATTTTATGGATTCTCTTGGTTCTCTTTATAGCGGGGTACTACTATAATAATTCAGTGCATCTTATATTTATAAGACATTATCACATGAAAATTTTTTACATATGAAAAATAGTTACATGTTATTAAAACATCGTTAGTAATGGAAAAAATGAATTTAGTTACTATAAATTTAAGTTCTAGGGAACTGAATCCAACAAATGCCCACTTGTACTAGATCAAACTAACAAATGCTTTTAGTTTATTACCTCTCACCTGATACTCATGATTCTGTTGAGATAAATCCTTCCTTAATAGGCCTTCCATTTTTAGTCCATGGATACTTTTCTAACTACAACATCATATCATTTATAAAAATCTCAAAAGAGAAAAACTTCTGAACTACATTAATTTTCCTTTGGTGTGAAATTGGATCCATGGAGAGTTCCATCACTATAGTGTTATCGTAGTAAACTGTCAAAGGGTATTTACATTTAGGTAACACATGAGTCTCTTGGAAGAAATCCTGAATCCATACTACTTCCTTATCTGCATCATAAGACACAATATACTCGAACTCTACTGTAGAATCTTCAAAAACAAGATTCTTTTTACTCTTTTATCACATAGATCCTCTATTGAGAAAAAATATATATCTTGATTGTGGATTCAGATCATTCTCATTTTTTTGAAATCAAATATCTACTTAACCCCTGATGACTATCTCTTCAACTATTCTATACAACACAAACATATCCTTAGTTCACCTTAGATACATAAGGATAGTCTCAATAGCAGTCCCATGCTGTTCATCTTTATCTTATTTATATCTTATCACCATGATCAAATAATACACAATATCAGGACTCATAAAATAATTAATACCTAATAGATCCATTTATAAAATTGTTTGGATCTTACTTATTCATTATCTATCATCTTGTGTCTGAGGACACAATTTTGGTGATAATTGTCATTTTTCCTAAAAATATTGGCCTCACGGATTGGTTGCATGTTTGGATAAACAATTCACCAACAATGAACCCAATGTGAGACCTTCACTACCTAGAGGTGCACCCCACATGGTTAGTGTGAATAATTTTACAAACCATTCACAAACAATGTCCTAGGATCTATTAAAAACTAAATAGGCCCTAGTAGAGGTGTGTTCCACCTTGCACATGGTTTCCTAAAACCATGCGGGCTCTGGGGCCCACTTCCAAGGCCTTTCCTAATTTTGGAAACAATGTGTCCAGTGTTTCATATTTTCTCATAACCGTGTAGCCTTCCTTATTTCCCTGAAAAAGGTTTATTTTGAGATCCAAAAAAGCCCCAACCCCCCCCCCCCCCCCCCGAAACAATTGTGATCACAATGGCCACTCACATTATTCTAGAAACAGGAATTTACAATGAAAAACAAAAGATTTCTGTCAAGTGTGAAAACCTGTGATCTTAAAATCATGAACACTCATTTTTTATGGTGTCATCTATATATTTCTTAGGTTCATTTTAAAGAATAAAATTGTTTAAATTTTTGGAAATTTTAAATATTGAATATGTTATTTCAAAATGAAATTGTCATTTTCCTAAAAATGAATCCAGTAATTAATTAAATATATTCTTACCTATAACAATATCATTTTATGTTTCTTATAATTTTCTGGGAATATGCTCCAATGTTACCATTTTAATTCATTTTATGGATGGTTTATGATTATTATTACAAAAATTTTATGAACCCTTTATCCTTTCCATGGGTTATGATATGATGATATGTTGAATTGTTTTTATTTTTTTAGCATGCATATATATGGTTATCATTATATGATTGGTTGGAATGGAATTATATATCCCTCATGTGCATTGGGAAAAGATATATGATTCATGAGAAAATTTGTACTGGAATAGGTAGTTAACCTATTTTAGTAATTGACATTGTCGAAAAAGATAGTCCTGGGAGTGAACCTTTACTAAGGAAATTATGGAATATTGAATGATCCTAATCCACTATGATAGTATTGGAAGTGAACCTTTACTAACTAAATTATTTTCTATGATTACTTTTAAGACAAAAAGTTATGTATTATGATTATAATATATTCTCAGGGCTCATGGATGATTATTGATTATTACAAACTCTTATGTCTTGTTCCCTTGATTGATAACCCGCTATGTCATGTTTGATGATTATGATCAATGAAAAGGGTATGATTTTTGGTTATTAAGATCATGTTACCAAGCCTTTGTGATTATATTATGATCATTAATGGATATTTCAAGTGTTTTACCTTACTGGGCATCTTAGTACACCCTTTCTCAGGTTTTCCCACCCCATGTTACAAAGAATGGTTTCAAGTGTGATATTTCAAAGAATGGTGATAGTTGTGAAGAACTAAATGGGAAATGATGTGGATATTTTATATATTAGTTGTTGATGTATCCATGTTTACATTTAAAACATTTATGGTTCTTCCAAGTATTATATTAATATATAAATAATATCTCTCAAATAAGATTTAGTATTTATTAATGAAAATTTAGGGTTGCAATAGTTATTGCTAAAAATACATAAAATGGTTTTTATTAGAGACAATATTGAAAATGTTTCTATATATTCAAAGACATTAATTTCATTAAAACCTTTATCTACAAAGAGATTTCTTTTATGGTAACTCTATCATCCATGTTAGTCTTCTTGTTAAATACACTCATGCACCGAATGGGTTTTACACCATTGGGTTGATCTCTTTGTTTCCAAACCCAATTATAGTACATGTATTAGATTTAATATTCTAAAAAAATTAATATTCTATTATTGTAAAAACTCATGATGACTAGTTTTTAATATTTTGGATCATATTTAATGATCGTTACATCACTTTAATCAGAAAAGTGAAATCTATATCTATCATGTTATTAGTGAAATCTACAAAAACATCTTGTTTCTTGTGTATATGGAGTCACAGAAGTTTCTATAACCCTTTGGGTTTATGAATCATTAATATTATGAATAAAGTAAACTTAGTATTCCTAAACATTGAAAATATAAAATTTACAACAGCTTATTGCCTTGGAAATAAATTCACCTTCTAAAAAGGCATCATGTCAACCAATAATCACTTTTTGGTCTGACGAATTATAGATATAATAACAAGTTTTATCATAGGTATAACTAAGGAATGTACATTTATCTTATTTGGGTTCATTCTTACATGAAGAAATATATCTCACATATTCCTCACATCTCCAAATCCTTATAAAATACAAATAATTTTTCTTCTCGATCTACTTATCATGTGGTGTCTTTTGTAAATTATTTGATTGAACATGATTTAATGTAAATGTAGTAGTTTCTAGAGATTAAAACTAAAATGAAATAGGAATTATTTCATGAATAATCATTGATCTATCTATATATAATAGTATTAAATTCATAATTTTATATACACCATTTAATTATAGTGTACCCAGTGAATTATGTTATGATAATATATCATAATCTCCAAGATACTCATGAAATTATTAAGAAAAATATTCAACAGCTTGATGAAATCAAATAGATATTTTAATTTTTACATATTTATTATGTACCTAAATTTTGAACAATTTAAATATTTGAAATGATTCATACTTTTGTTTTTCAAGACACACATGCACATACCTACTATAGTCATTATTAATGTTAATGAATTATTGAAATACACCATGAGCTACTTTACTTATAGGGACACATACATAAACATTTATGGGTTCTAATAAATCATTAACTTAGTTCCCTTTACCCACAAAAGTAAAATTTTTCATATTTATTAATAAAAAACTCATAGATATATAATATTATTCGTAATAATTATATTATAGAAATCCATCATTATGGGGTCATTGGATGCAGTTCTTATTTATATTCCCTAGAAAAAATGTCAAAGAGAAGTGGAATTAAAATCATTTATTTTGACCATATTATTTTTTAAATTAAAGTTATTATTTCAACGATTCCAAATTTATAGGCCATTAAATATTTTATATGCACCATAAAACACTTCATTCATATAAATAGGAAAAAATGTTTTCTTTAAAACAATAAAAAATAAATCACTATCTAGGAAATATACAGAAATTATATTTGTATTTATTTATGGTACATTATAAACATATTATGGATATATTGAGAATCTAATAAGTAGACTAAAATTAATTTTCCCCCTAGATTATTCAATAACTCATACCCCATTCACGACTTTTAGGTCCCCATTTTAATTAATCAATTTTTTATGATCAATGAGAAGTTATGAATTACCGAAAATATGTGATATTCATTGGGTATCTAATACCCATGATTAAAATTTATATAATTTTAAATTTAAAAGTTATATTTCATCAATCGTGTGATTTTTTATTTCCTTTTAGTATTAAAACAAATTGAATGGCGTCATGTCATGGCATACCTAATTAAGATAGGAAGATATTGTTAATAATACAAAATATCTTATGGAATATGCATCCTTATGGTATTTTTCATAAAAATATTTTACTTATTACGAGGTAGAAGAAAATAATCTATATGGGTTGGTTTTATTTGTAATATATAACTTCCAAACTTGTTCAATGAAAATTTTCAATTAAAAAACCTTATCAATGAAATTCTTATCATTATCTTTTTCTTTCTCAAGGACTAATCACAAGGAAAATTTTAAGTTTGTGTTCAACTCCAAGAATATCTACAACAAAATATCGTTCATTATTTGTGTCATGTATTTCATTATTCGACATGTTATCTTATTGATTATACTTCCATTGAAATTATAACCTTCATAATTATAAATATAATAGTCCAAGATTCATGTTCCTATGTGCCTTAACATAGATAATGTAACACCCGAGACTTTTATGTTATCATCAAAGGAATCTTTCACTACACACAACACTTTCTTCGCTTGCTTTATACGCAATCACGACCTTCCTCGATAGCTTGCATCGTACGCAATACCAAGTTTCACTAAACAACGATATGCTATTAAAATATTATTAAAAACAGCCGTTATGAATAGTAATAACCACTTTTTGAAATTTTGTAAATTTTATTTTTCAAAATTGACTTCATTTTTGAATTCGGAATATCGAAATTAGCCTAGGGTGAAATTTTGGTATTTTTCTGAAAAATTTCAATTTTTGATGAATAGTGAATCCACTAAGTGGTAGTTAAAAACTGAATTTTTCATAAAACATAATTTTACTACTTATGTGAGTGGAAATTCAAAAATCTGAGAGACAAAGTTGATTTCAGTAAGTAAAATGTGGTTCAATGAGATGAAAATAATTTTTGGTGAATAGTAACGTTTTACTTTTATTTACCACAATTAAAAGTAAATAGTGTAATTAAGGGTAAAAATGTTATTATTATTTCCCTAACACATGTCCTAATTCAATTGGATAAGTTAAATTAGACCAAAAACAACCTTAGGAATAAAATATGACCATTTAGTCCCACTTGGATTAGATTAGGACATTTATTATTAATTTATTTAAAGAAGGGTTAAAATAGTTAAAATCAAAGTTTAATAACTAAATCATTTTTAATATAGGGTTATAAATAAGATAAATTAGACTATAAATATTAATTAGAGAGATAAAAAGATTTCCTACATAATGATATTTTATTTGTAATTTTTAGACTTTAAATAATTTAATTTATTTATGACACAATGATGATGTCGTAACTATCTTATTAATGAAATATTGACAAAATTGATGTTATAAATACCCAAATAAATATTATTTGAAACTTTTTATGAATTAAAATAATTTTATAGGTTAACATGAAATGTTATTGTGTATTTAATTAACTTTTTTCGAACTAATCATTCTGTTATATGTTTCAAAAAAATCAAATACTTAATAGTGTCAAAATTGACATAAAATAGTTTTTAAAACAAATATTATATTATTAATTATTTTTTTATTCATAAAAATCTAAGGTTTGGCTAAATGACTTAGGTAAGGTTATATATATTAATAATAAACAACTTAGGGTTATTTTGGCTTCTTATAGTAAGTTTATTAACCTTATAGTATAAGAACACAAGAAGACACGGCGAAAGTAAAATTATTTAACTTAATGTTAAATCTAAATGATAAGGTTAAAATAGGAACCTAAACTTGTCTAAATTCTATTGGATGATAGGATTGTGACCCATCCCCACCTTAGCTTAGAAATATATCAATTTGGAGCTATTAAAAACCGAACTTGATTTTATAATAAAATAATAGTTTTAGTTAATTCAAAGGTGCCCCTCTCCTCCCTTATAAAAGGGCACCTCCTCCCTCTCCTCCTCACACCTATTTGAGAGTTCAAGCTCGGCCAAAACCTGCCGATTTTTCCTATCCACTTTCCTAGAAACATACTAGAGGTCCTGGTCTTCTTCAAAGACCAATGTTAGTGCCCTAAATGAAGGTCTCTAACAAGCACTTCAAAGAAGAGGTAATGTCTGTTACCGATTCTTTCAACTTTATTTCTTCTTCCACTTCTTCTTATTTAGTTGTTTCATTATGAAGTAATAACATCAGTATAACTCATATACAGATATGTTATTATATGTATGAAACAACCCTATTTCACCATCTATCCATCCTACAGAAAACGAAATCACCGCGCGTGCGTACGTATAGAATACAGTCTCCATGTCGTGGTGTAATCTATTTTCCACCACCACCTTACTTGAATGTGTATAATGGTGTAAATAATGACTATATATGAATATTTTAAAGTGATATTAATTCTGAAATAGTATACATACACTCCAATACAATTCAACGATCATGAGAACAATATCATCGCTCGTGCGTACGTACGGACTACCGTCTCCACGACGCGATGAGATTCATTCTCCATGTTAACCATTCATGAATGATTATAAAGTATATATAATAAGTAATCATGAAATATATGACATAATAATACTACTGGATTTATGTATATATATATATATATTTATGTCATCTACTTAATTCCACTCAATTCAATAAGGAAACGAAAACTGCGTTCATGCGTACGTACGGCCTACCGTCTCCATGAACGGTGTATTTCTTTCCATTTATCGATACATTATATATATATGTATATTCTGAATATATATTATATATAAATAATGTTTTACATTTTGGATTTTATTAATCATGATCTAAGTAATCATATGAATAATTACAAGTTAAAACATGAATGACAAATGAGACGATTTTACCCAAAACACTACTTTAACATGAATTTACAAAAGAACGGGTAATATAATGTAATAAGTGAACCATATATGATATAATAACAATTAATATGATTCTATAATAAGTCAATAACATTATTTAAATCATTATACATTAGGTTCGGACACTTACGAAGAAAATCAGACCTAAGGTAAGGGACAATCTCGCAATCTCAATTTTTATCCGAGATTGTTTATACTTCAGAATTTACTGGGGTGTATTTTATCATCCACATCCTTGTTTCCTCAATATGTAATATTGTTTCCATCCACCAAAAATTGTTTAAATCCAATTTTACCCTTCGGTGAGTTTTTAGTAAAAGATACTAAAGTAATCTTTTTTCGTTTTTCGTACGAGGTACTTTTTGACTTTTCCAACAAAAGTACGGGAAGAATGTTTTTTTAACTTATACGGCATGAATGGATTTTTAAAAAATTATTTCCAAGAATCTTAATTTAATAATTTTCAAGTTTATTTTTAATAAACTTCTTTTAGTTTAGAATTTTATGAAATATTAATAAAGGAAAAGTGTTTTTGAAGTAGAAAGGATATTTTCCTCAAGAATGGAGTTCAAGTGTTTTATCAAAATTATTTTCCATATAATATAATATAGGGTTATTTTTATATCCCTATTATTACATTGATTTGATTATGTTGTTATGGAATTATTTTTATGAATTCCTTTATCTTATATGAATTGTTTTATGATGTCATGTTGTTTAAGAATCACATTTTTATTACATGGGTTATGTAATGATGTATGATTTATGATTTTGTGGAAAACATAAGAATGGTATCATTATGAGATGGGTGGGACATATATCTCCCTCCAATGCATTGGGTAAAGATTTTATATCTCATGAGATAGACATGGCTGGAACGGCAGGTTAAACTGGTTCAGTGAAACAGGACTGAAACGAGGAGTGAACTCGGTTCAGAAATGGACTTTGTCCACTATGATATTCTTGTCAATGAGTCTTGACTAATAAGAAATGATTCTCTATGATAATGTGTGTATGTCACAAAGTTTTATATTTTATGTTATGATTATTGGGATTACATTTCACTACTATGATTTATCCCGTGTTATGAAATTATGATTTCTTTTGCAGGTTAAGACCTCCAAAAGTTATGTTCTTATGTATATGATGTGATTGATATTTCTTTTGTTTACCATTACTGAGAATTTTAGCTCACCCTTTTGTATGTTTCATTTCCACAGGTCAGGAAGAAGGTTATTAAGTAGTATATACCAAAAAGGGACTCTAGATATGATGAAATAAATGGGAGGCAGAGTAGATGATTTATGAACCAGTTGTTTATGTTTCCCAGTTTCTAAAGACTCTATACCTATAAGGTCCTTTCCTGGTTTTGTTATATGTTGTAATAAGTGTGCTTAAATTCTGAATTAATGACAATTTATGTAAAGTATGGGTCGTTATAGATAATCTATTCACTTAAGCCATGTCTGTTTGTAAAAATATATCTTATTAATTATATAAAATATAACTCTTTTATTCTTAATTGAACAACTTCATGAGTAGTTAATCTTATAGACATTCACAACACCTTGCTTTTGAGAACTAATCTGATTCCGTTACCTGGTAAAGGGTCACCCAACATTCATATTAGGATAATATTACCATTTTCACATAAAATAATGTTGATTATTAATGATATTCTAAGATAAACCAATCAAATTGATTTATCAATTTATTAATGAATATGATTCTTATTATAATTCACCAAACACTTATAGTTTATGAATCATTTTATTATTTTTACCACCATTAAAATTTTATTTATCACACATACACCCGTTTTGATATATCGATAATAATTCAATAATATGTATCTTATACATTCTTAATTCATATTATTCAAAATAATTACTTAATTCATCTCCCTTTCCCTGGAATATACTATAATGTTTAATACATATTCATGTGACATTGAATAATTATTTGATTCTACATTGATTTATGTAAGATTTAAGATCCTTCATGTTTAAGGGGTCTATGCTATATAGCATAGATATTACGATATTTCGCAAAAGGTATCCAAAAAACCCACTGCAGAGAATTTCCTTTAAAGTGACTAGTCATATCATCAATTTTTTTTAAAAAAAAAGTCATGCGAGTCCTAAATAAATTTTACATAATGTGATTATATCATAATAATAAATGATACCATAAAATTTAGATATGAATTTTTTTATCGAATCTTGAACTCATAAAAATGAAGTGTTTTAAGGAAATTAATGACCACTAATACATATCGTATATAATAATAAAACCCAAACAAGAACAAGATAACTAAATGAAAAACAAAAAAAAATAAAAATACCTTTTAAATATGTTTGAAATATTGAGATCAAACTTGAATTGAAGAATTCATGCCTCCTTTGGTATCAAATTATAATGATAATAACTAATGACTTAGTTGGTATCTATTCCTATCCATGTGATGAAAGACACTCCTATATGGTAGAGTATAGAGAATTGTATGTGGAATAAACTATATAAAATCTTAAAAGAGAAAAAGGGGATTTTTCTTGGATGGGGAGTAGTTAGGATCACTAAGAACGATATTTTCATTCTATACAGTTGAATTAATACTACACCCCTACTACTAGATATTTATAAGCATATGTGAATTCAATAGCCTTCTAAGAATCTGAATTAATATTAAAATAAACAAGCGGTAATAAATAGCCTCCAATTTCCATTTAAAGCATTAAATAGCCTTCGAAAATTGTTTAAGCCTCAAACTATATTGGGAATTGTATTACTGACCCACTAAATTTGTTAAGGATATTAATGGAGGTTCTTAAATAGTCTTTCATGGTGGGATTAAAAAATTTATACAAGTGATATGACTTGTAATCCCATAACTTCAAGGCCAATGACAAATCCCAATTGGGATTTTCCATTTCCACGTGATTATGTTTTAATAATATAAATAACTAATTATTTAAATTATACATCCACATTAAACATTAAACAAAAAAAGTAATTAATTATTCCAAGTGGGAAAAACACAAATATAGTTTTTTATAATAATCTCAATCATATTAGGACGTGAACTAAACACATTACACCAAAAATACTGATTATAATTTTATAGGATGGAACCCCAATGGCCCATTGTAAAGTATTAAATAATTATGATTATCATTCATAATTATAAACATTCAAGGGTATTTATAAACACATAATAACTACAAAAATTATAAAGGGATTGATGTGATAAAATCCACCATATATCAATTATATTAGTAAATTTATCCTTCAAATCTATATTAATAATGATATAAGTATAATGAAAATATCATATAGCTTATCAATCATTCTCAATTCTAGTATTGAATAAATATTTTATAATTATATCACATGTAATCATCAAGGTATAAACAAATACATATTCAATACTCAATTGAGGTACATTCTAGGATTATTTATCATATGTTATGATACATTCTATCTTGGATAATATAATACCACCACACTATTATAGAAATACCTAGTTACCTTATATTAATAAAAATTACCATATGATTTTCGATTGGTATCAATGTATGAAACCATAAAAGTAAGTAACCTCTTTGACAAAATCATGTTGGAGCATCCATATCTAATGTTCACTTGAGTAACACTAATGACATATATAAGAAAACCCATGTGGGGGCACTTTATGAGGGTCAATTAAATTACATGTTCACCAAAATATATATCCTCAATGATTATTTGTATCTCTATACATATGATCACAAAATATTATCATAACCAAACATAATGATCATCAATCATTGATAACATGGTAACCCATATATTCCAAGGAGTTTTTTATCATATCATATCTCAAATTCTATGTGAAGAACACAAATCAATGAAAATGTATTATAATTAACATACATTAAAAAATGAAACAGTTCCCTTAGAAAAAAATTGAGTGTTTTATATACAGTGGAAGTTCCTAGTGGGAGAATGATCGTTAATGTTTCTGTCATATTATATGGATAATATTCCAATTATGCAAGATATAAATGTCATAAGAAATGATATTTTTCATCAAATGTTATCATTGAAAAGAAGGGAGCCAGGAGGGGATATTTTATTTGTAAAATTTAAAATTAATTTTATCAGATCTAGAAAAGAATACCAGATATTAGGATATTTTGTTGTTGAAGATGTTGATTCTCCAAAAACCGTTTTTCATGTTACCTTTGTTGCGTAGGGAGGATCCAAAGTAAATCCCCACTAGTGGTGATCCACATGTGGTCCTTTGATATTCAACAACATAGGTGGAATGTCAGTTGTCAGCAAAACGGTTCATCTATCTTGATCACTCATAGTTCCTTCATGCTATAAGGAATATCTTCTTCCTGAGACGATGAGAGGAGAAGGATTCACGAGATTAATATATTATTTGAAAAGATTCTCAATTCATGATTAACCGTACATAATAAGAATATAATTATATTTATAGAGTTATGATTTATGTTAAAATATTATTTAATTATACAATGGCACATAAATAATATTATTAGCCTTATCTAACCCCAATCCAAATATTATAATCATTAATATTTTTATTATTATTTTATGGAATGTACTACCTGGAGTAATGAAAACTATTATTTTATCATCTTACAAATTAATATTTATCACTATAAATGATTTTAGTCCACTCATCCCCCTTATAATTAATCAAATTCATGAATAAATATTTATTAATTAATTATTTATAATTAAATATTTTATTCATAGTCTGGAAAATAAATACTTATTAAATATTAAATAAAAAAACAAATATTTATATCACAATCTGGTGAAAACATATTTATTAAATATTGACAGAATTAAATAAATTTTTTATTAATGAATAAATAATTATTTATTACCTTGTGAATATTTGTGATTAATAAATACTAAATAAAATTATTCCTCAGTTTTTAGAATAATAGTTATTTAAAAAATTAAAGTCAAATAAAATTTTACTAATATCAATGAAAAAACCTTTTCATGACCATCTATGATTCATTCCTTTTTTCATTATTTGAACATTAACAAATTCTAGGATTACTACTTATCAATGTGTTAAGGAACCAAAAAAGAAAGAATTTAATGTTGCAACGTCAATAACCAGACTTGAACACTTACTATTTAATATAGTCTATTTGGTGTCAATTCTTATCAAGCAGGTTTCACACACGTGTCATCAACCTATTTTCATGATAACATTCTTTGACTCACATTTTTTTATGAAACCAAATTTAGTTATAGATTTATTAAACCAAATTTTCCAGGAAAAAAATTCTTTCTTCAATCCAAATATAGTTCCTTGCAATATTCAAACCTTTTGGCCTCCTTTGGAGTCACACTCCCTTTATATTTTATTATAGATAAATCATTTCTAAGGATCCCGTTAAGGAAGGATATTTGGACATCCATTTTCCAAATATCATATTCATGGGATGATATAATGGAAATTATAATTCTAATGGATTTAAACACAAAACACTAGAGAAATTTGTTTTATTAAAGTTAATTCCTTAACATTGTTTGAACACTTTTTCAACTAGTAATTCCTTATAAGCAAAAAATTGATAATCTATGTCCATTTTATTGGAGAATTTCCATTTAAAACCAATGACCTTTACATCAATATAAGGATCTACCAAAATCAAGAAATGGATTTGGTACAAGGAATACATTTTTGAATTTATATATTCTTTTCACATGGAAAAATTTGTTCCACTTACTACATCCTAATAGGTTAATAGATCGTTATTATCAACTAATAACGAGTCACCACCCTTTTTGACTATAAAATAATATCTTTATAGTTATATAACCCCTAATATAATTTTGTATTGTACTAGTGTATCTCGAAATTCTTTTTTCACAAAGAATTATAGAACCCATTCATGTGACAACTCTTGTCTACCTTGAGTTTTATCTTGATCAATGTCTATGTCACTCCCATTGTACCTTTTAGAGATGTTCTCCCTCTCAAGGAATATGGTGTGTCATTCCACTGTTAAAATTTTATCTAATGGGTTCTATATGTAACATCCCTTCATTTCATTGGGTTTCTTATAATGTTACACTTTTTGTCTCTTGGTGAAAGTTTATTTCCTGAAGAGGACTTAATAAATGGTTCACATCACCACACATGTTTGTACAAAAAATAGGTCTCTTTCCACTAAAAAATTGGAATGAAAAACCATCTTCTTGTTTAGTTGGAACCTAGTTTAGTACTCATTTGTTGTATATAGCACATATCCCTAAAAGGATAATGGAATACTCATAACAGAGGATCGGAGATGGTAAAATTTTTATAGTAACTTATCCGGATATCAAACGTCAACTGTTTAATAAGAGGTTGGTGCTGGAATATTGCCAAACTCTCTGATTTTCATTGTCCAGTGCTACTCTGCTAACATGGCATGACTCTCTGCTCTTATGTCACTAACATTCCTGTATTTCCCCTACCTTGGAGCTCCCTTGGAGCGGTCGCACTTGTTTCTTGATGTGTTTGAGCTTCTTTGTTTTATCAACATGTTCTTCTCTCTCTTTTGGGTTGGTGTAAACTCATTACACATCGAGTTTGAATTGAAATACTTTTATTTTAATAAATTTTTGCGGTATGAGTTGGGTTTCCAATTAATGCCTCCATTTGTGTTAAAGATAGGGTGAGGTTATTCCTTTCACTTACACAATTCCACTAAAATTTATAAGGAGTGAGTAGGGATAGAATGGAAAACCTCCATAAATAATCAATGAATTATTGCTAATATTTTACCCGCCATGTTTGGTGTGGGGTTTTTTAAACGTCATACCAATATAATTACCAATTACATTCTTGTTTTCATTGAATTTATTAAAATAATTAAACTTATAATTCATCAATTATACATATCCATATCTACTAAAATCACCACTTAATGTTTTGAAGTATGGGTACCCTCCCCTATTATTGAATGGAAATAGAATAAAAACTTCATTATCAACTAATTCAAGAAACTTGTTTTCCCTTTAAACATTTAAAATAAATATAGATTTGGTCATTTTTACTTATATACATGTGTGTTTCATACACCCTGTGGTTTTAGTTTAAAGGGATCTATATATAAATCTACATATAATTTTTTAATATTATTTTTTACATGAAATAGTTAGTGATTATATAGTTGGATGTGGTACAGGTCATGTGAATCTTCTTCATTATGGATTACCATTACATGGATTGTGTAATCTAACATATGAAGACCATTATTTAAATACATATTACATAATAAATGTTATCTTTATTAAAGAAGAAAATCTTATCCCTAAATATAAAAATAAATCCATTTGTATAATGTTTTGATTAATAAATAAATTTATTGGTAATAGATTTTATATAATAAAAATATCTTAAAACTAGGATAATTTTTTTTGGAAATATAAGGTGGAAGTCCCCAATAGCCATGATAGTATTTCTGTCTCTATTGATTACTGGTAGATCTAATTCCCCTTGGAAAATCATCTAGAATCTAATTAGTTGATATATTTGATTATATATATATATATCTTTGTGTGTGTGTGATAGATCCACATGTTGTATCTAATACCCAATTTTTAGAAATCGGTTGATTGCACTCAATAAAAAATGCATCTGAAGCTTCCTCTTGCTTCTTTCAATGGGTGTGATTTTTTTTTCAGTCACCCTTTTTTCTACTTGATCATTAACTTATTGATAGAGAATTGTGAAGAATATTTGGACATAGAGTTTTTTTCCAGCCCATTATTTTTATTTACCATAAGGAAAAAAAATTATATGCTTTGTCTCCTTGTCAACTTGGAGAAGAAATTTGAGAAGATATACAAGTTACTTATTTAATTTGTTCATATTGAAATTAGTAATGACTATATATAATCTATACGTAATTTATGCATGAATAATCTTATTGCATAGTAATTTAGGTAGTTTAAACCCAAGAACATTTAGACACTCAATGTTTCAAATGATTTCGACTTTTTGAGGCCCATCTAGAGCTCCTTATCTAAGATTACTCTAAATGAGAACCTTTGATATCTCAAAATATTACTATCTGTCTCTCTCCAGAAATACACCATGGAGAATTAGGATCATTATAAAATCATACATGTCTTCCTGTTACTTTATGAGTTTAGTAGACATGGATGAAATCGCTAAATAGTTAATGTCAACCATTTCACTCAAGTGTTTATCATAAATAGTGAACTCATCCTCACATTACTTATTTATGGGAACATTAATCATTGTGAATTCTAGCATATAAGATTCAGGTTCATGGAGAAAAAAACCCAATAGGTGTTCGAACAATTCCTAATTGTTACTTCTCGTAAAAATATTGTCTTTCTCGAATATGGGATTTACGGATAATGTGGTTGATGAACTAGCCATTATTCTACAATTGAAATGAAAATATTATTTGTAAATCACTGTATTATAATTTTTGTGTGATGTAATAATAATTTTAATTTTTATGTCTCTTTATTCTATCATGTCCCAACAACCCTTTCCGTTGGACTCTAAATATAAAGGTTTTAAGAGTAGTGAAAAAATCCTTTAAGGTTATGAAAAAAATTTATTTGAGTCATAAATCATGTGAAAACACCACTTTACAATATTAGAATTTCATTTCAAATAAAAAAAGAAGATTGGTTAACTATAATAAAACAAGAGGACCAAAATTCTAGGATCTTTACATTTAATTTACAATTAATTTATAAGACGAAATAGAATTAACTCAATGTATAATTCTCTCTTCATTTATGATATGTTGGATTAGATCTCATCACACAATAATTTCAATATAGGATCAAAGTGAAAGATCACTGAAGAAGTGATGCCCATGTAAACCAAAATCTCTGAATAATGTTGTAGAACTATATGGCGGTATCATGACTAATCCATATCTCTCATTTTGTTTATGGTCGACCGTAGCTAATTTCCCACCCATAGTGGAATAACACTTGATTATCTCTCATTATCATGATATATGAGATGAGGTAACAACTATAGATATCTCGGTATCTGTATAAGGATAAAGAGGGTATTACCCTATCCATTATGCACTCAAAATATTAGATATGGTAGGTGATATATCAAGATATAGAAATTGATATATCTATATATATTATATTATATTATATTATATTATTTATGGAGGGTTTATGTTAGTAAAATTTCACACAAAACCCTTTCCATACTTAGAATTATTTTTGGACCCTATGTCTAGTAGAAATATTATTATTAATTACCTAACATATAAAAATGGTGTAAGATTATATACATAAATCCAATTTATATTATTTCCAATCGAACCATTATTTTTGGTCCACTTTCTACCATCTATATTTATCGATCATTGAATAATTAATATTTAATAAATAAATGTCACTGAATTATTCTATGATAAAAATAATAAACACTATATTTTAAAAAAAATTATAAAACTTATTATTATTATTTAACTGAATTATTATTTTGAATAACTTTTGATTATATTTTTTTTGTATACCAGACCTAAATAATTTTTATTTATTATAATGTGTAAAATTTAGTAATTGAATTTAATTAATATTTTTGATACACTATGTGTGTGACCCTCTAGGCCTCTTTCTTAGTGGAATTAGAAATAACCAGCAAAAGTCCAAGGTTAGAATATTGAAACATTACAAGGAAACCATATAGAAAATAGTTAACATCATAACAACATCCAATATCCTAAAAATATTTAACATGTAATATAATACATTTATCATGATATCCCCAATCAAGCTGGTTTCATGTTGGTGTCATCAACTTATATACTAGATTTTTATTCATTTAAATTTTCAAAATTGAAATTTCCCATTGAACTTCGTGACTATTGATTTATGAAAGCAGTTTCATTCCCCCAATGTTTCTGAGAAGTCATCTTTTGTAAAAGGGATAAATAAGTTCTTTCCATAACCACTAATGTAATATCACTTGTGATGTACCCAATGTATCATGCCTTGACATGATCATATTTTATTAGTGTTCTCATCAATACATCTATCCACATTATTTAGGATATTAATTAATGATAATATTAAATTATAATTATCAATACACACATCTGTAGATAGTAACATCCATTGACACATAAAAATGTTGAAACAAGTCTATTCTCATAACCTCCATCTTCGAGATTACTAATGGTGAACTCCATGATAAGTTTTCTCAATGTCGTATGAGCCTCCTACAACTAATATCATGTATTTTTTGTGTCTCGTCATAAAATATGATTCATTATAGAACATGATTCAAGAATAATTCTGTGGATCATATAGGTTCTATTTATATAAGGGAACAGTTATAACCATTAAATGCATCTTATATTTATAGGACATTATCACATGAAACATTCTTACATATTAAAAATAGTTAAATTTTATTAAAACATAATTAATAATGGAAAAAATAAAATTAGTTTCTATAAAAGTCAGTTCTAGGGAACAGGCTCAAACAGATGCCCACTTGTACTTGATCGAACTGACAATAGATTTTAGTTAATTAGCTCTCACATGATACTCATGATTCTATTGAGATAAATCCTTCTATAATAGGCCTTCCATTTTTCCTCCAGGGATACTTTTGTAACTACAACATCATATCAATCATAAAAATATCTCAAGATATGAAACTTTTTAAGTATATGAATTTTTCATTGGTGTGAAATTTGATCCTTGGAGAGATCCATCACTATAGTGTTATCATAGTAAACTGTGAAAGGGTTTTTAAATTTAGGTACCACATTAAGCTCTTGGAAAAAATCATAAATCCATACTTCTTAATTTTTTTATCAAAAGACACAATATACTTGAACTCTGCTATAGAATCTTCAAAAACTATATTCTTTTAAATATCTTATATCATAGATCCTATATTGAGACAAAAAATATATCTTTGTTTTGGATTCAGATCATTCTTATTTTTTTTAAATCCAATATCTACATAACCCCAGATTAATATCTCTTTATATCCTCTATACAACGAAAAACATATCCTTAGTTCACCTCAGATACTTAAGTATTGTCTCAATAGCAGCCCAATGTTGTTCATCATGGTCTTCTTGATATATTCCCACCATGATCAAATAATATAAAATATCATGACTCACAAAAAATACCTAATAGATCCTTTTATAAAAGTGTATGGATATTACTTATTCACTACCTTTCCTCTTGTGTCTGGGGGAACATTTTCTTGGATGGATGTATACCATGTAATAAAGTATTAGAATCCACATATATCCCCAGAAAAAAAAATTCCACACACATCAATATGTACCAATTCTATAACAAATATGGCACCTTCAACATAACCACCAAATGGTGGTTTGGTTTTCTTACCTTGAAAATAAGTGAGACCTATATCATGTGGTTTTATCTCAATAGATTTTAAGCTACCATTTTCTTAAATATTAAGCAAATTCTTCTCATTTATGTGGCCAATACATTGACGAAACAACTATTTTTTAAATGTGATGTGTGCATTCTTTTAATTATTTCTTTCCAATATGTTGTTTTCATAATTTAAAAAATAATGAAAACTATTCAATTATTTCATACCATAAAAAATTCCATATTTATAAAAGTATAATCATATATTTCCAAATATAAAAATAAATCTAATCATATATCTTCAAGAAAAGAAATAATGCAATTTATGACACTGGGTATATAATAATAGTTCATTATGACCATGATCAATAATATCTTCAATGTGAGATGGTAGTCTCTAATAGCTTGAGAATCCATCCTTTCTCTATTGGAAATCCATAGATCTACCACATATCTAGTAATATTCTGAAATCTACTTCATTCCGACCATAGTAAGTATCTAATTACTAAATTTTACATACATAAGGATTAAACTTAGTAATTAACAAACCTAATGTTTCCCCTTTCATCATTTTATGGGTGAAATTCTGTTCCCATTGGCCCTTCTTTCCAAATTAAAAACACACAACATCAGGGTTTTTCCTTTCATATAGATCATCTTCTTCTTGGGGGGATGATGCTTAGGTTCTTTAGATATAGACTGAGTCCTCAACAATGTTTTTTTGTACTTCGTCTTCTTATTTTTTACAACGATAGTTGGTTCTTAACACCCCATGTCATTATTAATTTTTTCTAGTAAGTGTACTATGTTATAAGAGAAAATTATACATATTTATCAAATTATTGTACATAATAAAATATGGGGAGGTTTTGGATATTGAGGATATGATGATATTTGTATACAAATCATCGTGGATTTTAAAACGTGAGATGTATAAGTGCTCAATTTAGCCAATCATCTTGAATACATGTTTCCCAAATACAACTGACTCTCCAAGCAGGCTTGTGAATAGTAAATTAGATATCTCATATCTCTCTCATCTTACCTTCTCTTGATAGAGATCCTTTAGGTGATAAATGACGCTATAGGAATCTATATCCTTGTATTGCATTAAAATATAATTGGACATGAAGGATAGCCTGAAACATTGATATCTATATCATCACCCAAATACTTTAGATATTAAGAAACTTATTCCTCATTATCCTCTTTGGAAATGAACATAGGATGTGTGGTTCCCAACACATACTATTTCTATTTGTGGAATATCATAACATGCAAATGCCTATACTATTCCTATAATGTCACATCAGGGAGAAGGTTGTTCTTCACTAGTATGGATCCCAATGATATATTCAATGTCTGATTTTACATTTCTATAAATTAAGAGCATATAACAAGTACATTGTTTGATTTCAAAAAAATATATTTAAAAATTTAAATTAAATTAAATTACATTAATCTCCTACTATTTTTCAAACCCTAATCGACCTCACTACCAGTTTTTAAATATCAAGTTTCATATACACTCTAGGGGAATGGATCCATATTCACCATCTCATAACCTATATTTGAGTCTAACAAGAAATATGAAAGGTCTAAGGTGGGTGTAACATGCCAAATACTTTACCTCAAAGTTCCTTCATCGATTGAGTGGACTCCCTATTCCAAAAATCTTGTCTTAAATATGTAATCACCCTTTGACTCTTAGTTACACTAAATCCTTCTTTGAAATCCTACCCTTGATAAAAATATGTTATTTTATCCCAAAACATCATGTTAAAAGTTACATCATATTATAAATAACCCCAAAATGAAATTTTTAAGAGCATTGAACTATGGTGTCATTTCTAACTTATGTATTGGAAGGATATACAAACTTAATATTTTAGTTGAGGTATTTTTATCCTTATTCAAAAAATTAATTATATCCTTTAACCTTCCTTGTTAGTGTTATGTACAATTTACTAATGTAATTAACCATGGATTATTTAACATTTACCCATAATCCTCTAATATTTTATTCCATCTTTCATATTTGATAATTCATTTATTAGGTGATCACAATGTATTTGAAAAAATAAATATTTAACCATGTAAATGATATAAATAAATATATGTGGCATGATCATGAAATTCTCTAATGGTTAATTTATCTATAAGATGATAAAACAACCCTCTCTCCAATTAGAAAACACACCATGAACCATATCTCGGTTCATGTTTCATCATTCCACCTTCGCTCCTATGTATCATCGTGATTAGATTCTACTTAGATCCTAGACTCAGGCTGCCTCCTCTGACTAGGGAGATCCATCCTCAAAAAATATTTTCCTCACACATAGGTAAGGGGATCCATTGGATTGGATAAGGTAGTTTTACATATAATAAACCATGTGCACACATTCTCTTACATGATAATGGGTGGGGATTACTCGCAAGCTATCAATAAAAATTTACTAATAATAAAATAAAAATAAACTAATCACTTACTTGGGATGGTTTAATCTCATGACCATTCACACATCAAAAAAAGTACACATTTCATATATAGTTATTAATTACTTCGATTTATTCTTTAATTAATATAATTTTCAATGAATTAATCTAATTTTCAATGAATTAATCTAATTAATTCAATTTATTAAAATTGTATCCACCCATCCTCGTCTCACCATCATCTTTAGTTTAGAAAAATAACTTTATTTAAAATTATGGTAGTACACAAGAGTACTTGTAGGAACCTTCATATGTTCAGTGAAAAAGTTTACATGGAAATTAATTTTATATATAAGCTATAATCTTATGACATGGTGTGTACAGTCGAATGAATGACACACAAAATGAAAAATCAAATATGTTAAATTCTGTATTTATTTTTTATTTTTTGTGAGAATCTAAGAACACTACTAGAAGAATATTGCACAACCTATTTGGAAGTACATGGTGGGTACTTTTCTTCTAGTTTTGTCTATGACACATGCCTTGGGGTTGGGTATGTTTCCTATCATGAATGTGTTCAACGTACATGGTGTTTACTGGGAATACACGGTGTATAACACTATATTTCATGGAATTACAGTACTTTTTTCATGTATTAGATTCCTAAAATGATTAGGAAACCCTGTGTACTCAACCTGCAGATAACAAAGACTTCATATAATGTATAGTGGTTAAATGGAGTATAGTTATTCTTTTCAACATCTAGTTAGTCAAAATTTTCATATTGATGTGATCTATTAGGATCTCAAATATAATTTTTTCGATCTGACCTAATATAGTAAGATACGTACACATAAACAAAAGTACACATCATGTATTCTAGTTTTTTCCTTGAAAGTCTTATAGAACCTCTAGATGATGCTCTTCAGATGATTCTTCATATTCATCATTAACCAATTACTATTAATTAAATAAATAATAAATAAAAGAAGATATAATGACATTCAAATATTTAAATGAATAATTTAATGTAAAAAAATGAAAACCCATGGAACCAATACACAAATTATAAATAATATAAAATAAAAAAATGTGAGCACTTTAATACCACTTATAGGCTCTAGGGGAACTGGAAGCATCTGTTGAAGGTATTACCAACTTTGATTTTAGTCATAAATCATGTGTAATACATACTTTTCATGGTCAAAATTTCATGAAAAATAAAAATAGTAGATTAGTTGACTATATTGAAACATTCTAAATGAATGATAAGGATCGTCACAAGTAATTTATAATTAAACCATAAGTATACATAGATTACCTATACTAGTAATTCCTTCTTCATTGATGATGTGGTGGAATATATCTTATCGTAGAGTCATTTAATCGTATGATCCATGGATATAATCTCTCTAATGGTGATACACACATGTAACACAATCTCTGAACAGTTGAATGGAAACTATAGTTGCTAGAAAGTCTGATTCTAATCACATGCATTGTTCATGGTTTATTGAAGTAGAATTATTATCAAAACAGGAATAACTCTTCATGATCTCTCATTATCTTGAAGGATTATAGGAAGATATTTTTATAGATATCTCTATCTCTCTTTTTCTTGACATAGTCTCACTCTTTCTATTTTTGACACTAAATCATAGATCTAAAAATTTATATATCTTAATATGGAAAGTGATATAATTAGATATTAATTATGGTAGTTTTAAGGTAGTAAATGTTCACACAAAATATTTTCCATATTTATAATTATTAGTTTATCCCATGTCCAATAATAGTAATAGTATTATTATTAGTTTACTGACATGTGGATAATTTTTAAGAGTATATAAATAAATATCATTCATATTATTTTTAATCATACCATTAAACTCGATCTATTTTCCCTCATCCACATTTACTAATCCTTGAATAATTACTATTAAATTAATAAATGTCAATGTTTTATTCTATAATTAATATAATAAATCCTAAATTCTCTAAATGTGAAAATAAATATTTATTATTATTTAACTCAAATATTCATTTGAATAAAATTTTATTAAATTATTGAGATAAACTAAACCAAAATAAATATTATTTATTCGAACTTGTTAAACTAATTACTATAATTTAACTGAAATTGTGGATACACAATGCATGTAAACCTCTTGGCCTATTTATTAGTGACATTATGAGAAATTTCTTAATGACCAAGGATAGAATCTAGAAATAAACCATGGTGTTCGAAGAGAAATAAGTTAACAACATAATGACATCCAACCTCCTATAAATGTTTTCCATGAAATATAATCCCTTTATCCTGATGCCTTTGATCAATATGGTTTTATGTCAATTCCACCAACATATGTGATATATTTCCCTTTCTTTGACTTTATGAAATTAAACTCACCCACCAAACACCATTGACATAGATTGATAAAGGGAATTTCCTTACCTCAAAGGGGTTGACATATCAACTTTGGTAGAAGTT
This sequence comes from Viscum album, assembly GCA_963277665.1. Classification (NCBI taxonomy): domain Eukaryota; kingdom Viridiplantae; phylum Streptophyta; class Magnoliopsida; order Santalales; family Viscaceae; genus Viscum; species Viscum album. The sequence continues at coordinate 1,494,262,684 of OY728135.1, read as the reverse complement.
ATAAATTAATTTTCGCAATATCCATTAATGATATATCTCTCATGACCCACCCAATGTATCAAACGTCTTCATGGTCATATGTCCTCATGGATTTCTTTGATACATCAAAATGCGCAAGTATTTATATCCATGAATGATAATCATAGTGTCAATGCATTATTATACTTTTATGCAAATAGTAACATCTAATAATACATGGAAATGTGGATTTCATATTATTGACTATATTCTTATGACTACTTATCATGGAGATTACAAAGGTTTAACACCATGAGAAGGTGTCTCAATTTCTTATAAGACTCCTACCCTTAATTGAATATATTATCTATGTCCTTTTAGAAACAATAATCCACCCATATAAAAATATTCAAAAATAATGTCATGTCACCTATAGGTTCTCATTATAGTTGGTAACTAATATAACCTTTTAGTTTAACATATATTCTTTAAAAATTTTGACATAAAAATTTCATTCAAAATAACGACAATATCATGATAAAAACATCATTAATAATGAAAAAAATGTATTCAAGTACAAATAAAGTCTATATTTGTGCACCAACACCAAGAATTCCCTAGTTACTTAAGAATTATAGTTTAATGGATCCATATTCCTCTTATCATAGCCCAATAGAAGAATTAATTCATTATTCAAACATATTTATGTAGGTAGGAATTATCCAACTGTGGGATTATATCTCATTGATCCATTGATTGGAGTCCAAAATCCAAAAACCCTTACTCTGACTTCCTTAACAATTTCCTCCAAGTTACATTAAGTCTACTGACAGCTACATCGAATGGTGTAAATTGGTTAATTAAAGAAAATACATTCATAAGAAATCCCAGATAAAATAAAGTGTCCAAATGAGGTCCAGTCAAACACTTAGTTCTATGTCATTTATTTATAAAAAATTAATGGAATGCTTAGACTAACTAAATGTTAATTTACAGGGTTTTATTAATTATTTGTAAATATTTACTATTATATCCATTAAAATTCATTGTAATTTTAATAGTATTTAACTTAAGTGATTAACTGTGTCTTGATAAAACATTTATATATAAAACATTTATTTATATTCTACATTTTCATATTAGTGAATTTATTAATGTGATTGTGGTCTTTCATACATAACATAAATAATGAAAACGGAAAATATATATAATAAAATAACTAGATCATGATCTTATCTAACTGTTGGTTTATTGAGTGGGAAATAAATCAGCTTATAACCCTAATAGAAAACACCATTTGATTGTCTTGGGATGAGTTTTAGCATTCCACTAGTTAACTTGTGTATCACTTAGGTTGGTTTCATCTTGTTCTCCTCTTTAATCACCACTAGGCATTATAGGATACTCCTTTTATTACATATGTTTATAACTCACAAGTAGGAGAGGGGAACTAAAGTATTAGTTGAGGTGAAATATATAAAAAATAGATATGCATGTCCTTCATAATAATAGTGGGAGGGATAACTCACTAGCTATCATATTTAATTTACTTTCAAATAACTATAAAACCTTGAAATAAATTAAATTAAATTAAAACAAAAGATATACAGGTCATTGTCAAGTTAATGATTTGTCATACACATACAACAAATATGGAAAATTACATAGGATCACAATCAATTCTCTTCATTATTTATTATTAAGATAAAAACACTTATGTTAATAGATTAATTTATTAGTAAATTAATTAATTATATTTTGCATTATTGGCCATATAAAGTCTCTTGAAGATACACATAATAAAAGAATTCATGGAAAATAAATGGTATAGGCAATAATTAAAGATAATTAAAAAATTTGAAATGATCATTTTTAATTATTTGAAACCATTATTACATAGTTTAAACTATGAGTACCCATAGTTTAATTAGGTTTTAGTGATGCAATTATTAATTTTATAAAATTTTTAATTATATCTTTTATTGAAAGACTACAAGGCATGTAATGAAGAGTTACACATCATGAATATCGATTTTTGTGTTTCTAATACAAAAGAAAGGGGATTCAGTGTGTACTTCATATATATTTCATAGTGTGTACAACTGAGATACATGTTATGTGGACATGTTATCATGTGTTAGAGATGAAATCCTAGGGATTTGGTGTGTACCATTGATGGATTACATGCTGCATACTCACAACATACACTATGTGTTGTTCGAGTGTCGTTTTCATACATAACCCACCGATGGACTTGGAATATTATTCAAACATAAGAATTAACAAGTTATATAACCTATATGATGACTACACACCATGTATCTCCTATGTTATCCAGGATATCTACCTCAATTGGTTATAAGCAATGTATTTGAAAACACAGTTAGAATGAATTTTTACACTATACATTGTAGACTACATAATATTTTACAGTATGTAATCTGACAAGTTTTGAACTAGATTGGATAATTAAACATGTGGTGTATGATAAATGCACTGTGTTTTATTACTTATAAATGTGTCATGTATCCTAAGACACATATAGGTGTTGTGAACCTAGGTACATGAAATATACTCCATCTACATGTCGTGTAACCTATTCCATCAGTAAAAATTCATGGAACGTATCGATGAAATCTATGATCATTCCCTATATATTATACAAATCATGAAACAAAAAAATTAAAATGTAGAAAAAATGTTTATTAATATTAAGATTAAAAAATAAAAAATATTTTTTTTAGAAAATAGGTGACAAGAATTGGTCACCCAATTCATGCACCAAGGAAATTTATTAAAAGAAAAACTAAAAATACAATCATGGGGTGTAAAGGGATTACACCAAAAAAAGGATTGAGGGCATTATAAGGTGATATTTCCAAGAAGAACAAAAAAGGATCAAGTTTAAAAAAACATTAATGAGGATTCTTTTCACCAACCTGTAGATGACCACCAACATAAAAGGAAGTTGTAGGAAATCAATAGCAGAATAAAAGAAGTATCCAGTATTGATCAAGATTCAATATCTCTTTCCAAATCACTAGCAATCATGTTCCTAAACATGAAATAAAATCATAATAACAATATTATTAGGACAAATATTAGAAAAAAAATATAAATTCATTGAGATAGATGTATACATCCCTAATATAAAAACAACAATAAAGATCACAGAAAATCGTGGCATGAAAATCCACCACCAAAAAATAATTCTGCAATGAATGGAAATGACCCACAAGGAAGCATCTTTAAAAAAATTATTCCTCATGATTGAAATAGTCATTGATGATAAAAATTGTTTCTAATGTCAAAATCATTAAAAATAGAATCATATATTGCAAAAATGCTTCGACCATGGATGTAAAAGACAACTCAACACCCTCCTCAAGCAAAATAATACACCTCCATAAAGGAAATAAAGTTCTCATGTTATTATTGTAATTTTATATAGATTTCAGATTTCAATAATTATTCAAGAAAAAAAATTGGTCCAAAAGGTACTATCAAAATCTTGAGTTCCAAGACAAATTAGAAAATTCTTTCACTTTTGTTGGATAATCTGAGCAAAATAACAAACACATCATGGGCTGTTATTAGAGAAGCGATTGAATTCCACAAAGGGGGAACACCTAAGGAGGTCAAAATGATATAGACTCAAGCCTGTGTGTAACAGAAGAAGATTGATGGAGCTGATAAAAAGAAAAATCATCTCCCAAATACAATGTATGGATTAAAAACCAAGATGAGTCAAAAAAACAAAAGAATCCATCAAAAGAAACTAAATGGAAGTCTAAAAACCCTAAATCCCTAGTCAGACAGTTCCCATAAACAATATAAAATCAATCATTCCCAAGGAATGTATTCTAAGTTGATGTATGGGTTCTTTTAAAAACTCTTCCACTACGTTAAGAAACTTCCTATTTCTGAGTTGAATGTAGATATCAGCAGATATTTCACTATTTTTGAATTGGCGAAAGGTAAATGTATCATTCTCATCCATCCCGGAGCCATGTTCCTTGGAAAAGTCCAATTTCTCTTTAAGTTAATAAGAATCCCTAAAAGCAGGGTCATTTTAAGGATCACTATCAGTGTCATCTGAATTGGTGGATTTTGAGGAGGTGGACAAGTTATCGGTAGGCATGGACTTTAGTGGAGTTTCAACCCCTATTTGAGTGGTGGAGGATCATTTTTTTCCTTCCTAGAAGAATCTAAAGACCTTGTAATAACTGTTCTTTCAGTGTTAGAATATTCTCTATGCTTTCTTGTTTTTCTAGGATTTGGGGTAATGACACCATCGACATCTACCATTGGTTTTTTCTTTCCTCAGACTTGACATTAAGTTGGATTACTCATTTTGATTTGGTTTATCATCATCCTCCCATGAGGATTAAATATAATAAAAGAGGTTGTTGTGGCCCTTATGATGGGTATAATTCTATTCCCAAAGCATCACATGTTCCTCCAGTAGGGGTGGGGTCTGTAATGGGGCTTTTGGTAGTGAGTATTGCATCGAAAAATCCTGATATTTCCTTTGATATGACCGATTTGCATGTTGTCTGAAGAGGCAAGGAAATGTTTTCATAATTCTCCTTTTTCAAATCTAGATTAGGCCCTTCCTAAGGGACCCTAGAATAAAAGGGTCTAACAAACTATCATGTTACTCACATTCCGATTAGGTTCATGATTTCTTTTTTCAACCAAGGTCACTTTTTGGGCAATGGGAAATAGAGTCTTGTAGTTACAATCCTTCAAAGGGTGTCCAAGTTTAAGGAAAGGGTGAAAATAATCTGGTAGAATTTATTAGACTACATCCTTAAATAATCCATAATTATCGTTTTGAATCTATATTTGTGAAGGGAGATCATGGGAAACATCAATTTCTACACAAAATCTAGTGACTGATAGTCTTGAGAAGTTCTCTACCACTGAATCAAGTTTCAGGGGTTTTCAACTGAAAATGGAAATTGGAAATAGTAGAAGATTATATTAGTAAAATAACCATCATGTTTTTTTGGATTCGATGGAACATTCACTAGTCATTCATGATGTAAATCTCACGACCAATGAAAAATTTCCATCAAATATTGACTTATAAAATCATGAAACCTGGAGACGATCTTTTACACATTAAATTTATAATTAATTTACTCAGATTTGGGAAAGAATACCTAGTCTTATGATCTTTCCTTGTTGAATATATTGATTGTATAAAACCCCTCTTTAGGTTACCTTCATTGAATAAGGAGGACCCAATGAAGAGCCTCTCTATAATTGATCTACATGTGGTCTCTTATTCTCTAAAACAATATTGATGGAATGAAAGGTGCTAGCATGGTGAATCGATCATCTTGTGTCATTATTATTTATCAATTATAGTTTATTTAGGCTTGAATGAATCTATTGTTCATTAAACAATGATTGGAGGAGGAATTTAGGGACAAATCTATTATGTTCAACGATTCTCAATTCTTAATTAACCATTCACAATAGGCATCAATCTCTATTTATAGAGTTGTGGATTAGGTAAAAATATTGTATAATTACATAGATACCCTTAAATAATATAATAACTTTTATCTTACCCCACTATATATAATAATGATAATAGTTTTATGTTATTGAATGTTCTAACTAGAGAAATGATAAATAATATTTTACTAAATTTTAAATTAATATTTATCCACAGACTATATTTTTTTCCACTCATCATTCTCAATATATATCAAAAACAGGAATAAATAAATATTAAATATTTTTTCATAAAAAATTATTGTATTAAGGTATTGGGAATTAATATATATTAAATATTCAATAAAAATATTTTATTCACTATCTATTAAATAAATATTTATAAAATATTTGTGTAATTAAATAATTTATTTATTAATGACTCATTAATTATTTATTATCTTTTGAATATTAGAAATCAATAAATAATAAAAATAATTATTCCTCATCATTGAAAAATAATATTTATTGCAATAATTAAATTCAAATTTAATTTTATTGAGATCAATGGAAACACTTAGTGTCTGGCCCTCTAGGATTATTTATCAATAGCATTAGGTGGGATCTCCTAAAGTCTATGATTACTACCTAGTAATGGGTTAATGATCCAATGAGAAGGAGTTTAATATCACAACATCAAAAACCACACATGAATTCTTACTATGTAATATAGTCCCTTGGTCATAGTATCTCATAAAGATGGTTAAAAACACCTATCATTGATCTATGTTCTTAATAATTCATTCTTTGAATATCTAAAATAAAATCATAATGACACCATATCCATGAAATTTAATGTGACGGTTCCATTCAAATAAAAGTGGTGAGATATAAAAATCCATTAAAATGTTAGTTAAAAATCATACCTCAACAAGTTAATTAATAAAAAGTAATTCAAGACATTACCAATATACACTGCTTCTCATAAACATATTACATCATGGTTTTGGATACTAAATATATGTGTGTGGGATATTACATGCATTAAAAATAATTTTAAAGCCTAATTACCATTACAAATACTCACATATATGAATATACGATAACACAAAAATATAAATAATTCCTATCTGCATGTTTGTTCTCATAATATCATGTCTTGGATATTACAATTTTTAAACATTATGAGAAAAGGTATTATCATCCTTTGAGTACTCACACCAAATAGTTTACATTCTATGTTTCCCATTATAATATTTTATTTGACCACATAACTATATTTAATAATATCCTTATGTAATTCCATGGTTCCCAACATAACAGGGTAGAATTATTACTTTATCAAAGTTAAAGATACCCTAATACATTATTACATTTAAATCATGCAAAATAATGAAAAATATGTAATAAGATGTTTTATTAATATTTAAATCATAGAATAAAAATGTAATCCTATTTAAAATAAAATATTTCAAGAACACCAAATCCAATAAAGAATTGATTTTCTTTTGATAAAAAACACTAATATAATTACCTAAAAACCATAGTATTGTCAAGTAAATAATGTTTCTCTATTTTTATATGAAATAATGATTATCATATTAAATATTCTATAACATATTCATATAACATTTATAAGACTGTTCCATTTTTCATAACTATAATGTTGTGGTGTTTCAATTTTATGAATAAAAATGTTTGGTTTTCACATAGAAATGCCATGGTTCTGAGAAAACTTATTTTCAAATTTCATCACTCATATGAAAATTCAATATAGATGGAATGTATATGGATGTGATAATATTGAAGGGTTATTTATATGATTTCACTTATTCAAATGTATAAAAAAAATAACAAAAAACTATAAGATGTTATTTATAAATTGGATTGAATATAAAGAATAAATAAAATCATACCTTACATAATGATGGTTCTCCCTATCCTTGATTCACATGTGGTTGATCTAGATGAAAAAGAAGTTCCCAAAGTAATCCTTCCTCTTGGGTATTCATGTATTGCAAAAATCTATCAGCACTCAAAAAGGATCCCCATCCATGCAATTAATTTTTTTTAAATTGATTAAAGTTAATAGAGAATGAGATATATAATGAGCTTTGGTTTTGGGATTTTTCACATAATATAACATCCAAGAAGTTTTACACACACCCAATAAGCATCAAACGACCTTTATATTGGTCTTTTGAACTCTAATGTTCATCAAATATAAATTTTGACTCCTCATATATGTTCCATACATTTCAACTCGTTAATATTTTTGGTTCATTCCCTATAAATTCATTTAGAATTTGAAAGAGTATATTCAATGTTCTAAATAATTAAATTATCATTTTATGATGATTAAATCAATTATAATATCTTAGGATATGAAATTATCAAAAAAAATCATGCTTATCAGAATATTAAATAATTCACATACATAGTATAATGACCTAGTGACCTTCACTATGTTTTTTCATATGCCAGTTGATGCACGCCTGTCGTAGGGAGTGGCAAAACAATTATTTCCTATATTAAAATGTAGTAATGTGGTTGACCTAGGATGTCTCACGAATTTTGACGCGTTTTGGCCCCATTAAATGACAATTTTATGCATTGATCCCTTATTGAATGTTTTTCATAATTGTCTTGGGCGTGTCCCCTAAAAATATCAGCGGATTGGGACATGTATTCCGAGAGTTATGGTCGTTTTACTCTAAGCATTTATTATGTCCAGTCAGAATCTCCAAATCACAAACCTCTGAATTATGGTGATTTACTGATCCCTTAAATAGACAATTAATGCATCTTTTCCTTCAATAAAGATGATCCAAAACTCCTTGCGCATCCACCCACCAAATATCACAACATCTGGGCCCACCATGGATGAGTTATGAAGCCCACACCAAAACTAGGCATAACTACAAACAGTTTTCTTGAGCCAACTTGTGAGCTTCTTTGGAGCTTCCATATGGCCGATTCTACTTTTACTCTAAAAATAGAAAATAAATACCTAGATGTGTAGAATCTGGAAAAGAAATAATTTTTCAACTTGGATTAGTGTAGATAAATTTATGGCCAAACTACAAGAAATAATTTAAAACTGTTAAAAATCCAAAAATGGCCCATTTTTAATATTGTGCTCAAAATAAAACCAATATCATAAAAATTAAACAATTCATCTTAAAGGAACACTTTTGTGTGTTTAAAACAATGATAGTAAATATAAATTGACTGAAAATATTTGAACTATCAATTCCCCCACAAATAGTACTTGGTCTCATGGACTAGTTAAAGTCAAATCAAATCAAATCCAAAACACATATAAATGAGATCTACCAAATAAATAACATGAAACAAAAAGATATTACGCCTCATAAAAACCATTATTTCATTTTCTTCATTTTATATTTTAATATATTTCCACTTCATTTATTATCCCATACACACAAAACACTTACCTCGCATTAATTTTTCCCATCTCGCAAATTTAAATGCTCAAAAAAGATTTTCTCATCCAAACTCACACAAGAGTCACTATAGGCTTGATAAATTCCAACTTATCCACCTAATGTGATTCAAGAAAATATGTTTCTCATGAAATCTTTTTAGGGTTGTTCTGTGTCTTCCGGTTGATAGGATTTAGATGTTAAAAATTCTGAGGCTGAAAAAGGAGGGCTTGGCTCTTATTGAAGCAACATTGAAACATTATAATTTCCACTCAAATATGGTCTCATTATCTTCCCCTTTGTAGAAAATCAACTCCATCATCATTCAATCAGCTCAGGATTTTAGTAGAAAAAATTTCAATCTTTTGAAACATGATTCTTCTTGAAAGATCCAAATAGGCACATCTTTCTTTTTTTACATCGGAAGCTCCAGAAAGGCATATCTTCTCTTATCATGAAAGCTCCAGAAAGGCACAACTTTTAATAAAATAAAATAATCAGTAGGAACATCAACTCTTCAGAATTTTATATTCCCCTAAAATTATCACCAAATGAGGTAGTAAACCATAAGAAATCTTCCCCCACACTTTAGTTCAACTAGATCATGCAATATCACTTCATGAGCAGGTAGGATAGGGAACATTGTCTTGTAATGTGGCAAACCTAACAGGCTATTCATGGCTACTAGGGGATACAATGAAGGATAAATGTAAAGGTGTTCCATAATTAAAAGGATTATTTTGAAAAGGGGGCTTTAAACCAAATAAATGCTTCAATCATTTAAAACACAGGTACCCTAAACCCATAAGTTTTGAAAAAAATAAATCAAATTCTGGTTTAAGGAAGCATGGTCTAGTTCTCTCAAGAAATAAAGCAAATGAAAATATTATGACAAAAAGGTTTAAAAGCCTCATAGGAAAGTGATTTAAATGATATATACAGTGAAATATGGCATGAGATTCAAAAATCATTGTACTTTTCATGATATTCTAAAATATTTGAACTCGAAACAAAGTCATTTCAGCATTCATTTAAGCTCAATTTCATGGAATAGATTGGTTTACTCATTGAAATGGGTTTCAAAAATGTAAATAATAATCATTTCAGCTCAAAAGTTTCAAAAACACCCCAAAAATTGAAAAATAAACCCACAAAAATATGAAAACATGAAAAAATTTTATTTTCTGAAAAATAACCACAAAATGAAAAAACTAAACTACAAAGGTTCCCTCCCCCACACTTAAATGATGCAGTGTCATCAATGCATTCAAGTTGATTTAAAATATAAGGGAATTTTAAAATGAATCACAACATCAAGAAAGTGTGAAGGAGAGGTACAACCTGATTTATTCGCAATGTAACATTGATTTAACCTCATAAGTGTTTCACTATAAAACCCTACAAATAAAAGAACAAAAGTAAACATAAGATATTTATTGAAAGATATGAAAATATAAATAGGATGAGAATATAATGATAAAACTTGGTTTAATCCCCCAAGTGGGCCCTAGGTTTTGACTTCCTCCAAAGGGTCAGTTCTAATCGATTATCCGTAATCTGATGGTGGGTGAGGTTTCTTGCTCATGAACTAACAAAAATTCTTCTTTCCGGGATGAACTTTTTCCTTTTTCTTTAGTTCTCCATCATTAAAAAGCACCACGTCCACCCTCATTGTTATGAGATAAAACATATATGGTGGTTTTAGGACAATGAATGAGTCCTCCTCTTTCTTGGGTTCCACATGAACAACATCTTCATTATTCTTCAGTGGTTGATGAAGGTATGATACATCTGGGAACAAATAAAAGGGAATGTCAGATTTTAATTCTATTTGAAAAAAATTAAAGCATGAATAATAAATTTCAAATTATTTCCTTTCATTATATGTAGCTTGTGTCTCATTTTCCTCTAGAAAATCCACTTTGACCTTCTCATGTTCTCCCTCCATTAAATGTTCAACAGGTTTGGGGAGCTCTAGATGTTCCTCCATAGATGAATCTTCTTTTTCATCGTCTTCCTCCAAGGAAATACATGTGTTGGATGAATTTGAAAAATTAAAAGAAGGGGAGGTAATACTCAATTTAGTTACAACAAAATCAAAAGATAGTGAGTTTATGAAAATATTTACTTCCTGATCTTTTTTGGATTCAATTTATTCTTCAATGGGAGGTGGCTCTTGGAGTTTAATTTCCCTTGATAGAGGTAGGTAGTCAGACTCCTCTATCTTCTCTTCAAATTCCACTACTTCGTTGGTTTCTACCTTCAATGTTGTTGAATCATCTATATTATGAGGAATAGTTGGATCAAGAAGTTCCTCACACTCATTCCAGAAGTTATCTAGATCTTTTTGATCTCCAATATTCATTTCAATAGTTAAATCTTCTTCATCACTCTCCGCCAACATTTATTGAGTTCGGCTCAATGCATCTTCTTTTAATTTTATCAAGGACTCCATGGGTTTTTCAACTTGAAAGATTTGTGCGGATACTTATTCCATCAATTTTTTTGGTTATGGTTCTTGTTCTGGCTCCATTTGTTGATCCTGGGATGCATGTACTTGTTCTGATATCCACATTATTGAGTTCTCCAAGTTTTGTACTGTTTGACTAATTCTTTTAAATCAGGATTCAAGTTCCTTGTGAACTTCTTCTTCTTGGTGTTTCACATAGATAATTTCTTGATAAAATTCCGGAAAATACTCTTGAAGTTAAATTAATTCTCTAGCCAATACCTATAACATTGTAGAGACCCAATGCCTGACATACATAGACATTTCATTACTTTTGTGGAATACTTAATACATAACAAGAACCAACACTCAAGGATCGTAATAGTTTAGTATCTTTGTAAACTCAGAACATAATCTTCTAATCAGGGTGAAAGATCTTCAACATCTCCCATAAAGATCTTCCCATTTTTGTTTTCTTACCTAAAAATTTTCTTTAAATCCTGGGGTAATGAAAACAAAAAAAAGGGTGAGCTCAAATTCTCAGTAAGGGTAATCATGGAGAAAATAAAACAAGTCAAATACATTTGAACATAAAAACATGAACATAATGTTTAAACATCAAGATCTTGAGAAATGACATAACACTTGTCAGTACGTAAGGAATAGATCATAATGGGACATCAATCATGATAAAATAGCATGGGAATAAAACAAGTAATTGTGGAAACCATTAATAATATGTTATGATTTCCATAGTAGCCAAGGCATTGCTGCCAAGATCATCTTAGTGGACAATGTACCTTTCTAAATCGAGTTCACTCCTCGTTTTAGTCCTGTAACACTGAACCAGATTAACTTACCATTCCAGCCATGTCTATATCATGAGATATAAATCTTTACCTAATGAATTGGAGGGAGATATAGGTCCCACCCATCTCATAATGAAATCATACTTACTTATGTCGTAAATTAAAAATAAATCATTCATCATAATCCAAAGAATAAAATGGGTTTCATAAACATCATCCCATCATAACATAACCCATATAAAAAAAATAGATATAATTTCATCATAAGAAAATTGAAACCATGTAAATCATAGAAACATTATACTTGAAACATACACATATGAAATAATTTCATCTTATATGGGAAATGGTTTTGATAAAACACTTGAAATGAATTCTTGAGGAAAATATCCATTCTTTTTCAAAATATTTTTCTTTTCAAAAAATACCATGAAATTTTAAAAGAAAAGGATTTTTTTTGAAAATATCGAAGAAAACATTTAGAGTAAGCTTCAGGAAAATTAGGCGTTATGAAACCTTAAGACTCTGTTCATGCCGTATAAGTTAAAAAATAACATTTTTCTCGTACTTTTTTCCGAAAAGTCAAAAAGTTCCCTGTGTGGTAAAAAAAGTAAGATTCCTTTCATAAAATGTGGTAAATTTAAAAAATGGGTAAAAAGGACTTTGAAAATACATGAAAAAAATTTTAGAAAACATGGTCATGGATGACAACAATAACCCTAGATAATACTTACGAATAACAATCTCGGATAAGAACGAGATTGGAATAGTTATCCCTTACAATGATATTTTTGCAAATAAAATAGATCACTTATGTGTATTCACTATAAGTTCACATAAATAAAGTATAAATACATGATAATATATAAAAATTCATTTCTCACATAATCAAATAATGACATAAACAAGAAAGAGAAGATTAACCCAATGAACGGAAATTGGGTTAAGAAGTTCCCTTACCTCATGTTCGACTTCACTCGATCGTTCTTTAATCTCCTGAATAATAAACCAAAGTTAATTTATACTTGATTAAGAACCTTTTTAAAGATTATTATTCATTTTTATGTCACGTATTACCATGTTATAAACATTATGTAACCATTTAAGTTAATAACGGTTGTTTTGTTGATATTTGGTACTTGAGTCAAAAATGGATTCTTATAATTACATGTTGTTCATGTGGTCAAAGGCTCAGTATATCCAGAATGATATTCATAATTTATATATCATATATATCATATATAACCATCATATACATTTATTTATAATAGTATATAACATATGGAGGTATGAAATGAAATGCACCGTTCATGGAGACAGTAAGTCGTATGTACGCATGAACGCTACATTCATTACTATTTCTTATTTTAATGGAATTAAAACATAAAGATACATAGGTATATTATAATTCCAGTATAATATAATATATAATATCATTAACTCTATCCTTTATACATCCCACATAAGTCATTAACGAATCACATCACTTTGAGGGGGCGGTAGTCCGCACTTCCTCAAATGAGATTATCGTATTTACCCATGATGGAAACCATAAAGACTTGACATAATTGGGAATTAAAGAAGCATAAGGAAATCGTGAAAATAATATATATCATATATAAATACAGTGCCATCATAATGGCCAACATGAGGGGTGGTAGGAGAAAAGCGAACAATTAACATTTCGTGAGGTGTTAGTTTTCCATCCACAGAAACATTATGTTCTTCATCCATTAAATGGAGGTGTTTTTAAGTGTAGTTATAATAATTCTCATAAAAACATCCTCGTATACCGAGGATACAAGTTTTGTTACAAAATAAATAATTTAGAAGAGGTTAGGGGATGGAGATATAAAATAAAAGAAAACAATTTAAGAGAAACTGTTACCTTTAATTTGGGTAACTTCTTTTGGTTTGAACCAAAAGGACTTCTTGAAGTGCCTTCTGCCTAAGGAATACTTATACTGGGAGGAGAGGGATTTAGGGAGGATAATTGGTAAGAGTTTGGATTCTCCAAATGGCTTGAGAGGTGTGAGGAATTGGATATAAATGGTCTTTTTTTATAAGGGGGAGGAGGGTCTCTTTTGGAAAGTGTGAAAATATTATTTTATTATAAACTTATCTTTGGTTTCAAAAGGTCCAAAAATCATTAAATATTATGATAAGATGACTCATGGTCTAAATAAAATCATCTAATCAGAATTGGAAATGTTTTGGATAATATTTTAATCATTATAATCTGATTTTTTAAAATAATTTATTAATGTGGTAAATACTGCATCATTATTGTGCCATAAATAATTTATTTCATTTGATGTCTAAAAATTATATAAAAAATACCACGATTTAGGAAATATTTTTAGCTTTCCATTTAATATTTATAGTCTAAATGACAATTTATATAACTGCTTATAAAAATTAATTACTAAAAGATTTTTGTTAATGTCAATTTTGTCTTTAGATTAAATTAATTAATCCAAATTGTCATTATCACTACCAAGTGGCTCAATGGGGTCCCAAAATCAACCCAAGGATGCCCATGGTCGTCCAATACTCATTCAATAAGTCTAGGACAAGTTTTATGGTAATTTTGAATTATTTTAATTTACTTTTAACCTTGAATTGCCCTATTTACCTTTAATATCGGTAAATAAAAGTCAAAATTTACTATTCACAAAAAAAATTCATCTTATTGAACAACATTTTACTTCTTGATAACAACCATGTATGTTGTATTTTTGAAATTCAATTCACAGAAGTGCTAAAATTTCATTAAAATGAAAGAGTCAGTTTTTAACTACCACTAAGTGGTTTAACTATTCATCAAAAATTGATGTTTTTCAGAAAAAAACCAAAACATCAGCCTAAGCTATATTTGATATTCCGAATTCAAAAATGATGAAAATTTTTCAAAAATCAAAACATATATGTTTCATTAATTAATTTTAAAATTAATTCCCGTTACCAAACAAAGAGTGTGTTTTTAAGAAACAATAACTATCAAAAGATCGACACTTGTTTATGTCCAGTTTCAAAGTGAAATTATTTCCAATGACCAAAATTGGATTAAATGGTAAAAATATGTTCTAATTACACTTTAAAACCAACTAAAAATATAATCTAAACATATAAATTATTACGATGAAAAAATTTGTTTTCAATTAAAATATAGCGTGTTTTTACTGTTCATTAAAATATGAAAGTTATCAGAATAATATGAAAATTTTATCCAAAGTAAATTTTTATATCCTTATTCCAAAAAATATTTTTTTTTGTCAAAATGAAATTATAAACATGTCAAAAACTGGATTTAAAGTGGGTGAGCCATCAAAAGGCGGCAAAACTACATTTAAAAAAAAACTTATTTTACCTGAAAAATTTAGTTTTTTCATATACCATGTTCTAGAAAATGTGTAAGATGAATAATAATGTTATAAGAATCAAACTTTTGTTGATACTTTTCATAACGGCTAGTTCATAATAGTATTATAACCATATATCGTTGTTTAGTGAAACTTGGTATTGGGTACAACACACGCTATCAAGGAAGGTCACAATTGTGTGTAATGCAAGCCATGTCAGGGTTGCGTGTTGTGCAAGACTCCTTCATTGTTTCATATAACACAATCCAATAGTATTTCATTTTTACAATGAATATATATATTTATATATATATATATCCTCAAGGTTTCGTAGAATAACTACTATCAAACGAACTTGAAATTGTGTGTAACATAATCCAAGAATAGTGTTGCGTATACTACAAGCTAATACGGTGTTGCGTATAGCGCAAGGTAATCTTGGTGTAGCATACAATAGAAGATATGAAAAATTAATATATCTCATAAAATCTCAGGGTGTTACATTCTACCCCCCTTAAAATTAATTTCTCCCTCAAAATTCATCGGGGTTATAAATGGTTATTTACTTGAGAGTTTCATTCATAGAAACCCACATCGTAAAAAGAAATACTAAAAATTACTTTTAAAAATGAACGTTAGAAACAAAATGGATACCCAAAGTAACTCATCACCTGGGTTCCCACATAGGAGATCATAGGTGAAAATATGGATATGGAAGAAAAATCTAACCATCAATTTCTGATGGAGAGTGGTAGAGAACAGGGCTATGAAAAATCCAATAGTCACAAAGCCATAAAATTGTGATGATCTATGGTATCATTTGATTCATCAGATATAAGGGCACTATGACAAAAAAAATTCTTTTCAAGATCATTTCCATAAATTTGAATAATTTTTGAATTAAAAGAAATACTTACTTGATTTTGGTACAATCTTACTGTTGTTTTTGCCTTGAACAATTTCCACTTCATATCATAATGAAATGAAGTTTAATTTATCTTCCGTGAAATGTTAGCAGATTATGCGATAGAATGATAGGTCATTCCATCTATCTCAAAAAGGGTAGCAAAAGTTATTAAATATACATAAGTCCATATATAGTGAGATTAATCATATATGGTTCCTAAAATGGACTTATACTTCATATATCATACCACTTAATATAATAAAACTAGTTTCTACTAACAAGGGAATTCCTGTAGGCCGGTGGTAGGCAATAAAGCCATGTCGCACTTTGGTTGTGGGTTCGATTCTGCAACCCTGTCCGATGCAACGGGTTGTCGCCCGTCCTATGGGTTATTCGTTTTATAAAACTACATTATTATAACAACCCATCAATAATATCTAAAAAAAGTTCTAGCCTTAAACAATGCTATCTGATGTTCAACATAATCCATTCCAACCATAATACTTATCCAAAATACTTCTGTCCAGGATCATAGTATAAAGAAAATAATTACTAGAAATGTAATTTATCGAGCATGTGAATACCATTATTTATCCCCCATATATCATATGATATATCTTGTTGGTCACATTCCAAACATGTGAATACAGTAATAATGTATTTTCTTGAAAAATGAATACGCATTGAAACTTAGTGAAAACATGAATGCTATCAAATGTTAACTCTTTCAACAAACCAAAATTCAAAAATTTCTACATACTCAAACCATGATATCACACTGTCCTTATATCAGCCATGAGCTCATCAATACTATAAAACATCTCATTATCTGTTTATCCCTTCATTATACGCATATAATCTACTTTCCAAAAATATATGAAATAACCTTTCATGGTTACCTTTACCATTCAACATATAATTTTAAATAATTTAGGAAAAAAAAGAGTGTAACAATCCTTAAATGTGTCTTTATTCCATAGTACCATTACCTATAAAACATAACTCTTGATAAACATAAATCATTCAACTACCTTATTAAACCATTGACCAAGCTTCAACACTTCTTTCATCTCATATATCATTTGTACTCTCCTCATCATCATCCATATAAATACTACCCATATGAACATGTTGATTTTCTTCATGAGATTTTACCTTAGGGAATTGGTTTGTATAATGCCAATACATTCCACATTTAAAACATATAATAATAGTTGATGTTGTAGAAGTACCATTATCCTTATCCATGGTGTTAATTGAACCTTTTCCTTTGCACTTATTGGATTTGTGTCCTTCTTTTCTGCACCCAAAGCATCTTTCAGTTCCTTTCAGACATTCTCCTTGATGCCTCATCCCACATGATTTACAAGGGGGGAATTGAACATTATTTCCTCTATGATCATCATGATACTCCATTTTTGTCTTATTAGCTGAGTCAGGAAGCTTACCAAGGATGAGATTATTGATCATATTATGAGATTGCTGATTAGGCATAATAACGATGTTTGGACATCCAAATCCTGTTTCATTTGGTTGTACATGAAGAATATCATTCTATTGTCCATCATATTCTCCATTAACATGAATCCTATTGTTTCCTGCCATTTCCTAAAACCCAAAAATAATAGTATGAGAGGAAAAACTCGTACTACAAAAACAACATAATCAAGGGAGAGTACTTTCAATCTCTAACATCTTAGGTTTAATTCTATGATCATTATCGTAATTCGAGTACTATAACCTATACTTATACTTAACCTT
This sequence comes from Viscum album, assembly GCA_963277665.1. Taxonomy (NCBI): domain Eukaryota; kingdom Viridiplantae; phylum Streptophyta; class Magnoliopsida; order Santalales; family Viscaceae; genus Viscum; species Viscum album. Next base: position 1,494,244,544 of record OY728135.1, on the reverse strand, counting down.
AGCTACATCCCTAGACATACCTTAGAAATATATCTAGGGATCTCACTTAAAGTTTTCGCATCCTAGTTTCCCAAGGTTAACTAAACCATTCCTATGATACCAACAGTAGAGACCCAATTCTTGACATACATAGACATTACATTACTTTTGTGGAATAATTAATACATAACAAGAACCAACACTTAAGGACCGTAAAAGTTTTATGTCTTTGGAAACTCAAGAAATAAACTTCTAATCGTGGTGAAAGATCTTCAACATCTCCCATCTTCCCCTATTTTTTTTACCTAAAACCTTTCTTTTAATCCTGGGGAAAAGAAAACATAAAAAAGGGTGATCTCAAAAGCTCAGTAAGGGTAAGCATGGAGAAAATAAAACAAATCATATACATTTGAACTTTAAAACATGAACAAAATGTTTAAACATCATGATCTTGAGCAATGAAATAAAACATGTCAGGACGTAAGGCATAGATCATAATGGGACATCAATCATTATAAAATAGTAAGGGAATAAAACCTGTAATTAAGGAAATCATTAATAACATGTTATGATTTCTATAGTAGCCAAGGGATTTCCGCCAAGACCATCTTAGTGGAATAAGTCCTTTTTTGAATCGAGTTCACTCCTCATTTCAGTCCTATAACACTGAACCAGATTAACTTACCATTCCAGCCATGTCTATCCCATGAGATATAAATATTTACCCAACCCATTGGAGGGAGATATAGGTCCCACTCATCTCATAATGAAATCATTCTTACTTGTGCCAAAAATTAATCATAAATCATTCATCATAACCCAAAGAATAAAATGGGTTTCATAAACATCATCCCATCATAACATAACCCATATACAACAAATGGATATCATTTCATCATAAAAAAGTGAAACCATGTAAATTATAGAGACATTATACTTGAAACATACACATATAAAATAATTTCATCTTAGATGGAAAATGGTTTTGATAAAACACTTGAAAAGAATTCCTCAGGAAAATATATTTTCTTCTTCAAAATCATTTTCTTTTTACAAAATGCCATGGAATTTTAAAAGAAATGTATTTTATTGAAAATCTCCAAGAAAACTTGTAGAGTAAGATTCACGAAAATTAGGTGTTATGAAACCGTAAAAATCCATTCATTCCGTATAAGTTAAAAAATAACATTATTCTCATACTTTTGTCGGAAAAGTCATAAAGTTCCCCATGTGGTAAAAAAAATTAATATTCCTTTCATAACATGTAGTAAATTAAAAAAATGGGTAAAAAGGAATTAAACATATATATAAACATTTTTAGAAAACATGGGCATGGATGATAACAATAACCCCAGTAAAAACTTACGAATAACAATCTCGGATAAGAATGAGATTGGAATAGTTATCCCTTACAAAGATCTTTTTGTAAATAAAATTGATCACTTATGTGTATTCACTATAATGTCACATAAAGAATGTATAAATACATGATAATATATAAAAATTAATTTCTCACATAATAAACAAATAACATAAACAAGAAAGAGAATATCAACCCAATGAACGAAAATTGGGTTAAGAAGTTACCTTACCTTGTGTCCGACTTGACTCGATCGTTCATTAATATCATAAATAATAAACCAAAGTTAATTTATACTTTCTTAAGAACCTTTTTAAAGTATATTATTCTTTTTTATATCACTTATTACCATGTTATAAACATTATGTAACCATTTAAGTTAATAACGTTCATTTTGTCGATATTTGGTACTTGAGTCAAAAATGGACTTCTTCTAATTACACGTTGTTCATGTGGTAAAAGGTACATTATATCCAGAATTATATTCTTGATTTATATATCATATATATCATATATATCCAGCATATAAATTTATTTATAATAGTACATAACATATGGAGGTATGAAATGAAATGCACAGTTCATGGAGACGGTTAGCCATACGTATGCATGAATGCTACTTTCATTTCTATTTCTTATTTTAATGGAATTAAAACATAATTATACATAGGTATATTATAATCCCATTATAATATCATTAACTCTATCCTTTATACATCCCACATAAGGCATTAACGAATCACATCACTTTGAGGGGGTGGTAGTCCGCACTTCCTCAAATGAGATTATCGTATTTACCCACTATGGAGACCATAAAGGCTTGATATAATTGGTAAGTAAAGAATAATGAGGAAATAATAAACATAATATATATCATATATAAATACAGTTCCATCATAATGGCCACCATGAGAGGCGGTAGGAGAAAATCGAACAATCATCGTTTCGTGAGGCGTTAGTTTTCCATCCAGAGAAACATTATGTTCTTCATCCATTAGATGGAGGTGTGTGAAAGTAAAGTTATAATCCTTCTCATACCAACATCCTAGTATATCGATGATACTGGTGTTGTTACAAAATAATAGATTAAAGAGATTTTAGGGGTTGGAGAAATAGAATAAAATAAAACAATTTAAGAGAAACGGTTACCTTTAATTTGGGTAACATCCTTTGGTTTGAACCAAAAGGACTTCTTGAAGTGCCTTTTCCCTAAGGTAAGGCTTCTAGGGGGAGGAGAGGGATGTAAGGAGGTTAATTGGTCAGATTTTGGACGATCAAAATTGCTTGAGAGGTGTGAGGAATTTTATAGAAATGATCTCCTTTTATAAGGGGGAGGAGGGGCTCTTTTAGAAAGTGTGAAAATATTATTTTATTATAAACTTATCTTCGGTTTCAAAAGTTCAAAAAATCATTAAAGATTATTATAAGATAACTCATGGTCAAAATAAAATTATCCAATAGGAATTGGACAAGTTTTGGATAATATTTTAATCATTATAATCTTATATATTTAAATCATTTATTATTGAGGACAATACTGCATCATTATTGTGTAATAAATAATTTAATTTATTTGAGGTCTAAAATTTATAAAAAAAAATACCACCATCTAGGAAATCGTTTTATCTTTCCATTTAATATTTATATTTGAAAAGATAATTTATATAACTCCTTATAAAAATTAATTATTGAATGATTTTTGTTAATGTCAATTTTGTCTTTACATTAAATTAATTAATCCAAATTGTCATTATCACTTCCCAGTGGCTCAATAGGGTCCCAAAATCGACCCAAGGATGCTCATGGTCGGCCAATACTCATCCAATAAGGTTAGGACAATTGTTATGGTAATTTGGATTTATTATAATATTCTTTTAACCTTGAATTACCCTATTTATCTTTAACTGCGGTAAATAAGTCAAAAGTTACTATTCACCAAAAATTACTTTCATCTTATTGAACCAAATTTTATTTCTTCATAACAACCATGTATGTCAGATTTTTGAAATTCAATTCACAGAAGTGGTAAATTTTCATTTAAATGAAAGAGTATGTTTTTAATTACCACTAAGTGGTTTCACTATTCATCAAAAATTGAAGTTCTCCATATAAATACAAAAAATTCAGCCTAAGCTATATTTGATATTCTTAATTCAAAAATGATGTCTATTTTTACAAATTCAAAACACAGAAGTGGAATTAATTAATTTTAAAATTAATTCCCATTACCAAACAAATATCATGTTTTTAAGAAACAATAACTATCAAAAGATCGACAGTTTTTTATGTCCAATTTCAAAGTGAAATTATTTACAATGACCAAAATTGGATTAAATGGTAAAAATATATTCTAATTAAAAATTAAAACCAATTAATAAGATAATATAAACATATAAATTATTGCGATGAAAAAAGTTGTTTTTAATTAAAATATAGCGTGTTTTTACTATTCATTAAAATATGCAAGTTATCAGAATAATATGAAAAATTTATCCAAAGTAAATTTTTATATACTGATTCCAAATAATAATTTTATATTGTCAAATTCAACATATAAACATGCCAAAAAGGTGATTTAAAGTGGGTGCGCCATCGAATGGCGGTAAAACTACATTTTTTGAAAAATACATATTTTACCGAAAAACATTAGTATATTATCATACCATATTCTAGAAAATGTGTATGATGAATAATAATGTTATAAAATTCAAAATTTAGTTGATACTATTCATAACGGCTAGTTTATAATAGTATTATAACCATATATCGTTGTTTAGTGAAACGTGGTATTGCGTACAACACACGCTATCAATGAAGGACACAATTTCATTTAATGCAAGCCAAGTCAGGGTTGCGTGTTATGCAAGACTTCTTCGTTGTTTCGTATAACATAATCCAACCATATTTCATTTATACATTGAATATATATATATATATATACCTTCAATGTTGCGTAGAATAACTATTATCAAAAGAACTTGAAATTGTGTGTAACATGATCCAAGAATAGTGTTGCGGATACTGCTAGTTAATACAGTGTTGCGTATAGTGCAAGGTAATATTGGTGTAGCGTACAACAGAAGATATGAAAAAAAAAATATATATCATAAACTCTCGGGGTGTTACAAACACAAGGTATTCGAGGTTCTCTTTAAGGTTTTCAATTACATATTTGAATTCATCCTCTATGATGATTTGGATTCGAGCTCCCCGAATTTGTATAGCCATGAAAGAAACTTTATACTATATAGACCAAGGTGAATCAATAATTTTTTCTCGCACTGGTGGGTAATTGTCCCATGAATTAAAGAAATAATCATTTGAAAACAACATGGAAAATGATTTTTATTAATTTTTTTTAAATTGTAAAAGTCAAATATTTATAATTAGCTTGTCGCACTTAGATCCCCAGCAATGGCACCAAGTTTGATGCACGCCTGTCGTAGGGCATGAAAAAACAATTATTTCCTAAGTTAAAATGTAGTAATGTGGTTGACCTAGGATGTCTTCCTAATGTTGATGCGTTTTGGCCCCATTAAATGACATTTTTATGCATTGATCCCTTCTTGAATGTTGTTCATAATTTTCTTTGGCGTGTCTCCTAACAATCTCAGCAGATCTGGACATGTATTTTTAGAGTTATGACCATTTTACTCTGAGGATTTTTTCATGTCCAGTCTGACTCTCCAAACCGCAAACCTCCGGATTATACTGATTTAATGACCCCATAAACAGCCAATTCACATGGGCTTTATTTCATTAAATATGTTAAAAAAACTCCTTGCACGTCCACCCACTGAATATCACAACATTTGGGCCCACCATGGATGAGTTATGAATCCCACACCAACACTAGGCAGAACTGCAAACAGTTTTCTTGAGCCAACTTGTGAGCTTCTTTGGAGCTTCCATATGGTCGATTCAGCTTTTAGTATAAAAATGGAAAATGAATAACATTATGTGTATAATATGGAAACAAAAGAAATTGGCAACTTGGATTACTGTAGATAATGTTATGGCCAAAATAAAGAAATAATTTAAAACTTTTAAAAATTCAAAATGGCCCATTTTTACTATTTAGCTAAAAATAACACCAATATCATAAAAATGAAACAATTCATCTTAAAGGAATAGTTTTGTGGGTTTAAAACAATGATATTAAAAATAAATTAATTGAAAATATTTTCTCTATCACCAGTATAAACCGTGATATGGTTTAAACTAATATAGTTTTGTGATTCATTAAATGAAAAAACCAACAATTTTATATTTTTTAATATATGAAATTTTAGACACATGGTTTATTAAAAGGGTGTCACTGAGAATCCATATAATGTTGAGTTTATGATGTATTGGTAATAACCAAAAATTACCTTGAGATTTGAAGGTTCCTTATTTGAATAGGTTATTTTTGAAGCTTTATTAAAGACTTTTATAATTTAACATCTCTAATTACAATATTAAATAAAAAAGGTGTGATGATAGAGTGGGATGAAAAGTGGAAAATATAATTTGGGGAGCTGAAGAGGAGGCCAACATCAATTCCTATGTTTATTCTTCCTATGTCGTATATAGGTTTTTATGTGTAGAATGATGCATATTGAGTCTGAATGGGAAATGTTCTAATACAAGTTCATAACATGGTTTCATATGGATTGATGTAGTTATGGTCACATGAGAAGAACTATCCCATACACAATCTGGAGATAATGGTAGTTGTTCATTCCTTGAAGAGTTAGAGTTTTTATCTATTCGGTGATCAATTCATAACCAATTTGGATCAAAAGATTATAGTGTAAAACTTCTCTCAATAAGATGTAAACTGTATTAAATTTAACACCCCGAGATTTTGTTATATATTAAATTTAAAATATATTTAATTTCTTCAATGTCTTGTAATACATGAAACATCGAGCTTAAACAAACTGCAATACAATATTAAAATATCATAATTTAATGTCATAGTTATTTCTTATCCATTGTATTTGCGTGTATGAATAGGAATAACTAAATTATTAAAAATTTATACATTACATATGTATAAAATTAATCAACTTATTATTAATTAAATAAATACTAAAATAAAAGACATTAAAAGTAAAGGTTATATTTTTTGAAAAAATATTTTTTTTCACACAATGTGTTTCATTTTAATAAATTAAATTTATTATTATTGGTGATGATTTTATTAAAATATATAAAATAAAAATTTTAAAATTAATTTAATTTGTTTTCTAGGAATGTGATAGGAATGAATCTAGTTTTACTCCTTAAAATGTATTTTTATAGAAAATGGTTTCTGTCTCATTTTTCATTCTTATTTCAAAATTAATTTATTCCACTTATAACCATTGAATTATGAAAAATATATTATATATTGGGAATCATGGGGTCCAAATTAGGTAAATGTTCCCCTTTTATCAGTATGCTTTGTGAATAGTAATTGTGGTAAAATTTATCACCCCAATAATAGATTAATCTAGTTAACCTAGGCTAAAACTAAATGTTAATGTAACCATTTTTTATATTAGATACTATTGGTTAAATTTAATTTTAAATTTATTACCTTAGGCTTTAAATTTAATTATTTAATGGGTGATTTTCTGTTAAAATTAAATCTATAAAGTTAAAGCAAAGAAAAATTCAAAATGTCCCTCTCTTTGATTTAAATATCTCTCAAGTTTTCACATAGGAAATAATGTAGTAAAAAAATATTAATAGTTTTTTATCATACTGAAATTAACTTCATGTTGGTAATTTAATTTTATTTTTAATTATTTATATAATTACCTTAAACTCTTATGTATCTCTGACTCATTAATTATTCAATTAATATTAAATAAAATAAATGATTTCAAAAATATTAAAAGTAATATAGTTTGAGTAAAATATAATGTTCCATGAATTTTCTATATATATATGACGTATTATGGATTTTTGAAAATATTATATTTTAATTACATCTTTTCCTTTGTCCCTTTAAATTCAATGTAAATGTTTAGTTCCAAAAGTGACATTAATAATATTTTAAAATAAATTAGATTGTATTAATTGTTTTAAAATTAATAAAAACATAATCTTCAGAAAAATAGATATAATATGGTCTAAAATATCAACCATTTTCCATTTATGAGTAAATTTTCAATTTATATTAACATTATTAATCATTAAAAATTGAAATAGTTGCTACTGTGGTTAAGGTAAAAAATAGTTAACGAAGGGATTAATAAAAAAATATATGGTTTAAGATGATTCCAAAACCTATATAAATTTCATAGTATGATTTTATATTGACATTATAATAATTTATTATAATTAATATCCATTTTGAATTATTTATATTCATAATGAATTTATTATATTTTAATATTTTAGTAAATTCCATGTGTCGTCTCTCCCTCCCATAAAAAAGGACACCCCTCTTTTATCTTTTTTGCATGAAATTTAGAATTATATATCAAAAAAATCCTACCAAATTAAAATATAAAATTCCCTATATAAATTATAGAGGTTCTTGTCTCTCCAAAATACCAACCCTATAGTCTTTAAAGGGATATATAAAGGAGATCCTTCAAAGATGAATAAATCACATTAACTATCACTTTCTTTTTTTACTTTTAATTTTAACTAAACTATGTCTATAGTATTTATCATTAAATAATTACTATATTATTATAAATAAATTTAAATGATATTATCATTATGAAACCAACATTATCCACCCTCTTTCTCATTAAATTGGAAGTGAATGTATCACTTGTGTATATGTACGACTTACCATATCCATGTAGCCATTCAATTCTATCAAGAACTAGGCTGAGGTTCCTTCCAACCCAACACTCAACCCAGCACACAGAATGGCCTAAAGGGCATTCCCAAACCCTATTACCTAGATACTAGTGCTTGAGTATCAACAAAAGTCTTTGGGAACAATTTTAGCTGATCACATGAACATAAACATCCAATAATAGTAAAAAACATAATAATGAACACCAAACGTGGAATAAAAATTTCCAAATTCAAGTGTAAAACATTAAATAAAAACCCGAGAAGGTCTAAAAAAGGGAACAAATCACTAAACTTAATTCACCATGCAAAAAGAGAATCATCGTCCTCAAGCCACCATCATAACACCTACAAAGGGAAAATACTAACACTTGGAACCACCATCATTAGTAATCATTCCATTAACTATGTCATACATAACTAAGCCTACTTACACCCAAGGGAATAAGTAGGGTGTGAGAAAAAGCACAATAGTATGCCACCCAAATAAATAGATTCCATGATATATAAATTATAATATAATTGAAATCATACTTCAAGTGAGAAAAGCAATAAACATTATTAAAGAATAGCTTTTACGGGAACAAATTTCACATAAAACCATACTTAAAGGAAAAAAAATTTAAAGTAAAACCTTTCCCTCACACAAGCATACTTTAAAAAAAATGATGTATACTCGAGGTCCACCATATTCCGACGGGTGGCACCACATCACAAGAGAGCACCATGTTATGGGAGATCCCTATATCCACTAGCTCTAGAGGGTTTCTAGGAATATATTATCTTGGTAAAATGTAGTTTAGTAACCACACTAAACATCGTTATCATGAATGAGAAACTAGAGAAGAGAAAGAAAAAAAAATTAGTGGTCTCCAATCATCACAAATATTTCTCCATTTTTGTCATAGTCAATCTTTTTTAGTGAATCTGGGCCGAATCCACTTTAGAATCCATGTCATACTTGTCCTGGCCCACCCATCTAGTCACCTAGGATTCCCTTTGTTCTCAATTAAAGTTTCATATATCACATACAACATCATTTTCACATATTTAATACTCAAACTATAAGTTCCCCAATGGATAATTATATCACTAAGAGTGGGATGGGGTGAATTAGTGATTTTTTATGATTCCTTGTAATTGAAACAACATTCACCTCTCATTAACGTTCTATTCCTTACTAAAAACAATTCAAACACACATCCAAAAGAACACAAGAATTTACAAAGTTCACTATTCAATACAAATAGCTATGTACTTTTTATGGTTTGTAGACAATCCAATAGAAAACAATCCAGGGATTAAAATGTCTAGGATATACCCATTCACTCATGTTTCACTTTGAAGACCATACAACAATGTGTGTGCACCAACATAGCACAAATAGGGTATAACAATGTTTGTGTAACAAATAATTTTACATGTGATTCTTTTTCAATTCCAAAAATTTATTCAACTGAAAACAGTTCTTCAATTTCTAACACATAATATGGTAAGACCTTCCTAGAAATTGTGATGAAAAATCAGTCTGATTTTCCTTGTACATTTCTCCTAGTCTGATTCCTCCAAGTACGACTCTCCCAATACAATTATCCTCTATACGATTCTCCACGATACGATTCTTCTAAGTATGGAAAATTATAAATTTGACATAATAGGAAAGAGATGAATCAAAAACACTTAAATTATTAGTACAAAAACACAATATGATTCTTCCCAGTCTGAGGAACTCAATATAAAAAGATATATCACTAGTTGAGTATCATTGTGACAATTCAGAACTCAATCTTACTCAGTCAAAAATTCCCAATAAGAAAATCCCAATACGATTATCTAGCCTGATATGATGATCAGCCAAATATAATTAACAAGAGGAATACATTAAATAGATAAATATGATAATAACTAAATATGATAATCACGTAAATACAACATTGTGGTCTTTTCTCTTCTCTTTCACTAAAATATTTCGAAACATTTTAAACATAAATCTCAATACGGAAATCCTCTTCTTCTCCCTAAAAACTCAGATCTTATATCTATTATGTGGTTAATAGTACATTGGATATCAAATAAGTACAATATCCTTTTCCACCTTTTATAGGTAACCCATGAGTGGTTATGGAAGGAATCCCAAAATTTCCCTATTTAATAGAATTCACCCGAATCTCAATTTCCATTAAAAAGTCAAGTTCATTTTGACTTAGTCAACACTTATCTAAGCTTCCTGATTATTATTCAAACCTAAACAAAGAATATTATTTTCAATTTCCAGCCCATTTTCAATTTATGATTCTGATTTTCAGAATCCAGTCTCTTAAACACAATGCTCTATACCTATTGAATGTGAATTTATGAAGAAATGGATGCCACTCTAAATTATAAATACAACAATTATTTTAAATTCCAAGATCCCCCCCCCCCCCGAGAAGACATTCGTCGAACATCATTATCTTTGAAACTGAAAAATATTAACTTATTTGACATTTGTCTTTATCCACATGATTGATAAAAAAATCAATTCCAATTATTTTAAATAATTGACTACATTGACGATAATCTTCTTTTTTTTCTTTGCATTCATTGGTCTTAAGCATTTATTCCTATGATTAGGATGGCATACCAAGTCTGATCAAAAACATATTTCTTTTCTGAATACGATACCACTTAAAAATTATTTATCTTTTCACATCAACTTCATTATAATTCATTTGAATACTTTAAGGATTGACTACTACAGTGCCTGACATACAGTTTAAAGTATATAAACATTCCAATCCTCTAGTAACCTATTTCTTTCCTTCTTAACCCAAATATTATTTTGATGAGAATGATATTTCTGAGTATGATTGGCATGGGTATGATCAGCCTGATCATTCGGGGTTTGATTATCCCAGATACGATTATCCTGGGTATCATATTTTGAGTATGAATCCCAAAAACATTTTCTTCTCAGAATACAATCTACATGAATATTTTTCACTCGCCCTTTATTTCACCGAGCTTGATTCTTAAGTTCTCTAATTAACTTATTATTTATGAAATATTAATAAATAAATCATCATCACATTTAGTTAATCATAGTCATGAACACTCTAATTCTTCTTCAAAACCATCAATTTCTTCATATTGAATTCAGATTGAATCTTATGGCCATTTCCTTTCAGCAGGGTCCTTTCATTTTTGGGCTCAGTGTGAATCTGATTATGATCAATTCCTCACTATGATATTCTACCATTCCAAACACATGGCGAGTGTAATTTGTTTGAAATAGAGTCTGTTTCTTTTAAAAACAATGATCAATATAATTTCCATCCATCATATTTCTCAAAATTATTTCTTTCTTCAACATACTAATCGATTGAAAACAAATACAACCAAAAAACAACTTTTTCATAACCATATCCCCTTTATATTTATTGTCAACACCCACTTCACCCAATTCAACCACTTGAAAAAAATAAGTGGAATTGTTTTTCTTTTCTTACTTTTTGTTGTCTCCATTTCATTCTTGATCCACTTATTTATTTTAGCTCTTCCCCTTTCTCTTATCTCTCCTACTTATTGAAAATAAAATCAAAGGGTCCATCAAGACAATTTTCTCACTAATTCTCTCATTTTGATGGATTTTAACTTTTCTTCAATACAGATATCACATGATTTTCATAACAAAGAACCATTAACTGAACAGTTCTAACTCTACATGGGGGAATCCACTAAAGAAAACAAGTTTGTATAATCAATGTGATTAATGTTTTCCATAACATAACTTTCATGTAATACCATTTCCATGATCCATTCATCATTATATTTATTGGGACAGTCCTTGAATGAATTTGTTTTAAGATAAAAGTAACATACATCCATCTTAACAAACATATTAGAAAGTCCAGGTGCGTAAAAATAGAACAACTTCAAACACACATATTTTTCATAACCTCATTAATTTATTTTGAAATAATATTAAGAGTCTCTTCAATTAAATAATCCTTATTTTCACTCCTTTAATTCCCTTATAGTTAGCATAAGTGTACAAAGAATTTTGGAATAAGGAGGAACATTGATTGTTCATTAGAAACAACCATCAAATTGAGAGTCCTCTCTCAGTCTTGATTTCCTCCTCTTCTTATTCGATGTTTCATTGGATGTGGTTTCTTATATCTATTCATAAAAATATTTGTTACAATAAGTTTATAAGATTTTTCCCATGTACATCTTTTCTTCTAGAACGATATTTGAACATATTTTCATATCATGCCTCAATTGCTCATATCCATAATCCGTTGGAACATTTTTGTGAATAATTCTTATATCATCATAATTATTTTTCCTCCTCTATTCTTTCACTGATTTTTATACTTCCTATAATTTATTAGACATGTCAATGTGTTCTTCCAGATAACTAAGAACTGTCTCTTTTCAGACTCAATTGATTTGTGTTTATTTACTTCCAAAATATCTAGCTTCTAAATATTTTTAAAAAACTTTTGTTGTGCTGATAACAAAACAAGACATCCTTTTGAAAGATTTTTAGTTTCTTGGCATCTTTCATAAATAGTTTCCAGTGGTTGGAAACTATTTTCAATATTTAATCCAACCTTTTGAGGTTTCTTCAAAAGAATATTATCAGACTTCTTCTTTTGAGGGAATTGCCTCCCATGAAAACATTGACATTAATATCTTTTCAAAAAAATAGTAATGTTTTTTGATAAACCAATACATATTTTCCATTTGTATAAATCCACCACAATACTAGAAATAACCATAAAATAAGTGTTTTCCTTTCAACTCCCCATGTAAACTAGAAATTTAAAAATGTTTCTTATCCACATTCTTCTATTTCTTTTCTAAGACACCAACCTTTCAATTACCAATCAGTGAATTACTTTTCTTTACTACTTTATTGGAATTATATTTCTTTGAAACATTTCTTGATTCAAATTATTTCAATACTTTTTTAGACTTAGGGTTCTTTAATATATCTGAATTCCCAACTCTTTTGGTCTTTTCCACATACACAACTATCCCAAATTTTTTCTTTTAAGAAACAATTCCATCATTTTTTTCAAGCTTTGAATATATGTTTTGTTTATTAATCCTAGGTTTCTATTTTTAAGAACAGTCACCAACCTCATAGATATATTTTCTGAAACATGTATATATTTATTCATCTTATGAAAAAAAATTGGCAAATTTCGATCAATTCTTGTTTTTCTATCAACATAACCTCTATATACTCATTAAAATTGTTTTATTCTTAAAGATATTTATTCAAATCATCAGCCTCTTTTACCATCCTTTATTTTTTATATAGAACACATTCTAGATCGTTTCTAAAAGAATATTAATGTACCAACTTTATTTTTTTTCTTTTCATGTCCTCTGATCATTATAAAACATTCTTTCTACTCTTATTTAAAATGAATTTCAAGTTGAGCTTCTTATACATCAGAACTACTACTTCCAAATTATTCATTATTCATTTTTTCAGTAACAATATTTTCACTAACATACTCAAAATATTTTTTCTAATTGTTCTACACTTTCTTCTTCTTCAAAACAACTTCTTTCATTTCTAGAATAACCTTCCTCATTAACTATTACAATAAACATATTCTCTTTAATATCATTTTCAATATCCTCACTATCATAATCCTCATCCAAGAATCTTCTCCTTTTGGAATTGAAAACCTTCTTATCTTACCTCTTGGAAAATATTCTTTTTATCACCCTCTTTATTCCAAGTTATTCTTGGTCTTCTTTATTCCTATTGACTTTATTCTTCATCACTTTCTCATGCATTACATCATTGAGGACAATTGGAAACAAATTTCCCAATAGCCCAACATCCAAAAATTTTTAAAGGAACTTTCCCTTTATACCATCATATACCACTTTTAAAATTTTTAGAAAACAAGGATAAAATATCATTAAAAGTTTTATATACCTCTTTTCCATAATTAAAATCTAAAACTTTTTCTTCTTTAAGAATCTTCATTTCTTTCATTGAAGCCTTGAACGAATTTTCTCTATCAAATCTACTTTTCTCCATTAGAGGAATTCTACCTCTCATTTCATAAGTAATGAGAGTACTATGAATATAATATACATACAATGTTTTTGGATCACAAACTTATAATGAAGAAACCTTGGAATTAAAATTTTTAGTAAGAATTATAAAGATAATTTCAGCAATAATATAATCTTATAACTTTTCCACAATATATCCAATAGTACTCACAATTTCATTTACGCTGGTAAGGAATTTATAAACATATTCTTGCCCACCAATCTTGAGGTCTTCATACTTTAATCACTATATTTACAGCTTTTTCTTCTTCACTTTTCTGTTGCCTTCATAAATGTTATTCAGACTATCCGAGATTTCTTTGTTAGTGGAAACTCCTTTTACTCCGAGAAACTCACTTTTATAAATTGATGACAGTAGAACATCCTTAGCTCTTCCATCATTCACAATATTTTTCTTATCAATATTAGGGAGTGGTCATTCTCAATATGAGGAGGGAAACCATATGTAACATTTCTTGAGACATCATACCCAATATATATAAGATATGAAAGAATTATTCCTTTTTATATATGACAATTCAATTTATTTAAGATTGATATAAATTTATTATTCACCCAACTCAAATTCTACACAATCTTTTATCCAAACAATCAGTAAAAAATAAGTGAAGGGAACCTATGATCTGATACCACTTTTAAGTGCCCAGTCAGAATAATTGTATCATTGAGAAGGGGAGGGGTGAATCAGTGATACTTTTCCTTTTGTTTCCTTAAAATTTAAACAACCTTCACCTACTATTAATGATTATATTCCCTACTAAAAACAATTCAAACACACATCAAAAGTAACACAAGATTTTATAAGGTTAACAATTCGATATGAATATCTACATCCTTGGTATGGTTTAGAGAAAATTCAATACCCCAAAATCCACTATAAAACAATCCTTATATTTAATGAGTAGGATATACATGTTCACTCGTGTAATAATTTTAAGATAATCCAACAGTTCTTGTAAACTATCATTTCATAAATAGGGTAAAACAAAATTCTTGTAACAACTCATGTTACCAATGATTATTTTTTAATTCAACATATTTATTCAACTGAAAACACTTCTTAAATTTCTTACCCAGAATATTGTAAGAACTTCAAGAACTTTTTTATGAATGTTCAGTCCAATTTTCAACATAAATTTCCCCCAGATTAATTTTTATAAGTATGATTCTCTCAATATAACTCTTCATTGTAAAATTCTTCCCAGTATGATTCTCCCTAGTACAAAAATTATAACTCTGATAGAATATGATAGAGATGAATTGGAACCACATCAATTCTTTGTATGAAAAACATAGTTCAATTATTCCCCGTCCGAAGAACTCAATACGAAACAATATAGACCTGGAAGAGTTCAATTGAGACAATTTAGAACTCCTTCTTCCATCGTCTAGAAATACCAATACGGAAATCCTAATCAGATTATCTAGCCTGATATAATTATCAGTAAAATACGATTGATAATCCAAATATGCTAAAAAACTAAATACGATAATCACTAAATACAACAATCAGCTAAATAAGATATTATGATTAGTCTCTACTCTTTCACTTAAATCATTCCAAACTTTTTTAACAAAAATATCAATATGAAAATCCACTTCTTCTCTCTAAAAAATGGAGATTCCCTCTCTTCTACGGTAAACAGTATATCAGTCATTTAAAAAGTATGATGTAATTTTTTCCTTTTATAGGTGACCCACATGTTGTTATGGTGGGAATCCAAAAATTTCCCCGCTTAATAAAATTAACCATAATCTCAATTTCCCCTAAAATCTCATGTTCATTTGGAATTTTTCAATACTTCTCCATGATTCTAGTTTCTTATTCAAAAATAAACTCACACTATTATTTTCAATTTCTTGTCTATTTAAAATTTATGATTCTGATTTTCTGAATCTGATTTCTCCAAATCAAATCTATGTACCAATTGAATGTGAATATATGATGAAACGAAAACCACTCTAAATGTTGAATGCAACAATTCCATTAAATTACAAACTCCCCCTTGAAAAAACATTCAACATGCTCTTTCATCATTTCTCTTGAACAACTTTAACTTATTCACATTATATCTTGACCCACGTGATTGATAAACAAATCAATTCAACCCCTTTTAAATGATTGACTACATTTTCAATCATCTTATTTTATTTTCATTGTATCATTAGTCTCCGGAAATTATTCCTAAAATTACGATGGAATAATGTGTTTGATCAGTAGATTCCTTCTTTTCTGAATTTGATACCACTTATATATTTTTTCTCTTTTCCCATCAACTTCATTCTATTTCCTTAGAATATGTCAAGGATCAGTTTCTACATTGTATGCATTACAATTGATTATAATGAAACATTCAAATTCTCTAGAAACCTATTTATTTCCATCTCATCATGAATTTGATTCTCATGAATATAATATTTTTGAGTATTATTGGCCTAGATAAAATCATCCTGATCATTCTGGGACTGATTATTCTAGTTACGATTATCCTTGTTATGTTATTTTGAGTACGATTCCCAAAATCCTTTTCTTCCCATCATAAAATTAGCCGGAATCTCTCTCATTTCCCCATTCTTTCACCAAGATTTCATCAAATGTTCTCCAATTAACTTATGATTTATGAAATACTAATTAGCAAAGAATCATCACATTTAAATAATTATAGTCACGGACACTCTGATTCTTCATCAAAACCATCACTTTAATCAAATCGAATTCAATGTGAATCTTATGGGCATTTACTTCCAACTAATCCATGTAGAATCTAATTGTTTTGATCTCATGAGTATACTGTTTTTAAAAAAATTATCATTATGATTTCCATCCATAATCTTTCTCAACATAAATTCTTTCTTCAACATACTGATCTATTGACAAAACATACAACAAAAAATCAACGTGGGCCTAACACAAAAATTATAACAATGATTGATAAACCATTACCTTCACAAAAAAATAATCAACTATATCCAAACGTACACCAAAACCATTACAAATATTGTTTCTCACAACTTGAACAATTTATTAAGGAGGTTTCATAATTTATAAAACACCTTCAAGAATCACAACAAGGGTTCACACATGAATACACCCAATTTATTTTAGAAAACCCGCTTTCAACCCATACCCATATCAAAACCAATTCAAAATTTGATCTGCACCAATTTTACATTTTTTCAAACACCCTTATGAACAGTGAATGAAAAAACACATAAAATACATATGAAATTTGACAAATTTCCTTTGAAAATACATTTATCAGCACATGAACATCTTGAATAATTTTAAAAACATATTTTCCACCTCATAAAAATCAATATAACATATTAAAGAAACTAAGAAACCATATCTAAATCACAAAACAATGTTAAAGCATAGAACCACCTTCCTCATGTGAAGAAACTTCTAGAATCCGGTTGAAACCAACAACTGTTCACCAAACGAACCCCAAAAATGAAAGATCAAACCTAAAACATCAAGATAAAACCCTATTAAATATGATTAAGCCCTAAAAATATTACCCTACCCTTTGAAAGTATCAAAAACCATGAGAGAGGAAGATAAATCCTAGAAAAGAGGGAGAAATCAATGAATAAAGACACCTACTTGATGAATCGTGGAGAAACCACACCAAAAAAACCCATCAAAATGGAGCCTAATGGTGAGGAGAGAAAGGGGAGGGGCGCTTAGGATGGAGAATCCTAAGTAGAGAGGAGTTGGGGGTTTAGGTTTAAATTTAAAAAGGGGGAATAGATTTAAATCTAAATTTTTAATAGCCTGGACAGGCGCATGGTTTTCCTGCAAGGTTAGAGAAATCATGCAGGGACCATGCACCCCAATATACCTAAGAGGCGCCTACTGCATAGTTAGTCTGCATGGCCTAACATTTTGTGTGAAATATATGTGGAAACTTCTACCCAAAAACCCCAACCTACCATACAATTACCTAGATAGGGGCACATAGTTTCTACTACCCATGTGCCAACTATGCTCCTTAGGATGTTCACCCCAATTTTTTCATGTTTCCTCAAAACTCAAAGAAAAACCAAGGGAAAAAAGCTGAAATAATGATAAATAGAAATAATAACTCAAAATTGTAGACCCTTTATACTCAGTTCTCGAGAGAAAAATCATGTCCCAAAACCAAACCAAATCCTAAAGCGAAAACAAAACCCCTTAGTGTGACAATTCTCCCCACCATAACACTTTCCACCCCTATAAAGACACAAAAAGGATTGATCTGAAGAAAAAAACTTACACTCCTCCATAGCTAAAGGAGATTCCCAACAAATATCCAACAAAAATAAAATAATAACACCACCAACAGATAAAGAGGTTCACAAATTTGAACTTTGGAGGCCAGAATAGACTTCCCACCATGTGCCTTCTGCCCACAGAATATAAAAATAAATATACTTTATCAATAAAAGGAATTAATAGAATGAATAATCCAAATAGTCAAGATAATATCACTTCAGACATATGAAAACTCATACCACTTTCCTGAATAATACTATTGCAACCTTGTTTCAACAGACTATTGGGTGCACTCCATCCCCAATGTTTACTTAAGGGGGGGGACTTTAAATTAGATAGATCTGAATGAGACTACCCACTTCTAAGACCAAATCAAAAACTAAACCATATTACCACCAAGGTAATACCTAGATAGACTCCCCACAATTAGAGAAAATTGGAACTGATTTACTCCAGGAGTGATTTCAGCAAGACCAGCAATGCATCTCTAATGAATTAGAAACAACGTAATCACCTAACTGGCACATGTCGACATGGGAACCCGAAAAGGACACCTTAAGATAGTAAGTAGCTCACCATTCCCATGATATGCGACCACTTCCAAATGAGAAAAAGAAAAACCGAAACCAATTAACAAGGCTTGTTCTATGAGGGACACCAATTAGAGACTTGAATATATAAATACACAACTAATAGGGTTTCAATGACATGATTCTAAGATGGATTGAGGCTATCACATCACTGTCCAAAAAATGTGACCTTTCCAATACAAATGATTTAAAATAGAGAAGCTTTAATTTTCCTAATTCAATACTAGAATCCAGTTCAAACCAAGGTCCCTCACACCCATGGGGTTCCTAACTAGGTGAAAACTTCAATCTGGGGCCACCGGCTATAGCCCCTATGTTTGAAACATCTCTTTCCTCATAGTCAGGAATTGAAGATCTCTAGCTGGAACACTTCATTTAGATTTATGAGCAACCACATAGCATTCTACGAAGAACTGAAGTAACAAAACACCCCACAAGTCACACTTTTTTACAACATGACTCTTTCGCCAGGAAAAACACTTATAAAATTAATATGAACTTTCTCTTTTTCACCTTAAATGAGAAACAATATAAAGAAAAACAAATTAAAGAAACTTCCATTTAGAATGGAAGAATTCATAATTCCTGAAATGAATATGTGCTTATGTTAAAACATATTTTTTAAAATATTACATAATCATCACCTATGAATTTGAAAGAAAACATGACAGTACAAAACACCACAAAACATGCACATTTCCATGTAAAAAGAATTATAAGGAAACATACTCTAAACCAAGCCATGAAAAACACACAATTTTTATAAGTGGACATGACGACTTCTTAAGACTAAATTTTTTACACTGGTGGCACGACATGATCTCACTCTTAGAAGAAACCGATGAAATATCCAGCGACTTTTTTATGATAGCGGCTAACACCAATAGCCTTAGGTTATTTTCCACTCCCCTCACTGTAATTCCATTCATCGCTTCCATACAATACCATCAATCATAAACGTGGAAAGCTTCACCTTTGATAACTTAGGTAACTCAGAATAACTACAATTTCTCTCAATTCCCCGCATCCACTCTTCTGCTTCGAGAATATCTACTTAACTGGGAAATAGAGGTGGAATCAATTTCAAAACACAAGAAGAGAGACCTTATTTTTATCAACTATAGGGTCTTATGACTGTGAACCGACTATGTATACACTTAAAATATGCACTAATTCTTAATGGGGAGTACACTAGAATACAAGGGAACCTGAGGACCTAATCAATCTAGTCTATTGTCCAAAACATACCATAACCAAACACCAAACACATAAAGCAAACCAACTCAAAGGATCCCCAAAACATTTCTCCAAATAACCCACTAACCTTTGTTTCAAAACCAACTCAACGATAAGGACTCAAACATAAAGCACCATTCAAACCATAAGGCTTTTCAACATCAAGAAATGTTGAAAGATACACTCCCAAATCATAAAAAGACACTCCACATGGGCCTAGGTTTTTAAAACATCACATTTAAATTTAAAATCCATTATACAAATAGAACAATCTTGGTGGGTTGCACACTCACCAATGTTATTCCATAGATTCTAACACATTCATGTTCTCCTGAAAAACCGGGCCAAAGTCACCACATGGAATTAACCATCCATATTTTCACATATTCCCATACATGTGGTCACTCTTGGAAATAACAAAGGTCAAAATAAAACTTTTCCATTTTCCAAAATGAAACTTTCAAACCACAATTTCAACATTCAAATATACATAAAACCATTCAAGAGTTCACTATCCACCAAACCAAAATCCATTTCAATATCAATACATAAATCCCTTCCATTTATTTCAAATATAAAAATCCCCATATTCCCATTGAAAAACCAACTTATACCATTCCAATTATTTTCACCAATTTAACAAATCCCATTACATCAAAAATCATTTGGTTAAAAACAAAATCCAAAGCCTCTTTAAAACAAATATTTTCTTTTCAAACAAACAATTTCATTAAGATCTAGATCATGATTATAACAATCTCGCATTATTATGAAACTCCTAGTTTACCCCAACGTCCATTTCATAAAAAAATCACTTTTCCCTTTTCCAAAAAGTCAAACCATTTCCACTTTAATATTGTAATTTCCAAATTTTCGAAAATAATAGTTCGAAAATTAGTTGTTAGAACACAAGAAGACATAAAATAATTTAGAAAAGGAAACTAGTGTTGGTGGGTGATTCAGCCATATGGTTGGAATCCATACGCCAATCACACCCCAATTATGGAGAATTTTCTAAAACCATATCTCTATATCTACATGGATTTATAGGCCATGCGGCCTTATAGAGAACATTAGTCCAACTCTCTTTTCATTTCCGTAATACAATACAACCTGTAAGATACAAACCAACTAGATTCCTATGAAAACTCATGTTATGTCATGAGGTGTCATGGTTAGGCAACCAACTCGTAACCAAAACATCATATCCAAACAATTCTAGCTCTGGTCAACCCAGACTCTTCCCCAAATAACATGACCCAAAAACAGCATGACCATCTCTAATACCATTTTTTCATGAACTAAGAAATGGTTTCATCCAACCCCACACCTAACCCGTACCATGGAATCACCCAAAGAGAATTCATAATCCCAATAGTCAGGTAAACATTTTCCAAGTATAAAAAATATTATTTGGAAATTATTTAACCTGATCAGATAAAGATAAACAACCCAAAATAGTAAATAAACCAAAATTGAATAACCATCACCAAACATGCCATAACAATTTTTAGGATCATGTTTACAACATTAAACAAAATCCAAAGAAGGTCTATTAAAAAAGGGAACAATGCACTAACCCAAACCAATCGTGAAAAAATAGTACCATCATCCTCAAGCCACTACCATAACACCTGCAAGGGGAAAACACTAGCATCAGGAACCACCACATCCAAACAACATGACATTTCCTGTGTTAGACATAAACAAGCCTATTTAAACCCAATAGTTCAAGTAGGGTGTGAGTAAAAACCCAATAGGATGCCACCCAAATACATAAATTCCATGTTATAAACATTATAAGTCAACTCTATCAAAGTTTTATGTGAGAAAATATAAAAAAATTATGGAAATTTTTTTTTAACAAAATTCAATGAAAATTGTACTTAAAGAAAGTCACTTTTAAATGAAAACATTTCCCTCAAAAAATATCACATTAAAAATGAAGATGAAGTATATTGTAGGTCCAGTGTTTGTTTTTGGATGGCACCACAACCCAAGCAAACACTATATTACTAGAGATCCCTCTAGGCACTAGCTCTAGTGGTTATCTTGGAACATCGTATCTTGGTGAAATGTGGTATAGTAACCACAATGAACATCATTCTCATGCAGCATTCACTATAGAGGATAAACCTAAAAAATTATAGTGGTCTCTAATAATCCAAAATAATTAGTTACTCTTGTCATCATAAATTTCTCTAGGTGAAATCATACTGATACCAATTTCGAATCACTAGCATGGTAGTCCTATTCCTCCCACCTAGTCGCCAAGTATTTCCTTTGTGATCAATTAACTTTTCACATAACACATATAACATCATTTTAATAGATAATAAAGTAAAAAAAATATAACCATTCTTGATATACCACTACCTTCACAACCAAAAACAATTCTAAATCCAAATGCAGACCAGAACCATTCCAAAACATTTTTCACACCACATAAAAAATTTATTAACCTTGTTTCATAATTTATAAAACACCTTAATGAAGAACAATAAGGGGTCACACATGAAATAAACCCAATTTATTTTATAAAAATCACTTTAAAACCATATGCATATAAAAAATTAAAAATATTATCCACCCCACTTTCACATTTTTTCTAACTCCCGAAGAAAACGAGGCAAGAAAACACACATGCAATATAAGATAGTTTCTTTGAAAACCCATTTTTCAACATATGTGAATCTTGAACCATTTTCAAAACACATTTTCACCAAAAAACAATGTATGGATGATATTAAAGAAGCATGGAATGAATCCATAAACTATAAAATAATGTTTAAGCATTAAAACACCTACCCCAAGTGAATAAACTATATGAATCTGATAGAAACAAGAAAATGTATGCCAAAAGAACCTCAAAAATAAATATTGGACCTTAAACATCATGAAAGAACACTATTAAACTATATTGAACCATAAAAATATAACCCTACCCACTATAATTATAAAACCCCATGAGAGAAGAAGATAAACCCTATAAGGTGGGAGAAATCAAAGAAAGAGGATGCTTACTTGAATAATCATGGAGAAACCACACCAAGATTTCAATAGAAATGGAGAAAAATGGTGAGGAGTGGAAGGAGGAGGCACTCCTAGGATATATAATAATTATTTTGGGATGAATTTGGGGTTTAGTGGTAAATTTGAAAAGTATAAATAGAGTAACAAACAAATTTTTAATGTCCTAGGCAGGATCATGGTTTTCCTGCATAGTTTGAAAAACTGTGCGGAAACCGTGCAACACTCTCTCCCTAAGAGGCTCCTGCCACACAATTATTTTTCATATTATTACATACCATATGGAATAAATGAATTATAATCTCTCTAAAAACCCCAAGCTACCTCACAATTACTTAGGCTGTTGCTCACGGTTTCTACTAACCTTATGCCAACTGTGCACCTTAGGCTATTCACCCCAATTTATTTCATTTTTATTTTTTAGTAAAAGGAAAAAATGGTAAAAATATAGAAAAGGATTAATTGAAATAATACCTAGGAAATTTAGACCCATCAAACCCTATACCATCGATAAAAATTGAGTCCCAAAAACTAACTGGATCCAAAATGCAAAAACAAAACCCCATGTGTGACAAATTTATTTTTCATCACCATATTTTATAGATGTATGTTATGATGGGTTTAATATTTAAATATTTTTTTAATGAAATAATTATTCTTCTATAATGATAATATCATTTAAATAATATTAGACTCTATTATGTTATAAAATTATATCATCACTTGTGCATTCATGGACTACCGCCTCCTTGAAGTGAGGTGATTCATTTTCCATATATTATTTACTATGATGGTAATAAGGACGGATTTGATGAATTTATATGATTTATATGATATAATAAGGATTTTCTAAACATTAATTATTTCTTTTCTTTTTTCGATCCTTCTAAAAGTGAAATCAGCGTTCACTGAAACGTACGGTCTACTGTCTCTATGAATAGTTTAATTCATTTTTATAACTCTAGTTTTAGGGATGACTCTATATATATATATATTGAATTTATATGAAATATATATCACAAAATAAATTATGAATATAATCAAACTGTGATAAAATTACAATGAAAAAACTATAGAATCAAAGAATACATGAAAAATGAATTAGTTATCACCCGTAACAGTGATTTTAATATAAAAAATTAATAATTAAGTGATACATGTTTATATGTAAATAATATATGGCATGATATTTATGATTAAATTTATTTAATATATTCAAAATAATATTTTACTTATTATATAAAAGGTTTGACCATGTATGAAGGAATTCAGACCTGAGGTAAATTTTTTATGTTAAAATCACATTGTTATTAGAGATTGTTTAGAGTTAAGTTCGGATAATGAACTATTATATTCTATCTCAAAATAATACAATTAATTTTCCTTTGATATTTTTATTTTTGTAAAATAAATATTTTACTTTATTTTTAATATTTTTAATAACTCAAGATGCAGAACTAATGTTTTTATGCAAAATATAATTTATTTTTCTCTTCCTTTTAAAATCCTTCTTCTTCCATATATATATTTTCAAAGAAAATTTTTGTGAATTATTTATTATTCACTTATGATTGTTTAAAGTAACATGTCACCCATTTTATACTTTAAAAAAATCAATCTCCTTCAAATTTTCAAAAAACATTTATTTTTATTTTTTTAACAAAGGTATGAAAGAAATCTTTTCTTTTAACTTATGTGGAATGGATGGTATTTTCTACAATCATGAACACTCAATACTTTAGAGATTATTTCAAAAGTTTCCAATTTTATTTCCAAAAAAAATCATAATATTTTGAAAATTTCTTAATTTTAACAAGGTAATTTTATTGTGAATGGGTATTTTTTCTTAAGAAAAGTTTCTAGTGGTCTTATAAATCCATTATTCTTAAAATATGACATATTTATATGTTAATTAATTTTTAATACATATACAAAATGATTCCATATTTATTATTTATATAGATATTTAATGGTTACGATGAAAATAATTTTATAAACCTCATACCATTTCCATAGTTTAAGATTATATGAATTGATGAAATTTTTGTGAAATCTGTTTATTTTTTATGAGTTATTCTATAATAAAATGGTTTTGAGGCCTATTTATTTATAATATTTTATGATATGATGAATGGATTATGATATTTTGAAACACATATTTTTTTATTTTCATTATGGTATGGGTGGTCCTAGAATTATATATCCCTCTAAATAATTGGGTAAAGATGGATATATCCTGAGATAAATAGAACTGTAATGGAGAGTAAACCATGTTTAGTAAGAGACTTCTTCCACTATGATAGTATTTGGAGTGAAACTTGACTACTATGACAGAATGGGGAGTGAAATCAGTCGACTTTAATAGTCTGGGCAGTGGGACTTTTCTACTAAGGAAGCGATTTTGTATAATTATGTGTATGCCACAAACTTATCTCTTATGATAATGTTATTTTATAACTGATGGTGTTATTTGAGTAGTTTATAATTCATATCTTATAAACTAACAATATTTATTTCATGACTCAATATTGTGATATTTAATATGCCGCGTATATTTTTAAAACTATATACTCATGTTTAAATTCCATTGTTCCCATATTATATTTATGTGATCATTGATATATCCCTTGTTTACCCTTACTGGTCATCTAATCTTACCCTTTATTATTTATTCATTTATCTATGTTATTAAGAAAGGTATTAATTATGATATGTATTAGAAGGGTTATAGTTAAGAATAAATTTTTAGGATACACTTTATTTCACTTAGGAACCAATTATTTATAAATACATGTTTTTAAAGGATCTTGACCTATATGACTTTGGCATGGATCGTTAGGTTGTGTAATGAATATCCATCTAATAAAATTTAGTATCTATGTATGAATAGTATGGGTCACTATAGTTGGTATCAGATAGTGTTTTAGTTTAATGTTTGAAACTAGGATTAGAAAACTTCAGGAAAAACCCTTTGATGAATTCTATTTATAGGAGAATTTTATAATTTGTGGTAAACAAAGGATTTTAATTTTCCTTGAAAAACATATCTATCGGGATACTAAAATTGGAATTGGGTTTTTCATAGATTCGTATATGGGAATTAAACATGGAAATAGATTTTCGAGTATATACCATACATCATTATAAATAATAGTGAGTGTACCATTACAATACACCTACTTTGACACTCCATGGGGATATTCTTAGGTTAATTTGTTGATCCCACTTTGTGTATGAGTTGTATTTTCTTTTCCAATGATTTAAATTGGTTATAAATGAATCTTAATGAAATATAAAACTATTTCATTTATGTCAATATTTAGAACAATCTATGTCTAGAAAGAAATTGAATACAACGTGGACGATTGAATGAGGAAGAGATGAAATTAAGTTCTCAAGTCTTAATATATTAAGAAAGTTTTTTTAAAGAAATTTTGTTTTAAGTTTGACAAAGTTTTAAATAGTATTTAGTTGAAAACATGTGTTATTAAACTCTTTTACAAGACACATTATTTAAAATAGTAATAAATATGTGAAGACAAGTGATTATTTGAGGAAGTTATATTTATGATAGATATTACATGTGGAGAATAAAATGAATAGATAATGAAGTGAAATGGATGAAGTTCATGCAATATTTAATTATGGAATTCAAACCATGCAAGCTATTATTTGAATATCATATAAATATTGAATTTAATAAAGATAATGAAAATTATCATATTTCATGTTAGAGAAAAAATTCATACAATTAAAAAATTTGTTTTATGAGGAATTTTATTGAAACTCATTCATATAAATGCATGAGATAATATATTTTCCATGACTTTTTGTTGTCATATTTTTTTTGGAATATTTCACATTTATTTATTCTAAGGGTTGAAAAAATATTGGTCATCCATTAGCTAGTCAATCAAGGACTTTCTCAACTATGTATGTGGAACCCCTTGGACAACTATGTGGGAAGGAGTTTACCTAGTACATTGTCCATGGGGGGATAGGAAGTGGGATAATAGAGCATTCATGTACTAGATTGGTGTGGGTGAGGTTGATACAAACATAGTGTGAGCTGAGTTTCCCAGGTGGGATAACTTATGTGAGGTGCATCTAATGTCAGTCGTGGGTGATGTGTATCTTGGTTCCAACCCTAGTTTTGTGGCTCAAAATGTTGTGATAAGGTATTTTCATATTAAATGATGAGAAACTAAGTTCTATTCTGATTTGGGATGTGAAAAGTGAGTTACTTCTCCCATGATACAATCGTATTAACGTAAAAACCTAATCTAGATATTCTGATTGATTTGTGTCATCTTCTTCAACCTTTTCCATCATTAGATAAGATTTTATCACCATATGTATGACATGTATTGAATTTATCATTATCAATCATACTAATCCAATGATTAAGATATGATATATCCATTAAAATGATTCAAATCATCATGGAAGGTTTTTGTGATGACCATACGATCAAGAGTTAGAAGAAGATGAGACCGCTGAATGAAAATAATGTTATAGAATCTGTTTATACATTCAATATTCTTAGATAAAGTCTGATCTATGAAATGGATTGAATTTATCATTTCATACACATAAAAATATTACTATAAGGATTGGTTGATCATGAAGGGAGTAATTCTATGTCTTCTACATTAAAGAAACATGTGTTTGAAGAATATGACTATCAAGTCTTCATCTAATGAACATATTGATTTACATAGAAAAAAATAAGGATCTATGGCAGTGAATTTTTTCCAATAAATGTGAAATAAACCATGGGTGAATATGTTTATGTTTCTTGAGTTCTCATCGATCACTCTAGTTTCCTAAAAATAGATCATTCTTTGTGTAGTCATATATGGGAATATGTAGATAGTTCCATATGCCTCCAAGGCTATATAAATTATGGAGTTCCATACTCATCTATAAGTATGAGAA
The DNA here is from genome assembly GCA_963277665.1 of Viscum album. NCBI lineage: Eukaryota > Viridiplantae > Streptophyta > Magnoliopsida > Santalales > Viscaceae > Viscum > Viscum album. The sequence goes on along the minus strand of OY728135.1, from coordinate 1,494,216,277 downwards.
ACTTTTGTGTACTTAATTTCATGAAGTAGAAGACCGTGATAATCTCGACTTGTGTTAATACACGATCGACATGTTTTCTTGATCAACTGATACTACAAGCCAGTGCTTGAGTAACTTACAGTCACAATTCTTCATAAAAAATGGTTTTCTAATCTTATCAAGAATTAATGAGTTATAAAATTTGTGTGGATATACAGTTACACAAAGGATATGCTTTTCAAACTCACTTGGGAAAATATAGTGGGAGATTAAGTGTGAAAATATATGATTCATGTGAAGAGAACCAATCAAATTGTACAAGTTGTACATGATCACATGTACCACAAAAACTTCATTAAAAATATCATAACATAAGTAAACACATGAAATGGATTAAATAATATAGAAGGTTCTATGTATATACAAACATACATGATGAATAGTGAAGAATAATATAGAGAACCCCAATCGACATAAAATAATTAAGAAGATATTGTGGTATATGTTCGAAAACTTTTAATAAAACCCATGCTTCTTTTATTACACTTGAATGAAGATTAATAAATGTAAATGTGATATGATCTACATAAATGGTTTGCATTTAACTAGAAATGGAAGATGACTATAATACCATAAGAATTCATAACTGAGTTATCAGTGTATTAAGATTGTGCAAGTTTATTCTTATATTATTTAATATTAAAAGTGTAGTTTAATTTAAGTAAAAAAATATTTGTAACACCAAGACTAAAAATTTAAACTAATACTTCATTCACTGTTAATGTTTTATCGAATAATAATAAGTAATTTTGATGATGTTGAGATAAATTTTTATTGTTTTGATAAACCCAAAATAGATTTTTGAGTCTATAAATAAGAATAGAAGAAGAGTTGGTGAATAAATTGACGTATTTTCATTATCATTTGTGTCAATGAAGATTTTAAAGAATATTGGTCCACATCATATTCATATTATTGTGATTGATGTCTGAAAAATAGAATAATTTATTTTTATACTTTAAAAAATAATAAGTGTTTATTGCTTATTGTTGTGTAACTAAAAAAGTGAAGAAGAAATGAGTGTAAGAAAAAAGAACCATCGTGACATCCAAAAGAGGTATCGTCTGGTGGAAGAAATTATAGTAATAATAAACTACCTTAATATGGAACCTGAATACTTCCTTCAAAGGTAGTTTACATAAACAATGAGGTTCTCCAAGTAGGACCAGGAAATCACTAGTTCATGGAATAGTATTGTTTCAATTACCCTATCCTAAATTGTAGGGACCCACACTTTGTAAGGAGTTTTCTCAGGCCACACCACTGTAACATTATATCTCAATATAAGAAATAATGTATGTATTATTCATCACTATATATGGTGATTACTAGATTCTATTATTATGTTGTGATACTTCAAAAAATAAAATGTTTCATCTTTACATTCTATTAAATACATTTCTATGATCGTAAAAAAAGAACAGAAAAGTCAAGATACTAATAGGTCAAAGAGGTAAAATGAATAAAAGTTATAAAAGGTTAAAAATATCCCTAAAACGATCCACCCCCTCAGTGTTGTGTATTTTGTAAACTGGTACTCTCAATTTATATTAGAGCTAAGGTTTTCAAATATTTGATTATCTAATTTTTAGTTATTCACTTTTGAGTATTTTAGTTTCCTTCGTTCTTTTACAATGAAGTTTAGTTTTACTGAAGATTTAATTATATCATATCATAAATCTATATCTACCAATACCATGATGAAGAGGAAAAATAAATAGAAAAGGAATGATTAAGAATAAGTTCCTCTTATTTATAGAAGTTGAAGTATTTGTATCTCTATTACTTTTTGATAATAAAGACAAATTGGTTTATAAAGTAATGAGAAAGTTACTCAAGTTTCCCCCAAGGATAGGCATATAATTTCAACATTATCGGGATTAATACATTCAAGGTATCAGGTTGTATGTGTTGACTTTTATCAAAATTGTCCTAAAGAATAATATACTTACATAAGTGGTGGTGATGATAAATCTATAACTTCTAAATAAATATCTGTTGGTATATTAAGCGATAATTTTCATTTCATTCCAATAGAAACATCATATCTTGATTGTGGGTTCATTCAATATATGTAGGAATACCTGAAACAATTAGAAGAGTAATTTTATTATTTGGATAAGGTTTTATACGTAAAAATTATAATAATGTTTAAATCTATCCACATTCGTTGGATCCTTTGATGAAATAAAGGAGGATCTTGAAATTAGATCTGAAAATGGATTAATGAAGTTGGCGGGAAATGGGTTCTAGAATTTAAGATCCCTACACATGAAGAGCAACTTAAACACAACTTTGGTTTATAATATTTACAATTAGAATAAAAAATCAAGAAGACCAAGGATTATTGACACTTTTTTAAAAAACAATGTTAAACTGCATGAAGAGGAAGATGAAAGAATTAATAAGGCTTGTAAAGAGAAAATTATTATGATTTAAGATTAGAAAATCATTCTCTATATGAAATTTCTAGAATTGGATGTTCATTTGGACAATATTAAGAAGACACATATTGATACTTCAAAAAAAGAAAGAAAAACTTGTTGTTTCTACTCAATCCTCACTGGAGGATTCTAATTTTAAAAAACAACTATCATTTTTAACAAGATCATGAATTCATTTTGTGATATATCTCAAACAGCTCTGAAAAACTAGTTACTGTCCATAACATCTTTTACTAATGTTTCTAATTCTATTTCTACAAACATTATAGGTTTGAACAGAAAACCTAAACACGTATAGATGAGGAAAGGTGATGAAAAGCCTATCACCATGACTATGGTGGATAGGAAAAAGATTTTTAGGGTGTTTCCCCATAAAGTTTCCAAAAAGATATGAACAACACCAAAAAAATCATATTGACGAAACATGAAGACCAAGGTATATGGGTTAATGTTTGTAAAAGATTTGGGAGTTGTGCATTATATTGTTGGTACAATTACTTAATTTAAAAATCACAATGTAACCCCATGTTTAGGGGGAATAATCTAGAGATAAATAATAAATTTCCATTGGTTATGAATAATATATATACTATAAATAGATGTGGAATGATTAAAAGTATTTAGGATGTGTGAAATAATGTTCTTCATAAGAATCATGAATGCTCACTTCGACATGTATCTAATATTTTTAATAAAAATATATCACAAAATTTGATAAAGAATGAAGAATAATCCTTGGGAAGAAAATAGATCAATATTGTAAAAAAAATCAGTCAAGAAGAATGGTAAGAATATATTGGATTTAAAAATACATCAATTTGAAGATAAATACATCATAAAAAATAACTTTTAAGATTGATGGAACATAGAATACTCCATATGGAAAATCCGATCCTCTTTACCATGAATCAAATGACATGTTAGTTATCTGGATATAATATTTTGAGAGAATATAGAAAATGGAAGATGCACAATCTAAGGAAAGTGAAAATGTAAAATAAATTATTCCACATGAAGATAAAGAATCTATGTGTGTCAAGTGAAACATGGCTAGTCATATTATGAGAAATTGTTTTGAAATTATTTCAACATGGGAAGAATTATTTATGAAGATGAAATTTTCACCAGGAGATAAAAGTGGATTAAAATATCTTGAATATTTTAGGATTAAAGAAAAATAAAATTATGAATTAATAATATCCTAAATACCTGATTAGACTTAAAGATAAAATTTTTAAGTGTAGAGAGTAAAGGAAGTGGATAAACATGGTTGAGAAAACCATGAAAACACTTTTCATCACATTGATGAATATAGGTTAATCCACCTTATTCAATTAATATTTTTCTTATTTTATTTGTTCTTATAATAAAGGGAATTGAAGAAAAAACATGTTTTATAGGGAATAACTATAGAAGTATTTATTTTTGTCAACTCTTTATAAAAAATATGAATCCATTATCCTAGAATGATTCCTCAATTAAGTATTCAAATAATTATATGATAGATGATCATCTTTGAGGAAAATTAATAATCTATTTTTATATCATGGAAAACAAGGATAAATAATATATCTTTTTTTATGATATTGTATTTGGTATCTTGAAGAACAATAAATAAAAATATCATTCATGGTGAATTTGTGGATGTTTTCAAATCTATCCATCCATAAGGTTAAGAACTATTTTGGTGTATTCTCCATATTTAAACCACATGAAACTCATTCTTAAATAAATAAACCATTATATAAATTTTTAGGACTGATTCTATTTAGGGGGATACAAACTCAGAAAGATAATGTTACTTCTAGAATCATTAATTCAATTGGTATTAAATATAATTATTCTGGAAATTTGTAGATGATCATGTCAATGGAAAAAGTATGTCTTTTTTAATAACTCATTATTTTTTTCAAAAATAATAAAACTAACTGAAAGGGGTATTAATTCAATTAATAAATTAAATAATATAATGGGGAAGAATGGATGTGATCTAAGTTCTTTTAGCCTACTTATTACACATGAATTGTTTGATATGTTTGTTGAAGTGAGTGCATTAGTCTCAGGATATTTATTCTTAAAAAAGGTTCATATCCCATTTTATTATATTCAAACTAGAATAAAACATAAAAACTCATGATGATAAGTATATGAGTCCTCATTTCACGTGGTATTATGATCCATTAGTAAAGTAAAACATTGTTTTCAAAATTAAATCTTCTTGTTTTTTATACTAATCATTACTCATGTAGACTTAAAGTGAAAGGATGGATGAAAACAATTATTATGTATCATCTAATAACCATTTCCAAGGAAATTTAAATTTCTTTTCAATAAGGGGGAGACATATTGAAATGGAATTTTGGAAAATTAAAGGGGATAGATTCATATATTGACAAATTTATTTGAAAAGAACATTGAAGGAGTTGATAATAAATATGAAGGAGGTGATTGTTGAGACAACTTTTTTTATGAGTTGTATTATTTTTCAATGATTGATATTTTTGTAAATTGTGGTTAAGGAAATATAAATTTAATTTTTTAATGTAAATATGTTTAATAATAAATGCTTTGTAAGAAATTTAATGTAGCATGGATGATTGGATGTGGTATAGATTATGGGAAGTTATTAAGTGTTATTATCTTAAGAAATTTATTTTTAAGAATATGAGTTTTATGTTTCAATATTTCTAAATAGGTCTTTAGTTCATAATACGTGTTTTCTATGTTCTTTAACATGAAACATTGTTTAAAACAACCACTAATATGTGAGGAGATATTATTAGATGATGAAGAGATCCTTGGAATTGATATTTCAAAAGAAGAATAACATGAATTGATAAATAAGATTTATTAAATATTGTAATTAAATATTTAATTATGTCATGAGAACCATGAAGGAAAATATTTTAAGATCATGAAAATTTTTATTTGAATTAAAAATAATTTAATGAAGATATTGAGAAATATGATTTTTCGTGATAAAGAAGAATATCATGCAATATAATCATTTATTACATGAGTAATTTTATTGAAGACCGTGTATATAAATACATGAGATGTATTATTTTTATTTTTTTTGAGATAATGGTTTCTCATATTTCATATGGATTTATTCTTGGTATTGAAACGAATATTGGGTAACCATTATCCTTCCAACCAAGGACCACATCAACCAAAATTGTGGGACATTTGGTTTGACCACAAGGGATAAAATAAACCTAGTTATTTATCCATGGTGGATGTGAAAGTGGGAGCATAGATCCCACATAGAGTTCATTGGTGTGGATCAGTATGGTTTGTGTAAAGCATGCTCAGAGTTCCTATGTATGATAGTGTAGGTGAGGTGTTTCTCGTAAAGGGCATGGGTACATTGTATCTGGGTTCCAATGATGGTGTTGTGTCTCGGGAGGAAGTGTGTACCTCATTACTTATTATTCACTGAGAAACCAAGAATTGGTTTGATATAGGATAAAAAAAGGTGTTTATTGTTACTATGATAAAATCACTCATATAAAATATGGGCTATCTTATGGGATTTATTTGGGTTGTTCAATCGATTTGTTTCATTCTCTTCAAACTCGGTCTTCCACAAAGAAGCTTTAACCATAAGATGTCCTTATTTCCATTAAGAATCTATTCTCAATCATACGGATCTAAATTCTATGATATAATCTCTCCTTTAAAATTATTTGAATCATTATGAATAGTATTTCTGATGCACATATGATCAAGATTTTGGAAAATATAACATTTTTGAAAAAAAAAGTTTCAAAAGACATACATTCTTTTTATACACTCGGGTAATGTTTGATCTATTAAAGCATGTCATTTTTAGTCAAATTCATGTGAAAATATCATTTTAGGTAAATTTTAATCAGTTATGAAGTTTTTCCATTTTTTCATGGTTATATAATAAAGAAAACCACATTTGAATATTATGAAGGATGAGATCATTAAGAATACGAGATATCATTTCACACGGCATAAGAAGTGTGTTCTAAGGTGGTGTAATGGCAGTGCATTATGACAAATAAAAGGAGAAATAATGATGTATGAAGAGTTTATTATCAATTATGTTCTCGCTGATATCTCTTGTTTTTCTAAAAAAAGAATTAATTGTGTGTTCATCAATGAGAAAAGGCATAGGGTTACACTTGTCTCCTATTCTACATAGTTTGGGGAGTTTTAAACTCATATATAATAAGGGAAGCTCCAAGTACATCTTTTTATGAGGATTAAGACAAATGGACACTAAACTTATGTTAACACACATTGGATGTGTTTTTTTGAATAACTAATACTTTAAGCTGGTTCTTAAGTTACATACTCCCACAATGCTTCATGAAGAATTGGTTCCTTAAAGATTTTATAAATTACCTAAAGAAAGAAATTCATGAAATTAAAATTTTATACAAAGTAGAATATTTACGCACTCACTTGGATAAAGGTGGTGTGAGATACTATGTGAAAATATATGATTCATGTAGACAGAAGAAATTATATTGTGTTATTTGTGCATTATTGCACATACTTAATTAAAAAACATTAATGATCTCATAACATAATGAAACATATAAAACTATTTAAAGAAACTGATGTATCCATTTATATAAAAAAATAAATTTGAACTACTGAAAAAAGAGATAACGAACCCTAATGTGTATAAAATAATGATGAAACTATTATATACTATGGTGACAACATTAAATAATACCCATGCATGTTGTTTTACATATGCATGAACATTGATAAATAAAAATCGAATATAATTTTCATAAATATATTATATCAAATATAATACTAAATCTAGGTAAAAATAAGAAGAATTCACAACCAAGTTTTTAGGGTATTAGATTTTTGAAACTTTATTCCTGCATGAATTATAATTGAAAGTGCATTGCAATTCAGGTGAATAAATATTTGTTTCACCAAAAATATTAAATTTGAATTGATACAACCTTAACTTTTTATATTTTATTGAAAAATAATAATAATTTTTATGACTCTAAGATGATATTTCATTGATTCGATAATAACAAATGAGATTTATTATTTTAGAAATAATAAGAGAAGTAGATTTAGTGACCAAATTGATATCTATTAATTATCAATTTTTTCACATAGTAACTCTAAGATTATCATTCCAAAACATATTCATATTCATATGAATGAATTCATAATATGAATAAATTGATACTTTCAGTTTTTTATTGTAGAGAAGAATCAGAGTTTCTTATCAACTACTATGCAAGTGAAAAAGTGAAGAAGAAGTAAGTGGTAGAAAGAAAGCATTGTGAAACCAAATATAAGTCTAATCTATTGTTATACTTTTTTATTGTTTCAAATTAACTATACAGTGAAAGTGAATAATATCTTTAAAATAAGTATAAATAAATGATGAGGAGTTGTATGTTTGACTATGTCATCCCTAGTCTAGGGAAAAGGAATGTTTCTATTCCCCCTACAAATTTGTTGTGATCCACATTGGATAAGGATTTGTTTTCTAGACACACCACTGTAACTTTATATCTCATTATATTAGATAATCCAAGTACAGGACATCATTATACATATAATGGACTAGATACTCTTACTAGGTAGTGAACCTTGTAAAAATATCATGTTCTATCTTTACCTTCTTTTATATACTTGCATGTTGTAACATAAAAGTAAATAAAGAATCAATATCCTAATAGTTCAAAGAGGTAAAAGGGATAACAATTATAAAATGATAAAAAGTTCCAAACACAAATTTACCCTTACCAATGTTGAGTATATACCAAAGTGTTCCTCCCATAATTCCAATGTTATTTACAAACCATTATTATGGGTTTAAAAATATGATGGCCATGAATGACCTTGGTAAAACTGAAGGTGTCATAGAATGGAATGAATGAGTCCTGATTTAAACATCCTATATTTATTTTTCATTATTATGTGGTTTCCCACTATGATTATTGTTTCTCACACTATAATATTTGGTGTTAGTCAATGGCGTGAACCCAAAGAAACCATGTTCATGCTTAATGTTATGGAAGATTACATGATTTTCTTTTTGAAAATACAAATTTTATGGAAGATAGAATAAAAATATCATTGTTATTCTTATGAAAAAAATTAAATCTAAATCAAATAGATATTATGAAGGAGAAAAGGAGGTAACAATATTTTATTAATTCCTTCATGAGGAAACATAATCTTTCTTTTATTGGATCTGTTAATCCACTAGTTACAAGGGAATAGATCAATGCCACTGAAAAAATATTTTCCATTCTATAATGTTCAGAACATGAAAATGTTATTTTTTATTATTTGTAAGGAAAAGAAGATCAATAGTGGACTCTTATTCGGAACATGATGCAATAAGTAAAAATTGACTCCATAGAGTGAGAGGATTTTATGAGCTTATTCTTCAAAATGTATTTTACTCGCACTCGTTTTGAAAAAATGGATAAGTAACTCCATGATATAAAGATTAAGGACAGTGAAGCCATTAGTACCTATGAGGATGACTTTAATATACATGTGAGGTACACTTCTCGTATTATCATCCAAACAGAATGTAGGGCTGATAAATTTTTCAGTGGATTAAAACCACGTCTTTGAATGGCGTTATCCATAAGAGACTTTAATAACTATCAATAAATAATCTAATGTGTTATCAAGGTGGACATGGATATTTTGTTTACCTATATATCTTAGAGATTTGATAATAAAACAAAGATAGAATTCAATGGAAATTCTATAAAAATGTAGATAATAAGATAAGATTTCCTTTATGCATGAGGTATAGAAAGCAACATGGGGAAATTGTCATAATGGGACTAGTAAATGTTTTAAGTGTAAAAATAAAGGTCTTCATGAAATTGAATTCTGATGTGATGATAAGAATAATTTATCAATTTATGGGTGTAATGAAACATAGATTGCATCACCCACACTCAAGTGTTTCAAATGAAATTTGCATGGGTATTATACTAACTAGTTATCAAACATGAGGGATAATGATAATGAATGATTTAAGAAACCTATTAAGCCTTGATAAAAAGGGATGTCTCATGAGATCACTACTACTGATATGTGGTATGATAACATAGAGGTGAAAGTAACACTCACTATCTTCTCTAGAACTACTATTGTTCTTTTCATTCTGGATCTAACTACACATTTATATCTAAATAATTTCCAAATGGATTCATTGTAAAACCTCAAAAATTTTATGATGAATTAGATGTGAAAATCCATAAGGGTAAAATGATCGCATCACAAGTCTTGGATTCTTCTCTGAATGACTTTTGTGTAAATTTTCTCCATAAAAATATATTTCCCTGCATCTATTTAATTTTGATTTTATTTTGGCATGGATTGGATGTATTTACATAAAAAACACATCAATTTACAAGGAAAGGAATTTAAATTTTATATTTTGTCACAATATATAATCATCTATCTTTGTGATGAAAAGTATGAACTTTTAATAGAAATTAAATCCATTTTATGGGTTTTGACGCCCATCGAATGAGCCTAAAAAATCTACAAGAGAAGAAATACCTGAAGTATGTGTATTATTTTCACTAAAAAACAAAGGAAGTAAAGGTGTCCAAAACATACGAATTGAGTAAACCTCTAAAGGATACAGGATCACATGGAATTTGGAAAGTTATGTGAAAGGGAAATTCATAGTGCTTGACCGGTAAGTGGGATTGTCTTTGGACATGTCTTCTAGTCAATCAGGATAGGTCTAAGACATCCTCAAACATGTCTAGAAGACAATCAGTTCATGTCAATCCAGCATCCGAGGACATGAAAATACTGTTCAGGTAGACCTGTAAGGTATGAATTAGTGTGTATTCCCTAATCAATGACATAATATTATATTCCCACATATGTAGTGTGACTGATTACTTGTTATCCCTATCTATAACACCTAGCATGGCTCGCATGGCCTTATTTATTCATAGTGATCACATCATTCACATCATGAATCCCAAAGATCTAGGGAAGCCTCATTGTATAATACCTAGTTAGTGGCATGATGTGGATTCCCCCATATAAAGGTATCTACCTAAGGGAAATTCCCATGGGTGTGACTGATCTACGATAACTCTAATTTATACTATAATCAAGATATTTAGGGCTCAACCTTAATAATTGACCTCGATAACTAGTATATATGTGACTCACAACCCCATATTTGTCATTTAAACATGAAGTTAAACTATATGGGTTTAACAAAATACATGGGTTTTGATTCCAGTTAAAAATAAAATATGTAGGACAACTCGTAATGGTTTAATCTCATCCTCGAGATATGAATAACCTCCCTGGATGAAAAAAAACTTTGGAGTAGCTAGTTATATGGATTTAAAATAAAAATTTCTACCCACTATTGTAAAATGGTAGAAGAACCTCATATACATAAAGATGGATTCAGAAATAGACAATCCTTTTTATAAAAATGGATTTAACATATGATCATTTTTTATAGCAACTGGTCACATGTCATGATTAATAAATGATTCGTGAGATAAACATAAATCTATAAGATATTCCAATATTGGGAAACAATCCCCCCCCCCAAGGTTGTAATGAACTCTACTTCCCATCCTATTGACCAATAAAAGTCCCTAGGTGCCATTAGGACAAAAACCCCAATTGACTACCTGCCTATAGAAATTAGTTTGGTACCCAGCTGTGGATGTATGAACCATTGGTAGTTTCTACGAAAGGTAACCATGAATGATGAACCAGATGTGAATGATTATACATACATTTAATCCAACTAAAATTAAACCATCAGGATAAGACTCCCATATATTTCGGATGAAACAAAAATGGTGAACCTGATATGAAATCATATAACTAATAACTCTCATTCATAATATAAAAAAGTACTTATTTCATAGTTCTCATTAGACCATTTTTTTATTTACACATAGATGATCACCAATGAAATGTATCTTTCTCAAAAATCATAAATAGGTAACCCAATGTGAAATATAATTCAAAAAATAAAAAAAGGATAGACCACTTAGTTTTCTTTGGAGAAATTTATTCTTGTTACATGGGTGATACCAATGACTTGTATCTTCCAAATGAAACAAAAATAGTAAAATAAACATGAATATCTCAAATAACAGAATGATTGGTTTACTATGATTCAAACTATTTTGTTTTTATATAATACACAAACATATAGATCCAGAAATGAATATTATGGCTGAGCCTCAATAGTCGGTGTTCTCATTAAATAATTCAATACACACTTTGACAAATCAACAAAAAAATGACCATACCAAGAATAAGAAAGTAAAATTGTGTTACCCATGCATATCTTATTGAGAACATATCATGCATATGATGATGTACTAATTGGTGACCTTGTTCTTTTTTTAATTTGTGACTACAAGATACTTCTCTTATAAAAAACACTCAATCGGAGATAATGTCTTCATTCAATGATCATTCTAGAAATTTAGTTGTTGTTGCAACCCCTATGGGTCTCAAAATGACCTCACATTCCTAAGACCATAAATGTTAGGTGGATAATGAAATGGTATGGGAATAGGATATACAAGTTATAATTTTGAGCCTTGAGGTTACCCATGAGGGTCTCTAAGTTCTGAAACCAATGTGTTTGTGTCATTCAAAGAATGATGTCATAAATATAGTGGAACTCATCACCACCACTAACCTCTTTGAGATCTTATCCCTATAATATGACAATTGATAGCTTCTATAACTGATACAGGTGGTCCCATGAGTAAACTATGACTTCCTTATGGTTTAGGAGCCACTGAGTAGAGAACTTGTCAACCATCATTTCCAACAAAATATGATCATTTCCCTTCAATCACTTACCTACGGTACCACCCGACACACTGCCACCTTTGATACCCATGCAGAGGAAACAAGGAAGACACATTAGTTACAGAAAACTCTGGACAACTGTGAGTCGGATCGTATCCCCACTCCCACTAATGATGCTTGTTAACAAATCCTAGTAGTATCTAGTGAGTAGGATCATATCCTTTCTCATTCAGAACATGTTTTCAGGTATATTTCTACAGCAATCATTGGAGAATCACATATACCTACCCCTTGCATGAATTCTACTGGCATATCCTAGTGGTATACAGATGAAAAATGTGAACCCATATTCTCTATTCAATTAAATATATCTTCCATTACTTATTTGAGATAAAAAGTGTGAAGGCATAAAATCTTGTGCACACTTTTCTAGTGTTTTATTACATTCAAGAATCTATTTAAGAACTCCACCGACATATTTCAATATTAGTACAACTACAAGGGAAATCACATATTTCTATCCCTATAGGAGGGGAAGAACAACACTCCGATTGGTATGAAAAGTGGTTCCTATAAATAAATAACATATTCTTACTCCCATCTAAGAGGATTATTGGCATATTCATGTAAAGTAAGGGGGAATTGGACTAAACTCATATTCCCATTCCAACCGGGGATCGTCAAGTGAGATAATAACGTGCCTCGGGATAGGATCATATCCATATCACAAATGACCAGTGGTATTTTCCAAGTCCTCACGATTAGGCTCATATCCTCATTTTGTCTAGGGATCACCAACTAAGAGTAGTACATGCCTCAGGATATGCTCATATTCTTGTCAAAAAAGATATGTGTCATACTCTAAAGGCTGTTGATCGATCTTGTATACCCATTCTAACCGATACTCACTAAATGAGAATGTCACATGCCTTAGGAATGGATCATACTCCCATCAATGAATCTACACAATATATTCCAATAGATCACAGAAGTTAGGTCCACATTCCTACTTCTGTGAATGAACGACTATTCCATCATCCTTCCAAGGCTATATATGAGGACGTCCATTCCCATTTCCCCATTATATAGTTTCATAGACATATTATAATGGAGATTGTATATTCTGATTGGACTCATAATCTATTTCCAACATGTGACCACTAATTGATAGAGGCACATGCCTCTTGACAGGCTCATATTTCCATCCCAAAAGACTAGTGACATATTACAAAGCTTCATGGTCGGGCCCAAATACCTATTATGATAGAGGATCACCATGTTAGAAAGGAAAATGACTTGAGATAGGCTTATATCCCTATTAGTGAAGCTAGTTTTCATAATCCAGTAGAAATCTCAAATCCCTTCCATTCAAATAGGTAGGTATTCATACTATGTCCAATATGTATAGTGGGGCTTATATCCCTAATCTTCTCAATTATAGTGTGCTTCAGTTTTTTTGAGACACATTCTAAATATCCCATGTTTTTTACTACTCTTCAACCGGAAAAAAATGTGATCATTACCATGATAATCCTCCTTATAGTATTGTGGATATGAATAATAGGGACTCTACTTTTGAATTCTGTCATGGTGAACCTCCCCATAGACAAGAAAATCCTTCCCTTTCCAAAACACATCTATATATAGATGTTCCCAAAATTCAAATGCCTTTGTATAGAGAGGGTTTTGAAACATCAGGGTTAACCGCATATAGCCCCCCATCAACATTCAGTAGCACTTCACTCCAATTAGTAGGAAACCCTGAGAAGCACCTTCTAAGGTCTAACTAGATGAAGGAATTTATGAATGATAAATAAAATTCATGCATTGGTATATATATAGAGTTAATAGGAAACAACCTCCCCGCCATGTTCTACCCCTTTCGACTACTGACTATGCGGTCCATGATAAGATAAAGATACATTACATGCTTTATATATGCCATAATATGTGGGTAACTCATAAAATACTAAAGGTTAGACATTTACCATATATAGGATTTTATTATCACATTAATATAATCAATACACTTTGTTTTCAGTAGGGCATGGTCGCCTTTTCCATAGCCTAGAACTATGAATGGAAGATTATGAGAATGGCCTATGTAATATTCATATCTGTATTGTGATAAATCTCTATGTATTGATTTCCAAGGCATCATCAGATGTACATATCTAAGGATGGGTGAAATATGGATCATTTCAGTTCAATATGCCCTTAGAACAGAAAAATACCCTAGATAAAACAACCTAAAATTTCATATCCTTCGGCCAAATCAAGGAATTTGGTAAATCATGAGCTAGTTGGTCAGTTAAAAAAAATTCCACATTTTTAATGATTCTAATATATCATGGTTTAAGGGAGAGGATATCCAATAGTCCTTTGAATCAAGCCCCTTAAAAACATGGATACACTTCAGACATGAAAGCTGAATTTGCGATCAACCCATTAACATCTCATAGAAGCTGAATTTTATCATGGGATTCCAATGAAACTAGATCCCACATGAGAATATCTACACTAAATCAAACATGTCTCACCAGCAGCATCCATATCATTCATCCAAGAGAGAACCCAACCCCATAAGTTGGGGGAATATCTACAACTGCCTTCACCCCTCAAATTGTCAATTCGTATAGGATTCAAGACATATTGACAATAGTTGAAAACTAACCCCAACCCACTTGGATGAGGGAATTTATATTTTAATAACCATTACTAGGTTCATCATCTATTGATAGTTTCCTAGGTAAATCATTGGTTATTCCTGATTAACCCCCTCTTTCTTATCTAGGGAATTTATATCTCAATGTTTGCCCTACGATTCATCAAATCCTCGATAAAAATAATTTAATCCTTAATAAAAATATCAACCAATCCCAATGATGGCCTCAAATAGTGCCTATTCTATAGGGTTGGGGTAATTTTCACCATCATCATGACCATAGAGGGAATTAGTCTTCTTTATGTTGGGAGGTAAATATCGACATTTGACATCCCGTCCATTCCACCCATAATAAGAAAAGTCTATGCTATTTGGGGACCATTTGGAAATAAATATGGGAAACTCCGTCAAGGTAACTACTCACACTCTAAGATAAGAGGATTGTATGGAAAATGAAATTAAACCCTATCAGGGACACAGGATAAAACGTCCCAATATGGACAAGGGTTTAAAAATTACCCTAGGGCAAGTAGTGAAAAATCAATATATTGCATAGAGAGTAATAGGATGAATATGATTTCCTAATACTCCTCTATGAATATTTTCATTATCAGTACAACAAATAATATGGACCAATAGACAAATAAATAGGTCTGAAATAGGGTAAATATACACCAATATGAGGATTTGTATGGACCCATTGAGACCACAGATATCTGTAACTTGAGGAGGCTCCAAAACCTAATGCCTCTAAATATCAAGTTGCTACCTCAATGATGAAATGCTGTCATGGATAAAGTAAAAGGTGTGTCTATGTCCCAATCATCATCCAAAAGAGTTGAAATTACTTCCATGGAATAATGAATAAAAGAAAATTATAATGAGATACAAAATCTTAAACAACTCAACTAGGAGCAACATATGGGAAAATTCCCATAGAAATATTTTTCTAGCTCAAAAGGTTATTACTCATCACATACATCTATAAAGATCTAATTCTCTTAAATGTGTGTCATCTTACTATTAGACCATCTCCATTTTTAGAAATTATATCTAAATAAATTTGGATATTGAAAATGATCATGACATCACGCCATTGCGGTGGCCGACACTCCTTCATTAGAAAGATCACTTAGTCCTCAAAGAGGTTGAGAATTAGTGGGGGATGAAAATGATACTACCTCATCAACCCCCAACTGCTCCTTGCAGATGGGATACGGCTCAAGAAGTAGTACCTCTAGAACTACTAAATACCATTAAGTCACTGGAAACTCAAATGTAAGCCATTAAAGGGTGACTTTCACATGCCTAGCCTAATAATAATCTATATACTAAATGGGTGGATGACACTTCACCCCCTTTCAGTTTTTTAAAATCACATCTTCTCTACTTTTTGATGGCATTGGAAAACCTAAATAGTATCTCACACACTTTTTATCCTAATGTGTTCAGATGATGTGCCCTCAGGATCTACTGGAGGTGACCAAGATGGGGTTTTTTTATAAAATCTAATAGGGATAGTATTTGTTTGGTACAAAATTCTACATGAAAGAAACATTTCAGGATATGAAGAACAACATAGTTGATCCCTTAATCATTTTATCTCATCACCAAGGATGAATAAAATTGTCAACCTAATTAACTACAAGCAATTTGAAAATGATTGGGTGTTTGACTTCATATTCATATGGAAATGTTTAACCTACTCACTTAGTATCCCTCTTTCATATAAGTAATTACTGGAACTATATGATGAAAATATCTTGTATGATTCGAATACACCTCTAATACTAATGAGGTATCCATGTGGGTTCTAAGAGTTCTAAAAAACTTCACAATTTTTGGGGGAATCCATTTAGAAAACCTAGGATAAATCTATGATCATGCCTTTAGTACAGAGAAAAATGATAAGGAAGGAATAGATTGTCATTATTACTCTAAAACTGGTAGTAGTGCTCATCCAAGCACCTAAAAAGGTCCTAAACTACCTAGAACCTCTCATTTAGTGGCATCAGGGAAACAATAACCCTCTTCTAGAATACAAAATAGATCAAGGTCCCCAAGGATTTGAGGAGTACATGAATAAAGTATAATCCATACAAAATAAGAAATCCCCTAGTAATTTCCATGCATCTATAGAAAATTACCTACTCAATCTTCCATAGGCCAAGAAACCCAACGAGGTCGACAACACCAAACATCATGACTACTTCCCTTTCCATAGAAGGCTGGGTCACAATATCCATGACTGCTTCATCATCAAATATTTTCTCTAATGAATGGTGGATTCCATATAGGTGATTTTGGATAACCCCTCATCATAGGTGACCAACATAACTTCTTGCTAATAAAAATAATAATTTGATTTTCAAATAGTTTTGGCCATGCATAGACCTAAGTTCAATAACAATATGACATGAAGGATAGTACATCGGGCTCATTCTACCCTGAGAAAACAAATTCATAGACAAAAATTATTTATACCACCCTAGGAGGTGACATTTAATATTACTCCCAATGGTGGACACAACCATCAGAAACTGGAAGATAGGGAATATGGAGGGTCATATTAAGATCTGATATAAGCTCTAACTCTTGTTGATTTCATTCATGAAACATATGAATCCTGGAACCCACCCCACAAAAAAGAACACCCATCAAAAAAAACTGATAGTATTTGTATCCTCTAACATAATAAACATATAATACCCCTTCTTTGATAATGAATATGCCTCAGAGTATTATTTCCTCATACCTAACCAAGGAACCAGAGGCTGCATGTGCAGGAGCCAAGGAAATAGGGGACAATATGGGCATTATTAAACCCAATAGTTCTATCACTTACCATAAAGGTACATATATGTACCTAAGACTCATAGTAAATTAAACTATCATTCCAAAAAAATCATAGAGGTTCCATAAAACCCCTAAGTGGTCACCTGCACCAAGTTGTCTTACATGACCACATAGTGAGGGTTTGATTTTCTGATCATCCCAGATAATGGAGAAGGCCTACACGACCTATTACATTAGAATAATATGCTCCATCAACCTCTGTACAAGGACTAAACTTATTTCCCTCATAATACCCAACTCTTAATTTTAACAATAATGACCAACACCACCTTAGGAGGAACAAACCACTAGCATAAAAGTATGACACTCTAGAATAGAGTGATGTTTCCCTAGTTATGCTCTCAATTCTAGATGTTCTAAATATTCAAAAAGAACACAAGGAGTCACTTGTTGAATGCCTCTATATCCCAAATTATTTGAAGAAAAAAGTATTTATAGCGGGGGTTTGTCATGTGGAGACCATGCCATCATAATTTCATGTCACCGTATCATTCATAGAGAGGGATTAGGAAGAGGTAATCTAGGGAAATATCATACCCCTATATATTTTAGTAAAACTCATTAATGTCAACATCCAAAGGGAAATTATTGATAATGGAATCCGGATCAACCTCATTCAGTTTCATATCATCTGATGTTTATGGAATAGCAAGGGATATTTATCCCCCTCAGGTATAACAACTCAAGGGTATGATGAGTGTGATCATAGACCTCTGAATAAGATCATGTTCAAAACTCTATTTTAGGATCTCATATATAATGGTGATTTTATGGTAATAAATAAATACACCATATTAAATTTAATTCTTAGAATCCCCTCGATCCATATCCATATGGTGGTACCTTTAACCTTCCATAATTATTTGACATACCCCATCGATGGAGGGGTCAGCATACTGTTTAGTGATATTTATCCCTTCAAGACTTGTGATGCCACATATACTGAGTCAACATTCTACAACAAAAATAGAAAAAAAAACAAATTTTTGATGAAAAATTCATTGGTTCTATCCCTCAATGGCTTAGGGATTTCCCATGTGTTTCCCTAGAATATACTTGGTAGAATTGATGTGACACCCATAAATCTAGTTGAGGTAATATACATGATCTTGAATTTCCAATCCCCCTCTATCCCAATAGATAATGTTAACGAAAACCAACCATGGAGTCTCTTTACAATGACTCTAGAAGTATGGGATGAGAATATCTCTTCCCATGGCCCCAATAATTCTAACAATGACATAGATTCCACAATATTTCTAACTGGATCTGAAAATGACTCCACATATTCAGGGATGGAAGATGGGGAGGATGACCTCAAAAATTCACGTCATGCATTTGAGGATGGCTTCTCCACCACCATTTATGATCTCTAAAAAATAAATATAGAAATTGAAGAAAAATTTTATCCTACATTTATTGTTGTTTCCAATCCTCTTGAGGATAAATAGATGTACATCTCATTTTGAATGAAGCATTGATATGTGTTCACCTATAACTATACAAAAATACCTGGAATCAATATATATTTTTCTACATGCCATATTAGCTAACCCAATGGCCATAAAATTTTCAAATAGGTATCCCGGAGGATGTACCCCTCTGATGCTAAAAATATAGAGGAAGAAAATGAAAAACTGATAAAAGAAAACTTTCTATGTAAAGTGAAAAACCCAATATAGCTCATCAAAATCATCAATATTAAGAACAATAATGGGTAGATTAGGTTATACATTAATTTAAGAGACCTTAATCCACATTCCCCAAAAAAGATTCACATTTCAGATCATGTAACTCTTAATCGATGAAACTGTTTGATTCCTAGCACTTTCCATCATGGATGGATACTCAGTGTATAATCAGATAAATATCTCCCTTGACGATTAAGAAGACACTTCCATCAGAGTACAATAGGTGATATTTATCTAATGGATCATTCCCTTTGGATTTAATAACTATGGATCTACTTATCTATACACCATGCATCATATCCTCAATCCCTTCTAAATAGGAATACATGAATGTTATATCAATGACCCAGTGGTCATGTATTGATAGTGAGGTGATCACTTCATTCATTTTCAAATAGTCTTTGACATGTTTTGGAATCATATTCTAAATATTAATCCACTAAAATGGTATTTTAGGATAACATCTAAGATATTTTTTGGCATTATATTACACCATTTCATAATTGTGGTTGACCTTGTGAAGACAAATGAAATCCTAAAAATGTCACCCCCAAATAATCTCAATGAACTGAAGGGGATCCAAGGGGAAATTTCTTACATTTGGGGTTTCATATCCAACCTAGAAAAAAATCCCTCCCATTTACCCATATAATGAAGAAGGGAATCCTTTATCGATGGGAGGTAGAATTCCAAGAAGCCTCTAAGTGTATCAAGAAACACATTCTTCACCTACCAGTTCTGATGCCACTATGGAAGGATGTCAATTAATCCTATATGTGGACACCATGAAACAATCACATAGTGCCAAACTCATAGATAAAAAATAATGTGGGGAGATAAAATAGTCTCTATTACCTCATCAAAACAATGTTGGGTACTGAAAATAGGTATTCTGATGTCAACAAGAAATCTACTTCACTTGTATTTGTAGTGAGAATATAAGGTACTATTTTTAGAACCAAAAATCCATCTGGTCTCTTGTATTTATCTAATCAAGTATGTACTTGGTCATCCCATGTGGATTGGGTGTTTTTCCTGATGGGAAGTCATTCAGTAATAATACTACATTCAATCTGTGTCATGAAATACAATTAATGTGTCAGTGATGGTTGATTTCATCATAGAACATCCTACCCCACAAAACACACCAGTCGACACCAAACATCCAAATGAAGAGTTTTTCTAAACCTGTAACACCCCCCAAAACATGGGAGATGTATTTTTATTATGCCTCCCAAAGTCTTATCATAATGATACTTTAATACCCAATACTCAATTATGTTGGATTTTGGAGTGTTTTTTTTCTCCATACAAATCATTTTTCCCTACAAAATTACATGATCTAAAGACTGTGCAAATAATGAGGTCTCATACCAAGCCCCTATCGATGACTTTAATGTAGACCGAAAACTAAAAATAACAGACCTGAACATTAATGGGGGTTGAAAGTTAGTGATAAAGTTGATCAATGGTGAATATTCTATCCAAAATGAATAATTGGCCCATTTCGTTAGCTACGTTAGAGGAATAATTGAATAATTCCATTTTAAATCCATGTTGTATTTGCTAGAGTTGGTGGTCTAGAAAAAACTACATTGTACTTTATAATAAACTTGTATTAATAATTACCTTATCACATCTTGATTAGTATTCTGTGGGATTATGCATGTGATAATGTCTTATGGATATTTTTTCACTAAAGGTTCAGAGAGGATTTATTCTATGATGAGAACCCATATATGCCAAAAAAATATTCTTGAATATATTTTCTATGGCCGGATGATGTTATTTGAGGAAAACAAATAATACACACCATCGGGGGTGAGGACCCATAAAACATTGAGTCACCTTCTCGTGGTGTGAGCCCTTGGTAATATTTAGGAGGATATTATGAGAATGAGACCCTCCAATAGGAAATCCACATTTCATAGTGTAGTTGGATGTTCCTATCTGTGGATGTGTCTATTTGTTGTTAGACTTTAATATTGTTATTAATGGGTATTACAACTTGCACACTTTGATATATTGATGGAAATTTGGATGACACACTGTTTGCAGTGAAGTAGGATATGTTGGGTGTGTCACGAGTAATACTGCATTAATAGATAATGTGAAAACATATTTTTTCCTTAAATTCCATAACAGAAGTAGATATCTCATGCCCTTTTATGGAATTGATATAGAATAAAAAATCCGTGGCCATGGTAAGGAATGGTTGAGTTCAATTCTGAGAAATCAATGAAAGAATAATCAAGCACATGGGTTAATGGAACTAGCATACAACCTTCTTGATTAGAGATATCTGGACAAATGGATTACATTACATGGTAAGAATTTGTACGAGGTGACATGACATTACGATGTTAACTCCTTTCTCTATGGTTTCCTTGGCATGTTTCTATATTCTAACCTTGGACTCTAAGTAGGCTCTACCTAATTCCACTAAGAATGAGGCCTAGAGGGTCACACACTAACTGTTTCCATGTATATCAGATAAATAATGAATTTACAAGTTGAATAATGATTATTCTCAATTATGGTTTAATAATTATTCAAGGTTGTATAAACTCATTTATTTTGAAACTAGTTATTCAAGAGAATATATTGTGATGGAAATAATATATTTATTAGTGATAAATGCAGTGATATTTATTTAATAAAAAAATATTTATTATTAAAGGTCTAATAAGTGTGTTGGAGAAAATAATGAAAATGGAAAAAAAAGTACACATCATGTATATTAATATATAAATGCCATATTTTTTTGGGTATTTGTGAGAAATAATATTATTTATTTAATTAAATAATTTTAGGTGTAATTCGATGGGAACATGTCAAGTGATAATAATAAGACAACTATTATTATAAGTCATGGTGTATTACTAAGAATTAAATGAAATGGATAAATGATTTCAGGTCATTAATTCATTTTATTATTCTAAGAAATAAAATACCAATTACATTATTGTCATGAACCTAGCCATTCTTTGTGGTTTTGTACAATAGATCTTGAGAAAGCTTTCAAGGCAAGATAATTCCTTTCCTCCAAGAACACTCTCAAGATATGAGAGAGATCCTCCTCCACTAGATTAAGGAGAGAACTTTGGAAGAGGGTTTCATGGAGATCTAAGTTTGACATCACCTTCAAAGGCTCTTCTATTTTTGAAACCACAAAAACATTTGGTGACATTTATAGATACACGGATTACATATGGATCACTGCTAGAGGAAGCCTACACATGACTTCTGTGATGAAATGACAGATTACATAGGATTGGGACTGGAAGTATCCAAAGAGAGATAATTCCATCAAGGTAATAATGTTATTTTAATTAAATTAATTATAACCAACTTATGATGAGCCTATTCATAGTTTTTGGGATATCCCCCTTTCCTTTTGCTCTTCATTCTATTCTAAAGATCTGGAATTAAATATCATGACGGATCTTAGATTGATCATTGTTATTAGAAAAATTAAAGTTGTATACACCCATCCATGCACTTCTGTTGCGCCCGTAACCTACAAGTGGTATCAAAGGGGTCATATATCTGATTATAATTATTTATTTTTTCATTAATGATTTAAAAATTTAATAATTTACTTGTTTCAATTCAATTTAATCATTCTATAAATATGAATCTCAATATTTATTCCACATCTTTGGTTTCTCACACACCTTACAAAAAAGATCTTTTCTTTTTAATGTTGATAAAAATAAAACAGTGGACCTCATCCAGAAGTGCCAAATGTTCCTGGTCATACGACACTAGAACACATAGCATGTGTTCAGTAGTACATGTCGTGTAATTGAGGTTCAATGAATCGCGCTGATCCGCAAAAACATGTTTTTTCATTGGAGTTTATCTATGTCTTTATGACTCTATGTGTTGACCAGGAATATAAGGCACACAATTTCTAGATTACACGCTGTGTGGCCCCCTGGATATGGTGTGCAGTCCATTTGGGTTAGGGTTAGACCATGTACCCCATTCACATCTTCCTTGGCTGGAGACCGTGTAACGTGGATACTACACTGCGTGTGGATCACTAGACACACTATGTACTCTGAATATTTCCTAAGTAAATTAACACGTTGTAACCCCAATAGAGTACTTTAAATGGATGGGGAATGATAGTACACATCATGTAGTTGGAACTACATTCCATTTACTCATCCAAATTGTGCAGATTTATTATAATTTATTATTATATTTCACAAACCCTTGAGATGTTTACCATAGTGTGGGTGTAAAGTTGACACACAACATATGATAGGTGTTTTATATATTTTTATTTAATTTTACATCTGTCTAATGTTCATTTCTACTAATTGTGTAGTTATAAACGAGAATTAACTCGGTTTCTTCCAAGGTACAAGTTACATACAAAGATAATTTTAAATATATTTATTAGGTAAAAATTATGATGGATGAAAATATCAAGGAAATTTAAAAAAGGTTTTAAGATAAAATGGTTGATTAATTAAAGATAAGTAATTGATTCAATCGTGATTTGTCTTAAAAAAGAACTAGTAAATAATATAATGCTAGTTTTATTTATGCGTCAATATTGTTGCATGGATAGATGATAATGATCTAGACTAGGACCTTTGTATGTGTATGGTTTCTTTTAATTTATTTATTTAAACTAAATTTATTTTTCGGTGAGCCTTCTCCTTATTAATATGTATGACCTGTATTCCCAAGGTTTATTTTATGTAAAACCATATTTTATCCCTCATTTACGAGTGAGATAAAAGCAAATGTAATGGATGGAGCTCGGAAGCTAGAGGAGGCAGCTCAAGTTATGAGACAATGTGGAACCAATCCTAGGAGATACAGAGGTGGACAAGTAGAAAGCTATAAACATGAACCAAAAATGTTCAAGGTGTTTCTACCCTATGTCTTGGGTTAGTTTATCAACCGCTAGATAAAAAACCAATAGAACAAGCTCATTATTATACCATTCATTTTATTTCTGTCAGTTGCATGGTTTGTTTGTTGTGGGTGTGTTTTTATAATCACATAATTATTGAATTAAACATGCATAAAAGATGGAACTAAAATAAGACAGACTTATGCGTAAATATAATCTTATACATAGTTAATCACTTAAGTATATCCCACTTAAGATTAATAATCATGTAAGAAATATAATCAAATGGATATTAACATATAAGGATTAAATCTCTCAATGAAATATTAAGTTGGTATAGCCTTCCATAATCTTGGTTAGAATCGATCCCAAGTTCAATATTCTTGACCAATCCTATTTGGGGTGCTTTCCATTATCGGGGAATTCTAATTCAATGTTTTGGGTTGACTATGCACGTTTTATAACAAGGGTTAACTTCCACAGTAGCACAAAGTTTGACCAAGAGGCAAAGGTTGAGGAAGTCCAAAATAAAAGGATTTCAGGATTGGGGAGTCCACTCAGCAGATCAAGGAGGTGTGAGTTAATGCAGTTGGCATTTGTAATTCCTACCTAAAACCTTTCAAGATTCTTGACCAACCCTATTTGTGGTAATTTTATGTGAAATATGGATCCTTTCCACTAGAATATTCATGAAATAAAATATTTCAAAGTCAAGGGTGAGGGATATTGGATTTCGATATAATAGTGGGGGACTGATAAGTATTAATTTATTTATTCATCTCAGTTTTTTCATGATAAACTCATAAATCTTTTCTCATATTAATTTTTAGTGGCGGAAATAAAAAATGAGTTCAAACATATCATTGAAAACCATACTCTAGAAGGAAAACCTTATCATTAGAACCAATTTCTAGGAGTGGCAGAGGCATTTACATGTCATCCATCGCCTTGAGATGAAATTGTATATGCTAGAGGAGCCTATTCTAGTTGTGCCTAGAAAAGAGACCGGTGATGAAGAACTATCTATCTATATGAAACAAATGAATGATGCCACATATGTCCAATGTTTCATGTTATCGTCCATGTATAATGATCTCTTAAAGCAACATGAAAACATAGATTTTTATAGCATGATGTCTCACCTAATGGATATTTTTCAATAGAAGGAGAATAGTAGAGATATGAGACCCATAATTATTTTTTCACAACTATGCTTGGAGAGTCTGCACCATCTGGGCCTCATGTTGTCAAGCTTATTGACTACATTGAATACCTAGAAATCATAGGGATTATGTTCCCGGATGAGTTGTGTATATATCTAATCCTATCATCACATACCAAGACCTTCACTAGATTTGTTTTCAACTACAACATGAGAATCAATATGAAGAATCTATCAAAACTTCTGACCTTAATTCGCAAGGTAGATACGGATATGAGGTGTGACAAACATGAATTCCTTGTGGTGAATAACCAAAAGAAGGACAAGGAAAAGGGTCCAAGGATTTATAAATGGTCTGAATCCCCCGAGCACCATCCCTCTAAGGAGGCGAAGATCTGGATGAAGGGAAAGGAATGGGAGGTGGTATGTTTTACATGTGGAAAGCCAGACCACCAGAAGAGGAACTCCACCCAAAAGCATGGGGAAGTGAAAGGTGTGTTTTTTATCAATTATAATCTTTCCATTTCTATATAGTGGGTATTAGATCTAGATTGTGGGGAACACATTTGTATTCAAATGCAATAACCAAGAAGATTTAGAATTATTTCTAGATGAGAGGTGGATCTTCAAGCTACCAATGTGGTGAGGTTTCCTGCGTTGGCCCTTGGAGATTACGTTCTCTCATTGCCAACTTGGATTCTTTTGGTATTACATAACTGTTATTATGTTCATAGTGTTACCAAAAACATAATTTTTGTATTTTTTTTGGATATGGATGGATTTATATTCATGTTTGGAAATAAGGGTTTTTTATTTTATAATAAAAAATGAATGTTATGGTATAGTGCATTTAAATAAATATTTTTGTGTATTAAATTGTGAAAACCAAGTGTTGGAAATTGATAATGAAAAAAACTCACATGACTCATATAACACCAAGTTGTGGCATCACCATCTTGGTCATGTAAATGAGAAACAACTGAAAAATATCTTTTAAGATGGTTATTTGGAATCTACTGATCTAAAACCATTTGATAGACGTCACAAATGATTACATGGTAAAATGACCAAGCTACTTTCAGTGGACCGGGTGAAAGGGACACAAAACATCTCGGATTGGTGCACATGGATGTGTGTGAACCATTTCTAGTAGAAGATAGTGGTTGATATCCATACTTCATTAATTTTACTAACAATTTGAGTAGATAAAGGTGTATCTAATTAATTATTTATCAGTCATAATCCTTGGAGAAATTTAAGGAATTCAAGAATGAAGTAGAGAATCATCATGGTAAGAAGATAAAGAAGCTTCGATCAGATCGAGGTGGAGAATATCTGAACCAAGTGTTCATCGACCTTTTATGGGAGTCTGAGATTTTATCTCAACTCACTCCTCCTTATACACGATAGTGGAACTGTGTTATTGAATGGAGGAACCACACCTTATTTGATATGGTGAGGTCGATGATGAGTCATGAAAATATTACATTATCCTTTTGGTGATATTACCTACAAATTGTATCATACACATTAAAATGAGTACCAACTAAGGCAAAAAATATAATTCGATCCATGTTATGGAATGGAAAGATTTCCATTTTTTTGAACACATGTGTATAGGGATGCGAGGTGTTTTTTATGGACTTATCTAAAAATCAACTGGAACCCTGGGCATGAGGTTTATCTTTATAGGATATCCCAAGAAAATGAAAGGATATAACCTATATAAACCTTCAGATAATGAAGTGATTGTCACTATACAAGTCATCTTTACTAAGAGGGATCACATCCTAAAAAAGTTTAGAGAGAGAAAAATTGAATTTGACGAAGCTGATGCCCAAGATACACATGAGTTGGTACAGGAACAAGTTCCACAGGTCCTATTGGAAGAGGTTATAAAAACAAAACTACTAAATATGATCTCAATATTGGTAAGGGAACCAAATAGATTTGGTTTCCTAGTCACTGAGGATAGTGAATCATTATTTTTGGAATGTGATAAACCTATCTCTTATAAGGAAGAGGTAGAGAGCTCATAAGATGCAAGATGTCTATAAGATATGAATTTTGAGATAGATTCCATGTATCAAAACCATGTTTGGGTTTTAGTTGATGAGGCAGTTGATGTAAAGGTCGTTGGATGCAAATCGGTATTCAATAGAAAGAAATACTTGGAAGTACAAGTTACCACCTATAAATAAAGGCTAGTGGCTAAAGGATTTAGACAATGTTAAGTAATTGACTAATATGAAACCTTCTCACCAGTTTCTATTTTTAAATCAATTATAATCATATTTTCCATAGCAGCTTAACATGTCTATGAGATTTGGGAAATGGATTTCAAAACAACATTCCTTAATGGGATCCTTTATAAAGATGTCTATATGACCCAACCAGAAGGGTTTGTGACACCAGGTGAAGCC
Source organism: Viscum album (assembly GCA_963277665.1). Lineage (NCBI taxonomy): Eukaryota > Viridiplantae > Streptophyta > Magnoliopsida > Santalales > Viscaceae > Viscum > Viscum album. Next base: position 1,494,188,311 of record OY728135.1, on the reverse strand, counting down.
AAATGGGTTTGTAAGTTGCACAAATCCATTTATGGATTAAATCAAGCATCCAGGTCATGGAAAATTCAATTTTATGAATCCAAAAAAGAATATGGTTTTATTAAGAATGAATATAATCCATGAGTTTATAAGATGTTTAATACAAATGCGGTCATTATCTTAATAGTATATGTTGATGACATATTACTTATTGGAAACTATGAATCAGTATTAAAGCCATTAATGGAATGGATGAATAAGTGTTTATCCATGAAATACTTTGGTTAAGCAGCCTACATTCTAGGGATCAAGATCATTCATGATAGATTGAAGAGGTTTCTGGGACTATGTCTAGGTTCATACGTGGACCAGATACTAAATATATTTATTATGGAACAAACTAAGAGGGGATTGGTTGCAGTGTCACATAGATTACATATTTCTAATAGAATGTATCCTTACACACCACAAGAGAAATATTGTATGAGTAATATTTTATATGCTTTGTCGATATGATCCATCATGTATTCCATATTATATACCTGTCTTGATGTTACCTATGCACTGAGCATGGTAGGCTGATATCCAACATATCCAAGAGAACAATATTGGACTTTTCTTAAGACTAACCTTAAGTATCTGAGAATAACTAAGGATATGTTCCTAGTGTCTGAAGGAGACTAGGATCTTATCATCAAAGGGTATGTTGATGTTGGTTTTCAGACATATCAAAACAATATGAAGTCACAATCAGAATATTTTTTCTATCTCAATAAAGGATTTGTGAGTTGGAAGAGTTCAAAGAAACCAGTTGTCGTTGATTCTACAGCAGAGTATGAATATATAGCGGCCTCTAATGCAGCCAAGGAATCTAGTTGGATTAAAAACATTCTCCAGGAGATTTATGTGGTGCCTATAAGTAAAGATCATATCAGATTGTATTATGATAATACTTCAGTGGTGGATCTTGTAAAAGAACCAAGGTCACATAAACGGGAAAAGAACATTACCCAGAAGTATCACCTATTGAGGGATTTCAATCAAAGGAATGACGTTGCAGTGAGAAAATTGTTCATAGAAGATAACATGGTAGACCCCATGAATAAAGGCATATATCAGCATAATCTTGAATATCATGTGAGAGCTATAGGGTTAAAGGTTTTTGGCATTTGTCTCCAGTCCAAGTGGGATTCTGTTGGATTTGGTCTCCTAGATCCAACTACTTTTTACTTTATGATAAACTTATAATAATAAATACCTTATCACATCTTGATTATTCTTCTGTGTGATAATTCATGTGATAATGTCCTAAGGATAGTCATTGCACTAAATGGTCGTAGCGGATCCTTAAAAAGATGAGAACCTGAAAGTGTCATTTCACTATTCTTGAATATATGTTCTATGGCTAGATGATTTTATTTTAGGGACATAAATAATATATTCCATTAGGGGTGAGGACTCATAAAACATTGAGTCACATTCTCATGGTGTGCACACATGTTAATATCCAAGAGGATAGTATGATAACGAGACTCACCAGTAGGAAGTCCGCATTTCATAGTGTAATTGGATGTTCCTATCTACATATGTGTGTCTTGGTCCTTAGGTATTAATAATATTATTAATGGGTATTACAACTCGCATACTTATATTTATTGACAAAAACTGTGATGGCACACTATTTGCAGCAAGGTAAAATATGTTGGGTGTGTCACAAGTAATACTTCATTAATAGATAATGTGAAAAAGTATGTTTTTCCTTATATTACATAAGGGAAGTATATATATCATTCCCTTTGATGTAACTGATATATCCTAAATAAATCCATCGCCATGGTTAGGAATTAGTGTGTTCAATTTCAGGAATTCAATGAAAGAATAATTGATCACCTGGGTTGATGGCACTAGCATGCAACCCGCTATATTAGATATATTGAGACAAAGGGATTACATTACATGGTTAGTGTTCGTAGGACGTGACTAACATCATTCTAGTGTTAACTTTTTTATCTATGGGTGCCTTGGTGTGTTTCTAGATGCTAACCCTGGTCATTTGGCAGGATCCTCCTAATTTCACTAAGAAAGATGTCTAGTGGGTCACACACTAACTGTGTCCATGTATCTCAGTTAAATATTCATTTAAAATGTTGAATAATGGTTATTCCCAATTGTGGTTTAATAATTATTTAGGGATGTCTGATCATATTTATTTATACACTAGTTATTTGAGAGACTATACTATGTGAGAAACAATATATTTATTAGCGAGTAATGCAGTGATATTTATTTGAGAAATAAATATTCATTATTCAAGGCCTAATAAATGTGGTGGAGGAAATAAAGAAAATGGAAAAATAAAAGTACAGGCCATGTAATTTAATATATACATGACGTGTAGTTTTTCTGGGAATTTGTGAGAAATTATATTATTTATTTAATTAAATAATATTAAATGTAATTCATTGGGAACATGTTAGGTGATAATAATAATTCAACTTTTATCATTAGACATGGGGTCTTATTAAGAATTAAATGAAATGAATAAATTATTTCAGGTAATTAATTCATTTTATTATTCTAAGTAACAAAATACCAATTACATTATTCTCATTAACCTATCCATTATTTGTGGCTGTGCACAGTGGATCTAGAGAAATCTCCGAAGACAATATAATTCTTTTCCTCCAAGAATGATCTCAAGTTACAAGAGAGAACCTCCTCCACCAGATCAAGGAGATGGCTTTGGAAGCGACTCTCAAGGTGATCGAAGGCGGACATCGTAAGAGAAGTCACATCCACGCTAGCACCTGGATATACCTTTGGCGACATCCATAGAATCATGGAGCGCATTTGGATCACCACTAGATGAATCCTAAACATGGATTCTATGATGCAATGATGGATCACATTGGATCATGACCAAAAGCATCAACAAAGATAGAATTCCATCAAGGTAATTCTTGTATATTAATTATATTAATTATAACCAACATATGATGATCTTATCCACGGATATGAGAATTCCCTATTTCTTTTTGTTCTTCATTCTATTCCAAATATCTATAGTTTTATCATCGTGATGTATCTTGCATTGATCTTTGTTAATGGAAAGATTAAATTTGGGTACACCCATCTATGCACTTATGTAGTTCCCGGAACCTACACTATCATGCTCCCCGATCATAGTATGATCATTATAACACATTGAATAATGAATCCATAGTCCTATTTAACACTAATTTGGAGGGATAAATATTCTACCTCACAAATATAATTATGGCTAATCAGACATCATCGGTGACATGGAGTAAATCAATTAGGTCAACACTACCTCTGAGTGTAATAAAGCAATATCCACCCCAAGATGGATAGATTCCATAATTGGTTATCTATGAAATGGGACTCTCCTAATAGACTGAGCTAGAAGGGAATAGAATCATTGGTGATTAGTGAACATTACCCTATGGGGTGTTCTATATGAGAAAAAATACCTCTCCAAGGGATGCTTTGATGGAATACTCCTCTGATTCATATAAGAAGAAGAGATTTTAACCATCATGGAAGAAGTCCATGTAGGCTCCTACAATAATCATTAGTTTTGGACCAAGCTCTCCCACTAAATAAATAGGTTGGTTTACTACTTGAAAACCATGACACCAGACTATGTGGAATTCACTGGGAAATTTCTGTTGTGCCTGATTCTTGCAAACGTCTTCCATAAACCCCTAAAACTACTATATACAACAAAATATTCCTCATTATTTTCCATATGGGGAATCGATGTTGTGGGTATATATCCCCTATACACAACTAATAAGTTCAAGTACATCCTTATTTCTACAAAATTCTTTTCTAATTGGTATAAGGCAATAACCCTCAAAAAATTTGAGAATAATAATATCATCAACTTTTTAAATTTTTATATCATCACCATGTTTGGAGTCCCCAACAAGATACTGATGTATAATGACACCAAATTCAATTCAATAGAGTTAAAAAAATTATACAATAAGTATAACATTGAGTTCCATAATTCATCCCTCTCTCATGAAGCCTAAAATGGACAGATAGAGGCCTCCAATAAGACTCAATCAAATATACTCTAGAATATGGTGAATGGGGACAAGAGTTTCAGGCTGAACAAGTTCACCCATGCTATATGGGCCCACCATACCACCACATGTACATATACATGAGAAACTAATTATTCATTTTTTTTACATAACCAAAGTAGTTTTTCCCATAGAATTATAGTTTCCAACACTTTGAATATCCATTTTTAAACAGCTCTTTTATGATGAGAAATTGAAAAATATGTAGGATGAGTTGGAACAGATCGATGAGAACATGTTTCATACAAAACACCACATCGATTTCTAGCAGAATAAAATCAAATAAGTATGCAACAAAAAGGTTCTCCTCCACTCATTACTTCAAAGAAAAGTGTTAGTTTCTCTTAGAAACATATTTTTTACTAGAAATAACCCTCCAAATTTGTAACGCAAATGGTAAGGTCCTTATATCATACATGTGTTGTATCACAACAAATATTACTCATTAGAAAAAAAGATAGGGAATGATCCATCCCCCCAACCACCAATGCTAGGTTTCTCAGGAAACAATTTTTATAGTTGTCATAAAGTATCAATCATTCTGGTATCATGAATTTAAACTGAAAAATAAGTCCTAGAAGTAATACTTGTAACTTCACATCATCTTTAGTCCTTAACGAATAATGTTAAACTACAAGGATGATGTCCTCACCAAATAATGTAAAAATACATGGATATCTAATGTTTCTATTCATTCATGTTAGGCGACCCTCATCCTTTATTCATGATAATAAACTACATGGTTTCTAATAACTACAAGTGGATTGATTCTAACCATCATAAGATATGTATGGATTCCCACACCAGAATTCATAGTTTGATCTATAATATTCATCTTCTTTCACATGAATTCACGTTCATCCTCACCACATGCTATTAAACTGAATGGTTGATGTTTTATTCACATAAAATTAATCTTCAAGGGTTTATAGTACTATTTTCATCTTGACTCACATTTTAATGTGATAAGTACAGAATCCTTGTTCCTATATCATTTTCCATCAAGTATGTGATAAAATATTCCCCTACCATCTATTTAATTTCCTATGTACAGTGAGAGGAACCTATTAAATTATTTTTTTCACACACCGAACATAGCTCACATGAGTTTAGAAATTTTGGTAAGGTCTTCCCAATAAGAATAGGACATATCAGTGCATGAAAGGTTTATCATAGTCTTGGATGAAAAGCCTTACAAGGAACAAAATAAGTCTTTTTCCTGGGATGTTAAAATTTATGGTTGATGTCTCTTAGATGAAAAAATATTATACATTACCATGGACCTTGCCAAAGGTTACCCATATCATTGGTGTTCATTTCCCACCACACCTCTATTTAATAACAATGTACGACTTGATTCTTATTATCACATGATATGTAGTGATGATCAGATCACCAATTTTAGGTTGAGCAAAAATAATTAATGGGAACAATTCCCTATATTAGTATGGTTCAGACCTATATAAATTGTTTCATGTTCCAGAACTATGTGTTGATTTATTCCTATCAACATAGGATATGTAGTGATATATAAAACATCGCTCTTGGTCCTAGTCACACTGTCCCCTTTTCATGTTGGGGATCCAACATCGTTTTAATATGACGTTAAAATATGTGGTTTATAAATAAAAATGTGTGGCCTGATTCTTGTTATCATTGGATAAATAGAGACTTCCAGGTCTTTAATCTTTGGCATGACTACAATAATCAACATGAGTAATTCCCCCCTCTATATATGGGTTAGACCAGCATAGAGAATTTATAATTCAAGAACTATGTGTTGATTTATTCTTATCCTTAAAGGAAATGAAGTGATACCTATATCTCTAATTCTTGGGCCCAGTTTTGATAAAAAAATGTCCCCATGTCCTTGGATATGGGTTTCACCTATGCAGGTAACATTTATACAAAAACTACATGTGTCTTGATTCCAGTCATCACATGGCATGTTGTGATACCCGAAAAATCATTCTGAGATCCAATTATAATAATCAACAAGGTAATTCACCCCTAACTAAATATGTTCTAGACCTATGTTGTAAATGTTTTAGATGTACGACACTAAACTACATGATAAAAATAAGTATGTAACCCTAGTCATTAAGGAGATGATCCATACAAGATCATTTTTACTATGCATGAGTCGGATCTGCATACTGTGGGATTTCTCATGTGAAACATTTGTGAAGGAAGGCCTCTGAAATATATTGACCCACCAATAATCCTATGCATCTATAAAATATTCCCCATGCATCTAAATGAACCCGATAAGTGCAATGTGTCCCCAAGAAAACCTTTCACAATTTTTAAGCTTAGTTCTCATGTTTTTACTATATGGAATTAAACTATGAGGAAAGTAAACAAATACATCATTATAAAATGATTTTCAACTACATGGAAAATGTCATGACCACATAAAATTAAAAATACATGATAAATAAGTTCCTACAAAATGATGTTAAAAGTCACATACCATCGCCCATAATCATCCCGTATAAAAGGAGCCCTCTAACCAGACATTAGTTAACTATATATTGGAGAACTTTATTTAACTTTTAATCCCCTCATCCTATAAATTACACTTTATGCCTTGAGCGACTTAGGTTTCTGCAAACAATTCATATCCCTTGGGAAGGAAAAGAGATCTCTCTTTTGGACTATGCTATTGATTCAAAAGGTCTTAGACCTACCAATTAACGGCATCTTTGACCCATATAATGGGATTTCTTATCTGTGCGAGTCTATTGCAACCATAGAAGAATGCATCACCAAAGGGTGTTTTGGGCCATCCTCAGCATGCTTTTTCCATATCACTACCGATGACCTGAGAACATCAAGCCATGATTTAAAAAAATCTACATCTTCTACTCAAAAAGATTTTGGAATAATCTTGACCATGGGTATTAAAATTGGGACCTTGTTTAACATTCTCCTCATATTAGGATCATGTGTGTAATGACCATAAACTTACTACAATTTAGTCAAATATTCATAACCTTAAAATCTATCCGTAGTGATCCAAATCGCAATACCCTAAAATACCAATGAAAGAGACACAAAACTTGTGAGGTTAGAAACCTGGAAATTGAAGCTATAGAAAAAATCATGTTTCTTCTTACTAAACTCTTCATCTCTATATTTTAGGAAAAATTCAGGAATAAATAAATGAGGCATAAAATCTTATAGGGCCTACTTTGTAACCCTTTTAAGAGGTGATCCATTTTAACTGGATCCCCTAGTCCATGAAAAAATTAGATTAATGATTTTTTTTATCTCCTCACAATAATATTTTGTTCAATAGGTGGTGAAAAAAACTTTTAGGGTGATCAAACCATTCTTGAATATTACATTTTCCTTAAATCACACTTCATTATTTGAGCACCACGGATCATTGAAAATCTTCCATATCCCTTGTAAAAAGATACCCAGCTTTAGAAGTCCCTTTGATTAACTATTCATGTATGCCTATGGATCCTATATATATGCATATGGTTTAAAATTGTGTCACTTTACAAAATTGTTTTTAGTTCCTATGATATGGACAGAACTACGGCAGAACCCAACACCTGAGAGTGTTCTAGGCATGATTTTCCCGTTCCATCCTCATTTTCCAAACACTTTAGATAATGATTTAAAATTATTCAAATAAAACTATTCAAGAATATTTGACATCCTCAATATTACATCATCGTATATTTTACCCATTATCAAAGCAATAATGTGACACTATATTCTAGATCCTTTTGGTGTGCGGCACCTCTTGATTCAAAATAGCATGACATAGGGCATGAGCTTCACAATTTATGATCAAAACTGCATTGGGGTTCTAGAACCCTTCCTAGAAATCTTTCACTTCATACCCAACTTCATTAACTAGACATTAAATTCTTCGCAAATCATTCATGGTCCACTTAAAAGAGAGGGGACACTTATATTCGATTATGAAATCAATGCATAAATTCTTTCCCCTACCGACCTGAGGAATTCCCTACTTGTATAAAAGGAACTACAATTATCATAAACCCTCACAACACCATGGTGAAATATGACACATCATTGTGTTGTGAGTCATCCTCGGCATTCATACCCCATTCCATATTAAATTAATTTATAGATTACATCAATCATATTCCTACTATCCAAGTAAACACATATTCCCTGCTATTTCTCCCTCAATAGATGTTACCCCCATAACGTTTCCATATACCTTGGCTAAGAATGTATACACCTATATTTGACAATGTTATTTCCGCTTAACAGATTTGACCTACCAAATAGGGGAACCTCTCCGTTGTGGGAAAGGAGCTCTAATCTCCATGAGCTCTAGAAACACAATGGTAGAACTCATCGTCCTATACTATTTTGGGCCATCCCTGGAATGTCTTCCCCATATTCCACATTCATCAATAGTGTCTTATCATCAAGACTTTAAAAATCATATAATATCTAATTCCTTACCACATGATGTTAAAATTCATGATAGATGTCCTTACTGCAAGACATTAAATGACATGGAGAATGCTTCTTTGTAGACATGATATTACCAGAGATAGAAGTATTGAGCTAAAAGACCCTAAAATACATGAATAAGAGGCCTTAGATAAATTACATTAATTTAATGAAATATATGGTCTAAGCTAAAACACCCTAAACTACAGTAATAGAAGGACTGAGCTAAAAGTCCCTAAACTACAACATAGTAACGATTTAGTTTGAAATACCAGAAAAAGGCACAAAACCTCCCGAGTCAACACCTTGAAAGAGGGAATCCTGAGAAAATCAAATTCCATGGCCTCTAATTTTTCACCTGCCTGAATCTTAGGAAATAATTAGGGAAATATAAATAAAGGGATACAAAGCTTGTGGGTCCCACTATATTTTATTAGAAAAAAAAATAAAGTTGTGCTTTCTAAGTCCACTTAATTCAGATAGAGATAGAGAACTCTCCCTATAGGTTATATATTTTATGCGAATTATCCTTTTTTGAATTAGGTAATCTCGAGTTAACTAGATCAGATACATCAGTGATGAATCACATGTTGGTTGGAATTCATGACCATTCCTCGAGAAAAATGTAATATGATTTAAAAATTTAACTTGATACATTCAATTTTTAAAGTTATTATAAAAAGAATAGATATCATTTATGATCTATGCCGCATAAAATCCATAAAATTTCATGAACATCATGAATGAAAGACAAATGGACATTGACATAGAATTTTCAAAATAATTTTTCATTGATATCATGAAAATTGATGTATCTTCATATTTTGGAGCCTCTCTAAAGATTCAATGAAAACAAAATAAATACATCAATGATCAAACTATTATAATATTTTATCAGCTAATCTAGCCTGTTTGGCAAGATAATATTGATAAATGTTGAGTTGGTAAACCCATATAGACTCATAAATATAGATAGAATGTAACTACTCGGAAAAATCTATGCATCTTTTCTTGGCCCAAAATGGGTATTTACTTTCATTGAAAAGTTTCCACCAGTTCATATATCCCATTTCAAGCTCCAAAAACTTCTAGGGTTGTTAAAAGTGGAGAAACATATGCTCTAATAGCTCTATGTGATGGGATAGTGAGTCAATTCAGAACTTTTTGAACCCAAAGGAGAGTTTTCAAACATACAAGACCACCCTTGGGATCATGATACAACCAGGAGTCCATCCATAGATTTTATTATCTAAATATTATCAAAGTTAGTTAACAAACATTAAGAAGGAATATTTTAGTCAAGGGGTGGAATGGAAATGTCATCATTTAGGCCAAATCCATAAAGGGGAATTAAATGTGGTAAAGGATAGTTTTGGTGTTCATATGGGAATATCCTTCTCATAACCTATTTTTTAGAGCACCCAAGATATTTTGGGTCAACATTATGGTTCCTAAAAATCATAACCCTCCAGCTTGATGCAATGTAAAAACTATGGTGATAGGTGGAATCTATATGCACAAAAGAAATATGTATATATCAAAAAAATTTAAATATCATCAATACAAAAGTATAAATCTTGCGGCATCATGCTAATCATGATACACATAAATGGTTTTTTGATTTCGTGACCTGATACAATTCATGATAATTTCCCCCACTAAGATCTCATAGACCACATATATCCATATTATATATTGTAGTCACATGACACTTCATAAGAAATGTGATCATGTGACATTGACATGTTGATGAGATCCCCATAATAGTTGAGTGAATGTGAAACTAAATCATCAGATCCTACAAAACTATAAAAAAAGCAAACCTTTGTGTGCCCAAGGTTTAAGAAATTACAAAAAATTTGTTTGTGATAATTTTGAGAAAGTCTTGGCGAACACATATATCATGAAATGGTCCTCATGAATCATCCTTATAAAATTGATCCTTTGATTAGTTCCCATGAAGATACCTTGAAAATAGGTCTCTTGATAGGTTATTATAAAATTTCTTATAAAGGGGGCATGTGACAGATGCTGGTCATGGAGAGTAGGAGTATCTGGTGAATGATCCTCCATATTCTCCATTATTTATAAGATCTCTTGTGGAATACCAATGGTTTCCTAGAAGACCAAATGTCACCCAAGACATTTATTGTCCTTACCATGAAGACTTTGGAGATCATTTACTTTCCTTATAACTGATCCCTTTTCCCCGTATATGTCTCCCCTAAGGGGGGAGGTATTTGTTGATGCATACCAAATGAGCATCAAAAAGTCGTCAAGAGAACAAAAATCTAAAGTATGTCTATTATTTTCCACTCAAAAAAATGAGAGAAGGTGGATAGAGTCACGAGTCATGTGAAAATCCAAAGGATATTTGACCACATAACCTTTTAAAGGTCATGTGAATGGGACATGTGAAGCATGTAACCTACTTCAGATCATGAATATCCCTTTTAGAGAATCCTATTTTCTTGTGAAAGCATCCAAAGACACATGCTAGTCATGTAGAAGCTACCAATATAAATCTTCTGTATCACATGACTTTTCAATGAACAGGTGCTTGACAACCGTCCAAAAATACATGTAAAATAATGGGTAAAAATATGTAAAATATTGAAACCTCTTGTGATTATAAATCATCATGTGGCGTGATGATGTGGTTCAATAGACACTACCAAAGACCTATATACATTCTTATCTTATCATGAAGGATCATAATGACAATCCTTAAATTACATATATAATCAAAGGTTCTATCCAAGAAAATTCATTCACATCGCCACAACATCCTTTATCAATCAGGTGAAGCATCATTCATGGGGAGAGTGTTTGTATTTGGAAAAACTCATAAATATTCTGTATAATCCCCAACCATTATGAAATAAAAATATGAAAATTAAACGAGAAAATAGGGATGATTTTGAAAAGTTTGGATACATTATTAATCACATAAGAATGGTAATGAACCATGGGTAATCACCATTGATCTTGTGGGGGGGGGGGCTAGACATGTCAATGAAATCCTGTGGAAGCCCTCTTGACAAATCTACATGGTATCATGAATGACCCTAGAAAATTCCCCTTTGTCTCCCAAAAGAATCTAGAAAAAGTATCTTAGACCATGAGAAGGCCTTCCTAGAGGCTTTTGGATCACACGAAGACCTCTGAATGTGTAAATTGGACCATTTGATGGCTCCATATCATGACCACATGTTTACGAAAATTTCCTTTTATTGGCCAAATACCAATAAATAGGGTACTACGAGACAATCTATTTGTCACTAAAAATCATGTGACACCCCCAAGATGACCTACGATAAGATCTCATGAAATGTGTGACACCAAATCCCTCCACCAAATCTACGAGATACACTCCATGAAAGGAAGATTATAACTTTGAAGGAGAGTCCTATAAATCCCTCCCTCTTGGAATAAAAAAATCAACCATTATTGATCACACATGGTTTAGAAGTAGAGGAATTGATAGAACAATTAATCATCTGATTTCAAGGACTTTCACCATGTCAAATCTAGGAAATTTCTAGAAGGATCACTCTACTTGTAAATACACTATGCATGATCGCTTGTAGATCACATGGAGGGCTTTAGGTGTGATAGCTAGATTATGAAAAGAACATCTTGATTATATAATGGGACATGTGAAACCTAAAAAATAAACTACTACTAGATAAACCTAGAGAAAATATGCAAGAAAATCTAGAATAGAAACTAAAGAGATGGATACTTACACGGAGAATGTATATGTTGATCCTTATACACATCATAGATCATGTGATAACACTGGGACATGTCACTTAAGTCCCAAGACACTCCCATAACATACTATGTGGATCATTTTATTCATATAATACATGTAATAATGTTATTTAACTCCCTCCATTCATGCCACTATATTCTTATGAAACCCTATAGGCTTCTCGAGAAAACCTTATGATGTCCTTCAGACATGTCCCCCAAATCAAGTGGTGACACCAAGAAAAATTGGTTTTGTCTCACAGTGATATTGAGACATTTCAACCTGGATCATTTAATGTTCATTGAAAAAATAAGCCATGTCATGTGGCACCCTCCAGACACGTCATCCTAGATAATGTGACATCCTCTGGAAAAGTCATCAATGTTACAATTCACCCTTCAGACATGTCATCCTTGGTCATGCGATGTCATACAAATGAGCCATCCTGATCATGTAACATCATCGAGACATGTCATTTAGATCGTGCAATGTATCTTGGAAAAGTCAACAAGATTATTCAATTGTCTTTGAAAATGTCCTCTAATCAACTAGGACATGTGAAATATATCTTCAAACATGTCAGGTATACGATCAAAAAATGTTCAAGATATTTTCAATCTTGTCAGGATGAAAATAAAAAAATGTCAAGTCGACATCCCAGGACATTATAATCTGGTATAAATGGATATATAATGGAATACTCTATGTTTAATCCCCAATAAGTGGCATAAAATTATATTCTCTCATACAAGGGAAGCCTCATTTCATAAGCCCCAATAAGAATTATTATATTATATGACCTCATCAATAGAACTGTGATGAATCCGACTCTTTCCAAAACTAGGATACATAATATTCCTTCCTAAGGCCCAAGTTCCATATTAAACATAAAAATGAATATCCCAAAATATAATTCTATTATTTATATATAGTGATACAATTTACTTTATATCTCTTATTTATCACATAGATCATGTCTCATATGGTACTTAGGATTCAAAATGGCTATATCATTTGCATCATGAATCCCCATCATCCAAGGTAACCATGGTGTGTAAGTCCTATTCAGTGGAATGATCTAAATTCCTCCCATTTATGGGAATCTACCTCAAGGAAATCCCCAAGAGTGTGATCAAAATATGATAACTCAGATTCCTACTATAACGAGGATATGTAGGAAACCTCCTCCAAGATTGATCTCGATACCTATTACTTAAGTACCTCCGCCCCATATATATCATTTCTGCATGACATTAAATTAAATGAATTTAACAAACTAGGTGGGGTTTTCTTCTTTTTATAAACAGGATATATATGATGCCTCATAAAAATTCAATCTCATCCTCAAAATATTAATCAGCTACCTGGATGGAAATAAACTTTGTATTATCAATTTATATGGATTAAAAATATTAAAAACTATCACCTATTTGTAAAAGGATAAATATACATGGATATATACATATGGATTTACTAATAAATCTACAATTTTTTATAAAATGATTTAACCTATGATAAAGTTTTTAGGGTAACCATTCTTATATCTGAATTAGGAATAGATTCATGAACATATCATAAATCTATATGTTTGTCTCAAAGTAGGAAACAATTCCACACCACCAAGGGTGTGATGATTCTAACCTCCCATCTTCACAAGAAATGAAAGTCCCTAAGATCCATTGGGTCTGAAACTCAAATCGATCTCCAATATGAAATTATAGATTTGGGAACCATTGGAAGTGTCTATGAAAGGTAAACATTAATTGTTAACCCAATATAAATGATTGTACAAACATTGACCCCCCTACACAATCAAACCATCGATCAATGATTACCATATCCTTTTAAGAGAATACAAAAATGGTCAACCTGGTGTCAAATCATATTACTTTGGTATCTTCTTCATAAAATAAAAATGGATAGAATACCTAGTTCACAGTGGAACATTTTTTTATTCCCAAATGGGTGATCACCAATGACAAGTATCTTTTTAGAAAAATGGCCTTGGTTCCTATTTAAAAAGGTTGTTTATCTCATATTGTTTGGGGGGAAATTAACATCAAATATATACTTGTTATATTGTATTTTTTTGATATCTTTATTGAATAGTGTCTAAGTTTACCACCATAGAATGAAGTTTTGTTCTCAATATAACTCATTCTTGGTTGTAAACCAATTTCAATGACTCTCTAGAGAATATCCATAATTTATTTGTAATAATTTTTTAAGAAAGTCTTGGAGAGTCTTGATAGGGGATTTATTTGGCGAAGTACATCACCTTAGGGTGAACTAGTACTTTTTGTTAAGATTAAATATGAATCAATGTAACTCTACATTGATTATAAAAAATTGAACAATGTCACAATGAAGAATAATTAAATTTTTCTTCATATTTATTACTTGTTTTATTAATTGTGTATAGGTCAATACATTTCCAAGATTGATCTTCGTTTTGGATATCATTGACTGAGAATAATGAAAGGGGGTATACCCAATACAACATTCCATACATGGTATATAAACTATAAATATATAGTGATTCCATATAGTCTTACTAATTACCTTATTATCTTAATGGACTTAATGAATGGAGTCTTTATTGATTTCCATGATCAGTTTGTGGTAGTCTTCATATATGATATTCTTATATATTAAAATCACATTAAAAATCATGATATTTTATTGGGTATTTTATTGAAGAAATTACTAAAATATAAGTAGTATGAAAAATTTTAAAAGTGTTTATTTTGGATAAAAAAAATTTCATTTTTGGTTCATATATTCTCAAATGTGGGTATATTAGTGGATCCATTAAATACAAACATTATCAAACATTGGACCAAACAAACTACTGTGACTAGGATCCAAAATTTTCTTATTTTGGTCGGATATTATAAACGCTTTGTGGAGAATTAATCACATATTACTAATCCATTAACCATGTTAACTCTTAAGGGATACAAATTTATTTTTATAAATGAATATGATAAAAGTTTCAAATAAATAGAGAGAATATTTATTATCACACTTGTGCTTACACTACCCTAGCATGGAGAAGGGTTTATGTTCAATAGTGATGCATTGAATAAGGTACCATGATGTGTCTTCATTAATAATGATAATTTTATTTCTTATGCCTCCGAAAAATTAATGTTTCATGAAAACAATTACCCAACTCATGAATTAGAACAAGAGAAATACATTTTTACATTCAAGGTTTGGAGGTATTCTCATTACAGATAATGTTAAGACATATAAACGGATCATAAAATTTTAAAGTATATATTCACACAAAATGTGTTAAATATGGAGCAATTAATATGGTTGGATTTTATTTAATATTACTATTCTAAATAATTTATAACCTTTGGAAATATAACAAGGTGGTAGATCCTCAGAATCGAAATGATCATGCCAAATTATCTATAATGGGGATCACAAGAGATCCAAAATTTATGTATTTTCAAAGAATCGATTTGGAAATATTAAATAAATGAGCGAAATAGTATCTTTCTAAAAATGATTCTTCAAAAATATCTCTATTTGAGGATTAAATAGGTCTAAAAATAATAAATGGACAACAGAAGAAGGTTAGAAATGTTTCTATATTCGACTTGACTGTGATTGAATGATAGGGTTTATGAACTATGTATGTTTCTTATCCATGAAAGATTTGAAAAAGAATCTATTGGATAAAGATTATACTTCATCATTATCTATTCATCCTAGATTCATGAATATGCCTAGAGATTCAAAATAGTATTTTATGGGGGAAACATGAAGAGAGATATTGTAGAGTTTGTATCTTGGTTCTTGATAGTTCATCAAGTTAAGGCTAATAGATAGAAATCTAATAGGATATTATAAACATTAACTATAACATAATAGAAATGGGAAAAAATAACCATGTATTTTTTTTCATTGGACTCCCAAAATTATCTAAAACCCATAATTTTATTCGTTTTATAGTTATTCCCCTTAAAAACATAGCACACATCATGGAAATCAAATAATATTTCTCTATTATTGATCTCTCCAGAATATACACTAATGAAGTGGTAAGGACAGATGGAATACCGCATTCTATTTTATCTATTTGGGATCTAAGGCTTACCGTGAATTTATTCAAAGTCTTCAAAAGACTCTGGAAACATAGTTGAGTTTTAGTACAACATAACATCCTTAGATAGATGGTCAATATGAGAGAACCACCAATACCCTAGATGATATTATGATATATTTTTATGTAAATTTTAAAGGTGGTTAGGATCCACACATTTCTCTAGTTTAGATTTGTTAAAATAATAAATTTCCCTCAATAATTTAAAAATATCTCTATGAATCCCTTTATGTAAAGAATTTCATAATAGAAATGTGTTAGGTTAAATTTAGAGGTAGAAATCTATTGGGACCTGAGCTAGCTGAGTAAATAAAAGAGAAGTAAATATCCCTTTATTAACACATCAAGGAAGAAAAGAGTTGATAGAAAATATATGTTGATAATAATTAGTAGTATATATAGTTCATATTTTTTAGATGGTGTTCCTACAATTTTATCCCTGAAATAAAATTATGGGACTCAAGAAGAAATAAAAGTTGATCCCTAGGTATATTTTCCCATTTATGATTATTGATCAAGTATGGGTGATAAAATATCACATGGTTCATCCACTGAACCTCTGTCATATTTATGATTTTTTCTATGTATCCTTACAAAGGAATCACATATTGTATCATTCACATATACATAACTTAGAGATCATTCCACTGGAATATGATCATTCCCATGAAGAAAAACTGATAGAAACCTTGGACTTCATAGATAAAGAACTATAAAATATGACTAATAACTTTGTTAAAGTTCTATATAGGAATCAAAAATTCTAAGAAGAAACTTGGGAACCCAAGAATGTAATGAAAGATATATATCCTCATTTTTTATATCAATGCGAAGGAATTTTGATGAATAAATTCAAATTTAGGGGTAGAATATGACAAACTCATATTTTATTAAATATTTCTCTTCAGTTAAATTTAGTTTCATTGATGTCTTGAGATACACACAACATTATGTTTACTTGATTCATGATATACTATTAAAATTTTTATACTTAATGTGATAGTTATCACCTAACTATTTAATTTGTGTGTATGCATATGACTAAATTAATTACGAAAAATCTTGTGTTCATATATGTATTTTCATGAACAATCCTCAATAACCTGGTAAACTAATACCTAAACCGGTCCTAACATGACCAGAATGGAATTCCCAATATGATGACTGAGAGTTGTGATGATCATATTGCTTGAAACTAACATACCATAGGACATATTACACGACGTTATGGTTCATTTTCATTTGATGTTTACCTCCAATTTATTATACAAATTTTTTATTCATGATAGCTGATCTATATAAATTTTTTATATAAAATGTTTATTTAATTGTGTTTTGATATATTGGATATCTCTTGAGTTGAGATCATGTTTTGTTGAAAAATATGTAAATTACACGCCGTGCCTTATTTTATTTAGATGTAAAGCATAAATGGTTTAAATATTATGGAATTGATTGGGGGAGACTTGTTTTGACCCTAATGGGATATTTAGATCACACACTACCTTTTCCTTTAATAATTTTTAGATTATCTGATACTAGGTATAAGAAAATGGAAGTATCCACTTAGAGGTGGTGTCTTTTTTTCATCCTTGGGACTCATGAGTGATGGTGGTGGATGGTGGGGTTGTTGAACACTTGTAACATAGGAGTTTTGAGACATTTTATTAGTTGTTGTGGTATCCTTTGAATATGTTTTTTGGGTATTATTTTACCTATTTGAATTTGGGTACATTCTCCCTAATTATTATTGAGCATACAGACTATATTTTTTCTATCTTCTCTTATTTTGTGGAAAAAATCATTCTCTTGTGATTCTTGTGTGATGACAGTTGTTAGACGCCAACCAGTGGGACCAAGAATGCCCATAAAGCCCTGTCATTAATGGTTTGGGTATTAGTGTACCAGGGTATCTTAGCTAGTTTTTAACATGTATAAAATTAATTCAATTATTTTCCATTAATTAAAAATAAAATAAAAAACATTTAAAAATAAAGGATATGTTTATTAAACTATTTGAATTCATGAAATGATTTTTTATCATAATAAATTATATTAATCATTATTAGTGATTTATTTTAATGAAATCAATTCAATAAAAAAAATTAATTCTGATTAATGTTTTTTTCAAGTATGGGATATGAATAAATCAATTTTAATGCTTAAAAATATATTTATCTAAATACAACTTTCATCTAATTTTGAACACACATTGTAAAATGCTTCTTTCCACATATAGAAATTTAATTTTGAAAAATGGATTCCATATTAGAAATAATGAGTTTCATATTTGGTGAATATGCCTCTATTAATTTTTGTCATTATGAATAGTAATTGTGGTAAAATTGATCACATATGTAATGGGTAAATTGGGTTTAACTAGGTTAAAAATGAATGTTAATGTAACCATTTTTCATAATAATTATTATTGGATGAATTTATATTGACCCCTATCACCTAAGTTTAAAGATATAATTATTTGATGGAAACTTTTCAATGAAAATGAAATATATAATATTTAAAACTAATAAAAAAATATCATTCTCTTTCCATTAAATATCTATCATGTTTTCACATTGGAAGAAAATAATGTTTTGAATAAATATTAATGGTTATTTTAACAATAAGGATATTATTTTTATGATGTTAATTTACTTATTTTGTTAATTATATTTTATAATTACCATAAATAATTATGAAATTCCCACATAATATTTCTTTAGTTAATCAAAATAAAATAAATCGTCTAAAAATATTAAAATTAATGTAATGTGAGTGAATTATTGTGTTTCATTAATTTCTTACATATATATTTCATATTAGGGATCTTTGATAACATTATATTTGAATTACATATTTTCCATGATTTCATTAATGTCATATTAAATAAATTGTTCCAAAATTTATATTGGTGATATTTAATAATAAATAATATTTTATTAAATGGTGTATAATTCATAAATAGTCTTTTCCAGTGAATTTAATAAGGTAGAACATATAAAAAATGGCCCATTTATGTGTCACTTTTTCATTTATATTAAATTTTCTAACCCTAGGAAATTGAAATGTTTGTTTCTGTGGTTAGGGTTAAAAAATATTAATAATTGGGTTAATAAAAATATAATGTTTTAACTGAAATAAAAAACTATCAAAATTTCATTTAATGATGTTAGTTACACCCCATAATATTTTTTTATAATTCATGTCCATTTGGAAGCATTTTTCTTGATAATATCATATCTAATTTCTTATATTCCAATCTGTTGGAAAATTATAATGTTTCTCATGGTTACATGTGGACTACCAATACCACGAAGTGATGTGATTAATTTTTCATTTCAGTTTTATATATATTGTAATAAGGATGTATTAGATTTATATATTTCATGTTTATGATATAATAATGATTATATAAAGATGAAATCTTATTTACCTTTCTTCCATGCCATCAGTTGAAGAGTGAAAATAGTATTCGTGTATATGTACAACCTACTATCTCCAAAAATACTGTAATTAATTTTTCTATCTCAAATTTAAAGAATAATTATATATATATATATATATAATATTTTAAATTTATATCACAAAGAAAATATTAATTTTGATGGACTCATGATCAAATTATAAGGTCTAGAACTACCAAACCAAAACATACATGAAAAAATAAATAGTTTTCACCCAATATAGTAGTTTTAATAAATAATAGTTCATAAATAGGTGATAAAATGTTATAAGTAAATCATATATGTAATTATAAATACTATTATGGCTATGGAATTGTTTTATAAGGAATCCATATTTATTATATAGGAGCTCTGAATATGTATGAAGGGGTTTTGAATAGAGGTAAGGATTATATATTATAATCATATTGTTTATCATGATTGTTTATGGTTAAGTTATGATAATGAAATATTGTGATATATCATTGTAGAATAAAATAAATTTTATTATCCTATGGTTATTTATGTAGGATACATGTTTTAATTTTATTTTACCATATTTAATAACACAATATATCAAAATAATGTTTCAAGGAAAATATACATTATTTATCTCTTCAGTTGAAAATACTTTTTTTTATATTGATTTTTTCGAAAAATGTTTTCAATAATGTTTTAATATTCAATAAATATTTACTGAAACCATTTTCACCAATGTTTTACTTTTTAAAAATAATAAAAGGAAACTTTAAAAAATCAAACTATGTGTATTTTGAAATTTTTCTACCAAGGTATGAAAGGAATGTTTTATTTTAACTTATAACGTATGAATAGAGTTTCTATACATTTTTAACACTCAAAACATTGAATATATCATTATACGTTTCCATGGTTCTTTTCAATAATTATTTTTCCACAATCTTTTGGAAATTTTTAGATTTTAAAGAAATTATTTCAAAGTGAAAATTGTATTTTCCTTAACAAATGTTCTAAATGATTGTTGAAATCCATTTTTCCTCTAAGATAACATCCTATGATATTACTAAAAAATAGAGATATGATACAATGATACCATCCTTATTATTTCTCAATATGGATTATTATTATTAAGGAAATATTTTTATGAAACTCATACCATATCTATATTCTATGGTATGCTAAATTGATGTAATGTTTTTGAAGCAAAATTATTTTACACGGGTTAGGTTATGATGAATTGTTTTGAAGCTAGTTTCATTCTCATGAGTTATGATGTAATGATTTTTTTTATCTTGTGGAACACATATGTATGACTCTCATTATATGATGGGTGATTTCAATTATATATCCCTTTAATGTATTAGGTAAATATGGATATCTCATAAGATAAATTGGACAAGAATAGAGAGTAAACCTAGTTCAGTAAAATAATTTATCCACTATAATAGTATTGGGAGTGAACATAGACTACTATGATAGAATGAGTAGTTAACCCAAACCATTATGGTAGTCTGTTAATTTATCCTTTACTACAAAGGAAATGATTTTTTATGATTATGTGTATTCAAAAAACTTATGTCGTATTAAAATTTTATGCTCTCATGGATAATGTTCTTCGATTCCACTATGATTCATGTCTTGTAAAATACTAATATTTATTCCATGACTCATGACTATGTTCACTGTTACGAAGGGTATATTATTCAAATTTTATTCTCATGTTATCATATCCTTAGGATCATGTTATGTTTAAGTGATCGTTGATATCTCTCACTTATACCCTTATTGGTCATCTGATCTCACCCTTTATTAAGTATCCTTTCCCCATGTAGTGAAGAATGGTAATAAGTGTGATTTATCTAATAAGGGTGATAATTATTAACAAATTATTGGGAGATGATGTACTTCACTTATAAACTTGTTTTTTATTTATCCATTTTTCTAAAGTCTCTAGAACTATATGATTTTGGCATGGAACATTATGTTATGTAAGGTATATTAATATATTTAGAAGTAATATCTATATATAAATATATATGTGGATATAGGAAAATAATTTTTGTAATATAATTAGATGTTTTATTTAGAGTTTTACTATACACCATGGTGATGAAATTTCATAGTGGATTACTTTACAATAATTGCTGAAGAGGTGAATAAAACACATGAATTAGGTAATATGGTGTGTGTGTTGTTGGGTTTTCATTTAGAAACTCATAAAGAGGTTATAAATGTGATATAAAATTTTATCATATTCTCTTTCATACTTCTGTACAAACTAAAAGATACAGAAAAGACAATTTTTCACTATATTAAGATTGGTGATGCATTAATTAGTGGTGATAACATGTATGGTTGTTCTCTAATGAAATATGTAATTATTTATTTTCATGAAATATTGGTTTTTCCATTGGTCTTGAAAATGGATTTTATATTTAAATTCCATAAATCTAGTTAGTTAGTTCATCATGGATTCAAAAGTATGTCTCATTAAATTACAAAAGAGTTCTGGGAGTCATAGATGAAGTGATATGTGTCTAATTATGTCTCCATGTACCGGATATCGATGTGGATAAAAATAGAGAATTGAAGTCCAGTGGGTCTTTTTTCTTATTTTCCTACATCAATATGAAAATGGGGATATATTTTATTATAAAATTTGTAAGTTTCCCTAGGACATAATAGAAACATGTTACAATATGGGTGATTCTGAATCAACTCATGAATTTGGATCACTTCTTACCTATTTGGAATAATTTTTCTATGGAGTAATTTTTTAAGACATATAAAGGTAGTTAGGCTTCATTGTGTTCTATATTCTATTCTATCATAGAGGAATCTATTTTTTGTGATTTTCAAGATGTTTGCTGAAGGCGATGTGTACTCAACAAAAAATGAGTATGTCATATCACCTCATGATATATGGCAAAAAATAACTAAATTTACAAGACTTGGATGATATAATTCAAAATTTTATGATATATTTAGAGTGATCAGAGGATGATGACTTGGATTTAGTAGGGTACACATATAATAATAACTATCAAGAGTCGATTTCAATGTCTCCATTCAATGTTTCGTATGAAATTTATTTTTAATAACCCACTTATTCTAATTGGATTGAGAACAAAACGAATCATTACTAGGCCTTAAGTGAAATCCCCATGATGCCAAGGGCTAGAAATAAATTCTTGATGCTTTAAAATGAATTTGGGGGATAATTTACCCTTTAAGAAATAAAACAGTAACCAAAAATACATAATCAAACAACCACTATATGATGCACAATAAAAACAATAAAACTCAACCATCATCATTAAAAAAACCACACCGAAGTATTATACAGTGGAAGACAAAGAATCCATCAAAGTAAATAGTGGAACGAAAACTACTAAACGCAAGATGAAAACATGAATATTTTCTTGTTCCATCATCACCAAATATCCAAAGTATCACAAGGTGGTGCTAAAAGCATGTGATACTTTACCTTTTCCCAAGTCCCATAATATAGAATCTATCAAATCACCAAAGTGTCAAGGAATGGGTGAGTATAAAACTCAGTAGTCTTTCCCCCAATGAAATCCTTACTCACGCAAATAGAAAGGAAAAGATAGCAACATTTATGAACAGTTTATATAAAACAATTACCCAAAATAGATTATAACTAAATATAAAAATGTTCCAATACCATTTGAAACCAAAAGTAAACAAATTTATATTTAAAATAATTTTCCATCAAGTCATATTCCAATCAAAATAACAAAACAAGTTTGTAAAACCAGTTATCAATTTCATTTAGGAAAAATGATTTCTTTACCCTTATTCATTCATCAAACCATGCATGCTTAGTTATGATAGTTCCATATTCATGAGTGGTAATTTGGTGATCTACCATGTCATGAAATGAAAATAATACCCCATGTTCCATTACACCTTTGGTACCAAGAACAATTTCATATTCTAATCAAGCCTTGTAAATTCAATATAAACACCCACCACTACTATGCCAAAACCATTTCAAACCATTTCAATAAAACAGTTCTTTTATTGAAAATCATAAAACAAACCAATTCCAAACCACCATTAAATTTCAATAAAACCATTCTCTTTTTAGATCCCCTTTTTTCCATTTACCATAATTCTAGAAAAATCCCTTTTTAAAATCAATAATCAAACACTTTAATTAAAAGTACAGATTTTCCAGATTTTTGACCACCATCCCCGAAGACGGATTCTAAAAATCATAAAGTAGATTATTGACAATAAAATCCGCACAAATGAAATAAATTTTGATTCATGAAATTAAGTTATAATAAGTATATTCAAGCGTGAATCAACCAACCTCAACCATTTTAAGGGAAATAAAAACGGATGAAGAACACTCACAAAAATAGGGTTGATTCTTCATAAAAATACATTAGATATTTTCTCATACCACAAAAAATACTAAATATCATTATATTTGGAATCTAAAAACATAATTATACCCATAATGGGAATGTATATAATTAATATATAAGTGAGGAGAATTATATCTAAGTAGATTTAAGAAAACATGACAAGAACGATGAATAATTGCACATACTGCAAGAAATGGCTTTGAAAACACAAAGGGAGTGCTCCAAATTGATTCCAAGTCACTTGGGAGACGTTATCCTACCTTAAATGAATAAGAATCTTGATTTAGGTACACCAAGTTGAAAACACTATGGTGGTATATTTATAATGAGTGAGATCCTATGTTGTAGGATCTAACTTTAACTCTATACACAATTAGGTCGCATGGTAAGACAAACTGTGCATTAGCTATAGTCTTATAGAAACCATCGTATGACCACCTTGAATGGTCTCCCTAATTATTTTCACAATTTTCCAATGATACATCCTCTTGACTTCTACTATGCATGGTTTCTTCTAGGATTTCTTCACGGTTTTAACAAACTAGGAGCATCCCTTATGTATCCACTTTTTCCAAAAACATATCAAATGTTCACCCAAATCTCCAATATTTTACCCTTACACTTTATAAACATAAAATAAACCAAGTAATGGTTAAATAACATAAAACAAGGGTACAAAATTCTCCCCACCATTGGTATTTTTATCCTCTGAAAGTAGAAAACCATCACTATCCTGAAAAAGTTCGGACCATTGCTCTTTCATTTTATTCTTATGTTCCCAATTCTCTTCTAGAATCTAACCATGTTTCCATAAAACCTGAACTAGACTGCTGCTTTTTTCAAACTATCCACAATTTTCATTGGTGTATGTACCAATGAAGCATACAGATCTAGGACAACGTGATCCTATATGATCACATTCTCACGATCAGGTAGATACTTTTTCAACTGGGATACCTGAATCACATTATTCACCGAACTGAACCATGGTAGAAATTCTAATTGATATTCCACCTCTACAACACATTTTAGTATCTCAAAAGGGGAAATATATCGAGAGTATAACTTTCTGTATTTCCCAAAATGATGATGTCTAAGCATTGGATAGATCTTCAAGAACACATGATCACTCACCGCGAACGACAATAGTCCTGTGTGATGATCCACATACGATTTCTGATGACTGTGAGACGTCTCCATAATATTTCTGATCAACTGAATCTTCTCCATTGTTTCTTGTACAAGGATCAGCCTAACTAGTGATTTATCACATGTTTCCACTGATCACAGTGGAGAATGACAAGGAATGTCATACAATTCTTCAAAAAGATCCATATGTATCAAGGCCTGATAGCTATTATTATACGACAACTACACTAAGGGTATATGCTCCTCCCATGAGCCACAAAAATCCATTACAAAATCCCAAAACATGTCTATCAATGTTTTTATTGTCCTTTCATAATACTCATCATTATGAGGATGATACATCGTACTCATAGTCAATTGAGTCCCAACGGATTTATATAAGGATTTCCAGAAACAAGATTGTCAACCTCAGATCTCTTTTCGAGACTATCAAAACTAGTAAACCATGTCTCTTTATCAACTCTTGGATATAGATTTTTGAAATATCCTCTTCCGTATGAGTTTCATGAATAGGGATAAAATGATCTGACTTTGTAAATCTGTCCACTATCACCCATATAGAATAGTTTTTTTAAACCGTTCTTGGGAGACCTGTAACAAAATCAATAGATATCTTCTCCCATTTCCACATTGGGATAGGTAAATACTGGAACCTACCTACTGGTCATTGATTTTCTTCCATAACTTTCTGATAAGTTATGCACTGAGAAATGAACTCTACTAATTTCTTTTTCATGATGCTCTACGAAAACTACACCTTTAATGCCTTATAATTTTTTTTATTCTTGGATGTATACCCATATAGATTATTGTTAAGCATGAATAAGTTTCTCATGAAAATCCATAAGTACATCCATCTGATCTCTAAGCGAAAAAACCAAACACCCATCAAGTTTCAATCCCCCAATGGTCTCCCCACAATTGAGTTTTGAAGTCATAACCATGCATTTTTCATTGGATGTTTGTTCCTCTTTAACCAAATTTACCAATTTAGGAACCACATAAACTAAAAAGAAAATGGAAACCCCACATTGGTCTTCACATTCATCATGACTGTCAACTATGACTGACATTAACTGCCACTCATTTGATGCTTTATTTTTCAACTACGCATATGAATTTCTACTTAGTGAATCGGCCACCGAATTAAATTTTCCAGGTGTATACATTAAGTCATAGTCAAACATATGGAGATACTACATCAATCTAATTTTCCTCATATTCAAATTATGTTGAGAGAAATATGTTTCAAGATTTTTTGGTTTATAAAAATATTAAATTTCACACCAAATAGATAATGGCATCAGGTCTTCAAGGCATGGACAACCACATATAAATCCAAATTTTGTGTTGGGTAATTATTCACATGCACTATCAAATACCTAAAACTATAATAAATCATGTGATATCCTTGCATGAGAACACATCCTAAAACAGATCCAAAATCATCCTAATACACCATGTAACCCTATCCTGATTCTGGAAAAATCAATATAGGTTATGATGTAAGACAAACTTATACCTCACAAATAGAATTATTGAATTCCTTTGTCCATTAGAATGGAACATTCTTATGTTTCAATGCTATCATTGGTGAAGCTTGTCATGATAATTCAGGCACAATGCATCGATAAAAATAAGATAGACCAAGAAAACATGGTATATCAAAGAAATTATTTAGGGGTTACCAAGAGATAATAGTTTTTATCTTCTCTAGATGCACAGAAACACCTTTTTTAGAAATTAAATGGCCGAGAAAAAAAACCTCTTATATCCAAAAATTACATTTTCACAATTTGGAATATAAAAGATGATCTGTCAATATTTCTAAAACTATCTCTAATTGTTCCTCATGCTCATCATTTTTCCTTAAATACACCAATATGTCACCAAAAAATTACATAATAAAATAATCTAGATTTCTCTAAAATATTTGATTCATCAATTCCATAAAGACTGCTTTTACATTTGTAAGACCAAAAGTCATGACTACATATTCATAGTGGCCATATCTCTTTCTAAATGTTTTTTTCTGAATACCCTCCTTCCAAACATGGAATTGGTGACATCCTGATTACAAGTCAATTTTGGATAACCACTAATCTCCCCTCAATTGATCAAATAGATCGTCAATCTATGGAAGTACATACCCATTATTTATCGTAACGTGGTTAAGACTATGATAATACACACATAGCCTTATATATCCATATTCTTTATTTAATAACAACACTAGTGCTATGCAAGAGATATGCTTGGATGAAAGAAACATTTTATTTACAACTCTTGTGACAATACATTCAATTCCCTAAACTCTGTTGGGTAAATCTGATAAGATGGAAGGGAAGTAGGACTGATCCCCAGAAGAAGATCAATCATAAACATCACTTCTATTATAGGTGGGAACCTAGAGAATGTCTCGAGAAATAAATCTAAAAATTGATACATAACTGCAAGAAAATTGGTCTCCTAGATCTATTCTATCAATTCCAAAGTCGAAGTTGTTAACTTGTAATAGACCATTCCCATTGTTGGTGCCAATAAGTGTGTTGAACCTATCTTCACAAGAATTTTTCCTCTAATTATATGCTCCACGCCATCCCCAATTGTGAAACTAACTGTATTTCTATAATAGTATATGTGAGGTTTTAATGTTGTTAACCAATCAATACTCAGTATTACAATAGAGACATCCATATTCAATACTGAGAAGTCCCATTTTATCTTAGCTCCATCAACAGTTATTGAACATTCCATACATATGAAGGCTCTACATTCTCTTTCACCTGGAGGTGTTTGATGTTTAATCATATAGGGAATCATCTCAAGTTATAAACTTATAAAATAAATGGCACAAGAAGAAATAAAAGAATAAGATGAACCAGTATCAAACAACACTTGCATGAGGGTTGAATTCAACAGAACTGTACCTCTCACCACAGATGGTACAACATGATCATTTGCAATCATATTCTCATCTATATACAATTTCTTCATCACAACACTATGTTACTTATTTCATTGATAATATTAACCTTAATAAGGAGTCCTAGTGTTCCTAGTATCACTACGGCTAGCTAGGATCTGTTTATGAGACTTCTTCTATTGTCCTCATCCTGTGAAAGCATATGATACATGTGACACCTAAGAAGTGTCTTGAAAACATAACCTCAGAGCACTACAACAATATAACTTAATATTTCCCATATTGTTTCAATTATGGAATTCTCTTGGTGGTGTTGTACACTCTCTATTCATATGGTAAAATTAACCACATTGGAAACATCACGCTTACTCTTTGATCATGGAGGAAGGTTCACTGATCCAGCCGTCTAATTTTTCATCTTGCTCCCACCTTGAAAATAGGTGTTACTCTTCCACTTTCTCCCATCATTAGACTTCCCACCATTTTCTGTAGGTATCATCATACTTTCTTCTCCCACAGATACTAAGATATCACATTCTTCCACTATCTATCTATTCACTATCTCTATATAGTCTGTAATATAGAGCACTACATTATTCTATAGAATCTCCTGCCTTATCCCTTATTCTAAGACTCATTTATTCAAGGATGCACTAGACACAACCTCTGGTGAAAATCTCACTAAATGCATGAATTTAGAAGCATATTCTATGAGATATCCATTTTAATACTTTATGATGAAGATGTACGTCATTATTTGGATCTTGAACACGTGAGGATATAATTTTTTGTCAAACAATCATCAAAATCCTCTTAACTAAGGTCATGATACAGATTATCATGCACCTCTAAATACCATCACTAGTGTGCAAGATTCTTGAGAAAATAATTCCCTTGCTTAACATTCATCTCATATGGTGTTCTAATGAAATCAAAGATATGATTCATCCTATTCAACCACACCTCCACCTTATCAGGTTCATAATCGCCCCGGAGGAAGGGTGGATTCTACTTCATGAACTGGATTGAATAATCCACATTCCTTGTATCCCCCTCTAGTTCTCAGAATCCACAACATGGAATTCTTGGATGATACTCTGAACTATATCGTGGTTCACATATGGCTCATGTGCAACCACATTTTCCATATCTTCTTCCAGTTGGATTCTATAACGCCTACTGGGTTCCATTTTCTAAATAGACAACAAACATTTTACGTCTCAATCTCTAGAAAATGATGGATTAGCATTACAAATTCTATCACATCAACTATCATAGAATTTATTTTCAAAACAACCTCTTCTAAGTTTAACCATTTTTCAAAAATTATATTCTTGATTTTGAAAATTGAACTATTTTCAAAATTCATCAATCACGCTCTTTTAAAAATATTTCATTTGAAAACAATCGAAACATATTTAAAAAATTTCATACTTTTCACAAAATCATAAATCATTTCTCAAAATGAAATATATGATCTTAGTGGTAATTCATTCCTTTATAATTCATGCCATGATTTTCTCATTGGTTAAACCCATGATAATGACATTCAAAATTCCTATAAATACCTCTGAAACACTTATGTACCCAAATCCCTTGTAACTTGATTCTTAGAATAAAAAGGCTTTCTATTTCTTTTTATTCTCAACATTTCATGTCATGAAAATCCTACTCCTTTCTAAGATCATAACCTGATGAATAGAAAAGAATGAATTTCAACTCCAAGACCATGAAAACTGACGAATACTTATTCCACAAGGGAAGAGACAATATGATACCACTTATCTCAAACAAGCTTTTGGATCAAAAAACCAATTCTATTAGTAATGAACCACTTGTTCTCATTGTCTTGAGAATATAAAAAATCATTACTATGCCTTAAGTGACATCCCCAATATGCCAAAGTCTAGTAATAAATACTGAATGGTTTCATAAGAATATGGGGGATGATTGTCCTTTTAAGAAATAAACCACTAAACAAACAACCGTCACCAAACAACTACTATGATGCATGATAAAAAAACACAACTGAACCATCATCTTTACAAAAAAACACACCAATGTATGCCATAGGGAAAGAGAAAGAAACAATAAATGTAAATAGATAATTAAAACTAATAAACCCATGATGACAATAAGACTTCATGCTCGACATGTTTTATTCTTCATCATCACCAAAGATCCCAAGTATCACTAGGTGGTCCTAAAAAGGTTCATGCATTACATCTTCCCATGTCCTAGAAGATAGAATATTCAATAGCACCAAAGTGAATATGAAGGGGCGATACAAAACTAAGTAGGTTTTCTCCAATAACATCATACTCATGCTACTAGAATAGAAACTTTAGCAATAAATATATAAAATATTTTATATAAAATAATTTCCCATGATAGTATATAACTAAATATAAACAAGTTCAAAAACCATTTAAAACCAAAATTAAACTAAATTTTATTTAAAAAATTTTTATAGCAAGTAATATTTCCAGAAAAAAAACTAAACAACTCTGTAAAATCATTTCCCAATATCATTTTGGCATAATCATTTCATTCAACTTATTGGGGAATCCATCCATGAATGCTTTGTTATGATAGTTCCATACTCATTAGCGGTCTCTCATCGATCTAACATGTCATCAAATCAAAATTATATACAATGTTCTGTTACACCTTTGGTACCAATCACATGGTCATATTCTGAGCAAGCCTCATAAATTCAATATAAACACCCACCACAATTATGACAAAACCATTTCAAACCATTTCCATAAAACCATAATTTTTTAGAAAACTAATAAAAAACCAAGTACACACACCCATTATATTTCAATAAAACCATTATTTTTATTGAAAAACCTTTAATTAAATACATTTATCATTATTCAAGAAAACCCCATTTTAAAATATTCAATTTAAAATCAAACATCAAACACTTTAATCAAAAGAATTAATTTTCCAGATTTTCCACAACCATCACTAAAAGGGTTTCTAAAAATCATAAATTATCCAATTAAAAATAAAATCCCCAAATATAAATCAATTGGAAACCATTAAATTTTGTTATATTAATTTTATTTGAGAGTGAATCCACCCACCTCAATCATTTTGATGAAAATAGAAAACGGATTAAGAATGCTCATGAAACCAGGTTGATTCTCCTCAAAATCACCTGAGATATATTCAAATACCAACAAAAATACCAAATATCAACCTATATGGAATCCAAAAACATATATATACCCATAATGGGAATAGATCTTAGAAACTAAGAGGATGAGAGAAGTAGAACTCTGTAGATATAAGGAAACATGACAAGAATAGTGAGGAATGGAACTTACCGCAAGAATCATGATTGAAAACACCAAGGGAGGGATCATGATATATTAAAAATCACTTGGGAAGGGTTATTCTACCTTTAATGGATAATAATCCGGAGTTAGGGCCACCAAGGAGAAAAAACAAGGGATTTGGAGGCAAATCAAGTGAGATCATATTTTTTAGATCTAGCTTTAACTTTGTGCACGGTTAGTTCACACGGTTAAAAAAACCATGTGTTAACCACCTATTATATATATGGTTATGGAAACCCTCACACGGCCACCTTGCATGGTCTCCCTTACCCTGTTAACATTGTAAAGATGCTACTACCCCAAAACTTCTATTGTCTATGTTTTCTTCTAGTATTTTGGCACAGTTTAGACAAACTATGTGCAACCCGTGTACTTCCCCTTTCCCATTAACTTATATAAGTTCACCCAAATATCATATCTATCACCCTTACACTTTATAAAAATTAAAATCTTGAAGTCATGTTACATACCAGAAACTGGGGTACTAAAATATTGTTGATGAAATTTTTGTTAGGTTAAATAAAGATATATTTCTTTTTTGGGTCCTAGACTCGTATAGGAGATGATAGATTTGGTTCAACAAATATTTAAGTTATTATTTATGTCATATAATTTAAAAATGTTTTTTGTTAAATTTTTTTATGACCATTTGTGTTTTTGGTTGGGGATTGAGCCCTCTTATGAAGTTCTCTACAACTAGGGAACAGACGACTCAAGTAAAGGAATTTTGAACCTCAGTGCATGGGTATATTAGAGATTATCAAAGGAGTTAGAGATATACTATATCCCTTGGAGTTACCATATATGTATAATCTAGTTCTCTATGAATTTTATGTTTCTGGGAAATAGGATTACCAACCAAATCAATATTATTTTCTTTCTTATGATACAATTGATTTTAAGGAAGTCGTTTCATTTCTATAAATGGAAATTAAGATTTTTGACAAGAAGTAGAAGATCTTGAGAGGGCATATTATTCCACTAATGAGAGCTTTATGGTAGTATAGTCCGATTTTAGAAGATACTTTGGAAATAAATGACCAAATAAAATAGAAATGGCTAGATTACTTTATTGAGAATATAGACCAATGACCTTTCAATGGAAGAAATGGTAATGGTGGGGAGAATTATATTTTCTAGTTTTGGAAGTCATGTTCTATTTAGAGAAATGCGAGTTCTAAGATAGAATTTTAAAAAAATTGGCTATGTAAATAAGAATGATTGGTTAGGTGAATGGTTATTCAAACTATGTGAAACAATTTTGTGGGGGGTTCTATGTAGAACTGAATGGTTATACACATAGATAGACTAACTTTTTGGGCTAATCATGTGTCGTATTTTTTATACCTAGAAAGGTGATCAAGTTTAGATGCATTTTTAGTATAATTATGATAGATAACCATTTGTATTAGAGATTATTACATGGATTTATATTTTAAATTACATTTTGGATCCCCCTACGTTTCATTGTCACTCTAACTTGATTATGGATAGATATAATGTTCCATTGATGTAATTTTGATTATTGTCCACTAGAAAATTTTTAATTCTCTCTATGATTGATCATATCAGCAGTAGATTTAAGGTTTTGTCTTGGTAACCTTACATGTTCTTTGAGATATCCTTTATTATATAATTTACTTCCTCTTAATTGGATCAATTCATCTCTTGAGTAATATTTGAGGGGTTTTATTTGGGGTATTTGAATCATTAATAGAAGAATCGTGATCCTAGGTTTTTATTACATGAGTTCGAAGGATCATATTTTCCAAGATTACATCATATCTAAGGTTTTGAAATCAACATATTGCGTTTTCTAAGGTAGATGGATCTTATTCGCTCTTTTTGAAATTATTAATCTTTTTTTATGATTATTGTGCTTTTAGGTTTTTTCCCTATACGTGTAATTATCAAGTAATTATTAAATTAATTTGATAATTAAAATTTTTAGGCTTTAAAAAACTAAGGTTTTGTGGCTTGGGTACTAAATAATTTTATTTTGGTTAAAATTTTGATTTGGGGAAAATGGATTTTTTTTAGGTATATAAAATTGGTAAAATTTAAGATTCGGTTTTGATGGATTAATTTGGTAAACTACTTTTAGGAAGGAAAGTGACTTGGTAAACTAAATATGTTGGGTATGTGCATCACATGGTAAGTGTCTGGTATATATAGGAGGGCCAAATATTTTATATGGATGTGAAGCTCAATAATATGTTGGATATGAATGGGACAGGTTGTGATATTCAACCAATACTCAGATATGTGATGATCACTAGATGGTGCATGCTATAGTCATAGGATGAAATTTATGTTATAAAAATATTTATTTCTCAGGTCACCTTCTCTTATATCGGTTAGTAATTTACTGTATATTGGGTTGGAATCTATAAGTGTTACTAACTTTTGGAAAAATAATATGTAATTACATTTTCATCTTTAGATTTGATTTTTTCTACATTTGTGAAAAAAATATTTTTGAAAAGGTTCAAGGATTTTTTTCAATAGAATTGGTTTCATGGTTGGGAATTGTTATGCATTAAATTGTATTAGAGTCTTTGGGAATCTTGTTGTGCACCAAACAAGTTTGGGTCAACCTGACTATCGACAATGATTGAAGTTCATTACTGTTCACCAAAAGATGATGAAAAGAACTAAAGTATCCACACATAACCACTGGGAATAATTTCTCCAATGGATAATAAATAAAAATGTTGAAAAAAATAGTGAATCTGCCATGGATAATTCATACATTAGACTACCATGCTTGTGAAACAAATAGATATGGAAAATAAAACAATAAAAACATGGAATAAAAAACTAAACAATCACAGAAGACATAATCAGAAGGAGTGACTATTCAAATGAAAGAAAATAATAATAATAAACCAAAATTATTTTACCAAATTGTAGTAGAATAAAATATATATTATAATCAAAATTCAAAAAACATGGTCGAACAGGTAATGAAAAAACATCTGTGAAAATAAAACACATAATTGAATACACTAATCAAACACCTGTATCTGATCCATGGCTAGTCACCACATCAAAACAGCTATCAATATACCAGAAAATGAAAATCACAACTTATATCACAAACTAGGAACATAAAAGAAAACAAAATGGGAAGCATACACATATACATCGGTGTGTATGAATTGTGGGAGATAAACCATCCCAAGATAATTTCACAAATGAGTATATAAAATTCATTTTATAAAAAAAATAATAAATTTTAGTTTGAAAAACGTCAAAAAAAATAATTTTTCCCAAATGTATGAATATTAAAAAAAAATATTTAATTCAACCCTTTTTAATTGATAATGATAAAACTATTTTGGTAAACAAATAAGTATCTATTTTAAAAACAATGATTCAAAAATAAAAAATGAAATAATTATTTTATTTAAATATATTATTCAAAACACATTTCTATAAAAAGGGGTGGAATACACCATTTTAAATGGGAAAAACTTCAAAGCATTAATGGGTTGAACTTCCAAACATATAAAAATAAACCCATTCATTTGACCTTCTTTCAAATATTTTCAAAAAATCCATTTTCAAGATAAATTGAAATTTAAATTCAAATAAAATAATGGAATATAAATCAATAATGAAACATAATATCAATAAGTCATAGTATATTTAAGTACAAAAATTAGTGGTTCCAAAAATATAATAAGAATGTGGGGGAAAATAGATGAAGTGTGCAGTGTAAATACCAAAGATAATATCATCAAATCAAATGAATTAGTGACTTAGGAAACTCTATAGGCCCTAACATGATATTATATAATAATATACATGGGGAATAATTTTTTGGACTTGTGTTTTATTCCTAGAAACATGGAACTTGAACCACTCTTGCCAAGCGCCTTCCCTTGTTAAGGGCACAATTTATTTTAGGTAACCAGTTAGAGAACAATCTAAAATAGTATTGAATTTCTAAATAATTTACACTTGAATCACTATCATCAGGGTCCTTCCCTAGTATTTAGTTCAATATAAACAAAGGAACTATTAATTATACAATCTATACTACTATGGAACAAAATAGACTTATCAATTAGTTTCCCTAGGTTCCCCTAACATATTCCAAGAAAAGGTGAGGAATTAATATAGATTGTTATGCACATAAATTAATAATAAAACATTAATAATAAAACTCATCTCATACAAAACACCATATAAATAAAAAACTCATCTTCCACATCACACAAGTATCAAGTAATAATAATAATGTCCATCCCATAAATGGACCAAATTGTAAGAAATACATAATTACAAGGGGCTCAGAATAGTGTGGTAATTTCATTAGTGAAACCCATTTATGGAGTTTCAAATAGGCATTTTAAACCTAACTAGAACAAGAGGTTGTATTACTAATATCTGAAGACCAAACCATTTAAAATGACTTGGTCATCAAAACATTCCACTAAAACTCATTAAAACACAATAATGGTCAATAAAACCCAAAATGATTTAATAAGGTCCAAACACAACCCCTTTTTAAAAAATATCCACCTTACAATATTAAAATTGTTTTTAAACACTTTTTTCACAAATATTTAATATTTCAAACTCATTGGAAAATCCCTTTGAACATTTAAATAGACAATTAACAAGAATAATGAACCCACTATTAGAAACAAAGAACCAAAAATTCAGAGAAAAAAATGTATGCAAATTGTTAAATTGATTAAAACCATTTCATAACCTTATCACGGGCCCCAAATATTGTCATATTATATAGAAAATTAATTTAACAAACTCAATCCTTATATTACCAACATTACAAATGACCTTTAATAGAAACACCTACCTCATGTAGTTCCTTTTATTATTAGTGGTATTAATACACCACATAAGGATAAAGAGACCGAAAAAATCCATGGGAATCCCTAAAATAAAAAATACATAAAAATAATTTGGTGTTGTAATATAGTTCATTAGGACCACTATATGGTTATAAGAGAAGACTGTAATGAGAATCTAATGAGGTAAGAAGAGAAAGAGGGCCAAACCAAGAAATCCCCACTTGAAATAAATGTATAGGAGCATAAAATAAAAGAGAGGAGGAAGGGAGATCACTTAGAGGTATCCATATAGAAATAAATGTGAATGGGAAGATAAAATATACCCTAATAGGATATAATTTAATAGTGTAAAAATATTTATTTCACCATTTTTAAAATATAATTGGCATAGGAATTACATAGTGTGGCCTAACCCAGTACAGTGTGGTGCACCTTGATTAGGAAAACCTAAAACACCACATGATTATTAACCATGGAGATGCCCTGATACACCATTTTGATTTATAAAATGTATCCTCCTAAACACCATTCCATGCACTATAGTGAGATATTCACATTTGTCCTCTCAAAACGACCTCCAAAAACTGATCATGGATTATTGAGTGTTGTTTCAATCCACAGACTCCCAAGCATCCACCAAAAAAACCATAGTACCAAAAATAGGTGTTTTTACCTTCCACATTTCCCACAGATAAACCTCAAAATGGAAACACCATAAAAATTCCATGTTTCATAAATACTATCCCTATTTTAAAAAATCTAATCTCACGTGATTATTTTAGTTCTTAAATCCACAGTTTAATGAGGTCACCCACACTCCATACACTACTATCAAGATTCAAAACACTCAAAAAATAGTAAAACCGATTAAAAATATAAAATTACCAATAATAATTTAATATATATAAGAATTGTGACCTGGGGGTGTCACAATTCAACCCACTATTCCACTTCCATCACTTAGAAAGTCTTTAAAAATATATAATAAATAAAAGGTAAAAACTCAATATCCTAACATAATATGTGGGAGGGGTGAGAAAAACTAGAGAATAATCCTATTAAAAAAACATCACTCATTATTAAATACCTTAAAACAAATGAAACAATTCTCTAAAAATCATTGATAAATATTAAACATAACCCATTATATTATTATCTAACACAAGTCTCTATAAAAATGATGTACAAGAATTAGTCTCCCCACAATTTATAATTCACATAAAACATTGAGATAACATTTAAGTACACCCAAGGGAGAGGATATCATACAAAAAACCATTATTCCATAAATATTCTTGGAATTGAAACTTTCCTACCAACCACAAATAGTCATCCCCTACAACAATCTCAAAATCTACAAAAAAATAAATACAATTTAATAGAATACCAAATGGAGACCATAATACTCTATCAACAAAAAAACCACCCAAGGAATCAATTTAGATTTGAAAAGGGAGTATTAGTCAATGAACATCAAATAACCATAATAGAAGTTCAAAAATTGAATTGTATCCCACTATAACAAACACAATATACTAATAAAAAATGTTTCTTAATAAGGAATAACATAGGACAAATATGAGTACACAAGATAAAATGAAAGGTAACATGGGACCTCACTCTATGAATACTGAATAATGATGAAACTAAAAAATAATCGAGTTCATTAGAACTATTGTTCTAACTAGAAACAATTCACTCATTCTACTTAATCAAGTATGAACCCTGGTCTTTCCATGATTAACCCATAAAAACAAAATCTCAACGCAATGTTATTATAGTCATTTCATAGGAAAAAACTTCTGTCTTCTTTAGGATTATTAAAATTCATATATTTAAATTTTTATAAACTACTTATCACATCTTGATTGTTATTCCCTGAGATATAATACTTAATAACTTTATAAGAGTAAATATCGCAGTAAAAGGTCATATCTGTTCTCCACTATGATGAGAACCCACTAGGTCCATGAATGAATTCTTAAATATAGGTTCTATATCCATATTAAATCACTTTAGGGACACAAACATTATAGGATATCAAGGGTTAAGACTTATAGTATATTGATTCACTTTCTCATGGTGCATTCCCTTGGTTATTTCCAGTGTAAGAGATTATAAGAATGAGATAATCTAGTAAGAAATCCATATTTATATGTGTAATTGGATATTCCTATTTATTGACATGTATTTTTTTCCTTGTAATTTAATATTATTATGGTATTTTTCTTATATGGGTGACGTTGTGATGAAATTTTTTTTCCATAGAGTAGAATGTGTTGGATCCCATGACTAAATCCTTATCTTAGTAGAAGAATCAATATCATGTGAGAGCTATCGGACTGAGGGTTGTTAGTAGTTTTCTCTAGAGGAAATATCAGTCAGTTGTATTTGGATCCCTAAAAAACTTATATATAAATTATAATTACCTATTATTATTATTTTCTATATTATTAAACATATTATCAAATCATGATTGTTCTTAAACATGACATAGCATGTGGTAAATTCCTTAGAGTAACTGATACACTAAAAGGTCACAGTTGTTCCCCACTATGATGAGAAAATAGAAGTTCTATTATATTATTCTTAAATATATGTTTTATAGTCACATGATATCATTTTATGTGATTAAAATGATATAGTGTATAAGAATTTGAGACTTGTTACAATTTTTTTTACTTTATCATGGTGGACTTCCTTGGTAATTTCTAGTGGAGTATATTTTGATAAAACAACCCACATGTATGAATACTCATTTATATGTATTATTAGATACTCCAATCTATGAATGTGACTATTAATCCTTGGGATTAAACATTATTTTTGATGTATAACATTAGTTGTGTGCTTTAATGTATTCATAAAAATATTGATGACATATTCTTGATCTGAATTAGGATATGTTGGTTATTCCAAAAGTGATTTTGTGTTAATAAAGAATAGGATAACATATTTTTCCTTTCTTCTCTTGAGTGAATATTGATATCTCAGACCCTTTTATGGGAATATAATAGTCTAAATAAATCCATGGCCATAGTGTTATATGGGAAGGTTCATAAATGAGAAGTAAAATAAAGATACATCGAGCATATAGGTTGATGAAACCCATAAGAAACCTACAAAATTAGATATATTAAGATAATGGGATTGCAATACACAGTGAGTGTTTGTTTGAGGTTTTATATCATTACAACATTAACATTTTTCTCTATAGTATCTTTAGCATGTTGTAAGATATAAACCATTTAATTTAGGCTCTTTTACTAAATATCGTTATTAAAGGGCCCTAAAGGGTCATAAACAAAGTGTATCTAAAATCCTAGTTAAAATATATTTTTAATTTAACAAGTTAGTATAAATATTATCCCCATTTTTTTAATAATTATCTAGGGTTTTTCAATCACTTGTAATTAATCGTGAGTTATTTTAAAGAATAAATATGTAAATTAAATAATAATAAATGTTTATTCATTATATTTGTTAAGGTTATATTTTTCATAATATTATATTTATCGATGAATCATATAGTAGTATTTATTTATTAAATAAATAGTCATTATTCAAGGTTTTATAAATATTGAGGAAGATTTGTGAACCATGTTTAATTGTGAGGATGTAAATGATATATTAAATATTTTTTAAAGAAAATTTAATTTATTTATTTACAAAATGAAATTTATTTATCCCTAAGAATTGTGCATGTTAAGCAAATAGTATTATTATTTATATAATTATTAGAAATGGGCCTCTTTAAGGAATAGGGGATTCACTAAGGGACTATGTGAAATTTCCAAATATGGCATGGGTTCATAAATACCCGGATATATCAATTTCCATGTTGATCTGGTTGTTGTCCATAACAAACCTAGAAATAATTCTCTCAATACCCAAAACAGAAACCTCTCAAGAACACATTCAAGAATAAGAGCATCAACCCTCCTCCACCCTCTATAGACTTTGAGTGATCCTTAAGAATCATTAATCCATGAAGTGATTATTTCTATGATAAATAATGAATGTTTGATGTGATCACAATCAATTGTGCAAGATTATAACGATTATATAGGGAAATTCCAACATTTTGGCGCATGGATCATCTCTAGAGGGATTCATTCCTTAGATATTATGCATAAATTTAAATTCAATGAGAGAATTCAAACAAATACTCACTCAAGAAATAATTAAGAGGTAATTTAATTGTAAATATATATATATTATAAATTATATGTGATGTTCTTGGATTCTATTTTTGGCATTAATAATTCAATAAATAAGTTTTTTAATTTTTTTTCTTGATGTAATTCATTATATACATCTCATATTATCCATATATTATGAAAAAAAAAAGTTGTCTATGCCTAATTGGTTCTTCTATTCCTAGAACCATCCACTTCTCTATGGAAATGGTTATTTGGTAAAGGGTTCTTAGTTTGGGATAATAGTTTTGGAAAGTGGAGATGCTCCACATACACGTATAGATGGATTGTTTTGGGTTTCTTTCCATTATTTATTTTTTGGTATCATAGGTCTTTTATCGACCTTTTTATCTTTATATTTTACACTATATGTCTTGATCCATTTCATTTATCTAATATATTTTAATTGGAAGTGACTTTGGTTGTATTTTATTTATTATGTGTGATATTTATATTTATTATTATCTGATTTGTCTCTATTTTAATTAGGATATATTTATTTAATTAACTTGGATATCTGAGGATTGGAATGTTCATGTTATATTGATAGTATTTATTTCTTGTTTTTTTAATATTTCATTGAAACCATAGATGTATTCGTTTTCAATAAAATACATGATATTTAGTATTTATTTGAGTATTAATTTAATTTGATGAGAGATATTGTTTTTTAATAAATTTTATTTTAAGATTATAAATAATAAGGACATGGTGGGTTCCTAGATGATTTTAATGGTCTAGAAAACTATGTGTGTACCATAAAACCAGATCTAGGAGACTTTTATTGGGACTTCCCATGGTTAGGGTGTCAATTTCTCACCCATGAACTGTGTGTAGTCATGAATCTTCTAAATTTTTCTATTTTGTATTTCATGAGATTTATGAGTAATGTTTT
Organism: Viscum album; assembly: GCA_963277665.1. Taxonomy (NCBI): domain Eukaryota; kingdom Viridiplantae; phylum Streptophyta; class Magnoliopsida; order Santalales; family Viscaceae; genus Viscum; species Viscum album. Next base: position 1,494,146,730 of record OY728135.1, on the reverse strand, counting down.
CTTAATTATCATGGATTTAAAATTATTAAGGGAATTTTATATAAGCTATTGATGTTTTTTGTATTGGACTAAACCGGAATCTGAATTGAAAACTATAGATATTTCATTAGAAAGGGGTGAACATTATTTAGTGGTGAAATATTTTATCTAAATTATTTGGATTCATAACTAAGGATTTTAATATATAAAAATTTATAAAAGGGGTGTTGTAAAACATTTTTAACATTTAAAACATTATGAAGGGTTTCAGTATCCAAATTTTTTCAAAGGAATATTACAAAGAATTTAAACATTATGAATGGTTTTATTATAAGTATACTTATGTGTTAAATAAGGAAAACTAGTAATAAAATTTCTTTAAGGGGGAGTTAGTATCTTAAATTTGAAGGATGGTTTTATTTTGGGTAATCTGGTATAAGATTTTAGTTTGTTATTGATTTTATATGGTTTTCATATTTGAATGATACTTTAAAATGTATGTTTTTTTAATTATTAACTTGTATTTGGATTTATAAAATTTGTTTCTAAGTTATATTTTCAATGTGTTTTGATCTTCTTGTTTTTAGATTACACCCCCACTAATCATTAATGCATTATAATAGGGAGTTGTTCGTGGTTCACTATATATAGATGCTCTGATCGATCAGGTTCAACCAGAATCAATTACTCTATATACTTAAGTATCATAGCCTAGTGCTATTCCTAATCTTCCATAGTATAATAATTTCATTTGGGAGTTCCATAATATGAACCTTCCTCATTTCCTCAGATAATCAGACTCTAAGGTACTAGAGGAGTGTTTGTTTAATATCAAGTATTCTCCTTCAGCATAACCTTTCGGTTTCTCTTATGTTCAGGTTCTCTACCTTAGTTCTATATTTTTCAAGTTGGAAGTGGTGTCAGTCTATTATTTGAAGAAAATTATAGAATCAAAACTCTTTGAAAAGTTTAAAATCGTTGTCCATTCATGATTACTTCCCTGAAGCCATGAAAAATCAAGAGGTAATGGAGTTTTTTATCATAAAAAATATAAATCCTTAGTATTGGAGTATACATTTCCTTTTTTTAACTCACGTCATATGTTCAAGATTTATCTACAAAAAAATTCCACAAACTATGAAATTAAAAAGGTGACTTGGATCAGATCTTCTGCTTTCTGTGTCTTATTTTTATCTTAATACTTATAAATACAAATTGAAGTGGTATGTGAGGATTTATACAAATTATTCTAGAATTATAGAAGCAATCAGTGTTTCACTTATCCCTGGGAGTATTAGTTGGGGTTCTAGTAAAGGTAATGGGTAGTGATCCAAGTCTAAATAGACTTCTAGAAGTATGAAGCATTCATTCAATTTATTCATTCCACACTCACTTTGACTAAATTAAAAAAATTTCTATCATTTTGAGAATACTAGGTATAAGAATTAATTTTTATAAAGAATATCCCAATATTTTTCATACCTATAGTTATCTATATTATATTTAAAGATTATGTAGATGAGTTACTAGTAATAGATTTGTAGCTAGATCAATCAATTCAAAAGATACTCTTATTCAACGTATTTAACTAGATGAGGATGTCAACATAACATCAGTTCATAGTGATCATAACTACTTCTTCTTTTCCTTGTAATATTATATGCTGGGTAATTTTATATGAGGATGATTATTTTAGTTATGGGGGTATTTTATTATAGTGTAAATTCATCATGATTAATTTTGAAATATGCTGGCAGTGCGTGATTTTTTAATATTCTTAGTCTCATTAATTTTTTGGGTTTTGCTATGATTTCATGGATTATTATGAGATTTTTTTGTCACGGTTTGGAAAGTATTCTTAATATGGAGGGGAGGACACTATGGAGGGTTATCTCTATGAGCCTAGTATATATGCCTCGTTTTATTTCTTTTGGACTCATGGTATTTAGTTGTTGGGTTAGACCCTTGTACCACCTAACCTTAACCTACTATTATCCATTTAACTAGTATTGAATTGTCGATTTTTAAATATAATTTCATGTATATTTTGATCATTTCATAATAGGTCCCTTTGATTTTTTAATACCTGAGATTGGTAGGTTCTTATTTTTGACATCTCATTAGATGGGAATAGACTTTTAATTTTATAATTCTTTTCATTATGAGTCATTAAAACATAGATATGTTGGTTTTTGAATTTTATTTATGAGTTTATATCATGGATTTATGCATGTATCATGTGATTAATTTTCTCTTAGTGTAATTTTATTCTAAACCTTTGTGGATGGTCTGTTTACTTCTATTGTTTTTCATCCATTGAGTTATTAATTCTCTATATGAGATTATGCTTAAGTACTTCTATTGTTCGACCCATTCCTGGAACTTTCAAGGGGAATAAATTAATATATTGGGGAGAATAGTTGTTTCCAAAACATGATTATTTATTTTATATCATTTATTTTTTAGTCAATTTTATTTCTCTCTCCTTCTGGGTCATTTTTCCTTGATGTACAGGATTTTGGGTTTGTAGTAAATGTTGCAATGTTATCACACTATTAGGAAAATCACAAAAAAACTATGGAAAAATATAATGATTTGATAGTTTTAAATCACAAATTTTATGCACATTTATTTTTATATTATTGCCTAAATATGTGTAGTGTTATAAGTTAATAGTAATAGTTTCATGGTTGGAACATCATTTATCCAACCATGTAGTGAAACCACATGTATTGTCCATATAAAAAAAAGATGATTTTACCACTTTTCCCATATTGATTTTCACCACAAATTGAAACCTATCCTCTATTAATTATTATTTCCCTAAAATGGTATTATAAAACTGATTTTTTCTCTATATTGATTATTATATATTTATTTATTTATTTTTGATTTCCATATGATCTTTTAGGTCCCTTTTGTCTTGGTTGGGAATTAATATCATTATCATTTGTGAAAATAGTGATATTAGTGATGAGTGGTTCATTGTATAGTTCGTTACACATAAAACCGTAATTTATTTTTATTTTTTGTTACTGGATGTTTTTAGGAACCCTATCTAGTGTATTTAATAATTTTAAGTAATGATATATAGTTTCATTATGCTTCTCAATGAATGAAAAAGGGTTTGTTCTTTGAAACATGGAAGATAATAATGTTTCAATTGAAAAGAACACCAGGTATTAGATGAAATTATTATTTTGATTTTGAAATTATATTTGAAGAGGTGTTTTGGTTTTGTAACTATTTTCCTTAATGTTTAATCTTATTGGTTGATGCGTTTTTCTTTCAAAAACTTTTTTTAACGATAGGTCATTAAAAATGGATTTTTTTCTTGAGAGGGTGTTAGAGGTGAGGGTGTAGTTTTCTATGATTTTTACTATATATTTTTATGTTTTTATCTCTTGAACTCACCTCCATTTACATTTCATGGGAAGTAATAAGTATCTTGGTGGGAATTATATAGATTCTTCCTACTCTAGTATAGTATCAAGCTCTGACAGTTTGACCTATGATAATCTTCTCACTACTTATGGGATTATTCCCCTCAGTTATGCAAATGAGGTCAATAATGGGTGTTTGTGTAGGATGTTGGATATCCATCACTAGTATTCCTTTATATTATTTATGTTATCCTTGTAAAAAAAATCACATAAGCTCCTAGGATCCCATGATAACCATGTTTTCATGTATTATTTTTTTTCTTTATCTCAAGTTACTATTTATTTCAAATTATCTTTAATGGTATACTTTATTTTCAAGAAGTCCTGCCAAACATTTTCCTAAAATGGATGTCCCTATTTTAAAATATAAATATTCTTCTAAAATGATTGAACACGATACATATTTTGAATATAAAACCAAAGAATAAATTCTCTATATTTATTCTAAACTAGCATGAAGTGGATTTAATTTTAGAAGGTGTGCTTGGTTTCTACCTCTTGGGCATAGTTTTATCAACCTTATCATTAAAGGTATAGCTATTTTTAAAAATACAGGGTGGTTAGGTATCATGTTCATGGTTTCAGTTCATTGTGGTGGAAAGTGGATATGAATTTATTGAACGTAAAGATATATGTTATTGGTTTTTTATTTTATTTATTTTTATATCATAGTTGTTGTATCATAATTTTCATACTTCAATTTTCTAATATGTAGATTGTTCTTTTAATTTATACTATTTATTTTAGTTGGGTGTCTATTTGGTTATAGTTTATTTATTTTGTGAGATTTTTATATTTCATATGAATTTTTTGGTCTCTATTTTAATTTATAATTGATTAATTCATTGTCATGGAACTCTGAGGGAAAGAGTGGTCATATCAGATTCCTTGGAGGGAGTTCTTGTTTATTTTTTATTATTCAAGAACATTATTCCCAACATTTATCATGAGATTCCTTAACACTTAAAATCAACCTGGGTGATCGAGAAAGGCACCTTAGGTTTGTAATCAGACACCTCAGGTCCCCTGTCTAGTGGTGTCCTAAGTTGGTTTGTGAAATCACATGTAAACCACATGGGGAATAGAAAAACAATTTGGCATGAACATAACCAAGGATGAAAAAAATGTTATAATAAGGGAAACCAAAGAAGTTCCTCTTAGAAAACACTAACCCAAAATAACCTCACAATCTTGAATTAACTCTAAACTCATTGATTCAAAATTACAAGATAAATAATCATTCTAATCTAGGATATTTCTATGACTCACCTTTTGAAAATTCATCTTACAAAATCTATAATGATGGTCCAAATGTGCACATATACATCAAAATGATCAGAGTATTAAATAAGACACCTTCCAAAGGAGCAATTATTTAAAGATTTATCAGTAACTAAGTTAGGAAGGAAGGACATTATCTCCGAGAAATAAGCATGTATGACTTACAACCCTGGATTTTAAGAGTTAAAATATAATTGTATTTTCACTCAATCCTCTATAAACACTCAATAATACCAAGAATAAAATTATCACCATAGAAAATAAGAAAGATATTATTAAATAATTTCATATCCATAGAATATTCTGACTCTACCACCCTATCCTGAGTTTTGGTAAGGCCAGCAGCAAAACGAGTCACACCAGAACAATAAGGGGAATCATTGTAATGTTAGTCTATAGAAACAAAATTTATTTTCTTTATCAAGGAAATTTTTGATTCCCACTCCAAACAACAAGATAAATGGACACAACCAATTAATTCATCCAAAATTAGACCAAAAAATTAAAACATAACCATGTTATTAACCCAACAAAACAAATTCACCAAGAAAAACACATTTCCAAAATTCCATTTAATTAAAATCACTAAAATTTGATAAGGATGTCAAAAACTAATTTTAATAAAGTGTAAACATTATGAAAATATATCAATTACAGTATAAAACTATAAAAATGTATTCCACAATATAAAATTCAAACATCCCTACCATATTATTTTCAAAACATGGAAACTGTTTTTGAAGACCATAAAATACTTTAAAATAAAAAACCCAATCGATATTAATAAATTTCATCTTTATTTAAAAAATATTTTGAAATTTAATCAAAATCCAATACGTAAATTAAATTGATTTATTTTTAAAAAACTATAATGAAATCAACCAATTTTGAAGCATTGCATGAAATGAAAAAATAATATATTAAAATAGAGCATAATACCCAATTTCAAAACCAAATAATTTCATTAAATTATATTTTAACAAAAAACAATTAAAACATGGTGAATAACCCAAAACAAAACATGTAAAACCATACTAATACACCCCAATATCATCAAAATTTTATCAAAAACCACATTAATCTATTTTTGACAAGTGAAATTCACTTTAAAAGCCGTCAAAAAACAGAAGAGTTTTAAACAATAATTTATAAAGGAATGTAGATTTGTGCATGATTTAGAGGTACTGTTTGTCCAACTATGTGTCGATCATGTTAAAGCCTTTGAAAAATCTCTAGGACCATGGGCAAGGATTCCAAATAATTTTCAAGATTTTGTGTGTTAATAATGAAACTTTATCTCCATTTTCTCTCTTCTAAAGCACAAATCAAAACCATAAAAGTATCTACTATAACTCAATGGTGATGTAAACATCTTAAAAATAAATAAAAATTGAATAGAAACTCAAAACCTAAGTCATGAAAACCCATTGATATTTAACTTTCATCATCAAAGGTGTTGATTAGGAACCTAATCGTGACCTAATTTCTAATTTTTGAGGATCCTAGCCTCTATAATACCATGTAAAACCTAGATAACAAGAGGGTTCTCTAATACCATTTGGTAATGAACTATCCTAAGTAGACCCAAAAAATACTTTGACCTAACTAAATATTATTACCAAATCAAAATCTTGACTATTATAATCTTATAACAATAATGAGGGTACTAAAACATAAATATTGTAATTGATTTCACCCTCAATAAATAAATAAAGATGATGTAGAAAATTATAAATAATCTTATATGGAATTTCTATGCATTGGGTTCCTACACATGTAAAATAAATAGATACAAATAATAAAACATGATAAATAAGGAAAAAACATCAACATGATATATAATCAATAAGTGATATTATTCACATTCCAAAATATAAAAAAAATAACTACAAACATTCTGTTACAAAATTAAAGTGGAATAAAATAAAGACCACAATAAGAATACATAATACCCTGGCTGGATAGGCAGAGACACAACATCCCATGAAATAAAACTAAAAACTAAAAACACTTCTCAAACATATTCTGGTGACCCATGTACACTCCCCAAATCCACAATTTTCATCAAATAACCCAAAATAAACAACCAAAAATATATTCAAAATTGTGAACCAAAATTAAAACATTATGGGTTACATGTACCAGTGTGTTATACATGATTAAATATGAACAATCCTAGTAGTATTTCCCTAAATACTCTGTGAAATCAATATAAAAATAAATTATATATAAGTTATTGTTTGAAAATAATTTAGAAAATATTTGTTTCTAAATATAAGGAATATTAATACAAATTGTACACATTCAACCCTTTTAGGTTTCCAAGGGTAAAATAATTTTACTAATAAAATAACTATAAATTTTGAAAACTATGATTTAAACCTAATCAATTAAATCAATATTTTCTTTAGAAAGTACATTTCAAATCCCCTTTCCATGTAAAGTGATGTAATAAAAAATTTTGAAAAAGAAAAATGTTAATATTTTTAATAGCATTGATTTCTAAAATTGTAAAAATAAACCCAACCATTTATTCTTTATTTAAATACTTTCCCAAAATCACTTTTATATGAAAGTTTAATGGTAAAATTAAATATAATTATGGAGTGAATATAAATTAATAAGGAATCCTAACATAAATGAATAATAATATGATTATGTAAAATATTTAGTGGTTCTATAAAACCAATAAGATTATAAGAGGATACAAACAATGTTTAAAATGGAAATACCCAAGTTAATATCATTACGTCTAATTAATCAGTGTCATGGTAAAATCCCTAGGTACAAACATGATATGATCAAATCATATAAAGTAACAATAAATTTTCCCACTAATATTGTTTTCCTAACTGTATGGATACCGAAATAATTCTTATCAGGGGCCATCCCTTGGAAAGAGCACATTATAAATAATAGCACTAGTCAGAGAATATTCTAAAAAATTACAACATTTATGAATTATATACACATGAATCTCAATCATTGGGGGTGTTCACTTCCCCAAATATCAATCTAAACAAGGTTACTAGAAATCATAAAAACTATACTATTACATAACAAAAAATATCATTAACTTATATTCCTTGTTTTACCATGAAATATGAAAATCATAGGTGATGAATAAATAAGAAATGATCAACAAAAATATCGATAATAAAATATTTGTATTGAAAGACTTATCACCTCCAACACCCTCTCAATAAATATCTTCTTTTTCACATCATAAAAATATGAAATAATAATAATGAACATCCCCTAAAGTGTTTGAAGCAAAAATAAATAATAATAACAAGGAGATCATAATAAGGTGATAAAATTATCAAAAAAAACATTTATTGATTTAATTGGGACACAAAAACAAAACATGGATTTAAAACATACATTTATAATATTTTCAGACTAAATAATTTAAACAACCATTGAAATACCCTTGTAAATCAATGCTTTCCACTAAAATTCCTTAAGACACCATAAGAGTTAATACAACCTAAACTAATTTTACAATGGCCAGACATACACATTATTTCAAAAAAAATAACCACATTACAACATTATTCATCGTTTTAAAACCCAAATGGTATACCATACCACATTAGTATTTTTATTTCATTTCAAAATCCAGTAAAATATTAAAAACTGTTTTTAGGCATAATGAAATCATTATTAGAAACCGAGAACAAAAAATTCATAGAAAAAAAATTGTACAAAGTGTTAAATTATTCTAAAACATTTCAAAATCCATCATGGATATCACATATAGACACAGTAAATATAAAAATGAATTTAAGAATCATAATAATTCCATGACATACTAATTAAAGGAACTTTAATACAAACAAAAACCTAAAACGATTATTTTCACTACCTGATGTCTTAATAATCCTCAATAAATCCAAAGAGACCCCAAAAAATATAAGTTAAACCTTAAATAAAGAAGAAATGCCACATAAAAATTATATATTTGTTGAAACCTAGGTCATTGAGACCATCGTAGTGATATAAGATAAGAGAGAAATAATAAAATAAGATGAGGAGTAGAGTAGGAGGCACTAACCTTGAAAAAAAAACATAAAATCAAATTTTAGGAACACAAAATATAAGAGAGGATGAAGATATATTACATATGGTTTTAAATCATGGGGGAATGGTTTATATCAACATTTAAACATAAATTGGGAATATACATAAGATATAATGGCCCTAACCTCCATGGAATGTCACACCTCATTCAAAAATCCTGATAACGCCACACCCCTGTCCACAATGGCGGATATCTAATCCACCTCATCATTTTGAACATAGACTCCTCAAACAAGTAATATAGTATTACATGGAATGATATTCCACGTTATCCTCTCAAAATGGACCCTAAAAGATAACCATGTTTAATTGGACACAATTTTAACCCTACAACTACTAAGCATCAACCATGCCCACCACAGTGAAGAATTTAAGTGTTTTAGCCTTCCCATTTCCCATACAGAAACCTCAAAATTAAAATACCCTTTAAATCACTAATTTTATAGGTGATCTCATTTTTTGGAAAACATGACCAACACTACACCAAAGATGCTTAAGGCCAAGGTGTGGTGAGGTCAAATACACACCAAAACATTAACTCATGATAAAAAACACATAGAAAACTAGAAAAAACAACCAAAAAATAATATAGACCATAATAATTTAATATATATATATATATATCGGGTGGTTTAAATGTAGAAATCTGAAGCTTAACGTACATGGACATTAAATTACTTTTTCTGAATTCTTAGTGCATAACAAAAAACACACACACAAGGACCGTAATAGTTTGGTGTCTTTGGAAACGTGGAATATAATATTCTAATCGTGGTGAACAATCTTCAACATCTCCCATAAAGATCTTCTTTTTTTATACCTAAAACCTTTATTTATATCCTGGGGAAAAGAAAACATAAAAGGGTGAGCTCAAATTCTCAGTAAGGGTAAACACAAGAAATATCAATCACATCATATTCACAAGAACATAACATTTTGGAAGTCTTAACCTGCAAAAGAGATCATAATATCATAACATGGGATAAATCATAGTAGTGAAATATAATCCCAATAATCATAAATTTGTGGCATACACACATAATCATAGAGAATAATTTCTTATTAGTCAAGACTCCTTTCCAAGACTATCTTAGTGGACAAAGTCCATTTCTGAACCGAGTTCACTCCTCATTTCAATCCTGTTTCACTGAACCGGTTTAACCTGCCGTTTCATCCATGTCTGTCTCATGAGATATAAACTCTTTACCCAATGCATTGTAGGAAGATATAGGTCCCACCCATCTCATAATTATACCATTATTATGTGTGCAACAAAATCATAAATCATACATCATTGCATAACCCATGTAATAAAAATGGGAATCTTAAACATCGTGACATCATAAAACAATTTATATAAGATAAAGGAATTCATAAATATAATTCCATCACAAAATAATAAAATAAATGTAATAATAGGGATAGAAACAGAACCCTTTATTATCTTATATGTAAAATAATTTTGATAAAACACTTGAACTCCATTCTTGAGGAAAATATCCTTTCTACTTCAAAAACAAATTCCTTTCTTAACATGTCATACAATTTTATACTAAAAGAAGTTGATTAAAAATAAACATGAAAAATTTTAAAGGAATATTCTTGGAAATAATGTTTTAAAAATCCATTCATGCCGTATAAGTTAAAAAAACAGTCTTCTCGTACTTTTGTCGGAAAAGTCAAAAAGTACCTCGTATGAAAAACGACAAAAGATTCCTTTCATATCTTTTACTAAAAACTCAACGAAGGGTAAAATTGGATTTAAAATATTGTAGAAGGATATAAATATTACATATTGATTAAACATGGATGTGGATGATAAAATACACCACAGTAAATACCAAAGTATAAACAATCTCGGATAAAAATGAGATTGTGATATTTCCCTTACCTTAGGTCCGATTTGCTTTGTAAGTGTCTGAACCTCATGTATAATGATTTAAATGATGTCATTCACTTATTCCAGAATCATACACACTGTTATGATATCATATATGGTTCACTTATGACTTAATATTGCCCGTTCTTTTGTAAATTCAATGTTAAAGAGCGTTTTGGGTAAAATCGTTTCATTTGTCGTCCGTGTTTTGAGTAGAAATTATTCATAATATTACATAGATAATGATTAATTAATTCTAGAATATAAAAAACGATTTATATATAATATATATTCAGAATATATAGATATATAATAGATTTGTAAATGTAATTAAATACACCGTTCATGGAGACAGTAGACCGTACGTATGCATGAACGCTGTTTTCGTTTCCTTATTGAGTTGAATGGAATTAAGTAGATGACATACATATATATAAACATAAATCTAGTATCATTATTATGTCATATATTTCATTATTACTTATTATATATACTTTATAATCATTCATGAATGGTTAACATGGAGAATGAATCTCATCGTGTCGTGGAGACGGTAGTCCGTACGTAAGCACGAGCGATGATATCGTTCTCATGATCGTGGAATTGTATTGGAGTGTATTTATACTATTTCATAATCAATATCACATTACAATAATCATATATAGTTATTATTTACACCATTATACCCATCCAAGTAGGGTGGTGGTGGAAAAAAGATTACACCACGGTGGAGACGGTATTCTGTACGTAAGCACGCGCGGTGATTTTGTTTTCCATAGGATGGATAGATGGTGAAATTGGGTTGTTTCATACTTATAATAACATATCAGTATATGAGTGATACTGATGTTATTACTTAATAATGAAACAACCTAAGAATAATAAGTGGAGGAAGAAATAATGTTAAAAGAATTGGTAACGGACATTACCTCTTCTTTGAAGCGCTTCTTTGAGTCCTCCTCTTAGGGTACTAAAATTGGTCTTTGAAGAAGACCAGGACCTCTAGGATGTTTTTAGGGAAGTGGAGACGAGAAGTTTTCAGGATTTGGCCGATCTTGAAGGCACAAAGTGGTGTGAGGAAGAGAGGGAGGAGGTGCCCTTTTATAAGGGAGGAGAGGGGCACCTTTGGAATAACTAACAATATTATTTTATTATAAAGCCATATTCGGTTTTAAATAGCTCCAAATTGATTTATTTAAAAGATAAGGTGGGTATGGGTAGAAATCCTTTCATCCAATATAATTTAGACAAGTTTAGGTTCTTATTTTAACCTTATCATTTATATTTAACCTTAAGTTAGATAATTTTACTTTTACCATGTCTTTTTGTGTTCTTACACTATAAGGTTAATAAACATATAATAACAAGCCAAACGAACCCCAAGTTGTTTATTATTAATATATATAACCTTATATATGTCATTTTTCCGAACCTTATATTTTTAGGAATAAAATAACAAATAATAATATAATATTTTTTTAAAAAACTATTTTATGTCAATTTTGACACTATTTAGTAATTGATTTTTGTAAAACTCATAACAGAATGATCAGTTTGAAAAAAGTTAATTAAATCACTACTAACATGTCATATTAACCTAGAAAATTAGTTTAATTCATAAAAAGTATTAAATTACATTTATTTGGGTATTTATAACATCAATTATGTCAATATTTTATTAATAAGATAATTACTGCATGATCTTTGTGTCATAAATAAAATAACTTTTTTAATGTCTAAAAATTACAAATAAAATATCATTATGTAGGAAATATTTTTAGCTTTCTAATTAATATTTATATTCGAATTTATCTTATTTATAACCCTATATTAAAAATGAGTTAGTTATTAAACTTTGATTTTAACTATTTTAACCCTTCTTTAAATAAATTAATAATAAATGTCCTAATCTAATCCAAGTGGGCCTAAATGGTCATATTTTATTTCTAAGGTTGTTTTTGGTCGAATTACACTTATCCAACAGAATTAGGACATGTGTTAGGGTAATAATAATAACATTTTTACCCTTAATTACCCTATTTACTTTTAACCGTGGTAAAAAAGTAAAAAGTTACTATTCACCAAAAATTATTTTCATCTCATTGAACCAAATTTTACTTACTGACATCTACCATGTCTCTCAGATTTTTGAAAATCCACTCACAGAAGTGGTAAAATTATGTTTTATGAAAAATTCATTTTTTTAACTACCACTTAGTGGTTTCATTATTCATCAACAAAATGAAAGTTTCCAGAAAAATACCAAAAATTAGGCCTAAGCTATATTTGATATTATGAACTCAAAAATGATGTCTATTTTACCAAATTCAAAACATATCAGTTGCATTACTTAATTTAAAAACTAATTCCCGTCATCAAAACAAATAGCGTGTTCTTAAGAGATAATAACTATCAAAAGATTGACACTTGTTTATGTCTGGTTTAAATGTAAAATTACATCCAATGACCAAAATTGTATTAAATTGTAAAAATATATTCTAAATATACTTTAAAACCACTCAAATTAATAATTTATCACAATTAATTATTTCTATTAAAAAGGTTGTTTTTAATTAAAATTTAGTAATTTTCACTATTCATCAAAAAAATGAAAGTTTTCGAAAAGTACCAACATTTCACCCTAAGCTAATTTAGATATTCCGAATCCAAAAATGAAGTCCATTTTGAAAGATAAAATTTACCAAATTTCTAAAAGTGGTTATTACTATTCATAACGGCCAGTTTTAATAATATTTTAATAGCTTATTGTTGTTTAGTGAAACTCGGTATTACGTACTACACGCGCTATCAAGGAAGGTCGTGATTGCGTGAAATGCAAGGCAAGTCAAGGATGCATGTTGTGCAAGCTCCTTTTAGTGTAGCGTACAACACAAGACATTAAAGAAATTAAAAAGAATATTTTTCATAAAATCTCGGGGTGTTACATTCTACCCCCCTTAAAATGAATTTCGCCCTCGAAATTCGTCGGGGTTATAAATGGTTTACTACTCGAAAGTTTCTTTAATAGAAACCCACATTGTAAAAAGGAATACCAAATCCAATATTAAAAAAAATTATGAAACGTAACTGTTACCCAAATAAACTAATCACTAGGTTTCCACATAGGTGAAAATATGGATATGGAAGAGAAATCTAACAATCATGTTCTGATGGAGAGTGGTAGAGAACATGGCTATGGAAAAGCCAGCAATCACAAAGACATAAATTTGTGATGATCTAAGGTACCATCAGATTCATCAGATATAAGAGCAATAGGACATCATTTTTGGTTTTCAAGATCATTTCCCTAAAGTTGGTGAAATTGGAATTAGAAGAAATACTTTCGTGATTTTGGTATAGTCTCACCGTTGGTCATTCTTTGGACAATTTCCACTTCATCTCTTAATGAAATGAAGTTGAATTTGTCATTCATGATGTGTTAGCAGATCATGTGATAGAATTATGGGTCATTCCATCTGTCTCAAACAAAAGGTTAGAAAATTTATCAAAACCTACATAAGTCCATCTATAGTGATATTAATCATATATGGTTCCTAAAATGGACTTATAATTCTTATATTATACAGATTAATATAATAAAAATAGTTTCTACTAAACATGGACTTCCTGTAGGCCAGTGGTAGGCGATAAAGGCCAGTCGCAGTTCGGTTGTGGGTTCGATTCCCATAGCCTTGTCCGACGTGATGGGTTTTCGCCAGTCCTGTAGGTTGTCCTTTTTCTAAAACTACATTACTATAAAATCCCATAAATAATATCGAAAAAAGTTTTGTCCTTAAAAAATACTAACTTATGTACAACATAATCCATTCCAATCTTTAGGCTTATCTAAAATACTTCTGTCCAAGATTGAAATGTCACATAACAATCACGTGAATTCCATCCTTTATCCCCCATATATCATAAGATATATTTTATTGGTCAAATTGCAAACATGTGAATACCTTAATCATGTATTATATTGAAGAATGAATACCCATTGAACCTTAGTGAAAACATGAATGAAGTTAAAAGTTAACACTTTCCACAAACTAAATTCCTCAAAAAAATTTATACCCAAACCATGATATCACTTAGTCCTTATATCAACCATGAGCTCATGAATACAATCAAACATATCATTATCTTCTTATCCCTTCATTATGTTCATATCATCTTCTTACCAAAAATATCTCAATCACTTTCCATGGTTACCGGTACCATTGAAAACCACAATAGACTAATACATAAATATTCCAATATTCTAGGATACTATATACAACATTATTCTGGAATCCCATTACATAAACACTTAATCATTCCACCACATTGTTGTCATATTCAACATCTCCAATAGTGATCGCATGTGACTTCCCTTTGTCCTTTTCCTTAAGTGGTTGCTCATGTCGATCATCACTAACCCTTGGATTAGGGCATTTATTAACATAATTCCCCATTTCCTTGCACTTGAAGCATTGATGTGTTTGTGGTGCGTTCTCTGTAGTACTTTCTTTATTCACATCATTAGAAACCCTTTTTCCATTACTTTGACAATCGGCTGCTCGATGACCTTCTTTTCCACACTTAAAACATTTTCTAGTCCCTTTAAGGAAATCTCTTCCATGCTTCTTTCCACACATTGAGCATAAGGAAACATTCATCTTCTTTTCACCATTATTCTGAGATTTTTCCTTGAACTCCATATTTTGTTTCTTGTCAAAACTATGAGATGGATAAGTAACACCAACTTCCATTTCTACATTGATAGCACAACGCACAATTTATTCATAGCAACTGAAGTCTCTTATAGCCAATGCCCTTCAAAGATTTGGTTTTAAGCCACTGAAGAATCGATCAACTTTAATTTCAGGTTGGATGATAAAGCCAGATGCATACCTTGAAAGCCTTGTAAAATTCGCTTCATATATACCAACATATTCATCATCCTTTTTCTTTAGTTCAAGAAACTCCTTCTCCATCTTTGTTCGAAGAATACAAGGGAAGTACTTATTGAAAAATAAGTTCTTGAACTCGTCCCATTCCATGGACTCAATTTCATCTCTTGGCCTCGTATTCTTGATAAGATTTCACCATTGATCAGCATCACCTTCCAAACGATATACTGCAAATATGAATTTATCATGTTCAGAACATTGAGGAACTGAAAATATTTTTTTAGTGGTACTGATCCATCGTTCAGCAACAAGTGGATCAGAAGACCCACTGAAAGATGGTGGGTGTTGCCTCATGAAGGACTCAATAGAATATCGTTCCCTTCTCTGCTCATTTGGAAGTCCAGAATGATTCATATCTCATGTAAGTATAGCAATAAGATTTTTCACTCCATCTCCCATATCATTTGTTTGTTCAGGAGGACAATAATTTCATTTTCCATTACATTGATCAACATGGTTCCTTCGGGTTCCATCCATCATCTAAAACCCAAAAAGAATAGAGTGAGAGGTAAAAATCATGCTAGGGGAAAACAACATAATAAAGGGGGAGTACCATCAATATCTAATATCTTGGGTTACCATAATTATAGTATTATAACCTATACTTAACCTTAGAGGCATCCCTAGACATACCTTAGAAATATCTCTAGGGATTTTACTAAAGTTCTCGCATCCTAGTTTCCAAAGGTTGACTGAACCTTTACTCTGATACCAACTGTAGCAATTCGAAGCTTAACGTACATGGACATTACATTACTTTTGTGGAATACTTAGTACATAACAAAAAACACACACATAAGGACCATAATCATTTAGTGTCTTTGTAAACTCGGAATATAATCATCTAATCGTAGTGAAAGATCTTCAACATCTCCCATAAAGATCTTATTTTTTTATACCTAAAACCTTTCTTTATATCCTGGGGAAAAGAAAACATAAAAGGGTGAGATCAAATGCTCAGTAGGGGTAAACAAAAGAAATATCAATCACATCATATTCATATGAACATAACATTTTGGAAGTATTAACCTGCAAAAGAGATCATAATATCATAACATGGGATAAATCATAGTATTGAATGTAATCCCAATAATCATAACTTTGCGGAATACACACATAATCATAGAGAATCATTTCTTATTAGTCAAGACTCATTTCCAAGACTATCTTAGTGGACAAAGTCCATTTCAGAATCGAGTTCACTCCTCGTTTCAGTCCTGTTTCACTGAACCGGTTTGTCCTGCCGTTCCAGCCATGTCTATAAGGCCTTGCCTTAAACCTTACTTAATCTTGAGTTATTACAATATTACACATTGAGGATCTTTTCGGGTTTAGAGTTTTAGAGAATTAGATCATAAAACTTGCATTACATTCCACATTTAAAAAAAGTGGTTACATAAAGATAGTATTCTTCTTTCCCATCAATGGAAACATATTTAAAATAAAACATGGATTCTTTATTGACCCTTCCTTAACACTATCATCATATCATGTACCTTTCCCTTGACCTGTGAAAAACATTTCAAAAAAACATGGGATGAGCATAAAAACCTCAGTAAGGGATATAAAAATACGGAATGGAAACATGGGTACATATATACATAAGAATGAAATCATACTTTACCCATTAAACATTAGCACTTTAACATACCTCATCAAATCATGAATAAATAATAGAAATCATAAGACATAAAGGTAACTTGAGGCATTCATAACATTCTTACGTAGGGAGTAACCCTCTTGGTTACGTTTGGAATACCCATCACAGTATATTCAATAAATCTCTTCGGAGAAACCTTAACGTTTCACTCCTTCGCTTTACCCAATGCATTGGAGAGATATATCGGGCTCACCTTCCCTTAGTCTATCACAGAACAACCCGTCTTCATAATAATTCCCAAGAACCTCACCATAATCGTATCACATAAAACATGCATAAAGAAAACATAACATTTCCACCTTTCAATCACAAGATATCAATACAACACATTGATATAAAAACATTATGAAATCAATTTTCAATACCAAAATAAAATAAAAGTAAAACATGGTATTTATTTTTCGTTTTTAAAAAAAGGTATGGCTTGTAGAGGAAGCTGAAACTCAAATCATGGTCACGGCGGCAGAGAAGTCGTTGTCGCCGCATACGTACGACAAAATCATTCCCTTTTTTGTTTAGTAAACGCTTCGTTTAAAAAAGATTCCTTTTTAATAAATGTAAAATTAAAAGGGGTTTATACATCGTATAAAAGATGGTTGTGTATAAAACAAAATATGCCTCAATGAATGGAGATTGAGACGAAGTCCCATACCTCGGGTCTGACTTGACTCGGTCATTCTTTAATCTTCTGAATAATTAACTTGAGTTAATTTCTACTTGTTTAAAAACCTTTTTCAAGTTCATTATTCCTTTTATATCACTTATTTCCATTTCATGAACACTGTGTAATTATTTAAGTTAATAACGGTCGTTTTAACGATCATTGGTACTTGAGTCAAAAATAAGTCCTTTATAATTACAAGTTGTTCATGTACCCATTATATCCAAAATAGTATTCATGATGTAGATATCATATATTTCATATATATCCAGTACATTCATGCATTTATAATATTACTTAATCATTTAGATGTAAGAAATGAAATGCACCGTTCATGGAGACGGTAAGCCGTACATACGCATGAACGCTACTTTCATTTATATTTCGTATTTTATAGAATGGAATCATAATGATATAAAGTTATATTATAATTCCAGTATAATATAATATATAATATCATATTTCCATCCTTTATACGTCCCACATATCGTATTTAACGAATCAAATCACTTTGAGGGGGCGGTAGTCCGCACTTACTTAAATGAAGATATCGCGTTTACCCATAATGGAAACCATAAAGGTATGCCCAAAATAAAAAATACAGAAGCATAAAGAAAACATAAACATATCATATATCATATATAAATATAGAGAGATATTAATGGCCACCTTTGAAGGTGTTAAAAGAATGTTGAACAATCATCATTTCGGGAGGCATAAATTCACCATCCACGGAAATAGTATGTCGTTTAAACATTAGATATAGGTGTGTGTAAGTGTATCTCGAATACTTTTTATAAAAAAATCCTAGTATATTTAAGAGACTGGAGTTTTTACAAAATAAATGAATAAAAAGAGTTTAGGGGGTTGGAGAAGCAAAATAAAACAAAAGGACTCAAGTGAATACATTACCTTAAAATCGGGTAACTCCCTTTGGTTTGAGCTCAACGGCTTCCTTGGGAAGACTTCTGCCAAAAGTGAGGCTTCAAGAAGTAAGAGAGGGATGTGGAGAGACAAAATGGGTCGGGGTTGGCTGAGCCAAAGGCTTTGGGAGTGTGGGTAAGGAGGTAGAGGTGGGGGCCTTTTATAAGAGGAGAGGAGGGGCACTCTTGGAATGTAAAGAAATGATACATTATTTTAAAATGAGTTTCGGATTCAAAAGGTCCCACATTGAGATAATTATAGGGTAAGGTGATAAGGGTTCTAAATCCACCCATAAAAAAGGTTTTGGACATGTGTAGTTCATAGATTTTACATTATCATTTCATTTTATTTAAATCCTTTATTAATGAGGTAATCGTTGCATCATCATGATGTCATAAATAATTTAATTTATTTAAAGTCTAAAAATTATTAAAAAAAATAAAATGATGTAGGAAATCTTTTTATCTTTCCAATTACTATTTATAATAAAAAATATGACTTGTATAACCCCATGTATAAATTGTTTTAGTAAAACATCTCTTGTTTGCGTCATTTTTACTTTAACATTAAATAAAAAGTTATTTATGTCATTTCCCAACCAAAGTGGCTCCATGGGGTCCGCAAGATGACCCATGGATTTTCTTGGTCGGCCATGACACATACAATGAGGGTAGGACATGTGTCAAGCTCATCTCATATTATTAAAACATTATTTTTACCTTAAATTACACTAATTACCACTAATCATGATTAAGAACATAAAAGTTACTATTCACCAAAAAATTATTTTAATCTAATTGAACCACATTTTACTTCTTAATGACAACCATGTATGTCAGATTTTTGAAAATCAAAGCACAGAAGTGGCAAAGTTTCATTTAAACGAAAAATCAGTTTCTTTAACTACCACTTAGTGCTTTCAATATTCATCAAAAATTGATGTTTTTCAGAAAGATACCAAAACTTCACCCTAAGCTATATTTGATATTACGAATTCAAAAATGATGTATATTTTACAAAATTCAAAACATGTAAGTTGAATTAATTAATTTAATAACTAATTTCCAATGTCATGACAAATAGCGTGTTTTTATGAAACAACAAGTATCAAAAGATTGACACTAGTTTAAGTCCAATTTCAAAGTGAAATTGATTCCAATGACCACCATTGGATAAAATGGTAAAAATATATTCTAATTTCACTTCAAAACCATTTCAAAAGATAATCTAATCATATAAATAAATTAGATTAAAAAGAGGTTTTGAATTAAAATACAACATTTTTCACTATTCATTAAAAATGAACTTCATCGGAAAAATACCAAAAATTCACACTATGTAAGTTTTGATGTCCCAATAATAAATAATAAGTTAATTTTGACAAACATAGCTTATAAAATTGTCAAAATATAGATTTAAAAAGGGTTTTCCATCAAAAGGTAGTAAAACAATCTTTTAAGAACATTAGTGTATTCCATGCATAAGATTGTATTTATTTTCATTTTAAGCCTCTAAAACACTATCTTAATCATTAGTAGACATAGATAAAAATATCTATTATTGATTAATTACATGGGATGATACATCCTTCCCCCCTTTAGAAAATTGCGTCCCCGCAATTTATTTACTTATCGAATATATGGGGGTACTTATCTCTCATTGCATTTTCAGATTCTCATGTTGCCTCTTCCATCATGTGGTTTTTCCACAAAACCTTTACCTGATTAATCACCTTATTTCATAACACTTGCTCCCTGTGGTCAAGAATCTGGACCGGTTGTTCCTCATAAGATAGGTTCTCTTCCAGCTAAACTACCTCTGGACTCAAAACATGAAATGGATCTGGCATGTACTTTCTCTACATCGAAACATGAAAAACATTGTGTACCTGAGACAAACTCGGAGGTAAAGCCACTCGGTAAGCAACGGATCCAACTCTCTCCAGAATTTCATATGGTCCAATGAACCTTGGACTCAGCTTTCCTTTCTTACCAAATTGCATCACACTTTTCCATGGTGATACTTTGAGAAAAACGTGATCACCTACCTCAAAAGAGAGATCCTTCATCCTGTTATCCGCATAACTCTTCTGCCTACTCTGAGCTGTTCTCATGTGTTTCTGTATCAGCTGAAATTTTTCTGCCATCTCTTCTACCAATTTGGGTCCCATCAACTTCCTTTCACCCACTTCATCCCAGAAAGCTGTAGTTTGACACCTCTTCCCATATAATTCCTGAAATGGTTCCATCTGTATACTAGAATGAAAACTGTTATTATATGAAAATTCAACCAAAGAAAGATGTTGGTCCCAACTTCCCTGATAATCCATCGAACAAGCTCGTAGCATATCCTCCAAGTTCTGAATTGTTCGTTTTGACTGCCCATCTGATTGAGGATGAAAAGCTATAATAAAATTTAATTCAGTACCCAATGACTTCTAAAGGCCTTTCCAAAAGTTAGAAGTGAACTTGGGATCACGGTCAGATACAATGGAGAGAGGAACTCCATGTAACCTGACTATCTCTTTAAGATACAAATGGTAAAGTTGATCTAGTGAAAAATTATCTCGTATAGCAAGGAAATGATCAGACTTGGTCAAGCGATCAATAATAACCTAGATTTCATTATTACCTCGAGATGTCTTCGGTAATCCCACAACAAAGTCCATGGATATATTCTCCCATTTTCACTCTGGCACTGGTAAAGTCTGAAGCATCCCTTTCGATAACTGCCGCTCTACTTTAACCAGTTGACATGTCAAACACTTCACAGTAAAATCATCAATATCTCTTTTCATTCCATCCCACCAGTAATACTCCCACAGATCTCTGTACATCTTAGTACTGCCAGGATGAACTGAAAACGGAGAACTATGAGCTTCACATAACAACTCTCTCTTCAACTGTGAATCACAAGGCACACACAATCTCTTCCCAAATCTCAAAACACAATCGTCATCAATGTTGAATTCAGGAAACTTACCTTTCTGAACTAGCTCTACGTTTTTCTGCAACTCATTGTCTTGCTTCTGTTCTTGCTTGATTCTATCTGATAGAGATGATCTCACTGATACCTGAAACAAAATAGAATAACATCCTGCGCCAAAAACTTCTATGCCAAAGTTCATCAAATCCTTAACCAAAGGATCACATTCCAAACGCAACATTGTTAATGAAGCATTACTTTTTTGAATCAAAGCATCAGCCACTTTATTTTCTTTTCCCGGATGGTAATGAATTGTACAATCATAATCCTTGATTAATTCTAGCCATCTCCACTGTCTCATGTTTAACTCTTTCTGAGTGAATATATACTTTAAAATTTTGTGATCAGTATATATTTCACACTTTACTCCATACAAATGATGCCTCCAAATTTTTAAAAAGAAAACAACAGCAGCCAATTCTAAATCATGTGTAGGGTAATTTACCTCATGAGTTTTCAACTATCATGAAGCATAAGCAATTACCTGATCATTCTGCATTAGGATGAAAACAAGTCCTTTCAATGAAGTATCAATGTAGATAACAAACTCACCATTCCTGGAAGGTAGTGCCAAAACTGGAGCTTTCACCAATCTTCTTTTCAATTCCTGAAAACAATCATCACATTTTTTTGTCCAGATAAACTTAACACCCTTCCGAGTTATCTTAGTCATTGGACTAGATAACCATACTAAATTTCTAACAAACCTTCGGTAATAGCTTGCCAAACCAAGTAAGCTACGAATCTCAGTTACATTTGTGGGTCTTGTCCAGTCTTCCACAACTTTTGTTTTTGTAGGATCAACAGTTATCCCATATTTTGAAACAATGTGACCAAGTAAAGAAATTTGTTGCAACCAAAACTCACACTTGATGAATTTCCCATACAATTTATTTTCTTTTAAGGTTTGCAAGATAACCCTTAAATGTCTTTCATGCTCCTATTTACTTTTAGAAAACACCAATATATCATCAATGAAAACCACCACAAACTTATCCAAGAACTCATGGAAAATTCTATTCATTCAGTCCATGAATACAGCAGGTGCATAGGTTAGCCCAAAAGGCATTAATACAAATTCATAATGGCCATATCTTGTACAAAACGCAGTCTTCAGAACGTCTGATTCTTTTACCTTCAGCAGATGTTACCCTGATCTCAAGTCAATAATTGAAAAATACTGAGCTCCCTGGAGCTGATCAAACAAATCATCGATATGAGGCAAAGGATATTTGTTCTTAACAGTGATGTTATTCAAGGCTCTATAATCAATGAAAAGTCTCATTGAAACATCTTTCTTTTTAACAAATAAAACAGGAGCACCCCATGGTGAAGTGCGAGGTCGAATGAAACCTTTCTCTAATAAATCTTGCAATTTCTCCTTCAACTCTAAAAGTTTAATTTGAGCCATTCGATAAGGGGGTTTTGAAATTGGCATAGCATCAGGAACTAAGTCAATAGTAAATTAGACTTCCCGATCTGGTATTATTCCAGGAAACTCATCAGGAAAAACATCAGGATACTCATTTACCACTGGCACATCATTAATCTGAACAGTTACTTTATTTTTAACGATGTGTGCAAGGTAACATTCATTTCCATCTTTTACAAGTTTCTCGGCCTCTTGATAAGTTATCAAAAGTAAGGGTTCATTCTTGTACACAAACTGAAAGTCTTTCTGAAAAGAAACTAATTTAGCTCTACAGTCAATCTTAGCATGGTAAATAGAGAGCCAATCCATACCCAGGATAACATCAAACTCTACTAAAGGTAGAACAATAAGGTTTGAAAGTAGGTTCTTTCCACAGATAAGGATAGGAAGATTCTTATAAATTCTTTTTGCCTCAACATTTCCCCCAGGTGTTTTTACCAAAAGTTCAGGAGTCATTTCTTGAGATGGTATTCCCATTTTACTAGAAAAGTTTTCAGAGATGAAAGAATGTGTAGCCCCGAATCAAACAACACACTGGCATAATCTGAAAAAAAACAAAGTACCTGATACAACTTCATTTGATGGCCCGACATCTGCTAAAGTAGTTGCAAAGGATTTCACCACCCCTTTCTGTATGTAGTCTAACTTCTTCCCATCACTCAAGATCTTTGTCGGACATTCATTTTCATAGTTACCCATCTCATTGCACTTATAACATTTCACTAACTGTAAATAAAATTTGGTCTTACCTTCACCTTGATCCTTTTCAGTGCAATCACGGGCCTTATGTCCCATCTTACAACATCGGTAGCACTTTCCAGAATTCAGAATACATTCCCCAGCATTCCTTTTGCCACATTTATCACAAACTGGAAACTTAGTTTTCTTACCATCAGACTTTTTTGAAGAATTCTTACCTTTCTCCTTCCACCTCGGTCTCTTCTTCTATTGGTTGTTATAGAACACTTGATCATCTGCAGACTCCATTTCCACCTTCTCAGCACATCGAACAAGCTTTTCATAACTTTTAAACTCACTAGAAGCTAATGCCCTTCGATATTTTGGCTTTAATCCTGAGTAAAAATGATTGATTTTACAATCAAGGTCTCGGATAAAATTTGGTGCATACCTTGCCAATCGAGTGAACCTTTCTTCATAGGTAGCCACTGAGTCTTCCTCTTGCCTCAATTCCAAGAATTTATTTTCCATCCTAAGTCGAACAGACTTAGGAAAATACTTCTCAAGAAACATACCATTGAATTCATCCCAGTCAAGAGCATAAATCTCATCGGCGTCCTTGATATTTTTAACCATATACCACCACTGATCTGCCTCACCGTCCAAATGGTAAATAGCAAGACTAACCTTTTGATTGTCTGAACACCCCATGACATCTAAAATCTTCTCCAGTTATTTAATACACCCTTCAGCTAACACAGGGTCAGATTATCCTCTGAATGATGGGTGATGTTGCCTCATGAAATGTTCCACCATTGACATGTTCCTCTGCGGTTGATATGGCTGATCTCGTGCATAGATACCACCACCATTTATCGCTTGAGTCAACTGCGCCATTAGTGCAATAAACTGTTCAGTTCCAATTCCGACCATCTCAGGATGCTGATTCGGAAGGTTATTTCCTTCTGTATGCCTTCCTAGCACTGCTTCCCTGTTTCCTCTGCGGAAAACCATTCTGAACAAACAGTTCTTAGAGGAAGCAACATGGTAATCGTCAAATACTATATCACTTCAATTTGACCATAAAAAAATTGTATAATCATTTAATAGAATTCTAACTCCTAAATTTATCTAAACCAACCTTTGATACCAACTATAAGGCCCCAGCCTTAGACCTTACTTAATCTTGAGTTATTACAAGATTACACATTGAGGATCTTTTCTGTTTTAGAGTTTTAGAGAATTAGATCATAAAACTTGCACTACATTCCACATATAAACAAAGTGGTTACATAAAGATAGTATTCTTCTTTCCCATCAATGAGAACATATTTAAAATAAAACATGGATTCTTTCTTGACACATCCTTGACACTATCATCATATCATGTACCTTTCCCTTAACCTGTGAAAAACATTTCAAAAAAACTTGGAATGAGCATAAAAATCTCAGTAAGGGATATAAAAATACGGAAAGGAAACATGGGTACATATATACATAAGAATGACATCATAATTTACCCATAAAACATAAGCACTTTAATATACCTCATCAAATCATGAATAAATCATAGAAATCATAAGACATAAAGGTAACTTGAGGCATTCATAACATTCTTACATAGGGAGTAACCATCTTGGTTACGTTTGGAATACCCATCACAGTATATTCCCTAAATCTCTTCGGAGAAACCTTAGCATTTCACTCCTTTGTGTTACCCAATGCATTGGAGAGCTATATCGGGCTCACCTTCCCTTAGTCTATCACGGAACCACCCATCTTCATAATAATTCCCAATAACCTCAACATAATCATATCACATAAAACATGCATAAAGGAAACATAACATTTCCACCTTTCAATCACAAGATATAAATACAACACATTGATATAAAAACATTATGAAAATAATTTTCAATACCAAAATAAAATAAAAGTAAAACATGGTTTTTATTTTTCTTTTAAAAAAAATGTATGTCTTGTAGAGGAAGCCGAAACTCAAATAATGGTCACGGCGGCGGAGAAGTCGTTGTCGTTGCATACGTACGACAAAAACATTCCCTTTTGTCGTTTAGTAAATGCTTCGTATAAAAAAAATCCTTTTGAATAAACTTAAAATTCAAAGGGATTTATACACCGTATAAAAGAAGGCTGTGTATAAAACAAAATATGCCTCAATGAAATGAGATTGAGACGAAGTCCCATACCTCGGGTCCGACTTGACTCGGTCGTTCTTTAATCTCCTGAATAATAAACTTGATTTAATTTATACTTGTTTAAGAACCTTTTTCAAGTTAATTATTCCTTTTATATCACTTATTTCCATTTCATGAACACTATGTAATTATTTAAGTTAATAACGGTCATTTTAACGATCATTGGTACTTGAGTCAAAAATAAGTCCTTTATAATTACAAGTTGTTCATGTACCCATTATATCCAGAATGTTATTCATGATGTAGATATCATATATGTCATATATATACAATAAATTCATGCATTTATAATATTACATAACCATTTAGAGGTAAGAAATGAAATGCACCGCTCATGGAGACGTTAAGCCGTACGTACGCATGAACGCTACTTTCATTTCTATTTCGTATTTTATAGAATGGAATCATGATGATATAAAGGTATATTATAGTTCTAGTATAAAATAATATATAATATCATAGTTCCATCCTTTATACGTCCCACATATGGTATTTAACGAATCAAATCACTTCGAGGGCGCGGTAGTCCGCACTTCCTTAAATGAAGATATCGCGTTTACCCATAATGGAAACCATAAAGGTATGCAAAAAATGAAAAATAAAGAATCTTAAGGAAACAATAAACATATTATATATCATATATAAATATAGTGACATCTTAATGGTCACCTTTGAAGGTGTTAAAAGAATGTTGAACAATCATCGTTTCGGGGGGCATAAATTCACCATCCACGGAAACAGTATGTCCTTTAACCATTTGATGTAGGTGTGTGTAAGTGTATCTCGAATCCTTATTATAACAAAATCCTAGTATATTGAATATACTTTATTTGTTACAAAATAAATTAATAAAAAGGGTTTAGGGGGTAGGAGAAGCAAAATAAAACAAAAGGACTCAAGTGAAGACATTACCTTAAAATCGGGTAACTCCCTTTGGTTTGATCTCAAAGGCTTCCTTGGGAAGACTTCTGCCCAAAGTGAGGCTTCAAAGAGTAATAGAGGGATTTTTAGAGACAAAATGGGCAGTGGTTGGCCGATCCAAAGGCTTTGGGAGTGTGGGTATGGAGGTAGAGGTGGGGGCCTTTTATAAGAGGAGAGGAGGGGCACTCTTGGAAAGTAAAGAAATGTTACTTTATTTTAAAATGATTTTCGGATTCAAAAGGTCCCAAATTGATATAATTATAGGTTAAGGTGATAAGGGTTATAAATCCACCCATCAAATAGGTTTTGGACATGTTTATTTCGTAGATGTTACATTATCATTTCATTTTATTTAAATCCTTTATTAATGAGGTAATCGCTACATCATCATGATGTCATAAATAATTTAATTTATTTAAAGTCTAAAAATTATAAAAAAAAATACTATAATGTAGGAAATAATTATATCTTTCCAATGACTATTTATAATCAAAAATCTTACTTGTATAACCCCATGTAAAAATTGTTTTAGTAAAACATCTCTTGTTTGTGTCATTTTTACATTAACATTAAATAAAAAGTTATTTATGTCATTTCCTCAACCAAAGTGGCTCCATGGGGTCCCCAAGTTGACCCATGGATTTTCTTGGTCTACCATGACACATCCAATGAGAGTAGGACATGTGTCAAGCTCATCTCGTATTATTAAAACATTATTTTTACCTTAAACTACACTAATTACCACTAATCGCGATTAAGAACTTAAAAGTTACTATTCACCAAAAAATTATTTTAATCTCATTGAACCACATTTTACATCTTAATGACAACCATGTATGTCGGATTTTTTAAAATCAAATCATATAAGTGGAAAAGTTTCATTTAAATGAAAAATCAGTTTCTTTAACTACCACTTAGTGGTTTCACTATTCATCAAAAAATTGAAGTTTTTCAGAAAGATACCAAATCTTCACCCTAAGCTATATTTGATATTCCGAATTCAAAAATGATGTATATTTTACAAAATTCAAAACATGTAAGTTGCATTAATTAATTTAATAACTAATTCCCGTTGTCCTGACAAATAGCGTGTTTTTATGAAACATTAGTATCAAAAGATTGACACTAGTTTATGCCCAATTTCAATGTGAAATTGATTCCAATGACCACCATTGGATAAAATGGTAAAAATATATTCTAATTTAACTTAAAAACCAATTCAAAAGATAATCTAATCATATAAATAAATTAGATTAAAAAGTGGTTTTCAATTAAAATACAACATTTTTCACTATTCATTAAAAAATGAACTTTATCGGAAAAATACCAAAAATTCACTCAAAGTAATTTTTGATGTCCCAATCATAAATAAAAAGTTTATTTTGACAAACATAGCTTATAAAATTTTCAAAAGATATATTTAAAAAGGGTTTTCCATCAAAAGGCAGTAAAACAATCTTTTAAGAATATTAGTGTATTCCATGCATAAGATTGTATTTATTTTCATTTTAAGCCTCTAAAACACTATCTTAATCAATAATAGACATAGATAAAAATATCTATTATTCATTATTTACTTGGGATGTTACAGTGTCTATCTCATGAGATATAAAATCTTTACCCAATGCATTGGAGGGAGATATAGGTCCCACCCATCTCATAATGATACCATTCATATGTGTTCCACAAAATCATAAATCATACATCATTGCATAACCCATGTAATAAAAATGGGAATCTTAAACATCGTGACTATAAGTCCCCAACCGTAAACCTTACTTAATCTTGAGTTATTACAAGATTACACATTGAGGATCTTTTCGGGTTTATAGTTTTAGAGAATTAGATCATAAAACTTGCATTACATTCCACATATAAACAAAGTGGTTACATAAAGATAGTATTCTTCATTCCCATAAATGGAAACATATTTAAAATAAACGAGGATTATTTCTTAAAACTTCCTTGACACTATCATCATATCATGTACCATTCCCTTGACCTGTGAAAAACATTTCAAAAAAACTTGGGATGAGCATAAAAAGCTCAGTAAGGGATATAAAAATATGGAAAGGAAACATGGGTACATATATACATAAGAATGATATCATACTTTACCCATAAAACATAAGCACTTTAACATACCTCATCAAATCATGAATAAATCATAGAAATCACAAGACATAAAGGTAACTTGAGGCATTCATAACATTCTTACGTAGGGAGTAACCCTCTTGGTTACGTTTGGAATACCCATCATAGTATATTCCCTAAAATATCTTCGGATAAACCTTAACGTTTCACTCCTTCGCGTTACCCAATGCATTGGAGAGCTATATCGGGCTTACCCGCCCTTAGTTTATCACGGAACCACCCGTTTTCATAATAATGCCCAAGAACCACAACATAATCATATCACATAAAACATGCATAAAGGAAACATAACATTCCCACCTTTCAATCACAAGATAACAATACAACACATTGATATAAAAACATTATGAAAACCATTTTCAATACCAAAATAAAATAAAAGTAAAACATGGTATTTATTTTTCTTTTAAAAAGATGGTATGGCTTGTAGAGGAAGCCGAAACTCAAATAACGGTCACGACGGTGGAGAAGTCGTTGTCGCCGCATATGTACGACAAAAACATTCCCTTTTGTCGTTTAGTAAACACTTCGTATAAAAATATTCCTTTTGAATAAACGTAAAAGTAAAAGGGGTTTATACACAGTATAAAAGAAGGTTGTGTATAAAACAAAATATGCCTCAATGAAAGGAGATTGAGACGAAGTCCCATACCTCGGGTCCGACTTGACTCGATCGTTCTTTAATGTCCTGAATAATAAACTTGAGTTAATTTATACTTGTTTAAGAACCTTTTTCAAGATCATTATCACTTTTATATCACTTATTACCATGTCATGAACACTATGTAATTATTTAAGTTAATAACGGTCGTTATAACGATCATTGGTACTTGAGTCAAAAATAATCCCTTCATAATTACATGTTGTTCATGTATCCATTATATCCAGAATGGTATTCATGATGTAGATATCATATATGTCATATATATCCAGTATATTCATTCATTTATAATATTACATAATCATTCAGAGGTAAGAAATGAAATGCACCGTTCATGGAGATTGTAAGCCGTACGTACGCATGAACGCTACTTTCATTTCTATTTCGTATTTTAAAGAATGGAATCATAATGATATAAAGGTATATTATAATTCCAGTATAATATCATATATAATATCATAGATCCATTCTTTATACGTCCTACATATGGTATTTAACGAATCAAATCACTTTGAGGGGGCGGTAGTCCGCACTTCCTTAAATGAAGATATCGCGTTCACCCATAATGGAAACCATAAAAGTATGACCAAAAATGAAAATACAGAAGCTTAAGGAAAACATAAACATATTAAATATCATATATAAATATAGTGACATCTTAATGGCCACCTTTGAAGGTGTTAAAAAATGTTGAACAATCATCGTTTCGGGAGGCATAAATTCACCATCCATGGAAACAGTATGTTCGTTAAGCATTAGATGTAGGTGTGTGTAAGTGTATCTCAAATCTTAATTATAACAACATACTAGTATATTTAGGATACTGGAGTTTTTACAAAGTAAATGAATAAAAATAGTTTAGGGGGTTGGAGAAGCAAAATAAAACAAAAGGACTCAAAAGAAGGCATTACCTTAAAATCGGGTAACTCCCCTTGGTTTGAGCTCAAAGGCTTTCTTGGGAAGACTTATGCCCAAATTGAGGCTTCAAGTAGTAATATAGGGAAGTTTAGAGACACAATGGTCAGGGTTTGGCCGAGCCAAAGGCTTTGGGAGTGTGGGTAAGGAGGTAGAGGTGGGGGCCTTTTATAAGAGGAGAGGAGGGGCACTCTTGGAAAATAAAGATAAGTTACTTTATTTTAAAATGAGTTTCTGATTCAAAAGGTCCCACATTGATATAATTCTAGGATAAGGTGATAAGTCTTAAAAATCCACTCATCCAATTGTTTTTGACCATGTGTAGGTTCTAGAGTTTACATTATCTTTCCATTTTATTTAAATCGTTAAATAATGAGGTCATTGCTGCATCATCACGATGTCATAAATAATTTAATTTATTTAAAGTCTAAAAATTATTAAAAAAATACTATGATGTAGGAAATATTTTTATCTTTACAATTAATATTTATAATCAAAAATCTGATCTTTATAACCCTATGTAAAAATTGTTTTCGGAAAACATATTATGTTTGTGTCATTTTTACTTTTACATTAAATAAAAAGTTATTTATGACATTTCCCAACCAAAGTGGTTCCATGGGGTCCCAAAGTTGACCCATGTCTTTTATTGGTCGTCCATGACACAACCAATGAGGGTAGGACATGTTTCAAGCTCATCTCATACTATTAAAACATTCTTTTTACCTTAAACTACACTAATTACCACTAATCGTGATTAAAAACCTAATAAGTTACTGTTCACAAAAAAATATTTTAATCTCATTGAACCACACTTTACTTCTTAATGAAAACCATGTATGTCGGATTTTTGAAATTCAAAACACAATAATGGCAAAATTTCATTTAAAGGGAAATTCAGTTTTTATAAGTACCACTTAGTGGTTTCACTATTCATCAAAAATTGAATTTTTTCTGAAAATTACCAAAAATTCACCCTAAGCTATATTTGATATTCTGAATTCAAAAATGAAGTCTATTTTACAAAATTCAAAACATATAAGTCACATTAATTAATTTAATAATTAATTCCCGCTGTCAGAGCAAATAGTGTGTTTTTATAAAACAATAAGTATCAAAAGATTGACACCAGTTTAAGTCTAATTTCAAAGTGAAATTGATTCCAATGACCACCATTGTATTAAATCGTAAAAATATATTCAGATTACACATTAAGACCAATTCAAAAGATAATCTAATCATATAAATAAATTAGATTAAGAAGCAGTTTTGATGTAAAATGCAGTATTTTTCACTATTCATTAAAAAATGAACATTGTCAGAAAAATACCAAAAATTCACAAAAAGTAAATTTTGATGTCCCAATCATAAAGAATAAGTTTATTTTGAAAAAAATAGCTTATAAAATTGTCAAAAGATAGATTCAAAAATGGCTTGCCATCAAAAGGCAGTAAAACAATCTTTTAAAAATATTAGTGTATTCCATGCTTAAGATTGGATTTATTTTCATTTTAAGACTCTAAAACACTATATATTTCATTAATAGATATAGATAAAAAATATATATTATTAATTACTTACTTGGGATGTTACATCCTTCCCCCCTTTAGAAAATTGTTTCCCCGCAATTTATTTACTTATCGAATAAATGGGGGTAATTATCCCTCATTGCATTTTCAGATTCCCATGTTGCCTCTTCCATCATGTGGTTTTTCCACAAAACCTTTACCTGCATAATCACCTTATTCTGTAACACTTACTCCGTATGGTCAAGAATCTGGACCGGTTGTTCCTCATAAGATAGGTTCTCTTCCAGTTGAACTATCTCTGGACTGAAAAAATGAGATGGATCTGGCATTTACTTTCTCAACATTGAAACGTGAAAAACATTGTGTACCTGAGATAAAATCGGAGGTAAAGCCACCTGGTATGCAACTGATCCAACTCTCTCCAGAATTTCATATAGTCCAACAAACCTTGGACTCAGCTTTCCTTTCTTACCAAATCTCATCACACTTTTCCAAGGAGAAACCTTGAGAAAAACATGATCACCTACCTCGAAAGATAGATCCTTCCTCCTGTTGTCTGCATAACTCTTCTGCCTGCTCTGAGCTGTTCTCATGTGTTTCTGAATTAGCTGAACTTTTTCTGCCATCTCTTCTACCAATTCTGGTCCCATCAGCTTCCTTTCACCCACTTCATCCCAAAATGCTGTAGTTCGACACCGCTTCCCATATAATGCCTCAAATGGTTCCATATGTATACTGGAATGAAAACTGTTATTATAAGAAAACTCAACCAAAGAAATATGTTGGTTCCAACTTCCTTGATAATCCATCGAACAAGCTCGTAGCATATCCTCCAAGGTCTGAATTGTTCATTCTGACTGCCCATCTGATTGAGGATGAAAAGCTGTACTAAAATTTTATTCAGTACCCAATGACTTATGAAGGCCTTTCCAAAAGTTAGAAGTGAACCTGGGATCACGATCGGATAAAATGGAGAGAGGAACTCCATGTAACCTTACTATCTCTTTAAGATACAAACGAGAAAGTTGATCTAGGGAAAAAAGTATCTCGTATAGCAAGGAAATGAGAAGATTTAGTCAAGCGATCAACAATAAACCAGATTGCATTATTACCTCGAGATGTCCTCAGTAATCCCATAACAAAGTCCATGGATATGTTTTACCATTTCCACTCTGGCACTGGTAAAGGCTGAAACATCCCTTTCGGTAACTGCAGCTCTTCTTTAACCTGTTGACAAGTCAGACACTTCACAGTAATATCAGCAATATCTCTTTTCATTCCATCCCACCAGTAATACTCCCGCAGATCTCTGTACATCTTAGTACTGCCAGGATGAACTGAAAACGGAGAACTATGAGCTTCACATAACAACTCTCTCTTCAACTGTGAATCACAAGGCACACATAATATCTTCCCAAATCTCAAAACGCAATCATTATCAATGTAGAATTCAGGCAACTTACCTTTCTGAACCAGCTCTACCTTTTTCTGCAACTCACTGTCTTGCTTCTGTGGTTGCTTGATTCTATCTCATAGAGATGATCTCACTGATACCTGAAACAAAACAGAAGAACTTCCTGCACCAACAACTTCTATTCCAAAGTTCATCAAATCCTTAACCAAAGGATCACGTTCCAAATGCAACATTGCTAATGAAGCATTACTTTTTCAAGTCAAAGCATTATCCACTTTATTTGCTTTTCCCGGATGGTAATGAATTGTACAATCATAATCCTTGATTAACTCTAGCCATCTCCTTTGTCGCATGTTTAATTCATTCTGAGTGAATATATACTTTAAACTTTTGTGATCGGTATATATTTCACACTTTACTCCATACAAATGATGCATCCAAATTTTTAAAGCAAAGACAACAGCAGCTAATTCCAAATCAAGTGTAAGGTAATTTACCTCATGAGTTTTCAATTGACGTGAATCATATGCAATTACCGGATCATTCTGCAAAAGGAAACAGCCAAGTCCCTTCAACAAAGAAACACTGTATATAACAAACTCACCATTCCTGAAAGAAAATTCCAAAATTGGAGCATTCACCAATATTCTTTTCAACTCCTTCGGTAGTAACCTGAGTCAACTGAGCCATCACTACAAAAAACTGTTTAGTTATGATTCTGACCATCTCAGGATATTGATTTCAAAGTTCATTTCCCTCTATATGCCTTCCCAGAAAAGCTGTTCTGTTTCCTCTATGAAAAACCATTCTTATCCCAGAAATATCTTAGGCGAAGAAACATGGTAATCTGTAAATGCTATATCATTTCAATCATATTATAATTTAACACTTTTCTAACTCCTAAAGTTGTCTAAACCGACCTTTGATACCAACTATAAGGCCCCAGCCTTAAACCTTACTTAATCTTGAGTTATTACAAGATTACACATTGAGGATCTTTTCAGGTTTAGAGTTTTAGAGAATTAGATCATAAAACATGAATTACATTCCACATATAAACAAAGTGGTTACATAAAGATACTATTCTTCATTCCCATCAATGGAAACATATTTAAAATAAACATGGATTCTTTCTTGACACTTCCTTGACACTATCATCATATCATGTACCTTTCCCTTGACCTGTGAAAAACATTTCAAAAAAACGTGGGATGAGCATAAAAAGCTCAGTAAGGGATATAAAAATATTGAAAGGAAACACGGGTACATATATAAATAATAATGATATCATACTTTACCCATAAAACATAAGCACTTTAACATACCTCATCAAATCATGAATAAATCATAGAAATCATAAGACATAAAGGTAACTTGAGGAATTCATAACATTCTTACGTAGGGAGTAACCCTCTTGGTTACGTTTGGAATACCCATCACAGTATATTCCATAAAATCTCTTCGGAGAAACCTTAACGTTTCACTCCTTCGTGTTACCCAATGCATTGGAGAGCTATATCGGGCTCACCCGCCCTTAGTTTATCACGGAACCACCCATTTTCATAATAATACCCAAGAACCTCAACATAATCATATCACATAAAACATGCATAAAGGAAACATAACATTCCCACCTTTCAATAACAAGATATCAATACAACACATTGATATAAAAACATTATGAAAACCATTTTAGATACCAAAATAAAAGGAAAGTAAAACATGGTATTTATTTTTCTTTTAAAAAGAAGGTATGGCTTGTAGAGGAAGCCAAAACTCAAATAACGGTCACGACGGCGGAGAAGTCGTTGTCGCCGCATACGTACGACAAAAACATTCAATTTTTTTGTTTAGTAAACGCTTCGTATAAAAAGATTCCTTTTGAATAAACGTAAAAGTCAAAGGGGTTTATACACCGTATAAAAGAAGGTTGTGTATAAACAAAATACGCCTCAATGAAAGGAGATTGCGACGAAGTCCCATACCTCGGGTCCGACATGACTCGATCGTTCTTTATTGTCCTGAATAATAAACATGAGTTAATTTATACTTGTTTAAGAACCTTTTTCAAGTTCATTATCCCTTTTATATCACTTATTATCATGTCATGAACACTATGTAATTATTTAAGTTAATAACGGTCGTTTTAACGATCATTGGTACTTGAGTAAAAAATAAGCCCTTTATAATTACATGTTGTTCATGTATCCATTATATCCAGAATGGTATTCATGATGTAGATATCATATATGTCATATATATCCAGTACAAGCATGCATTTATAATATCACATAATCATTTAGAGGTAAGAAATGAAATGCACCGTTCATTGAGACGGTAAGCCGTACGTACGCATGAATGCTACTTTCATTTCTATTTCTTATTTTATAGAATGGAATCATAATTATATAAAGGTATATTATAATTCCAGTATAATATCATACATAATATCATAGTTCCATCCTTTATACGTCCCACATATTGTATTTAACGAATCAAATCACTTTGAGGGGGCGGTAGTCCGCACTTCCTTAAATCAAGATATCGCATTCACCCATAATGGAAACCATAAAGGTATGACCAAAAAGGAAAATACAGAAGCTTAAGGGAAACAAAAACATATTACATATCATATATAAATATAGTGACATCTTAATGGCCACCATTGAAGGTGTTAAAATAATGTTGAACAATCATCGTTTCAGGAGGCATAAATTCACCATCCACGGAAACAGTATATTCGTTAACCATTAGATGTAGGTGTGTGTAAGTGTAGCTCAAATACTTATTATAAAAACATCCTATTATATTGAGGATACTGTAGTTGTTACAAAATAAAAGAATAAAAAGAGTTTAGGGGGTTGGAGAAGCAAAATAAAACAAAAGGACTCAAAAGAAGGCATTACCTTAAAATCGGGTAACTCCCCTTGGTTTGAGCTCAAAGGCTTCCTTGGGAAGAATTCTGCCCAAAGTGAGGCTTAAAGGAGTAAGAAAGGGAAGTGTAGAGACAAAATGGGCAGGGGTTGTCCGAGCCAAAGGCTTTGGGAGTGTGGGTAAGGAGGTAGAGGTGGGGGCCTTTTATAAGAGGAGAGGAGGGGCACTCTTGGAAAATAAAGATAAGTTACTTTATTTTAAAATGAGTATCGGATTCAAAAGGTCCCACATTGATATAATTAGAGTATAAGATGATAATTCCTCTAAATCCACTCATCCAATTAGTTTTTCTTATGTGTAGGTTTTAGATTTTACATTATCTTTCCATTTTATTTAAATCTTTAAATAATGAGGTCATCGCTGCATCATCACGATGTCATAAATAATTTAATTTATTTAAAGTCTATAAATTATAAAAAAATACTATGATGTAGGAAATATTTTTATATTTCCAATGACTATTTATAATCAAATATCTGATCTTTATAACCCCATGTAAAAATTGTTTTCTTAAAACATATTATGTTTGTGTCATTTTTACTTTTACATTAAATAAAAAGTTATTTATGAAATTTACCAACCAAAGTGGTTACATGGGGTCCCCAAGATGACCCATGTCTTTTCTTGGTCGTACATGACACAACCAATGAGGGTAGGACATGTTTCAAGCTCATATCATACTATTAAAACATTATTTTTACCTTAAACTACACTAATTACCACTAATCGCGATTAAAAACTAAATAAGTTACTATTCACCAAAAAATTATTTTAATCTCATTGAACCACACTTTACTTCTTAATGACAACCATGTATGTAGGATTTTTGAAATTCAAAACACAATGATGGAAAATTTTCATTTAAATGGAAAATCAGTTTTTATAAGTACCACTTAGTGGTTTCACTATTCATCAAAAATTGATGTTTTTCAGAAAATTACCAAAAATTCACCCTAAGCTATATTTGATATTCAAA
Source organism: Viscum album (assembly GCA_963277665.1). Taxonomy (NCBI): domain Eukaryota; kingdom Viridiplantae; phylum Streptophyta; class Magnoliopsida; order Santalales; family Viscaceae; genus Viscum; species Viscum album. The sequence continues at coordinate 1,494,109,053 of OY728135.1, read as the reverse complement.
ATTAAAAAATGAAGTCTATTTTACAAAATTCAAAACATATAAGTTACATTAATTAATTTAATAATTAATTCCCGCTGTCAGAGCAAATAACGTGTTTTTATAAAACAATAAGTATCAAAAGATTGACACCAGTTTAAGTCTAATTTCAAAGTGAAATTGATTCCAATGAACACCATTGGATTAAATTGTAAAAATATATTCATATTACACATTAAGACCAATTAAAAAGATAATCTAATAATATAAAAAAATTAGATTAAGAAGTATTTTTGATGTAAAATGCAGTATTTTTCACTATTCATTAGAAAATGAACATTGTCAGAAAAATACCAAAAATTCACACAAAGTAAATTTTGATGTCCCAATCATAAAGAATAAGTTTATTTTTAAAAACATAGCTTATAAAATTGTCCAAATATAGATTCAAAAATGGTTTGCCATCAAAAGGCATTAAAACAATATTTTAAAAATATTAGTGTATTCCATGCTTAAGATTGGATTTATTTTCATTTTAAGCCTCTAAAACACTATATATTTCATTAATAGACATAGATAAAAAATATCTATTATTAATTACTTACTTGGGATGTTACAGTGACATCAAAAAAATATTCATATAAGATAAAGGAATTCATAAATATAATTCCATCACAACATAATCAATTCAATGTAATAATAGGGATAGAAACAGAACCCTTTTTTATCTTAGATGGAAAATAATTTTGATAAAACACTTGAACTCCATTCTTGAGGAAAAATATCCTTTCTACTTCAAAAACATTTTTCCTTTCTTAACGTTTCATACAATTTTAAACGAAAAGAAGTTGATTAAAAATAATCTTGAAAACTTGTAAAGTAAGATTCTTGGAAATAATGTTTTAAAAATCCATTCATGTCGTATAAGTTAAAAAAACATTCTTCTCATACTTTTGTCGGAAAAGTCAAAAAGTAACTCGTATGAAAAACGACAAAAGATTCCATTCATATCTTTTACTAGAAACTCAACGAAGGGTAAAATTGGATATAAACTATTGTAGAAGGATATTAATATTACATATTGAGGAAACATGGATGTGGATGATAAAATACACCCCAGTAAATACAAAAGTATAAACAATCTCGGATAAAAATGAGATTGTGATATTTCCCTTACCTTAGGTCCGATTTGCTTCGTAAGTGTCCAAACCTCCTGTATAATGATTTAAATAATTTCATTGACTTATTCCAGAATCATACTCATTGTTATGATATCATATATGGTTCACTTATGACTTTATATTACCCGTTATTTTGTAAATTCCATGTTTAAGAGCATTTTGGGTAAAATCGTTTCATTTGTCGTCCGTGTTTTGACTTGTAATTATTCATAAGATTACATAGATCATGATTACTTAATTCCAGAATATAAAACATGATTTATTTATAATATATATTCAGAATATACATATATATAATATATTAGTAAATGGAAATAAATACACCGTTCATGGAGACGGTAGGTCGTACGTACGCATGAAGGCTGTTTTCGTTTCTTTATTGAGTTGAATGGAATTAAGTAGATGACATACATATATTTAAACATAAATCCAGTATCATTATTATGTCATATATTTCATGATTACTTATTATATATACTTTATAATCATTCATGAATGGTTAACATGGAGAATGAATCTCATCGCGTCGTGGAGACGGTAGTCCGTACGTACGCACGAGCGATGACATCGTTCTCGTGATCGTGGAATTGTATTGGAGTGTATGTATACTATTAAATAATCATTATAACTTTACAATAATCATATATAGTTATTATTTAAACCATTATACCCATCCAAGTAAGGTGGTGGTGGAAAATTGATTACACCACGGTGTGGAGACGGTATTCCGTACGTACGCACGCGCGGTGATTTCGTTTTCCGTAGGATGGATAGATGGTGAAATAGGGTTGTTTCATACTTATAATAACATATAAGTATATGAGTGATACTGATGTTATTACTTCATAATCAAACAACCTAAGAAGAAGAAGTGGAAGAAGAAATAAAGTTGAAAGAATCGGTAACGGACATTACCTCTTCTTTGAAGCGCCTCTTTGAGTCCTCCTCTTAGGGTACTAAAATTGTCTTTGAAGAAGACCAGGACCTATAGGATGTTGTTAGGGTAGTGGATAAGCGAATTTGGCAGGGTTTTTCCGATCATGAAGGCTCAAAGTGGTGTGAGGAAGAGTGGGAGGAGGTGCCCTTTTATAAGGGAGGAGAGGGGCACCTTTGGAATAACTAAAAATATTATTCTATTATAAAGCCAAATTCGGTTTTAAATAGCTCCAAATTGATATATTTCAAAGCTAAGGTGGGGATGGGTCTAAATCCTCTCATACAATATAATTTATACAAGTTTAGGTTCTTATTTTAACCTTATCATTTATATTTAACTTTAAGTTAGATAATTTTACTTTTACCGTGTCTTTTGGTGTTCTTACACTATAAGGTTAATAAACATACAATAACAAGTCAAACGAACCCCAAGCTGTTTATTATTAATATATATAACCTAATCTAAGTCATTTGGCCGAACCATAGATTTTTAGGAATAAAATAACAACTAATAATATAATATTTGTTGTAAAGACTATTTTATGTCAATTTTGACACTATTTAGTAGTTGATTTTTGTAAAAAACATAAACGAATTATTAGTTCGAAAAAAAATTAATTAATTCAATAATAACCTGTCATATTAACCTAGAAAATTAGTTGAATGAATTAAAAGTCTTAAATTACATTTATTTGGGTATTTATAACATCAATTATGTCAATATTTCATTAATAAGATAATTACTGCATCATCTTTGTGTCATAAATAAATTAATTTTTTTAATGTCTAAAAATTACAAATAAAATATAATTATGTAGGAAATACTTTTATATTTCTAATGAATATTTATATTCGAATTTATCTTATTTATAACCTTATATTAAAAATGATTTAGTTATTAAACTTTGGTTTTAACTATTTTAACCCTTCTTTAAATAAATTAATAATAAATGTCCTAATCTAATCCAAGTGGGATAAATGGTCATAATTTATTCCTAAGGTTGTTTTTGGTCGAATTACACATATCCAATAGAATTTGAACATGTGTTAGGGTAATAATAATAAAATTTTTACCCTTAATTACCTTATTTACTTTTAACCGTGGTAAAAAAAAGCAAAAAGTTACTATTCACCAAAAATTATTTTCATCTCATTGAACCAAATTTTACTTACTGAAATCAACCGTCTGTCTCAGATTTTTGAAATTCCACTCATAGAAGCGGTAAAATTAAGTTTTATGAAAAATTCATTTTTTTTAACTACCACTTAGTGGTTTCACTATTCATCAAAAAAATGAATGTTTCTGAAAAAATACCAAAAATTAGGCCTAAGCTATATTTGATATTATGAACTCAAAAATTATGGCTATTTTACCAAATTCAAAACATATTAGTTGCATTACTTAAATTAAAAATTAATTCACGTCGTCAAAACAAATAGCGTGTTCTTAAGAGATAATAACTATCAAAAGATTGACACTTGTTTATGACTAGTTTAAATGTGAAATTACATCCAATGACCAGAATTGTATTAAGTTGTAAAAATATATTCAAAATATTATTTAAAAACACTCAAATTAATAATTTATCACTATTAATTATTTCGATTAAAAAGGTTGTTTTCAATAAAAATTTAGTAATTTTCTCTATTCATCAGAAAATGAAAGTTATCCAAAAAGTACCAAAATTTCACCCTAAGCTAATTTAGATATTCCAAATCCAAAAATGAAGTCCATTTTGAAAAATAAAATTTAAAAAATTTCAAAAAGTGGTTATTACTATTCATAACGGCTAGTTTTAATAATATTTTAATAGCATATTGTTGTTTAGTGAAACTCGGTATTGCATACTACACGCGCTATCAAGGAAGGTTGTGATTGCATGTAATGTAAGGAAATTCAAGGATGCATGTTGTGCAAGCTCCTTTTGGTGTAGAGTACAACAGAATAAATTAATGTAATTAAAAAGAATATTTTTCATAAAATCTCGGGGTGTTACATTAAAATTCGGGATGTGTACTCACCCTTAAACACACATATAGGTGTATATGTATATGTATTATATCCTAATGGAGGTAGGGGTAAATTCCTAATATTACAGTGTGATGGATTTTAGGAACTGATTTCATCATAGTTGTATTGGGGTTTTAGCATGTGTTGAAAAAGGATCTAGGCCATATACATGGATATGCATCATTATTTGGTCTCCTTATCATGAAAATATTTGAAAAATATGTCATTTTATTTTTTATACACTTTTTTTGATTCAAAACAACATTAAATGGTATTTTAATATTTTTTATAAATTATAAAATTACGGTGGCACTCATGTTTTATATAGTTGAATTTTATATGTGGAAAAAGAGTTCTCGGATGAATTAATTTATCCCTCAGAATTATTTTCCAACATTTATTCATTGTGGAAAACACTTTAGGCCATATGACATTCTCATCTCAATCTTTGGGGCATGGTCTCTCAATTCAGTATTGTTATAATGGGTATAGGTCATGAACAGTGGTAGTGGTAGCCCCAAAAAATGGTGATAGGCCAATAGTGGTATAGGGAAGTGGAGGCCACCCAAACCATTTTATTTTATTTTTTAGTTTTATTTTTTATTTTATTATCAACACACACTACCCCACCCTTGATTTGTTAATCCTAAACATTATCCTCTTCATCACTCATCGATGATCCCCCTCCTTAGAATGGTCATATCTTAACCTTCGAAAATAAAAATTTTTGATTCTTTTTTATGGTTTAAGATCGTATCAAAACGCAAAACCTGAATTATAGAGGATTTATTTAAAATATTGAAAGAAAATTTTTCATGATTTATTTTACTCCCAATAATGGAACTCTGTTATATTTGAATCATTCAATATTATCTTTAAAAAAAATTATATAGATATATATTATAACATTATGTCAATATATTATATCCCATTTTCCTTAATATGTGGGATAAAATAATGTTTAATCATAAATAAAAAAATACCTCGATTATTCATCATGAATTGATTATACTCCACTCATTGTAGTTTTATTGTGGGTTAAATGATCCAATAAAGGATTCATCTCAGTTTAAATAAATATTATATTGACCAAGTACCGATTAGGGTTTATAAAATCCACATTCATTAACTCCCTTCATTAGGGATCTTTATTTTGATATCTAGTACCTGATATCTATAATTTATTTTGAAAAATATTAGAGAAACATACTCTAGTTATGTTAGATTTCTGATCAAAATAACCTTTTCGAATAAAATATAATTTTGGAAATAAATGGAAGTTAAAATATTTTTAATTGTATATTCAAAAAGATTATATAAAAACTATTATATTAAAATTTTTTATAATTTTTCATAGATTTTGTTAATGAAATAATATAAATTTAATGATAAAATGAATAAATATGATAATTGATATACAAAAATGTTCTCACTATGTAAGAAATTACCAATATATCTCATTGATATGTCAATATATAGACAATATATATTGTATAAGATAAGTAGGCAGTGTAAGTAATGAATAGAAAATAAAAATTCATAGATAATTTCTAAAGTCAATTTTTAATTCTCATTAAAGAAATATTTATGATTGATTTCATCAAATGAATCTATCATATGTTCTTCATGTGATATAATGCACATAATGAATCCCTATATCATTTAATAATAGAAAGAAATATCACATAATAATTTAATTTGGATTGTGGTATAAGTGTGGATTATCTAGAGGGATTCTCACTTTTATATTTTTAGCGATAATAATCAGTCATCAGGAGGATCACTATGATCATATCATCCATAAAGGTGATATTTATGTTTTTCTTTCAATTGTGTTCTCTATAATTAAACAATTTTCACATGATCTATAATTTTAAGATACTTTTAATACATAGATATTACATCTAAATAGAATAATAGTCATTAAATGACATAATAAAACCATTCCAAAACCATATAGGTTTGGATTGTTTGAAATCTAAGAAACTTAAACAATTGATACATAAAACATCTACATCATCTCCCCCTTATTTCTTCTTTACTAAACCCAATTTTGATACATCATTTTTAATACCTTTATTCATATCTTAGGGAATATAAAAATAATAAAAGGATGATATTGGACGATCGGTAAGGGTAAAAAAGGAAGATATCAATCATTTCATAATCATAAGAAAAAATAAAATGACCAAAACATTTAAAAATTATATAATTCATATCAGATATCATGATATCATGTCTTGGAATAAATATTTGAAGTTTATAGATAATTAAAGAACATATTTTATGCGTTCATAACTTATGAAATATAATTTTTGGTGTACACATAAGCATAAAAAAATAATTTCCTTAGTAGTCAAGGATCGTTTCGAATACCATCATAGTGGATAAAGTTCTTTACTGAATCGAGTTCACTCCTCATTCGAGTGACGTATTATTGAACCAAGCTTACAACCTCTTCCTATTTTATATCTCTCATGAGATATAAATATTTACTCAATTAATTGGAGGGAGATATTGGTCCCACCCATCACATAATGCAAACCATACATATGTGTTCTACAAGAACATAATTCCTTCATCATATTAGAACCCATAAAAAAGAAATGGGTTTCATAAAAATAATTCCATCATAACATAACCAATGTAAATGAAATGTATTTCATTAATATAATTACATGATAAACATAAAACAACCATATAATGAATTGGGACAATATACTTGAAAATATATATAATAAACAATAAGTAACATGAAATATTTTAATCATAAATGGAAAATAATTTTGAGAGATTTCTTGAAAATAATTCATGAAGAAAATATTCTTTCTACAATGAAAATGTTTTGTTTTCTCAAAATTTGGTTCAATTTTAAATGAATAAAATTTTATAATGTACATTGTTAGGAATATGAAAATATATTCCTTTCAAAATGTCGATTAAAAATTAAAAAAATGGAAAAATTGACTTAGAAATTTAATAATAATAATAATAATATTTTGGAAAACATTTTTAAGTAACAAGAATTTATAATATAAATATTCCTCAATAAATACATATTTATACACAATCCCATATAGTAATGATATTTTTAAATTAACCCTTACCTTAGGTATGATTCCATTTATGCATATATAAAACTCATGTATAATGGTTTAAATAATTTTATTTACTTATTACATAACCATATTCATTTTAATGATATCATATTTGATCTTGTTTTATCATCTTATCATCTGTTTGTTAATAATAGTTTATTATTACTCTTATTTCTGGTGTTAACTACTTCATTTTTTATGCATATTTTGTAGTATAAATCAATGTTACTATGCATATTATATAGTTAAAAAAATTAAAAAAATAATATTAATGTAATATATAACATATTTATTAATTATATGTATCTATATACTCATTATAGGATGGTGAAAATGGAAAATGAATCACATCGAGTGTTATAGATGGTAGGTTGTACGTACACACAAGTGATTGTATCATTCCTTTAATAATAAAAGGGTAAAAACGTTTATGGTATATATTTATTCCCATAATAAATATCAAGATATTATTATTATTATATATTTGTATTGTTTCCATCATTATACCCATCCAAATAATGTAGCGATGAAAAAAAATATTACACCACGACGTAGAGATAGTAAGTTGTACTTACGCACACATATTGATTTTATTTTTGGTAGTATAAATAAAGGTGTAATATGGTCATTTAATAATCATAATCACATATAAGTATATATATATGATACCATATTTATTACATTAGAATCGGTATAACACATTAAGAGGAAGTAGAAGAAGAAATAATCTTGAAAAAGAGTTAGTAAAGATGATTACCTCTTCTTTAGATAATTTCTTTTTCATATCCCCTTGGGACTCTAAAGATTGTATTTTGAGAATAAAAAAACTCTAGAATGGGTACATGAAAGTTTATAAGTTAAATTGTTAGGGTATTGGAATGATTTAAAGATCAATGTGGTGTAAAGAAGTGAGAGAGGAGGTTCCCTTTTATAATTTAGATTAGGGGAAATTCTGAAATTTCCAAAAATATTAATTTATAATAAATTAATATCAATCCAAATACCACGAAATTAGTTTAATTAGAGTCTAAGATTATATAAGTTTATAATATCAAACAACCAATACATTTTATACAATATTATTTAGTATTATAAACAATATCATTTTGATTAACCCTTAGTTAACTTATTATAATTTTTACCAAGATAACAACATTTTGAACATTAAAAGGTTTTAATTTTTAATTATATGATATCAATAAGACCATAAATGAACAATTTATATAATTTAGGATATAATTATAATTATTTTTCATTTTTTAATTATACTTTATTACTCTTAAGTAATTTTATAAAAAAAATCCAAAAATATCATTATCTTCAAAAAATATATTTTATTCTATCCCTAAGGTATTAGGGTCATTTGTAAAATTATTTTATCCCATTAATTTTCCCAAAATTTTATTTATTTTTATATTTTTAATACAATTTAGTTGATATTTCCATTAATGAAATAATTACTACATCAATGTTCTATAATAATTTATTATACTTATTTGATCACTAAATATTAAAAATAAAATACCATGATGGATATACATATAATATATTTCATAATAATATTTATTCAATAATATATAATTTTGGTTACCCAATATTAATAATGATATATTATTTAAAACATGAATTTGACATCATTGAATTTTTATTAAATAAGATATTATAAATATAATATTATTATTTATGTTGTCAAAAAAGTCAATAAAAAATTTTAATCATGAAAATATTTTTATTATGTTTTAAATTTACATTTATATTCGTCCATATACTACCTTTTTTCACCATATGGACACATGAGGTATATTTAAGATAGAGAAGGAGATACTTTGTGTCTTTCTTTGAATTAATTATTATATAAGTTATTTTCAAGGAAAAGTGTCTATTAAAAAATATAATTATGATTCTTATATGTTAAGAGTCTAATTACATTCAACCATTAAAATTTTTTCATGTGTTAGGGTCATTTTATATTCTTTATCATTTTATTTTGAACCTTAATTATCTAATTTACCCTTTTCCATGGTAACAAAATTTACCAAACTTGTTATTCATCTTGGCCAAAACAAAATGGAACTATTCACTAAATTTGGAATTTATGGATCCAAATTTTTCATCCATTTTTCAAAATTTAAAATAGAACATTTTTTTAATTTAATTTCAAATAAAATCGGTAAACTACCAATAAAAACATTTCATTAGAAAAAATTACCTTTTAAAACATAAAATGTTTTTATAATAAATTCGTGTATAAAATAATATTCAAAAATAATAATTCTAATATTTTAAATAAAAATGAAAAAAATAAAATTTAAAACTAATCCAAAAAATAATTTTACCATGTAAAAACTTTAAAAGAAAATAGAGTTTTCAATAAATAATAGTATTTTCTCTATTTCTTAAAAAAATAATGCTTTTCAGAAAATTATAAAAAAATAATATTAATGTAATTTTGATAGGATTAATTTGAAAATTAAATTAATTTTCTTAAATCCATTTTCTATAAATAATTAAAATTAATATTCATTTAAAAAATGAAAATAAAATCATATATGATGAAAGCATATTTTTTAAGAATAAAGTGAATTTACTAAAAAATGTTTGATTATTTTCAATGTACTTACCAACACATTCATATTGAGTTGAAAATTTATTTTTATTTTATATATTAGTTATTAATATTTATTCCTTCTAATTTAATAGCTAGTGGATAATTGTAATTTAATATTAATAGTGTTTTGCGGATTGTTTAAACACACAGGTGTGTGCAACACAATCTATTGGATAATTTAAATTATTTAAAGAGAAATATTTCATAAAAATATATAGGTGTCACATTCTACCCCCTATAAAATAAATTTCACCCTTGAAATATATCACTTGGATACAAATAGATAAGGGCACCTTTTCCTCATCACATCCTCTAATTCCCACGTATCTTCATCAAATTGGTGGTTCCACTATAAAAATTTAACCAAGGGAGAGGTCTTGTTTCATATAACTTTCTCTATATGACCGAGAGTCTCTTTAGGATGTTATTCATAATAAATATCTTTCTCCAGTGTTATGAATTCTACATTTCGTGCATGTGAAATACCGGGTATGTACTTGCTTAGGAGATATACATGGAAATTATTATAAACTATAGAGATATTTGGTTGATGTCCTAGTCAATAAGGTAGCTTCCGGACACAATATAGAATTTTCAAAGTACTAATATACCTTGGTATTATATTTCCCTTCTTTCTAAATCTTGTTACTCTCTCCTAAGGAGATATTCACATATATACCTTGTCACCCCCTTCAAACTCTTGGTCATTTCATAGATTATCAGTATAGAATTTCTATCGACTCTAAGGTGCTCCTATGTAATATTGAGTATATCTATTCTTTTATTCCATTTACAAAACTCGATCAAGTCCCAATATCTGTATTTCCATAACTTGATTCCAACATGTTTGAGTTTCACACTTCTTACCGTAGAGGGATTAATTAGGGGCCATATAAATACTACAGTGAAAACTATTGTGGTAATAAAATTATTCCAAAGGTAGAAGTTAATACTTACCACATTTGAAATACATAGAGATTTATCACAAAACTTCAAATAGAGTTTAAATTTTCCTCTCGGACTAACCATCTATTTTGGGATGACAAGAAGTGTTGATAACTAAGTCTATATCCAGAACCTACTAAAGACTTCTCCATTCAAGGTAAACCACATATCCTGATAACATATAATGTAAAAAGGTATGCCATGAAATCTTACCACATAGAAAATATATATTCTCTAAATCTAATCAAGATAAATAATTCTCTGATATAAATTAAGTGTTCTAACTTCTTGGATTGATCTACTATAACCCATATAGCATTATGATCGTCACATGGTTTTGGTAAGTCTGACAAAAATTCAATGGTGATGTTTTCCCATTTCCATTCTGATATGAGTATTGGTTATAACATCCCATTAGACTACTTTCTATCATCCTAACTCTCTAAATCCCAAGAACCAACCAACATATTCTTTAATATCTCTCTTCATTCTATCACACCAAAAATACTTTTCCAATTCCATATACATCTTTCTTATTTTAAAATGAATATAGAATGATGAAATATGATCCTCATCCACCAGATACATTTTTAATTATTGTGTTGGAGGAAAATAAACATGGCTTATAATCCTTGTTATTCAATCAAAATCAAGGTTAAACTCAAAAAAATTCTCACATTCTTTTTAAGCTCTATATGTTTCAGTTGCGTCTCCTTAATCTTCACTTGTATAACTTGTTGAACATTAATTCTAAAAATTTATTATTGCCCCATTCCTTTAAAATTTCTAGATATATCATTTTAAAATCCATAAGTATTTGATACCTTTTTTTCTCGTTATATAACGGCTAGTATGGTACTTTCCACTCAAAGCATCTTCCACAGTGTTCGCTTTCCCAGGGTGGTAATGTATTGAGGATTAGTAATATTTTATTAACTCCAACCATCTCTATTAGAGCATATTCAACTCATTTTTAGTGAAAATATAATTTAAATTTTTATGATCATTATATATATCACACCTTTCTATATAGATATAATTCCTCCAAATCATTAATGAAAATATTACCATAGCTAACTAAAAATTATGTGTTGGTTAATTTTTCTTAGGTATTTTCAATTTTCATGAGGATTAAGCTATCACCATATAATATTTCATTAGAACACATCCTAACCCCTTCTTGGATTCATCACTATAGATCATAAATATTCCTAAACAATTGGGTAGTGTGAGTATATGTGTACTAACTAACCATCTTTTCAACTCCTTGAAATTATCTTTACATTCCTTTTTCCATATGAACTAAACTCCTTTCCAAGTCAACATGGTTAGTGGATTAGATAATCCAAATAAATCATTCACAAAACATTGATAATATTAATGTAAAATAGGAAAAATTTAGATCATAGTTTTATTTTTTGGTCTAGGCCAACATTCAATAACTTCTATCTTTTTTGGAATCCATATATATCTCATGTATTCAAATTATGTGACTCAAAAATGAAAATTTCTGAAGCCAAAATTCACACTTGGTAAATTTTACATTAATCATCTCATTTCTCACGGTCTTCAGTACAATCCTCATGTGATATTCATGATCTTTTTTTATCTTTGATTATACAAGAATATCATCTCTAAATACTACCAAAAACTGATCAAGATAGACTCTAAAGACTCTATTAATTAAATCCATAAAGATGGTGGGGGAATTAGTAAGACCAAAAGGTATCACAATAAATTAATAATGTCCATACATTTTATATAATGTCTTCTTGAGTATATACTCCATTTTTATCCTTAATTGATGATATCCAGAATAAAGATAAATCTTAGAATTGTATTTATATTTTCATAATTGATAAAATAATAAATCAATATAGGGGAGATGGTATTTGTTCAAGATAATGATCTGGTTAAGTTCTTAATAATCAATGTGGACCCTCATTGATCCATCTATAATATTAATAAACTGAAATGGTTCACCATAACGTGACACACTAGGGAATATTAATACTTTTTCATGATTTTCTTGGACTTTCTTATTAAATTCCTAAAACTCAATTGGGAATATTTTATAAGGAATCTTTAAAAGAGACATATCACCCAGTATAAGTTTTATTGAAAAATAAAAATCATGATTTGATGGAATACCTATAAATAGTTCCAAAAAGACATAAAAAACTCATTTACAATAGTTGTATCCTTGATTGTGAGTTCCTCCCCAACCCTTTGAGATAGATAACCTTTATTTATAGGAATTAATACCCACAAGATTGATTATTTTTCACTATAAGTTCATATTCATCCTTACATCAATATATTGTCAAAGATTCATTCAGAATGTAACTCCCCTTCCTTGGAAATTGTTATGATCTACATATATATATAATGTCAATACATTCCGTAAATCATGTAACATTAAACTAAAGGAAGGATTGCAAGATTTGTAGGAAGCACTTTCCCACAAACATAAACTGGATATGATTTATAAACTTTTGATGCAAATGTTATACCATTAGGAGTTTTCATGGTTAACTCAACATCCAATTTTTTATGTAATATGGAAATAATAGTATAAAATTCATTAAAAAACAAGAGTACAAGGATCCAAAATCCAATATATAATTTATTGATTTAGAGTGGATGGTAATTGTACCTTTCCCCATTTCTTTGTTATACTTCACTTCACCAGTATTGATTTCATGCGATTTCCCATTTCCTTTGGCCTTAAGGGTTTTCTAACACCGATCATCCTCGATTACCCTTTTATTATGGCTTTAGAAATCATAATTCTAATTCTCATTTCACATGTAACATTGAAGTGTGGGAGGTGCATTCTGTATACCATTCTACCTATTTGCATCATTAGTTATCTTTATCTCATCACTCCAGAAGTCAACTACCCAATGACCTTCTTACACATATTTGAAACATTTATAAGTCTCATTAGGATAGTTTCCTCCATATTTCCTTCCATAATTTCACTTTAAAATTATGTTTATATTCTTTTCACTATGGTTTTTATATTTTTCCCTAAATTTAAATTTTATCTTCTTATTAAACCCAAAATATTAACGGGTAACTCCAATATCTATCTCAACATTGAGACAACATTAAATTATTCCCTAATAACTACTAATGTCTCATATGAATATTTCCCTTCGAAGACATGGTTTTAAGAGATCAAATAATCAATCAACCTTACTCTCAAATTGAAGGATAATTCTATAAGAGCACAATGAAAGTCTTGTAAAATTTCCTTTTTAGGTAACAATAGATTACTCATACATTATCTTAACCTTGAAGAACTATTTTGCCATATTTGTTCGAATAATTCAAGGAAAATAATTAGTGAAAAATAATTTCTTGATCTTTTCCCATTCCATAGAGTAAATTTAATATTATTGCTTCATATTATTAATGAGGTTCCACAATTGATCTTTTTTACATCACAAACGAAAGACTTCCAAAATTAATTTATCATGTTCTAAACATAAGATAACTAAAAATATCATTTTTGTGGTACTAATCTATTTTTCATCCTCTAGTGGATCAGAAGACACACTGATATAAGGTGTTCGCTACCTCATGAAGGAATCAATAGAACACTGTTGCCTCCTTTTCTCATTTTAAAAGCCGACATGATTCATAGAATGAGAGTGTTTTGTGAGAAAAGAAGTAAGGTTTTTATTCCATCTCCCATAACATTTGGTTTTTCAGGAGGACAATCATTGCAATTTCTATCACATTCAACATTAACATAGTTCCTTCTGATTCCAACCGCTGACTAAAACCAAAAGACATAATGTGAGAAATGCTAATCATAGTGAGAAAACCACATAATAGAGATAAATTTTTTTAAAAATTTCAATTAAGGACTCATTAGGTTCTATCCTAGTATATTCATGATCATTACCAAAACTGTAATATTTTATTCTATACATGGAATTATCCATATAGTTTTTACTCTATTTTTATCATCATAGTTTCTAAAGGATAAAAAATCCTTCTTAGATACCAACTATAGAAGCCCATAATTTTCATATATATATATTACATATAAATAGATAAATACTCATTATATAAAATAAAAAACCATGTGAGAACTGTGTAGGTTTTGTTTCATTGAAAATTAAGAAACATAAAAATATGATTCATAAAACATCTATATCATATATCACTTATTTATACTTTCCTATATCCCATTTTAACACATCATAATTAATAAAATTCTTCATATCCTAGAGAAAAGAAACATACAAAAAGGGTGATAACATATGCACAATAAGGTTAAATAAGGGATATATCAATAATATCATAATAATAACACAAAATAATATAAAAACATTTTAAAATTATATCATGTATATCAAAGATCATGATATCATCTTAATGAATAAATCGTGAAAGTTCAAAAAGAACTACTGAACATATTTTTGTTAGAGCATAATAAAATAAAGGGACTTTCTGGCATATAAATAAGTAGAAAACATCATTTCCTTAGTAGTAAATGCTCATGTAAAATACAATAATATTATAAAAATACTTTTACTATACTAATTTAACTCCTCATTCCAGCCCTGTATTATTGAAAAAAAATTCTACTCATTCTAGATTTTTCTATATCATGACATATAAATTATTGACAATGCATTGGATGAAGATATAGGTCCCACATCTCACAAATGAAAACTTTAAATATTTTTTCCAAAAGATCATAACTCATTCATCATATCATTACCCATAAAAAAGAATGGGTTTCATAAATATAATTCCAGCATAACATAACCCATGGAAAAGAAATGGGTTTCATGAATATCATTCTTTAATAAAAATAAACCAACCGTATAATAATAGGGATAGTGTCATTGAAAAATATCCCCAATAAATCATAAGTAACAACAAATAATTTTATTGTAAATGGAAAATAATTATGAGATATCAGTTGAAAATAATTCTTGAGGATTATATCCTTTATTCTTTGAAAAAGTTTTCTTTTCTCAAAATTCCATATAATTTTAAGAGAAAAAATTTTCTTTATAAATAACCTTGTAATATTATAAAGTAATCATCAACCAATTAAGAATTCATCATAGTGGATAAATATATTTATGATTTACATGTTAAAAAACATTCATCTTGTACATTTTCCAGAAATGTCATAAAGTACCTCGTTCCAATAATGAAAAAAGATTCCTTTCTAACTATTTAGTAAAAAATCTAAATATATAAAAAAAATTAAAAATTATAGAAAAATAGTAAAAATATTTTGGGAAACATTTTTATGAAACATGGACATGGAAGATAAATATTCTTCACTAAATACTTATTTATAAACAATCTGGTATAATAATGATATTGTGAAATTAACCCTTACCTTTGGTCTAATTTCCTTCATAAATGAAGGAAAATCTTATATAATAGTTTAAATAATGTTATTAAATTATTATAGAACGATTTTGATATTTATATTTTCATATATGATCTTTTTTTATCATCTTTTCACCCGTTTATTAATAATACTTTATTGTTTCTCTTCTTTCGGTTGTTAACTACTTCATTTTCTTATGCATGTTTTTTCATATAAGTCTTAGTTTTTTAGAATAGTATATAGTGAAATAATTTAAAAATGATATCAATGTAATATATATCATTTAATTCATTATATTCATTTGTATAATCATTCTTTTATAGTGAATATGGAAAATGAATCACATCATGTCATGGAGATGGTAGGTCCTACGTACACACGAGGGATGGTATCATTCCTTTAATGATAAAAGTTTAAGGATGTGGATGGTATATATTTTATTTCAAACTCAATATCAATTTATAATTATTATATATAAGTATTATTTTCATCAATATAACAATCAAAATATAGTAGTGATGAAAAACATATTACACCAAGGCGTGCAGACGAAAAGCCATACATACACACACGCGATGATTTTGTTTTTTTATGGGATTGGTAAATAGATGAATATAGTTGTACAATAATAATAATTAAATATCAGTATATATTTTATACTATATTTATTACTCTATAATGACAAAATTACCTGAATAGTAATTAGAAGAAGAAATTATCTTGAAAGAATCGGTAAAGAAAATTACCTCTTCTTTGGAGAACTTCCTTTAGATGTCCTCTTAAGAACAATAAAATTGGTTTTATGAGAAGAAAAGAACCTATATAATGGGTCAAGGGAAGTTTATAAGGGAAATTGGTAGGGTATGGTCTAGATTGAAGCCTCAATTTGATGTGAATAAGGGAGGGATGAGGTTCCCTTTTATAATCGAGGTGATGGGCACTTTTCGAATTTCAAAAAAATATTAATTTATAATAAATTTAATATCTATCCCAATACCTAAAAATGTAATTTATTAGAATATAATTTAATATTAGGTTATAATATATTAAAAAACTACATTTTATAAAAAAAATATATTAATTTAAACCATATCATATTTATTGACCCTTAGTTAACTTATTTTAATTTTAAATAAGCTAGCAATGATTTCAACAATAAAAGGTCATAATTTTTACTTATGTGATGTCAATTAGACCATAAATGAAATATTTATAACAATTTATATCATATTATATTTATTTATTATTTTTTAAAGACGATTTATTTATTTTTTAAATATTTTAATAAAAAAATATTTTGATAAAATATCATATTTATAAATTTTGTCATAATTCATTACCTAAACTCTAAAAAATATCAAGATAAAAATTTATATTAGAAAAAAAAAACTTTATTTTATCTTTATGTGGTCAATATAATCTTTAAAATTCCATTATCCCATCAATTATCAGAAATTTTATTTATTTTAATATATTTAATAACATTTATTTGATATTACCATTACTAAAATAATTTTTATATCAACGTTGTGTAAATATTTAGTAAAATTTTTTTGCACTAAAAATTAAAAATAAAATATCATGATAAATATAAATATTATATATTTGACAAAAATATTTATATTTGAACAAATCATTTTTTTAAAACTATATAAAAAATCATATAATATCTAAAACATAAATTTGACATCTTTGAATTTTTATTAAATTAGATATTATAAATATCATAATATAATTTATGTGGACTAAAAAGTCAAAAAAAATTATCATGAAAATTTGTTTATTAATTTAAAAATTTACATTGAAATTCGTTCATATCTTACATTTTTTCCCATGTGGATACATAAGGGACATTTAAGACAAAAAAGTGACCTTTTGTGTCTTTCTTTGATTTAAATATTATATAAGAAATTTTTTATGGGAAAGTATCCATTAAAAACTGAATTCCAATCCTTATGTTTTAATTATCAATTTTCATTCATCCATTATTATTTTTTATTTTGTTAGAGTCATTTTATTGTATTTACTATTTTATATTTAACCTAAATTAGTAGATTAACCCTTTACCATGCTAGTAAAAATTTACAAATGTTACAATTTATATTGGTCAGGAATAAAAGATCCATATTCACTAAATTTGTAATTTATAAATCTTAATTGTTAATAGATTTTAAAAATTTATAAACCCAAAATTTTCAGAATTTAATTTAAAATAAAATCAAAAAAATACCCTGAAAAACAATTTTTCAGAAAATAATCACTTTTAAAACATAAAATGTTTTTATAATAAATTCATGTATAAAATATTTTTCAAAACCCATAATTGGAATATTTTAAATAAAATTAAACTAAATATCATTTAAAACTAATCCAAAACATAATTTTTCCATGTAAATACATTAAAATAAAATATTTTTTTCTATATAAAATAGTATTTTCACAATTTCTTTAAAAAAATATTTTTTTAGAAAATTTTAAAAAAATAAGATAATTTTGACATGATGAATTAAAAAATGGATTTTTTGAATAAATATTCTGTAATATCAAAAAAAATTCACTAATAAAAAGAAAATAAATTCAATTTTGAATAAAATTTATTTATGAAGAGTAATGTGATTTTACTAAACATTGTGTGATTATTTTCTAATAACATACCAATACATTAATAATTAGTTCTAAGTTTTATTTTATGTCTTAAATTAGATATTAATATTTTTTCAAACTTATTTAATATCTTCATTATAATGGCCATTTTATACTAATAGTATCTCACAATTCGTTTAATCTAACGGTTTCGTGCAATGCAAGCGATTGAAGAATTAAAATTATTTAAAGAGAAATATTTTAAAAAATAACTATGTGTTACATGATCCATGGATAAACCTAAACCTATTATTTTATATCTGGTGTTATAATTATGTTCTAGGTAAAAAATTAATAAACTGATTATGAACACTTTTTCCATTCCGGTTTTATTCATGAGATACTAACTTATCTCACAAATGGTATATTTTCAGTTAAAAGTAATTAGGATGGTTCCTTTATACAATAAAAATATATTATCATAGTAGATATTTAGAATTATCATATAACTATAAATGATCATATGTAACTGGTAACATAAGGTGTCTGCAAAAAAATTAAAATTTCATACTTTTTTCCTTCATTGATTAAGGTTGGCCTATTTAAAGGATATGATCATTTCTATTTAGTGTGTGATGCATTATCAAGCAAGATGAAACATTCATGTTTTCATTAGTCATTTGACTTTGAGGAGAAGGTTCTAGAATAATTTGAGAATATCAAGGGGTCCTCACATAGAATATGTGGATTATAGTGGATAGTGTATGACCTATGGAGATATGGGTCGAGGTTTCGTTTCTTAGTGATCTCTCTCAAGCATACTCCATCATGATAGAGCACATAGTACTTAAGCTACAAATGTTTCCTTATTTGCATTATTTATATATATATATTATATGATAATATATCAGACATTTTAATGGGTTTCTCCCACTATGTTGATCATGTGATGTTATTAAAAATCTCACCAATGGTAATAGATACTCTTTTAGTAATTTGGTAAGTAGATCTAATTTTTATGACTCGTATTTTGGTCACTTCTAATGACTTATACGCAGTGTCAAAATTCTCATACTTAGATTTTACTTTACTGAATTTCAAATCAATATATATTTTTTATGAGTCAATTATTTATATGTTCATGTTGATGACCCATACACAACTTCAAATTACATGTATATAAATACCTAGTATGGTGCTCCCTGAATTACTCATACACAGAATACTGAATGAATCATGTGCAGAACAAAATAACTTATACACAGTTCCAAACTGAGCCTCATTTCAATAAGAAATTTCATCGAATGAATAAATAACTTGTACGGTTATTCCAAATAAATAACACTTAGTGTTTCCATGAATCATACATAGAAAAGAGTTTCTAGATCCTTTGTTAATTTATTACATTATACAAGATATCAAAAAATCACATAACCTATAATAACTCGTCTCCATCCTCTACTAATCAACTGAAATACACTATAAGACTTACTAATGAAGTATCAACACTCTAAAAAGATTCTTTATTCAATAGTAAAATAAATAAAATATTTCACAATTCTATAGGAAACTTCATTCTCCTATTTTTTATTTTTTTTTCTCAACACCAATCAAATATTTAAAAACAACATAAATTCATAAAAGAGTCATCAAATTAGAACCTATCTAATATAGGATGCATCATGACACAACACCGTCAAATAAAACAGTGTTTTGGAAAGATTTAAATATCAATAAGACAAGAAAATTTTGGCCAAGTTATATAGATGAACTCCCCCTAAATCCATACTTCTATTTCTCACTTCAATTTATTTTCCCCATTGATAAATATCCAATATTGAGATTAAAATATATAATAAAATACCAAAATTTCCTTTGAAAAAGAAATACTTATTATTAAGAGTTGATTACTTTCTCTCCCCCTATATCAACATAATCTAAAACCTGTTGGAGGGATTTTCATAGAACATAATATGAAATGTGGGGGATAAATATGATGTTTCAGCCTGAGAAAAAAAAACACTACTTTGAAAAAACCTAGGTTAAAATGTCTATAATAGTCTCATTAGAGGGAATGTATTCCATCTTAACATCACTATTAGGAACTTTTTTCTTGATGAAATCAATCCCAATACACATTTTTTTATCTTTAGTGTCAAAGAATATTTTTAGACATATCTATATCACATTATTTATCCTAAAACATTATCAATGGCCTCTAAACATCTACCTATAAGTCATATAGATATACTTGAATTCATAGAATATGTGTGAAATCATTTTTTTCTATGTATTTTACTTATAATATTCATATTGAAACTAAATCTTTGTTTTTTTCACGCAAACTCATAAATCATCCAATATGAAATAATACTTCTTCAAATATGGATCGTTTATCTATGAAACCACCTTCCTAATATATGTTTTTAAATTCTTAAAAATTCAGTAATTAACTATTTTGATATTGCAGGTCAGGCATCATGGTTCCCTTAACAATATTAAATATTATTTTATCTTCAAGCATATGTGACTCCCTTGGGTCACTCTAAAATCTATACCAAATTATCATAACCAATACAACATCTGGTCAGGATGCTGATAGATAAAAAAGTCAAGTAATTATTTTTATAAATTCTTTTGGATTAACATTATGTCTAGACTAATCATTAGTAAATTATTTTAAAAAATATATGGTTATTTATATCTATTTACACTTTTCCATAAAAAATCAGCAATTCATTGGTATATTTTTTATGGGATAAAAAGGTATAACTTTTTATCTAAACAATCTATAATCCCATAATGTAAGTCATCTCACCAAACATGGATTTCTCAAATCAATCAATAATATACTTATAAAAATATTCAAAAAATGATCATTATCACCACCAAATATAATATCATCAAGATATACATTTATAAGAATATTTAATGTGGACACATCTCTATCATAAAGTTTGGTATCAACCATCCAAATTTTAAATTCTATTTTTCTTAAATTAAAATAAAGTTTATCATACCAGGATTTAGGTCCCATTTCAATCCATATAAATATTTTTATTATTTCATACCATTATTTCATCATTATAGAAAATAAAATCTTTATATTTTACAATAAAAAATCATCTTTAAGATTGCTATTTAGAAAGGAATATTGTACATCAATTTCATACAATTTATAGCTTCTATCTTCTTATACTACCAAAAAATACAAATTGATTAAATCATTTCCACTGGTGAAAAGGTTTCTTCAAAATTTATTCTTTTCTTATGTGGGTAACCTTTTCAATATAGTCATGCTTTATTCCTCAACACTTTGCCTTTCTAATTCTGTTTATCTATAAATATCCACATAGTTCCAATAATAGGTTTTTTTAGAACTTGGAACAAGCTCTTTGGTGGAGTTGTTTTCAATTATATAAATATCATCATTCATATAATTAACCTATTATTCATGTTCAACTACTTTTTTAACTAAATATTGTCCAACTTGTGGTATGATAGTAGTTTGGTTTTCCATTTTCACCACCATTCGAGATTAAATTAGTGAATCTTGTACCCTATGATATTTTCAAAATTAGCATGATTCATTAATCACTGAAAAATATTTATATGATTTAAAAATTCCTCGTCTTTATCATATTTCACATATGAGTTAATATATGTTATATTTTATTCTTATTTTTATATGATCTATTCCTTAGAAATATTTTTATTTCCACCTTCATAAATTTCAAATTCTTGTTCAACAGACACCTATGTTTTGAGGAAGTTTTCAATGATTTATATATGAAAATAGGAAACAAGTTAGCTAAATCTATTGATCCAAAAATTTTAGTCACAACCATTTGAAATATAGCTCACAAAGAAGCCTTATTTTTCCTTTTCTTCAAATTAACCAATATTTTTTCTTTTTATCATCGTGTAACATGTGATTTAAAAAAAGTAAGTACTTCATAGTAGATTTACCTTTATACCACTTCTCATATTATGTCATATGAATTTTATATCTCAATAAACACTTATTTTGAATGTGTACAGTAGTGAAAATGGCTTCTCAATATAAAAAATTAGGAAGTTTATGCTCAGGTATCATAATCATTCCTTTCTAAATAATGCATCTATTTTTACTTTCAACTACACCATTCTATCGGTGAGTGTATAGTGTAAAAAATTGATAATCGATTCCATTATTGGAATGACTACATTAAAATTAATTTCATGTATACTATTTACTATTATATGATTTTACTCACATTATGTACACTCCGTGTTCTTTTTCAACCTTTCTTATATGGATTTTGAAAGTTTCATAAGATTTATACTTTTTCATCATAAACATAACTTTTCTCAAATGAGTGTAATCATCAATTAAACTGATGAAATAAAAATCCCCCTGGATAGACTTATGTCTCATTCATCCACACACATATGAGTAGATGAGCTCTATGGGTCTAATGGATTGAATATTTACTCATTTTTGAGTCCATTGATTTATCTTACCGTTTTGAAAAACATTATAACTAGCTTCTCATTCTCTTATATATTTTTTAAGGTCCCTCACAAAGTCATGTGATGATATTTTACTCATGTTTTTTGTCCAAAGTGGTCATGTATCCAATTCTATATTTCATTCTCATCTTTATCACTAATATAGAATGTATTGTTTGGGTCACTAATTTTGAAATAATTCCACATGTTCCTTCACCTTTAAAAATAATTTATCCATCTATAGATTCTATGATGATTTAAGATTTTATTATAAAATACAACCCTATTTCCATTTTCATAGAGTTGTCTCAGACAAGGAATATTGAGTATCATCACTTCCATATAAAGAACATGTTTTCAATAAATCATTTTTAATCGATTTTATAAGTTTTTTAAAAAACATATTTTCAAATAACAGTCTTTGACTAATTTTTGTAATCCAACTTCTTTCTCTTCCAAATTCTATAAAATTTTAGTTTTTCCAATCATCTAACAGAAATATCTGTTATTAATGATCCATGGTCTTCTTATCTTACTTATATTCATTGCAACCTCTATAATAATTGAGTGTTATCCCTAACTAATATTTTAATTTTAATTACCTTTTTATGTATTGGTATGTTGTTTAGGTAAAATTTTCATTCATTTCCCAGCATAATGTTCTTATTCATCACATATTCTACAAATTGAATCTTGTAATAAGATTCTATTTTATGTTTATGTATTATATATTTCATTGTTTAAAATTTTATACTTTTGAGTGATACTCCTCTTTATCTTAGAGTATCTCCCCTTTACTTATATATTCTCTAATGTAAATACATATTGTACCATCAAGTATAATATTTGTTATGAAACATCCCCTAGTATCAGCAATAATACATGAATCTAAATCTTCTATTATAATATAAATTCTATAAAAAATCTTATATACAAATTTTGATGCTACTGAATATAATTTATTTTATCTATATTTATTCAATGATTATATTGTCTTCATAGATTCATATTTTCTTCCCTTGGATTAAGAGAGTGTTTCTCACCATTGTTTATGACGAACACTTGTCCATAATTTAAATTGTGATTTAGACTATTAGTTAAAATGAAAATAACATTTTGATATTTTTGAAGTATAGTTTTAAACTGACTTATTAAGATAGATTTCTTAACCACTTTAATAGTTTCAATGATAACATCCATATATTTTTTTAAATATTCATTCATATAATTCAAGTCATTCTCTCTTGTAAGGTTCATAGATTTAAACATTCCTAATTAATATTCCTTCGTACTATATTTTTATTTGTGATCACTCAAGATATTCTCTTTCTTGATATCATTCAACTTGTACTTATTTATATCATTAATAATTTTAGTTTCAATTTCTATAAAATCTCCATTGTCCTCTACTTTATTTGAATCTCCTTTATTTTATAGTTTATGTCCTTGATATTTTTATACTAATAAAGAAACTATTCCAACTAATATATAATATTGTACTCCATATATTTTTATTCACATCCTTATTCTTAACTACCTGAGTAACATTCAAATTTATTAGTATGAGCCATGAAATTTGTGAACTTCTCAGAAACTTCATTCTCAAATTGGCTACAAGATTAATTATCTTCTTATCCGTAATTACAAATCAAATTTCTTCATTTTATACTTGAAAATATTTTCTTATCCCCACATGGTTTATTATATAATTTTTATTTCTTACCCTACTTATTTATTTGAGTTTTTTCTTCTTGATCATCAACCTCATACTTATAAATATTATAATTTATATTTTTTTGGAAACAATTTCAAAACCTCCACATTTGAAACATTTAAAGGGATGTTTTTTCTTATACTTACATTTACATTTTCTGATATTTATAGAGATAATATAAATAATTATATTTCACCCACATCTAATTAATCATAAGATTCACAAGATGATATAGGATTATATTCTTTCAAATTGTGATTCTTCATGGATTTAAAATCCATATTTGTTTACTATATTTTTCAGTACATGTAACTTACTCATTTCTTAAGAAATGAGAATATTATGTAGATCATATAAGATAAGATCCTATCATACATCATGATATAATATTTTATGGTCAAAAATATAAAGGAAGTTTCTCATTAGTTTCTTTATAATACTAGGGCCTTCAATGTTTTGTCAATAAACTCTAATGTTTCCCACCGTTTCATTAACTCTAGGGGTAATATTAAATAGTTTATTCTTATCAAATATTGATATCTTCATGATTAATTTTTAATATATTTAAAATTGATTATTTGATGCCAAGATTTACACCACAGTTACTCTCAATTTTTTCCCATAATCATTTTTCACTTTCAAGTCCCATTAGTTTTGTGGAGACCTTTTCAAAAAGATACAAGAGAATAGGGATTATATCATTTACATCAATATAAATATTTATGAGATGGAAATATTTCATATAAATTCCTATTTCTATTTATTTAAATAAAATAATATTTTCACTAAAAATTATAAACCAAGTGATAGAAGTTTGTGGTTCATTTCTTTCTACTAATGAAAATTTATTCCACCAAAGGTGGGAAAACCCCTTCAATTAATTGATGTTGTGTTGTCCAAGATACACAACTAAAGGATCTAATAATGGTAAACTAATAATTTTATACCAATTAAAGTTGCATAGAAGTGGGTGGACCACTAAGAAGGTGCGGATGAATTTGTGGAGACTTTTTTTAATTTATTTTTCCTTGAAATAAAACACTACAGCTGATTAAGATATGATTCTCTCTCAAATTTAGACACTCATACTTTAATGATGTAAATAGAGAAAAATAATAGAATGAACATAATTTTTTTCTAGGAGAAAATTTATGTGACATTCTACTAATTACCACATCAAGTTTCTATCCCAGACATATATTTGATACTAAAATAATAAAACCAAATTACAGTGGGTCGGTAGGTATCATCCTTCCCCAACATTTTCATCAGCATCCCACTTTTATAGTTTTTATATTAACGCTTTTGAGTTATAGTAATGACAAAAACACACTAGTATGATAAGGATATTTTATATATTCAGGTTACACTAGTAATGTGTGATGATCTTTCTCTTCAATCCAATAATAATATAGAATATGGATTATACTTGTTTTTTTAGAAACTCTATTATTTTACACCTAATATAAATATGAATGAATATATTTTTGTATGTGTATTAAAATAAGATGAAGATGATGAATCTGGTATAAGGATATCTTATTTATAATGTATCCTAATACCCAATCACCAGAATATGTTCACCCAATGTAATACATGTTGAGTGCCTACATCTCCATCCTTACAGGCCAAGTTCATGCATCTTCCACCACATAAGCTATTTGTATGCATCTTTTATATCCTTTATATGGAGTTTCTTTTAGTTATTAATACATTATAGATAGATTAATTAATATATTGTAAATTGATTGAGTGGGTTCAATGTATTCTACCAATGTGAAGTAATTCATGGGTTGACACCAGATATTATATATATATGTGTGTGTGTGTGTGACATGTTTTCATAAATATATAGCATCAATAATGACCCATAAAATAGAATTAGTTCCATTATTAGTGATTTTTATCATTAGTTTCTTATAAATATTTTTGAATAACACTCTCTTCCCTCAATCCAAATTCATTATATTCTAGAAATGGAACTAGAACCACAACAATCATTGCAAGAATACTCAGGCTATGAACATGGATCCACTGTCTAATGTTCCTCCCTCAGAGGTAGGAGGCGTATTTTATCTTTTTAGGATCTTCATCAAGATTTATCTCTTATAAAAAGAATATGGAGGCAACTGTTATCTCATTTCAAGTATGTTGTTCTTAATTTATATATGAATTTTTGTTTCATTATGATAGAGTGGGAAAATATTTGATTTTTTCAACTATGCTCGATCATAAAATGATCCCACAAATCCCATCAGTGGTATCAAAACCATTTTCTTTAAGGATTAAACTTATATTATTTCATGAGTTTTTTGATTAATTTATATCAAAATTTATATATGGTTGTATTTAAATATATGATACATTATGTTTTTTTATTTTTATATAATATAGTGTCTGACAGTTATATATATTATAATGTATGATATATCATAAACACTCAGTTTTCATCAGTATCATATTTTAAGATATGAAATATCATAATGCATGATATGGTTATGGTTTGTGAAAAAAGTATTATTGTGATATAATTATGATACCATCAATATCCTTAAATATGATTATTATTATATGATATCTCCAATCATAACCAATAGTGTGAGTCATATTTTATGATTGATTACCATAAAATAAAATATTATTTATATTTGGTATGAACATACTATAAGTCATATTTTATAACTAATAATATTAATATCTATCATAAAATAATACATGTACCATATTTTTTAAAATAATTTGTTAATTTGTGTTATTATTTGTAAGTTAGTTATAAATTATAATTATTAGAAATTATAAAAGAGTTTTTCTATGCCAAAATTAAATATGGAAAATCATATTCCTAATAATTTCTCATCTTTTAAAAGATAAATAAAATGTTTTTTTGAATTCCTTTGATATTTTTGATTAGTAATTTTTTTATGAAATATAAATATTGTGTATGAAAAAAATTATGTGATAAATTAATTCAATATGATAGATCCATGTATTTAATTCTATATATAACACCATAATATTTTGTTTTAATCTACCCTAACATCAATTTTTATTTGAATTTATTAGATTGAATATATTAGTTTAACATTGTTTATGAAAATTAGGATTTAGAATTATTAGGAATTAATGTATCCCTACTGAGGGAATTTGGGATGGAAACCCCAATTTCCTTAAAAAATATGTCATATTCTATAATTATGGGGGTTGGATATATGTGGATCTATGAGTACTAAAGTATAGTTCATCAACATCATAGAATTATAAACCATTACATGAATAGTTTAGGTACATTATTCACAATATTCACATGGATGTGTATGAATTTTTTTGGCTTCAATATTTGTATGAGTAACATAAATTATGGCTTTTTTAAACATTTACCCATTAATGTGGTGTGAACAGATTAATTTGTTTTGTGTAAAAGTTATTCCAAAACAAAAGTATTAAAATAATGCTTATGGAAAGGAAACTAACCTGAGAATATAAAGATTTCATGTGATGACATAGTGTAACTTCAATATACCTATGATTTATATTAAATTGGTTAGTATTTGAAAGAAGAAATCCCTTAAATACTAAGTAAAATATTCCTTATAAATTAGTAAATATCAAGACCTCAATCGTTTAAGTGGGTAGTTTCTTTCCAAGGTCATGTGTCCCTCAATTATCTTGTGTAAGGATAGAAACTAATGAGGCTACCCTAATGGTTAGAGCCTTGATCTTGGTGTTTAATTTTGATTAATTTTTTCTAAGAAACCCTAATGGTTGGGATAGGGTATGAATATAGTTGAGTATATTCATATGATGTATTTGGATAAATATTTATCCACTCAACTATCTAATCATCTTAACTATTATGATTGGTATTATTCCATACTTACGTAACTAAGTATTGTGATGAATTCTAAAGTGGACTCATTACATTATAAAATATAGATCTTGGTAGACTATATAGATATTATGTTTGGGGTCTTCGTTTTAGTGGGAGCGCTTTCATTAAAATTTCATGGTGAAAAGATATAACACATGAAACTCATCCACTAATATGTCTTTTTTGAAGATAATGAAATACCTTAAGATAATCATATTGAGATCCCAAATAGGTATGAACTAAGAAATAGATAGATATCAGTATCTAGGGTTGAGATGTACTCCCATATATAAGTAATTAGAGCCTTTGAATGTGAATTTTATTAAGATTGATTTAACCATTTCTAACTCATGGTTGTTAGAAATAATGAGTGCACCAAATATTTGTGTCGATAAATAACAACTCAAAGAATGGAGGGAATTAATCAGGGTTAAAGTAAATCTTTGTGTTGGTAATGAAGAAATATTTATTTCATTAAAGGATTAAGTTTATGATCTAATCCCAAAAAGTATATTAATACAAGAAGTAATGAATTGTTATTATGTTCCCACCATTAACATTAATTTTATTTTCATATCTAGTTTGGATAAGAAAGGATTTTGATTCACTATTTAGAACAATATCTATTCTATATGTATGACTAAAATTATGTATGGAATTAGAAATATATTAAATGGTTTATATATTTTTGATATGGATAATTATATTTATAACATTTACAATAATAATGCTAGCTTTGGTTATAATCCCGCCTAACATTTCCTTTGTCAACTTGGATATATAAAAAAGAAAATCATTTAAAGACTCCATAGAGATGGATTTTAGACTCATTTGATTATGAATATTTTAATACATGATAATATAGTTTGTTAGGAAAAATAAAAAAGACACATTTTGGAATAAAAGGTTAAAGGGATAGTTGATTATTGGATATCACAGATAGTTATGTATATAGACCAATGAGTACATTAGAAATTTATGGTTACAGGTACATCATTACCATTACAGATGAGTTTAGATGGTATTGTAATGTGTATCTGATGAAATGAAATTATAAAACTTTTTAAAAGTTCAAAGAGTTTAATAATGAATTATGTGATCAATAAGGAAAAGGTATTAATATTCTCCAATTAGAATGGGGTAGTGAATACATAAGCTAGGAATTCATAGATCATATTAGGTATTGTAGAATTTCTTTCATAACAAACTCCTCCTTAAATGCCATAATGGAATAGTATATCTTAGGAGAGTAATTTTACCATGTTAAACTCGTTCCATTGATGATGAGTCTATATGACCTTCCCATTACATTTTGGTGTTATTCTTTACAAATTACTATATTCTTTCTAAAAAATATTTCATATAAATTAATTATGAAGAAACCCTATGACATATTTAAATAGGAATTTCCCAAAATATATTTTATTTGGATTTTGGATTGTGAATCACTTAAAAGATGACTAAAATTTTTGTAAACATGGAACCAATTCAAATAAATTCTAATATTTTTATCCCAAATAAAATGGATGGAATTATTTCTATAACCCTATAGAGCACAAATTGTTTATGGCCCACCATGCTACTTTCCTTGAGAAGAAACATAGAAGTTGAGGTGTCAATGGGTGAATAGTAGAACTTGTATAAGTTTAATACCAATATATAAGAAGTGTTATTGAGACAGAGGTTTATCTAGTTCCACAAAGAGACACTACTATAAAATGGGCAAGGGAAGAGCCACCATATATCAGTGCTAAAAAAAGTGCTGATAAAGGGGGGCCTGTATCAGCGCTAAAAAAATGGTGATAAAGGGAAATTTTATCAGAGTTAAAAAAACGCGATGTCAAATGTGACCCTTTATCATCACTTTTTTTAGCAATGATAAAAGGGCCCCCTTTGTCAGCACTATTTTTAGTAGTGTTGATAAAGGTGGGTTTTATCAGCGCACATTTTCCTAGCCAGTATTCTGACCATTCAGAGGGTTTTTGGTCATTTTTGGCCCTCAAATAAAGTGGGAAGGGGTTTATAAGATTACCAGAGTTTGTATCTTTTTACAAGATTCAATTCGGTATGTGTTAGAGCCCAAATGGACACTCAGAACAGAAGTTATTGCCCTTTGAAATTTTTCCACTCTCATATCTCCTAAAAACCTAAGAAACAAGCAACTCACTAAAACAGGCATAACTTCTATTCCATTTGTCCATTTGAGGGAAATGACCAGTCAAATAGAAGCTCATGAAATTAGTGATGACCACTTCTAGTCAAAACCGTTAGAAGATCATAGGAACGAATGATATATCAGTTATAGCACTCCAAAAAAGTCCAACTTCAAACGACCATAACTTTTGCTCTGGGTGTCCGTTTGGGCTCTACAACATATCAAATCGAAGGCAGAGAAGATATCTACACAACAGGTTGACTCAAATATAGTCTCAGTCTTTCCTAAAACCCAAAATACACAAAATACCACCAGAAGGCCTCCAAAACTCAGTTTTCATGTCATGACCCCTGTTAAAATTTTATTAAAATGGTAATACCTTCAAATCTGTGTATCTATTCAGCCTCCAGCACCTGTGTTGGAATAGTTTGTTCCATGAGCTTAATTTTGGCTATTCACGAAGCTAAAACAGACACCATGAGAAGAAGTTATGTCCTTTTTAGTGATTCTTTGATTTGTTAGGTTTTTTAGACCCCATTTCTAGCACTTTTGTATATACATATTTATATATAATATTTGTAAATATATATAAATGTGTATAATTATACCTACAGATATACATATAATATATATATGTGTGTGTTTTGTATATATGTATTTATTTATTTATAAGAACACACATAAGAAAACATATTTTATAAATGTATTTAAAACTAATCTTATAAATATTTATTAGTACATATTAATATACAAATAAATATATGGATAAAAAATTGTAACTATATATATATATTAATATATATTAATATACGGATATATATATATATATATTAATATAATTAAATATATGTATATATTAATATGACTAAATATATATGTATATATTATTATGACTAAATATATATGTTTATATTCTAATATATATATATATATATATATTAATATACATGTATATATTAAAATAACTAAATATACATATATATTAATATATGAGTAAATATAACTATATATATATATAAATAAATAGATATATTAATAAATAAAAAAGCAAAGCAATATGGTGGAGTGGTAAAGGCTTAGGCGCGTAGGTAAGAGGTCTCGAGTTCGAATCCTGGGGGAGTCCGGTCGTGCGTGTAGGTGTGGGGAATTACCTAGTACTGTTAAATGGGAGTGGGGCTAGGTGGAGCTGTCCTAGGGCGTGCATGGGCTACCATGCGTCGTGGGAGCTGTTAAAGGGGGGCTTCAAGCACTGTTGAAGCCCCACAGAATTGAAAACATATTATTTTTAAAAAAAATCAATTTTTATCAGTGATTTTTAAAAGAGCTGATAAAAGGAGCCTTTATCAGCACTTTTCTGAGCACTGATAAAAGGGACCCCTTATCTTCGCCTCGATTAAAAGAGCTTTTTTGGCACTGTTAATCTACTTTTCTAGCGCTGATAAAGGACATATTTTTAGTATTGAGATATGGAAAAAGAACTGACGTAATTTACATAAGATTCTTGAAGGTCTAGAAGTATCCAAGTGGAACCCAAGAGATATAGATTTATCATGGATAATGATGATATTATAGTTTGGAACATGGTGGATGCACCTTAAGGGGTAAGACTCATAGGGTAAAAGTGGGTTTCTCCTTAGAAAAATGACATGGATAGTAGAGTGTCTACCTATAAAGAGTTCTGGGTGGTGAAAACTTAAAAAAATCTTGGTGATATGTATGAACAAACATTTTCACCAATAGTGATGATTAGGTCCATTAAAAAAAATTTACCCATAAAAACATATCATGATTTTGATTTATATCAAATGGATGTCCAAACTTCATGCCTTCTTGGGAATTTAATTGAGGATGTGTATATGAAACAACATGAGAGTTTTTAAGTTACAAAAAAAGTCTATTATTGTATAAAAAATATAATGGACCATTTATAAACTAAAGTGGGCTTCTATGAGTTGCAATATATGGTTTTATAATGAAATCAATGTGTTTGGTTTCATCAAAAACATAGATGATTCCTATATATATATGTAGATAAGTGGGTGTATATTATTGTTTTTGATATTATATGTGGATGAAATACTATTTATCACAAATTATATCTTGACTATTCACTTTGGGGGAAGATGTGGTTGGATAAATACTTATTGATGAAAGAAATGGGTGATGAATCTTATATACTGGGTGATGAATCTTATATACTAGGTATGAGGATCTATAGAGATAGATCTAAGATGATTCTTGGACTCACTTGGGACACTTACATTGTTAAATTGGTAATTAGGATTAGCATGTAGAGCTCCAAAAACGTGTATTTACCTATGTTACGAGACACAAATATTATAAAGGTTTAGTATATTCAATAGAGTTATCGAGAATGGATTGAATTACCTATACATCAGCTATAGATTATATCAGGTATTTCATGTTGTCTACTTGAATTGATACCTTAATTGATATTATAATAACTATTATATACCAATACAATCATGGTGATAGTTACTAGATTGTAGTGAAGAACATTCTTAAGTACTTAATTAGAATGAAGGATATGTTTTAAATATTTTTAAGAGAGGATGAGCACTATATAAAAAGTTACATAGATGTTAATTTCCAATCCAATAAATATTATATTATATATTAGCATGTTTTTGTGTTTTACCAAAAATTTTGTGATATCACATAGAATATTTCAAAACGAACCACCATTGAAAAATAGAATATAGAGGAAAAGTATATTTCTACATCAGATGCTATGAAGGATGTTGTTTGGATTCAGAATTTCATCTCCAAATATGAGGTGGTTCCTAGCATTCAAGGAGTAATCAACCTCTACTATGGAAACAATGGAGCTATCAAACAAGATAAATTACTTCATTATAAGAAAAGGAACAAACACATCTTTCAAAAATGTCATCTCATATATTAGATTATTGGGAGAGTTATGTAAGAAACTATTGGGAAGCTATAAAGAAAAATATTAAAGATCCATTGATGAATACTTTACCATAAAATAGCATATGGTTCATGTTAGGAATCTTGGTATTTGATACTTGAAAGACTCATGTAATGGATAAATAATATATCATGATTCTATAATAAAGAAAAACTCTATATTTTATTCAATCATGTGTGATTCAATTTATTTTTCATGAATGATAGAATGAATATATCCTCTCAAAATGCAACATTGTGTTTCCCCAAATCGAGGAACATCTTAAAGACATATAGGTTGTGAGGATATAGTAATATTTTCTTGAATAGAATATGTTACTCATTACATAGGTTTCTATATAAAATAAAAAGATTGGATTCTAGAGGTAACGAATAGATACTTATTACTTAGAATGTCCCAACAAAGTATATCCCATAGAATTTTATACAGTCATTAATATACTTAAGCGTGTATACTTATGATCAATATGTCCAACCTGGGGTTAGAGAGATACCTAACATGTTAACCCTCATAAATTGATAACATTATAATTTATGTAAAAAGAAACGTTTCTAATTAGGGGTAGATGGGTATGTTACTAATCATGTCATTTGTTAGAGTACAACTAAGATGGTATTTTTTCACTTGTATGATGTGTCACTAAATTTCTCCCTTTATTAAATTTGAATAAAGAAATTAATTATGAAGTTATGTTATTTCACATATATTCATTTTAAGACATGTTGGTTAGTGATTATAGAAAAGGAAATATGTTTGATAGAAATAGATTTTGTCTATGATATTGGATTTTTTTGACCACATAAATCTGTTTATTGGAGAAATAATATTTTCTTACATATATTGATCGATGATATTGTTTTAATGACTTGGACATGTTCTTTGATTTTTAGAGAAGAAATATTTTTTGAAAAAAAAAATTAACCACCTTATAATGTTTCTGAATGAAATCTTAAGAAAGATGTTGCATAGATAAATAGATATATAAAATTGAGGAAATTAGATAAAGTCTACAGGACAGAGTGTTTTATGATAGTGTTCTCAAGGATAGTGGAATCATGTGAATGGATCAATATGATCTGAAAAAAGGTGGACTAAAATGATATTATGAGTGAATTCATAGTTCCATTCGCCAAAGATGTCCAACAAATATTTCACTCAATAATTTATGGATCTTCAATGTTCCTAACATCATGTTCATATAGATATATTCATGATTATTTATAATGTTGGTAAAGTGATGAATTTGGTAGAAATTGGTGGAACTATGGGGTCCAGAAGAATAATGTATGTATGATTATCATACAGAGCCATTTTTTGAAAGTGGTGAACTGAATAATTATTAAATATGTTTCAGATAATGAATCATAGAAGTTTAGAACAACATTATATCCGATAGAGGGATGTATTCAGACTACCAGATGAATATTTTCAAGTCAATCATATAGATGAAACCTAGTGGGGTTTCCAGATAGAGGCCACTAGATGAAGAATGTGTGTGAAGCCATTGGACATTGTTTTTCGAGTGAATCCATAGAAAATAGTGTTCCTGATATAATACATCGAACAAATAATGTATGTGAGTTCATCGAAAAGAGAGAAACCAGACAATAAAGTGCCTTATAAAGCTATACAAATTAGAATTATACTGAATAGCTAACTTTCTTCTAAGATGGATTAGGTGAAATTTTGGGTATCTTTAAAAATTATTTTATAAATACCATTATTGTGATGATGCTGATTAGATGTTCAATGCTTCAATAATCATAAAGTTAAAGATGATAATTCTATATTATATTTGAATAAGTTTAGAATATAACATAGAATTTGGGGTATAAAGAAGTTTTTATGACCTTTTTTAAATATTATTAGTGTTGTGAATAAATTGTGGTCAACTAAAAAAATGTTTGAGCGAGATATTTAAATTTCAATCATAAACATGGAATTCTATCTTCATGATTCTCCCATTTTTGTAAAAAAAGACCTATATAAAGAGGATTAGGTGCGCTATAAGATTTTTATGTGGGAGGTTAATTCTTGGAGAATATTTATAGGATTGATTTGTTGAATAAAGACCTTCAGATATCGTATCCTCATATCATCAGATGTAGTAGAATCCGGAATAAAAGTATTGGATGAAGTGTGCTGGATAGAGTGGTATGAGATGAAAATTTACCAAACAATTGGTATCTAGAACATGTGTGATGGACGCAGTACACAAGACTGAGTATATCAAATAGACAACTAGCTAATAGATAAGTGAAAGAATGGAATGTTTCATTCAAAATTTTAGTGAAAAGTTTTTCTTGATGTCGTGAAATAAATTTATGATTAGAGAGAATAAATTACATGATGAAAAGTGTGACGGAAGTTTAAGAAGAATGGTGACGACATAGTGAATCTTATTAGTCAATTTTCCTTTTATTGTTTCAAAAATTGTTTCATATTATTATCTATGTTAGGAGCAAATGAACATTCAACAGATTATTTTGGTATGTAATTGATGGTTATTCCCATCTTATTTTAAACTAAAAAATATTTTTTTCTAGTGGATGTGTGGTAATGGATTGTTTCAAAACCATGCCAAGGAATAGATACTCTTATTTTGTACTGAACCTTGTAAATAATTTTCTTTGTGTGGGTGTTCTTGTATTTTTCTAGTAGATTCAAATCTCACTAACCATAAGTGAAGGTTGTTTTATATGAAAAAATAAAATAAATGATCACAGATTCACACCCCCACCCATCAATGATCAGATAGATCATCAATGGACATATTAAATGGTATTATAGGGAAGGATAATTTATTCACTCTATGTGGGTGATGTTCGATTAAAATTTTGGTTTTCATGGACGTTCATAACTCAGTAAATAGTAAATAGATTCCTATATTCAATAGAAAAATAATCATATATGTAAGGAAACAAAACAACCCTACTTATAATCATTTATCTATGATGTTTTTGAAGGTACTAAATATGGTTTAATTTCCCTTACTAAGGGTTCTCTATTGACAATTATAGATATGAAGAATATAGGAAATAATTGGAAATCTAGAAATGCTATATTTTTCTCACACACTAAAATTGAATTTATGAGGCTTAAAAGAATTGGAATAGCTAATAGTGTATGGGAAAAGTTGAAGAATATTTATGAATGAAATAAAAAGGGGATTAAATAAAAATTATAGATTCGGATATTAAACTATGAATATCTCAAAATGGGAGATGATTGATCAATTTTTGAGTTCTTTACATGGATAAATTTTAGGTCCAAAAGAGGCCTAGATACCCTGATAGGTGGGTGAATCATGGTATAGATATTCTTCTTCTAAATTATTCTAGCCTAAAAATATTTTAACCACTTTTTTATAATGTTCATTTGTTTACAATTAAGTTTTAATGATTATTTTATTCTTTCCTTCTTTCTCTGATGATGATGCTTTGAATGTAATGTAGGAATGAAAGCAAAAGGATGTAGTGATTTTTGTTTGGTTAACCCACACTAGGCTACATCCAAGGAATATACAATGGAAATATTCCTCTTATTCCAAATTCACTTAGTCTTACTACCGATAATGATGGTTCGGTCTAGATCTCATCTATTCCAATTCTCACTACCTTTTAAATTTTTAGGGTCTACTCACTGCATTTCCAAGGGTTACTCCCTATGTTTCTTTATCTAGCTCACTACTGGTGGAAGGTATCACCTTCTTCCTCTTCCTTCACTCACTACTCTTGGAAGTGATTATCCAACATTTTATGGGATTATAGTTCCCTTAATTATGACTAATGAATATATCCTCAACAATTGATAGATTCTTTATTGATGTCCCACTTTCATCCAACTTTTGAATTTCACTTTATCACAAGTTTACTGGGCAATGCCTTCTGGACAACTTTTGTGATTCTCACTACCTTCATAGAGATCCAATTTCATGAAGTTCTAATATAATTCATAAAGATACTTCCTTTTTCAAAGATTAATTTCCTTTATAAATCACACCTTTTTCATGAAGCTCAATAGGCATTAATGAAACTCATTACTTTCATGAAGCTTACGTAGCCTTTGCGAATCTCCACACTTTTAGTCGTCTTTTTATAGCCTTCACAAATTCCATTAAATTTTTTACCCTCATAACATTTTTTTGCCTTTCATAGCCTTCATAAACTTCTTCTATTGAATCTATTTCATGAACTACCTTCACTATTCTAGATCCTTTATATTTTTGTTAAGTCTCACTACTTTTCTGAACAGGGTAGCGGTGTATTTGTAGGCGTTGTACCTAATTCTATAACCATCCAGACATGTCATCACAATTTCATTATGCTCACTCTTTTCCTACATAATTCTCCATTTTTAACAATGATCCAAGACAATTATTTGTTCACGATTACTATTGTTAATAGAGATATCACCGCCAAACTCTTTGTATTGCCACGATACTCCACTTGTGATGCTTACCGTTGTCGGGTAAATCACAGTCAGCTTTCTTCGATACTTTTTGTAACACCATTCATGAATCCCATCATCAAAAAAATCAGTAATTTTCAATATTTTAATAAGTACTTCATAGAAATTCAATTTTTTAAATGCTATCCATACTCCAAATTTTCGACCCCAAAAATTTGGGAAACACAGGGAAACATCTTCGCATTTTGTATTCAATTTTATGAATAATTATGGGGCATCCATTCCTCTATATTGGATATTTTTAAACATAACTTGTTAGAAATATCTATGGATATCCCCAACTAAACATAAAAACACCCTTTGTTAACAAACACATTCAAACCACAAAATACAACAATGTTTCCTTGAGGTATTTTTTCCCAAAAGTAAATAGAATTATTAGCACCTTAAAATTTTTTATTGAAAAGTTGTATTATTAAATGATTTTTGAAAATATTATAATAATTTTTCATGATATATTTTATTCCAATTTTAACACACCAATAATTTATTTTAAAATAATACTATACTTGATAACATGCTTTACATGCAACACCAAGCTTTAAGTGAACTACGATATAGAATATAAATACTATTGTGTAGAAATTATAAAATAGTAATTAAATAGGTGGTATAAATTTGAATATAAAATATGAAAAATATGTAGAGTGTCTTGATATAATTCATAGTAAATAAGTTCACAATTTTTAGTAAAGTCTTTTAATCTTCAAAAATATGTTTTCTTTAAAAATAGATTTTATAGCATTTTGTGAGCGAACAATAGAAAAGATTTAAACTATATTTATAAAGTTTATTTTTTGAAATAAATAACATTTTTTAAATTATTATTTAAATATTATCTTTGGGTGAATTTCTAAGATTTTTCTAAGATGATTTTTTAGTGAATATTGAAAAATACAAAAGTTTGTAAAAGTGTCATTTATTTTCATTAAATAAAGTAATTTAAAGTATCATTTTTTAGAATTTGATCTTAAATAAATATAAGTATCCTTTAATTAGATATAATCTAATTATTTACATGCCCATATATGGATGGAATGATGCACTAAAGGGGCATGAATAGCCCTTTTAAGCTTTCAAAATTTAATTGTAAGGTAGTAGAATAAAAACAATGAACAAGAAAAATAGGTTTTTTATAGTAGTTCATTTTACTATACAATGACCTAGTCTACTCTTCAATCCCCCTTAACTCAGGGAGAGGACTGGTACTCACTAAAACAAAGAGATAAGATGTATTTTAGAGGTTCGGACTCAAAATTGTCTATTATAGGATAGACCACACCCTTATTGACTTTTCTAGAAACAGGAAGAATCCACGATCTTATGGGGAATAAACCTAACATATCACTAAATATTTTTCAAGTATATTCAGAACCTAGTATATTATATAGGAAATACTAAACCATTTTGATATCATTTTTATTAGGTAACCATAACTAAATAATACCTTTTAATAAAGTTATAACCATTAGGAAAACTTTTAATTATAGAAACTTATACATAATAATAAAACTGAGTAAGATATTAGATGGTTTGAATGATTTTGGTTGGTGTATAAAAGTGGTCTTCAAGTAGGTACCCAATTATGTGTTATTTCAGGAAACTTTTATGTTACCCACATTCCCTTTTCAATGAAAGTTTTCTCATCCCTTTGAATGACATGGGTTTTCAAAAAATGTATTTGATGATATTGAACCTTTCATTATTGATATAAAAATTATTAAGGAGACATTTATTTAATGGGGGGAATAAATAATGGTTTTATATAATGAGATTATATTTATTAATTCAAAAAAATCCTAAATTTTTAGTAAAGTCATTTTACGATTCAGAAAAATATTTCTTAAAAAATGGATTCTATTTCATTTTGTACGTGAACATTATAATTAATTTCTAAATTTTTTATAAATTTTATATGAGTAAATTAATATAATTTTATAAATTTTTATTCCACTGTTAACTTAGGATGATTTTTTTATTTTTTATAAAAATATTTATTTTTTATTAAATAGTGAAAAATGTATATTTTATATAAAATTGGTGTTCCATTTCATCAAATCAAGTAATTTATAAGAATAATTATTTTAATATTTTAATCTTAAATTAATATAATTATAATTTAATTAGATATTATATAATTAATTACATATAAATTATATTTATACTTTATTTTCATATATGTTAATTGTTATCTTAAAAAGACATTTTTTTAAAAACGGTTTTCTTTGTGTTTTACCCATTTATATTAAATTTAATTCCTATCACTTATATAAAATTAATATTAAAAAACTTCTTCAATATTTTTAATTATGGGGTTCAAATTTTTTAAATATTTCTATTTTAGGTTTTTATTTTATGAATAGTGAGTATAGAAAAGATTTGTCACCTCAGTAAGGGTAAAATAGGTAAAACAAAGTTAAAACTATGGGATAAGGCTTTAAAATCTATATAACACCAACAATTTTCCTATTATATGAGTATATATCACAAATTATCATATATATTTTGAAAATTGTTCAATTTTGTGCCATTTATATTTGACTATGACCTTAACATTATTTTAAGTAAATAACAAATATAAAATGGAACTCTCTTTGTTTTTATTGCTCTAATATTTTTTCGAAGGGATAAAAAGGGGTTATTTTAATTTATAAATGTATATTTAAAATAATAATTAAATTTAATATAATTTTAATTTATTTTTTACTTTTATTGGTCTTATAATTAAATTAAATTCTTTTGCAGTGGATACACAATTATTGTCCAATTAATAAAAAACCAAATAAATATTTTTGAAACTATTAAAAGTATTATAATTTAAACTAATTATTATGTCCCATAAATTTTTTTGGATAAATATAACTTATTAGTGATATGTTAAAAGTTTATATTCTAATTCCATTTCAATCTTTTTGTATTTAAACTCAAACTTTGTGAATAATCTATAAAATGAATTTAATGGTATCTTATGTTAAATAAATAAAATTAAATGATTTAAAATAAATGAAAAACTTATATTTGTTAAATTGAATGTAATATGGTTTATAATTTCGACCATATTCCACTTATTTACCACTTTTCATTTTATATTTACTTTATCCACCCCTATATAGTAACAAGTTTTGA
This sequence comes from Viscum album, assembly GCA_963277665.1. Lineage (NCBI taxonomy): Eukaryota > Viridiplantae > Streptophyta > Magnoliopsida > Santalales > Viscaceae > Viscum > Viscum album. The sequence continues at coordinate 1,494,067,567 of OY728135.1, read as the reverse complement.
TATTGTGGCAATCATCAAAAGGGTTAATGGCGAGTCAAAACGAAGAGATAATGGCTAAAAAACCTAAACATCTCTAAATTTTATAAGATGATAGGATTTAAAATAAACCAAATAGAATATTTTAAATATTTCATTTTTTCACTTGATTTTTATTATTAATTCATATTAATTTAAAATTTTAATAAATTTTATGGTTTCCCCTCCCCTCGCTTATAAAAGGGAAAATCATCTTCTTCCTCAACCATATATGTTTATTTTTTTCAAATAGAAATGAAATAGGAAACCCAACATAAGACAAACCTAAGAAGTTATAATGTAATAAATTCTAAGGGAATCCCATTAGACTATGTTATTCCCCTCCATGTCTAAATAGTTAATGCTTATAAAATAAGAAATATTAGAGGCCTGGGCCGCCAAGGAAGCAAGAAAATTTACTACCTTGTTTACCTCACACCAAGTATGAGACACATCAATGATGTTATTAAGAATATATCTACACTTAATTATGATATATGATATAGATTAAGGGATTGTACATGTTCCATTCATGTGGTTATAAACGGTAAAAGAGTCTATTTCAATATCTGTCAGATATATGTCCTTTTGGATACATAGGTGTAAACTAGTGAGCATCACTTTGAAACATGCTCTTATCACTTGTTTACAAAGTCTGATCCAAATATCTCATACAAGGTCTTACCAGATACCATATTATCTTCCTTACCCATATCCTATATCATATTTTCTATTCATAATACTATCATGTCATGGATTAAGGTTAATTCCAATGGAGGTTTCTCAACAAAGAAGTATAACTCTTGAATGAGTAATTTCTATTCTATTTATTCTTCTAACTCATATAAATCTATAGTATCCATTCTAAAATTATTAATAAATTATATTAAATATGATTAATATTAATTTTTGTTATGATAAAACCCTTATCCACCTCATTTTCATCATATTAGAAAATAAAACATCATTCATGAATATGTGTGGATTACAAACTCCATGAAGCGATGAATTTTGTTTCTAACTTTTGATTCATTTTGATGGTCATAATGATGAAAATGTTGGATATATAAGAAATTTATGATATTAATATAATTCTTTATATTTTATTTATTAATTACTTTTCTTTCATTCATCCATCGAAAAGTTGAAACATCACTCATGAGTACATATGAACTACCATCTCCACGAAGTGATGTAATTCATTTTTCATCACTGGTTTATATAAATATTTATAAATGTTTATATAATTATTAAATATGATACTCATAAAATGATTAATATTATTTAGATTATGGATACTTGATGAAATTATAAGGGTCGAGACAGCCAAACTGAAACAATAATGAAAAATGACATAGTTATCACCTTGAAAAAGTGATTTCAATAATTAATTGTTTATAAAAAGGTGATAATATGTTGTAATTAAATATTAAATAGAATTATATATATGATTTTGGTTATTTAATAAATTTATTATAAATATATAATTATTATACATAATGTTTGAATGCATATGAAGAAAGATGATACTTAAGGTGTGGGTTTCTCCTCTAACTTTTGTTTCTATGAGAAATATGTCATATTCACCACTTTTTTCTTTTATATGGAATATACACATCCCATTTGATATGATATATCATGAAACCCTATATATTTATGAAATTTAAGGTTTCTTTTAAGTTATTTATTCCATGGGGGCGATTTCTAACACAGCCGGTTTTTATGAAATATTTTTTTTGTATAAATTAATTTTCATTGAATGATTGTGTTACCTAAGACCCTAAGATAAGAATTTAGTGCACTCAACACTGGATTAGATAGTATTATACATTAAACTGAGTTTTACAAAAGAATGATATATTATAAATATATTAATTTAAATGAAACGATTATAACCTATTTGTTAATCATAGTGATATGAATAGTAATAAATACTTTTTAACTAATAAATATATTTGTTTTATATAAAGTAAAAATATTGATAAAACATTAATTAATTTTTGGTGGAGTCTTTATATGTTTTAAAAATACTATTTTCTCAAAAAAAATACTTTTTTAACATTAATTAAATTATTTTGGGAAACTTTTAGAAAATATATTTGATATATTAAACTTTATTTTTAAAATCATCATGTCAAAATTAGATTATGTTGAATTTTGGGAATTTTTTTTAAAAAGTTTCATATTTTGATAAATAAAGAAAAATATTTATTTTAAAATGAAAACTCCCTTTTCCTTAAATTTGTTTCTTTTAAAGTAAAATTAGTTCAATTATACATCCATATATGGAATTTAGGTCACTCTAATAAATTTTTTAGATAAAAAATTATTAACTTTTGAACATGTACCCTATAAAAACATGATTTCATATAATCTCTACAGGATAAATTTTAAATTAAATTTTTCCACTTTTTTAAGTGGATTTTTGAAAAATTTATTCCCTTTTTTGAATAAGTGTAATTTATAATATGTAATGATTTTAACATAATTTTTTATCGAAATTCATAGTAAAAAAAGTAAAAATTATTTATCGGGGTTAATTTAAAAAAAATTATCGAGGTGGTATTAACTAAAACAATAAGGATTAAAAATCACCAAAAACTTTTCCAACACCTATTTTCTATAAAACCTCAAAAAATCTAAAATAATAACTTCTTATTCAATTGGATATGAGACATAAAACATTTAGTTTATCTTGAGGTACATGAAATTCTGATTTCTGATTTCATTACACAGAAGCATAAATTTCATTGAATATGGGTGTTATTTGCAAGATCGAGTTTTACCAAAGAATAATTTATTATAAATAATATTATTATATATGAGTATTGTATATTAGCTGTTGAAATGGTGTGTACAAATAGAATTATCTAAATTATGAAAATATATATTTTACACACATTTATTGGTTACCCATTAATTAATAATCATCATCATCATCATTTAAAAGAAAATGATATGTATTCGAAAAATAATGTATTTTTAAGAAATACAGTTTAGTCACTCTTGGCAAACATAATTTAATATTAATTTATAAAAAAATTTGAAATTTTTTTTATAATATGAAAATTATTATTTAAATGTGAATTCCAAAATTATATTTGGGGGAAGTTTTGAGATTTTTATGAAATGTTTCATATTTTAATAAATAGGGAAAAATACTAAATTTTAATTAAAAATTTCAGTTTTATATAAATAATTTATAATGTTAAACTATATTTTGAATTTTTTAAAGTCAAAATAGTTAAATTATAAAAATATTAATACAATATTGGTTATTAGAATAATTTTAACATTTAATTTAGATATAAAAACTATTTATACTTTTGAACATTTTCCCTTTAAAACCCCACTTTCTCATCGTGTCTATTAGATTAATTTTATATTAAATTTTTTAAATTATGTTAATTTAATTAGGGAAAATTGATTCCATGTTTTTAATAATTATAATTTATAATTTATATTTGGTTTAAATTTATTTTTTGCCAAATTTAATTGTGAATGTATTAGAAATTAATAACCATGGTTAGAGTAAAAATGGGTTTACCATGGGAGAAATAAAAATATAAGTTTAAAATGACATATTAATTATTATAAAAACCATTGGTTGGATATATTTCTTCCATTATACCTATACTTTTATATTACTATCCTTTTTGGACCCTAAATTTACATGAAAAATGTTGGGGTGCTCAATTATATTCCAAAATGCCAAGTGTGTTCCCTCCCCCACATATAAAAAGCCAGTCCCTATCCTCTCACCTTCAGACCTTATAAGCTTCAAGATACTTTGTTTCAGCCACAACCACACCCTAATAACTTCCCAATATCCCTAAAATAATCTTAGAATCCATAATTTTGTCAAAAATTCAACCTAGGAAGGACATAGTGAAGACCTAAGAAGAGTACCTGAAGAAGAGGTTATCTTCCCCAAAGAGAATCTTTATTTTACAACTTTATACACCTCATTATATTTCTACTAAACCATTATTATATAATTACCTAAATATATTTCATGTACTGCGATGTTTTTATAATAATTCCATCCCCTAAAACATCTCCACTTTCATCAAATTAGTTATGAAATTATCATTCGTGTGTACGTTGAACCACCGCCTCATGAACCAATGTCTTATGTTGTGTCATTTCCACCTATAAAGGTTTAGTATGAAGTTATATATAAAGTAAATTTATATATTAATAACATATTAATTCCTCTAGAGTAACTATTTTACATATATTTTTTAACTTTCAAACCCGTAAAAGAGATGATAATGTCGATCATGTGTATGGTAGACTACCACCACGTGAAGCGATGTGATTTTTCCTTCAATAACACTTCATATTTGTAGGGTCCTGAAAAAAATCCGCAATGGAGAATGAGAATCCCCCTTAATTTGAGAATGGATTCTAACTAATTTTCCACAAAAACATGAAGAATACTCAAGATTAGCAAAGGACAGACTGGTCTGCATACCGATCTGACATTGATGGTATGTGGTCAGTTCAGCGAGTCACCCCCTCCACGGACCAACATCGTTCGAGAAATGGGGGAGGGAACCCCTCCCCAGGCGCGAAGTAGGATGGGCGCTAGGCCAGTCCACCGTCACGAACTGCCCTAGCCGCGAAACGCGCCAACTGGCCTAGACCACACGTGATGTCATTCGCGGAACAGAGGCGGAGACCTGTGTGGATGCAAAGCACCCCCGAACCGATTTGGTTCACGAGTGAGTGGCATTCAATGCCCCTCGTGAGTTATGGATTGACCAAGTCATCCGTAAACCGGGTTTTCAGTAATGGCCCTCCACAAAAGGTGTCGCATTACCACATATACATCTCTTTCCACCCTCAATAAAAGGACATCGAGGGGGAGAAGAAGTGGATCGATCGGATTCGGGTGGAAGAATTCTGGAGGAAGGAGCTTAGGTTTTCGTGAACAGAGAAGTTCTGATTCACGAACCAGAACAGGTATGAGACTGGAAACGAATTAATAAGGAACTGAAAAATGCATAACAAATTGGTGAACTGTGAACTTAAAATAAAAACTGTGAGTCATGGCCCATTCGGGGATGTACTTCCTGTGGACCAGGGAGTTTATTCCCCTTTTTCGATCTAACGCACCATGTATCACCCTCCTAGGCAGGCGAAGCCCTGACTGACGAACCCCCAACCGGCGTCGCCCCTGGCCACCGCTGCTCTCGCAGACTCCCCCGCGTACCAAACTAGTACGTGGGCCTAATCCAAAGCTGTGTATCGCCCTGGTACGCGAGATGCCTATCAGTCCGCATACCACCCTGGTACAAGGATGGCCTCTAAAGCCATGTTGCACCCCTTACGTGAAGGGGGCCCCTCCTCATGCACCCATGCGGCCTTCCAACTCCTTCAGTGTTCCCATTCCCCAAAACCCTTCCATCCTAGCCTGATCCTTCATAATCCCTTCATTGACCTATTCATCGACCCCAAGCCAAGGCCTCTACTAAAACCACCAAACCCGTATGATGAACCCCTCAGGCGTATCAACATTCCACTTCGAGTTCACATACCCATGATAGGCGAGGACAAAGGGGTTGTACCGGCCCTTGAGTGGATTCCCGAGGCATTATCGGGTACACATTCCCACGGTAGTGCAGGGTCTGATCCTATGAGTCCCCTTTCTAACACTCCACTTTCCAGGATTGAGGGACCTCGCTCATGTTACATTTTGACGAGCGCTTGTGGTGAGGATTTCTCCCCTATACTGGGAGTGGCGGGGCTTCCCTCCTGGAGTAAGCCCCACACCATCCTTACCGTAAGCCAATGTCCCTTACCCTATCATCACGGAAGGTACATTGCTCCACTGCGTGACTCCAACCTTCCTCCAACATCAGGTAGAAGGAGAGTCCAATGGTCTCGGCCTTCTCCTCCTCTCGTGGTATTCCTTCCCCTAACTCTGTAGGATGAATGTGCAAGGCCTGCCAAGTCTTTTTCATTCTCTTGTTTCTCACACCGAGAATGACTCACGTGGGATTAGAGATTTGTGATGGTCATGGCATCCACACAATGGCGGCGGTTGAACAAATAATGTGGGTTTTGATCCCTTTCTCCTAATTAGGGTATTTAGGAAGCCTTCCTGAGGTTCAATCCCAATTTGGGCCACTCACCATGTGTAATTCCCAATCATGCCCCTCAAAATTAACTACATTGGTTTTGATCCATGTTTCCTAAACAGGGTACGTGGGAAACCTCCCCAAGGTTCAATCCCCATAACAGGAAACTCTTATGTGTAAGCCCTAATATTCCAAGAACTATGTGGACTTCGATTCTCGAACAATCAGGATACGTAGGAAACCTCCCTGAGGTGCAAGCCCAATATCTAAGTCTGATACACATCTGTCCCTATTAGACAATGTCCTTATACTCCAGTAGGACCATCTTTGGGCCCAGGAAATCACTTCCTTTGGGTATTCTGGGCCGCTTCTGTGTAAGTCCCACACCAATTTTGACCGGTCATCTCTCGCACAGATGTCCTTGCCACATGACGTTAAACTGTATGGTTGGGTACTCATCGCATGACCATAAAAGGTGATGTGTCCTGTCAAGTGGCACCGAACTACGCAGATTCTGATTCCTCTCATAGGGATATGTAGGAAGCTCGTATCATGGGTTCGATCCAAACGATCAAGTCATTATCTGTCCCCCTGGATGACAATAAACTCCAGAGCACCCAGTTATGAGGCTTCAAGCCAGTGCCATCTCAATGAGTCCAAACTCCTTGGAGTCATTAATCCAATAATATATGGTAAACCTCAGGCCTAAATGATTCTGAATCCCTACATTTAGTTGACCATTTCCAACCAAGAGTAATTTTTGGATACTATGCTTGGGTATAAACCAAAGATTATAGAACATATGAATACATCTTAAATCTATAAGAGAGTCCTGGAACAAGAAATGATTCCCCCCAAAAAGGTGTGATGAGCTTGAATTCCCATCCTCTCTACTAATATGAGTTCTTAAGTGTTTCTGGCCGAATCACCTAGTGAACTCCTACCTTTAGAAAGCAGGTCCATGTATCGTTGGATATGGAAACGTTGGGAGTTTCAAAACCAAAAAGGTGCACCTGATATGAGTGATTAAGAAGAACCCAACCTTCTCTAACCAACCGTCGGGCAGCACACATCTTCCCACCCATGAATGGTTTAAATAAAAATGGTGAACCCGACGTGAATCTTTAACCAAGCATGAAGGATTTAACCTAATACCACTCTGTGCCCCCTTATGCTCACAAGGACGGCCAAGTAAGGTAATTAATTATGAATGGGATTATGAGATGCTGCTTTGAAAGGTTTTCTATTTGTATTTGTTAAAATATTTTACAGGTACCGATCGAAACTCCCTTTGATCCAATGGCATCATAGAGGAACTCACAAATGCATACTTCAAGCAACGCAATGACCGGACATCCTCAACAACGAAGGACCTCGTCACCTACTCAGTGTCTTCAACGTTGGGTCTCAGATACATTGATCCGAGAGTACCACTTGAATGGTACTCTCCCGATGGTGGACGCGGCCATGCATGCCCTCCAATCCACCAAGACTCACCGGTCGCCTGCCCAACAGTGGCTAGAAAAGTAGATCCATACAGCTCTTGTTGCCGTCTCAAACCGTTTCGGGAGTCTATCCACAGAACGAGACAACGCGTACCTCCCTTATCATAGGGAGGCGGATGAGGTCGACACTGAGGACTTCATCCCCGCTGAACGAGGGTTCCGTTATAAGGCCCCCACCAGAAGGCGACGTCGCAGTTATGCCGCGACTAAATATCCTCACGCTAAGGAGGATGTCGCCCTGAGGATCTAGGCCCATGCTCCCCAAGATCCGGCCCTTCAGACCGCCCGATGAGGGAGAAAAACGTACAACCAGGGACTGGCCATCACCCTTGTCCTTGAGGAGGAGCTCTGCTACCCAGTCACGGAGACATATTGCGAGCACGCACATACCCCTGTCCACTCCTCCATAGTCCACCATCCTGATATCAAAGCATCATACGAGCTGGTGCGCATCCCCGCCAAGCTCCATCAATCCTGTCACTCGCACAGGAGGGAACCTACCTGGCAGGCACCTCTCCATACACAGGGTCATGAAGCCCACCAACCAGACGTGGTGGTAACCCAGCGCCTGCAGGACCAACTCCTAACATATGATCCTGATTCCTACCATCCCGATGTGGTGGCGATCAACAAAGCCTGCCATCCAGATGTGGCAGCAATTAATAGGCAGGCGCGTCTCCTTGCCAAAAAAGGCCACCGACTTGATACGGTGGGGAAGCAACATATGCAGGTCCATCTCCCTACGGATGCAAGTAATGTCTGCCATCCCAATGTGATGGCAAATAAAGAGATAAACCGACATATCCCGGCATAGGGGAAGGCGCGTTGACCTTCCCAACACAAGATAATTTTCAGTACACGCTGACCATCGGAGGACCGAAGCAGGATATTCCTACTCTAATACTGGAATGGGCCTTCATACCCATTTCAGCCAAATATGTCTCTCTGCATATCCTGGAAATGATGGAGAAGTAGGTATCGATCCCTGTTCATATCTTGCGGACTTTCCAGAATGTAATTGCATCAGCAACAACAGAAAGGACTCCGGCCCGTGAGCATATCTCCCCAATTGAGGGAACTCATATAAGAGATGAGATAGCTGCCTCGAAGCAGATCTGCATCCCTGCTTCCGCCCAGGAGGGTTTTCGCCCATATTACGCGATGCAAGGGAAACTGGATCGAGCAACATCACTCGTTCCAACTGGGGGAAACCCGTCCTTCATGGTGCATGCTACAGAGCAAGAATATATCCCTATTAAAAGTCAAGATGTTCTTCGATATATAACTACAGCATCACATGACCCAATTATAAAGGGACCCATAGGTGAAGGTCGTTATCAATAGAAGACTGTCCCCGCTGCCTGCAAGAAGCGCCCTGAACGCGCCGAAGGAAGCCAAAAAATAAAGATCGGGTTCATGACTCCATTCCTCTAGATGCTGGGGTTCCCAATACCGCTAAGAAGATATTGAAGTCTCAGAACCCATCCCACCCATTACCATATTATGGGAGTGGCAGTAGCAGTTGTGAAGGTCCTACCTGCAATGTCACTACCAGTAGCTCTGAAGGTCCTCCATAGAGCACCCACGGGGGCCTCCCACACTGGCATATAACAATCGATCACGAGATCTTCTCTTTTGATGTGAGTCACATAATCCCTCTATATGACTAGAAGATCGAGCAGCAAGAGGCCCATTCACTTGTTGTGGTCCACCCTAAAGGTCCTCCCCAAGGTATACACTGCAAAAACTTTCCGTGCAGTGGGACCACCGATTATGATAGTAGTCCTTGCTATTATATTTTAAACTGCGGAGTCCCTCCCCACAGTGACGTCTCATCATGACAAGAAGGCCCTCCCTTTGTTGTGGCATGCCCTGTGGCCTGTCTTAAAGGTACTCCCTAGGGGTTACGTTGCAACGACGCTCTGTGCAGCTGGGCATCAGATCACGATGGTATTCCTCGCCACTCTGATAATGGAGGTCCTCCCCATAGAGACATCAAGCAACGAGATGGCCCTCCCCTCATTGTGGTACATTCTGAAGGCCCTCCGTAGGATATACCCCACAGACATTCATCCTGCGGTAGCAGTGATGGTAGTCCTCGTCACCACGACTTCTATTGTGAAGGTCCTCCCCACAATGGCCCCAAGAAACAAGAAAGTACTCCCCTTTTCGTAGTGTGTATTGAAGGTCCCCTCCATGATACAAATCGAACGTCAAACCATGATGGTCATCCTCACCATGATGGCAGTTATTGAAAAGGTCCTCCCTGCTGTGCCATATCATATCACCAAGAAGTTCCTCCCCCTTCCGAATAAAGAATAGAAAAACCCTCATATGCCGAGGCACTCAGAAGGACGGGATCAAGCATGTCTGATTCCCAGCTAGTCGCCAAAGACACCCTTCTCCAATCAGTAGATGGTCCAGGACCACGTTCATCTTCTGAACCACCTCGAAATCTCTCACACGATAGTTCAATACCTACCAGCCCCACCGCCTCTGACCACACTATCGGTGAGCGTCTCAGTTGGGATGACCAGGTAGAGGAATCACTAGCAGAGGAGTATGCTGACATATTTCACCTGAGGAAACGGCTGTCCTGAGATGATGTACCAGTTATATCTTGGCCCATGGCCACCTCTCAATTCAACTTACCCAGAATGTTTCCAAAAGAATGTGTGCATGACATCCGATCCAATATATGGACAACCCTCCACCAGATGATATCGAGCTTCCTGCGCTATGATGTGTATGTAGACCATGTCAAGACAATAGGAGACCTCCTGCAACACATCGACCTGGAAGATCTTCCTTCGGCGAGGCAACCGTGACCTGAGAGGCGTAAAGGAAACCTTGAGTTAGCCTTCCTCTGTGCACTGCACTAGTTTCCCCACCACATTATTGATGCTCCGATGGGAGTCGATATCAAAGGATGGGGAGAACATGGAGCCCTGAATTTCACTCTACTCCCCGCCCAGAAGAACCCGTTCGGCATAATTTCTTGCAACGTCATCATGTCAAGATAGCAATCGAGTGGTGTTCCTGCTCAAGAAATGTGACAGACCCAACAGAGACAGGCCTTGAGTAAGTCCCGGAAGTGTCAGGCCCGACATGAGAAAGCCCTTCAATACCTCCTGAATCAGGCCACTAAAAGCATACAACAGTCCTCCCACCTAAGAGAGGCCAATCCGAATTAATTTCTTGACTCCAAAGAGGGGATTGATTCATAGGTGAACTCGGCGTCAGATCTAGTTCACCCCCGAATGGGGGCACACAAGATCAAGTAGGTAGTAATAGCAGAAACCACTACCGCAATCTAGGGTAAACCCAGCCTGCAGGGCTGGGATAATTTTTACCAACAAATTCCCCCTTAAGACCAACAAAAATGGGAAGATACTCAACATCCGAGGAACTGAGCCAACCCCAGGCCTCAGGGCTGGGGGAATTTTTACCACCTCAGAAACAAACTCCCCCACGAGAACAATATTCTCTCATCTAGGGAGGATAGATAAAAGAGGAGGTTCCTGCCCTTTCTCATCCTTTGAATCATCATCCCCTTCAAGAGTGAGGTGTAATGTAAGGTCGCATCAAATAACTCTCTGTGTCACCCTTCTTTAAGGAGTCCGAAATCTATCTCGGGATAGGAAGGGGAAGACCAGTAAACCGCATGGGATATCCTATTCCTATTTATAATATTACGTCTCCTCCACCCTGCAAAATGAATCCATCAACGCCATAAAGGTTAACCCCATGGGTGACACCAAAGATGATGCAAATCCCGATAGATTGGGAGATGACGGTTCCATTCAGGATATGATTCACGACTAACCATCATGTGTGTGCACCCGAAACCAGAGGGCCACCCTAAATATAGACACCCTTCCAAGAATTCCCTCTACTCAGGAAGAAATCGGAGAAAGTACATCTATGCCCTACGAAGGTGTCAAAAACAGCATATGCACCCTTGGTTCCGGCCGAGTCGGATCCTCAAGCGATGCCTCGGGCAACACCCGCCCAAGACCGGGGCTAATAGGATGTAAACCAGGGTCTTGCCAACACCATCAAGGAACTGAAAGTTTTATTGGAAGCAATAAGAAGGTCGGTGTACTCCAGTACAGCCAGAGAAAAAGCCCTACCCAGATTGGGTGAGCAACACGCCTCCTCTACCCAATTTCGGGAGCCCTATATTCCCTATTTTCAATGGATCAGATGATCTAGAACAGCATTTGATTCACTACGCATCTTATTGTGACCCTACGATGGGAACTCCGAAACAACAAGAAGCAGTGAAACTCATATTCTTCATGCAGACCTTGTAAGGATCCGCCTTGTTCGGGTATACAAATCTTCTAGATCAATCAATAAAAATATAGGAAGACCTCAGGCAGTAGTTCTTGTTCCACTTCAGATCAATGATGCCTAAAATAATGGTCATCGACCTCATGAATTGAAAAAAAAGGGAGAATGAGAGGGTCTCATATTTCATCGCTAGATGGAAGGTTCTGACCAACTCTTTGAACAATCCAATTCCCCAAGATGAGATGCTTGGCATATGCATCGATAACATTCGAGATAAGCTACGAACACTACCCATACCAGTGGAGTGCACCACTGGCATCCGCATTCTCTCTGCCATTGCCCAAAAAATTGAAGACTCACTGCAGCAGACTAATTTGAATTCCCGAATAGCCTCACAGTCTCCTACAAAGAGATCAGTTTGAGCAGAAGCATTCTATGTCATGCTCAAGCCAGCCACTAGGCCTTCTCCGCCACTTAGGCCTCCACTAAATCGTCAAGGGCCCCCTTTATATCAACAGCCGCCTCCGCCCAAGTGGGTCGATCAGAGAGGATCAAAGCAAAACTAGTTCAAGGAGAAAAGATACAAAGTATACTCATTCCGAGAGGACCAAGTCTGTGGATACTTCATCACCGCCACGAATTTCAATTTTCTCCACCTCCCGGAGCCAAGGAAGCCTAAAAAATTCCGCTATGATGATAGTCCAGATTACTATCCCTACCATTGAATTTTGGGGCATAATATCAGAGAATGCTTCGTCTTCAAAGACCTCCTATAAAGGATGGTAGACTCTGGGTAGGTCGAGCTGGGACCACCCCCATCACATGTCACGAATATTTCTACCACTGACTCCGACAAAGGGGAGGGGAGGAAAGAAGTCACAAGAAATAAGGGGCAGAAATTTGATGACTGGATGACTCAGAAGGCTGTCAATTGAGCTTAGGGCATAATCTGAGCTCAACTACAGTAGTCAGTGTTGCCGCTGATAGCCCCTAATGCCGCACAGCTAACAATATCAGCCTCACAACCCTCCACGATCTGGTCATCCAGGTGTAATCTAAAAGGTTAGAGACAAGTTCAGGAGGAGTATCCCACAATGAGGTTGATGTTAGCCCCAACACTGGCGGATTTTATGCCCTCAAACTTGGCACCACAGGCACCAACCCACCAAATGGCACTATCAGGGACAACTGACCTGGTTGACTGGTCACAGTATGAGGAGATAATATTTGGTTCCCTCAACATCATACATTTAATGGAATCATTCCCTGATGAAGGGTATGGTTACGAACCCAAGTTCCCAAAACAAGGGGCCAGGAGGAGGAATCGCGGAAGCAGGGGATACCCGGGAAGGCGCAGTCGTAGGTGAAACCAACCCTATGGTTTTACCCCGGCCCAAACCATTAATACCACAGAAACCCATGGGAGAGCCCTTTAAGAGACTCGACAGGAAAAAGAATATCCCCCACCTATACAAGTATCCACTTTGGCCTCGTCATTATGCGGGACCCATTAGAGGGGAAACAAGTGTCTAGACACCTAGTGCACACAAATAGACCGGTCGGGCCAAGTCCCCAGGATGTGGGAACACTGTCGACATCCGACCCTGCAGCCGGTTCCTCCTCGTCACATACTCCAGCTCCCAAAGTGCATGCTAGAACTCTCCCACCAACAGAGAAGTTCCTGCCGCTGGCGCAGAAATAAGACATCCTTAAGTAGCTAGCGTCAGTACTAGACAATCTATCAATCCTAGATGCCCTGAATTTGTCAGTAGATTTTAGGGAGGCGCTTATATAATCCTTGCTCAGCCCCCAAGAGTTTCAAGCTGCGGTAGCTGCCACCGAGATTTACCGAACAGAGACTAGCCTAGTTGAATGCAACGCGGTGATTTACTTCACCGATCAGGATGAAGATGCCATCATGAAAGGACACATCAAACCACTATATGTGTTTGGTACACTAAATGATGCTGAGATCCAGAAAGTCTTTATTGACAACACCTCTGGAGTTAACCTCCTTCCCCGACGGACACTTTGAAAGTTGGGCTACAGTGAGGATGATCTAATACCATCATCCAAAACTCTTTTAGGTTACAACAAGAGTGAACAGAAGACAATGGGACAAATCAATCTAAAAACACATTTTGGCGATCTTGTGGCCTACTCAGAATTCATGATGGTCCGGAAACACAAAACATTCAATGACCTACTGGGAAGTCCATGGCTCTATAAGCACATGGCCATTCCTTTATCCTACCACTAGTGTATTAAGTATTGCATCAATGGACAGGGTGGAATTTTTAACGCTGACAAGGCCCATTTACAGATGTCCGAGTCACACTACATTGATGCTAGGTTTTATGAGAAAAAGAAGAAGAATCCTTCGATCAATGGTATCAACTTGATCCCCACTCCAAATGGCATGAAAATGGTTCTTAATGACCACCTCAAGTAGCTTGGAAGAGACTACGTACTGCCCATCAACCATGTTGAGAGAAGGGGTTCAAGTCATGACACACACTTAGCTGTCCTCATGACTTCATCCATAACGGTCGAGCGTGACAATGCAAAAACGACCACTAACCCTCACTTTGGGGGTGAATAATTGAGCGAGGATGCTCACAATGCCTTGCCTCCGGACTCCCAAGATCCCATGAGAAGAACTCTCACCCTCGATGGATCAGGAAGATGAGAATGTGGGGGAAGAAGAGGAGGAATATCTCTGGGATGAACCTCCCACATTTGGGAAGGTATCTCCACCACTGTGGTTGATCTCAGGGAAATAAACCTTGGTACCAAGGAGGACCCAAGGCCCACTCTCATTTGTACAGCTATGTCTCCCGAGGGGCACGATGTATCTACCACTTTCCTAAGACAACATCGATATTTTTTTTCCAGGAATTACAAAGAAATGTCGGAAATCAATCCCAAAGTGGCAAGGCACCACTTAAGACTACCAGAAGACCACCGAGGCTATAAACAAGCCGCCAGAAGGACGCACCCCACACATTCTTCCAAAATAGAGGCTGAAGTCGATAAGATCTTTAAAGAAGGCTTCATTCAGGAGGTCCAATACTCCATCTGGATAGCCAACATTGTCCCTGTCAAGAAAAATAATGGGCAAATCCGCATCTGCATCGATTTCAAATATCTCAATCGGCATTGCCTGAAAGATGATTTCCCGGTCCCAATCACCGAGTTATTAATCGACGCAACAGCTGAGTATGAGGCTCTATCCATCATGGACGGTTATTCTAGGTATAATCAAATTAGGATATCCCGAGAAGATGAAGAAGCCACTGCCTCCAGGGCCCCTCAAGGAGTATTCTGTTAAAGGGTCATTCACTTTGGTCTCAAGAACGCTAGTGCCACATATCAAAATGCCATTCATCATATCTTTAAACCATTCCTAGGGAGATTTGCCGAATGCTACATGGAGGACTTGGTGGCAAAATCAAGACAGCGATCAGATCACCTGTCAGACCATGAAACTGTCTTCAACAAACTTCGATAGCATAGCCTGAAGATGAACCCCTTGAAATGCGCCTTTGGGGTTAACTCAAGGAAATTCCTTGGCTTTTTCATATATCATCATGGCATCGAAGTCGAACCTAAAAAGAAAAAGGCTATCTTGGTTTACCACCTCCCCACAATCTCACTGAGTTGAGAGGATTCTAAGGGCACCAGGCTTACATTAGGAGGTTCATATCCAACCTGGCAGATAAATGTTTTCCCTTCACCAGGTTAATGAAAAAGGGGGTTACGTACCAATTGACAGATGATTTCCAAGAGGTATTCGATAGCCTAAAGAATTACCTCTTAAGCCCACCGGTGCTCATGCCCCCAGTTGAAGGAAGACTACTTAACCTATATGTGACAGCCCTAGAGCGGTCACTGGGAGCCTTCCTCGCATAGAAAAATGATGCCGGTAGTGAAAACAATCTCTATTACCTATTTCGAACCATGATCAACACTGAAACTCGATACTCAAACATCGAGAACAGTTGTTTGGCCTTTGTCCTCAATGTTCAAAAATTGTGACATTATCTTCAACATCATGATGTCTATTTGGTCTCGCATAGTAACCCACTCAAGTACATCCTTAGCCGCTCGATGCTGACTGGGTGCCTCTCTCGATGGGTAGTCATCCTGAAATAGTTTGACATCCGTTTTGTGCCTTAGAAAGCCATAAAACGCTAGGCATTAACAGATTTTATGGAAGAGCACCTCTTGACAGGGACCACCGCACCAGACATCGAGCTACCTGATGAATACATATTCTCAGTTCAAGAGGAGTTACCAACATGGGAAATGTACTTCGAAGGTGAATCCTGAAGCCCAATAGGGAAGAGGATGGAGTATCCCAAATTTAACAAGGTGGGTTTTGGGATTATACTCATGTCACCAGAAATGGCAGTCTTTCCATATTCCTTCCTCCTATCAGAAGGATGTACGAACAATGAGGCAGAGTATCAAGCCCTCATCGCAGGCCTGGAGCTCACACTCTAGGCACAAGTACAACACCTTAAGGTAAAAGGTGAATCAGAAGTGGTCATCAAGCAATTCAATGGTGACTATGCAGTTAAAAACAAGGAGCGGATTCCCCTGTTTGACCATGTTCGAGGGTTAATGGCAGAATTCTCCACAGAACCAACATTGACCTATATTCCCCGATCTCAAAATTCACAGCCTGATGCATTAGCTAATGCAGCCATAGCCATAGTTGACCCCGACCGGGAAGAAAAAACTATCAGTATTGCTCATCGTTGAATGGTCGTTCTGTTTTTTCAGACTAAGATGAAAGAAATCAATAAAGTTGGTCATTTCCCTAAGCCATATGCTCCTACCACCGACTGGATGACCCCCATTGCAAACTACCTTAAAAGGAGAGAACATCCATCAGACAGGGATGAACGAGAGAAAATATGGATAAGGGAAATCAACTTTGTCCTATATGGCGACACAGGTCAGCAAGAGGTCCTCTACAAATGAGGCCTCGACGGAGTCCTCCTCAGATGCATTGATGGAGAAGAAACTACTACCATCGTTACTGAAGTACATGTCAGGGTATATGGAGAAAATCATTTAGGGTCTAAGATTTCCCATCAGGTTCGAAGGATTGGGTACTATTGGCCCACCATGGCATGAGATTGCGAGTAGTTTATAGCAAAATGCCACTCCTTCCAAATTCATGCCAAATTCATTCACCAACCCACGGAGTTACTTCATCAGTCCAAGTACTCTTGGCCATTTTCTATCTGGGTAATGGACTTCATGGGACCATATCCTCATGTCACGGCCAACCAACAGAAGTATATCCTCACAGAAACTGACTTCTTTTCCAAATGGGCAGAAGTTGTACCCCTAAAGGAAGTTGGGGCAAGAAACATTGTCAGCTTTGTGAAAGCCAATATCATCACCATATTTGGTGTCCCTCATAACATAATGACGTATAATGGCACCAACTTCTGATCTTCTTAATTGGAGAAACTATATCATAAATATGGTATCATTGATAACCACTCATCCCGCTACCATGCAGCGGCCAACAGACAGATAGAGGCTTTCAACATGACCCTATCCAACATTCTCCAGAAAATGGTGGAATAAGACAATAAATCATGGCTAGATAAACTCCTTCATGGATTGTGGGCTTATCGAACAACAATATTCACCTCTAATTGAGCTACTCTGTACTCATTAGTATACGGAACAGAAGCGGTCCTGCCCATTGAGCTCCAATTTCCCTCTCTCTGTGTTACCATTTGTGATCAGTTATCCAACGATGAGAAATCAGAAAAACGGCTAGGTGAATTGTAACAGTTCGATGATAAGTGGTTGAACACTTTTCACCATCTAGAAGTATATCAGAAGCGGATCGCAAGAGCCTTCAATAAAAAGGTTCGTCTTCGGTCTTTCTTGGAAGGATAATTGTTGTTGGTCCTCCGGAACCCAATGATACCTGGAAAGAAACCTCCAAAGCTAGAGCCCAAGTGGGAGGGTCCATATGTTATACACAAGGTCTACTCCAATGGAGCATATTCCATGATCCCCATGGATGGTCAGTTCACCACCGCTCCTAGGAATGCGAAATTTTTTAAGAAGTATTTCGCGTAACCAAAAATAGTTATCGTCCGATCTACATGACGTTAGACTACCAATCCCCAATAGTCCAAACTCTATGACCCTAAACTAAGTGTATTTATTCCTTACCGCATGATGTTAAACTGTATGAATTTCAGAGAACTACGTACGGATTGATTCTTCCATGTGCAGGATACGTAGTGATGCTAGGATTCTACATCCTGGTCCAGCCATCCCCAAATAAAGATAAAAGTGCCCTTTCTTCTCCCGTGTATGGAACAACCCTGCACGGGATGTAACTCTTTCAAAGAAATATGTATGGCTTGATTCCTGCCTTTCCAAGATACGTAGCAATGCCAGGACCCCACATCCTGGCCCAACCACCAACTAATGAAGATTAAAAATGCCCTTTTCCCCCGTGTACGGACTAGACCTACACGGGGTTTATTGTCTTCCAAATAACTACATACAGCTTGATTACTGCCCTTGCAAGATACATAGCGATGCCAGAATTCCACACCCAGGCCCAGCCACCCCAAATGAAGCTCAAAAAATGCCCCCTTTCCCCCGTGTAAGGACCAGACCTGCACGGGGTGTATTCCTCATCCTTACCGCACGACGTTAAACTACACAGATATAAAAAGGGGCCCTTTCCCCCATATAGACCAGACCTGCATGGGGTGTTTCCCCAAAAGAATTATGTGTGGCTTGATTCCTGCCCTCGCAGGATATGTATTGACTCCAGGATTTTGTCTCCTATCCCAGCCACTGATAAATGATTATACATGTATATATACCTTTCGTCCTTACTGCATGATGTTAAACTGCACAGTATAGTGTCCATACCGCAAGACGGTAAACTGCATGGAATCCCCTTTTCACGTCGATTCATCTTCATCCTCACAGAATGATGTTAAAAATGCACGAACTTCGTCCTCACTGCATGACGTTAAAACGGAACGGACTTCGTCGCGACCCACACAAGATATATGGAGAAATAGGATGGGAATACTCATTGCGCATTTGGATGCAATTTTCCCCATACATCAAACTCTGCAACCTGGATAATTTCGGATCTTCATAACCACCCATGTCCATCCGAAGTGGAAAGTTATCGACCCATGGACACCTTTGTATGACTATGCATACCATGCCCTCAATGGCTCTTCATATTGATAGACTTTGGGCTATCTACAAAATCCAAGATTTCCTCAGGCGATACTCTTCCTATCTTCGTACGATTACCGGCCTCCGAACCCCCATATCATATATTTCGATCCATAAATTTATAGAGCAGTGGTTTATAAGTTCATCCCCCTCTCACATCAAAATGTTTCTAGGGTATCCCTACTTGGTTTACCTATGTATCCACCCGTGGATCACATGACGATCGGAATCTACAAAAAGCAAGCCAGGGATAGGCTACTTTGACTCAATGGGAAATTTCTATGAAGATGTTTCTTGTATTCTTGGACACCATTATCCCCATATTCCGAACTCTATGCTATGAGAATCCCTGATTTTCATAATCATCCATGTCCATCGGAAGTGGAATGTTGTTGACCCATGCACACCTTTGTATGATTATGCATACCATGCCCTCAGCGGCTCTACATATTGATCACCCCTAGCCCGTCTACCAAAGGAAATATTTCCTCAGGCGATACCCTTCCCATCTCTGTACACTTATCAGACTTAGATCCCCACACAATATCTCCTGATTCAGGAAACCCTAGAGTTACATTTTACACCCTCATTCCATCACACTTGTTCAGAGTATATCAGAGCATCCTAACTCAATTAACATCCGGGTGATTGTACCAATAGTCACCCAATGGTCTGAACTCTATGACCATTAAACTAAGAGAAATTTTTCCTTACCGCATGACATTATACAGCATGGAGTAATGGTACACCCCTACGAAAGATAAATCAGCATAGGGAACTCCCCAAGCTTTAACAACAACCAGGGATGAACATCCCCGACATGTCCAGATATTTTCTTACCAAATGACAGACTTCATGGCCCGTAAAATCATGGATCCTCATAATCATTCATGGCCATCAAAAGTTGAAATTCATTGACCTGTGGACACCTTTTCACGACTATGCATACCATGCACCCAGTGGCTCTGCAAATTGATAGCCCCTGGCCCACCTACCAAAGGCAAGATTTCTTCAGACGATACTCTTCCTGTCTCCATACTCTTACCGGCCTCAGAGCCCCCATATCATCTCTCCTGATCCAAGAATCCCTGGAACCACGGTTTCAACCATGAACCCCTCTCAAAATCTTGGACATGCCGAGATATTTGAGCCCATTTACATTCTAATCAAGAGTGGCCTTTGTAACTACGTCCTTACCGCATGACGATTAAAACTACACGGAACATGTCTTTACCACTTGGTGTGAAGATAAAAATATCAAGAATTGAACATACAGGGAAATTCCTCCTACTAAAATCATTTTCACAGAATATCTAGATGCCCCCCATCCTCGCTGCACGATGTTAAACTACACAGTATCTTTAATAATTCTCCTCGTCTTTACCGCATGATGTTAAACTGCATAGAATCCATCCTTACCACATGATTTTAAACTCCAAGGAATTTAAAATTCCCTCTGTATTCCCCACATGACGTTAAACTGCATATTCAAACTCTTCATGGGTTCAATTAGAGATATAGGTCATTCAATTTCCCTCAATGCACAGGCTAGACCTGCACAAACCACCGTATCACACCAGTATGAGAAGGGATGTCTTCGCCTATTACCGGGAAAGTTTATCCCAGATGTTTCTCCATTATTCAGGAACCCTTTTTTCATAAACCATACTCTATACTCAGAAAGAGTCGAACCCTTGTTAGCCACCCCTGGTGGTCCTGAATCTCAACTTCCCTAAAGTTGCTCGGCTATCGGGAGAATACAATCATTGACCTAAGGACATATTTTCATGAATATGCATACTATTCCCTTAGTGGCTCGGCATATTGATCGCCCCTAGCCCGTCTACCAAAGGAAAGATTTCCTCAGGCAATGCTTCTCTTCATACGCCTCTAGGACTCTGAGCCCCCATATCAATCCCAGTATTCGGAAACCCTCTGAGCTTCATTTTACCAACATCTTTCACAAACCTTCCTTAATATGGTGGAACGTCTCTGATGAGATTACCAAGAACCAATAGAAGTTGTTCCATTTTATGGAATGTCCTTGATGCATGACTTTAAACTACGCCAAGCTCCAACTATCCTTTACTCCAACTAAATGAATAGGAAATTGGCCTTCTGACCACACTTCTGATTAATACAGATGATCCCAAACCCTTTCAAACATCGCATACCTTTTCCGAGCCACCCCTGGTGGTTTTCATAATTCTACATGCCACCCATGGTGGTTTCCATAATTCGTACTTCCATGAAGTCCTCAGGCCATCAGAAATGGAATGTCATTGAATTAAGGACACCTTTGCAAGACTATGCATACCATGTCCTCAGCGGCTCTGCATATTGATTGCCTCTGGCCCTTCTAACAAAGGCATGAATTCCTTAGGTAATGATTTTCCTACCTCTGCATGCCGATACGACTCCCATGCCTTGTGGCATGCCCTGCATGTTGTTCAAATCTAAAAATCTTTCCCCCACAGGCACCAGAAAGATATTGATACATCTTTTAATCAACCAAACCTTGTCAAGGACCACACCCCATCATATCAGGACAAATTTTTTTGACCTAAAACATCACTAATGATAGTCTTGTCGGTGGGACTTTAAACAACTCACAAAAAGAGTCTCAAAGCCTGTTAGGCCGAAAACCCGAAATGGGAGACCTAAGAAAAAGTCGAGCCATACCCGCTGGGTGCACACCAAATGGACTAGGAAAAATTAGGGTATTGACGGAGAAGGAAAAATGTTTTTGGGGTTTTTTCTATAAAATCCCAGCAATATTCAAACTATGCTCGCTGGATCCCATAGTCTAGGAAAAAATTAGAGCTCATTTCTACTTTATCATTGTCCTGAACTCTGATTATTCTAAGTTTGTTGAATTATCATATACAACAACCATGTCAAATAATTTCTATCACAAGAGAAGGTGGCAAAGAGTGCTAAGGAGAAACATCTTTTTGTTCATAATAGAGTTGATGAGAAGGGATTCCATAATCTGTAACCTCCTCACATAGTGGAAGGTTATTATAAGAGACACTCAGTGGATTCACAAAGTTGCATCAGGAACTGGTGAGAATCTGCGATCACTTAACAGAGATTCTACAGTAAATTCATCTCAGCTTCCGCATCATCCTGTAGTGCTTCCGCCTCTAGTGCTGCCTTTAAGCTCGCCCTCATATTTTCTTCCATATGCCGCTCCCCTTCTTCAATTACGGCTGTGGTGTTAGCCTCCTCCTACCGCAACTACTATATGTCACTCTTTAGCACCTCCAGTCGAGAAAGATGCTTAAGGACTTCTCCCTAAAGTCTCGCAACTACCCCAACATGATCATGAGCTTCTATTAGGAAAAATTGATGGTTCGCAGAAAGGTAGGCTTCAAACTGAGCAGTAGAAAGGCTAGATTCAAAACCGCCAAGCCTCTCCCGGTCAGCGAACACCTTCATGACAGTATCATAAATACCATGGTAGTCAAAGACATCGAATCCCAGTAGCATAAAAAAATCACGCAGCTTTGGAAATTTAGTCGCCATCTCAGCCAAGGGAATCTGAGAAATCAGCTTCTAGATTTTCTCCCATTCCCTTTGGCGAGTAGGTTGAATACTAGAAAAGACCCATTGATCAGGCTCAGAGTCACTCCAAGACAATGATACATACTCTGTGACAAACGTCACCAAGGAGGGGCCGAATATGAATTCAACTGCAAGCTCCGATGCCGCAGCAACTTCGCCCCCGGCAGTTGTGGTCACCGGCAAGATTGGATCTGAAGGAACAATCACCAGCGCCGATGGTTGTGGTCCTATTTCCTGAAAATTGATAAGACAGATATGTATCCCTAATCATAAAAGGGAGTATAATGGATTCATTGGTAAGAAATTGAGAAGATTACCCCCGATCATCAAGGTGTCGGTGCCCTCAATCTCTACGCCGCTGTTGCCGCCCGAGGAAGACGCTACATCTTCAATGGGAAATGGAGTCCTAGAAACCCCCAGAGGTGCATAGGACCTAAGGCCATGCCCAAGTCCAGCAACTCCCAAAGGTTTTTCCAAGAGGTCATCTACAGAGACCGTGATTGGGGAAATTACTCCCCCAGTAAATAGAACGATGGCCCGATCTAGGTTCTCAACAACAGGCCTGATAACCGGCTCTTCCACTATCACCATGGGATCTATCAGGCCTGAGGAAGATGACCCTGTCGGATCTGGGGCCTCCTCGGTAATCATGGATTCCCCATCCTCCCCCGCAACTATAGAGGTTGTGTGATCAATGGGAGTTTCTTACTCCAGCTGCTCCTCCTCTGATATATCCTCGGTCGTTGAAGACAGAAGGAAAGAATCCATACCACTAGACCCTTCAGCAGGGCCCGTTGTCTCATCACGCTCAGGTTCGACCGAAGGTGGTCCCTCAGATAATAAAGGGATGGAAGGTACGACCACTTGGGAAAACATGGCCAGTTCACCAATTGGCCCTGCTCCATAGAACCAAAATAGTTAATAACTGGTAGAGCCAGAACATATGAGTTGGTAATCGAGGAAACGGGAATCATGGTTACCAGTCGTACCCTATCTGAGATGTTCCGATAATCGGGACACCTGCTGACATCTCTGGATCTGCCCAGGGGATAATTCTCACCTCAGTATGCTGGGATGAGCTGGAGGAGGAAATACCCTAGTCAGATCTACGATGGTCGCTTCCATGTGCTCAATTACACCAAGAGACCCCTCCTCGATGACCCCCGTAGTCGAAAGAGCATGTTCGCCTACTGCGGTACCACGGGGAGTATACTCCTCGGAATGAATTGCCCCACGGATTCCTCGACACCCTGCATGAAGGGAAGAAACTTTAGAACCCTCATGGTAAAGAAGGAAGAAGGACGGGATGGATGAGCAAAGCGACCTCTTCCTTAGGATCTGATGATTCACGATGCTTTATCATCATGGACACACGATTAGACCCGTAAAGCCAGTTTCAGAGTGAATACACATATGCATCCATTTCCTTCAAAGAGGAGACTATTTCGTCTAGATCCTCTTACAACAGCATGTGAGGTAGAGAAAAGATGGTCCCAATACCTAGAATCTCAAGAGATATCATTTGGAGTAATGCTCAAACCTCTTCATCTGGGCCACTAACCCTCTGGTCATCCTAACTCTTCAATGCATCTGGAAATGCGGCCGTAACAGGAACAGCTAGCCAGGGGGGATCGACCTGAGAGGGTCGGACAGCGACATGGGTTGGTTGAGGCGCCAATATCTATGGCTGTTTTCTAGGTCTTATCGACGCCCTAGAACTCTCGGAAGCTACCTGTTGGCGGGACCTCATGGGCAGGGGGAAATTCCCTTGCCTCATCCGCAGTAGGGGAACAATTGAAATCATCCCACCCTGAAGAGTGATTTCTCTCTTCCTCCTCCTCATCAGTCACCAATTGCAGCATGTCCTAGACTCAGTGAGTTAACACTGCATAACCCTGGCATGAATGAACATAGGACTTGAGGTCTCAAAGATACCAAATGACCCTCTCTATGTCCACATCGTAAAGGATGTCAGTCGGAGTTGATATGTAGACCATCCCGTCGAACGCCACTTCTGATTCCTGGAGATGCTGCCACAAAGAACGGGGGTACTAGCTGTGAAAGGATAAATGACCATTGAATTTTTCCCATTGTCCCCAGGCCGTTGGGAAGGTAGCTTCACCAGGAATGACCAACTCTCTCTGGGCTGCTTCGAGGGCATGTGAGGAGACACCTCTATCACTTAAAACATTCCCCGGAAGCAAGGGACCAATAGGGTTATGGATAACCATTCCTATCCTAGTTGGATCACTATCCCACTTCCACTTCCTGTTGCTCTACGATGGCTTAGGACTCGAGATAGTTGGCACCCACAACCCTAACCGACCATTCGGGTATGATTGCACCCAGGACTCGGCATAGATTTTGGATAAGAAAGGCATGGAGTCTGCAAGCGTGGGCGTCATAACCTCATAGTCAGTGTCCTCCCAGGTGAACATTATCCACAATTTTCTGGCCACCATCAGATGGTGGTTCCCGTGGGCGCCATTGAGAGCAGGAGGACACAACGCCTGGACGCAGCCAAATTGACGTCCGAATCGGCAAGGTGAATACCCCTCACAGATCAATTCGCACTGATACGAGCCACCATAATACCCTCTCAGAGGGAAAAGAGGTATCCTTTCATGACAAATTCCTTTGATATGGCGTTTGTGATTTCACCGGTTGGGGAGGGATATGGTCATAAATTGAAATGATCGTAGCTTGAGATCCGGCTCGACAACAGATGCATACTCCGATCCATCCATTTTCTATCCTTCTCTTGGGCCACCCACTCCTCGGTCATAACCCCATTTTTCAACTGTAAATATGGTCGGAATACGGTTCCTGAAATCTGAAAAGGATTGATGAAAGTATATCAATTATTAATATGTGCTCCCAACCATCCCCAGAGGATTTGAAAAGGGTCGGCTACCCAGTTTGGGTGACACCCCTCAGTAATATTTCCAAGCAACTGATAAATCGTAGCCAGTACTAGGATGGCCAAGTTGATGACACTATCGGTGGCCAGCTATGTCGCCATTACAAAAGTAGAGACCCACATGCCATGAGTCTTGCGTACGGGAAATAGCCATCCACTCAAGAACCTAGCTAGAAAAACCGACGGGCGGAGCAGTCGATCAAAGTCAGGCACTAGTTCCCAGCCCCAGCTGTTGAACTGGCCTTCCTCCAGGATCAGCCAATAGATGCCCCTATGCCTTCAAGACTCCATCGAAGGACAGGTCTGGCCCTGCATGGAAGATACATTGACTTTCTCTCTCTGGAAAAAGCTTTGATCCATTCATGATATGGGACAAGATGTTTCAAAGATATATCCTTCGAATACTCTCGGGCCTGATCAATGAGCTGCTTCACCAAGGGAGGATTCCTCTCTTCATTATCCCACATAGAAGGGGGAGGCAATAATTCATCTTACATGCCTCCAACAATAGGGACCCCTGAAATCTGGAAGACATCCCAAAGACTGATACCCACCTCCCAATGAACCAGATGGAATGTGTTAGTATATGGACTCCAACGGCTCCAAAGCTGCTTGGTAAGGGCGTGGGGTCGATGGGTATAGGTCTTGGACACCCAGGAATATCCATATAGACCTACGGATCGCAGTTCCGCTTCAAACTCCACACAGCTATGGCAAACCTAGAAGGTCCACCCCCAATCCAACAACTTAAATGCCCCTCCGGGCCGGAGGTCCTGGTCCGCTGACCAGCCATGTTGGTTGTTTACCATAACATTATGGGAAATGCTTCGGTAACAGTGAATTTCCCCATCCTGCTGACGTTTTTCTCCTATCGTGGACACAAGAAAGTGATCTAACACAGACCTGGAAGATGTATCCCTAGGGGTAGGCTACCCTCTGGTGGTTATCACAACTCAAGGGATATTACTAGTAAATATCCATGTTGTAGGATTTTTGTCGCGAGATGGCACTGGAATTGGTGTATCGGATAATAAAATGAACCCGTAGGCAGGAAGGATTTTGTAAAATGGGTACTCCCACTATGAATCAGAGAGAAAGTTTGCAAGGAGGGGGTATAGTGGAGTGTGGCGGACTCCATCCTGAACAGAGCTGGCCACATCCTTCAAGCGTTGATCACCAATTGGAAGAGGATCGGCAGCCTGCCTAGTTGCGGGTCGAGGAGGAACCATATTTTCTCCCTCCATTATAGAAACTAGGAAAATGGTTAGTCAGAAATAATAAAAGTTGTATAAAACACCATGTATTTTGCAAAGGAATCCGGGTAGCCTTTATGAAAAAATCCACAGGATGGCCTCAAAAGGTAGTTTGTGACAACTGCATCCCACGAACCAGCCCTATGCATAAGAAGTCTGTGACACTTTGGCCCATGGAGCATCGGCCAGAAAGCCGCGAACAAGGCTGCCCAGTAGAATCTCAATTCTGAATTTAAATGTTTATGTTTGGAAAACATATAATATTTTCAATGACTAAAATATTTCCACTCGGCAGACCATCAAAAACCACGTAGCGATTTCTTACGTGGCCTGTCGTGACAAACTTTTAGTTCGTGGCTGGGAGATTGGTCCCCGGGTGAAGTCGAGCGCGAACAAGGAACGGTTCGCAGAAACGAAAGCTATCTCACAGATGAGGCTTTTCGAAAAAGAGTCTGGCACACAGAGAAAAAAATAGGGCTCTGTTTTCGTGAATAATTCGGTAAAAGACAAGGGTAAGAGCCCCCTTATTTATAAGTGTGGTCCCCTATCGGGTCCACTCCTCTACCACAAACTATCCATGTTTCAGGACCAGTATACATCACAATATCCTCCTCTTCGTTCCGATCAGACTCCATTCTGACGGGGGGCATTTGTAGGGTCCTAAAAAAATCCGCAAGGAGAATGAGAATCCCGCCTAATTTGAGAAGGGATTATACCCAATTTTCCACAGAAAAAATATGAAGAATACTCAAGATTATCGAAGGACCGACCAGTCCGCATACCAATCCAACATTGATGGAATGCGGCCGGTTTAGCGAGCCACCCCCTCCATGGACCAACGTCGTTCGCGAAAACAAGGGCGGGAACCCCTCCACGAGCGCAAAGTAGGACGGGTGCCAGGCTGGTCCACCGTCATGAACCGCCCAAGCCGTGAAACGCGCCAACCAGCCCAGACCGCGCATGCTGTTGTTTGTGGAACAGAGTCAGAGACCTGTACGGCCTCAAAGCACACCCTCGAATAGATTTGGTTCGCGAGTGAGGTGCATTCAATTCCCCCCGCGAGTTGCGGATTGACCAAGTAATCCGTAAACCAGGTTTTCGGTAATGGGCCTCCACAAAAGGAGTCGCATGACCACAAATACATATCTTTTCCCCCTCTATAAAAGGACATCGAGGGGGACAAGAAGGTGTTCGATTGGATTTGGGTGGAAGAATTCCAGAGGAAGGAACTTAGGATTTCGCAAACAGTGATGTTCCGATTCGTGAACTAGAATAGGTATGAAACTGGAAATGAATTAATAAGGAATCGAAAAATGAATAACAAATTGTTCAACTGCGAAATTAAAATAAAAACCACAAGCCATGGCCCCTCCGCGGATGTACTCCCCATGGACCAGAGATTTTATGCCCCTTTTTTGATTTGATGCACTGCGTATCACCCTCCTACGCGGGCGAAGCCCTGACCGGAGAACCCTCGACTGACATCGCCCCTGGCCGTCGCTACTCGCGTAGACTCCACTGTGTACCAACCTGGTATGTGGTCCAAACTCGAAGCCGTGTACCACCCTTGTACGTAGGATTCCTATTAGTCCGCGTACCACCCTGGTACGTGGATGACCTCTCCAGCCACGCGGCATCCCCCTACATGAAGGGTGCCACTCCACATGCACCCATGCAGCCCACCAAATCCTTCAGTGTTCTAATTCCCTGAAACCCTTCCAACCGGTCTCGATCCTTCATAATCCCTTCATTTTCCTATTCATCATCCCCAAGAAAAATCCTTTACCGAAACCACCGGACCCGTACGATGAAACTGTCAGGTGCATCAACACACTAATTCGAGTTCACATACCAACGGTAGGCAAGGACAAAGGGGTTGTCCCAGCCCTTGAGAGGATTCCTGAGGCATTCTCGAGTTCACATTCCCATTGTAGTGTAGGGTCTAAGCCCGAGATTCCCCTTTCTACCTCTCCACTTGCCAGGATTGAGGGACCCCACTCGCATTTCATTTTGACGAGCACCAGCGGTGGGAATTTCTCCCCTTTCCTAGGAGTGGTAAGGAATCCCTCTTGGAGTAAGCCCCACACCATCCTTGTCGGAAGACAATAGCCCTTCCCCTCTCATCACGGAAGGTTCATTGCTCTACTGTGCGACTCCTACCTTCCTCCAACATCAGGGAGAAGGATCATCCACTGGTCTCGGCATTCTTCTCCTCTCGTCGTTTTCCTACCATTCCCTCAGTAGGAAGAATGTGTGAGGCCTTCCAAGTATTTTTCATTCTCTTGTTTCTCACACTGAGCATGACTCACGTGGGCTTAGAG
This sequence comes from Viscum album, assembly GCA_963277665.1. NCBI lineage: Eukaryota > Viridiplantae > Streptophyta > Magnoliopsida > Santalales > Viscaceae > Viscum > Viscum album. The sequence goes on along the minus strand of OY728135.1, from coordinate 1,494,038,356 downwards.
ATTTGTGATGGTCACGATGTCCGCACGATGGCAGAGGTTGAACGAACTACATGGGTTTTGATCCATGTCTCCTAATTAGGGTACAGAAGAAGCCATCCCAAGGTTCAATCCCAATTCGAGCCACTAACCATGTGTAAGTCCCAATCATGCCCCTCAAAATGAACTACATGGGTTTTGATACCTGTTTCCTAAACAGGGTACATGGGACGCCTCCCCGAGGATCAATCCCCATAACAGGTACCTCTCATCTGTAAGCCCTAATCTTCCAAGAACTACATGGAAATCAATTCCTGACCAACCATGATACGTAGGAAACCTCCCTAAGGTGCATGCCAAATATCTATGTTTGATACACATCTGTCCCTATCAGAGCATGTCCTTATACTCTAGCAGGACCATCTTCGGGCCCAGGAAATCACTTCCCTTGGGTCTTCTAGGCTGCTTCAGCGTAAGTCCCGCACCAATTTTTACCGGGCATCTCTCTCCTTGAGGTCCTTGCCACAAGACATTAAACTGTACAGTTGGGTCCTTGTCGCACGACCATAAAAGGTGATGTGTCTCATCAAGTGGCACCGAACTATGCAGATTCTGATTCCTCTCATGATGATACGTAAGAAGCCCGTATTACGGGTTCAATCCAAACTCTAAAGTCATTATCTGTCCCCCACTGGATGACAATAAACTCTATAGCACCCAGTTTGGAGGCTTCAAGCCAATGCCATATCAATTAGTCCAAACTCTTTAGAGTCACTAATCCAATGAGGTATGGTAAACCTCGGGCCTAAATGATACTGAATCCCTATGTTCAGCTGACCATTGCCAACCAGGAGTAATCCATTGATACTATGCTTGGGTATAAACCAGATATTCGCGAACATATGAATATGTCTGAAATCTATAAGAGAGTCCCAGAACAGGCAATAATTCCCCCCAAAAAGTTTTGATGAGCCCGACTTCCCATCCTCTCAACCAATGTGAGTTCTTAAGCATCGCTAGCCGAATCACCCAGCGAACACCTGCCTTTGGAAAGAACGTCCATTTATCGTTGGATATGGAACCGTTGGGCATTTCAAAATGAAAATTGTACACCTGATATGAATGATTAAGAAGAACTCAACCTTCTCTAATCAACCGTCGAGCAGCACACATCTTCCCACCCATGAACGATCGAAACAATATTGAAGGCGATAAATATTAAGTTAATAATTATATTTTATATAAATGAAATAATTGTTATATTTATGATATATTTTTAATTCTTTATGTAAAATATATATCTTTTTTTTATTTTCACTCACATAAAGATGATAACATTTTTCGTGTATGTGTTGAATACCACCTTCACGATGTGATGTGACTCACTTTTGATAACAAAACCACATGGATGAATATAAAATAGTATATATTATATTATTATCATTATGGAAAAGTAAAATATCACTTACCACTTTTCCTTAATGATTGTCGAAAAATGGAAACATTCCACATGCATATGTACGACATACAATCTTCATGATCATAACATACATAATTTTTCATCACCATCATTCAGGATTGGTTTTAAAATTAAATTTCATAATGTGATAATTATTTAATTATTACTATAGATATTATATAACTATATAATATGTGAAATACCCAAAAATTTCATAACAAAAGAATTATTAGAAAAACCTCCCAATTAACACCTAAAGTGATGAGAATAATGACATATTTTTAACAAATGGGAGGTAATATGTTTTAAAATGATAATATATTATATTTTAAATATAAATAGGATTCTAATATAAGATAATAACATGTTTAAAACAACTATACATTAGGATAAATTATGTTCACCAAAAATGAAATGTTAGGTAATGGAATTTGTCTCAATTTAATTTCATTGAGGCACATTGTAATGTTATGCACCTAATTTATTTTATGTGGTATATTTAGTGTCACTAGGACATGTAATGTCAATAATAATTCATTATTCAGGTTATTTTACGTTTCAATCTGAATTATTTCATCTAAGGTGATTTGACTTAAAATTTACTAAGTGGTAATGAGTTTCTTAACTCGATTATGTTCATTGGGTTAATCTTCAACACCATTGATTATGTCATTATAGGATTATGTGTATAATTAATTTTGATTATATTAGGTTTTATTTACAATTTTTTATATTTATTTACTATTTATATACATAATTTATTAATTAGTATATTATCACTTTAATGTTATGATCTTTGCGTGGGTTTTCTTCACAATATCATTCTAATCGAGATTTTTTATTCTTGAATTTAAATTGAAGAAAATTATTTGATAATTGATTGATAAAACCTTTAATTTTATTCTCATTCGGTTATTCAAGATATTTTCATGTAATAATTAAATTTTTCACACTTTGGTACTTAAATTAATTGAGAATATTGTTTAAGAAAATATGACTTAATTTCTCTCTTCGTTTGAAAATTTGTTTTTTCCAAAACCATGTTTTCAAAAAATGTTTCCAAGAATGTTTCTAACCATTATAAAATAATTTATTAAAGGTTTTTTAACCCATTATTATTATTTATAAAAAATATTAAGAGGAATATTATGTAATTTTCAAAAAAAATATTTTTTATCTTCTACTGGAAATTTGAAAGAAATATTCTTATCGTTTTGTGAAAAAGACACTTTGATAACCTTGTTATAGTGAAAAAGGAATTATATTTTTTTACCTTTAATTCATGTAAATAATTACATGAAGTCATGGATATCATTTATTTTAATCATCCATTTTATTTTTATAATAATATTTTTAAATAAATATTATTAAAGTGATTTTCAAAAAAAGGATTTTCGCTTTATTTAAATGAAAAGAATATTTTCCTCAAAATTTTTTTGAAGATATTTTTATGGTATTTATATTCATCAATTAAAACAACCCTTTATTATTACTCCAATGGTTATATGTTATATTGATAACATACTAATTCTTCCTCTTGATGGCTTATTATTATTTTTCCCACGGATTGTAATGAAATTTAATTCCTTGTTTCGTTTTGTAGTAGTTAAGTTCTCCTTCAAATAATCACTTTCCTGTTATCATTAGACATTAAATTTTACATAAATATCTATATTATTTATCATGTACATTACCATTTCATAAACTATATCTCATTTCTATGTATGTTTTTTTACTTTGAATGTTATTTGATTGACTTGGGGAAATATTAATAAATATCTATCATTTACTAATTACCAATATTTGAAGTTACAGAAAATTGATTCAAAAATTAAATTGATTGATTTATATATGAGAAATGATTTTTACATACAGTGATGGGTGAGTCCCATAATTATATACCCCCTAGATTCATCGATGGGTCTCATGAGATAATCAAGTTAGGGTATAATTAAATAGGGTTTTACTTATAGTTTAAATTGTTTTACGAATGGTATTAACGTTAGATGTGTCATGCATCTAAGACATGACATCTCATAATTAAATATTTACAGAATTAAGTCTTTAGTTATTATTATCTAGGATGTTTTCACAATTATATTATCTTTGGATGGATTTCATTCTCAGTTTATTGATTAAATTGAATATGTTCTCAATTATTTACGATTCCAAATTGATTTTTGACATATCCAGTTATTTAAATGGAATGTTCTCTTAGCTATTTACCATACCATTTTGATTATACCTTATAAATTTATTTTAATGGCTTTTGTGATCAGTTATTTACCTTTCCATATTGATTATACCTTATCTGGTTATTTAATAGGAATCTTTTCTCAGTTATTTACCTTTCGATATTTATTTTTCTTATTGATTCATGATAGATTATTTTTTACTTCTCCATTACTATGTATTTTAGCTCACCATTATTTTTTTACCCTTCCCCAAGATTATATTAAGTTTACATTGAAATATATTTAGGAATATTCTATATTGAATATTGATATTCTCAATAACAATATGTTGTATTTTATGTATTCAAATGTAATATAAGACTCATGTGTGTATCTAGTTTACCATGAATACTAAACTAGTCATTGATTTAGAATGGGATTTATTGTATCTTATGAAAATGTAACAAATAAATAACTGGATCTGGGATACTAGGGTTGGGGTTACTATAATTGGTATCATAGGATATTTAGAAGAAATCTTGGGAACCAAATTTAAGATAACATAGATTAGGGAACCTAACCCTATGATAAAATTTGAGGATAAGTATAAAATAAAATCCTGAAGATTTTATAAAATAGAGAATATGTGGTTTTTATATTAAATAAATACCTATCTGGATACTACAAGTGGATGTGATTCTATAATGTATATACCTAGGTGTAATAACTCTAAAAATTTTGTGTCGGGCTTGACTTCAACTTTACTTATTACATGACAATGGGTCTTACTATGCACCAAGTTTGACACTCGTGGGGGATATGATTAGGATTATTCACATTATGATTACAAACCATTAAGAAGGATTTAAGTAGAAAATAAAAATCAATTACCATGGATAAACCCTATACTATGGAAGAACCAATGTTCAAGTAAAACAGATGAAGTATTTATGTAAAAGTATTTTAAAAATGGTATTTCTTTATATGAATTATGAAGCATCTAAGGATTGTATTAAATTTTATATTGTTTTTTCATTAATTAACTTGAGATTTATGGATACCATTATTGGTTTCATATTTTAATATAGATAAAAAGTAAAAATACTTAAACACATCTTTTTAGTTTTTTGTGATGAGAGTTTTCCAAGATTAAGGATATTTTGGAGAAATTTTTGGAAAGTGTATGATTTAGTTGAACATTAATTTGAGTAACAATTCATTTATATTTTATAGACACAAGTTTAAAGTTACTCATAACCTCATGGGTTAATATAATCATTAATGACATTTTAATAATAGTAAAATAATATTATAATAATTTTTAAAGAAATTATTAAAAACCCTAGAATCTAGGTTATTTAATGATGATTTTTTTCAAGGATTTCCATCTTATTTTATTTGAAATTTATAAGGATTATACTAATATAGTTTATAATAATTAAAACTCATATGGTGGGGTGATAACCCATCGTCTCTAGTAACTCTGTGGGGCTTAAACCCTTCACCGAATGATAATAAGGTTTTTGCATCTACCACTCACCTATGTTAAGTCCTAGTTAATATGTCAATTGTTAAATTGTTTAAAAAATAAATATTAATGATGAACCATTAGTGTTTATTTTGATGTTTTAAGATTAATTTATTGGATAACTTCGGATAACCATAGTGGTTTTGAAAAAAAGTTAGATGAAATTCATATCAGGATTTTGGGGATCATATGATATGTTAAAAGTAAATTTTAGTGCTTCGGAAATTAAAAAAATCATTTTTAGGATATTAATTTCTTAAAGTAAGGGATTAATTTTAAATTTATTGCATCGAAAAGAAAGGATGGAATTGTTTTTATGAAATAGAAATATATAAATTAAGTATATTTCCTTATATTCTTAGGTAGTAAAATAATTACTCAATATTAGAAAAATGATATTGAAACAAAAATATTATCCATATATCTTAATATATGTTGAACTTGTGGTCTTTTAAATCATAATAGATTTATTGATTTGATACCCCAACATTTTATTGATCATTGAATTATCTGTTATCGATGACCTCAAGAACACTCTATAATTTTTATGCTCTTCCTCTATGTCCATATCATATTGTTCCACCAATATTCTACAACACAGGCACCTAATTATGTGTTATTACATATAACCATGGAACATAAATTTTTCTCTTATTAAGAGGATATTTTATTATATATTTTTATGATATGGGTTTTTCAACAATTTTATTTACAAATTTAAATCCATTGATTTTTGTGATCAATTTTAAATTGAATGGATAGAATTTATTTAAGGTGGGGAGAATGTCATACCTGCAAAATTCAAAAATAATAAGATCATAATCAATATTATATGTGACATAAAACATTTATTTTATCTCTAAGTCCACTCAACACTGATTTTAGATTTAATTACACATAAGTTTGTGTATTTTTGAATTATTGTGTTACATGAAATGATGAGCTTTAATGAAAAGATATTATATTATTAATATTATTATTTAATATGAAAATTATCTCTTTGGTATTGGAATATATCGTAAGAACAAGAATAAATAACTTATTAAAATATGTATTTTATAAAAATTTACTGTCTATATATTGATTAATAATAATCGTCATCATCATATGAAAGAAAAGGATATGATTTAAAAACATCATATTTTCCTAAAAGACAGTTTAATCACACTTAGAGAACATAATTTAAAATTATTTTTTAAAAATTTCAGAAACTTTATTTCAAAGAATATTATAATTTTTTGAAATTTTAATACCAAAATTATCTTAGTGTGAATTTTGGGAATTTTTTTGACAAGTTTCGTTTATTAATGAATAATGAAAAATACAGGATTTAAAATGAGAACTTCCTTTTCATCTAAATAATTTATAATGTTAAATTATATTTAAAATTGGATTTAATGTAAAAATATTTCAATTATAAATATATTAAGACAATTTAGGTCATTGAAATCATTTTCACATTGAATTTATATATAATAGCTTTGTAAACATTTCAACATTTTCCCTTTAAAAATCCACTTAATCATCATGCCTGCAGGGTTAATTTTGAATTAATTTTTTCCACTTATATGAATTTAATTTGGAAAAATAGATTCCATATTTGGGATAAAAATAATATATAATTTCTGATAATGATTTTTTATTTTTTGACCAAAACGAATAGTGAATATTGTAAAAACTAATTACCACATTTAAGGTAAAAATTGGTTTATCTGAGGGTTAAAATAAAAATATAAGGTTAAAAATGATATACACACATAAATAAAAAAAATTATAGAAATATTTCAACCATTCCTCATCTTTGGTTCTAGAATGATCCATTTTAGACCCTTGTTCAATAAAAACCTAGTTTTTATCTCAATTATGAATCATTTTAAATTTGGTCTAACAATTATATTTGGACTTAATACAGATGCATAATGAGTTTATGAAGGTTTCAGAGGTGTCAAGGATTATTCAGAGCTTGGAACACTAGCTTGTGGAGAAAAACACTAGGCTATATAGTTAGAAAAAAAATGAAACCCAGCCTGCATGGTCTCTCCTAATCGTTTGGGGCTAGATAGTGGGGTGATGTAGGGTGCATGATGTTCTCTAATCATGCTCCAAGGGCCTCACACCCTTTAAAAACCTATATAAATTATAGAATAGTATTTTTGTATGTATGGGGCATAGTTTCTCAAACTATATGGCCTAATCATGTTTGTTCCACCTTAGTACAACAAAGGGTGCATGATTGGCGCATGGTTTTACTAACTGTGTAACCCAGATTTTTCTGGTAAAATAGACATTTTGACCCTAATTTATAATTAAACCTCTCCCTATCTTCTTTTAACCTATTTTCAGTGAAGGCGCCCCTCCTCCCTCTCATTGTAATATCTCTATTATTTTTGAGCTAATATCTTCTTTATCTCTCCCATCTAGAGTCTGATCAAATCACCATTTCTCTTGTTGGATTCCTCACACTAAGATCTTGATTCCTTTATAGTAGTTCTTCATTTATCTTCTTCTCAATATAGTTATTTAGGTGCATTATCATATGTCTTATTTTTAGATATTTGTTCCATTATTTGCATCTCTTCCAATCCGGTACAATCTAAAGGTTGATATAAGATGAGGAGATTCATAAGAGCCTATTGTAGGTGGTCTATAATTCAACCCTCAAATTTCATCACTTTTTAAATTGATGTGTGCATGTGCCTATTTGATAGAGTAAAGACTTTAAAATTATTTTGAATTTATTATAGTGTTCAAAAACAAATTATAAGAAACTTTTCTTATTTTTTATACATATTTTGAGGTTATGACCTCAATGTCGACCATCCCACATTAGGTGATTCTATAATTATACTTTTAGTAGCTTGTTAAGCCTATTCGCGCAAATTTTTTTATGAGTTGTGACATGACCTTGATAAAGGTAATTGTTTAAATTTTATGAGTTAATCATTAGTGGTTGTTACTTATGTCAATCACATTACACTTCAAAGGTTATTATTTATATTAATTAAATAATGTTTAAATAATTAATTATCAAGTATACTATGTATATGACTGGGCCTAACTAAATATAATATATTGAATTAGTTACACCTATATAGAAAACCTTTAAATGTTTAATGTAAGGTAGTTGATTAAACCCAATTAATTGAATATTATATATATATATATATATATATGAATTAATGAATTTTTGTGTGCCCTATCATCCTTTCCATGAAAATGAAAGGAAACAACTAGAAACTAATACCTTGTTAAAAGGAATGGGTATTACATGGCCTTAATTAAAGAATGAATTATATGTAAAGTGAGTATTTTATAAGTACCTTGATGCTATTATATGAGTGATCAGACTTATGTTAGCCTTGGATTCTTGAGGGAATAAATTGAGCACTCATGGATGCCATTCTGAATCATAGATTCTAGTTTCCAACAATGATACCCACCTTGGAACGTGATATTAGTCTACTTGTGGATGCAAGGAATTATATCAAAGGATCTATAAATTATTATTGGAATCCTTGGATACACTCCTTAGATCTATCATAACACCTACAGACATGAGGCACCTCTGATACACCCATAGACCTAGTCATTTCTTATCCCGTTTAACCTTGTGTGACTTCCTTGTACTCCGTTACAATTAAATTTTTTTGGAATTCCTTGGTTGATGTACCTTGGATTAGACTATTACCCCTTTAGTTGGACTACTAATTTTTACTAAGTTGGATTGACCCTCGAGGTCAAGGATGCTTACTTTATTACCTCGGATCCTCATTCACTATTATCTTCATCATGGATGTCTTGTTATATCATAGATCTTTTATCATTGTTATTATTATTATTAAATGATGTCAGTGATGGTTTTACCTCTCATGAATTATAATATAAACTAGAACATAATTAATTAATGAAATGATTACATGTTCATACACCAACTGATGCTAAAATAAGTACTTCTATATTTACATTACTATACTACATTACTTTTATACATGCCTGTTGTCACACTATTTTAGTTTATATTACATAGATTTGATGTGATTGACACCATTGGTGGTGGCATGCTTAAATTTATCTCACACCCTATCCAAGCCACAATTAATACCCTAGTATATTACATGTATGCAAGTGTTGATAAATGGTAGCATCCCTCTTTGTACACTTGATTTCTTACTTTCATTAGGATGGATTTGAGTAGTAGATGAATGAGTTGGATCTAGATATTCTTTTTTATTTTAGGGATTATTTTTTCTTCTTTTGTATATAATGTATTTTCTATATCCATGTATCCATGTTTTCCACTTTTATAGAGACATGATATGTGTCATCATCTTTTTGTATATGATTCAACTTCCAGTTATAGTTGATTAATATCAGTTTCTTATGTTTTTTATTATATATATTTGATTATGTTTTACCATATTTTTTTTATAAAATTATTCTACTATTTACATATTATTACTTTCATCCACTACACTACACTTTATTAATGAGGCAATAGTCTCCTCACAGAAAAACCCTAGGCCCTCGTTTCTATTATATATCATCTAGCGCTCATGGGTATGTGTTTGATGCCATGTGTCTAACCATACTAGTGGAAACTTTTAGTGGAACCTTGTTTGGGGACCTCACAGGTTCCTTATGAAAAATGTGGGATCACTCAATTCTTTTCAAAAATACCAAGTGATCCCTATCCCCAGTTATAAAAGGACACCCCTCTCCTCTCCACTTTAAACCTTATAACCACTTTATATTGTCCAATACTTACCCAAATAACTACAAAAATTCCTTACATTCATCCAATAATCCTTATTATTCATATAAATCCATACTATGAAGTATTTAGTGCAAATCCATGGAGGATACTGGAATAAGTGGTTATGTTCTTCAATGAGCGTCTTAATTATAACTTCTTTCTCCACATCCTTCATTTTTTATTAAAACATGCTGATATAATAGAATTATTATATTTCATATACATGTATATTTTCAATGTTGAAATAATTACCTAAAACCATATCCAATTATATCAAATGGTTTATCAAATCACCATTCGTGTGTACAGCGGACTGCCGCCTCACGGAACGATGTCATTTGTTTTTTAATTTTCATCTCTCAAGGTTGGGTATGATGATTTATTTGAAGTACATATATGATATTTATAACATATTTATACCTATTTAGTCACTATATCATGTATATATTTTTACCTTTCATTCTGTAGGAGATACAATAACTTCACTCATGTGTTTTTTGGACTACCACCTCACGAAGCAATGTGATTTTTCTTTCACTAACACTAAACATAGAAGGTGATAATGACAAATATAATGATTATATGTGATATAAATTAAATAATTATGATATTAGTGACATATTTACAATTTTATAATGATTATATATTTTTTCATTCCTTTTCACTCACATAAAGATGATAACATCATTGGTGTACATGTGGACTATCGTTTTCACAAAGCGATGTGACTTTCTTTTCATCGTCAAACCACATGGATAATATATATAAGTATATAATACGGTATATATGACATAATTATCATATTTTAATGTTAAAATATTACTTATATTTTTACATTATGATCATTGAAAAATGGAAATGTTACTCATGCGTACATATGGCTTACAATCTCCCTAATCATAACGTACTTCATTTTTTATAAAAATAATTCATGATTGGATTTAAAAGTAAAATAGAAGTAAAAATATTATAATTTTTTCATTATTATTTTTATGGATATGATATAACTATATAACATTCATAAGAACATTAACTTTCATAACAGAACACGTATAAGAAAAACAAGGCAATAAACACCCAAAATGATGAAAATAGTGAAAGATTATTAATGAATGGGTGATAAGATGTTATAAAAGGATCATAAATTATGTTATAAATATTAATATTTCTATTAATTAAGTTAATTACATGTTTAAAACCACTATAGAATAGTTTAAAGGATTTTCACCAAAAAGGAAACTTGAGTTAAGGGGATTCATCTCAATTTCATTTCATTAAGGGAAATTGTAATGTTATGCACCAAATTTCTTTTATATGGTGTGTATAATACCCATTCGAAATATAATATATTGAATAATTCATTATTAATTTCCTTTTAATTTTAAATTTTAACCATTTCATCTGATCGGAATTTAATTGAAAGTTACCAAGTGGTAAATAATTTTTAAACTCAATTTTTGTTTATTGGGTAAATCTTCTACATCACAGCTTATGTCATTATAAGTTTATGTTTGTAGTGATAATTTATTACCTTATGTTTTATATCAAGTTTTTTAGGTGTATTTACAATTCATACCCATAATTGATCCGTTTTTTTATTCTCACTTCAATGTTATGATCTTTGCAGGGGTTTACATCACAATTTAATTTTAATCGATTTTTTTATTTCTTGTATTTCAATTGAGGGAATTTATTTTGTCATTTTTTAACAAACCTTGTCATTTTCATCTCCTATATTATTTCACGATATTTATAAGTAATAGTGCAATTTTTTTACAATTTGGTATTTAAATTATATGTGAATATGTTTATTGAAAATTCGACTTCATTTTTCTATTCAATTAGAAATCTATTTTATTATAAAGCCATGTTTTCTAAAAAAATCCAAAAATATTTTATAACATTTTAAAATTAATCATCAAAGTCATTTTCACCCATTTTAACTCTTTAAAAAAATGAAAAGAAAATATATTTCCTTTTCAAAACATTTTTTGGTTGGTTTTTATTGAAAATTTTGAATGGATTCTTTTTGTAATTTTATAAACATGGTTCTTTCCTAACCTTATTAAAGTGAAAATGGATTACTCTTTTTTTAATTTTATATCATTTACCTAAATAACCTCCATTATTATATTCATTTATTTGAATATTCCTTTCCATGTTTTTCAGAATATTTTAGAATAAGGTTTTTTAAAATTGAGGTCAAAAAAGAGGATTTTCAAAATGGAAATGATATTTTCTTCTATAAATTTTTAATGATATTTTTCTAGTATTTCAATTCATCAATTAAAACAACACTTCATTCTTACTCTAATTGTTATAAATTGTATTGAAACTATCTTTATTCTTAATTTGGGTATTTTAAGATTATTGTAACAAAGGATAATATTGAAATTCACTTACATGTTTCATTTTATAGTCAAAATATTCCCATTTGAATATTCACTTTACAATAATCAATAAACAGAAAATTTCCCCTAAATATCCACATTATTAATCATTTTCATACCATATATCATTTCAATATAAGGTGTTTTAATTTTAATGTTATTTTATTGACTTGAAAAAATATTGATAAATATGTATCCTTTTCTCAATATTGATATTTGATGTTGGGGCATATTGATTCACTTGTTAAATCAATTAATCAATATACAAGAAACTCTTTGTGCCTACAGTTATCGGTATGGACCGACATTATATATCTTCTCAACGTATCATTACGGATCATGAAACAATCAAGTTAAGCTACAATTAAATAGGGGTTTTCTTGTAATTCAAAACATCTTATAAAATGTATTAATTGTAGAGATGTCATGTTCCTGAGACTTGATGTCCAGTAATTAAGAATTTCCTATATTAAGTTATTAGTTATTATTATATTGGATATTTAAACAATGATATTATCTCAGAATACATTTAATTATATGTGTATTGATTAAGTGGAATTTATTCTTAGTAATTTACAGTTTCATATTGATTATTCACCATCCTGTTATTTAAATGGCATGCGTGGTTAGTTACTTAGCTTACTATATTGATTATACATTATCCAATTATTTAAATGTTTTTTGTGATCATTTATTTACCTTCCCATGTTTATTATACCTTATCTATTTATTTAAATGTCTTTCATTATAATTTATTTATCTTGATATATTAATTATACCTCATATTTTTTTAAATGTAATGTGTGCATTGTTATTTACCTTGAAATTTCAATTATTCTTATTAATTCATGATATATTCCATTATACTTATACCTTACTAGGACATTGATCTCACACTTATTATTTTACCTTTCTCTTGGACTCCATGAAGCTTACTATGAAATATATGCAAGAATATGATAGAGCGAGTAATTATTTTCTATAAAAAAATTATGCTACAATTTTTATACTGAAATGTAATATATGACTCATGTATATACATATCTTTCCAAGAAAAGTAAAAAAATAGGCCCTTCAGGATGTGATTCCTTGTATCTTATGCCAAATTAATAAATAAGGCACCATATCTAGGATATTGGGGTCAAGGTATCTATAGTTGGTACTATAGGAAGTTTCTTAGAAACCATGGAAGGTAGATCTATGATATCATAGATTATGGAAAATAACCTTATGAAATAATCTAAGGATAAGTATATAAGATAATCCTAATGTTTTGGTAAGATAAATATTATGTGGAATTTACTTTCAATACATCTCTATCCAGATACTATAAGTGTTTGTGGTTTTGGAACAGATGTACATAGTATTAAAAACACCAAGAAGGGTGTGTTGGGAAAGGCTTGAGTATTACCCGGTATATGAAAAAGTTCTTTACATAAAATCTGGTTTGACACACATAGGGATATTCTAAGGATTATTCACATTTTTATATAAAAACTTTTGAAAGATTTGAAAAGATATGTGCAATGAATGGTTTAGGTTAGACCCTTGACCAAGGAAATATCTATGTTAAATAAAAACAATTAATTATTTGTGTAAAATTATTTTACCAACGGAATTTTTTTATAATAATGATGAAACATATAAAGATTTCATTATATTTTAGAGGAATTTAAGTATTTATTAACTTAAGGGTTATTTATACCATAATTGGATTATGATTTAAATATTAATCATAATTTCAAATATATAAACAACTCTTTTTTTGTTTTTTAGGATCAGAGTCTACCAAGATTAAGGAAATTTGCTAGAAAATTGTCGAATGCAAATTTTTTAGTTGAAAATTTATTTGAGTAATAATTCCGCAATATTTTATAGACATAAGTTTAAAATTATTGATAACTTTTAGGGTTAGTATGATCACTAATGACATTATAATAATATATAAATAATATTATTATACATTTTAGAAAACATTTTATTAGAAACCCTAATAAAAAGGTTATTTAATTGTTAATTTTATTTCCAGGATACCCATCATATTTTATTTCAAAATTATTGGAACTATATTTATAAAGTTTAGAAAAGGACAAAACATATGTTAGGTGACAACCCATTATATCCAAAAAGGCCATAAGGCTTGAACCCATAAAATATAGATGATAAGGGTTTAGTTTCTACTAATGGTCTATGTGAAGTCCTGGTTAATATGTCATTAGTTAAAATATTTTAAAAATAAACATTAATAATGAACTAGTAGTGTTACTTTTGAGGATTAGTGATAAATTTATTAGATAATTTTTGTTAACTTTATTGGTCTTAAAAGATATTTAGACATAAGTACTTATCAGGATTTTATGGATCTTATGATCTGTTAGAAGTGAATTTTAGTGTTGTAAGAAAAAATAATTTTTTGGATATTAATTTTCATGTTATAAGGAATGAATTTGAAATTTAGATAATCACAACCAATTGGATGAAATTGTGTTTATGAAATATAAATATATCAATTTATTATATTTTCCAATATTCTAAGGAAATAAAATAATTACTCAACATTAGGAAATTAATATTGAAGAAAAAATGTTATCCTGATAGCATCATTAAATTTGAACTATATGAATTTTAAATCATTATATAATTATGGATTTGAGGCCCTAAAAATTCTATTTATCATTCAACTACTTTTGATTAATGACCTCAATCACTCTCTATAGTTATTAAAACTTTTTCTCCTTATTTATATAATCTCTTTCCACCAATGTTTTCTTATATAGGATCCTAGTTATGAGTTATTCCATATTACCTTGTTACTTCCACTTCAATCTTATTGAGAGGATATTTTATTAAATATTTTTATGATGTGTTTTTTCCAACAATGGTTATTCCAAATATCAAACCCATGACTTCAGAGATGGAGTTTAAAATGTCAGAACACAATTTATATATGGTGGGTAGAATGTAACACCATAAAACTTCCAAATTAATTGCATATTATTCAATATATTATGCAACATGAAAAATTTATTTTAGCTTTAAATATACACAAAACCAATTTTAGATTTCCTTACATGCAAGAATAATTTTCTTTGAAAGCTTTTATTACATGCAAGGCCATGTTTTACCAAACAATTATTATTTTATATTAAAATTATCACATATCCATTAGAATGGAATTAAAAATAGAATTGAATAAATTTTTAAAATATTTATTTTACACACATTTATTGGTTATCTATTGGTTATATATAATCATAAAAATTATTTAAAATAAAAAGATATATTTTGTAGAATAACTGCATTTTTCTAAAACATGGTTTAGACATACGTGGAGCACGTAATTTAAATTTATTTTTAACTATTTTTTAAACATTATTTTAAAAAGTATTCTTCATTTTTTAAATTTTTATACAAAAATTCTTTTAGGGTGTTTTTTTGGGATTTGTTTGAGAATTTTTATTTTTTGATGAATTGTGAAAAATACTGGATTTTAAATAAAACTGTATTTTCTTATAAGTAATTTCTAATGTTAAATCATATCATAAATTGGTTTTAAAGTAAAAATAGTTAAATTATATATATTAAAATATTCTATGTCATTTTATTCATTTTTTCATTGAATTTATATATAAGAACTCTTTAAACATTTGAACATTTTTCTTTTAAAACCCATCTTTCTTATCCAATTTATAGGGTTAATTATAAATAATATTTTACAATTATATGAATTTAATTTTAAAAAATATATTAAATATTTTGAATAAGAATAATTTATAATTTTTCAAAATTTCAACTAATTTTTGGACCGAAATGAATAGTGAATTCATTCAAAATTAATTGTTATGGTTTAGGTAAAAATAGGTTTATTAAGGGTCAAACTAAAATGATAAGAGTAATATTTACCTATATACTTATATAAAAACTGTTTTATATAAATATTTATATCCTTAACCCTATAAGGTTCTATAATATATCATTTTGTACCATTTTATCATATTAAAAATGTGGGAGCACTCAATTCTTTTCAAAAATACCAAGTGTGTCATCTCCTCCACTTATAAAGTCCACACCCTCTCCTCTCCACTTAACACCATAAAAACAACTTTGTTCATACATTAACTTCCCAAATAACTTACCAAATTATATCTCATATTATAATAATCATTATTTTTGACATAAATCTAAACTAAGAATTAATTACGGCAAACCCAAGGAGGATACTAAAAGAAGAGGTCATGTTATTCAGCGAGCGTCTTTATTTTTCTTCTTTTTCCATCTTTTTAAATTTATATAAACAATAATGTCATAATCAAATCATTATATTACATATACTATTATGTTTTTATTATAATTTAATTACCTAAAACCATCCCCACTTCCATCAAATTGGTGACAAAAATATCATTCATGTGTAAAACGGGCTACCGCCTCACGAACTGATGTCATTTGTTTCCATTTCCACCTATCAAGGTTTGGTATGATGATGGATATAAATTATATATTTTATATTTATAACATATTTATACCTATTTATTCACTATATCATGTATATATTTTTACCTTCCAATATATAGGAGATACAATAATTCTTCTCGTGTGTACGGAGAACTATCGCCTTGCGAAGTGATGTGATTTTTCTTTCATGAATGCTTCACATGGAAGGTGATCAAGATAAAGATAATAATTTCATGTGTTATAAATTACTTAATTATTATTTTCATGAAATATTTATCATTATTTAAGGATAATATAAATCATTTTATTTATTTCCTTTTGACTCACATAAAGATGATTACATCGTTCGTGTACATATGGACTACCCTCTTGACGAAGTGATGTGACCCTATTTTCATCACCAAACAACTGAGAAATATATATAAGTATATAATATGGTATATATGATATTATTATAATTATGTAATGTTTAAATATTACTAAACTCTGTTTCAAAATCATATTTGAAAAATGGAAAGTTTACTCATGCATACATGTGGCATATCGTCTCTATGATTGTAATGTACTTCATTTTTCATGATCATAATTCATGATTGATTTTAAAATAAAAATTTATATAAAAATATGATAATTATTTTATTATTACTATTATTTCAAGGATATATCTATTTAATATGTTCAATAACCGAAAATTACATAATAAAACATGCATAATTAAAACAAGCTAATTAACACCTGAAATGATGAAAATAATGAATGATAATTAATGAACGGGGGATAAGATGTTATAAAATGATCTTATATGATATTATAAATTTTAATATGGTCCTTAAAAAAGTTAATAAAATTTTTAAAACCATGATACATAATTTTAAAGGATGTTCACTCAAAAGGAAACATTAATCTATGGAATCTTTCTCAATTTCATTTTATTAAGGCACATTGTAATGTTTTGAACCAAATATCATTAATATGGTGTATATACTACCCATTTTACATGTAACATATTGAATAATTAATTATTCATGGTATTTTAACTTTCAATTTTAATTACTTCATTTAAGGGGATTTAAATTAAAAGTTACGAAGTGGTAAAAAATTTATTAACTCAATTTTCATTCATTGGGTTAATCGTCTACATCATTGATTATCTCATTATAAGATTATGTGTATAATAAATTTTGATTAACTTTTATTTAATTTATACTATTTTATGTGTATTTATATTTTATACACATAATTTATTCATTGGATTTTTCTCACTTCAATGTTATGATCTTTTAAAGGGCTTACTTCTCAATCTCAATTTAATTGAGATTGTTTATTCGTGAATTTAAATTGAAGGATATTATTTGATAATTATATAAAAATCACTTTCATTTTATTCTCATCTAGTCATTCTTGGTATTTTAAAGTAATATTACCATTTACTAAAAATTTGGTACTTCAATTAATTAATAATATGTTTTAATAAAATCTGATTTTATTTTTCCCTTTAGGCAGAAATTCATTTGATTCAAAATCCATTTTTTCTAAAAAAAATTAAAAATGTTTTCAATCCTTATTAAAAAAATTTATCAAATTTATTTTAACTCACTTTTACTCTTTAAAAAATAAAATCAATATTATGTCATTTTCTAAATAATTCTCATTTTTATTTTACCAAAAATGTGAATGGAATTTTCTTTCTCATTTTTTGAAAAAGGAAATTTTATAAACCTTTTACATTGAAAAGGGAATGTTATTTTTTAAATTTTATGAAATATATTTAATTACCCGCTGTCATGTCCAAAATTCATTTGAATTTTACTTTTCAATTTTATGAGAATCTTACTAAGAAAATGTCTTTAAAAGTGATTTCAAAAAAATAAGCAATTCAAAAATGAAAGGGATATTTTAGTCAAGAATTTTGGTAAAGATATTTTTATTGTGTTTCTAATCATAAATGAAAAAGAACCATTTATTCTTAATCGAATGGGTATATGTTTTATTGATACCATCCTTATTTTTCCTTCGGAGGGTTTATGATTATTTTAAAGAAGAATAATATTAACATTCAATTCATTATTTAATTTTTTAATCATTAACTTCACCATGAAATATTAACTTTATTATGATCATTAGACATTAGATCCCCCCAAAATATCCATATTATTTATCATAGACATTCTTATTTTATAAACCATATCTTATTTCAATATAATATGTTTCACTTTTAGTGTTATTTGAATGATTCGGGGAAATATTGTTAAATATGTATCCTTTATTCAATATGAATATTTGATGTTAAGGAAAATTGATTCATGACATAAATATATTATTCAATATTTGGGGAATGCTTTTAACCTGTAGTGATTGGTGGGGAATAGAATTATATAACCCATCATTGTATTAATAGCTCTCCTGAGATAGTAAACATAAGCTTGTATTAAATGGGTTTTTACCTTTAGTTCAAACTGTCTAGTGAAAGGTATTGATTGTAAGGCCCCAATATTTTTATGAGATATATTTTTTTATTTCTTTGATGAATTGTGTTTTATGCGACACCACGAAATATTTTCACTATACACAACACTGACTTAGCTTGTGATAAACGCAACACTTTGTTTGGATTGTGTTGAACAAAATTTCAAGTTCTTTAGGTCAAATTAATTTCATGGAATATAGAGTTTCATTTAAAAACTAAATATTATTATTTCACCTTATAACCTAGTCATTATAATGGAGGGTATGAACAATATTAACATTCGTTTGAAAAAATATTTAAATGAAAATAATTGTGTTTATAAAATAATAAAAATCCCACTTGATGGATTTTATTAATGTAATATATATGTACTATATTAAATCCATTATTTAAAATTAATCTTATATGTTTTCTATACATGACATAAGAAAAAATTCAATTTTATAGATAAAAAATTATTTTTCCAAAAATGCAATTTTGCCTCCTTTAGATGGCACACACATTTTAAGTATAGTTTTCATAATTTTATATATTCTATTTAACAACATAAACATTTTCATTGGAATTGGGAAATAAAAATTTACTTGGGATGAAATTTTTATATTTTTAGATAACTTTTATGTTTTTATGAATATTAAAAACAAAATAAATTTTAATTGAAAATAACTTTTTCCTATAAACAAATTAAGTGGATAAATTGTATTATTGAATGGGATCAATGTAAAAATATAATATATTTTTATTAGTTAAAATAATGTTGGTAATTGGCATTAATTTTACCATGAATTTTTAAGTAAAAAGATTTCAATTGTTTGCAATGTTATAACTTTTAAAAACTCGTTTTTCATTGTGGAAACGGATTAATTTTAATTTAATTACTGCAACATCTGTGTTTCAATTTTTGAAAAATAGATTCCATATTTTTAATTAGTGGTTCGAAATTATGCTAATATGTTACTTTTATTTTTTGGATATTATGAATAGTAACTGACAATTTTTATTTAACGTGGTTAAAGTTCAATCATTTAAATTAGGTGACAAATTAATATGATAAAGACAATAGAATTACCCTAACACTATAGAAAATCTTATTAGATGGGTAAAAATTGTCCCTTAACACATAATTATTGGAATTAAATCATTTAATTGACTTTTTCTCATGAAAATGGTATAAATATTATTAAAATAAAATAAAGTGACATGAAAGAGAAAAAATGTCACCCTATTATTTCTAATTAGTATAATAATTTAAATATAGTGATAAAAATAATAATTCTTTAATAATAAATAGTCTTCACAAATCTAATAAAATTATCCTAAACTAGAAATTTTTTTAGAAATTTCAGAGATTAAATAATTACTGTAAAGGCTTGTACATTAATGATGTAGAAATTATTTAATTCATGAAAAACCAATAAAATAATTTTAATTAAATATATAATAACTGTTAAAACTACAAAACACTTGACCAAATCATTTTTGTAGATAATATCTCTAAAATAATCATTCAAGGGTATAGTTATTGACTATTTGGAGCCATATGGAAATGATTATGACACTTATATTATTTTATATAAAGTGATATTTAACCTCTCACGTTCAAGTTTTAATGAGTATAAAATTTTTAATGATGGATTTTCCAGAATATAAATTCAAATCTAAGTATTATTCCGAAATCTAATAGATTAATCTTAATCATAACATTTTATTTTTAAATTTTCTTCCAAAAATAAGTGTATTAAATAATTACATAGCATTGATGTTGTCATTATTTTATTACGGGAAATATCAAATAAATTTTATTAAAAATATGAAAATAAATTCAATTTGAGATAATTAATGTTTTCAATGAATTATCTTGATTACCTTAACCTGATAGAGATATAATAAAATATTCGGTTCATAGATAAAATCTTATCTTGATATTTTAATAAAACGTTAAATGAATTGTGTCAAAATCGACACTATTGATATTTTGTCAAAATTGGAACTATTGATATAATGTCAAAATAATGTTTTATTAAATTATTTAAATAACATAAAATAATTTGAAAAATATAAAATAATTATGTTGACATAAAATTTTCTATATTGTTCTTTTATGGTCTAATTGACATCAAATAATAAAAATGAAACTATTTTAATGTTAAATAACTTGTTACCATTTTTAAAATTAAAAGAAAATAATTAAGATTAAAACGAAATGATAATGTATAAAATGAAATAAAAACATGTTTAAAATTTAATTTTTGATTATATTACAACCTTATATCATCTCATATTCGAAACTAAGACATTTTGGAGGTTTCTGAATGGGCATTGATTTTATTATAAATTAATATTTTTGGAGATTCCAAAGGTGCCCCTCGCCTTAATTATAAAAGGGAACCTCCTCCATCATTTCATCGTAACTTATTGAGCCTTCAATATTGTCCATACCCAACCCATTTACTATCTAAAATTACCTAGTCACATTATAGAGGTTCTATTCTTTTCAAAAGACCAACTCTAGTGCCTTTAAGATGAGATCTAGAGTGAGCTATCTGAAGAAGAGGTAATCTTATTTACTAACTCTCTCAATATAATTTCTTCTTATACTTTATATTACTTTGTTGTTTATATTATAAATTAATAACTCAAATATCACCTATATACTAAGATATTATTATGGTTATGTAACAACCATATATCACTTTCTATCCATCCTATTAAAAATGAAATCACTACGCATGGGTACGTACGACTTACCATCTTCATTTTGTGGTGTAATCTATTTTTCATCACCACTTTACTTATATAGGTATACTGATGGAAAGAATAAAAATATATGATTATTATAACAAGTTATTTTTCTAGACCAAAGTATATTTCAACCACTTCCATATAATTTCATAATTATTGGAATGTTATCGTTGCTTATGTGTATGTACAGCCTACCATCTCTACGATGTGATGTGATTCATTCTACATGATATCCATTAAAGCATGATTTTATAAATTTATTGAAAACATATGATATATATTATATTAATAACATCCGTGAAATTATATAACAATAATCTGGGAATAGGTACAAGAACTTATATGAAGAAACATGTGTAAGAAAATAATGCAGTTAATACCCTATGGATGAGTAATAATGTTATTAAAAATGGAATATAATATGATAATATATGATATTATAAAAATTAATATTATTCTATAATAATATAATAAATTTATTTATACCCTTATATAGGAGGTTCATACACTTATGAAAGAACCCAGACCTAAGTTTAGGGATTATGTTTTCTTACATTTATTTTTGTGGGACATATACCTTATAAACCACTTATTTCTTTTTCTGTGGTGTTTATGCTACCCATGAACTTGTTTATGATTCTTATTCTAAAGTTAATGGAATTTAAATTTCTATAAAGTTTATTTTTTTTATGATTCATATTTTTTAAATGAATATAAAACGGTACGGGATAATTTTTCATTCTAATTATTATTTGAGATTGTTTTTACGTAAGTATTTACTAGGGTATAATTATCATCTATGCCCATGTTTCCTAAATATGCATTCCAAAATACTATTTCTATTCTTCTAAAATTTAATAAAGTCAATTTAAACCATTGTTTTATTTATATTAAAAGGTATAAAATGAATATTTTGTCATTATTCAATATGAGGTACTTTAAGACTTATCTAACAAAATCATGAGAATAATTTTTTATTTTAACTTATGTAGAAAGGTGGATTTTTACCTTTTTAGAAAACCTTATTTTCATGAATATTCCTTTACAATATTTTAAGGTTATTTTTAGAGAAATTATTTTATCTTAAAATTGAGTGGCACTTTGATAAAAGAAAATGTTTTTGAAGATGAAATGAAATATTCCTCAAGAATTAATTTCTAGTTTTAAATTAAAATTATTTTCCATATAAAATTTTATTATGTAATAGGGTTATATTAAAAGTATAATATACTTATTTTTCTTATGGTTTTATTATGATTTTATGGAATTGTATTAATGAAATCCATTTTTTATATAGATTATGTTATGATGAAAAGATATTTAAGAAACCCATTTTATTCTTGGGTTATGGTATGATGAATGAAATATTTTTTTGTGGCACACATAAGAATGATTTCATTATGATATTAGTGGGATCTATATCTCCTTATAATGAATTGGGTGAATATTTAAGGATTAAAATGTATATACTTAATTACAAGAGTGGGTGCATTGTAAGTTTAAAAATATTAATTTCTACCCTTATGGAAACTTTTTTTGACAATATTACACAAATTAGATTCACTTAAAACCCTATTTTTTAAGTTTAAGGAAAAAAAATTCGAATGATAAAGATGATTATCAGTAAGTATAGAGGTATAATTAAACAATATTCTACCTTAAAGCATATATAATCTTATAATATAGTTATAATAATAGAAAGTATAAGAAATACTTTATCGTAGTCATAGATAGCATTCAAAATGAAAAGTACATATAAAATAGTAGAAATCTTTTAACCAATAGATTAACTTATTCAAAACTCCTTGGATAAATGTCCCTTGATTTATACTTTTAAGAAATTTTTTCTTACCCACACCAGGTTAAGTCCTCGATCCATGAAATATTAGTGTTTTTATTAAAATCCTCACAATCCATTGATCTGTAAGGTGATTGCCACATATGTATTCCTTTAACTTGGAACCCCTAGATTAAGTAGGTAATATGAACCTCTATCTTCTTTCAGCATGGAAGACCTCAATCATATAAAGTAACAATCAGACTCACACCAAGAAAAAAATCTTAAAGAATATTTAATTATGTAGAATAAGATGTTCACAAATTAAACTCTTCAAGGATTTTTCAAGAAGTCATTTTGGAAGATCTCTAATAAAGTATCAATTCTCCCAAATGTTCACAACATCTATCACATTCAAATGAATGGGTATTTGTAGGGGAGATCTACAGCAGTATAAATTTCTTCAAATGGTTATATTTTTTCTAAAATTTTAGTGGGACTTGTATAGATAGAACTTACAATGGTCATATAATAACTTATTAGAAGAAATGTTTTATCATAGAAAAATATAATGAGAAAAATTAAGTATATATGAATCTTTTTATATAAAACATTATGGTAAGGGAAAAATAGTAACATTAAGAAATTTATAAAATCAGATTCTTAAAAAATGATAAATATTTAAGAAAGATATAAAATTGGATCTGTAAATAATTGATAACTAGAATTGAGGAAATGGGAATCAGATTCAACAAATTAGTTATTTTGGAATTGAGAAGCTATGAAACAGATTCAAAATTTTGGATGATTCGGAATTATGGATGTGAATCAGATTCACAAAACTGATAGAATCGGAATCATGATTCTGGAAAATTTGGAATTAAGGAAGTGGATCATATTCTATTTTGTTGCACGACTCCGAATTGTGAAATATGAATCAGATTCTATTTTTTCATGATTGGGATTTATGAAATTGGAATTAGAATCAAGATTTTAAGATAATTGGATTCATAATTCATAAGGAATTGGAATAGAGAAACATGAATCGAATTTGACTTTCTAGATGATTCAGAATTATGAAAGTGAAGGATTATGAGTTCTATTAAGAATCTGATTTATTCTAGTAACTATTCTATATAAAGAAAAATAATGTTAGACATAGCTTAAAAAGTTTAAATAACATGAAAATAAATTTTATTATAGATAAAAATAATTAGTAAAGAAATGAATATAAATTTTCTTATGGATAAGAAGTTTTATAAAGAAAATATGTTTATTATTTCCACAACATAAATGAATAAAAAAAGTCATAAGGAAACATTTTACTCAAAAATTTCCTCTTTTTGGAAAACAAAAACAATCAATTTTAGAAAATATTATTAAAACCAAAATACTTCACATTTTAACTTAAAAATAAATGATTATATCCCCCTTAGTTTGTGACTCTAGATGAATATGACTAATGCACCCTTAGGTTAAAAAACCCCTGAGGATCATATTCCTCCATTATATACTTCTCTTATTTAATTAAATAAATATCTCTACCTTACGTAAGTATGTCTTCTTTAATAATTATCTTATTTATGTTTTCGTCCTTAAAATAATATTCTTTTTAGAAAATTATTATCCCCATTTATTATTTTCAAAAAAGAATGAGTAAACGTAAAATGTACATAGAAAGTTATAAAATAAACTTTAAAAAACAAAGGTAATAATACTTTGATATTCAAAATGTTTTACAAAGAAGATATTAGAAATAAAAAATGATTAATCTTTCTTTAATGTTAAGGATCCAACTATGGCCTTCAACATCTTCAACTGTTTGTCATCATCTTGGAACATTTAAAGAAGAACATCATGACCTTGACTATTTTTCTCAAGTGATCCTCCTAAGACTTAATATTTTTATCCTAATAATTACGGATTTCATCCTTAGACATGATCTTTTCAACCACCTCTTCTCTGTAAGGTTTTACATTTTAAAATTCTTGAGAAAGAGAATTCAGTTTCCAATTAAAATCACAATCTTCTTAGAATTGAATGTCTTGTTCACCCTTTATCTTTTCTAAGAATTTCTAGAAATAGTTTTGATTGTTTTCATCAGATTATTTAAAGGCACCATTTACTGTTTCAAATATATCATCCAATGCTTTAATATCATCATTTGTCTGATTTGACCACTTCATTATATCTCTTCAAGACTTCCTATAAGAAAAAAAAATTTGTACAAAGTATTTTAAACAGGCTTCAAGTTTTATGAGGTTTTCCATTAATTGGTTTGTTGATTTTTTATTATTGATTTATGATTTATAGAAGCTCGAATAAGATGATATCTTGATTCATATTTCAGAATGGATGGACTAGATTTCACCAACTACTTGAAATAATGGACAACAAAATCTTCACCTATATAAGTGGATGATCTTTATTATTCCGATTCTATTTTCTTAGATGTGACAACACTCCTTTCTTCCCTTTGTCTCTCTATCTTTTGAAATACTTCCCTTTTATCAGAAATATTAAGGGTATTATCATAATCATCAATAGAAACATATTCTTGATTTTCTTCATTACCACTATCAACATCACAAGCTTCATCACCTTAATCATTAGAGTAGATTTGTTTAACTTCATTTTCAACAACATTGACTTTATGATCATGGGATTTTTTAACATATTTTTCTTTTTGGAGAAAATGTTAATGAAGTGAATCTATATGTTCCTAAAGATAACTTGATGTGTTGACTCTTCCTCCATGTTTCATAGATTTTTTGAATATCATTGTCACATTATTTCTATTGGCTATAAACTTCATCTTCCTTTTCTTGAGTCTATTAGTGAACCAACGCAATTGAGCCAAAAAATATTATTTACATTTTATTGATTGGATATCCTCTAATGAAACTAGTTGATACTGTTGAGAAAGATCAGTTTCTTGAAGAAAGGGTTCCGAAACATTGATTTTTTCTAAGGATCTTTATATATAATTCAAAAGTGCTTGAACTATCTTAGATTTAGTTAACATATTCTTGAGCTTCTTCTATTTTTCTTATTTCAAAAGTTCTTCAACTTCTTTATTTTTTAATTTTTTTAGCTTCTACTAGATCTAATCCAAACTCTAAATCTCCTTATTTCCTTATATATTTGTCTTGTCTCCACTTTTCCATAACTTTACCTTGGTAAGATTTATTTTTCTTTGACTTTGGAGATTTGGAAGCTTAAGTTGTTTTCTATGGTTCTGAGGCCTGAGGATTTCCTTTCTTGGGATCATATTATGATTTCTTTGAGATTTTTCTAACTTCTATTGAAATTCCAGACAAGTCAAAAAACTCATGTTTCATGTCACTAAAATAATTTTTCATTCTTAAAATTGTGCAACACTTATAAGAAGAATCTTGAATTTCTATGCTTTTGAAATGTAAATAACTTTTCATAAGTTAAAAAAACATACGATAATCTTGGAAAAGATTATTGGATACATCAAAATCTGAGATTTTATTTACTCATCCTATATATTACTAATAGTAAGAAATATGTAAATCATCTAGTTAATCTTTATTAGATTAAATAGAAAATCCATCATGAAGATGTTTTTCATCTCCAAGGTGTCCTAATCTGCTTTTCTTGGTATTAAAAGGCCATGCATCCATAATTCCATGATTCTGTAGTTCGCAAAATTTTTGGAAATTTTAGGCCTCTTTACTCCCTTAAGACCTAGGTGATCAATAACCTTAAATCTATCAAAGGTTCCTCATGAATCTGGAAACTTATGAGAGAATAATTAGGTTTTACCATCATATGGTATCTTAATAATATCTACAGCTGTCTTATAGGAGAATGAATAATTGTTCCCATAACTATTAAAATAAAACATATCCATTCCACCTTTATTGAAAAAAAAAATGATTTATAGAATAAAACTACCAATTCTTTTTAAACAATATATTATTCTCCCTTATTTTTTGTAATGAAAATACTCTCCCATCCATGAATCTTTATGAGATTTATTATTAAAGTATCATACTTTATAAAGAAATCCTAATCAACTAACCTTTCTCTGAATATTTACCAATATTTAAGTTCCATATTCATTGGAATTTAATTCTAAGAGGAAATTAACAAACATTTGAAACATAAGAAAGAGGTCTAAAATTAGAATATAGACATTGAAGGGTGGCGGTAACTCAGGCAGAAAAAGATTGAGATTGCTGCGGTACATAAGGTATCACCTCTTTTATATAGGAATCATGGATGGTGGTTTAACTTCCTAGATTAATCCCATAGTTGATATTGATATGATCTGATTTGATGGTTGATATTAATGTGAATAAAGTCTTATAGATTCTAATATTTTTAGGTTTTGAGGAAATAAATGGATTTAAGAAATTGATTCCATTTAAGTTTTTCTTAAAAAAATAATTTAATACCAACAAACAAAAATTAAAATAAGAGACAATAAATTAAAAGATATACCTTTCAGAGTTATCAAAATATTTTCCTGTATTTGATAATATTTTTCATAGAAATATTATATTCCCAAATTTTTTTATTGTTTGAAAACTTTTTTAAAATTTCGAAAACTTTTATTAGGTTTTGAAAAACATTATTAGGTTCCAAAAAAATTCATTGAATACAAATGTACACCCCCTATAAAAAAATATTATTTTAATATTACAAGATAGTTTTAACAAAAATTAGATATGAATGATTACCTTTCAGTTATCATTCCTCACTTTTGTTTAATTTTTTAAAATCTATCATAAAGTAATGATTTTTTTAAAATATCATCAAGTGGTTCTTCTGTTCTAATGAATTGTTGAATAATATCTTCTTCAAGTGTGTGATCCTTAAGAAATTGATTCCTAATACCTATATGATTTTCATGAGAGTGGTGTGTAGGGTTTTTTCTAAAGATTATGTCACTAGTATTATCACATAGTATCTGAGTTTTAGTAAAACCTATTCCATAATCAGTGATTGTGTGTTGCATCCACAAAACTTGATCACAACAACTTCCAACTGCCACATTTTTAGCTTCAATAGTGGAATCTGCTATAGATTGTTTTTTCATACATGAAAAATAAAGTAATGAATCTCCTCATAAATGAAACGTTTCAGATGTGATTTTACTATCCAATCTAAAAAAACCAAATTCAGTATCTGAAAAACTTTTTAATATGAAATTATTTCCAAAATAATAAATAAAGTACGAAATCTATAGTTCCCTTTAAATAGAGAAAAATTATTTTGACTGTTTTAAATGGAATTCTTATGGATGATATTGATATCTTGTACAAAATAATATGAAAAAAATTAATTATTGATGACTATATATTAAGTATAGTAAGCTTCCTGTCATACGTCTAAAAGATCTTTGATCCAATGGTTTCCCATCTTCGTTAAGATCAAGAGTATTCGAGGTATCGATTGGATTACTTATAATTATAGTGTTATCATATCCATACATTTTAAAAAGATATTTAACATACTTATGTTGAGAAATATAGGTTCCTTGTGGTTTTTTAGAAATTTTAAAACAAATAAAGAATTTAACTTCCCTATAATATATATTTCAAACTTAGATTTCATAAGATTCACAAATGAAGTAGTTAAGGACTTTTTAGCTCATTCGGATATAAAGTCATCAACAAAAATTTGAACAATTAAAACATTTTTCTTTTCCTTATTTATAAAAAGGGTTGGATCAGTAGTTCCCTTAAAATATTTTTTAGTAAAAATAATATTTTATGTCTATAATACTAGGCTATAGGGTATTTTTTAAGACTATATTAATCTTTGGTATGTTTAGTAAAAATTTCAGGATGTTTTGTGTCTTCAAAACTAGTAGGTTGTTCAACAAAAAATTCATATTGAAAATTTCCATTATGGAAAGAAAACTTCACATCCATTTGAAAAAAATAGAATTTATAGAATGCTATAAAGTCTAAGATAATTTGAATAGGTTCATGTATAGCTACCATATTATAGGTTTCTTTCTAGACAATTTATTATTTCTTGTTAAATCCTTTAGCAAATAATATTTATTTATTTCTTAAACTATTCCATTTTCATCACATTTATTTCTGATGACCCATTTTACTCTAATTAAAGAAGCTTATTTTGGTCTTTAAACTAAGTTCTGTACTTTATTCCTTTCGAATTAAATTAATTTATCTTGTATAGATTTAATCCAATTTTTATCACCTAAAGGTCCATTAGTACTTTTAAGTTCTAATTTTGATGGAAATTCTAGATTCTCTACTTCATTTACTAAAAACTTCATTTCCTTATTAGTTAATTTACATCACCAATGATAATATCTCTAGGATGATTCTTTAGAAACAACAGTCTAGGGTTGTGTTAAACTTGTTCATCAACATAGGGTAGAAAGTATTCTCGAGTGAATACTTTAGAAACAATTTCTAGAGTATTCTCTTAATTAGAATAATCTCTTATCAAAGGCTGATAATCAATTTTTGAATACACTTTTGAAGATGTAGGTTGGGGTTGTTTAAAAACAAAAGGATTTGTTTCATCAAACATAACATGTATTGTTTCCTCAATAGTAGAATAATGTTTTTTAAGGATCTATAAGCCTTAGAGGTAGTGGAATAGCCTAAAAACTTTATTCAATGAGTTTTCATGAAAATTTAAGTAAATTATATTTTGTATTCAACATGAATACATTACATCCAAATACTCTTAAGTATGAAAAATTTGGTTTTCGTCATGTTAATAACTCAGAAAGTGTTTTATTAAGAAATAGTCTCATTAAAACATGAGTTATAGTATAACAACAAGATATCATATCTTCAGCCAAGAAATGTTTAGAAATTGAGTGCTCAATAAACATGGTTCTTGTTATATCTTGAAGAATTTAATTTCTTCTTTAAAAAACATCATTTTTCTGAGAAGTTATAAGAGCTGAGAAGTTATGAGTAATATCTTTCTTACTATAAAATGTTTCAAAATATTAATTTTAAAATTCTCTACCAAGATCACTTAAAATATTTAACAATATATGGTTTTTCAAATTTTTAACTTTATATAAAAAACATTTCAAATAAAAAAAGTTTTCAGAATTATTTATGAGAAAATTATCCCATGTAAATATAGTGTAATCATCAACTAAAAAAATACATAATATATTACTAAAATACTTCCAGTTTTTGTATAACAAAAAAATTCCATGTTCGCTAGTTTTAATTCATCCAAAGATGATACTACACTTGTAGACAAAATGATTGACTTGTGTTGCTTTCCAATTTGACAAGGATGAATGACTATTGAAGAATCAATTCTATGATCTGGAATATATTTAACAAGCCTTTTCATAGATATTTTACATATTTTATATAGGTTACATTGTCCTAGAAATCTTTTCCATAATCATGATTGGTCATCCATTTCACTAATTCATGGTAATTATTGGCTCCTATGGTCTTCGAAGTTAAGGGAATAGGCATTCTCATACTGATGGGAAGAAAGAATTAACTCAACATTGGAATTGTGAACAAATAATTTATCATTCCTAAAATTCAAAAGGTAAACTTCATAATATAATTGACTTATGCTTATAAGGTTGTTCTTAATACCATTAACTAATAAATAATTTTAAATTAATGCTTTTCCAAGAAGAACAATGTTATCTATACCAACAATTTCTACCTGATCATTGTCTCTAAAATGGACTCTTCCACCTTTCATCTTAATAATCACTTCAAACATTTTTTTTTAATAATAGAATGACGACAACATCCAATATCCTCATACCATGTATTGTTTTTTCCACATCCTTTATTTTCATATAAATAAAACAATTATATTTTTAGAATCCCGGCTTTCATGGATCTAAAAATGTTATAAAGTAAAATATTAGGAATCTATATCTTCTCAGACAAGTGAAATTTATGAAAATATAAGGTTTTCATTTTATTTAAAAAAACAAAATTTCTCCCAATTCCCACAACATTGAAACTTAGTGAAGAATCGAGCACTTTTAGGAACAAAATAATTGTCACTAAAAATAGGTTTTGAGTGAGAATAACCAATTTGATAGCAATTTCTTAGAGGATGAATTTGAGAATAAATTTAACAAAAACCTTCCGTACGAGAAGTAAATTTTGAAAAAAGTTTTTTTAAGGAAAATATATCATGTTTTAGTCTAATTACTAAAGTATTATCCTTATAGTCATTAGTCTTAGGATTGAGGTTAGTTTCTCAAACATTTTTATTCGAAATAAAATTTCCAAGATCATTAGAAACATTATCCTTTTTGGAAATAAATTCCACAAGGTTTTTTTAAATAGAAATAATTTCAAAATATTTTTCAACAAAATATTTTGAAATATCTGATACTTCTTTTGTTAAAATAATTATTCCATATTTGTCCAGGTCATGTTTCTTGTTGATTTTACTTTTATTATTTACACGAAAAATGGAAAACCTAGATATTTATTGAAAAGATATTAAGGTATCTTCTGCAAATAAATATTCTTCATCTGAATAGATATATACATACTTATGAGGATTGTTAGAATTAAAAGTCATATTGGTTAAAGATTTAGTAGTGTGTACCTTATCCATGAAACAATATTTTTCACTATGTATTCAAGCGATAAGACCAATATTCTTCTATCCAAAAGATTCATTATCTGAAGATTCAACGCATGAGTCTCCACCACTTGCACTCCAAGAATCATTTTCCTTCAAAACATTATTTACTTTAGGATTGTAATATTTTTTTTATTCTTCTCAGAATGTATATCTTTCCAATACTTTATCTTAAGAATAGGTCAATCAGGTCTGATATGTCTTTCTATCTTATATTCATAACATATGAATTCAGAATATTTATAATCTTCCCTATCCTTTTTCTTATATTTTTTTTGATATCCTTATTTACAACAATAATATTCATCCTTCAAACAAGATTGGCTAACTAATTCTCTAGTTTTTCATATTTTCTGGATTCTGAATGAATAACAACTTTCTTAGACTTCAATGACATAAAAAATTTTTCATGAGTCTAGTATTTCATCTAATTTGAAGTAGTAGTAAAAGTAACACTCCCATTTTTCTTCTTTAAATTATCATCATCTCACTTTAATCTATTTTCATGTTGTAAGAGAGTTCCAAACAACTAATCAAGATTAATTGTTATAACTTTCCTTGACTCATCAATATCTCTTCTATTTAATTTCCATTCGTTAAGAATGATGTCAATAATTTTATCTACAAGAATACCATCATCAATCCCTTTTTCTTCCATTTACTATACACTATTAATTATAGTCATAATTCTCTGCGAAAACAATAACTATTGGTTATCCATAAGTAAAAAAAAACCATGATAATTTTCTCTAAGCATGTATCTTCAAGTTTCAAAAACTTTAGAAGTACCAAAATGTGTAACTTCCAGTTTCATTTATATTCTATTAGATAATTCATATGAATATATTTGGATATATATATATATATATCTCTTTTAATAGAACAAAGAAAAGTATTGTGTACCTTATATTTTAGCTGATATTCTTTATTTTCATGATTAGTAAAAGTTCAGACTTCCTTATCAAGTTTCTTATAATCACTAGTAAGCATAAAAAAATTTCCCACACCAGTATTGATAATAAAATTCTGTATTCCGGGTCTCCTATATTCATAATCATTCCCATCAAACATAGGTGGTCTTATGGGGTTCTAATTATCAAAGGATTCGGAATTCATTCTTTCCATCTTTCAAAACAAAACTTTTTTAATCCACACGTATGTATAGTATGAATTTATAAACATAATGTTTATAAAATAAATTATCAACAACTTTAAGAAGATAAAAAAACTGTAAGTAGACTGAGTAGTGAAAATATGCCTATGATACTAAGTGTAAGTATCAATATCTTAGATACCGGATTGGATATCAATTATAGGAACCAAATATAGATGATTAATTACAACGGGGGGTAAATTTTATGACTAAAAAGTTTCATTCTAAATATTATTGAAATTTTGATTAACAATTTTAAACAAATTATATTCACTTAAACACTCTTCAAAAAGTTTAAGGAAAATAACTTTGGAATGATAAAGATTATTATAAAATAAGTACATGGATATACTTAAACAAGATTCTAACTTAAGGCGTTTAGAATCATATAATAGGGTTACAAGAAGAGAAAGTATAAGAAACACTTATTTGTTGTTAAAGATTGAAACAGAAATTAAAAGTACATATAAAATAGTACAATTCATTCGACCCAAAGAGTAGGTTACCCAAAACACCTTGGATAAAGGTCCCTTGATTTATACTTTCATGAAATTATATCTTACCCACACTAGGGTAATCCCTCGATCTACGAAAGATCAGTGTTTGTCTCTCTATCCTTGAAGGACCTCTATCTGTAAGGCTATCGGCACCTCTACCTTCCTTCAACTTGGAATCCCTTTATTAAGTAGGTAATTATAACCTTTGTATTCCTTCATCTTGGAAGCCCTTGATCATATACAGTAATAACCGGAATTTCAAAAATAAAGACAAAGCTTGTGGAAGATTTAAGTATTCCTAACAATTTTTTCAAAACTTAAACTCTTCAAGAATTTCTCGTAAATCAATTTTCATAGAGCTCTCATAAAAAATAAATTCTCCCAAAAGTTCACAGCATTGATCATGTTCAAATGATTGGGTATTTATAATTGAGATCCCCAACGATCTAAATTTCCTACAACAACCATATTTTTCTATAAATTTTGGAGGGACATGTAAAGATGGAACTTACAATGGTCATATAATAACTAATTAGACAACATTTTTTAGAATAGAAAAATATCATGAGAAACATTAAGTATATATGAATTAATTTATATAAAACATTATATTAAAGAAAAAATAAAAACATTAAGAAATTTATATAATCAGACAGTTAAAAATGGAAAAAAATTAAGAAAGATATAAAACTGGTTCTGGAAATAATTAAGAATAAAAATTGAGGAAATGAGAATCAAATTCAAAAAATTAGAAGTTTTGGAATTGAAAACTTGTGAATCAGATTCTCATTTGTGAGTGAAATATAATTTAAGAAAGTATTAAATAGATTCAAAATATAGAATGATTCAGAATTAAGGAATTGAATCGGATTAATAATACTAGGAGAATCAGAATAATGATTCTGGATAATTTGAAATTGAGAAAGTGGATTGGATTCAATTTTCATATAAGATTCAGAATTTTGAAATATGAATCACATTTGAATTTTTTGTGATTATGATTTATTAAATGAGATTTAGAATCGATATTTTAAGAGAATCAGATCTATAATTCAGAAAGAATCAGAATTGAGAAACATGAATCGGATTCGACATTCTTGATGATTCAGAATTCTGAAAGTGAAGGATTTTGAGTTTTATAAAGGATCTTATTTATTCTAGTAACTATTCTTTCTAAAGAAAAATAATGTTAGACAAAAGGGTTAAATAACATGCGTATAGTTTCCCTTTTATATAAAATTAATTAGTAAGGAAATTCATATAAATATTCTTATAGATAAAAAGTGTTATAAAGAAAATATGTTTGTGATTTACAAAACATAAAGGAATGAGAAAAGTCATATGGAAACATTTGAATCAGAAATTTTTTTTATCTTATGATATATATAGGGTTGGAAGGGGAAATTATCTATATTCAGTAATATAGTGATAGAAAGGTAAGTAAACCCGGTTTAGTAAAACAAGGCTGGAATGAGGAGTAAACTTTGTTTAATAATGGAATTTGTCTGCAATGATAGTAATGACGATGAGACTTGACTAATCTGAAATGATTTTATATTCTTATCTATTTTCCACAAATCCATTTTTATGTCAATTCTATTTTTTCATGCCTTTGGTTCCTTTTTTAATTATGCCTTATGAACTACCAAGATGTATTCCATGACTCAGGAATTTGATATATGTTATACATGGTATGATTTTAAAAAGTTATGTTCATGTTTTTACATTATTATATTCATGTTCTATTTAATATTTTCTTTTCTTACCCTTAATGAGTATATGAGATCACCCTTTTTTATGTATAATTTCCCTAGGATATAAAAAATGGTTTTAAGTAGGATTACTAAAGAGTGAGATCTTTATGGGAGATTTTTAAGATCTTTCACAAGTTAGAAGAATATATTCCAATATTCCAAAGGCACTGAACTATTATGGTCCTTAGGCATGCATTTGTAAAATTTAATGAATACTCATCTAAAAATTTGTAATATTCAACTACGTTAAGTATGGGCCATTATAGTTGGTATTAGAGAAAATATTTAGTCATCCTTTGGAAACTAGGATGTGAAAACAATAGTGAGATCCCTTGAGATATTGCAAAAGATATGTCTTGGGATATATTAAGGATAAGTTTAAGAATAGGATATCATCCAATAGTTTTTATGATAATCATGAATAACCTATGATTAAACCTAAAATGTCATTTATTTAAAATTATACGTAAATTACCTTACTTGTGTGTTTTTATTTAATCTCTAATATGTATTTCTTACACATTTATTTTTGGTCTTAGTCAATAGATGGAACTAGATAGAACATAGTTATCCTTGAATTGTTCAGATCTAGAAAGTGTGGTAATTATGAAAACTTATTTCCTAAGTTGAAATCACATAAAGAGAATTGTGAAGGTGGTATGAATATTACTGAGGATAATGATATTATAAACAACATGTGAAAATTATAGTGTCTTCTATCATTATTCTTTACTTTAAACATAATAATATTAGTTAAATTATGTTTGAGGAAACTTAAGATATGATTCATATTTTAATAAAGACTATGATGATGGATCATGAGTAATGGTTTAAGAATAAAGTATGATTATTGAGGTGTATATGTTTCAGAATTCAAATATTGTGTCATATGAATCATGAAATATATAAGTGTTTTTAGTATAATTGTTTCATTAAGTATTAGAAAGGATATTTTTAATTGTTCTAAGGAGCTAGAAAAATGAATTAATGTTAAGGAGATATAATTGGAGAACACTTGAGTAAGGGAAAGATAACCCTCAAAATGTTTGTTATGTTATGATAATGATGTCTGTATAACGCTATATTGGATTTAAATAAGTAAATTGGATGATTATAGTTTCTTGAGAACTAATTATCAATTTGTTAACAAGACGGTTATGATATCATGGGTGAATTATATAAATTTTTGGGACTTGATGAATATATCCAATAATTTTTGGAATAAGGAAACATGCATGTTTTGAATAAACATATGTGGTAATTCAGGTTACTAACATGACTCAATAGAATACATGTTGAAAGGAATTACATGTTTGGAATGTGACCAACAAGAGATGCCTTATGATATATGTGGGATAAATGTTAACCCAAGTTAGTGTACCTCTTTCTAATATTTTGGATTTTTAGTTTTTGTAAAGATTGTAAGGTTATCCATTAATGGATAGTATTAGTTAAACTCTAGATGCATTTTTTATTATCTCACTATAGATAGAATTAGGTATATTCAATAACTTATGGTAAACTTTTTGTTGTGATAAATACATATGGAATGACCTATTATCCTATTTATGGATGACATGATCTGATAACGCTTCAGGAATGGAAACTTTAACCTCATTTCTTTGAAATAGAAATCAAGGGGAAATTGTTCAAGGCCTGACCAAGAGTGAGATTGTACCGAAAACATTTAAGTACATCTTCTCAAGAAAATTCATAAATACTAGTAAAATGGATCATGATGTAAAAGGGTGTCTTATTATTATCATTTTTATGATATCAAGAACCTCTTTCACACTTCTTTAGTGTATGGTTTTGTGATTGTTAACCTTCAATAGATCACCAACTTTATTTTCATTAGTGAACTTTATCAATCTATATGATTATTTATTATTTTCCACCATTCCCAATCGTCAACTATGTTCTACCATATAGATAACAAGTTATAATTTACATTGGATAACAATTATTTTCTAATTATTACTTTTTAAAATGAAGTTTTATTATTTATTTTTCAGTGTGGGTATCTATGAAAGAAGCTTTCAAGTATTAATCCATTTATAAACCAACCAAATTTCAAGGGATAAATTCATTTTATGGAGGGTATAATATAACACCTAGATATTTTTCTGAGATATATTTTTTAATTTCTTTGTAGTCTTGTGTTATACCCTATACCAAGATACGTTTGTTCTATACGGAACACCAACTTAGCTTGCTGTATATGCAACACTATACTTGTCTTGTGTAACACACAATTTAAAGTTATTTACATATAATTCATTTCATGAAATATGGAGTTTAATTGAACAACTAAATATTATTATTTTACCTTATGACCTACACATTTTAATTGTGGGTAAGAATAGTATTAACTTTCTTCTGAGATGCTATTTAAATGAAAATTAGTGAATTTATAAAATAATAAAATCAATCTTTATGGATTTTATTAATGTAATATATATTTAATATATTCAATATTATGTTTAAAATTAATCTTATATTTTTTCTAGACATGATATAAGTACAAATTCTATTTTTCAGATAAAATAATTATTTTCAAAAAAATGAAATTTTTCTACCTTTTGAGAGTGTACCCATTTTAAATCTAGTTTTTTAAAATTTTATATATTCTATTTAACAATATAAATATTTTTTTTGGAAGAAAGGTATAAAAAATTTAATTTGGTTGAATTTTTGTTAGTTTTCTAATAACTTTTATGTTTTCATTAATTATTAAAATATACTAAATTATAATTGAAAATAAAATTTTACATCGAAATAATTTATGTCAATAAATTATATTAATGAATTGTTTTAAAGTAATGAATGGAATATATTTTTTTCATTCAAGATATTTTTGTTCATTTTCATTAATTTAACCATTAATATTGATGTAAAAAAATTTCAATATTTATCAATGTTTTAACTTTTAAAACCCCATTTTTCATTCCAACAATGGGATTAATTATAATTTAATTATTGCAGCTTATTTGTTTCAAATATTGAAAAATGTATTCCATATTTTCAATAAGTGGTGCCAAATTAAGTTAATGGGTTTATTTTATTTTTGTATATTGTCACACCTAAGTTCTGAATTCTCATTCTTTTCGGTTTGGGTTTGGTTCCCAGTTAATATCTCAGGAACCAAGTGTCATGGGATTGAATTTTTTGAGTATTATTCCCTTTTATCTTTGGTCAACCATTCCCCCTCGAGTTTAATTTGATTTCTTTAGAAAACTGAATGTTTTTTGGTTCGATAGTCTAGGAACATTGTTTCTCATGGTTAGTAATAACCATGATCCCAACCTTTGAAAACATGTTATAGGATATA
The DNA here is from genome assembly GCA_963277665.1 of Viscum album. Lineage (NCBI taxonomy): Eukaryota > Viridiplantae > Streptophyta > Magnoliopsida > Santalales > Viscaceae > Viscum > Viscum album. The sequence goes on along the minus strand of OY728135.1, from coordinate 1,493,999,287 downwards.
GAACTTACCACAAGCCCATGAGCCTTATCCCAGGTAAGAATGTGGCCAGATCCCCTTCAACAGAGGTGGTTGTAAAACCTCCACATAGTTTGTAAAACTGTGTGGACTAACCCTGGTTCCATGTTATCCCATTGAAAATGCTTTACCTTTTTTATCTCTCCCCTATTTTAACCCCTTTGTCCCCATGATCGACTCCCATGAACTCCCAATCCCTTGGCGTGCCTCCCTCCTTCTTCTCCTCTCCTTGGGATTCAATTTTTGGTTTTATTTGTCTCGGATTTCATAAGATATCTAACGTATGTTTAATTCTCTCTTGTTCCCCACTTCTTTTTAGTTTTACACTCATCTCTTTTGGGGGATTCAATTTTCTAGCCAGTATGGGGTTCTATTTTGGGTTAGATCTCTTTTGTTAGGGTTTGATTTTGATGTAGTTGTTTGGATCTTCCCTTTCTAGGGTCTCACAATGGTGTTTATGGGGTTTCACAAAATTTTCTAGAAGCTTCTTGGTTCAAGGTATGTGGTTTCACATTTTAACCTTCTTAGATCTTTATAATATGAGTGTTTTTGTATTTACTCTTGTTCTATTAATTATTTTTGTGGTGAAAAAAGTGATTTTAAATAATTTTGCCTATATATGTAGTGAAAATTAATTTTTTTAGGGAAAATGGTTATATTTTTTATGTTTTCCACTGTCATATATTTAACAGGGGATTTAATCCTATTATGAAAGGTTTGGATTGTGTTTCTCAAGGAAACCGAGGTGAAAATGCATTTGAAGTGAATTTGAGTTCAAGGGAAATGGGTTTTTATGGCATGAGGTCTTATTTGTTTTTTATTTTAACTAACTTGGGATTTTTTTTAAAGATCATAAAGCATATTTTAACGTAGAATTTGGTGTTGTGTGGTTTCAAAAAGAAGGGTTGGCCCATGTATTTGGTTGATTAATTTTATTACTTTCATGTGTTTTAAAAAGGGTAATTTATTAATTATTTAGTTGAAGGTAAATGTATTTTAAAAGGGTTTTTTTTTGAATAAAATAGAATATGGTTGGTTTTTTGAAGAAGGGTTATTTTCATGGAATTATTGGAAATGGGTTATGTGTGTGGTATATTTTGGGATATATGAACAATAACTTCAGTATAAGTGAATAATAGGAATCTGGGTGGGATGACTAGATCTAATACGCTAGTGATTCAGAAGTGGATTTCCCTAATTTCACTTAGAAATATTGACGATTACAACACTAACTAAACTATGATGATTATTGGAGACCACTATAATTTCATATTCTTCTCCTCTCTAGTAAATAGTTCACAAGAATGTTGATGGTTGTGGTTACTATACATCCTTTCACCAAGGTAGGATGTTTTAGGGTCCCGAAAAATCTATATTAACCCTATGAATATACCCATAGTGCTCTACCCTAAATGATATGGTCTTATCCGTTGGCATACAGTGGACCTCGTGTGTGTGTGTGTCTTTATTATAATTTCAATTTTTATTTTTAGCGAGTGATTGTGAATTATTTCCTTGGATTTTATCCTTTTTAAAGTGTTTACACAATAAATTATTTTACTAGCAATTTTTTAACTATAATTACTTAAATGAGAATGTAAATTATCTTTAAAAGTTATAGTATGGGACCTTTTTACTTGGGTGGAATCATACTAGGATTTTTCTCACACCTTATATAAACCTTTGGTTCCATTTATCCATTGTTATGTGTTTGTATCAGGTAAAGGCTAGGCATATTGGGATGATAGTTTGTTTTCACATGGTATCTCCTATAGATCTCGGTGGTGGTGGCTTGAGGAGGTTTCTCCTCTCATTATTTTGAGTTTTGGGTAGGATTCTTAGTTTCTCATTTTTATTTTATCCCTTTGTTTGTTTTTCATGTTTGTAAACATTAAATTGGAAAAAAAAATTATACCTTGTTTGGATATACATTTTAGTTCTTCATTATTTAAACTTGTTGGTTTTTTAGGTTTATATTTTCTATTAAATCATTCTCACATGTTGTCTTGTTACCAAAGAACTTGTTTCTACCCCATGGGGATCAGGAACACCCTTCGGTCTATGCAACGAACAGGGTTTGTTGCTAGGTCAAATGGCAACCCGACTTGGTTTGAGAAAATATTGAATTAGAAAGAGGTTACCCTCTTTTGTGTATTGTTCCTTGGGGAAGAGTCTAGGTAGACTGGAGCTAGGATTTTTCTAACATGACATTCTAATTACAAGTAGGGTTCCTGGATCGCACACCTGAGGAAATGACTCTAGTTACGAGGGGAAGATGGGTTTCATACGAATCTTTTGGTCCTTGTGGTTGTTCGATGTTTGGGAAATGAAATGGGAGATGGGCCAATGGTCTCAATTAAATTATTGGTCTTAGAAATCGATGCTGATCCGGGGACATTTCCCTTGAATACTCCCCGTGATAGTGGTGTGACCTATGTATGGCTACCAACCATATGTCTTAGTCACCCATTGGCACTATTTTTCCTCTTGAAATGTATTTTGTCTCCTTCGGTTCTGAAAATTATATTTAAATACCTTTTCTTGAAAAGTATGGAAAAAATATTTTAAAGAAGAAATAGTTTGACTGCAAAAATATGAAAAAATGGTCTTTTAGAATTGTTTTGAATGAGGTTTAAAAAGGTGGACTTTTATAAATGATTATTTTTTCAAAAATGATAATGATTTCAATTGTGGTTGTTTGGAAAATGGAATACTAGTTTCCAAATTGATGTTTGGATATTGGAAATAATTTTTACATGGGAAGTGTTTTTCATTTAATGATTAGTGGATTTGGGAAAGATTTGTAAAAAATTGGTGGAAGTTGGTTTGGTAATTGAAAATGGTTTTAAAATAGGATGAGATGTTTTGGAATAGATGTGTGAGATTTTAAAATTGATATTATATAGAGGATCTATGCTTTTCTGAAGTGGTTTTTTTTGAGATACGAATTGGGGTTTTGATTTTATGGTTAGTGGTTCAAGGAATGGGGAAATTTGGTGGGTTTTTGAAATGGTAATGTCGAGGGTGTAGGTTGAATGTTTTTTTTTTGAAAAATGGAATGAAATTTTGTTCTAACCTTTAGTATTTTCATGGGTTAACATATGCATAGATTATATATGGGAGGTGAATTGGAGCCAGGTTGGCATGAGAACATGCATGTGTGAGGACCATGAGGCACCATTAGGGTATGCGCAACTGACCTATCCAGCATTATTTTTGGAATGTTTTTTTGAATAAAAGGGTTGTTTCATGTCTTTTTTCATATCTTTAAATATTGTTGTGGGGTGTTTTGGGCTTGAAATCCACTCTTGTTTGAGTGATGTTCCATGTTTTCATTTAGTTGATAAGTTTATTTGCAGTGGTTGTTAGTGGTTTCTTTTGAGAACTGTTTCAAGAAGCCCTTACAATAGTTTCCCCCTACGTGTTCAGGGTTTGATCATTGTTTTTTTGGCTAATGTATCAGTTTTATTGGGTCCTTTTTTCCTTCTTGGTAAGTGTACTCCCTCATAATTAGTTAACATGAGATTTAAGTGATACCATTAGTTATTCGACATTTGTAGATCCTCTAGTTGATCGGCATAGAAACTCTCTCCAAAAAATATTGAAGATGAATCGTATTCCTCTCTATCTCTGTTAAGTGAGTCCTCACGTAATAGGAAAGTAGATGTGAGAATAGTTGAAAGAATTTTTTGTTTCATTTATTTTTCTGAGTCATTGGGTATGAAGTTGAAACCATTCTATCTAAAGATATTTCCTTGAAATGTAGTGGGGAATTCAAGTGATGGAGGTGATACAGTCCTAAGTTATCTATTTTGTATGGTATCCTAAATGGAATTTAGGTATTTTGTTGTTTTGTCTAAGAAATTATTCATGTTGGGCCACCAGTGAGGAATGTCTTGTCATAAGAGGCTGGTATGGCCTCTTGTATGAATCGTGTGTCATTTGGGACATGGTGTAATATTCATCTTCTTGTAAAATTTATATCCTTCAAAATGGTTATGTCTGGTGATGCTTTTCAGTGTCGTATTCTCACTCAATTACAAGGGTAAAGGGTGTGTAATCTTCCACCCCAGTTTCGATAGAAGTGTGTTTTCTTTCAGGAAAATTTAAAATTACTCTATTTTATAGGAATTTGTCTTATAAGTGTCCTTCCCCTTGGAGTTTTCTCAATAAAGTTAACAAGGGGTGATGTGTATACTCCATTTATGCCCTCGTTTTGGTGAATGGGTCATGTGGGAGTAAGGGGATATCGGGGTGTGTTGTGTATGATGGTGTTGTCTCAGTTGCGGTATGGTGGCTTATGGAACCAGAAAAATGAGTTTTTTTGGGGGGGCCTTAATTCCTGACTGGGAGGCAGGAGATGTTTCAATCACCAGAGCACCATGCATAGGTCCTAAAGTGAAGTGGGAATGTATTAAGGATCCCTATGAGTGTAAGGGATCTTGTTCTAATCTCTGTTATTTGTGTTGAAAATAGTGGCAGTTCAAATCACATCTTGTAGTTGTTTTATTTAAAGTGGTCCCATGTGGTGAAAAGGTACATGTGGACTCTTTCCCTAAATTTTGTGATCCATGAATATGGGATATTCCCTTCTTGGTTATAAAAAGGTGGTTTTGTTTCATTTTTCATGAACCTTAGTGCACATACCCTTGTGAGATTGGGACTCAGTGTGGTTGTTCATGTATAGAGAGCCTTGTGAGTTAATTTTGACATCGTTTTTGTGTGGACACATCTAAGGATGGTAATTCCTATATGATAATTGAACCACTTCCATCATTCTATTTGGTTTGGAGTATCATTCATTAGGTCCCTTATGAAGGTAGATTTTTCTTTCATAGAATCCCCTAAATTAGCCATGTCAGGTCTTCCATTTTGTTTTATGCTGATCAGTTAAACTGGTTGTTTCTTATGGTGTAGATACCCATAGTGGGTCTCCTTAAGTTTCCTTTAATGTAATTTGGTCTTAAACTCACCCTTTTAGTGGAGATACCATTTGGGCCTACCCATGTTGGTTTTCATGTATTGTCTTGGGTGATAGATTGTTTTTTATGGTGGGGAGTTTGTTCGGGTCTCCCCGTGTCAAAAATTATGTTTATTTCTTGGTGATGTCCTAGAGGTGGGTAGTCTCATTCAGATCTATCAGAACCCAAACATCCTTTTTAAGTAAATGATGGTATAGAGAGTCACCAAACAGATTTTTGGAAGAAATTCTATGGTATCCCCATTTGAGTTTGTTGTTTGTTTTAGGAAATTTATCATGCCATGATTGGTATTGATTAGGGTGTTCTATTTTGGGATGTGATTTGATTATGTTTTCCCATTCCGGCCAGTTTTTTATGTTTTATTGTATGATTTTTATGATTTTTAGACTTAATAGGTTAGATTTTGTGTGGTGAGAGTTTCATTTCCTTTATTCTATCAACTAGAGGTCCCTTAGCTTTTGGGGTACGTGGCACTTAGCATAAATTCAATTTTGGTCTCCCGGGCTCAACATGTAAGTCTCCTTGATCTATGAAGGAATAATAGTTTTTTCATCTAGTTCAAGCCTTGGGATATCATTCTTAGGGAAGAAAGCATTATAGTGGGGAGAATGGTCACACCCAGGATTTTGAATTATCATTCCTTCTGGTTCGGGTTTGGTTCTCAATTATTCTCTTAGTAAATAGGTGTTAAAGGTTTGATTTTTTGGATTATTCTTCCCTTATATATTTGGTTTAGATTACACCCAAAAGTTTCTCTGAGTTTTTGGACAAAAGTTTATGTTTTTTGGTTAGACATATGAGGTTCACGATTTTTTCACTGTTGGTAGTAATCGTGCACCCAACCAAGGAAACCATATAGTGGGAGACAGAACCTACCACACAAACTCCAAACAATCATGAAACTTGGATCAAGTGTGCAGTTGGATCCCCCTTGACATAGGTGGTTTCATGATCACCACACAATTTGTAAAACTGTACAGACTAACCATGCGGCCATTTTATCTCATTAAAATTGCTTTCCCTCTTTTTCTCTCTCCTCTATTTTAACCCCTTTGGCCCCCTTTCTTGACCCCCTTTGAATACCAGGCCCTAGAAGCACCTCCCTCCTACTTCCCCTCTCCTTGGGATTCAATTTTTGGGTTTCTTTGGATCATATTCTTGAAGATCTCTCAAGTTAGTCCCCTTATCTCTTATTTCACTCTTCTTTTAGGATTTACTCTCTTCTCTTTTGGAGATTTTGGTTTTTTAGTGGGTATGATGATCAATTTAGGGTTACATCTCCTTTGGTAGGCTTTGATCTTGATGTTTTTTGTTGGATATTGCATTTCTAGGGTCTCATGGGGGTGAAAATTGGGTTTCACATCATTTTTCTGAAGCTCATTGATTCAAGATAGGTGGTTCCATGCATTATCATTTTTAGATGTTTTTAACATACTTTTTTGCGTAATTATTCTTGTTCTATAAATTATTTGTGTTGTTTGAAATGTGGTTTGAAATACATTGTCCCATATATATGGTGAAAATGGACTTTTGTAGGGAAAATGGTAATATTTTCTGTGTGTTTCATTGTGATGAATTTAAAAATGGGTTTATGCCTAGTATGTTAGGTTAAGATTATGTTTCTCAAGGAAATCTAGTTTTAAACTCATTTAATGAAAAAAATTTCAAGGTATATGGTTTTTTATGGAATGCGGTCTTCCTTTTTGTGTATTTTAACTAACTTTTGATTTTCTTAATAATTTAAGAGAATATTTAAAATTTTAATTGGTTGTTGTGTGGTTTCAAAAAGGGGGCTTGGCCCCTGGCTTTGGCTGATTAATTGTATTCTTTTATAGTGTTTTAAAAAGGGAAATTTACTAAATAAGTAGTTGATGATAAATGTATTTAAAAAGGGTTTGTGTGTGAGTAAACTGAAAAATGGTTGGTTTTGTGAAGAAGGGTTATATTCTTCGAATTCATGGAAATGGATTATGAGTTTGGTATGTTGTGTGATATGTGAACAATAACTTAAGAACAAGGGAAACTCAGGTATCTAAGTGTGTTGATTAGATCTAGTATGCTAGTGATTTAGAATTGGTATGTCATGGTTTCACTTATCATGATTGATGATTAAAAAACTAACTAAACTATGATGTTGATTGGAGAAAACAAGAATTTTGTATGCTTATCTTATTTAGTGCTCATGAATGAGAATGTGGATGGTTGTGGTTATTATACCACCTTTCACCAATGTATGAGGTTATAGGGTCCCACACGAGCTAGATTAAACCAAGGTACTTACATATGGTGCTCTACCTTAAATTATATTGTGTTATATGTAAGCATATGGTGGACCATGTGTGTGTGTTACTTTATTGTAATTTATCATTTCCTTTTTAGAAAGTGGTTTTGATGTGGCTTTCCACGGAAGTGTTCCTCTTTAAAATCTCAACCCAATAAAAGTTTTCCCTAGAATTATTTAAAAGGAAATTATATAAATGAGAATGTAAATTATCTTTAAATTTTGTAGCATAGATTCTTTTTACCTGTGTATAATCTTAATGGGCTTTGGATAACACTCTACAAACACCTTTAGGTGTGTGTAGCAATTTTTATGTGTTTGTCTCACGTAAAGGCTTGGTTTATTGGTATGGTAGATTGTTTTCTCACTGTCTCTCTTATAAATCTTGGTGGTGGTGGATTGAGGATGTTTCTCCTATCATTACATAGAGGTTTGGGTTAGAGTTTTAGTTTGGAATTTTTGTTGTAGTCCATTGGGGATTTTTTCAAACTTGTAAACTCTATGTTCAGAAAATTTGTTTTACTTCTTTTGGTTTTACTTTTGAGTTCTGTATTATTTAAAAAAAATTAATTGTTTTTATGTTTATATTTTTAGTTAAATCATTCCCACATGTTGTTTTGATACTTGGGTGCCTACTGCCAGCCTGTGGGGATCGAGAACACCCTTCGGGCCATACCACAGATCAGGTCAGGAACTGGGTTGGATGGTGACCCGACTTGGTTTGGGATAGACATTATAAATAGTAACGATGGTGATTTTTATTTAAAACGGTTAAAGGTAAATCAGGTAACTTAGGGATCAAATTAATATGATATGGACAATAAAATTAACCTAACATTTGTCAAAATCCTATTAGATGAGTAAGCATCAACACTTAACACATGATGATTGGAAGTGACTCATTTAATGGACTTGTTACCTTGTAAATGATATAAATATTATGAAAATAAAAGAATGTGACATGAAAGTGACAAAAAGTCACCATCTTATTTATTATAAGTATATAATATTAATATAATGATAAACATAATAAAACTTCACCAATAAATAGTCTCCAAAAATCTAATGAAATTACCTATATCATGGTAATTTATTCATAATTTTTAGAGATTAAATAATTACCTTAAAGTCTAATACAATATTGATGGAGAAATTATTTAATTGATGAAAAATCAATAAAATAATTATAATTAAAATGATAATAACCCATAAAAGACCAAAAAAATGGAAAATATGATTGGTAGTGAATATATCTACCATAATCATCTAATGGTCAATTTAGTGACCATTTATAGCCATATTAATTTTATTATGACACTTTTATTATTTTATTTAAAGTGGTGTTAAAATTGTCACATTCATTTTTTAATAAGTATAAAATTTTTAATTTTGTTTTTTCTGGAAGATATATTTTACTAAAAGTATTATTATAAAAAATAGTAGATTTGTCTTCAACTAAATATTTTATTTTTTATTTTTCTTCAAAAAAATAAGTCTAATAAATAATTACATAAAACTAATGTTTTAATTGTTTCATTAAAATAAATATCAAATAAATGTTATTAAAAATATTAAAATAAATATAATTTTAGCTAGTTAATATTTACAATGAATTTTCTAGATTCAAGTTCCACTTATATATGTAATAAATAATTTTTTTAATCTTAACATATTTTATTGATATTTTAAAAAATCAATTAAATTAATAGTGTCGAAATTGACATTATTGATATTTTGTCAAAATAATGTTTTATTACATCATTTCAGAACACATAAAATAATTTCTAAAATATAAAATATTAATATATTACTCTAAATTGTTCAATATTTTTCATTTATGGTCTAATTAACATTGAATAAGTAAAAAAAGGAAACTATTTTAATATTAAACAATTTGTTACCTTAGTTAAAATTGAAAGAGAATGATTAAGGATAAAATGAAATGATAATGTTTAAAATGAAATAAAAACATGTCTAAAAGTTATTTTTTTTAATTATATTACAACCCTATTTCATCTCATATTCTAAACTAAGAAATTTTGGAGGTTTTTTGATGGGTTTTGATTTTATTATAAATTAATATTTTTTGTGATTCCAAAGGTGCCCCTCACCACAATTATAAAAGGCCACCTCCTACCTCATTTAATCATAACTAATTCATCCTTAAAGGTTTTCTATACCCTGAAAATTTAGCTTCAAAAATTTCCTAGTCACACTATAGAGATTCTGGTATTTTGAAAAGACCACCTAAAGTGCTTTAAGAGGAGATCTAGATGGATCTCTCTGAAGAAGAGGTAATCTCTTTTATCGACTCTCCCAAGATCAGTTCCTATTCTTCTTCATCTTCCTTTATTGTTTCCATTTGAAATTAATAAATCCAATATAATATATATAATGAGATTTTAATATGTTTATGTAAAAACTATATATCACTTTCTATCCATCCTATGAGAAATGAAATCACCATGCGTGTGTATATACGGCTTACCGTCTCCGCACCGTGGTGTAATGTTTTTTTTCATCACCACTTTACTTAAATGGGTATAATAATGGAAATAATATCTATATATTATTATTGTAACAATATATTGATTCTAGAATAAAATATATACCACGCACTTTCATACCATTTCACAATTAGGGGAATGATATCGCCGCTCGTGCGTATGTACGAACTACCGTCTCCACGATGCGATGCTACTCATTCTACATGATATCCACTAAAGCATGATTATATAAATGTATTGAAAGAAAAAATATGATATATTTTATATTAATATCATTATGAAAATTTTATACCTATAATATAGGAATCAGAATAAGAACTTATCTGATGAAACATGCGTAAGAAAATTAAGCATTTAATATTCGATTGAGGAGTAATAATGTTATTAACTAATAAATGATAATATGATTGTATATGATTTTATAAAAATTAATATAATTATATAATAAGTTAATGAAATTATTTAAACCCTTATACTAGAGGTTCAGAAACATACTATGGATCACAGACCTAAGGTAAGGGATTATTCTGTCTCACATTTATTTATGTGGGACATATTCCTTATACAATATTTATTTATTTTGTGTTGTGTTTTTTCTACCCATGAATGTTTTTATGACTCTTATTATGAAGGATATGGTATTTATAGTTCCATATAATTTTATTTATTTTATGACTCATATTCTTTGAATGAATATAACGTGGTAAGGGATAATTTCACAATCTCATTAATATCTAATACTATTTATACCTATGTATTTACTGGGATATATTTATCATCCATGTCCATATTTCCTAAATATGTATTCTAAATTATTATTTATATTCTTCTCAAAAATTTAAAAGTTTATTTTACACATTGCTGAATCTTTATTAAATGGTATGAAAGGAATCTTTTATTGTTTTTCGATACAAGGTACTTCTTTAATTATCCAACAAAAGCACAAGAAGAATGTTTTATTTTAACTTAAATGGCATGATGGGTTTTTACTTTTTTAAGACACCATATTTCCATGAAGATTCCATTACGATATTTTAAGGTTTCTTTCAAAGAAATTGTTTTCCATTAAAATTGTGTGGCACTTTTAGAAAAGAAAATGTTTTTGAAGAAGAAAATATGTTTTCCTCAAGAATTAATTTCAAGTGTTCAATAAGAAAAAATTTCCCATATAAGAAGTCATTATTTAATATGGTTATGTTATAAGTATAATATACATATTATTATTATTGTTTTATTATGTTTTGTATGGATTGATATTTATGAAATCCATTTGTTTTACATGGATTATGTTATGATGGAATGATGTATAAGAAACCCATTTTATTCCTCAAGTTATACTATGATGAATGATTTAATTTTTTAGGAACATGTAAGAATTATTTCATTAAGAGACAAGTGAGACATATATATCCACCCAATGCATTTGGGTACATATTTATATATTATAAGATAGATAGGGTTGGAATGGGAAACAATCTCAGATCAGTATTACATGGTTGGAATGGTAAGTAAACCCATTTCAGTAATACAAGGTCAGAATGGGGAGTAAAATCAGTTTAGTAATGGACTTTTTCTGCTATGATGGTATGGTAAATGATCCTAATCTAATATGAGATGATTTTATATGCTTATGTGTTGGCCAGAAGTCTTTTTTTATGCCAGTAATATTTTATCATGGCTCATTTTCCTTTATGATTTATGCCTTATAAACTACCAAGATTTATTCCATGACTCACGATTTTGATATATGTTATTCATGGTATGGTTTTCAAAAGTTATTTTCAGGTTTTTACATTATTATATTCCTGTTTTATTTGATATTTTCTTTTCTTACCCTTACTAAGAATCTAAGCTCACCCTTTTTATATATTTTATTTTCCCTGGGATATAAATAATGGTTTTAAGTAGGATTACTAAAGCGTGAGATCTTAGTGAGTGGTGTTTAAGATCTTTCACAAGTTATAATATTGTATTCCAATTTTTCAAAATGTACTAAACTATTATGGTCCTCATGCGTGCATTTATAAAATGTAATGAATATTAATCTAAAAAGATTTAATATTCTTGCACATCATGCTTCGGTCGTTATATTGATGGTGTAGGTATCATGTTCTTGAGACATGATTTCCAAAAATTAATCCTTTTCTGCATTAAGTTAATAGTTATTATAATCGTGTAGTTTTTCACAATGGTGTTATCTCTGGATGAATTTCACTATAATTTTGTTGATTAAATGGAATTTTCTCTTAGTTATTTACCTTTCCAATTTATTATCCATTAAAAAGTTATTTAAATAGTATTTGTGCTTAGTTATTTACCTTTCCATATTGATTATACCTTATTGAGTTATTTAAATGTCATTTTTTTCATTTATATACCTTTCCATATAGATTCTAACGTATTTAGTTTTTTAAATGGAATGTGTGCTCAATTATTTACCATTACATATTGATTATACATTACATAGTTATTTAAATTTTATGTGTCATTACTTGTTTACCTTGACATATTTATTATTCTTATTGATTCATGATAGCTTCAGTTGTACTTATCTCTCACTGGGAATTTGTGCTCACCCTTATTTTGTTACCATTCCTCAGGATACCATGAATTTTACTATAAAATATATGCAAGAATATTATAGATGTAATAATGATATTCTCATAAAAAATATTTTTTAGTTTTTGTATTCAGATGTAATGTAAGACTCATGTATGTATCTAGTTTACTAAGACTAATAAATTAATCGATCCTTTAGGATTTGATTCCTTGTATCTTATGCCAATATAATAAAGAAGACATTGAATCTAGGATATTGTAGTAGGATTCACTACATTTTCTAGAAATATTTTGACCTTATCTCTTCTACGCTCTATAATGGACTCTTTTGGAACCTTTTTCCAAGATAAAAAAGTGGGTACACGTTTTTCTTTTCAATAAATTTCAATCGTGTCACTCACCATGCTTATTAAAGGTCACCCACTCTCCTAACTTATTCAAACCTTTAAACCCTTTTGTTTTATCCAATACCTACCCAAATATCTTCCCAACTTCATTACTCTCATCCAATAATCCTTATTTCGGACTTAAATCCAACCTAGGATAGCATTTGGTGCAAACCTAGTGAGGATAACTAAATAAGGGGTAACATTCATCAATAAGCATTTTTCTTTTATTTCGTACATCTGGTCATTAAATTATTATTATACCATCATGATATAATAACATTAGTATCTTTAATATAATGATATGTTTTTAAATTAAGTGAATGACATACAACCATCTCCACATCCATCAAATGGTTTTCAAAATCATTGTTCGTGTCTATAGAAGACTACAACCTCGGGAACTGAAGTCATTCATTTTCTCATTACCACATTTCAAGTATATACATAATGAAATATTTATTATATATATATATAGATATTATATTTAGGATATTATTATACTTGTATAATTAATTTATCACACATACCTTTATAATCTCTATTTTTTCTAATATGATAACGTCTCTCATTTGTACGGCGGACTACCGCCTCACGAAGCATTGTGATTTGTTCATGATATGAATGGAAGGTAATTATGATGATTTTAATGAACATATGTGATATATATTACATAAAAATTACTCTATAATGATAGTATAACATTTACCATAATTTATTTCAATCCCAAAATAAAATGGAAACAATGTTCAAGTGTACATACAACCTACAGACTCCATGAATGATGTATTTCATTTTCTATAACTAAATTTTATGGATTACTCTAAATATATATTTATATAATATATATAAGACATTTTCATCATAGTTAAAATTATGGATATGATGAAATAATTACCAAAGTAAGAGGTAAAAAATAACAAATCAAAACATATATGAAAAACAAATCGGTTATTACCTAAAACGTAACTTTAACATGAAATTGTAAATAAAATGGTAATAAAATGTAATAAACAAATCATATATGGTATGATATATATATATATATAATATTTATAATAAAATTATATTTGTTATACATTATATTTTAAGGGGTATGATGGAAGTCAATACTTAATGTAAGGCATTTTTGCCTCACTTTTTACTTTTGTGAGAAACATATCATATTCACTACCTATTAATTTTATGTGGTATATATAATAACCATGAATTTATTTTATGATAATTATATTTAAAATTATTTGTATTTTCATATCCCTTTTATGATCTATATTTCATGGGGTTTACAGTTCAAAAGTTACAAAGGAGGTATGGGATTTTTGTATCAATTTTCCTTCTTTAAGACATGTGTAATGTTACACAGCTATATTATTTATTGAGTTATATATAATGACCATTATACATGTAATATCATGAATTTACTTATCCATATTGTGTGTTAAGTTTCATTTTTTTTATTCCTTAATGATACTTATGATTCGGTGTTACTAAAGTTGTAATAATATAATCGTACAATCTCATCGTTTATCTGGATTGTTTATGATTATGTTTATGATGATAAAATATTTAGATACTTATATCAAGATACTCAATAATTTCATTCTCCTCTCTATATTCATGAAATTTTCATGTAATAGTATAATTTTTTTAATCTTTGGTACTTAAAATAATTGATAAATTGTTTTTAATAAAATATGACATTATTTTTCCCTTCGATCGAAAATATGTTTTCTTGAAAAACCATGTTTTAAAATATGTTTTAAAGAATATTTTAATACTATAATATGATTATTAAAATAAATTTTTACCCATTTTTCAATTTTTTATAAAAAAATGAATGGACTCTTCATGTTTTTTTCCAAAAAAAATCATTTGGATTTTACAAAAAATGAGAAAGAAATATTTGGTTAATTATTTAGGGAATGAATGTAATTCTCCTATACCATGACCAAAACATTTCTTAAATCATTACTTTATCACTTTTCAATTTTATTTTCAAATAAAATTATTTCCAAAATGTTTTATGTTTTAGAAAGTTTTTTTAAAGTGGAATGGATAATTTACTCAAGAAACATTCCAAGTGATTTACCTTAAAAAAATTATTTTCCATCTAATATGGCATCCATTGAGGCTTTCAAAAACCTTACTATGGATATTATCCAAGGATAAAAATATTTATTATTTCAATAAAAAGTTTATGTTTAGGATGGAATTATGTTTACAAAATTCATTTCCCTTCCCTGGTTTATACCATAATAAAATTCTTATGAAACCCACCTTTTTTCACGAGTTATGATATGATTAAATGATGAAAAAATTATGAAACCTGTATCTTTTCCACAGGTTATTATATGATTAATTGTTTGTGAAACCCATTTCATTTCATGGGTTATAATATGATGAATTTTAATGATCTTTTGGAACACATATGTATGATTTTCGTTATGTGAGGGGTGGAACCTATATGTCCCTCCAATGCATTTGATAATAATTTATATCTCATGAGATTAACATTGACGGGAATTGGGAGTGAATCAAGTTCATTGAGTGACATTTTCTACTATGATGGTTCTGAGAGTGATCCCACTAAAGTATGATATCCTTGTAAGTGATCCTTGACTAATTTTGAAATGATTTTCTCTGCTTATGTGTATGCAATAAATCTATGTATTATTCCAATGTTATTCCCTTGTGCATCATGTTCTTTGATTAGCTTATGAATCATGTATTATGAAATTCCAATATTTATTTCTGGACTCAATATTATGATCTTTTATATTCATGGTGTAGTTTTAAAATTTTAGGATAATATTATCACACACTTATGTTCATGTTATGCTTATGTATCTTCCTTGTTTACACTTATTGAGCATCTAAGATCACCTTTTATTATGTTTTATTTCCCCAGTTTATAAATAAATTCACTACCTTTGATATTTAAATAAGGGTTTTAGTTATTAATATCATAGATGGAAACGATTTAGTTTACCTATGGACCATTTTTTTATGTTTACATGTTTCCAAAGACTCTAAAATTTTAGTGTCCTTAGGCATGTGTTTGTGTAATGTAATGAATATTCATAAACAATGATATAATATATTAGTATGATAATCTTGGGTTTCTATAGTTTTTGTTAGATGATATGTTTAGTTAACCTTTGGAATGTAGGATGATAAAACCTTAGTGAGATCCCTTAGTACATGTCTAAGGATAAGCCTAAGGATGAGTCAAATTATAGGAAAATTTCTTTGAATTTTGGTAGAGGATAGAGAGAGTGGTTTCCAAGACATTTCATATTTATATGGTTACTAAAGGTGGACATGTATATGGAATAGAGATATCTAGGGGTAATAAATATAAAAAGGGTGCATTGAGATAGACTCAATTGCCACCTGGTGCATGAAAATATTCCTTGTTGCACACCTAGTTTAACACTCTCAGGGGAAACTCTTTGAAAATTGATAAACTCTTTTTAAAATATCATGGAGGGCTTTATTATATAATGACAATGAATCACCTATGAAAAACCTAAGGTGTCATATATTAATGAATATTTCTTGATTTGACATCATTTTTTTATTTTTTATGATTATTTGGTTACCCATCAAGATTATTTTTTCTTACACAATGATTTAATATTTTATTCGATGTTTGGAACCCAAAGGAACCATATTAAAAATAATTGTAATGAAAAATTCTATTATTCTCCTCCATATCATCCAAACTTTATGGGAGTTGGAATAAAAAATCTTTTTTCTATTCTCACCCAACTTTCTAAATATGTGAATCATTATGAACTTCCAAACAAAAAAAGGAGCGAAAACATTATCCTGATTTCATCATGATAAAATTTCCACTATATTTGAGTGGGTCTACTAATCCACTGGTTTCTAAACAATAGATCACCTCCACAGAAAATATACTTTTTGTTCTCCATTTTTTAAAACATGAAAATTTCATTTTGGTTGTCGACCATTTAGAAGGTGAACTAGATAAATGGTGGAATCTTATCAAGAATATGAGGTAGCAATATGAAATTTTATCCATGGATTGGGATGAGTTAAAGGAATTATTTTCAATAAATACTTTCCTTATATTATATATAAAAAGATCGAGAATTATTTACTTGAGAAAAAGAAAAATGATGATGAATATGTTGATACCTGTGATGAAAATTTTAAAAGACTTACGAGGTACGTTTCTGATATTATCATCCAACCTGAAAGTAATGTTGTTCAATTCATTGTTGTCTTAAAAAAGTCTATAAAGGTATTTATCTATAAGATAATTTAGTATCTATGAAAAGATTGTTTTATGTGTTATCAAGGTACAAATGGATGATGGAGTTACATATCAATCACAAAATTTTGATAACAAGCAAAAATTGTATTTTAAAGGAAAATATAAGAACCATGGACATAAAGAGTCATGATTTCATTTATGATCAAAGTATGTGAATAACCAATCAGTAAATTAAATTAATGGGACTATTAAATGTTCTAAGTGTGGAAGGGAATCCCATCATTCAATTGATTGACATATGGATGGGAATAAGTTAGCTAATTATTTGAATATAGAGAAAGATTCATAGAATACAAAACCCCTACTCCAGAGCTATGAATGTAAGGAGTATAGTCATTATGAAAAAAAATCCCAAATCTAAAGGTTAATGATGAGAATCTACATAAGTAACCTCTTAAGCCAAAAGTAAAATGGAAATCTCCTAAATTACTATCTAAGATGAGGGGTTCACAAAATACATGGTGAAAGGTACACTTAACATAAAATCGAGAATTGATAATGTATTATTTGAATCTATATCTATCTATTTTTTCATATGTGATGAACTTGTTAAGAGTATAAATATTCCACCAAAATGATTAGATATAGAATTAGCAGTGAAATCCCATATTTGTATGATAATTTCATATCAATTCTGTGATTCCTCTATGATTAACATTGGTCGGAATATGATTCTAGAAAATCTTTTCATTATCCATCTAGTTGAACTTAATGTTATATTGGGTAAGGATTTGATTTCCCAACTTAAATCCTATATAAATTATAAAGGGATGGAAGTTACATTTGATATTACAAACCAACCTATGATTATCTATCAATGTAATGATAAATATGAACTTTGGATGGATATCACATCCATTTTATTAGCATGAATTTCCATTTATAAACGGTGTTTATCTTAAATGGTTGGGGAGAAACGTAATATCAACGATATCCCTATAGTTATTGAATTTTTGGATGTATTTCTATAATAGTTCACTATCATTAGACAAAAACATGAAGTAAAGTTATAAATATAACTCATTCCTAGTATAATACCAATTTCAAATATTCGTTATATAATGGTAGCACTTGAGTTTCAAGAATTGAAGAAGAAACTCCAAGAAAACAATGATAAAGGGTTCATTCGAGAAAGTGTGTAACCGAGGGGTGCACCTATTCTTTTTTTAAGGGAAATATGGATCTATGTGACTCTACATTGATTATTTATATCTGAACAAGATCACAATTAATAGAAAGTATCTTATTCCCTATATGGATGGATTATTTGATCAACTGTACAGATCTCAATACTTTTCCAAGATCGACCTGCATTCAGGATATCATCAATTGAGGGTCAAGAAGGAGGATATACCCAAGACATCATTATTCTAGGAATATATAATGATGGCATTCGATCATATTAATTCCCCCACTATCTTCATGTATTTAATTAATAAAGTATTTAGAGATTACCTTAATCTAATTTTGGTAGTCATTATAGATGATATTCTTATCTATTCAAAGACAAAGAAAGAATAGGAATACAACTTGAGAATTTTACTAAAGACCCTAAGGAAAGAGAAACAGTATGAAAAAAATATTCAAAGTATTCATTTTGGCTGAAATATATTTCGTTTTTTTGTCATATAATCTCAAGAGTGGGAATATATATAGATCCATCAATGATAAAGGCTATTGAATGTTGGAATGAACCAACCACAGTGGATGAGATCCATAGTTTTCTGGGATTGGATGGATATTAATAATGGTTTGAGGAGAATATTTCTTGAATATCTAATACTCTAACCAAGTTAACTCAGAATGGATCCTTATTCCTCTGGATAGATGAATGTGAGGAAAATTTCAATTACCTGAATAGAATATTAATTAGTTCACCTTTTCTTATATTACCCTATAGTATAGAATTATTTTTAATCTATATTGATGTGTTCTAGAATGGATTAGAATGTTTTCTTATGTCGAAAGATATGGTTGTAGTTTATTCCTTGTGAAAATTGAATATTCATGAGGAAAAATACCTAACTCATGATTTGGACTTCGCTAGAGTAATTTTTTCAACAAAAATATAGAGGAATTATCTTTATAGAGATAAGTGTGATATATATACCGATCATAAAATTTTGAAGTATATATTTTTGAAAAAGGAGTTGAATGTGTTCCAAAAAATATTATGATATATGATTAAAGATCATGACTTCTCAATACATTACCAACACGTAAAAGTGAACAAGTTGTTTGATACTTTTAGTTTAATGGATCATGATAGATTATACATGATGAGGATTAAAAAAGATCCAATATTTTTGTGTTTTCAAAGTATGGATATAGAAATCTTGAAGGAAGATTAAATTATTATCATACTCAGTTAAATGTTTAACTATCTATCCAAGTGAAGATTAAAGAGGTACATAATGAATATGTGGAGATACAAATTAAGGTTAGAAATGTTCCTAAGTTTAACCTTGATCATGACAGAATTATAAGTTTTAGGAACCATATATTCATTTCTTTCATACCAAATTTTAAAAAAATTTGTTAGATAAATCTCATAGTTCTTAATTATCAATTCATCTGGGAAGCACGAAGATGTATATGGATTTTAAATATTATTTCTAATGTGATAGAATGAAGAGAGATATAACAAATTCTATATCTAGGTGCTTGATATGTCATTAAGATAACGATAAAATAAAAAAGTCTAAGGGGATATTACATCCAATGCCCATACTAAGAAAGAAATGGGAAAACAATACCTTGGATTTTTTTCTTTATACTCCCAAAAATTTCAAAAGGGAATAATGCAATATGGGTTGTAGTCAGTGTCCTTACTAAGCCAAAAAACATCATCACTATCAAAAAATTAATTATCTTTGGATCATAATTCTAAGATATACATTAATAAAGGTGTATGGTTTCATGAAGTACCACATTCCATTTTTTCTAAATAGGATCTTAATTTTACCTTAAATTTTTTCTGAATCCTTCATCATTCTCTTAAAACAATGTTTCATTTTAGAATTTCATACCAGCCCCAAAAGGATGATCAGTAGAAGGGATAAATTGAAACCCTATAGGATATATTTATATCTTGTTCTTTTCATTAAAAATATGGTTGTTAAGAAAACCTTACTCTAGTTGAGATTTTATACAACAATTGATCTCACTAAAATATTTAGATGGATCCTTATGAATCCCGCTATTGAAAGAAATGTAGATCTCCAATGTGATGGAAAGAAGTTAGAGAAATAAATCTATTGTGACATAAAATATCACGACCCGTCCCCCAGGGCATGTGCCGTAACTACCCCAAGCTCGCCTTCCATAGGCCAGGGGCTGGTGACTAGCATCGAAAGGCGTATTCCATATAAAAAGTTATGTCAATGCCTTTATAACCTATAAACACATGAAACCAAGCACAAAAAAAGATACAAACACAAGTAAACTATACAATAAAAAGAGTGTGTATAGTATGAAAAAGGGTCCAGAATACAAGACCCACTAGAAAGTATAAGAAAACTGAAAAGTACAAGTAAACTGAAATAGCTCTTTTGAACTCCTACCAAGGACCCTACCTGAAGGGTGGGTACAGCTCTCGAATGGTATTATTTATGGTATGAATCATCTAATGTCCACCTGTGAGCTACCTCCAGTCCTAGTACTCTCATCCTCAGTCAGCGTTTTCTATCGTCTACACTAAACATAATAGGGTGTGGACGTAACCCGTGCAGGGGTGAGTATAACGATACTCAGTAGGGACCCCGAGACCCTCAAAGGTCTCACAAAACCCACAAAGGATATACCAAAAATCATGAAAACATCTTAAAACACTACATAATTATACGCCCATACATATACCTATGTTATCAAGTATACCCATCTCATTCATGAAGAAACACAAGGCCCAACTCTTAGCCAAAGTACAAATATTCCATGTAGGAAAGAATACCACGGAGGTAACACCGCAAGGGTAAGTACCACAAAGGTAAAGCCACATAGAAGAATAACATGAAGTTATCACCATTAGGGTATGTACCATATAGGTACTCCACACAAAATAATACCATAAAGGTATCACCATTAAGGTAAGTTCCACAAAGGTACAAAACATAGAAGAATACCACAAAGGTATCACCGCAAAGGTAAGTACCACAAAGGTATTCCACACAGAAGAATACCAAAAAATTTATTACCATGAAGGTAAGGACTCTGATCACACCAGGTATGACATAGGTACAGTAGTAAGATCATTAGATGTAACTACTAAATCATCATACTCTGTTAAGAGGCAGACCCACGTAGGACCCTAAATCATCAGACCCACGTAGGATCCTAGATCATCAGACCTGCATAGTATCCTAGTACAGAAGTCCCACGTAAGATCCTAGATTAGTCCCACATGGATTCCCAGAGAAAATCCAAGAGGGATACTGGAACACAGACCCACGTAGGATCCCAAAACACAGACCCACATAGGATCCCTTTCTCATGTTACGACCAGCTACAGGGTTCCCGCACTAAGCTCGCATGATTCCGAGAGGGTCCGCTCCTCAAGCCACAGGTCGATACTCTAGATGCAAAAAAAGTCCCATTAAATAGTATACCAAAGTCACAGAATGTGATAGGGGTCTAAACGCAACAGATGGTGCATCAATCGGACGCCTGGTCTGTAATTTATTAGCCTTACAGTCCTGAGGGCCTGGTTGGACTTGTGTTCGATTCAACCCGGTCGTACCCCAACTTTTTCCAAAACTCAAGATGGGTATACCAAAAGGACAATATAAATACATGGTTTCTCATTCCATATAAGGATTGTCAAATGGAAAATTTTAGCTCAAGTTATGGTTGAAAGAACAAAAAGGGTTGAAGTTGGTCTGGGTCTAATCTGACCCGGTCAAACTGACCCGGCCCAACATGGGCCTGGCCCAACCCGCTGGGTCCGGCCCGGCCCGATGGGCAGCCCGGGGATGGATGTATGGGCAGACCTACTCCCTAGCATGGTCATGCATCGCACCTCCACTAATGGCCGACAGGGAGGCAGCCGCCCCTCCATCGTCGTTGCGGCCTTGCGCCGCGACCCCTGCACACTGGGTGGTACGGACGTGCTCCGCCACCACTGTAACATAGCCGGCCATGCGCCAACCACCGACCTCACTCCACCATGGTTGATGGACCACGGTCCTTCTCCAGTAGTGCGGTTGTGCCACTACCATATTTGTGCTCATTTGGAGTGCGGGCCACTGCTCCCAATCCCCACCGGTGTCGGTCGCCAACACGGATCGCCGATGACATTCCTCAGCTCCACGGGAGCACCCCAGTGGCCCATTATTCATTTCTTACTCTTCCACACTCATCTCGGTATGTCTCCATTGATTTGAAACCACCACAATCCACAAAGGTTGTGGAGAGGTCTTGTCATGTCTGTTTGGCATGAACCCTCCGTGTTATAACATTTACATGCGGCTTATTTGTTCTTGAATCATGAAGAACATCAAGAATGGGTAAGGGGTATTCAAAAATAACAAACCCTACCTTGTCGTTCATTAGAGGAGTCTAGATGTAGAAGATGAAGTCGTTGAAGAATGTCGGCATTTGTTGCTAATGCAAAGCACTTCCGATCCGGACTCTGGGTCGGTTCCTCTTTTTTCGTTAGAGAGAAAAAGTTCGTAATTGTAGAGAATGATTCTCCACAATTCTCTCAAGATCCTTTTCCAATGAAATTATCCAACCCAACAAAAAAATTAATAGATAACTTATTAAAAAAATAATTATATCAATAAATTAATGTTGACACAATTAATTAATTGTAGTTATATCAATTTATTAATTGGAGAGTCGAGAGGTTTTCCCCCCTTAAGAGGGGTTCAGGTGGTCACCACCACAAAGAATTTAAATTGGGGGTTTTATAGCTTGGGTGGTTCCCACCTCCATAATTTAAAAAGAGAGGTTATAAAAATAAAATGAAACATGTTCTTTATTTTGTTTTTATTTCCAAGAAAAACATGAAAACTAACATTCACCCCCAACCTACTGCAGTCAAGGAAAATGTCTCTTTAATAGAATATCGATGCTGCAATTTCAACGGTGTCCTCGGATTTCAATTCTGAGCACCAATTCAAATGTTATAAAACCCCGCTCGCACATTTGCTGAATGCACAGAAAAAAAAGTTCAGAAATTCATTCCGGGCACTCTAGGCCTCAAAATCATGCACCGTCAATTTTCATGGACTCGTAATATTCACAAATAATTTAAAAAAATTACATGGAATTTTTGGGTCTTTACATTAGATAGTTAAAAAATGGAAGATAATATTATATAAATTTTGCAACACAATAAGGCTACTCAGAGTTGGTAGAAAATTTATTCTAATAATAATCGACATGATCTAGAATTTGAAGTTTGTGACAAGGTGTTTCTAAAAGTTTTACCATTGAAGAATGTTATGAGATACCTGAATAAAGGGAAACAAATCACTAAGTATATCGAGCCCTTTGATATTATTGATCATATTTGGACTTTAGTTTATCACCTAGAACTTCCACCAAACCTCTCTCAATTCCATGATGTGTTCCATGAATCTCTCTTGTGGAAAAATATACCAGGCCCTTCATGTGTATTGAACTTAGAGGTCATGCTAATGGAGAAATATATTTCTTATTCGGAATATCTAGTGGATATTATAGATCATACAGAGAAAGTTCTATAAAAAATAAACACTTACCTAATCAAAATTTTGTGTCAAAACCACATGTTTGAGGGAGATAGATGCAAACTTAAGGATATTATGAGGTACAGGTACCCTCATTTTTGTATCAGAGTGATGAATTTAGATGGAAAAATTCATTTCTAGGGGGTAAGATGTAACACCCCGTGTTTTTATGAATCTGTTTTCGAATAAATTTAATTTCATTGACATTATTCATTATACTCAACACCAATTTAAGCTTGTTTTAAATGAAACACGTGGTTACCGGTTTTACGCATGATAGAGTGTTTTAAAACACCATGGTATATTTTTAATATATTTATTTAAACATGATTATTATAATCTAACCACTAAAATTAGTGATATGAATTTTAATAAATTATTTTCAATTAATATTATAATGGATTTATATAAAGGAAACATATTGATAAAAAATACTTAATTTCCGGTAAAGTCTTTATCTGTTTCAAAAATACTATTTTCAAAAAAAATGATTTTTAATTCTATTTGTGAAAATTATTAAAATTATTTTTTTAATATTTTATAGAATTAATTCGATAAAATAATATTCATTTTTAAATGATCATGTCAAAATTATCTTTGGGTGAATTTTCATATTTTTCTAAAAAATTTCGTTTATTGATGAATTGTGAAAAATACTAAATTTTAATTGAAAACTACCTTTTGGTTTAATTTATTCATTTTAAAGTAACATTGATTCACTAAATAAATACATTAATAAAATTTATATTATTGTAATCAATTTCATATTGATTTTTTATATAAAAACATAGTAAAATTTTGAACATTTTCTCTTTAAAAACCCCCACTCTCATCGCGTCTACAAGACTTATTTTATATTAAAATTTGAAAAGTATGTGAATGGAATTTTTAAACATTGATTCCATATTTTTAATTAATATAATTTATATTATCTAATAATTTAAATTTATTTTATGAAAAAAAATGAATATTAAAAATAGTAAATATTGTTTATTTTGGTTGAGGTAAAATAGGGTTTATCGGGGGGATAAACTGAAACAATTACAGTTAAAAATAGTCTAACACTTATCCAGAACCCATTAGATAGAAATATAACAACCATATATATTATTGGATCTAGAAATTTATATTTTTTAAACCTATTTTCATGAAAAACGATGTGGGTATACCTTTTTTATATTCAAACTATTATAGGTGTTCCACACACCACACTTATAAAAGGCCACCCCTTATCCTCTCTTATTCATTACATAAAACCATTTTGTTTCATCATATTGATATCCAAATAACTTTCTAACTTCCCTCATTTCATCCTATGATCCTTATTTTTTACATAAATCCAACATAGGAATGATTTTGGTTCAAACCTAATAAGGATACTCGATGAAGAGGTATTGTTCATCAACAACCTTTTTTTGTTTCATCCTTCACCCCCCTTCAATTATTATTATGACATGAATATATAATAACCTAATTATATTTCATATAATTATTTTTTTTATTTTAATTCATTGACTTAAATTCATCTACACTTCAATCAAATTGGTTATGAAATCATCTTTCATCTGAACATCGGACAACCGCCTCGTGAACCGATATCATTCATTTTTCCATTACCACCTCTTAAAGATAGAAATAATTATGGATTTATTATTTATATATGATATTTATTAAATTATTATTATTTTAGAATTATTATATCACACATACCTTCATACTGTCCATTTTTTGGTAATACAATAACATCGATCATGTGTATGGCAGACTACCCCCTCATGAAGCGGTTTGATTTGTCCATGCCTTACATGGAATGAAATAAGGATGTATTTAATGAAAATATATGATATATATTACAGAAAATTTATTTTTCAATGAAAATATATCATTTATATTTATATCTTTCAATCTAACAAAAAAATTAAAATAATAATCATGCGTATGTACGGCCTACCGTCTCCATGAATGGGGTATCACATTTTCTATCACTAGATTTTATGGATTACTATAAAAATATATATAATGAATATATATGATATTTATATAATGATTAAAATTATATATATTATTAAATCATGAAATAATTATGAGGACCAAAAATAATAAATCAAAACATATATGAAAAATAAAGCGGTTATTACCCGAAAAATTACTTTGACATAGAATTATTGATAAACAGGTAAAAAATGGTCATAATAAAATCATATATGTTAAGATATATATATATTGTTATTTAATATATATATATATAATAAAATTATATTTATTATACATGATATTTGGATGTGTATTACACTATTCAAGAATTAAGGTAAGGTTGTTCAGTCTCACTTTTACTTTTGTGAGCCACATTTCACATTCACCACCTAGTTATTATATATAGTTTATATAATACCCATGAATTAATTTTATGACTATGATCCTAAAAATTATGGGTATCTAAATATCCATTTAATTATCTATCTTTAATGGGGTTCATGATTCCAAATTAACTAAAGTAGTAAGGTATTTTTGTCTCAATTTTCATTCTTTGAGATGTACGTTATGTTATGAACCTATATCCCTTCATGAGTTGTATATACAGACCATTTGAATTGTAATATCCTGAAATTATTTATCTTAAATATATTTTAAGGTACATTTTTTGGTATTACTTCATGGATTTATGATTCAACATTACAAAAGGGGTAATGATTTTATGTTATAATCTAATCGTTCATCGGGATTGTTTTTAATTATGTTTCTGATGATAAAATATTATGACCCATATATTGAGGAACTCAGGAATTATCATCTTCTCGGGTTATTAATGATGTTTTCAAGTAATAGTTCCATTTTTTTACTCTTTAGTACTTAAAATAATTGAGGAATTTTTTTAATAAAATCTAGCATTATTTTTCTCTTCAGTCAGAATTATTTTTTCTTCAAAGACCATGTTTAAAAAAATATTCTATTCTATTATGATTATTAAAAAAAATTACCAACTATTTATTTTTTTAATATGTTTTTACAGTAATCTTGATATGATTTTCATAATAATTCCCATTTGTCTTTTACCAAAAATGTGCAAGAAATATTTGTTTTAATGTGTATAATATAGATAGAATTCTCCACTATCATGACCAAATAATTACATCAAGGA
The DNA here is from genome assembly GCA_963277665.1 of Viscum album. NCBI lineage: Eukaryota > Viridiplantae > Streptophyta > Magnoliopsida > Santalales > Viscaceae > Viscum > Viscum album. Next base: position 1,493,972,405 of record OY728135.1, on the reverse strand, counting down.
TTAATTTATAATTATTTATGTATATTTTAAAATAAAATTACTTTCATAAAAAAATTAAAATGTTTTTTCAAACTGTAGAGGACATATTCCTCTAGAAACATTTAAAGTTATTTAACATTCAAAATCATTTTCCATCTAAGATAAAATATGTTCATGTTACCTATTCCTTATTGGGGATATGTTAAAAGGATACCATACTTAGTTTTTCTATAAATGGTTTGTTTTTATGATGGAATTATGTTTAAAAACCCTATTTATCTTTTACGATTTATACCGTGATATAATGATTATGAAACCCACTTATTCGGATGAGTTATGCTATGATGAAATAGTGAAATTATTATGAATCTTGCCTCTTTTACATAGGTTATGATGCAGTGAAATATTTATAAAATCCAATTAATTTCATAGATTATGATATGATGAATTTTTTATAATCTTGTGTCATACATATATATGATTTTCATTATGTGATGGGTGGGACCGATATCTCTATCTAATGCATTGAGTAAAGATTTATATCTCATGAGATAAATTTGAATGGAACAAGGAGTGAACCCAGTTAAGTACATGAATTTTTCTTCTATGATGGTCTTGCGAGTGAACCTTGAAAAATAAGATAGTTTAGAGAGTTAACTCATTCCACTATGATAGCCTTAGTAGTGATCCCTGATCATAATGGAAATGATTTTCTATCCTTATGTGTATCAAATTAATCTAGGTCATATGTCAATGTTATTCTCTCCTGGATCATGTAAATTTATTAAATTATGATTCATGTATTATGAAATACTAATACTTATTCCATGACTCAAGATTATGATGTTTTATATATAGGTAATTCTTTTCAAATGTTTTGATCATGTTCTCATACCCTTGTTTTCATGTTTTTTTAAATATCTCCCTTCTTTACCCTTCCTAAGAATCTGATATTTCCATTTCTTATGTTTACTTTCCTATATAATTAATAAATAAATAACATATGATATATTTAATAATGGTTTTAGTTATGAATATCATTGTGGGAGATGATGTAGTTTATCTATAGACCAGTAGTTTGTGATTCTATGTTTCGAAAGATACTAAACTATTACGGTTCTCAGGTGGGTTTTTATATAATGTAATTAATATTTTTCAAAAATAATATAATATCATTGTATGATAAGCCCGGGTTGTTATGTTAAAATTCAAAAGTTACCAAAGTAGTAAAGGTTTATGTTATAATCTCATTTCTTTTCAAGATTATCAAGCCTAAATTTTCATTAAGAAAAATTATGTGGGTATTATCATTTAAACCACATATATTTTATTATACTATTTTCATTCTTATAATATTTATGTATTAGTAACATTTTCCTCTCTTTGGAACTAAAAATGATAGAGAAAATTTTCTTATGAAAAAATTATCCTTATTTCTTCTTTAGTCGACAAAACAATTATTCCATGTCCATTCTCTTCAATAAAACATTAATGTAATATTTTTTTCTATTAATGAAATGTTTTAAAATGTTAAATTAAATTACCTTTTTTAAAATTTAAATGTTTTAAAATTTATATTTTTAAATAAAAATTTTCCAAACAGGTTGTTCTCCTTTTTTAAAAATCGTGAAAAGAATGTTGTATTTTAATATATATTGTAAGAATAGATTTTCCCACCATCATGAATGTTCATTACATTGAATATTACTTTTCAAGTTTCTAGGGTTATTCTAAATGAAAAATTTTCACCAAATATTATGGGAATTTTCAATTAAATTTTTATCAAAATAAAATGGTATTTTTCTCATGATTTCAAAGAAATGTTAAAATATTATTATAAAGGTCTTTTTCATCCATGTCGATATACTTTAATTTTTTTAATGATTCATTAAGGATATGATATTATGGTACCACCCAGTTTCTTTCATTGGGTGGATTATGATGCTGATAATTTAAGTATTATTTTTGTGAAACCTGTTTCTTTCACATTGGTTAATTAATATATGATTAAGTGTTTATGAAACTCGCATACTATTCATGGGTTATGATATGATGACATGATGAATGTTTTATGATCTTGTGGAAAACATATGTATGGTTTGAATTATTTTATGGGTGATAAAGAATTTAAAAATCCCTATAATTAATTGTGTAAACATGGATATCTCAAGAGATAATTATGCTATGTGTGGACCTGATTTCAGGCTCACAACCTTATTCATGATCCCATTTTCTTTCCCATAAGATTATGTGAGGACCAAATTTCTGGCCCTTAACTTAATGATTGAACATGTTACTCTTTATACATGTTTAAAAATGTTATAAGATTATTCTTATACCACATTCCTATGCCTATGATAATATCTCATAAATCAGGATTGATTATTGATGATTCCACACTCCTATGGTTTTTTAAAAATTTTATAATAAATATTTATTCCATGAATTATGATTGAAGATGTTTATTTGATTGATTATAACTTTATTATGTTATTATTATGTTCTCGTACCCTTAAGGAAACATGTGATCACTAACTGATATATCTTATGTTTACCCATTCTATCTATCTGATCTCACCCTTTCTTATGTTTCCATTGTCCTTAGGTTATTCATAAAGTGTTTAAGTGGGGTATGTCTAAGGTTTGTACTGTGATAGAATAAATTTTCGGGAGATGTGAATGTCATTTATCAATTAAGGTTTTGTGTATCTATTATCCATAGACACAAAACAATTATAGTTCTAGCTTGGATCATAATGATATGTATTAAATATTAATATAATAATATGAAATATTTATGTATTAACTACTTGGGTTATCTCACAGGCATATCGTATTTAGATGATAGAGATCTTTTAACTATCACTCTCTCTCTATCTCTCTCGGGATTATTTACATGCCATTATCATCACATATGAAAAGAGAAGAGAAAAGGATATCAAAAATGAATAAAAGGTTGAACATAAAGTGTCTTCCAAAGATGTAGGTTTGATGAAATCACATGTTTTTCATCGAGAAATGTGAAATGAAACATGGGAAAGTGTAAATGAAAGTTAAATTTGAAGTGCCTTAGCTACATAGCCATTAGAAATTTTCAAAAAAAATCTATGGAAAAGTAAGGTGAAGAAAGTGATAAAGAAGATGGAAATTCAGGACAAACACTAAATATGAAGATAGTAAAATTAAATTCCTTCTCAAAATGATATTATAATAAGTTCTCAAATTTTAAAAATGGAAAATTTTTGTCCAATAATGAGGAAGATTATGAAGGTTAAGTGGAAGTAGAAGATTCCAATTATGATGGTGTTGGCATTTTACTTATTGCAAAGTTTCATGATGAGAGTTTTACTAGTGATGAAAGTAATAACTCATTATAATAATAAGAGGAGACTTGAATAAATTTTATGCTTAAAATATAATTGAATGAATTAATTTCTAATATTTTTAAACATGAAAGAGAGAAAAATATGTTGAATAGAGATGATTTGTTATAAATTAAACAAAAATCATCTTTTAAAGAAATATGTATGTAGTTAAAGGAAATAGATGATCAAAATATGATACCTGATAATGAAATAAACCCCAAAATAAATCATCAAAAATATATAATGGTAAATGAGAAAGATTTTGATCTTGTTCAAAATAAACTTATTAAAGATGATAAAGGATTTACAAACTTCTAAAACCCAATTTTAGAGGTTTTTGAAATTTATAATAATTGTAAAGCCCAGAATGATCAACACATATCAACCTTAGAGATTAATAACCAGACTAAAATTTTTAAAAATTGTAATAAATTCAAGAGAATAATTTATATTTATAAAATAAGAAACATAAAAAATTATATAATTTATAAGGAATCAAATTTTGGATCAAAATGGCCACAATAAGAGCCTATTTTAAGGCCAAGAAGTATTTATGATGACAAATAAAATTTCAAAATTCCACTAAAATTTTGGTTCATAATAAAGATACAAGTTTTATGGCCGCAAAGATGATGGAAAACTAGTACAAAGTTATGGACAACGTGCAGGTCACAAGGAAAAATATGTTTTCTATGGATACTGTTATCATTATAGAGGATTTGGGTATACACAAAAAGAATTTGTTTCAATCATCAATACTACAATGAATCCAGGTTGCAATGAAGGAAAAATATTGAGGAGGGTTCAACCTAATCAAATAAGGTACCCTAAAAAATCTAGTTTTAAAACTGAAAATAGATTTCATCATCTCTAAACTATTTATAAAATATGTGGTCAGCTAGGATATATTCCTTAAGGATGTATTGTAATGATACAAACTTAATAAATTGTTTAATAAACGACTCAAGGGTCACATGTGAAGGAAGAAAATGGCAAGTAGTTTTCCTTGGATGTTGATACTTCTATCAAGGCCACAAAAGCAGAATAACCATGAATATTGGATAGTGGTTATTCTTCATGTATGGCCAAATATTTGAAATTATATAAGAATTTACTAGATTACAAAAAAAAGAATAGTAAATTTTGTAAGTGATGATTCACTTAGAATCAAATGTATTGGATTTTATGTCATTGGAAAAGAAAATTTGAAATATAGAAGTTCTTTAATTTTTTTATGGGATAAAATTCGATTTCTTTTTTGTTTCACGAATTTGGGATAAAAAAAAGAATTTTGTTCATTAGATATGAATTTTTCTTAAAGGTTTTGAAGATGGTAAAGTTTTAAATATATTACTATGAACCAATGGAAATTTTTTGAGGTTATAAATTCACAAATATCATGATATCTAACCATGATGGAAAATAATTAGTTATGGAATAAAAGGGATGGAAATATGTTCTAGTTAAATATGAACCAACTAAAAAGAAGATAAATTATTTTTGATGTTCTTGACATGATAATAAGAATAGATTAGTATTGTTTATTTTTAAAAAAGGGAAGATCTTAGGTATAATATATAATATTTTCCATATAGATACAACTCATCTCTAATATATTATTCATTTTGAAATATTTTTTTCCATGGGAGAGAAATCGAAAAGTAGATATAAGTAATTTATTTAAATTGTTTTTTATTTCACTCTTTTTACATGTATTGTGTTTCTAAAACATAAATCATAGGCTCTAAAAATGTTTAAGAGTTTTTTGATAAGTGTTGAAAAGGAAAGTGATTATTCTAGGAAGAAAATTTGAATTGATAAAAGTCATAAATATAGAAATGTGATTTTACAAGATTATATTGAAAAACATGGAATTCCATCTGATATTTTTTCACCATACACACAATAGTATAATTTTGTTCATAAAATATATAATGAAAGTTTGGTTCACATGGCCTAAACTATACTGAAGTTTGGTTGAGATGGATTGAACTTTGTTGATTGAACATGATACTTCTCAATTTTTTTAAATACAAACTATTTGATAATATTCTACATTTAGAATCATTATTTACATAGTAAAAACTCTGAAATGGATTGATATTGTATGTATTAAAAAGAATCTCTGTTTTTTAAATACCTAAGGGTTTTTGGAAGTCCTTGTATTATCAAAGGCCAAGGTAAGAATCTTGGGAAGTTTGATAAAAAAGGTGTTGATGACATTTTTTTAGTTATCAAAAAAAATGGTAGAAGATATAGGTGTAGAAAAAGGAAACTTGAAATATTTTCAATTTTTAAGACATGAAAATATTGGAACATACTGATAAAAAGGTTCCACAATCAGCGATAAATATAGAAGGAAGCAAAGATAATGTTTTTTTTAAAAATATATAATAAAGTGTCTGATAAAAGTGACACTACTATAAAACCAGTATTTATTTGTGTTAGTATTTGTCAACGCTATAAAAAAGTGCTGAAAATGGCATCTTTATCAATAATAAAGATATTTTCATAAATTTAACCTTTTATGATGGATTTTTTTAGTGCTGATAAATTGAACCTTTATCAATGCTTTATTTTTAGCGCTAATAAAGACAGATTTTATCAGTGCTTTTTCAGCACTAATAATGTTCTGGATAAATAAAATGAAATAATTAAAAAATTAAAAAATAAATAATGAGTGAATAAATAAACTAAAATAATTAAATAAATAAAAAATAAAAATGGGTTTATTAAGAAAATATTATTAATATTATTAATTAAATAATTATAGATAAAAATGAATAAATTTATTATACATTTTAAATATTTAACATTTTACTAATTTGATAATTATAATAATTAATGTTAATAAATTATATATGTTAAATATAAAGCTATATGTTAATGTATATTAATATGATTTATATATTACAATATACTTTTGTGTTTTACATTAAGTAGTCATATATTCAGTGAATAATGGTCTATAATTAAAAACTAATATTAACTAAGAATACTAACTAATTGCATAGTGGAGTGGACATATAATTGAATATATCATTTGATTTTTCATTTTAACATAGATCAAATCTGTGTTATATTGATTTCACATATACATAATTAGTGCATTTTTATATACAACAAACACACACAAAACCTATACATTTTTTCAATGTTGTTAAAGTGAACATATTTTTATTTTATTCAATTCCACTCATTTTTAAGACATATGCATATTCTTGTACTTAATATTATATATAAATTTTATTTTTCAAAAATATTTCTATAATTATAAATAATTAATTATAAATATATAATAAATATATTTAGAAATGAATATATCAACTATATTTATATTAATGTATATTCATTAATAATATATAAATATATATAATTTTTTATTTATAACAATAATTATAAATCCTTTATCAATGCTTAATTTATAAGCACTGATAAAGGTCTTTCATTATCAGTGATTTTTTCCACACAGATAAAGATTTGGCTTTATGAGAATTAAAAAAAGTACTGATAAAATCAATGTTTATTAGTGCTAAAATTTTAGTCCTGATAAATATGGATTTTACCAGCACTTTTTTTGTTTTGAAAAAGGCCTACCATTATTAGCATTAAATATATGTTCATAAATATTCCATTTATCAGCTCTTATTACTTGAGTGCTGATAGAAGGACTCTTTATCAGTTCTTAATTGAAGAAAGTGATAAAAGTGTCCCTATCTATTTAAAAATCCCTAAAAATTTGTGAACGGATTACAATATCAAAATCTTTCCATGAAATCCACCCACTATTAGAGCTCCTCCACTGTTAATCAGAGTTCAAATCACACCACTCGACTTCCCTAGTTACTTTGAACATCATCAGACATTCGATTTTCGGTTCCATTTAGGGTTTTCATAGTTGATTTTATTCAAACTAGAGAGGTAGGACATTCAATTTTATTTTTGTATTTTTCATTTTGTTTTTGATTTCATATTTAACAATGTCATGAGATATTTTTTTTCTAATACTTGTATACTATTTTTCTTTTAGATTGTAGAAAGAATGATTTTTTATGACCCTTTGATTGATTGACTACCTATTTGGATATCCTGTTTTGGTCTGTTTAAATTGTTGTTTTGAATCAATTTTTTTCACTGTCTACATCTGTAACCTAACTCTCTCTGAAAGATTAATTCCAAGTTATTAATTTATATTGATCTTTGGTTGATAATAGTTCTCGTTATTCATTATCTATTTCTATATAGTGATCTTGGTCATTGATCCCTGGTCAAGATTTCATCTTGTTCTTAATACTACAAGTATTATAGTTACATTTCCATTCTAAGTTAATATGATCCATGTTCATTCCAGGGATGTTTTAGGTATGGTTCCACAACAAAAAACCTATAACATTCTTGTTTTATTAATTTTTTAAAATCATAAGGTGGTTTATTAAGAATGGGTTAAATTTTCATGTTACCATTATAAAAATATAAACAAAAACCCTTTAATTATAAATATTGATTAAATAATTAATTATATTTTCATGAAAATCCATGTTATCATTTCATATCATATTTCATGTTAATAGTTAAATAGACCCCCCAAAATAACATGTAACAATTAGTGGATGAGAATTAATATAAATTTAATTTTACTGTAATATATTTATAATAGAAGTCTAATTAATTTATTTTTATTTTATTAAAGTGGTAAATTAGTATTATGAATATGTAGTTAAATAATATAAATAAAAGTAAATATAATAAATTGTTAATTACATAAATAAAATCATATATTCTATTGAAATATTTCTTTGTATTGAATTATTTAGGATATATTATTGAGATTAGGACTTCTAAAAAGTTTAATGGTTGAAAATTATAAATATTATTTGAAGATTTTATTGAGTGATCATAATTCTAGTTGTGGTTATGAAAGGGTATTGGAGGGGTTCTTATATAATTGAAAAGGATTGTCATTTTATCAAGTACCCATTCTTTAATGTGTGATAAATAAAAATATACATCTCATGTGGATCCAATGTGAAGAAATGATATATATATTTATGTGCATTACCTATAAATACTAAAGGTGGGTGTCCATCATGGAAAATGAAATAAGGATGACTTTTCTATGACTTTCACATTTCAATTAATTCATAGAATAACACTTTCCACTATGGAGTAATTATTTTCTTAAATATAATTACCCAGTTTCTTCAAAATGCTGAAATTTGTTGAAACATTCATATATTTAGTTTCCCTTATTAGAATTTTCTATAAATTCCAAATTTGATAATGAATATATTATGTATATTTATTTATATATTGTGAAAAATTAGTCTTTTATGAACCTAATAGGGTAGATATTAATGTAAAATGGATTCATTTTAGTCATTTGAAAAATGAGTATGAAGAAGGAGTTAAAGAGTACAAAAAGTTTATAAGAGATCATGCAGACAACCATTCAAAAATCCTAAACACATGTTTAGGTTATTGTTATTAAAGAAAAATTAGCCTATAAGAGTTGTAAGAACATTTTATTTTTCAAAGAATATATCAAATATATTAATGTTGGACTAAAGAAGGGAAAAAACTGGATGTGGAAACTGATTGGGATGATACTGCGGTTTATAAATCATTTGATATAAATACATTTTTAAATGATAATGGAAATTGAAGATGACCTTTATGATTTTCCCAAGTAGTTTTAGGAGTTAAATAGTTTTTCTAAGAAACCATTGTATACTAATTGTACTAAATACACAACATTGTCAACTATATTGAGGTTATATATTTTAAAAGATTGCAGAAAAAGAAGTGACACTAGCTTTACAAAACTACTTGGCCTCTTGAATGATATCCTACCTGAAGAAAAGAAACTACCATGATGAACATATGATTCTAGTTTAATGTTATGTTCAATGGGAATGATAATTAAAAATATATATTCTTGTCTAAATGAATTCAAATTATTTTTCAAGGACCGTGAATCACTCATAAAATTTCCAAAGTGTGGTGCAGATCTATACAAGGAAAATGAATAAAGTCCTTCGAAATATGTATGGTTCTTTCCTATAATTCTAGGGTTTATAATACTATATGAATTTTAGGAAACTATAAGACAATTAACACCGAATGAAGATACAAGAATTAAATATTGGAGCATATGTCATCCAAAAGATTCTCCTTAGCTGAAGAAAATTTATTACAAGTTTCCTGAATTTAGCAATGAGCAGGGAAACTTGCATCTTCCACTATATAAATATGGAATAAATATTTTTTCTGTGCATAGTATTACTCATAGTAAATGGACCATCATGTTGGTATATTCTAACTTGCCTCCAAGTTTATTTATAATGCGCAAACACATTATGTTTTCTATGCTTATATCTAGACCAAATAAACCTTGTAATGATATTGATGTCTATTTGACTCCATTGATCGAAGATTAAAAATTGATGTGGTATACAGGTGTTACAATATATGATGCTCATAGAAGTGAAGAATTCACATTGAGGGACATTTTTTCTAGAATGATAAATGACTTCCCCACTTATAGAAATTTATAAGGCTGTATCATGAAAGGAATGTTGGGGTGTCCCATTGGTGAAAAAAACACATACTCAGTTTAGTTGAAACATTCCTTGACGACTGTGTTTTTAGGATATCAAAAATTTTTTTCTTGGTGACATAAATATCGATCATGGACGACAGTATTCAATGGGAATATTAAACAAGTTATAACATTTTCTCTAGTAACAAGAGATCAACTGTACAATAAATTAAATAAATATTGAAAATATTTTTAGTAAACCATTTTCAAAAACATTAAAAAATCATATTGGTATAAAAGGTCAATTCTCTAGGAATTAACGTATTGTAATTTTTTATATGTCAGTCATTTTCCTGATTTCATGGATATACAAAAAAATGTATTTGATAGTGGTATTGGAATTTTAATAAATGTTCCTATAAAAACTAAATATTGTCTCAAGTCTATGTTGGACATTATTTAAATAGGGATAAGGGAAGAGTTTTCATTTGGGAAGGATAAAAGGAGTAATTTTCTTCCTCCTGAAGCTTACACTCTATTATATAATAGTGGGGATTTTGATCCACACATTGATGTGCCCAATGAAAATCTTAGAGATTTGAATCCATCAAAGGATAAAGGATGGATATAAAATACCAATAATTAACAATTTATATAATGGTTTAGAGATCAAATTTATAAGGGGTAATCTAAAAATCTGAATTAAATTACTGAATGACTTAAATGGATATCCAGAGGATTGAATGCAAATGTTTTATCTTACAGTTATTTTATAATATATGGTTTTACATTCTATAAAAAATGACATGATGAATTTAGTACGATGATAAATAGTGGTTTTATGCTTGTGGTTGAAGCGATGGACATATCTGGTTCCAAGGATATAAATCTAATTTATGAAAATATGTCATTTTTTTCTTATCGAACAGATATACATGTTGTATTTTACAACATTTTAACTACCACTTTTCTATTTCAAGTGGTTTGAAAATATCAATGGAGTTAAATTTCATGAAATGGGATTTGTGAAGTTAATTTCAATATGGAATGGGAAAAACAAAAGTCTTTCATAATGGCATTACAAGCTATGAAAGTATTTTATGCCTCTGATCCAAAAAACAAGAATTGGTTTATTTTCCTCATGGTGACTAAAAAAATTTCGATTCAAATGAAAATTTAATTGAGGATGGAAATCAAAATCAGTTCATGTTAGTCACAATGTAGAAAATTTATTGTATATTAGAGGGGACAACAAATAGGGAATTTGGATTCTTGATAGAGAAACAAAATCCTTGAAACCATTAAAAAAATAAAGAGAGTTCATTGAGAAGGTTAAAGAGTTTTCAAAGGTATTATGTTTTTCCTCATAATATTTTATGTTCACTACTATAATAACATAATATAAATGAAATGTTTGACTAATCAGGTAGACAATGTCTTTTACACATGATGATGTTACCAATCCCTTAGAAAAACAAATTATAATGATGGAAACCCTTGGGAAACATTTAATGTTAGTGTTACGATATACTTTATCTATGTTAATATATATATATATATATATATAATGAAATTTTGATTTAATTTTTATCATTCTTTGTAATGTTTGTTTATTTTAGAAGATTTTTGTCCATGTTTCATGCCTTTGCAAGAAGAGAAACAACTATATCTACACTCATTCACAGAGGTAATATTGATGTTTGCATAGTAAAATCATTGTCCATATAATTAATATATTGTTTCATATTTATGTTTAATTTATTTATTTTCAGTATTACTCACATAATAATTTTTTTCTTATACAGGTGGATTCCTTTGTTTGAGTTAGGGTGGTCTGACCATCTTTTATGCCTTTCCGCACCAAAACATCCATAGAACTCTTCTCCCTCAATACCTTTTCACCCCTACAGTGTTACATTTATCACATTCCTTCATGATATCTTCATTGACTTTGAATGAATAGAAAATATGTTTTCTCTACTAAATTATATAGGAAATCATGATGTTTTCAAATTAAAATCACTGTTCATAGAATAAATGTATTTTTATATTTATGTTTAATGTATTTATTTTTAGTATTACTCACATAATAATTGTTTTCTTATATAGGTGGATTATTTTGTTTGAGTTGGGATGGTATGTCCATCTTTTATTCCTTTATACAATAAAACATCCACCGACTTCTTTTCTCACAAAACATTTTCACACCTATAGTGTTTCATTTATCACTTTCTGTAATGTTATCTCCACTGCCTTCGCAAGAAGAGAAAATACGCTACTTCTACTAAATTATAGAGGTAATCTTAATGTTTTCATATTAAAATCATTGTCCATAGAATTAATTTATTATTTCATGTTTATTTTTTTTATTTTTTTATTAATATTCACATAATAATTTTCTTCTTATACATGTGGATTCTTTTGTTCGAGTTGCGGTGATCTATCTATATTTCTTGCCTTTAGACAATAAAACATTCACAGAATTATTCTCCCTCAAAAAATTTCACTCCTATTGTGCTAAAATTTATCACTTTCCTTCAACTTACCATCACTGCTCAATCACATAGTTTATATTGATATATACATTGTAAAATTAATTTCCATATAATTAATGTATTATTTCATATTAATGATTAATTTATTCCTTTTTTGTATTACTCATTACAATTTTTTTTCTTATACAAGAGTATTTTTTTTCAAGATTATGTGGTTTTTTCGAAGCTTCTCATGCAGTGTTGATAGTTCTACAAATAAATCCAATGGACTGGTATAACTCTATGAACTTCCTTCTATTTAAAATTTACATTAATTTTAGTAAAATTTAAAAATGAAAAAATCAAATCCAAGAAAACATATAAAACAATTGATACTTTTATACAAAAATATGTATGTCATTTGTGACATGTAAGAATCAGCCACACCTCAATATGATAAACGATGTTCCTGATATGACACAATGTGTCCGTTAATAGTTTAAAATAAAAATTTAACATTAAAAAGTTTCACTCACAAAAAACAAAGAAACCAGGCTCATGCTTTCATGATAATTTCTGGAAAATATTGATAAATAATTTTCAACATTTTGTACTGGGTCTCATGTCTAACAGGTACATGATGTGATCCATATGAGTCAAATTGCATGTTTCTAGTTTAAAATGACATTTTCGTAAAAAGTATAGTGACATACACAAAACCAAGAAAAAAATCATATTGTTTTCATAATTTAGGAAAAAATATGTAAGTTATTTTGAATGTGTAGGAAACATCCAAAACAAAATATGATGCATATTGTGGCCGGTATGATTCTAAGTAGGTCTTTATTAAAAACTGGGATCAAGTTTTGTAAAAAAACTGACCTATACAGAACTGAACAAACACATTTAGATTATTTTAATACTTTATTACAAAGATCCATAAGTTATTTGAGATGTTTTTAAATCATCCAAACCATAATTTGATGTATGGTGTGACTGGTATGACTCAAAATGCATGTTTTTATTTAAAATGGACGTAAATCATTATAAAAAGGCCAACTGACCTACTCAAAACAAAGAAAGCACATTCAAATTGCTAAAATCATTTAGGAAAATGATCCATAATTAATTTTTGTTATCTTGGAGTCAAATTTAACTCAATCCTAAACACAATGTGATCGGTATGAGTGAAAGTGTGTGTTTCAATTTTAAAATGTCATTTTAGTAAAAAACACAAGTGACATACTCCAAACCAAGAAAAAAATTATATTATATTAATAATTCAGGAAAATGATTCGTAAGTCATTTTTTACCTATAAGAATCATCCATACCTCAATATAATTCATGGTGAGACTAGTATGACTCAAAGTGGAATCTTTTTATTTAATATTTATATCAATTTTACTAAATTGGACAGTAGTCCTACTCAAAATCAAGCAAACACATCAAGAATATTTTTATACTTTATTAAAGCAATCTATAAGACATTTGTGACCTTTAAGAATCATCCACACCTCAATCTAATACACGATGTGCCTGGAATGACTCAAAGTAGCTATTATCATTTCAAAATAGATATTTTCGATCAAAAAGATTCACAATCAGAAAACCCATCAAACATAATAATTTTTCATTTATAATATAGTACAATGATTCGTACATAATTTTTGATGTGTAGGAATCTATTTCACATTTAATAGATACACGATGTGAATGAGTCAAAGTGAGTCTTTCTAGTATAAAATTACATTTTAGTAAAAAAACGACTGACATACTCAAAACTGAGAAAACAGTTGAAGATTATTTTGATAAATTAGTAAAATTATCCATAAGTAATTTGGGATGTGTAGGAATTATCTTCACCTCAATCTGAGGCATAGTGTAACAAGTATGACTCAAAGTTTATTTTTTATTTAAAATTCACATCAATTTTAGTAAAAGGGTAAGCTTTACTTCTAAAAATAAATCAAACAAATTATTATTGTTTTGATACTTTAATAAAATGATCCATAATTTATTTTTGACATATAAGAATCATTCACACCTTAATCTGATACATGATGTGTTCAGAATGGCTCAAAGTGTCTGTTATCAGTTTAAAATCCACATTTTAGTCCAAAAAGTGTCACTCACTAAAAACAGATCAAACACACTTGGATTTTATAGATAATTTAATAAAATGATTAATAATTCTTTTTTTATGTGTAAAAATCTATTTCACATAAAACTGATACATGATGCGATCTTAATGATTCAAAAGTGCATGTTTTCAGTTTAAAATGACATTGTAGTAAAAAAGACAATTGATGTACTCAAAACTAAGAAAACACATTAATATTGTTTTAATTATTTACGAAAATGGTTCAAAAGTCATTTAGGACATGTTGGAATCAACATCAGCTCAATCTGAGGCACAGTGTGACTGTTGTTACTCTAATTGTGTCTTTTTATTTAATATTGACATCAATTTTAGAAAATTTAACTCTTTCTGACAATTTATTATTTATATTATTACTTACATAATAATTTTTTTCTTTTATAGGTGTCGTATTTTCTTGGATTAGTAATGGTTTGTTCAAGAATAGCATGTGTTGGGTCAAGATTTAAAGATAAAAGAACATTGATTTTTTTGAATGTATGTACTAATTTATATTTATGTAATTATATAAACCAACGTTTAAAATGTCTATAATATAGTGTTTCTTTTCTTGTGTCTATGTTGAAATTTTCATTTCATTTAAATATTATATTAGGACTTTTTTTTTTATATATGGTGTGTTTATGGTGTTTTGTGTTCTATTATAGCACATTATAGTGGTACTACATTATGCTGCTACAGCACACTATTGTAAGGACCTTTATCAGCTCTTTTAAAAGTGCTGACAAATGTTTACTTTATTATTACTTCTATGAGAACGGATAAAAGGTCCTTTATCAGTGCTTCTATAAGGGCTTAAAAAGAAATATTTTATCATCACTTGATAAATCCCTGATAAATGACCCTTTATCAGTGCTTTTATAAGCGCTAATAAATAGATCCATTATTCATGATAAAAATGCTGATAAAAGACCATTTCCTTAAACCTCTCTCATTTAGTAAGTGCTTTCTAGCCCTGATAAATGACTTTTCTAGCACAATTAGAGTCCTATTTTGTAGTATTGTGATGATATAGATGTTTAATTGGATGAAGATATTGATTCAGCCATATAAAGTGATATGGGAAAACTTAATTTATCTCATCTAAGTCTGATAAGACAAGTATAGTTCAAAAATATAAATGGATATCAATGGAAATAGGTTCAAATGAGAATAACAATGAGGTTAATCTCATATACAAAATTATATTCATAGGTTGATCCAAGAGATGTTGAATAAGCTACAGAGCATCAGGAGTGGATTGAATCCATGAAAGAATAATTCAATTGATTAAGAATAATGAGACTTGGGAACCAAAAGGGTGAAGTTAAAATAAGAGGAATCAAATCGGTGAAGTGATAATAAGTAATTAAGTATTAGTTTGTAAATCCAACTCTTAGGAAGAAGGAATTTATTTTGATGATACCTTTCCCCAGTATAAATACTTAACAAAATCATATTTTTTCATTCCATTATAGTAAAATGAAGATATAATATATTTCATATGGATGTAAAGATGGAGTTTCTCAATGGGGAGATGGATTGAGAGGTTTATATTTAGAAACAATATATTTTATTTCTTTTTCAAGATAAAAGTTATTTTTTCAAGTTGAAGAAAACAATTTGTGGGTTTAATCAATCCCTGAAAGATTGGTATTTTAAATTGGATACTTTTTTGAAGAAATTAAATTTCAATAAAGGAAGATTTTATAGAAATATCAATATAAAATAAAGTAAATAATTTTCCCCCATTATGCATTTTTATGTTGATGACATTATTTTTCAAGATAATGATGAATAAATGTTTTAATAGTTTACTAAGGAGATGGAGAAGCAATTTGAAATGTACATACTAAGATAAATAAAATATTTTCTTATCTTAAAAGTCACTCAAAATATAAGGTACACTTCCCTTTCTCAAGATAATTATAGTAATGGACTCCCTAAGGAGTTTTTCAATTAAAATTAAAAGCATACTTCCACACCAATTTTATTGGGAATGATGTTTTTAAAATATGGTAAATAAATAGATATTGATCATATATAATGTTTAAATTTCATTAACAGCTTCAAGGACAGATCTTGTGTATATTGTTACACTTTGTGCTAAGTATGAATGTGAACCAAAAGAGCCGCATCATATGGCTGGAAAAAAAAATCTCATATATTATAAACACATGGCCTTAAACATTTCATGATATTGAATTAAATGGATAATTCACAGTGAGGATCGTTTCTGGTTTAGAGTTTTAGAGAATTAGGCATAACAATTACATTATATCTCAAAAATTACAAAGTAGACATTTCTACCCTATTCCATTTTTTTACAAAACATGAACTCTTAGAAAAAAGATTCATGTCTAGATCCATGTTTTAGACAGCATGACTTTTCCTTGATCTCATCCTTGACCCTATTCATCTTTAAGTCTTGTGAAAACATTTCAAACATGGGATGAGCATAAAAAGCTCAGTAAGGGTTGAAAATCAAAGAATGAAAACATTTGTTCATAAATGCATTCAAAACATGAAATATTTTACTTACCTTGTGAAATAAAAAGATTCATGAATGAAACATAGAAATCAAAAATCATACAGGTAACTTGTAGAATCCATATCGTACTTACATTATAGCTATCACAGCTACATAGGGAGTAACTTTGGAATACCCATCACATTATATTCCCTTAATCTCTTAGGAGTAACATTCACGTTTACCTCGGTCACGTTACCCAATGCATTAGAGAGCTATCTCGGGCTCACCCGCCCTAGGTTTATCACAGAACCACCCGTATAAATAAATAATTCCCAAGAACCATAACATGATCATAACACATAACATAAGCATAAAGGGAATATAAAATTTCCACATTCCAATAATAGAATATCATTTCAAGATAGTGAAATAATAAATCCATTGTGAAAATAATTCTCAATACCAAAATACATAAAAAGAGTATATGGTATTTATTTTTCCTTTTAAAAACATTCCGGCTTATTAAGGAAGCCAAAGATCAAATAATACTCATGGCGGTGGAAAGGTCGTTGTCACCACTTACATTAAAAAACATTACTTTTTTCATTTATTAAAATTCTTCGTATAAAAATATTCCCTTGGAATGAAATGTCAAAGGGGTTTATACAATGTATGAAATAAAGTCGTGTATAAAACTAAAAATGCCTCAATAAAAGAAGATTGAGATGAAGTCCCTTACCTCGTGTCCGACTTGACATGTTCGTTCTTTAATCTTCTAAATAATAAATAAAGTAAATTTATACTTGCTTAAAAACCTTTTTCAAGTTTATTATTCCTTTCATATTACTTATTACCATGTTATAAACATTATGCAATCATTTCAGTTAGTAAAAATCATTTTGTCGATATTTGGTACTTGGGTCAAAAATTAACACCTTATATTTACAAGTTGTCCATGTGGTAAATAGTCCATTATATCCAAAATGGTATTCGTGATTTTAGATATCATATGTATCATATATATCCCGTATATACATGTATTTATAATAATACATAACATTTGGAGGTGCGAAATGAAATGCACCGTTCATGGAGACGGTAAGTCGTACGTACACATGAACACTACTTTCATTTATATTTCTTATATTAATAGAATTAAAACATAATGATACATAGGTATATTATAATTCAAGTATGTTATCTTATATAATATCATTAACTCTATCCTTTATATATCCCACATAGGTCATTAACGAGTCACATCACTTTTAGGGGGCGGTAGTCTGCACTTCCTCAAATGAGATTATCGTATTTACCCACTATGGAAACCATAAAGGCTTGATATAAATGGGAAGTACAAAATCATAAGGAAATCATATAATATATATCATATATAAATATAGTTCCATCAGAATGGACACCATGAGAGGTGGTAAGATGTAATTGAACAATCATCATTTTGTGAGGCGTTAGTTTGTCATCCACAGAAACATTATGTTCTTCATCCATTAGATGGAGGTGTGTGTAAGTGTAGTTAGAATAATTATCATAACAACATACTAGTATATTTAGGAAACTGGTGTTGTTAAAAAATAAAGGAAATAAAAAGAGTTTAGGGGTTGGAGATGTAAAATAAAAAAACAATTTAAGAGAAACTGTTACCTTTAATTTGGGGAACTCACTTTGGTTTGAACCAAAGGACTTCTTAAGTGCCTTATACCTAAGGTAAGGCTTCTATAAGAAGTAGAGGGATGTAGGGAGCTTAATTGGGCAGAGGTTGGACGAGAAAAACGTCTTGAGAGGTGTGAGAAATTTGTTAGAAGGGGTCTCTTCTTATAATGGAGAGGAGGGGCTCTTTAGGAAAGTTTAAAAATTTTATTTTATTATAAACTTATATTCGGTTTATAATGGTCCAAAAATCATTGCGTTCGAAGATAAGATGACTCATATTTGAAATAAAATCATAAAATCATAATTTGACATGTTTTGGATAATATTGTAATCATTATGATCTTATTTATTTAAATCATTTATTAATGAGGTAAAAACTACATCATTATTGTGTCATAAATAATTTAATTTATATGATGTCTAAAAATTATAAAAAATTACCATGATGTAGGAAATCTTTATATATTTCCAATGAATATTTATAGTCGAAAATAGGACTTATATAACACCATAAAAAATTAATTACTAAACAATTTTTGTTAATGTCACTTTTGTCTTCAAATTAAATTAATTAATCTAAATTGTCATTATCACTCCCAAGTGGATCAATGGGGTCTCAAAAATCGACCCAAATATGCCCATGGTTGGACATGACTCATCCAGTATGATTAGGACACATTTAAGGGTAATTTAATATTATTATAATATTATTTTGTTACCCTTATTTACCTGATTTACCCTTTAACCACAGTAAATAAAATATTTACTGAAGTAAATATTTAAAATGTCTAAAAATAAAAGTTACCTATTTACACAATTTGGGCCTCTTGATTCCAAATATGGAATAAATTTTCCCAAAATAAAGTCATAGAAGTGGCAGAAATTAATTTAAAATTAATTCCCGCTATCAAAACAAAGAGCTTGTTTTTAAGAATTAAAAACTATCAAAAGATTGATACTTATTTATGTACAATTTAAAAGTGAAATTAATTAAATGACCAACATTGGATTAAATGGTAAAATTATATTTCAATTTAACTTTAAAACCAATTAAAAAGATAATCTAACCATATAAATAAATTTGATTAAAACATTGTTTTGAGTTAAAATTCAATATTTTCACTATTCCTTAAAAAATGAACTTTATCAGAAAAATACCAAAAATTACCCAAAGTAAATTCTGATATCCTCATTCTAAAAAAGAATTTCATTTGGCCATATATAATGTATTAAAGTGACCAAAACAAGAATTAAAAAGGGTCCTCCATTAAAAGGTGGTAAATCGGCCTTTTATTGTAAATTATGCTTAAAATTAGATTCATTCATATATTAAGCCTTTAACTTTTATTGGATAAATATAAATACATGTATAATCATATTATAGTTAGTTTGTTTCAATCCCACCAATAAACAATCTAGGAGTTAACTACCATTTAACATAGTAATATTATAATATTAGTGTGAAACGTAATATTCCAAAGAAACTCGTTGTTGTGTATCGGGTACGCTATCAAACATAGAAACCCCTTTAAGATAAAATTGATATTTAATTCAAAAATATTAATAAATATGAAAATATCTTATTCTTCATTTACCTGGTATGTTACATCCTTCCCCTCTTTTGTAAATTGCATCCTCGCAATTTTTATCCACTTATCAAAATAAGTGGGGGTATTTATCCCTCATAGCATTTTCAGATTCCCATGTTGCATCTTCAACCATATGGTTTTTTCACAAAACCATTACCTAGTGAATTACCTTATTCCACAACACTTTCTATCTACGGTCAATAATCTAGAATGGTTGTTCTTCATAAGAGATATTCTCTTCCAAATGAACTACCTCTGGGCACAAAACATGAGAGGGATCTGGCATAAACTTTCTCAACATCGAAACATGAAAAACATTGTGTGTCTGGGATAAACTTGGAGGTAAAGCTACTCTGTACGCAACTGATCCAAATTTCTCCAAAATTTCATAAGGCCCAATGAACCTTGGACTCAAATTTCCCTTCTTACCAAAACACATCACACTTTTCTAAGGAGAAACTTTGAGAAATACATGACCACCTACCTCAAAAGAAAGATCCTTCCTCCGGTTATCCGCATAACTTTTATATCTTCTCTGAGCTACTCTCATGTGCTTCTGAATCAACTGAACTTTCTCTACCATCTCTTCTACCAATTCTAGTCCCATGAGATTTCTTTCACCTAATTTATCCCAAAAAGCTGGAGTTAGACAACTCTTTCCATACAATGCCTCAAATGGAGCCATATGTATACTGGAATGAAAACTGTTATTATAAGAAAATTCAACCAAAGAAAGATGTTGGTACCAACTTCCCTAGTAGTCCATCGAGCAAGCACGTAACATATCCTCCAAGTTCTGAATTGTTCATTCTGACTGCCCATCTGATTGAGGATGAAAATATGTACTAAAATTTAATTTAGTACCCATTGACTTCTAAAGGTCATTCCAAAAGTTAGAATTGAACCTGGGATCACAATTAGATACAATGGAGATGGGAACTCCATGAAACCTGACTATCTATTTAACATACAACCGAGCAAGTTGATCTGGGGACAAAGTATCTCTAATACAAAGGAAATGAGCAGATTTAGTCAATCGGTCAACTATAACCCAGATTGCATTATTACCTCGAGATGTCTTTGGTAATCCCATAACAAATTCCATGGATATATTTTCCCATTTCCACTCTGGCATCGGTAGAGGCTGAAGCATTCCTTTCAGTAACTATCGCTCTGCTTTAACCTGCTGACAAGTCAAACACTTCACAGTAAAATCAGCAATATCTATTTTCATTTAATCCCACCATTAATACTCCCGAAGGTCTCTGTACATCTTAGTACTGCCAGGATGAACTGAAAATGGAGAACTATGAGCTTCACATAACAACTCATTCTTCAACTGTGAATCACAAGGCACACACAATCTCTTTCCAAACCTCAAAACACAATCATTATCAATGTTAAATTCAGGCAACTTACCCTTCTGAACCAACTCTACCTTTTTCTGCAACTCATTGTCTTTCATCTGCACTTTCTTTATTCTATCTGATATAGATGATCTCACTGACACCTGAAACAAAACAGAATAATTTCATGCAGCAACAACTTATATGCCAAATTTCATCAAATCAAAAACCAAAGGATCTTTTCCCAAACGTAGCATGGCTAATGAGACATTACTTTTTCGACTCAAAGCGTCGGCCACTTTATTTTCTTTTCCCAGATGGTAATGGATCATGCAATCATAATCATTGATTAATTCTTGCCATCTCCTCTGTCTCATGTTCAATTATTTCTAAGTGAATATATACTTTAAACTTTTGTGATCAGTATATATTTCACACTTCACTCCATACAAATGATGCCTCCAAATTTTTAAAGAAAAAACAACAGCAACTAATTCCAAACCATGTGTAGGGTAATTTAACTCATGTGGTTTCAACTGACGTGAAGCATAAGCAATTACCTGATCATTTTTCACTAGGACACAATCCAATCCTTTCAACGAAGCAGCACTGTAGAGAACAAACTCACCATTTCTGGAAGGTAGTGCCAAAACTGGAGCATTCACCAATCTTCTTTTCAATTCCTGAAAACAATCATCACATTCTTTTGTCCAGATGAACTTAACACCTTTTCAAGTTAACATAGTCATTGGACTAGATAACTGTGCAAATTTTCAACAAACCTCCAGTAATAACCTACCAAACCAAGAAAACTACGGATCCCGATTATATTTGTGGGTCTTGGCCATTCTTCAACAACTTTTTTTTACAGGATCAATAGTTATGCAATTTTTTGAAATAATGTGACCAAGGAAATAAATTTGATGTAACCAAAACACAAACTTACTGAATTTCCCAAAAAAATTCTTTTATTTTATGGTTTTCAAGACAACTCATAAATGAATTTCATGCTCCTCTTTACTTTTTGAATAAACCAAAATATCATCAATGAACACAACCACAAACTTATCCATGAACTCCCAGAAAATTATATTCATTAGATCCATGAATACAGCAGGTGAATTGGTTAACCCAAAAGGAATAACTACCAATTTATAATGGCCATATCTAGTACGAAACACGGTCTTTAGAACGTCTTCTTACGTTACTTTCAATTGATGGTACCCCAACCTCAATTCAATCTTAGAAAAATACTGAGCTCCCTGGAGCAGATCAAACAAATCATCAATATGAGGCAAAGGATACTTATTCTTAACATTGATGTTATTCAATACTCTATAATCATTGCAAAGTCTCATTGAACAATATTTCTTTTTAACAAACAAGATAGGATCACTCCATGGGGATGTTCTAGGTCGAATGAAACCTTTATCTAATAACTCATGTAATTGCTTCTTTAACTCTAAAAGGTCAATTTGAGCCATTTGATAAGGGGGTTTGAAATTGGCTTAGCATTAGGAACTAATTCAACAATAAATTCAACTTCCCGATTAGGTATAATACCAGGCAACTCATCAGGAAAAACATCAAGGTTCTCATTTACCACTGGCACATCATTAATCTGAACAGTTCCTTTGTTTTCAACAATATGTGCAAGGTAACATTCATTTTCATATTTTACCAGTTTTTCAACTTCCTAATATGTTATCAAAATAAATGGTTCGTTCTTGTAAACAAACTAAAAATCATTCTGAAA
This sequence comes from Viscum album, assembly GCA_963277665.1. Lineage (NCBI taxonomy): Eukaryota > Viridiplantae > Streptophyta > Magnoliopsida > Santalales > Viscaceae > Viscum > Viscum album. The sequence goes on along the minus strand of OY728135.1, from coordinate 1,493,949,076 downwards.
AAACCACTTTATCTCTGTATTCAATCATAGCATGATAAACAGAAAGCCAATCAATGCCCAATATAACATCATACTCTACTTGAGGAAAAACAATAAGGTTTACTGGTAGATTCTTTCCACACACAAGGATAGGAATGTTCTTATGTTTTCTTTTTGTCTCAACATTTCCTCTAGGTGTTTTTACCATACGTTCAGTATTCATATGATGAGATGGAATTCCCAATTTACTAAAAAACTTTCCAGAAATGAATGAATGTGTAGACCCTGAATCAAACAACACATTGGCATAATCTGAACAAACAAAAAATGTACATGATACTACTTCATTTGATGGCCCAACATCTGCTGAAGTAGTTAAAAAGGAATTCTCCACCCCTTTCTGCCTGTAGTCTGAATGCTTCCCATCACTCGATCTCTTTGACAGACACTCATTTTCATAATGACCCATTTCATTGCACTTAAAACATTTTATTGATTGTAAATCAGATTTTGTCTTACCATTACCCTGTTCTTTTTCAGTGAAATTACGAGCCTTATGTCCCATTTTACCACATCAGTAGCAACTACCAGAATTAAAAAGGCATTCCCCAGAATGTTTTTTACCACAATTTTCACAAACTTTAAACTTAAGTTTCTTACCATCAGAATTTTTTGAAGAGTTTTTCCCTTTCTCCTGCAACCTCTACCTCTTATTTTGTTGTTTTTCAAAGAATACATGATCATCGGAAAACTCTATTTCCACCTTCTCCGCACAACGAACAAGCTTTTCATAACTTTTGAACTCACGAGAAGCTAAATCCCTTCGATAATTTGGCTTTAATCTTGAGTAAAAATAGTTGATTTCAATATCATGATCTCCTATGAAATTTGGAGCATACCTTGCCAGTCGAGTGAATGTTTCTTCATAAGAAGCCATTGAGTCATCCTCCTGCCTCAATTCCAGGAATTGTTTTTCCATACTAAGACGAACCACCTTAGGAAAATATTTCTCCAGAAACATACCTTTTAGTTCATCCTAATCAAGAGCATCAATCTCCTAACTATCCCTGATATTTTTCACCATCGACCACCACTGATCAGCTTCACCCTCAAAATGGTAAACAGCGAGACTAACCTTTCGATGTTCTGAACAACCCATGACATCAAAAATATTTTCCAGTACTTTAATCCACCCTTCATCTAGCACCGGATCAGATGATCCTCTGAATGATGGGGGATATTGCCTTATGAAATGCTCCACTACTGACATGTTCCTCTGTGGTTGATCTGGATGATCTCGTACATGGATACCACCACCATTTATAGCGTGATTCAATTGTTCCATCACTGCAACAAACTGTTCAGTTCCGATTCTGACCATCCCAGGTTGCTGATTTGGAAGGTTGTATTCCTCCTGATGTCGTCCCAACATAGCCGCCATGTTTCCTCTACAGAAAACCATTCTAAACAAAGAAATATCTTAGGCGAAGCAACATGGTAATCTATAAATGCTATGTGATATCAATATTAACATAAATTACTTTATGGATATTAATTTAACAATATCCTAACTCCTAAAGTTATCTAACCCGACCTCTAATACCAACTATAAAGACCCGACCTTAAAAATTTCATAATATTGAATTGAATGGATAATTCACATTGAGGTTCGTTTCTAGTTTAGAGTTTTAGAGAATTAGGCATAACAATTACATTACATCTCAAAAATTTAAAATTAGACATTTCTACACAGTTTCCATTTTTTTACAAAACATGAACTCTTAAAAAAGAGTCATGTCTAGATCCATGTTTTAGACAGCTTGACTTTTCCTAGATCTCATCCATGACCCTATTCATCTTTATGTCATGTGAAAACATTTCAAACTTGGGATGAGCATAAAAAGCTCAGTAAGGGTTATAAATCAAATAATGAAAACACTTGTTCATAAATGCATTCAAAACATAAAATATTTTACTTATCTCGTTAAATCATAAGATTTATGAAAGAAACATAGAAATCACAAATCATAAAGGTAACGTGTGGCATCGATATCATACTTACATTGTAGTTATCACAACTACATAGGGAGTTACTTTGGAATACCCATCACAGTTTATTCCCTTGATCTATTAAGAGTAACATTAACATTTACCTCTGTCACGTAACCCAATGCATTGGAGATCTATCTCGGGCTCACCCACCCTAGTTTTATCATGGAACCACCTGTATACGTAAATAATTCCCAAGAACCATAACATGATCATAACACATAACATAAGCATAAAAAAAAAGATAACATTTCTACATTGCAATAAAAAATATCATTTCAAGATAGTGAAATAATAAATCCATTTTTAAAATCATTTTTAATACCAAAATACATAAAAAGAGTATATGGTATTTATTTTTCCTTTTAAAAACATTCAGGCTTGTTAAGGAAGCCAAAGATCAAATAATACTCACAGCGGCGGAAAGGTCGTTGTCACTGCTTACATTAAAAAAACATTCCTTTTTGTCGTTTAGTAAAACTCTTAGTATAAAAATATCCCCTTTGAATGAAAGGTCAAAGGGGTTTATACACCGTATGAAATAAAGTCGTGTATAAAACTAAAAATGCCTCAATGAAAGAAGATTGAGACGACGTCCCTTACCTCGTGTCCGACTTGACCCGTTTGTTATTTAATTTCCTGAATAATAAAGTAAAGTTAATTTCTACTTTCTTAAAAACCTTTTTCAAGTTTATTATTCCATTTATATACCTTATTACCATGTTATAAACATTATGTAATCATTTTAGTTAATAATGTTCATTTTGTCGATATTTGGTACTTGGGTCAAAAATGAACACCTTATATTTACAAGTTGTCCATGTGGTCAATAGTCCATTATATACAGAATGGTATTCATGATTTTAGATATCATATATATCATATATATCTAGTATATAAATTTATTTATAATAGTACATAACATTTGGAGGTACGAAATGAAATGCATCGTTCATGGAGACGGTAAGTCGTACGTACGCATGAACGCTACTTTCATTTCTATTTCTTATTTTAATGGAATTAAAACATAATGATACATAGTTATATTATAATTCCAGTATAATATCTTGTATAATATCATTAACTCTATCCTTTATGCATCCCACAAAGGTCATTAACGAGTCACATCACTTTGAGGGGGTGGTAGTCCGCACTTCCTCAAATGAGATTATCGTATTTACCCACTATGGAAACCATAAAGGCTTGATATAAATGGTAAGTACAGAATAATAAATAAAAAATATAATATATATCATATATAAATATAGTTCCATCATAATGGCCACCATGAGAGGTGGTAAGATGTAATTGAACAATCATCGTTTTGTGAGGCGTCAGTTTGTCATCCACAGAAACATTATTCTTCATCCATTAGATGGAGGTGTGTGTAAGTGTCGATGTAATAATTATCATAAAAACATCCTTGTATATTGAGGATACCAGTTTTGTTACAAAATAAAGGAAATAAAAAGAGTCTAGGGGTTGGAGAAGCAAAATAAAAGAAAACAATTTAAGAGAAATCGTTGCCTTTAATTTGGGTAAATCACTATGGTTAGAACCAAAGGACTTATTAAGTGCCTTCTGACTAAGGTAACGCTTATATGAATAGGAGAGGGATGTAGGGATCTTAATTTTTCAGAGGTTGGATGAGACAAATGGCTTGGGAGGTGTGAGTAATTGGCTATAAGTGGTCTCTTTTTATAATAGAGAGGAGGGGCTCTTAAGGAAAGTTTGAAAATATTATTTTATTATAAACATATATTCGGTTTATAATGGTCCAAAAATCATTTAGGTTTAAGATAAGATGACTCATATTCAAAATAAAATCATCCAATCAGAATTAGACATGTTTTGGATAATATTTTAATCATTATAGTCTTATTTATTTTAATCATTTATTAATGAGGTAAAAACTGCATCATTATTGTGTCATAAATAATTTAATTTATATGATGTCTACAAATTGTAAAAAAAATACCATGATGTAGGAAATATATTTATATTTTCAATTAATATTTATAGTCGAAAATAGGACTTATATAACACCATATAAAAATTAATTACTAAATGATTTTTGTTAATGTCACTTTGGTCTTCACATTAAATTAATTAATCTAAAGTGTCATTATCACTCCCAAGTGGCTCAATGGGGTCCCAAAATCGACCCAAAGATTCCCATGTTCGGACATGACTCATCCAATAGGATTAGGACATGTTTAAGGATAATTTAATATTGTTATAATATTATTTGTTTACCCTTATTTACCTGATTTACCCTTTAACCACGGAAAATAAAATATTTACTAAAGTAAATATTTAAAATGTCTAAAAATAAACGCTACCTATTTACAAAATTTGGGCCTCCTGATTCCAAATATGGAATCCATTTTTCCAGAATCAAAACATAGAAGCGGCAGAAATTAATTTAAAATTAATTCACACTGTCAAAACAAAGAGCGTGTTTTTAAGAATTAAAAACTATCAACAGATTGGTACTTATTTATGTCCAATTTCAAATTGAAATTAATTAAAATGACCAAGAATGGATTAAACAGAAAAATATATTTCAATTTAACTTTAAAACCAATTAAAAAGATAATCTTACCATATAAATAAATTAGATTAAAACATAGTTTTGAATTAAAATACAATATTTTCACTATTCCTTAAAAATGAACTTTATCAGAAAAATACCAAAAAATTACCCAAAGTAAATTCTAATGTACTCATTCTAAAGAAGGATTTTATTTGGTCATATATAATGTATTAAAGTGACCAAACCTAGATTTTAAAAGGGTTCCCCATTAAAAGGCGGTAAATCATCCTTTTAATGTAAATTATGCTTAAAATTATATTCATTCATATATTAAGCCTTTAACTTTTATTGGATAAATATAAATACATGTATAATCATATTATAGTTAGTTTTTTTCATTCCCACCAATACAACGTCTTGGATTTAACTACCATTTAAAATTATAATATTATATTATTAGTGTGCAGCGTAAGATTCCAAAGAAACCCATTATTGCGTATTGGGTACACAATCAAACATAGAAAATACTTTAAGCTAAAATTAATATTTAATTCACAGATATTAATAAATATGAAAATATCTTATTCTTAATTTACCTAGGATGTTACATATATATTAAAAGAAGAATTTATTTTGTTCTGAAATATGATAGCATTGAAAATATTGATATATTTGATTACATTGATGCAGGTTGGGAATGTTGTGTCAAAGAAATAAGATCCAAATTTGGAGGATTTTTTCCTTTGTGAGAATTATTCATTAGTTTTCATATAAATAATAAACATTTAGTTTCTCTCTGTATTACAAAATATGGGTATGTAACTAGCACTCAAGTTGGGACATAGTTAATATGGATGAAGACACAACTAGAAGAATTGTTGGTTGATGTAAATCTACTCGTTATCATGGGTTGTGATAATCACAGTTCTATCAATCTCACCAAGAATTTAGAAAAAAAATTCCATATCTAAGAACATTGATATTAAATATCTCTTTATCAAATAATGTGTGGAAATAAATAAAATAGAGATTTGTTTTTCACCAATAAAGGAGAATGTAGTTAATATCTTTAATAAAGAACTTCTTGGGGGAGATGATTTTTAGGGGGATTCCTTAAAATAGGTAATCTATGATGTCATCATGTGGGAAATATTTTAATAGTTTTTTGAATTGGTTGTTGGAACTTGTATTTTACAGGTTGATGTATGTGGTGGTAAAGTTATAAAGATGTTCAAAGTGATTGTTAGTAAATGCTCAATGGATAGTATGGTATTATTGTACGATGATTCATTTTTCTTTCACTGAATTCAGTCACATATGATTAGATTTGTTGGATAGTGATCCATTACTTGAGTTTTAAAGTATCAATGATTTATGTTACATGTTCAATTACAAAATATAAAAGGGGGTTTATTGAGAACAATATGTGTTAGTTTGTGTTTATAATAAAATACGGTTATCTGATATAAACATAGTTTTTATGATTTTGTATTTTTTTCAATGTATAAATCAATTTTTTAGAGAAGGAAGTGTCTATTACCTATATTTATTGGTGAGTTGGTATTAATTTCTAAACCATGTTCATTGATATTTATAGAAGAAAATTTATTTTCAACATAATAAATTTGAAACAATAGTCTGAATTTTTCATATTAAATATTCCATATAGATATAGTTGATATGAATTTCCAAAGAACTAAGGTGACTGAATGAAATCTATATAGGTTTCAGGTATAGTGGAAGCATACGATAGGTGGTTCCCAACATTTCTTTTTTCAGGATTGATGGTCAATTTGAGATCCAAATGACAATAAACAATAAGATCTATGGAATTGAATCAAAGAAAAATGACAAGTAAAATCACATTGGAACTAGAAAGATAATTGTCAAATATTATATATAATTAATTTAATTATATAAAGAATTACCTTTAAAAAATCCTTTCTTTGTTGATGAATTTGGTGACAGATCTACAATCCACCCTCATTGAGTTGAACAAAACAACTGTATATTTTATCTAGTGGTGATCCAAACGTGTTCCATGAATCTATAGATGTCGTTGAAAGAATATTTGGGTGCTAGAATAGAATATCCTTGTTCTTGTGTTGTCCAAATTTTATCACTTTGAACACCACTTCCAAAGCATTCTCATTGATCTAGTGGAGGTGGATTGCACTTCGTTCTTGGGAGAGTTCTTTGAGAAGGGATCTCTCTAGGCTAGAGAGGTTTCTCCAAATCTATTTTTCACAACCAATACAAAAGAATTGGACTAATGAGAAAATAACATAACTAATTTTATATATCTCTAGGGTTAAAATAATAGAATAGAACAATTGAACTTAATTATTTATTTAATCCTAGAAAACCCCCATGCAAAATAATAATAATAATAATATCATTATTTCTTGATATGCACTTAACTTGTGATTTATAATTAAATATTATTTAATCAAATAATATTCAATATTTATTATTTCTTATTAGACATACAAGCTCAATCCTCCATTCCTCCATAATATTTATCAGACCTCAAATAATGAATATTTATTTATTAAAAAAATACCATTGTATTATTTGCCAATAAATAAATATTATATTTACTAAATAGAAAATAAATATTTATATATGATTAATCATTCATGAGTAATTATTAAACCACATAAGGGAATAATATTTTTTCAACCTTTTAAATAACAATTAATAATATATATTATTTAACTGATATTCTAGATACACTTTGTGTGTGACCCTCTAGGCCCCTTTCTAAGTAGCATTAGGTGAAGCAGCCTAAAGTCGAATGTTATCGTCTTGCAACATGCCAAGGAACCCATAGAGAAATAAGTTAATGTTTCAATGACATGTCACCTCATATGGATGTTGATTGTGTAATATAATCCCTTTATATTTATATCTCTAATCAAGAAGGTTGCATGTCGGTGCCATCAACCTATGTGATCATAGTCTCTTTATTTGACTTTCTAGAAAATGAACATGCCTTTAGAAGACTAAGTCCATTGATTTATTTAGGCTATATCATTTCAATCAAAGGGACTGAGATATCAACATCTGTTAATAAATAGAAGGGAGAAATCCATTCTCACAATATTCATTAATGTGATATTACTCATGACACACCCGACATATCCTACTTCTCCGCGAATATCTGTCATCACGGTTTTCATCAATACATCTAAGTGTACGACTCATAACACTCATCAATTATAATCATAAATTTTAAGGACTAATACACATGTACATAGATAGGAACATCCAATGATTCATATAAATGTGTATTTTCTACCGGTGGGTCTCATTGTCATAATATCCTACCAGATATTACTAAGGGCGTACACCATGGTAAGGTGCCTCAAAGTCCTATGATTCTCCACCCATGATAATCTATATCATTTTTTCCCTCAAATGATATCATATTGATATAGAAGAATTATTCTAGAATAGCGTCATAACACTTATGGGTTCTTATCATAGACAGGAACTACTATGACCTTTTAGTGTGAAAACTTCTCTTTGGTCATTATCACATACTATGTCACACAGAAAAACAATAATTATGTGATAAGTGGTTTATTAATATTAAAAAATGAATACATGTCTATCATAATGTACACATAAGTTTTTTCTAGGGGACCAACTCTAATAGAATCCCACTTTCACTAGAGCCAGCTACTAAAAACCATCAGTCCACTAGCTCCCACAGGATACTCATGCTTCTTCTAATATATTCTTTTGGTCATGGGTTCCACCATGTTCTCTTCCATGGGTGCTCTGCATACTAAAACTTCAACCCTCTAATTGAATTTCCTCTAAAGGTTATACATTTGGAGTAAGTTATTTTTCTATTGGTGTGACCATTTCTCCTTTTCAAGAACTACTTCTTTAGAATTATCCCAATACAATGTGATTGGGTCTTTACTGCTAGGTAACACATCAAGATCCTCGATAATGTTCTGAATCCAAATGTCTTCCATGGTTGCATCATAAGCTTCTATTGTCACACATTGACTTTTAAATTTATTTTTATTTTATTATTTCTTGGTTATCGATTCTCTCGTCAAGGCTTGATTTGAATGCATGGTTAAAATTTTTGATGTTTAATAACTTCGGTGGGTTTCAGAAAAATATGTGGCACCGCACAGTTGGTGGTAGCTGTGTGGTCTGCCGAGGTACTAGTGTCGATGTCTATCATTCAAAATAAATAATTTTTTATGTAAATTAATTAAGTAAAATTTTTAAAATGTAAGAATAATATTATTATTGTGTAGATAATAATCTTGTTATTATTAAAAATTTTTAATAAAATTATTACTATTTAATGTTATTATTAATATAATTAGTAATAAATTTGTATTAATATCTTTATTATTTAAAATTAAATGCATGAAATTATCACTATTAGTATAATTTTAATTATTATTATTAATATTCAAATTTTATTTGTTTTTGTTGTTCTTATTATTATTATTATTTTTATTTTATTATTATTTTTATTTTTATTTTTACTGTTCTTAAAGAAAAATAATTATACATATTATTAAAATTTTATTATTATATTATTCGTATCATTATTACTATTATTATTTTTTATTATTTTTCTTATTACCATAATAAAATGCAAAAAATAGGGAAACCCTAACACCCCCCACCCCTTGTGCTGCCTACTATGCCCAGACCCCCTCCCTATCATTCTCCTCTCACACAGCCACCCCCCTCGCCACACTCCGGGCCTCACCCCATCGTACTCTTTTCCTCACCCCTCTGCTCTCCCAGCCTTGACCCTCCACGTCGTCACTGCACTACCAGCCTCTCCCCTCCGCACTCCCAGCCTCACCCCTCCGCACACAGCCGCACTTCCAGCTAGTCGGCCCCTAGACACTCTGACCTCCCATCATAGCTTTGTCAGTCGTCTCACCCCCTCCTCCATCCAACCTCCCCTCACTAGCCCTCATCTCCAGCGGCTATCGGTAACGTAACTCCTCCCCTCCCTTACTCTGGTGAACCTAACCAACATCTCTTCGTTCCTTCTGGCTTATGCCAATGGCTGCTCTACCTTTCTCAAGATCCCCTCCCCACCTCTCCAGCAATCATCAATCTGGTTGCACCTCCTTCGGTGGTACCCTCTTCTTTCTTCAATTTTTCATTCAAAATAATTTTTTATTCTCCAATCAATTTGTAAAAACAATAATAATAGGGTTTTGTGTGTGTTTTTTCTCAATTTTGGGGTGTGTGAAGGGAACACAATGCTCAGTTTTTCCTTCTTTGAAGTTTCATCACATTCACATGTGTTTGAGGTAGGTGAATTCATTTATTTCCTTTCCAAAGCACTCTATTGATACTTTAATACTTTTAAATAATTTATATTTCATAAATAACGTGTTTAGGATACCTTTTCATAGCTTATTATGATGTTTTAGAATTTGTATATTTGGTTAAAATTAATTTTTGATTCCATTATTTGTTATTCCTATTTAGTTGTGCACCAAATGATGTTTGGGTATTTTTTTAATTTTCAAACATAATTTTTACCCCTTGTGTATTTTTAATTAATATGAAAATGTGATATGCATACTTTCCGCGTATTTACATAGGATCTTGGGAAGTTTTTACGACGTAAAAACATGGTTGAAGTGTTTTTTTTTTCTAATGTTTTATGCCCATATTCTATATAGTTGTGTACATGAGGTGTTTGATTAAAATGACAATTATTTCGGTTAAAAGTTTTTCTTTTTTTTAACATGGTTTCAAGCTAGTTTTTTTTTTTTGCGTGTTTCATTGGAGGCTTAATTGGTATTTTAAATGTTTCTGGAAATATTCTTTTGGGTTTTAAACATTTATTAGTGGTTTATGTGTGTGTTCATATATTAAATAATATTTGGGTGAAATTTGAATTTTAAATTATTTTAGGGAATGGTTTGGAAATGTTTTGGTAAATATATTTGGATTTGGAGTAAAGGCCTGGATGCATCCCATTATGTGAATGTGACAACGATGATGTGTTATTTGATGTTGATTTTGAAAATTGTTGTACAAATTTTGGTAAATGCATTTTTTTGTAAAGAAATGGGCCCATTTGGTATTTTGAGTGTGTTGTGTGTTTTTATAATAGTTTTGAAATAACGATGGTCTTGCTTTTTTTGAATGGTCTGTTGGTTTCAAAATAATATTGGTTCACTTGTGTAAGTTCCAAATCGTGAGTTTAAATGAAATCTAAAAAGATAATACCCATTTGGTATTGGAATATGTTTTGGCATGATTTTAAAATGCGATAAAGGCCCGTTGTTTTATTGTGAATTGTTTTATTGTGTGTTTGGAATATAAGGGCTTGTTTGATGATTTAAAAATGTTAATTGAAATGGTTTTTGTTTTTTATGGCATGATGGCCTGATTGGAACCATTGATGACATGATGTGAATATGTGATACAAGTACGTATGTATACATTTTTGGGGAACTTCTATAAGGGATATCCCATTATGGGTTATTGTATAGAGAGTTTATGTTTGGGGTGGGAAAGTATGTTGATGGCAAGTAAGATCAGTCATGCATGATAGGGCCTCCCACTTACATAGTAATATTATAACCACCATGGGTTCATGGGTGTCTTTTTCAAGATCGAGTGACGATTGCAGAACAACCCCTATTAGATGAGTTGGTACCCCCTATATTTGTTTGTACTCCAGGCGGGCTCTACCTCTAGATTTGGTCAGTTTTGCATGGTCGGTTGGTTATAGATATAGGATCTTCACCATACGTCGTCAGGTGGTTCCAAACTGACTACATCTAGGTGTCTTCTATAGATTTTTAGGATCACCCATGGTTAGTTAATCATTTGAATTTCTTATTTACATTCTTTTGTACTAGTTTATTTCTAGGTTGCACTATTTACCTTTTCTACTTTATCTCATCTTTGGTATCTTTTGTTTTAGGTTTTGTTTATAAAATGGAAAATGGTTTTGGAAATGGTATGTAGCATGTGTTGGATTTTTAAATGGGAAAAAAATTTTCCATATTTTAATATGTGAAACCACTAATTTTCTATTTTAATTTCAAACTTGTGTCATTTGATTGTTTTGGGAAGGCAGATTCTTGTATTCTATGCTTTATCTTGGTATCTCTGCTGAACAATTTAATTTTCACCCCTATTTTATCATTTTAGTTGAAGGTTCCCTTTTCTTGGGTTATCCTAGATGCGTTTCTCATTATTTTAGCAAGGTTTAACTTTTGATGGGTGGTGACCGAGAAGGTCACATGGAGGTATGTGCGGTTTTATATTCTTTTTGCTACTAGTTTTTATCTTTATCATCAATATTTATTTACATAGTTATCATTTATTTCATGGTCCAAATCATTCCCAATGGTTCAATTTTGATCTTGGAACTGGCTTCCATCCTGGGGGGATCTAGAATTCCACATACGAAATGTCACATAACATCTCAGGTGACCGGTTCAGGGTCGACTCCGAATCAGTTCGTGACAAAATGGTATCTAAAAAACAATTGTTATTTGGGGTTTTCAGTAGATATAGATTTGGAATATCATGACATGAGAGGTAGGTATGGGAAGAGCATCATGGACCCTCACTCATTCCGGACCTCGAGTCGCTAGGGGTAGTCTAGTAATTGAGTCCTTGTCTTATTCTAGTTTGTTTTAGATTGAGGGATGATAGTGGAGTTGAGTTGTTTTTATGTTTTGATTTTTCATGGAGAAGTGTCCCATGTGATAACTAAGTGCCTAGGTCAAGTTCCTCTTAGTGTTATTTCCCTCCTGGGGCATGACTCACTACCATGTTACTGAGTTGGAAATAAACACTAGTCCCTCTCTCAGGTAGTTTTGTGTAAGTGGTTTTTTGTCTTGGTTATAGTTGGTGTAACTGTGTTTTTGAAAATTAAAAGGATTTCGGAAATGGTGATGCTTTCTTTTAAATGGGATTGGTAAAATTGGTTTTAATTGAAAAATGTTTTAGTTGGGAAATTTTTTGTCTATTTGAAATGGGTGAAGAAATGGAATGGATGGACACATATGGGACAATTCATGGGTTGTCATGGGTGTCTATTTGAAATTAAAGGCTTAACCTTGTTTTCTAAAGTTGGTTTTTGAAAGGGATATTTTCTTCTGTGTTTATATTTGTTTGTTTTTTGAGTTGGTTTTATTTGGATGAAGGTGATTTCATTGATGTTACTTCGGCTTGATATTGGTTTTGGTTCTCTGTTTTATATATGTTGTTCAAAAAATTCCACCCAGAAAGGTACCCAAGCTTTCTGATAAGTCATGCCCATTTTTTGGTCCTTCATAGGCGTTTCCTGACATTTAGGGAAATCTGGGTCTCTTAGATTCAGAAAATATTCTTGAATAGGTCAAGTTCATATTTAGGGTATTGGGAACACCCGGAGCTGTTAGAGTGTGTGCCATTTTGGGTCTCTTCGAAGGTCCAGCTCTGAACAAATCGGTGTCGTTCACCCTCCATAAATTAATGTTGGGATGACATGGGATGTCTTTAAATCCATCTCCACTTAATGGATCATACCTGAAGAGTTAAAGATGAATAAAATGGAATAGCTCATGTGTATTCAACAAGGCTAATGGATGGTGAAAGAAAATGTTTACCATTTCAAGTAACGTGTGTTTTATTCTCCGAAGGTAGAGTCATAGGATTTAATGAAGACTTATCTCTTTATTGGGGGTCTTCATCTAGAGATTTGGGAGTGGGTCCTCCCTTCTAAAGACCATTATTTTTAAATTTTAGCGGATGAGGCAATCCTAGATGAGTTGGTATTCAGAGCATATATGGTAGGAAATATAGCTTATCCAGTTTCTCATGAAGGTTGTCCATCTACAGAGGATGGTGTGCCATAGGTACCTATTTCTAAAGAGTCCTCTATTGTGGTTCTAACTTCCAGTTTTTCAGACCGTTCAATGGTGTGCCATTAGTGTGGACATTTAGGGCATAAGAAGTCATTAGGTCACACCCCTCTGAAGACGTTCCATTATTATGGGTGTATGAGTCATCTAGAGAAGTTTTTTTAGAAGAGTATCCTAAAGAAGACACTATGACCAGAGGATTCTAGTTCCTAATGGTAAGGTAGGAGGTGATTCAGCCATTAGGGCCCGAGCCATAGGTCTTGGAGTGAATGTCATGTGCAGTCAGGAGTCACCAAAAGTGTGAAGCCATGGTTTTGGTTTTGGGTTTGAGGTTTGGATAGGAACATTAAAAGGAATTTTTTTATTTCAATATTGTTAAAGTTTTTCTGTTATTTTAAGTTCATCATTTCAATAAGAGAATGTGATGAACTTGTTCCATTATAATACAAAAAGTCTTGTTTGTCTAAATGCATTTTTTGGAACTGTTCATATTTTTTAGCGTGTGTTTTCTCCTCACATGGGTTCATTTCTGTTATGATCTCTTGGAAATATTTGGGGTTTTATAAGGTAGGTTGACAGTGGATCCAGTTCGTTGTAGGTTTAAAGTCATTTTTTCCTTTCTCGAGTCTTCACCTAATCTGAGGGTTCAGTGGGTGTTTGAAAAGAGTCTCGTTTTAGTGGTGGTGTCGTTTCACCCATGCGATTACTACCAAAAAACAGGGTCTCCACAGCGCCACCCTTTAACAGCCCTAAAAAGGTTCTGATAAAGGGGACCCCTTTATTAGCACTTTTTTTAGTAGTGTTGATTAAGCATAACATTATCAGCGCTTTTTCCTGAGGCTGATAATATGTATATTCTAAAAATTAATAATTTTTCATGAAAAATAATATATTGACATATAATTATATTTATATTGATATAAATATAATATATATTTTTTAAATATGTTTTAGATAAGTATCAATAGACTATTACATTTAATATATAAGAAGTTTAGTGAAAATGGATTTAAAATATTTTAAAAATTATTATTTACTAATAATTTGATGATTATCATTGACTAATAATCATTTAATAACAATTCGAAGACAAAAAATTAATAAAAGATCTAAAATAAGTTGAAAATGTAAATCAAACTTCAAACAGCCATAACTATTAATATGAGTGTTCGTCTGAGCTCTATAGTATATCAAATTGAAGACTACGATGATCTCTATATGATAGTGACTCTAGGTAACCTTCTATCACATTTTTCATGGAATAAAAGGCCCAAAAGGCCTCCAAAGCTGAGTTTTTGTTCGGTATACCCCATTTTTTTAGAATTCAAATAGAAATAACTTCTGATCTGGATGTCTTCTAGGCTTATACCACATATCATATCGAAGATTGTATCATTTTCTTCAATTTTACTAGTTGTGGAGTAGAAACAGACTTCTAGACTAGAATTTATTATTGTTTTAAGATTCCATGGCTTTTCAGATACACATATATATGTATTTATTCATATATATATATATATATATCAGTGTGTGTTGTATATAATTCTGTATTTGTTTATTTATAAACACACATAAAAAACATATTTTATACATGTATTTCAAACTAATCTTATAAATATATATTAATATACAAATAAATATATGGATAAAAAATTCTAACTAATAATACATATATAAATATATATATATATATATTAATATATGAATAAATATATATGTATTAATATAACTAAATATATTTATATTAATATGAATCTATACTAATATATAAATAAATATAACTATATATATAGATATATCATTAAATGAAGAAAAAAACTCAATGGCTTAGTGGTGAATGTGCAGGCGCGCAAGGGGGGAGGTCTTGGGTTTGAGTTATAGTGGAAGCAGGGGCGTGCAGGAAAGTGGGAGGGTGTTGCATGGGTAAGTGCATCATGTGGGGAGAGGGAGGGAGATCTGCCTAGTGCTAATAAAATGGAGGTCAAGTGATGTTAAAATCTCCCAGCATTATAAATTATTTTTAACTTTTTTTTTAAATTTTTTTGACTTTTATCAGCGATAAAAAAAGCACTACTAAATGGCGTTTTTATCAGTGCTTTTTTGGCATAGATAAAAGACCCCTTTTATCAGTGCTTTTTTTAGTGCTGATAAAAGGGGCCTTTATCAGCACTTTTCTAAGCACAAATAAAAGGGACCCCCCATCCTCACCTCGATTAATAGTGATTTTCTAGCTCTATTAATGCCCTTTTCTAGCATTTATAAAGTTCATATATTCAGAAGTGGATGGAAGTTTGATTGGATTGATTGGGAGTTCTTGCCCCCCTTTCTCGGGGTTGTATATTTGGGTGTTAAATTTCCACACTTGTTGAGTCCTCATTATGTGGATAACACTCTCATTTTATCTCTTTCTCTTATGTTGTGGATTCTTTTGGTTTCAATGTCACATGGATTCAAGTTCTGTCTATCATTCGGGTGGGTGACTTTCTGGGTACAGAAAGTGTCTGTGGTTGGAATAATTGTCACACATCGACATTTAAATTTATTTTTATTTTATTATTTCTTGGATCCAGGTTCTCTCATAAAGGCTCGGGTTGAACACAAGGTTAAACATTTTGACGCTTAATAACATCGGTGGGTTTTAGACTGGTGCGTGGACACTGCACAGTTGGCTATAGCCGTGAAATCAGCCTAGTTTCCCATACTGATGTCTATCGTTGGAAATAAATAATGTTTTATGTAATAGAAATAAGTTAAATGTTTAAAATGTAATAATAATAGTATTTTTGTTATTAAGAACTGTTAATAATAATATTATTATTTAAATTTTTTTTAATATCTTTATTTTTTAAAATTAAATGCCTGAAATTAACACTATTTTTATAATTGTAATTATTGTTCTTAAAATTCAAATTTTATTTGTTCTTATTATTATTATTATTGTTTTTATTCTTAATAAAAATGAATATATTCTGTATTAAACTTTTTATTATTATATTAATGGTATTATTATTATTATTAGCACAGTAAAAAGAAAAAAATAGGCAAACCCTAAGCCCCCCCCCCCCCTCGTGCTGCATGTTGTGCCCAAACCCCCCTCTATGCCTTTCTCCTCTTGAATGTCCACCCCACTTACTACACTCATAGACTCGCCCCTCTACGCTATCATCCTAACCCCTCTACACCCTCATCACACTCTCGGCCTCGCCCCTCTGCGTTCCCAACCTCACCCCTCCACACCTGGATGCACTTTCGTCTAGTTTTCCCTTCCGCGCTCCAACCTCCCATCATCGCTCCGGGAAATATCCACACCCCCTCCACCAGCCGACCTCCCCTCATCTTCCCTCATCTTCAGTATCTATCATTGGAATGGTGCCTCCCCTCCCTTGCTCCGGTGAACCTGACCACCCGCTCCGACCTCTGTCCGCTTTGCGCCAACGGCCACTCCGCCCATCTCTGACGCCCCTACCCTCCTCTCTGGTGGTCATCGCTACGGTAGTACCTACTTCATCGGTAACCTCTTCCTATAGAGATTTTTCTTTCAAAAATTCGGGGGGGGGGGGTTATAATAAATTTAGCAAAACCCTGATCATAGGTTTTGTTTGTTCATTTTTTCTCAGTTTTGGGGTTTTTGAAGGGACCACAATGCTCAATTCTACCTTTCTTGAAGTTTCTTTTCATTCACACTTGTTTGAGGTAGTTAAATTCATATATTTATTTTTCTAACAACTCCATTGATACTTTAATTCTTTCAAATAATTTTTATTTCATGAATTGTGTGTTTAAGATACATTTTCCAAACTTATTATGGTGTTTTAGAATTGATATATATTGTTAAAATTAAGTTTTGAAGGAATTATTTTTTATGACTATTTACTTTTACACCAAATGATGTTTGGGTATTGTTTTTAAATTTTAAAACATGATTTTCACCCCTTGTGTATTTTTATTTATTATTAAAATGTGATTCACATACATTTCACGTATTTACTTAGGTTCGTGTGATGTTTTTACTATTGAAAAAATTGGTGGAAGTGTTTTTTCCCCAAGGGTTTATGCCCATATTCTATATAGTGGTGTCCATATGGTGTTTGATTAAAATTACATTTGTTTCTATTAAAAGGTTTTTGTTGTATTAGACATATTTTCAAGCTATGTTTTATGGAATGGTTCATTGGTTGCATAATTGGGATTTTAAATGATTTTGGAAAGGTTCTTTTGGATTTTAAACATTTATTAGTGGTTTATATGGGTGTTCGTCTATTAACGAATATTTAGGTGAAAGTGGAATTTCAAAATTTTTTAGTGAATGGTTTGGAAATGTTTTGGTAAATATATGTTGATTTGGAGTAAAGGCCTTTTTGGAGACACATTCCTTGAATGTGAAAATTCAGATGTGGTATTTGATGTTTCTTTTTAAAATAGATATATTCATTTCAGTAAATTTATTGGGTGTGTAAATCTAGGGGGCCATTTGGAATTTTGAGTATATTGTGTGTTTTTGTCTAGGTTTTGAAATAAATATGGACTTGGTTTCTTGAATGGAATGTTGGTTTCTAAATAATATTTGTTTCCTTGGGTAATTTCAAAAGTGTGGGTTTAAATGAAATAAAAAAAGATTATTCTTTTTTGTCCTTGGAACATGTTTTGGCATGATTTTAAAAAGGGATAAAGGCTTTTCGTTTCATTGTGAATTGTTTTTCTATGTTTCTGCAAAATAAGGGCATGTTTGACGATTTAATAATGTTTATTGAAATGGTTTTGATGTTTTTATGGTGTAACAGACCATTTGGAACCTTTGATAACATGATGTGAATATGTGGAACAATTATGTATCTATACTTTTATGGGGAACCTCTATAGGGGGATATCCCTTTATGGGTTATCATCTAGAGTGTTTGTGTTTGGGGTAGGAAACTGCGGTGACGAAAGGTAATATGGGTCATGCATGCGAGGAACTCCCACTTACATGGTATTATTATAACCACCATGGGTTCATCGGTGTATTTCCGATGATTGAGTGGCAGATGTTGATCAACCCTGATTAGATGGGTTGTTACCCCCTAGATTTCCTGTTTGGACAGGCGGGCTTTGCCATAGGATTTGATCAGTTTTGGGAGACTAGTTATTTATAGACTTAGAAGCTTCCCCATACACTGGCAGGTGATTACAAACACAGTATGTCCCGGAGTCCTCTATGTTTGTTTAGTATCACCTATAGTTACTTAATCATTTATATTACTTGTTTACTTCCTGTTATAATGGTTTATTTTTGACATACACTATTTACCTATTATAATTTAGACTATCTTTTGTATCTTATGTTTTTTGATTCATATATAAAATGTAATATGGTTTTGGAAATGGTGTGTAGCATGTGTTCAATTTTTAAATTAGAAAAACATGTAGCTTTTTTTAAAATGTTAAAACCCTAATTTTCTATTTCTATTTCAAACACGTGTCATTGGATTGTTTTGGGAAGGGATATTGTTGGATTCTGTTGTTTATCTTGACATCCCTACTGAGTAGTTTAATTCTCACACCTATTTTATCATTTTAGTTTTAGGTTCCATTTTATCAGGTTCTCCAGGATGAGTTGCTCATTATTGGATCAAGGTTGTTCTTTGGTTGAGTGGTGACCTAGAAGGTCACATGGAGGTATGTGTGGTTTTATATTATTTATGATGGTAGTTTTTATTTTTATATTCGATATTTATTTACATGGTTATCTTTTGTTCTTGGGAAAAATCATTCCCAATGGTTAAATTTTGATTTCTACCTCTGGTTTTTATCCTGAGGTGGGGTTCGGGAATTCCCCTCAAGATATGTGGTGGACCATCCTGGGTGACTGGTTTAGGGTCGATCGAGGATTGGTTATTGACAGCTATATAATCATAATTTTCTATTGAATGAGTGATAACTAGATACTTTGAAATCTTCTAGCTCACAACTCCTCCATTAAATAGAAAACATATCCAAATTGTGACTTCAGATCATTATAATCAATCTGAAAATGAGAATCATTATAATACCTACTGACTAAATCCTCATCTCCTCCATACACTAGGAACATATCCTTAGTTATTCTCGGATACTTAAGTATAACCTTAACATTGGTCCAATTATATTCTCCTAGAACTTCTTGATATATTCCTACTATGCTCAATGCATAGGAAACATCAATACTAGTACATAACATGGAATGAAAGATTGATCCTAGCAATGAAGCGTTTGGGATCTTACTCATTCTCTCTTTCTATTATTTTTTCTGAGGAAAAAATTTCACAGATAGATGTAAACCATATGACACTGGAACCAATACCCTCTTAGATAGTTCCATACTAAATCTCTTTAGTATTTTGTCAGCATATATAATATAAATTAGTCCAAGTAGCCTCTTGGATCTATTAGAAATGACATTGATCTAGAATATAGGTTTATTCAAATAATATTTTCATGGAAAAACACTTTTTTAACCAATAATTAACTGAATATAAGACTAGTATGTTATTTACAATAATTAATATGTCATAAAAATATACTACTAGGATAATGACTGCCTTTCCACTAAACCAATTGTAAACATGTAGCTCACATTCATTCTTAATGAAACCTAATTTTTTATGGATTTATCAAATCAAATATTCCATGATATGGATTCTTGTTCAATCCATAAATGGATCTCTATAACTTTCAAATCCTTTTGGAATCACCTAGAGTCCCAAACCATTCTATTTGTGTCATATAGATATCTTCTTAAAGGTTAGCAATGCAGTTTCGACATTCATCTTCCAAATATCATAGTCATGTAAATATGCTATTTAAATTAGAATTCTAATGGATTTAAACATGGAAACTGTAGAAAAGGTGTCGTCATAGTTAATTACGTGATGATGTCTAAACCCACTAGCCACTAGCCTTTATTTATAGGTATTTAATTTACCTTCCATGTCCAGTTTCTTCTTGAATACCCATTTTTATCCAACAAGATTTACATCAAATGGAAGATTGACCAAAATCCAAACTTGGTTGTGATACATGGAATCCATTTAAGAACTTATGGATTCTTTACATATGTTATATTTTGAGCTTTCTACTTCATCCTTGTAGGATAGAGGTTCATCATTGTCAAAAAATAATGATTCCCCATCCTTAGTAACTAGAAAATGATATCTTTCTAGTTCTCTTAACTCTCTAATGCTCCGACATAGTACTTATTTTTTCAGGAACTACTTCTTCCACGAGGACATATGGAATCTATTCCTATTAAAACTCTTATATATCTTTATTTTCAACTTTATTAAAGTCAATATTTCTCCCAGAATCCTTTTTGAGGATGTGATCCCTCTCAAGAAAGATGTCTTGATTGGTGACATTCATATTCTTGTCTTAGGTGTTGTATAGGTAGTATCCTCTTTTTTCCTTAAGACACCCTAAAAAGAAACACTTCATGCCTTAGGGTCTTATTTTGTTTCCCAATAATGCCTTAAAAATTCCTTGAAAATTCATACATGTGTATGCAACAGCATGGGTTTCTTTCCACTCCAAAGATCAGAGGGAATTCCACTTGCCAATTAATTTTGAACTTAGTTTAATGGGTATGTTGTAGGTTGTAATGAATATCCCCAAAATGATAATGTAGGATCTTCATGAATCATCATTGACCTTATCATTTCTAACAAGGAATGGTTCCTCCTTTCACTGACACCATTCCACTATGATGTATAAGGTGGAGTGAGTTGAGATAGAATCCCAAACTCTTGTAAAAAGTTAATAAACTCTTAGTTAAGATATTCACCACCTATATCTGATCGAACCATCATTATCTTCTTACCAATTTGATTATATACTTCATCCTTGAATTCCATTAATTTCTCGAAGGTCTTGGACTTATACCTAACCAAGTAGATATATACATATCTACTCAAATCATTAGTAATTGGTATGAAGTAAGAATATCCACTTCTATATTTTATTTGAAACAGTCCACACACATTACTATTTACCAATCCTAGAAGATCTATATACCTTTCACCATTTCTATAAAATTGCGGGTTGTTCATTTTTTCTTCTAAATAAGCATGAAATATATCGAGTGGCTTTAGCTCAGAAGTATCTAAATAGCCTTCTTGACAGAGCTTTGTCAAGCGCCTCTCATTTACATGAGCAAGATGGTAATACCAAATCTTGGTGTTGTATTAGTCATGTGAACATGATTCGCTGTCAATTTCCAAAACATATTTTCATAATTTAATACATAGAGACCATTATAAAAATGTTTCAAACTATAACATATATTTTCCTTATAAAAGAAACAACTTTTAATTCCAAATTTGAAAATAAACCCATCTGTATCTAAGAATGATTCATAAATTATATTTTTGGTAACTATAGGTACCTAATAACAATATTTCAAAACCAAAATCATTCCCATTAGCAATGAGAGGTGGTAGTCTCTAATGGCAGGAGCCGATAGCCTTGAACTATTAGCATCTCTCAGAACCACCTCACCTCTAAAAATCTTTTATAATCTAATTGAATCCTATATTTGGATACAGATGTGAGCCCCAAAAATTGTATCTAATACCCAATGTGTAGATATTTCAATATTACACTTGATAATGAACACACCTTTAGCTTCCCCTTTATTTTAGGTGCAATTCCTCTTCTAGTGTCCTGACTTTCCACATGAAAAACATACTACCCCCTTTTCCCTACACTTAATCTAGATTTTATTCCCCTTTGAAGGATGGTGTTCAAGAGATTTAGACTATTTATATGTCTTGGGCCCCTTTACCATGTTCTTTATTTTCTTATTCACCAGAAATATTGTCGATTTTTTATGCCCCATGACCTTATCCACTTGGCGAATCAAAGTAAGATGTTCAGAAATACTCTTCTCATTATTTCTAATATTATAATTAAAAATAAAGCTGGAGAAGGTATTTGGTAGCGATGAAAGTATGAGATATATATGCAACTCATCTGTAAATTTAATACCTAAGATGTACAAGCATTCAATATAGATAATAATCTTGACTACATGATTCCCAACTGTCAAAGATTCTCCAATCTTAGTTGTAAATAAATCATTGGAGATCTCGTACCGCTCTTATATCAAATTATCTTAATAGAGATCTCAAAGGTGAGACATCATTCTATAGGAATCCATATCCACATGTTTATTAAAAATCTTATTGGACATGGATGATAGCATGAAACACTGAACATTTGTAGTGTCATTAAGCTATTTCTAATAGAGAGATAATTCATTATCACTTGCCTCATTACCAAGTGCAACTTTTAAGAACTAAATTATTTCTTTGAGGTATGAATATTATCTTTTTAAGTTATTCTTATGTAAGTTAAGGAAAAAAGAGGGTTAAATTACATGTAACCTTGGTTCACTCTATGTAATTAGGGCATGCACCAAGTACTTCCTAGTACACATGATGTGATGGTCTGGATAGGATCCGAACGGACACGGCGTGTAGTTTCTAGTATATTTCATTTACTTTTCATTTTTTTCATTAAATTGGGTATTAGCATCATTTTTTTATTAAACATATATAAATCAACCTTTATTCGATGAACATCATGCCCAGGTAATCCAAGGATAGGGTGGCCTACTGTTTCATCATCTGATCTCTGATTCGAACATCGTCGGATAAATTAGAATCCCCCCTGTGAGCCCTCAATCCCTCTTGATCCATTCTTCATTATTTCTTCTCTCGACCATGTTATCAATGTTTGAGCGTTTATTCTCATTTTTTAGTTCTACATCTTACTAGGTCAAATTGAATCTCGACGCAGTATAAGGAGAGTCATATGAGAATGAGGTAGGTGGCCTTGTGCCTTTCGCTAGTTGTTGAGTTGAATATATATGTTCGAGTGTCGCAAAACCACATTTAGGGTGTATTTTTATTGATATTTGTTTATTACTATTTGATATTATTGATTAGGAAATGGTTTAGATGTTTGAAACCATGTTTAGGTTTGATCGTGTCGATTAAGGGCCGCCCCATGGGTGTGTTTCCCTTGGATGACCAATGTTATCCATATGGCCTAAGATGCCTATGGGAATTACATTGATTCTCTATTATAGGTTGTTTATAAAGGTTTTTGTTATTAAATTTAATTGAAATTGTGTTATATTTTAATTGTTTTGAATAAGGTTTTGTGATTAGTTATTTTCCCCTTTACCCCATGTTATGCCTATGCTTGTTTAAGCATTATAGGAATGTTTGGGTAAAATTTTGAACCTTCCCATGTGTTTTTGGTTATATAAAGGCCTTTTAATGGTTTATATTACATGATAGTCTTGTTATATGAAATATTACCATGTGAGTTATTTAATGTTTAACCAATTAATAGTTTAATTTACATGTTGCATGTTATAAATCTAGCACATGTGAGTATTTAAAAGGACAAGCCTTATGAGTTTGGTCCTTGATTGTTTATATTGGATGCCTTTGGTTTGGTTTTTCTATTCCTATGGGTGTGGTTTTTCTATGCCTGAGGGTGAGGTTTTTCTATGATTGAGGGTGAAATTTTTTTATTCCATAGGTTGGGATTTTGTTATGCTTGAGGTTGAGGGTTCACTTATTGTTATTATGTCGTGAGTGATCCATGATATAGTGGATGGGATCAGTTTTTCATTGAACTGAATAATGAAATGGAATCTTATTTTAAGCACATACCAAGATAAAGTACAATATTTGATTCAGACTTCACTTATACTTGCTTACACAGTCTCCTAAGAAAATAGTTGTACTTATTTGTAGAACTGTTTACTTTTTGAGTATCTTCCAATTACTACTTTCACTACTGTATATTGCCTGTTATATATATTAATTGATTAATCGGCACATATCTTGGTTGGTTTCCTACTGCAATCTAGTCTCACAAGCTGTTTGGTCCATGCTTTTGGGCCTAAATAGATTATATGATTAAAGATGTTGATCAGGGAAAGCATCCATCTACTAGTTATTGATATTCTATTTAGGAAGATGAGAGAATGGGACAGAGCCAAGGATTGCAATGGTCATTAGATTCCTTTGAGTATTTTGTGATTTTGGAATATTTTTTTTATTTTTATAGTGTACCTAGCTTGGATATGTTCTTAGAACATAACCTAATGTATCAATATTTGTATGTAATGATTATTGGTTATTTATCTTGTCAGTCTTCCATTGTTTATTTTAGTTGTATATTGTTTACTATTTCTATTATTACATTATTATTGATTCTATTGTGTTTCACTCTTCCAATGAGGGCATATTTTCTCCACTATCACACCCTAGGCCCTCACTGTAAGTCAGCAACCTCTAGCATTTGGGGAAATGTTCTTAAGGCCATGTGGCCAACCAGGTACAAGACACCATTTGAGTGGAATACGGATTTCAGAAGTTACAAGGTGGTATTAGGGGAATTCTTTTCTGGTTTTCCTTACTATTTGGTGACAATATATTAGGATTGGAAGGAAAAGTAGTTTGGTACTAAACTATGTCGGGGAGTAGCTACTGTGTACAAGGAAAAGTCCAATTACCTCGAATTGAATTGTGATTTTTGTATTTTGATTTTTTTATAGTTGATTGGATTTCACTGATGGGTGATGGACTTGTATTGTGCTATTATAATTGATATCATTTTGGTTATATTTTATTAAAACCCAATAATATGAGGTTATTCCATCTCATGCATCATATAGGCACTTGTTATAAACCACATGCCATGCATTCTTTTCATGCCATTTATAGAGCATTAGTGATTGCATTTTGTTAGGATATATGTCATTCTAGATATGAATGTCATTGTGATAGGTATTGTTATATATATTCCTACAATTGTGATAGGTTCATTAGTACGTATTATGGTTCTAATTGTATAGATGCCAAAATTTGGTCCCTGAGGTATATGGGCCCTCTTGGATCAGAATTTAGTGGATCATGGTTCATACTTGTATTAAATCATGATATTATATGCTTTATGTGGATGGAAAACATTAATTCAAGTAGATTATAGGCCCCCATAGATCGGAATTTGGCATATTGATGTTTTAATTTTAAAAAATGGGGGTTCTGGGAAATCATCAGAGGTTTACTTCCTAGAAACCCTGAAAACACGACATGTGATGCTATGAACACACTCCATGTGTTCTTCTATTCAGGAAGAAAAACTTACCTTAAGTACAAACCATGTAATATGTGTACACAGTGTTAAAAGTGGTCATGTGTATGTCCATGTGAAGAAGAGAATAGAATAATGGTCTTGGAAAAGTACACATTCGGGTACATTTTGTACTCTCTATGTAGTCTTACCTGGACAGAACCCATGTGAATCTGGTTTTGTAAAAGAACATTTCCATGATGGGAGACTTGGGTACACATCATGTACCATTCCTACACTCTATGTACATGGGGTTTTTACACACCTAGGCCTGTGGTAGTACATGACCATGTGATAACATGAGGGTACATTCCGTTTATGGTTTCTACATGCAGTGTACTACTCTTTTCGTAACTTTTGGTGGTCTTTTTCTATTTTATCCCCCTTTGTCAGTTTTGGACCTGTTAGTTGTCCGTTATAAGTAGTTTTCCATGTAGATCATGATGTTGAACCCCATGTAGAATTTTTAGGAATCATAATGGTTGTTTTGGTTATTTTAACTAAATTGAGAGGTTCTCCCTCCATCTACCATTTCCACTTGTCACCTAAGAGTGAGACTAGGTGCGGGTTATTGATTCAGTGTTTGAACTAACCAAGTTGAGACTTTCAATATTAGATGATCTATGAGATATGTTTTTCTAGGGAGTCCCTTTTAGGATCCCTATCATATGTACCATTTTTGAGGATCCCCTATTGTAGGATGCCTCTGTTGTTTTTAGTTTGAGGACCTCATGTAGGATTACTCCCTTACCTTCATAGCTCAGGAACCCATGTAGGATACCTTCACTCATTTTTTCCTAGAGGATCCCAACTAAGATGACTCTCATTATTTGAATTTACTAAACTTTAACTTCATAGTGGGATTTTGGTAGTATCTATATTTGTTTGACAATAGGACCTAACCCTTGGGGAAGGCAGAGGGGTGAGTGTTTATAGGAAGGTGTTGACCTATCTTGTTTTGATATATGCACTTTTGAGCTGAAAAATTTGTTTAATATTGACCATTGATATGGGAACGAGCACAGAGGAATGATTGGTTTAGTTGTTTAGACATGCCTCCAGTATGGACAGATTCTTAAGAGGTCGTGTGAACCTATCTTTTATCAAGTGATGGGTGGATTAGTACATCATCATCTCTATAAATGGTTATATATATGATTTGATTTTGATCCAATTCATGCATGAGACATCTGATACTGGTATTCATAGGGTGGAAATTCTATGTATAGTACCCAGAAAGTGTTTTTTTCTCTTGTAAACTCGGTGGAGTATATATTGATATACGCGATACACATCAATTTTTGAAAATTAAAATGAGCTATTGAGTTTAGTAAAGTTGTTGAGCTTTGAGCTATTGTGTATACTCTTGGGTTATCTCCAAATTAATTTGACTTCAAGTTTTTAGAACCAAGTTCATCCCACTACTCGGGAGGACTTTCTGGGACATGGTTGTTTTGACATACTGGTCCATTTAATTTCGACTATTATGTCATGTGAAAATACATGGTGATCGTGGTTTGTGGAACGACACTCATGAGTATATGATGGTTCTGAACTAGCATGTTGAGAGTGGATGGTCTTTTTTCTTGATGTCTAAGACACTCCAAGGTGGGGAGCGTCATGTTGCTAGTCAGCAGCCATTGGCATTTGGGGAAATGCACTTGAGGCCATGTGGACAGCCGGGTATGGGGCACCAGTTGAGTGGTACCTAGATCCAGGAAATTACATCAACCTCTTTTAAATGGCTGACTACATTTTTGAAAACATGTTTTCTCTTCATTGCATTCATCGGTCTCAAGTAATTCCTTTTCTGAATACGATTTCATCTCGATTTCTATCAGTTGCTTATTTTTCTTCTGAATATGATACCACTTGTCAGTTTCCTTCTCTTTTCTCATCTACTTAATTCTTTCAAAATCTTTATCTTGTATCATTAATTAATTTCACAAATTTCAACATATTGAGGACCAGCTTCAATATCATTATATTTTCATTGGAAATTATTATAACTTCCATTTATTTTCCCAACACCTTATTTCCTTCACATCCTGTATCCAATTGTGCAGAATACAATTTCCTTGAATACGACCGAGCTGAATACGATCTCCAGCACCCTTATTTCTTTCCATCTAGATCAAATCAGTCTAAATATGATCAAAAACATATATTTCACTTATTATTTCATCCATTAATCTTGCATAATAAGTTTTACAACTTACTTATGATTTATGAGAACTCTAAGATCAGCAAAGCATCATCACATTTATTTATCATAGTCATGTAGACTCCAATCATACAGCCTAAGATTATTCATCAACTGGATTTAGAGTGAATAAAATGACCATTAACTTCTATAAAGATTCATTATCAATACGATTGATCCTTTAATTTCAGATTTATTGTGAATCAAATGAGTTCTTCTAGCCAGCTTCTCCTGAATATGATAGACCTTTTAAGGCATCGTGTGTCCGATTCTATGAATCTGATAGTCAGTCTAAATTTCACCAAATACAAGGTGAGGTGATTTTAACTTTCTTATTAAAATTATTTGACAACAAAATACAATACTTAAATATAATAACCATCATAATCATATTGGTCCTAACACATAAAATCAGGTCATTGTATTATTATGTGAATGCCTCAACGTAGTACTAACTATTCAATTGAAATATATTTTAGATATTAAAATGACTTGGATTAAAAACTTGGACTCATATTTATGTATTTGAACATGTGGCGCTATACATTCACACCATTGGGCACAAACATTCTTATCCCATGATTTTCTTGGAAGAGATCTGTGGACTTGGTTTGACTCATCTATAGTGGAATTCCATAGGTGAGTCCCTTTGATTACACTCAGACCCTTTGTTTCTAGACTGCATAAGTTTCTACTATGAGTTGGATGACCCCTAAGGTCAAGGATTCATTGTTTTCAACTTGGATACTCTATTATTATGATTATCTATCTGGATGTTGTTCGCTCCTTAACATTATTTAACTATATAAACTGAATCATAATTAACGAAATGGTTACATGTTCACACATAAACTGAGGCTAAAGTAGGTATGCATTGTTTATTTATACTACTTTACATTATTATATAACTACACACTATAAAATTTATATGTATAGACTAGTTTGTATAGATATCATTGCTGGTATCCTATTGAGATTCATCTCACACTCTATCCAAGCCGTTGTTTGTACCCATGTAGATTATATGATTGCAGGATTGGACAAGGGGAAACTTCCCACTTTGGACATAAATCCTGATTTTATGATTTAGGATGGGATCTTGGTAGTAGATGGAGAACCATGAGATTAGGATGCTTGGATAAATTTTTGTCATTTTTTGATCTTTTAGTGTAACATGCATTGCTCTGTCTTCCTGCTTCTATGTATATATAGCGACCCAACCATTTCTTACATTACTATTACATCATTTTAAGATAAAAAACATAATAGTATTAGAAATATAGGATTCAAAGGTTTAGTTTCTTGGGAAAACTATGACCATACATATAAATTACAACATCAAGCATAAACATTTATTTAATTTCTTCTTCTCTGGCTTCTTCTTGGAACTTGTCCTCTCTTTAGGACATCTAGCCACCTAAGGATATAAATAAAAAGTGGTGATATAAAATCCCAGTAAGAGTATATATAAGAAAAACATGGCTTGGGGTGATAATAATCATAACATGGGATAACGATCATGAACATGAGAGGAAGCATAAATATAAGACTTGAAATGTGGAAATGCATAAAAATAAAACATCATGTCTTAGTGGTTAACTACAACCCATACTTGTGAACCAAGATATAATCTTGTTCACACATAATTTCACATTTACTCATTAGATTCATCACTTTACCCAATGCATTGGAGCATTGTATAATTCCGGGTGCACCTGTCACATTCAAACATTCATATTGCGCTATATAATTCCGGGCGCACCCGTAACATCATAACATTATCATTATCATGATTTCCACATAGAACATATATAAAAAGTGAATATAACTAACCCATGGAAGGGCATGGGTTACATTTCATAATAACACCTTCATTAACTTTGGGTTCCCAAAAGAAAAACGGAATAACATACATGTTACAAGAACCGTCCACATTGAGATAGAAGTAAAAGGTGTGTTCTTAAAAGAAGAGTTCTTTTGGAAAGAAATTGTTTGACATAAAAACCAATTAAAAACATGAATATCCTAGAAAATTAAAGAAAATGATGAGAAAATTATCTTTAATTAGTAACCATATCAAAAAGGGAGTGAAAGAGGGAGAACATGAAGGATGAAACTTGGGTTCGAGAATTCCCACTTACCTTGTATCTAAATGATTCCTTCTCTTTAATGTCCTGTATAATGACATTATATTCATTAATTCAAAATTCATAACCTTTTTTACATTAATATGGTTCATTATGGTTTCATTAATTCATTTTATTTTCTTTGGGATGAGTTATAGAGTTTTAAAACATTGTTCTAGAATGTTTGTTTTTATGGTTTTCTTTAGTGGTTCACTTGTATTCTTAAATTGATGTTCGGGAAGAACATGGGTAAATATACAGGAATAATATTACATGTTATTAATGATATTACAATAATTCTAAAGATCTGATAATGAATCAGATTATATCCATGTGGATGAATCATTAGAAAATAATTAAATGATGATTGTTTGGGTTGATTTGGGTGGTTTTTCGATCACAATGAACTTGTTTTATTTTGTCACTTACTAATATGTACATAAGTTAGTTTTGGAACATTAAATTGGAAATAATACATAAAAAATATTCTAGTTCAACCATAACAATTGTTTCATGACCAGATATGAATGTAGAAAAGGAAGAAGAAAACATGTCGTTCTTGAAGGTGATAAATCAACACCTCACATACAACGTTCTCTTTAATAAAATAAAAGGATGAGGGAAAGGGGGTTGGATGATATAATATCCCATTAGCATTATAACATTTTATATGTATAAAACATGAGTTACAATACCATTTGGATGAAGATAGGTGGGGAGAGATCAAGAAATGACCTTGAACTTGAAAGGAAATTAAAGGAGAAGAGGGAGAGAAATTACCTATTGAATCCTCCTCTTCAGATCCTCCTTAAGGGCTTAAGATTGGTCTTATGATGAGACCGGAAGCTCTTGAACATGGGGGAGGGGCTAGCGAAGATGTTTGGGTAGAGTTTAGAGAAGGATTGTACCTTCAGAGGTTTAAGGAAATGAGGGTGTGAAGGGTGGTTTTTATAGTGGAGGGGAGAGGGGTTTCCTTAATATAAAATTCATTAGATTATTAATTTCCCCTAAGACAATGAATAGTGAGTCTAGAATGACCATGAATATTAATTTTATCATGTTATTCCAAAATAAGTGTGATTACATCATTATAACATCACACATGACTCTATAATTATCTTATTTAGCATATTTTTGTAAATTACGGTATTTTACTATTCATCATAAAATTCAAGTATTTCAGAAAAATCCCAAAACAATTACCCCAACCATTTTTCAAAGTGTAGAATCCGAAAATTAATTCCATTTTCCAGAAATAATTTTCTAAATATGTTTCATTTAATATTTAATTAAAATCATAATTTATTATAAAAAAAAGTTTTAAAACATTCATTTATTTATTCTAAAATATAGGTACATCATAATTTCACTTGAATGTTATTTTTATACTATCGTAGTTAAGTTTAATATTCATTAATGTATATATATTCTCATAAGATTATGTTACTATTCATAAGGGTTGGTTACTATTCACCAAAAATTATTTTTGATTTATTAGACTCCAAAAATCATCTTGAACACAACCGTGTATGTTAGATTTTCAAAATTTCAAACACAGAAGTGGAAAAATTATGTTTAAAGGTCACTTAGCACTTAGTAGTTCATTATGTTGTGTTTTCATGTTATTTTAGTTAATAATTATAAGAAGGGAATTTTCATTGAAAAACTTTGGGTTGTTACATTCTTCCCCCTTAAGAAATTTTGCCCATGAAATTTCACTTTACACAAACAGGTGAGGGTACATCTCCTTCATTGCCTCTTCCAGTTCCCAAGTTGCATCCTCAAACTCATGGTTTCTCCATAACACTTTAATAAGATGAGTTTTCTTGTTGCGTAGAACCATATCTCCACAATCCAAAATCTCTACTAGCTGCTCCTCATCAAAGATATCATCTTCCAGCTCCACCACCTTTGAGTTTAGTACATGTGAGGGATCAGGTATGTACTTCCTCAAGAGTGATATGTCAAAAATGTCATGAACTCGAGCCATATTCGGTGGAAGTGCAAGCTGATAGGCCACAGCTCCTATGCTGTCAAGGATCTCAAAGGGGCCAATATTCCTTAGGCTTAGATTCCCTTTCTTCCTGAATCGCATGATTCTCTTCCATAGAGAGATTCAAAGGAAGACTTGATCTCCAACGTCGAACTCCAAGTTCCTTCTATGGTTTTTATCGTATCTCTTTTTCCGAAATTGAGTAGCTTTGATGTGTTTCTAGATGAATAGAACCTTATATGTCATCTCATGAACAAGATCGGGTCCAAGCAGCTTTCTGTCTCCAACTTTATCCTAACAGGTTGGATTTATACATCGGTTTCCTTACAGAGCATCATATGGATCCATTTGAATACTTTAGTGGAAGCTATTGTTGTATGAGACTCAACCAATGGGAGATGATGATCCCATCCACCTTTTAATTCTAGAGAGTAGGCTCTTAGAATATCTTCATGTGTCTGAATAGTCCTTTCAGATTGGCCATCAGTTTGGAGGTGATAGGTTGTGCTGAATTTTAATTCAGTACTCAAAGCATATTGAAGGCTCTTCTAGAATTTAGATGTGAACCTTGGATCATGGTCAAAGACAATCGAGAGTGGAACTCTATGCAGTCTCACCACTTCCTTCACATATATCTTTGCAAGTTGTTCATGTTATAGATCTTCCCGAATAGCGATAAAATTGGGAATTCTTGGTGATTCGGTCAACCATAACACATATCACATTATTTCCATTTTATGTCTTTAGAAGACCCATGACAAAGTCCATAGTGACATTTTCCCATTTCCACATGGGTATAGGCCATGGCTTCATCATACCTTTGGACTTTTGTTTCTCAACTTCAACTTGCTGACAAACCAAGCACCTTGATATATATTCTGCAATCTTCTTCTTCATGTTATCTCACCAAAAGTGTTCTTGGAGATCACGGTACATCTTGGTACTCCCATGATGGATAGAGAATGTTGAGCTCTATGCATTTTCCAATAACTCCTTTATCCCGGTGATGAAGGAACACAAAGCCGCATTCCAAACCAAATCACACCATCATTGTCGATATGGAACTCCTGCAGCTTCCCTTCCTTTACTACATTCACCCTCTTCTGTATGTCCACATCAACCCTTTGTTCTTCCTTAATATTCTATTGGATGTAAAGTTACGCATTAATTTTGGAAAGGTAGGATTCATCCCCTACCCTTATGATTTCCAAATCCATTCCTTACATATCCAAGAATATAGGGTCCTTCTCAATCCACAACATGGATATAGTAGCAGGTTCTTTTCTTCTTAGAGAATCAGCTACCTTGTTCACCTTTCTGGGATGATAGTGAATAGGGAAATCGTAATCCTTAATTATCTCTAACCATCTCCTTTGACGCATGTTGATCTTATTTTGTGTGAATATATACTTTAGGATCTTTTGGTTGGTGTATATGTCACACTTCCCACCATAAAGGTAGTGCCACCAAATTTTCAAGGCAAAAATCATGGTTGCCCGCTCTAGATCATGTGTCGGGTAGTTCTGCTCATGGATCTTCAACAATTGTGAGGTGTAGGCTATCACATTTTCATTTTTCATGAGTACGCAACCCAATATTTTCTTTGAAGCATCAATGTATATCACAATACTTTATCCACTTCTCGGTAGTGTGATTACAGGTGCAGTGATCAGCTTTCTCTTTAGCTCCTTGAAGCTTCCCTCACATTCTTCCGTCCAGACATACTTTGCCCCTTTCATTTTTAACTTAGTTAGTGGGCTTCACAATCATGATAAGCTTATCACAAAATGTTGGTAGTACCTAGCTAATCCAAGAAAACTACAAATTTTTGTGACACTAGAGGGCCTAGGCCATTCCTCAATCACCTTTTTTTAAGGATCCATAGAAATTCCCTCACTTCTGATCACATGTCCCAAGAACGTGACTTGCTTCATCCAAAAGTCACACTTGATGAACTTGGCGTAAAAATTATCCTTTATCAATGTCACCAAAACAAGTCTTAGATGTTCTTCATTTTCCTCATTTATCTTGGATTAGATGAGAATATCATCAATAAACACTACCATAATTTTTTCGAGGTAATGTCTAAAGACTATATTAATCAAATCCATGAAGATTGTAGGGGCATTAGTAAGTCTTAAGGGAATCACCAAAAACTCACAGTTCCCATTCCTTGTACATAAGGTAGCCTTATGAATATATTCCTTCTTCACCTTTACCTGATGATATGTAGAACAAATATCCACCTTTGAGAAGAATAGGGCTCCTCTTAACAGATATAACAAGTCATCAATCCTAGGTAGAGGATACTTGTTCTTTATGGTGATCTTGTTGAGTTCATGATAATTGATACACAGTCACATTGTTCCATCCTTCTTCATTACAAAGAGCACTGGTGCACCCCTAGGTGATGCACTAGGAAGTATGAACCCTTTGTCCAGATGCTCTTGCAGCTGCTTCTTTAACTCCTCCAGTTCAATAGGATCCATCCTATAGGGACACTTCAATATAGGTGTAGCTCTAGGTATGCATTCAATTGAGAAATCTACCTCACGATCCGGGGTAATTCTTGGTAAATCTTCAGGAAATACATTGTCGTATTCCCTCACGATGGGCATTTCCTCAAGGTTGGAACTTTCCTTCGACTTGGCCATTTGGGTGAGGTATGCTTCTTCATAGGGAATCAACACCCATGCCATTGATGGATTTTTTTGAATGAGATTCATGATCTTCCTTACATTTTTAGAGTAGCGTGGGATGGTTCGGAATATGAAAGGTTATTTTCTTTTCCTAACAGTTGATACGTGCTCTATATAATGAGAGCCAATCCATTCCCATTATAGCATTGAATTCACCCAAGGGAAGTATTACGATATTTTCCAGAAGAATCTTCCCACTTACACCAACAGGAGAAGAGTCAAACACTTGGGTTGCAATGATTTCACCACTTTGTGTTTTTTTAGATATCTCTACTTCAAGGTTTCAGGGCTTCGATTTTATAGTTCTAAAAAACATGCAAGATATAAAGGAATGAATAGAACCAGAATCAAATAATACTTTTTCCATTCTTTAGTAAATAGGAAGTATACCTTGTACGACTTCATTATATTTCTCCACTTACGCAGTAGTGATGGCATAATTCTTCCCTTGTTCCTTTGGATTTGGTGGCTGGTGATGCTAATTACCCTCGAGAACTCGAGGTTTAGTGCACTGGCTTGCATAGTGCTCTAGCTCCCAGCAGTTGTAGCATTGAACCATGGGTGGTTCTCTCCTGTCTTCCACTATATTATCCTTCCTTTTCATGTCTTTTTGACACTCTTGATCATGATTTCCTTCTTTCCCACACTTTTATGATTTCCTCGTCCCTTTAAGGCAGTTTCCATGGTGCAACTTCCCACATTTTGGGCATGTGGGTCATTGAGTTTTCATCCCACCTTTATCATTAGATCCACCGGAATGAAACTCCATATTTTTTTTCTTATCCCCATATCCATGGGACCATTCTCCAAACTCCATATCCACATTGGTATCACATCTAAAAACTTCTTCATAACTCCAAAAGTCTCGAATTTCAAGACCCTTTTGAAGGTGTGGTTTTAATCCACTAAAGAATCTACCAATTTTTCTATATTTTTTTATAACAAAACCCGAAGCGTACCTTGAAAGCCTTGTGAAATTAACTTCATAGGTTTTGAAAGATTATCCTTATTTTTTCTTGGGCTCTGTGAATTATCTCTTCATATTCGTACGAAGAGTTTGTGGGAAATACTTATTAAGAAACATTATCTTAAAGTCTTATCATTCCATCACTTCAATTTCCTCCCTTGGTTTGGTGTTCTTTATCAAAGCCCACCGTTGATCAGATTCTTCATCTAGATGATAAATGGCAAGAGTCACCTTCTCCATCTCATAATTATGAAGTATTAAAAATATCTTCTCCACAGAGTTGACCCACTCTTTCACAACTAGTGGATCATAAGATCCACTAAATGTCGGTGGTTGTTACTACATAAAATATTCGATAGCCAGTTTCTCCCTCTTTGGTGAAGGAGGGTGTTCCCAATTATTATGGTTATTGTTCATAACCTGATATAATTGGGTATGCATCGCTATGAATTTCTGAACTCCACCTCCTAAATCATTTGGTATGTCTTTCGGGCAATTGTTGCATTGGCCCTCACATGAGTTGTTGGCCTGATTTCTCTTGGTTCCCACCATTTTCTAAAATAGAAAAGGTTAGAACAAAACATATGTAAACAAGTCATGAATAACTTATTAATTTAAACAATTTATACCAAAAACATAACATATGGGATCCCTAGGTAAATATTCTTGTGTGCATATTTTTACTTAGTCTCATGTTATAGGTTTTCTCTAGGGTTCACTTATCCTAATTCCCAAATTAACTAAACCTTTCCTCTGATACCAACAATAGCGACCCAACCTTTTCTTAAATTACTATTACATAATTTTAAGATAAAAAAAATAATATTATTACAAATAGAGGATCCAAAGGTTTAGTTTCTTGGGAAAACTAGGACCATACAATGAAATTACAACATCAAGCATAAACATTTATTTAATTTATTCTTCTCTAGCTTCTTATTGGAACTTGTCCCCTCCTTAGTACATGTACCACCTGAGGATATACATCAAAAAGAGTGAGCTAAAATCCCAAAAAGAGGATAGATAATAACAATATAGCATGGGGTTATCATAATAATAACATGGTGAAAAGATCACGAACATGAGAGGAAGCATAAATATAAGCCTTAAAATGTGGCAATGCATAAAAATGAAACATCATGTCTTAGTGGTTAACTACCACACATAATTTTGAACCAAGATATAATCTTGTTCACACATCATTTCACATTTACTCATGAGATTAATCACATTACCCAATGCATTGGAGCGCTGTATAATTTTGGGCACACCCGTCACATTCAAACACTCATATTGCGCTATATAATTCCGGGCGCTACTGTCACATCCTAACATTATCATTATCATGGTGGTCACAAATAAAATATATCAAAAGTGAACATAACTAACCCTTATAAGGGAATGGGTTACATCTCATAATAACACATTCATAAAATTTGGGTTCCCAAAATAAAGAGGGAATAACATACATGTTACAAGAACCATCCACTTTGAGAGAGAAGTAAAAGGTGTGTTCTTAAAAGAAGAGTTATTTTGGAAAGAATTTTTTTGACATAAATACCAGTGATAAACATGTAAATCCTATAAAAGGAAATACAATTATGAAAAAACTATCTTTAAGGAGTAACCATATCAAAAACGGAGTTCAAGGGGGAGAACCCGAAGGATGAAAGTTGGGTTCGAGAATTTCCCCTTACCTTGTATCTGAATGCTCCCTTCTCTTTAATGTCCTATATAATGACAATATATAAATTAATTAGAAATACAGAACCTTTTGTACATTAATATGTTTCATTATGACTTCATTAAGGTATTTTATTTGCCTTTGGATGAGTTATAGAGTTTTAAAACATTGTTCGAGATTGTTTGTTTTTATGGTTTTCTGGAGTGGTTCACTTGTATTCTTAAATTGAAGTTTGGGTCGAGCATGGGTAAACATCCAAAAATAATATTACATGTTATTAATGATATTACAAGAGTTTTAATGATCTTATAATGAATCATACTATATCCATTTGGATAAATGATTAGATAATAATTAAATGATGATTGTTTGGGTTAATTTGGGTTTTTTCGATCACAACGAACTTGTTTTATTTTATCACTTAGTAATATGTACATAATTTAGTTTCAGAACTTTAAATAAGAAATAATACATATAAAATATTCTGGTTCAACCATAAAAATTATTTTATGACCAGATATAAAGGTAGAAATGGAAGAATAAAACATGTCGTTCTTGAATGTGATAAATAAACACATCACGAACAACGTTCTCTTTAATAAAATAAAAGGAAGAGGGATAGGGGGTTGGATGATATAATATCCCATTAGCATCATAACATTCTAGTAGATGTATAATACTGAATTTAGAATACCATTTGGATGAAGATAGGTGGGGAGAGATCAAGAAATGAACTAGAACTTGAAAGGAAGTTAAAGGAGAAGGTGAGAGAAATTACCTCTTGAATCCTCCTCTTGAGATCCACCTTAAAAGCCTAAGCAAGGTCTTTTGATGAGACCAGAATCTCTTGAACGTGGGGGAGGGGATATGGAGGTTGTTTGGGAAGAGTTTAGAAAAGTATTGGAGCTTGAGAGGTGCGAGGAAATGAGGGTGTGAAGGGTGGTTTTTATATTGGAGGGGAGAGGGGTTTCCTTAATATAAAATTCATTAGATTATTAATTTCCCATAAGACAAGGAATAGTGAGTATTTAATGACCAAGAATGTTAATTTTATCATCTGATCCCGAACTAATTGGGCTTACATCAGCAAAACATCACACATGACTCTATAATTAGCTTATTTAGCTTAATTTTCTAAATTACAGTATTTCACTATTCATCAAAAATTTCAAGTATTTCATAAAAATCCCAAAAAAATTACCCCAACCATTTTTCGACGTGTATAATCCAAAAATAAAGTCCATTTTTGATAAATAATTTTTTAATTATGTTTAATTTAATATTTAATTAAAATCATAATTTATTATAAAAAACTAGTTTTAAAACATTCATTTACTTATTCTAGAATATAGGTACATCATACATTCACTTTAATGTTATTTTATACTATCTTAGGTAAGTTTACTATTCATTAAGGTATATCACTATTCATAAGGGTATGTAACTATTCATAAGGGTAGGTTACTATTCACCAAAAATTATTTTTGTTTTATTAGACTCCAAAAATCATCTTGAACACAACCGTGTATGGAAGATTTTCAAAATTCCAAACCCAGAAGTGAAAAAATTATGTTTAATAGTCACTTAGAACTTATTAGTTCATTATGTTGTGTTTTCTTATTATTTTATGGCATAATTATAAGAAGGTGTTTTCCATGAAAAACTTTTGTTTGTTACATTGTACCAAAATCTCTCTTGTAACAGGGATTATGAACCACCTTGGTGAGTTACTTGGACTCCGAGTTGATGAATCTGAGGTTATCTCAGATTTATAGTCGGGCTCAGATTTGATGATTTGAAAAGGGGTAATTATTCCAATGGGATGGATCCAGTTTTTCCTTTACTTGTGCTATAGAATGACCCTTTTTAATGATATCTAGATGGTTTGACAAGGGACCTTCATTTAGGGATTGGTATGGGCTTTGGCGAACAGTTTAGTTATAGATGTGTGGTTCCTTGGGAGAAGACGTTGTGTCATGTTGCAACACACAAGCCTCTTAAGTCAGGTATTTTGGAAAATAGTTATATAATGATAGTTTAAATCGTTATCCTTATTGTTCCTCATGTATAGTTCAAGAGAACTAGATTCAACACTCAACCTATTTAACATTGGTGTGATGTGAAAGTCCTCAATGTCGTTAAATGAAAGATTGTGTGACCGGTTTCGATGTGGTCGATCAGGGTTCGGCCATTATTTTCTATGAGGCCGTAGATAAGACCTAAATTGTGTTTGGGTTCACTCGGTTAAAGTAAAATCATGCTGGTAGAGTCATTATAATGTTCAGGGATGTGCTCAGTGAATTTTACCAATGGTTGAGGTGTTTTTGTAACAACAATGTTTGTGTTATTTTTTAACAGACTCATTAAGGATCACTCTTCATATCGATCAAAGAAAACTTTAGTTTTGTTGATCTTGGAAGGTTTTTCATTTGATAGATGGTACGACTACACGGGGTTCTGCATTCTATCATTTCAAATAGGGACTCCTGGTTTACTTATTTATTCTAGAAAGGGCTACAGTGGGAACTTGGTACATAAGTGCTTTTGTGCATATCTTACCACCCCCAGATAGATGGTCAGCCAGAGCACATGATTCAAGTACTGGAGGACATTATTCAGGCATCCATCCTGGATTTCAGGGGTTCTTGGGAGAAATATATACCCTTGGTTGAGTTTTCCTATAATAATAACTATCATGCTACTATTCATATGGCACCATATGAGGATTTGTACGGTAGGTAATGTCGATCACCCCTGTGTTGGATGAAGGTAGGGGAGGTAACATTGCTGGGACATCGTCTTGTCCAGGAGACCACTGAACAGGTTCAGTTGAGTTGAAAGTCGATGGATACTATGTATTTTCGTCATAAATCATACATTGATCATCACAGATGACCTTTGAAGTTCAAGTTCGGGGATTGATTTTTCCTACGTGTCACACCAGGGTTGGGACACAAGAGGATTAGGAGATACGATAAGCTTTCACCAAGTTATGTTCGGCCATTTTTTATTGTGGAGATAGTTAGGCATATTTCTTATTGATTTCAATTACCTAAAAGGTACAAGGATATGCACGACATCTTCCCCATCTCTCAGTTGTGACATTACTTTTAAGACTCATCTCCCTTTTTTCAGCTGAAAGAGGTTGAGTTATAGGTAGATGGTTCCTTTGAGGATTATCCTATACGAATTATGGTTCATAGCACAAAGGTTATCTGTGATCAGTCTATTCATTTAGTATAGATGCTATGACATCACGACTGAGTACAAGATGATACCTGGGATAGGAGAGATGAGGTATGGTCGCAATGCCCAGATTAGTTATCAGATGTTTCTTCACCAACCTTGGAAGGGCAATTTAGGGACAAATATCTTTAAGGGGGAGTTTTCAAGAACCCATTTTATCCTTTGATGTATGAGATTTATATTTTTAGGTTGTGCTTAAGTAAGTGGATGAAAAAGAGGGTTACAATCCATGTAACTGGGGTCCACTCCATGTAATTGGGGCACATGCCATGTACTTCCCAGTACATTCCATTTGACGGTTTAGTTAGGATTTATATGGACACCGTCGGTAGTTTCCTGTACATTCTGTGTACTTTTCTTTTTTTCATTAAATTAGGAAATAAAATCATTTTTGTAAAAACATATAGAACTCACTGTTCATTTGACCAATAGAATGCCTAGGATATCCGAGGATAGGGTGGCCTCTCTTTTCATCATCCGATCTCCTATTAAAACACCGTCAGATGCGTTGGAATCCCCTCTTTGAGCTCCAGATTCTTCTTGAGGAATTATTGATGATTTCCTATATCGACCTAGTTATCAAGGGTTGAGTTTTTGGTCTTGTTTTGTAGATCTACCCCATTCTAGGTCTAATTGAACCCTGATACTAAATAAGGAGGTTTGTACAAGTATGAGGTAGGTGTTCTTCTACCTTTTACTAGTTGTCGAGTTGAATATATATGCCAGAGTGTCACACACCCACTTTTAGGGTGTCTCTTTATTTATATTTTTCTATTACTATTGACTATTGTAGATTAGTTAAAGGGTTAGATATTTGAAACCATGTTTAGGTTTTTATCACCTTGATTAAGGGCCACCCCATGGGTGTGTTTCCCTTGGACGACCAATGTTAGCCATTTGGCCTAGGATGCCTATGGACATGCCTTTGATTCATTGTTATGGGTTGTTTAAAATGGTTTTGGTTATTAAATTCAATTTCAATTGTGTTAAATTCTAATTGTTTTGATTAAGGGTTTGGGATTAGTGATTTTAACTTTTCCCCGTGTTATGTCTATGCTTGTTTAAGCCTACTTGGAATTTTTTTCTCCAATTGTGAAGCTTCTCATATGAGTTTGGTTATATCAAGGCCTTGTAATGGGTTAGATTTCATTATAGTCATGTTATATGAAACATTACCATGTGATTTGTTTAATGTTGAACCATGTAATAGATTAATTTATATGTTGGTTGTTATAAATCTAGCCCATGTGACTATCTGAAAGGCCAAGCCTTATGAGGTTGGTACATGCCTATATATATTTGATGCCTTTGTTTTTGTTTTGATATGATTGTGATGGAGGTTTTTCTATGCCTGAGGGTGAGGTTTTTATATGCCTAATGGTGGGGTTTTGTATTCCTGAGGGTGAGGGTTCACTTTCTGCTACTATGTCATGAGAGAGCCATGATGTAATAGATGGGATCAGTTTTTATTTGAACTGAATAATGAAATGGAATGATATATGATGCATTTGTCAATCCAAAGCATTATCTTTGATTCAGTCTTTACATATACTTTCTTATATGGTCTCATAAGACTTCTATTGTGCTTACTTGAATAAATTTTTACTTTTGAGTATCCTTCGATTACTACTTTCAGTACTTTACACTTGTTGTTATACATATTCACTAATTGATCAGCACAAATTTTGGGTGGTTTTCGGTTGGTATTTACCCTCACACCTTATTTGGGAAATTCTTTTGATCCCAAATAGATTATATGATTGCAGGAGTTGATCAGGGAATCTGCCCCTCTACTGGTTCTTGATATGCTATTTAGTATTAGGAGAGCATGGGATTGAGCTGGGTCTTATGATGCTTCTTATATTACTTTGTTTCTTTTGTGATTTTGGAACATATATTTTGGATTTCTATAGTTTACCTGTATTTTCTATTTTCTTATAACATAACATGTTGTATCATCTTTTGTATGAAATGATTCTTGGTTATTTACCTTATCAGTCTTCTACTATTTATTTCAGTTGTATATTGTTTACTGCTTCCTATATTGTATTATTATTGATTCTGTTATGTTATAATCTACTAGTGAGGTCATAGTTTCCACAATATCACACCCTAGTCCCTCGTTGCTAGTTGGAAACCTTTGTAATTTGGGGAAATATGCATGAGGCCATGTGGCCAACCTGGTATGGGGCATCAGTTGTGTGGCATCTAGATACGAGATGTTACAAATTGGTATCATATACATTCTTTTCTAGTTTTACATAGTGTTTAGAAACATTATACAGGTATATGAAATAAATGGAGTTTTGGTACTAAACTGTTCTTGGGATTAGCTACCTCATGTACATGGGAAATAAAAATTGCTTCAAATTGAATTGTGATTTTTTTTTATTTTGTGTTGTTACAGTTGATTCAATTTCACCAATGGGGGACACACTTGTTTTTTGTTATTATTATTGATATCATTGTGGTTCTATTTT
This sequence comes from Viscum album, assembly GCA_963277665.1. Lineage (NCBI taxonomy): Eukaryota > Viridiplantae > Streptophyta > Magnoliopsida > Santalales > Viscaceae > Viscum > Viscum album. Next base: position 1,493,906,073 of record OY728135.1, on the reverse strand, counting down.
TTTCAACCAGATGAGATAAGGGTATTCAATCTCATTCATCATATAGGTACTTGTTGGACATCACATGCCATGCATTATTGTCATGCCACTTAGATAGCATTTGTGATTGCATACTATTTTGATGCTAGATATGCATGATATTGTTATTGGTACTATGATAGATATTCATATTTTTGTGATAGGTGTATTGGTATGTATTGTAGTTCGAATCGGATAGATTCCAAACTTAAGTCCATTATGTGTATGTGCCCTCTTGGATCGGAATTTAGTAGATCATGGTTCAGCCTAGTATTAAATCATGATATGATTTTCTATATGTGGATGTCAAGTATTGATTCTTAGGGAATATTATCCCCCATAGATTGGAATTTGGAATACCGTTGTTTTAATTTTCAAAAATGAGGGTTCCATGAAAGTTTCAGACCCAGAAACCCAGACAACACAGCATGTGATTCTATGAACACACGCCATGTGTTCTTCTGTTTAGGAAGAAAAACTTTTCATAAGTACATGTTGTGTACTATGTGTGCACACCGTGTTGAAAGTGACCATGTGTCTAGTAGTGTGAATAATTACATGTAATAACGGTCTGAAAAAATTATATAGCCTTGTACTTTGGGTACACACCCAGTAGTGTTACCTAGACATAACCCATGTGAATCTGGTCATGAAAAAGAACATAGCCAGGATAGGGGACTTGTGTACATGCCATGTTCCATTCCTACGCAATGTGTACCTGGTGTGTTTACATGCACAAGATGGTGGGAGTACACGACCATGTGAAAACTTGAGGGTACATGTCGTGTATGGTTTCTACATGTCGTGTACTACTCTTTTTTGCAACCTTTGGGGGTATTTTCCTATTTTATCACCCTTTGTGAGTTTTGGACCGATGAGTAGTACTTTCTATTTAGTTTTCCACATAGATCACGATGGTGAAACCCATGGAGGTTATGAGGACTCCTAATGGGTTTTTTGTTGCTTTTATCTAAATGGAGAGGTTCTTCCTCCATTTACCGTTTCCAGTTGTCACCAAAGAGTGAGACTTGTCTTGGATGATCAGTTGGATGTTTGAACCAACCAAGTTGAGACTTTTTATTTGAGATGAGTTGTGAGTTATCTCTCTTAAAGTATGTTTTTCTAGGGAGTTCCTTATAGGATCAATGACCTATGTACAATTTGCAAGTATCCCCTATTATAGGATTTATTTATTGTTTTTAGTTCAAGGATCTCATGTAGGATTCCTCCCTTACATTTTTTACTTAGGATCCCATGTAGGATGCCTTCACTCATTTTTTTTCTTGGATTATCCCAAGTAGGATGACTATCAGTGTTTGACTTGAGAAAAACTGACCATCGTAGGGAGATTTTGGTGGTATCTATCTTTGTTTGACACCCAGACCAAACCCATGGGTCAGGTAGAGTTGTGAGAGTTTAGAGGAAGGCTTTGACCTTTCCTGTTTTGATATCTTCACTTCTGAGATGTGAGATTTGTTGAATATTGACCCTTGATATGGGAACGAGAATTGATGAATGCTTGGTTCAGTAGGTTAGACATGCCTTGGGCATAGACAACTGCTTATGAGGTCATGTGAACCTTTCTTTCATCAAGTGATGGGTAGGTTATTACATCATCATCCATTTAAATGGTTGTGTAGATGATGTTCTTTTGATCCAATTCCTATTTGATTCATCCAGTACTTGGATGAATAGGGAAGACAACATATGAATATTACCCAAGAATGTTCTGTTCGCTCTTATAAACTAAGGGTAGTATATGTAGACATACATAGTACTTGTCGAGTGTTGAACGTTGAAACGATTTGTTTAGTTTAGTTTATTTTTTGAGTTTTGAGCTGTTGTGTATGTTCTCAGGGTATCTTCTAAGTATAGTGACCTGAGCATTATAGAACCATGTTCATCCCACTAATTGAGAGTAATTTCTGGGACATGGGTGTTTTGACATGTCGGTCTGTTTAGTTTCATCTTTTATGGGAAGTGATAAGAAATGGTGATTATGGTTCATGGAACGACACTCGTTTCTCTATGTTAGTTCTAAACTATCATGTTGAGAATGGTTGTTCATTTTTCTAGACATCTAAGAAACTCCTAGGTGGGGAGCGTCATGTCTGTTCAGTTTAAATTTGTCCTTCCAGGTATAAGTACCACCATCAAGGACTATTCAGAAATGGTTGATACTACTTGAATGGCTTTGAGACTTATGAGTCTTGTTTCCTGTTTATGTTTTCTTGACAATGTGATGTTGTTGTGTTTTGGTTGTTTGTGCAGTCCTTGTGAGGCATTGATGATCATGAATGTTCCACTCTTCCTACTAATCAAGGAAACCTTCAGTGTTGATGATCTTTGGAGGATATACATCCAAGATATTTTATGACTTCTTGGGGTTTTGTATTCTATTATATCAGACAGGGATGCCCAGTTTACTTCTCATTTCTGGAAAGGGATACATAGGAAAGTGGGTACACAAGTTCTTTTTATCACAGCTTACCACCCTCAGGAAGATGGTCCGCCAGAGCACACGATTCAGGTACTAGAGGACATGCTTCAGGCATGCATATTGGAATTTAGGGGTTATTGGGAGAAAAATATACTAATGGTTGAGTTATACTATAACAATATATTTCATGATACTACTCAGATGGCGCTATATGAGGCATTATATGATAGGAAATTCTGATCACCCACATGTTGGTTGGATGTAGGAGAGGTAGCTATGTTGGGACCTAATCTTGTCCAGGAGACCACTGAGCAGGTTCAGTTGATTTGGAAGTGGATTTTTACTGCATAGTCTTGTTAGAAATCATACACTGATCATCTCAGGTGATATTTGGAGCCCGAGGTCCGGGATATAGTTTTCCTACATGTCGTACTGAGGTAGGGAAATAATAGGTTCATGAGATAAGGTAAGCTTTCACCGAGATAGGTCAGTCTGTTCGAGATTCTGGAGAGAGTTAGGAATGTTTCCTATCAATTTTAGTTACCTCATAGGTACAGGTCTATTCACAATTTCTTCCACATCTCTTAGTTGTGATGTTACTTTTAAAACTCATCTCCTACTTTTCAGACCGAAGAGGTTGAGTTACAGGTATATGTGTCCCTTGAGGATCATACTATATGAATTTTGGATCATATCATGAAGGCTATTTGTGTCCAGTATATTCATTTAGTATAGGTGCTATGAAATCATGGCCAAGTATAGGATGAGACTTGGGAGAGGGGAGCTGAGGCATGATCACAATGGCTAGAGTAGTTCTCAGATGTTGCTTCACCACCCTTTGAAGGAAAATTCGGGGATGAATTACTTTAAGGGGATATTTTATAAGAACATTTTTCTTCATATGAGGCACGAATCTTCTCTTTTTAGGTTTTTCTAATGTAATTGGAGGAAACAGAGGGTTACACACTATGTAACCTGGTGCACACTATGTAATTGGGGAACATGCCATGTAATTCACATTATAGACCATGTGATGGTCAAGACAAGATATCTATGGACACGACATGTAGTATCTAGTAAATTCCATGTAATTTTATTTTTTTCATTAGATTAGTTAGTAGAATTATTTTTGTAAAAATATATAGATATCACCCTTAATTCGAAAAATTGCACGCCAAGGTGTTCTGAGGATAGGGTGGCCACCTGTTTTTCCATCCAATATCTAATTTGAAGACCATAGCATGCATTAGAATCCCCTCAATGAGATATTTCTTCCTATTGAACCATTATTTATGATTTATTCTCTTGAAAGAGTTATCTAGGGATGATATTTTATGATTATTTTGTATATATACTCTATTCTAGGTCGAACTGAAGCCCAACGTTTGATGAGGAGAGTTTTATGAGTATGAGGTAGGTGGTCTTATTCCTTTATCTAGTTATTGAGTTCAATATATATGTCGAGGTTCCATATGCCCACTTTTAATGTGTCACTTGATTTATATTTTTCTATTATTATTTCTTATTGTTGATTAGGTAATGGGTTAGATGTTTAAAACCATGATTAGGTTTGATCACCTTGATTAAGGGCCACTCAATGGGTGTGATTCCCTTGGACGACCAATGTTAGCCGTTTGGACTAGGATGCCTATGGGAATGCCTTTGATTCCTTATTATGGGTTTTTTAAGATGGTTTTTGTTATTAAATAGAATTTCTATTGTGTTAAATTGTAATTTTTTGACTAAGGTTTTGGGATTAGTGATTTTCCTCTTTGCCCCATGTTATGACTATGCTTTTTTAAAGATTCTTGGAATGTTTTTTCTCTAATTGTGAACCTAGACATGTGAGTTTGGAAATATCAAGGCCTTTTAATGGTTTATATTACATGATTGTCTTTTCATATGAAATGTTCCCATGTGTTGTATTTAATGTTGAACCATGTAATAGTTTAATTTACATGTTGCTTGTTATAAATCCAGCCCATGAGTGTATTTTAAAAGAGAAGCCTTATGAGTTTACTCTTTGATTGTTTATATAGGATGTATTTGATTTGGTTTTTCAATTCCTGTGGGTGAGGTTTTCTTGTGCCTGAGGGAGTGGTTTTTCAATGCCTGAGGGTGAGGTTTTTCTATCCCCGGGGGCGGGGTTCTGCTATGCCTGAGGGTGAGGGTTCACTTGTTATTATTATGTCATGAGTGAGCTATGATGTAATGGACATGCTTAGTTTTTTTTAAACTAAATAATGAAATGTAATGATATATAATGTCTCCTCCAAGACAAAGGACAAGCTTGAATTCGGTATACACTTATACTTTCTTAGATGGTCTCTGGATACATCTACTGTTATTACTTGTAAAACTGTTTACTTTAGAGTATCTTCTAGTTACTACTTTCACTATTGTATTCACTGATTGAACAACATAGATCTTGGGTGGTTACCTACTGGTATTTAGTCTCACACCCTATTTGGGCCAGGCTTTTGGGCCCAAATTATAACAACTCTACTCTTTATTACACACATAAACAACATTTATTACATAAAAGATCCACTTGATATAACATAGAATATTGAGAGGTATAGCATCTTTGGGACTTAGGAACAATACATAACTACTTAAAATATGAAACACAACATCTTTAATGAAAACTTCCATTACATGACCACTAAATTCCTTTATACTTAGCATTGCATGGGATAACCTGAGGAAATGCATAAAAAGGGTGAGCTATAAAGCCCAGTAAGGGAGTAAACAAGGAATAACATGAAGAATACAATACATTTTAGGAAATAGCCATATCAATGGATCAAAAAAGAAACCTGAACCTAAAGGCATGATATAGAATGATTATCATAACATGGAAATGTGGCAACAACACATAACATGGTATTACCATGAGCTAAGGCTCATTGCACATGGAACATGAGTAAACCCTCATTGCACTTGAATTATAAAGAGTAAACCCTCATTTAACTTGACATATCATGATACTAATCTTTAACCAATGCATTGGAGTGCTATCATGGCATACCCTTCTTAAAAATTTCATTTTATGCCTAAGTGTGCCACAAGATCATACAACATAGATTCATTAAACATAATAATTTATTCCATGGTAAAGGAATTTGGAATTCATACATTAAAATATTTCATCAATAAGTAAATGTTGGTAAAGGTGAATACCCTAAATAGAGAGATGGGCATGGTATTCACTACACAATGATTTTGTCTTGGAAAATGGTAGTGCAATTTTGGCAGCATAACAACGTGACATAAGACTACAGAAAAAGGATGATGAGAGAGAAAAGGGTGTATCATAATATGTACATGAAATGGATAGTAAGGGGTCCATATAGATAAATTTACCAACATAAGTAATGGAATTTGGATTCATAATACAAAATAATTTCTTGAATGTAAATGAGGAGAGAGAAATTCCTTGCGGAATTTTGACATGGTAATGGGTGTACATCAGAAGAATTAATGAGAGAGAAAATGGGTATATCATCATTCGAACATAAATAGGGCAGTATGGGGGAGGTGTAAAATCATACCCCAACATTTATAATTGAATATAAAAGGGAATAACAATATTAAGAATATTGGATAAAATGAGAAAGGAATGAATCCCTTACTTGGAAGTGTTATCCCAAAGGCTAGGGAGGGGCTTGAGAGAGGCTTCATGGGAGGTTGGGTCACCTTGGCAGGATTATAGAGAGAGTAAGGAAGATTTTGGATGAACCCCAAAGGCTTTGAGTGAAGTGGAAGTGGGATCTTGGGTGGGTTTATATAGCAAATGAGATATAATTCTTTATTATTTAGGTTTGGGATACCACATATTAAACGAATAAAAACCACAAATAATCCCGTGGTTTTTTCCAAAGGGTTTTCCCAATGGGGAGTGGAAAAAATTATTTTTTAAGTTCAATTTTTGAACTTCTTAAAATAATGTGGATTCTTATGTGGAGGTGAGTCACACTCTCAAAGAAATAAATTTAAAAAGTTAAAATATTTTATAAGCCCTGAAGGGTCCACTAAAGCATTATAAAATAAATAAAACAATCATAAAATCACATTATTTTAATGGTAAAACATATATTGTCCGAACATAATCTTTATAATATTTTAATACATCACTATTGGGTCATTATGATGTAATAGAACACATTATATATTTAAACGGTATTTAATTTTTACCCAAAAAAATGAATGTCTCAGAAAATTATGAAAAATTCCCAATTGGATAATTTCAATGTCCTGATTCCAAAAAATAATATTCATTTTATCTATATAATTTTCTCAATATGTGAATTTTTACTTTTAAAATAAAAACCTACATTTATCTAAAATTCACGAGTTTTGATAAAAATAGATTTCAAAACTTAATAAAATTCACTATTGTATCATAAAAATTATACAATCATTTATATTTAACAAAAATTAATTTAGTAATAATATTTTATTACAATATTATTTAATTCAAAAAAATAAATTAATTCATCAAAATAGATTTCTTAATTGAATATTAACAAAAAAATGAAATTTTTTCTTTAAAAACTATTTATAAAGTAACAATAATAATGTGAAATTATTTTCTCTATAAAAAATAATGTACATAATCAAAGTAATAGGGTCTCGTTACATAACCCCTTATATCATCTGCATAAAACATAAGGTTAAGGTGTGTGATGGTGACAGACTCTTGGGGTGGATCAGATAACATCGCTTAGGTGGTAATCTCTATCAACATCCACTTCTCCTATAGGTGGTTTCATTTGAGCATAACATTTTGAATCTAGGATTGGGGTTGGCCAAGATAGAATCCCAATAACGCCACCTCCTTTCTGAGCTCCAAAAAATGGGTTTCGTACAGAGAAATTCTACTGGATGAGGCTATCTCTTCCTTTTTCTGAGTAAATTGGATTTGTTAAAGCTCTATATTTATACTAATTATGTTATCATTATTTAACATCTATATTAGAAACAGTCACAATTTTTAATGGTATTTTAAAATCAAAAAACATAAATCCAAAGAAGGGAATATTTTATAGAACTGTTTTACATAATAAGACATTTAATTAGATAAAGATGAATTTCCATTAATAAATTTTTTGGGAATTACAATCATCTACCCTTATGAAATTTCACCCTTGAAATTTCATTTTACATTCTAAGCCGCAAACTGGTGCAGACACTTTTCCTTCATTACCTCCTCCAGTCCCCATGTTGCCACTTCGTACTTATGGTTTCTCCATAGTACCATGACCAGGTGGGTAGTCTTGTGGCATAGAACTTTATCTCTATGATCCAACATCTTTAGTGGATTATATTCAAAGGAGATTTCATTCTCCGATGGTACCACCTATGTATTGAGTTCAAGCAATGGGTCATTTATGTACTTACAAAAGAGTGATACATAAAATACATCATGTTCTTGAGATAGTTTCAGTGGGAGTGATAGTTGATAGCACACTACTCTAATGCGATCAAGGATCTGAAAAGGGTTGTTGTACCTCAGACTAATCTTTCCCATACCAAATCTCATAACTCGCTTCCACAATTATATATGGAGGATTACCATGTCTCTGATATCAAACTCTAGGTCTCATCGACGATTATTCGCATAACACTTTTCTTGACTCTGAATGTGATGTTGGATGGTATTAACCTTCTCTACCATTTCTTCAACTATTTATATACCTAAGAGTTTTCGCTCTCCAAATTCATCCCAACATACTGGGGTTCTTAACCTCTTCCCATATAGGGCTTCATAAGGAGCCATTTGGATACTTGAGTGGAAAATGTTGTTGTAAGAGAACTCAACCATAGGAAGATATTGATCCCATCCTTCTCTTAATTCCATTGAGCATGCTCGCAACATGTCCTCAATTTTTTGTTTAGTCCACTCAAATTGGACATCAGTTTGAGGATGAGAAAATGTAATAAAGTTCATCTCAGTATCAAGAGTATGTTGAATAATCTTCCAATACATATAGGTGAATCTTGGATCACGATCAAATACAATCGATAGTGGTTCTTCCATGCAACGTTACCACATCTCTGAGGTATATCTGTGCCACTTGATCTGGTGATAAATCCTCCTGAATTGCAATGAAGTGTGAAGTCTTTTTAAGATGATCCACAATAACCCAGATATCATTGTTTCCCTTGGATGTCTTCATAAGTCCTATGAAAAATTTCATGGTGATTTTATCCCATTTCCATAGTGGTATGGGTAATCATTTCATCATCCCCTCATACTTATGCCTCTCATCCTTCACTTGCAGACATACCAGGAACTTTAATGTATACTCATTGATCTCCTTCTTCATGTTATCCCACCAATAATGATCTCGACGATCTCGATACATCTTTGTCTTTCCTGGGGGAATGGAGAAATTTAAACTATGTGTATCATCCAAAAGTCCCTTCTTTAACTTTGGGTTTGAGGGAACACATATTCTTGAAACAAATATCACAATCCCTCCTTCATTGACATTGAAATATAGGGATTTATCTTTTCAGATAGTTCCCACCATCTTTTGAATTCCCACATCATCCTTTTGATCATCCATTAACATTTACAAAAGAGATGGTTGAGTAATCATTTGTGAAACGATTGATGATATTCCCTTGTTTATGATAACCACATCCATCTTTATCAAATATAAGAATATTGGATCCTTTTCAATTCTCTTCAATGATAGAATCATTGGGTCCTTTCTACTTATAGCATCTACTACCTTGTTTTCATTCTCGGGGTGGTAATGGATTGAGTAGTCATAGACTTTGATCAACTCTAACCGTCTTTGTTAGTGCATATTCAACTATTTCTGTGTGAATATATACTTGAGGATTTTTTGGTTCGTATATATTTCACACTTCCCCTAAAAGAGATAATGCTGCAAAATTATTAAAGTGAAGATCCCCACAACCAAATTTAGATCATGTTTTGGATAGTTTTTCCAATGAACTTTCAATTGCCTTGAAGAATATGCAATTACTTTGTCATTTTACATCAACACACATCCCATACCCTTTTTCAAAGCATCACTAAATACCACAAAAAGATCTCCACTTGTGGGTAGTGTGATCACAGGCATAGTGATAAGCCTCCATATCAACTCCTTGAAGCTCTCTTCGCATTCATCACACCAAGAAAACTTCACTCCCTTCCAAGTTATCTTGGTAAGAGGGGTTGAAAATCATGATAAATTTCTCACAAATCAGTAATAATATCCAGCTAACCCTAGGAACCTACATATATTCGTCAATGATGTTGGCCTCAGCTATCCCAAAATTGTAGTTTTCTTGAAGGGATCGACAGATATCACATTTCTTATGGTGATATAACCCAAGAATGAGACCTCCTTCAACCATAACTCACACGGTATATACTTTTCATAGAGCTTCACCTTTTTCAATGTCTCTAGTATAGTTCTTTGATTATCCCCATGCTCCTCCTTGGTTTTGGAGTATATTAGAATATCGTTTATAAAGACTACCACAAATTTTTCGAGGTACTCTCTAAAGACATTATTCATCATTTCCATGAAGATTGATAGAGAATAAGTGAGTCTGAAAGGAATTACTATGAATTCATATTTCCTTTACCTTGTATGAAAAGCAGTCTTGGGGATATCATCTTTCTTCACCCTTACTTGGTAATATCCCGACTGCAAATCCACCTTGGAGAAGTATTGTGTTCCAGGTAGTTGATCAAACAAGTCATCAATTCTTGGTATAGAATGCTTATTCTTTATTGGGATTTTGTTAAGCTCATGATAATCAATACAAATGTGCATTGACCTATCCTTCTTCTTGATGAAGAGGACTGGTACACCCCATGGTGAAGAACTTTGGCGTATAAAACCTTTATCCAGATTCTCCTGTAGTTTTTTCTTCAACTCCTCAAGCTCCACAATAGCCATTTTATATGGAGTCTTGGATATTATCAAAACCCTAGGTATAAGGTCAATTGAAAATTGAACATCTATTCTAAGAGGAAGACCAGGCTATTCATTGGGAAACACTTCAGTGAATTCCCTCCCAATAGTCTTGTCTTCAAGGATGGTTGCTTCCTTAGAATCAAGCATCTGATCCAGATACGCGTGATCATAGGGTAGTAATATCCATTCTTGAGATGATGGTGCTAAAGAATAATCATCTTCTTCCATGCACTTGTATATAATTGGGGGTTGATCCTCCATATAGAGAGTTATTTCCATCTCACGGAAATTTTTGTTGGCTCTATATAGGGAAATCCAATCCATGCCAAGAATTGCATCAAATTCTACCAGAGGGAGTATCATGACGTTTACCAAAAAGTTCAATCCAAAAATTATGATAGGGGAGGGGTTATATTCATGGGATGCAATGATTTACCCATTTTTCGTACTCACTGACATTATTACTTCTATGATTTTTGGTGGTATTGGAAATTTTCTACAAAAATTTCAGGATACAATAGAATATGTATTACCAGAATTAAAAAGTATGATCACTATTATTGAATTAATAACTAGATTACCTATCAACACTTTTTTGTCTGGGTTCACTTCGGCAGTAGTGATGAAAAAATCTCTCCCTTATTACCTAAGAGTTTGTTACTTGCCTCTAAAAACCCTTGGCTTAGGGCACTGATTTTCTTGGTGCCCTAGTTCTTTGCAGATGAAGCAATGAATAATGTGTTGAGGTTTGAATAGAGTGTTCCTCTCCTATATCTCAACCATGGGTTCTTCCTGTCAGTAGTTAATGGCTAGGTTCCCTTCTCTTCTACACCTAAATAATTTCTTCATCCCCTTCATGCAATTTCCGGGGTGCTTTTATCCACTCATTTGGCCACTAGGGTGCTGTATTTTCATACCACTGTTGGATTTATCCATTGGACCACCAGAATTAAAGTCCACTAGAGGATTCTTATCCCCATGATACCCTTGATATTCTTCGATCTCTATTTTGACCTTGAGGGAACATCAGACAATTTCCTCATAGAAATCAAAGTCATGGATTGCCAAGGATTTCTATAGGCTAGGTTTTATCCCACCAAATAAATGGTCAACTTTTCATTTGGGGGTAACGACAAAGTTGGAGGTGTATCCTTAAAACCTTTTGAAGTTTTCCACATACGCTCTGATGGATTTTTTATCTTTTTTTATTTAGGTAAAAGAAGTGCATTTCCATTTTAATTTGAAGGGTGTGAAGACAATATTTATCAAACAAAAATCTGCAAATCCTTCCATTCCACGACCTTTATATCCTCCATAGAATTTTTATTTTTGATAAATATCCACCATTAATCATCCTCACCCTCCATATGATAACTATCTAGAATATCCTTCTCTTATTAGGATCCTTGAAGGATGGAGAAGATCTTTTCAATGGAGTTTATTCATTGTTCATCAATTGAGGGATCATATGATCCATTAAAAGTAGGAGGACTTTATCTTATGAAGATCTTGATTGTGACTTTTTATTTCTTAGGGGGGGTTCAAAATTCCTCCGGACCCATGTTTCTATTCAAATCATGAGTTAACTGAGAATGTATCGTGACAAAGTTCAAGATTCCTGCTCCCATTGAATTGGGAATCTCATTACAACAGTCATCACATTGATCTTCGCATCGGTTGTTAGCCCATATCCTCTTATTAATGTCCATTGGATGGAATAAAAAATGTTAGGGGTAACACATAAAGGGTAGTCCAAGGACAAAAACAGATGACTTATAAAGAACATTTATTTCCTTAACTTATGAATCTATAGGATTCCATCAATGTTATCCAAGATCTACTTCCCTATATATATTCATAGGGGCATTTTATTATTTCCATAATAATAGATCATAATAAGATTATTAATTTACCAATTCATATCCCCTGAGAGTATCGTAACCAAGAGTGCAGCAAGGCCCATTGTCATGCACCAGTTCCCATTCAAGTCTAGCTCAAAGTGGTGTTTTCGGGTTTTACCCCTAGATACATATGTGCCAAAGAGGAATCTACCTACTCATATCCAGACCGGGTGGTATTTTCTTGGTAAACCACTTAATCAATACTCACCAAAATTTAGGTATGTTTTATTATAATTAGCCTTGTCCCTAAGGATTTCACTGGGATTTTCTAATCCTAATACCAAAAATAACTAAACATATCCTACGATACCGACTATAAAAACCCTTCTCTTTATTACCCACTTAAATGTGATTTATTACATAAAATCATCACGTGATACAACATAGAAGATCAAGTGGTATAGTGTCTTTGGGGATTAGGAACAATACATAATGACTTAAAACATGAAACACAACATCTTTATTGAAAACTTCCTTTACATGACCACTATATTCCCTCTTACTTAGCATTGCATGGAATAACCTATGGACATGCATAAAAAATGGGTGATCTATAAAGCCCAATAAGGGAGTTAAAAAGGAATCACCTGAAGAATACAATACATTTTCTTGGAAATCATCATAGTAATGGAGCATAAAATAAACATGAACATAATGGCATTATATAGAAAGATTATCATAACATGGAAATGTGGCGACAACACATAACATGGTATTAGAATGAGCCAAAACTCATTACACATGTAGAATGAATAAACCCTAATTTAACTTTAATTAGCATGAGTAAACCCTCATTTAACATGACGTATCATGATATTAATCTTTACCCCATGCATTGGAGTGCTATCAGGGCGCACCCTTCTTAAACATTTCATTTCATGCATAAGTGTTCCACAAGATCATACAACATAGAGTCATTAAACATCATAATACATTCCATGGTAAAGGAATGTGGAATTAATACATGAAACTCTTTCATAAATAAGTAAATGTGAATAAAGGTGAATACCCTTGATAAGTAAATGGGTGTGGTATTCAATACAAAATGATTTTGGCTTGGAAAATGGCGGTGCAATTTCAATAGCATAACTGTGTTACATAATTATTTATAAAAAAGGTTGAAGAGAGAAAAAAAGTGTATCATCATATATATATAAAATGGATAGTAAGGGGTCATATAGATACATTTCCCAACATAAGTAATGTAATTTGGATTCATAATACAAAAGAATAGCTTGAATGTAAATTAGGAGAGAGAAATTCCTTAGAGAATTTTGGCAAGGTAATGGATGTAAATGGGAGGCATTAATGAGATATAAATGGGGTATCTCATCATTAAAACATAAAGAGGGAAGAATGGGGTAGGTGAAAAATCATACTCCAACATTTTAATTTTAAAATTAAAGGTCATAACAATATTAAGAAACATGGATAAAATGAGAAAGGAAGGATTCCCTTACATGGAACTGTGATCCCAAATGACTAGGAGGGGATTGAGAGAGGATTTTTGGGAGGTTTGGGAGCCTTGGGATGATTATATAAAGAGTAGGTTAGATTTTGGATGAACTCCAAAGGCTTTTAGTGAAGATGAAGTTGGAGCTTGGGTGGGTTTAAATAGGAAAGGAGAGGGAATTCTTTATTATTTCGGTTTGGGACACCACACATTAAACTAATAAAAACCACAAAAAACCCATGGTCTTTGACAAAAGGGATTCGGAAACATTATTTTATAAGTCCAATTGCCTAAATTCTTTAAATAATGTGGTTTATTATATGGAGGTGAGTAACACTCTCAAGGAAATAAATTTAAAAAAGTTTCAATGTTTTATAAGTCTTGAAGAGTCCACTAAATCATTTTAAAATAAATCAAACAAACCTAAAATCGCATTATTTTAATGGTAAAACATATATAATCCTAACATAATGTTTATTGTATTTTATTACATCACTATTGCGTCATTATGATGTCATAAAACAAATTAAATATTTAAACGGTATTTAATTTTTACTCAAAAATTCGACTCTCAGAAAATTATGAAAAATTCACCATTGGATAATTTAGATGTCCTAATTCCAAAAATAATATTAATTTTATCTAAATAATTTTATAAATATGTGAATTTTTCTTTTAAAATAAAAATCTACATTTATTGAAAATTCATGGGTTTTGACAAAAACAGCTTTCAAAACATAATAAAAATCACTATTGTATTCATAAAAATTATACGATCATTTATATTTAATAAAAAGTAATTTAGTAATAGTATTTTATTAAAATGTTATTTAATTCAAAAAAAATCCATTAATTCATCAAAATATATTTCTTAATTCAATATTAACTAGAAATTCTATTTTTTCATTAAAAAAACTATTTAAAAAGTAATAATAAAAATGAAAATATATTCTCTATAAAAAAATAATGTGTATAATCATTTTTATAGGGTATCATTATAAAACCCCTTATAAGACCCGCATAATACTGAAGGGTAAGGTGTGTGATGGTGACAGACTCTTGGGGTGGCTCGGATAACATTGCTCGGGTGGTAATCTCTATCAACTTCCACTTCTCTCGTAGGTAGTTCTATTCGAGCCTAAGGTGTTGAAGATTGGATTAGGCTTGGTCAAGAGGGAATCCCAATGATTCCACCTCCTTTATGATATCCGAAAAATGGGATTCATATGAATAAATTCTACTGGATGAGGTCATCGCTTCCTCTGTCTGAGAAAATTATATTTTTTAAGGCCCAATATTTATACTAATCCTGTGATCATTGTTTAATGACTATATTAGAAATGGTAAAAATTATTAACGATATTTTAAAATCCAAAAATATAAATCCAAATAAGTGCATATGTTATATAACCATTTTACATAATAGTACATTTAATTATATGAATAGGAATTTCCATTAATAAATGTTTGGGTAATTACAATCTTCCCCCATTATGAAATTTTTCCCTCGAAATATCCTTTTACTTTCTATGTCACAGATAGGTGTGGGTACTTTTTCTTCATTTCTTACTCCAGTTCCCATGTGGCCCCTTTGGACTTATGTTTTCCCCATAGTACCTTGACCAGGTGGGTAGTCTTGTTACATATAAATTTATCTCTATGATCCAAGATCTTCGTTGGATTCTCTTTATAGGAGAGATCATTCTCCAATGGTACCACCTCTGGATTGAGTATGTGTGATTGGTCAGGTATGTAATTCCTCAAGAGAGATACATAGAATACATCATGTACTTGAGATAGTTTCGGTGGAAGTGCTAGTTGATAGTCCACTGCTCCAATGCGATCAAGGATCTCAAAAGGTCTGATATACATTGAAATAAGATTTACCTTCTTAAAAAATCTCTTAACTCTGTTCCACAGTTATATTCAGTGGAAAACCATGTCTTTGACATCAAACTCTAGGTCTCATAGATTATTATCATCATAGCTCTTTTGTCAACTTAGAGCATCTTTAATGTGCCTCTGGATAGTCTTAACCTTCCCCACCATTTCTTCAACCATTTCTGGACCTAAGAGTTTTCGCTCCCCAACATCATCCTAACATGTCCGTGTTATACACCTCTTCCCATATTGGAATTCATAAGGAGCCATTTGGATGCTTGAGTGGAAACTGTTGTTGTAAGAGAACCCAACCAGGAAAGATTTTTATCAAGTCCTCTTTTGAAGTCCACTGAGAATGCTCTCAACATGTCCTCAATTTTTTGGATAGTCCACTCGGGTTGGTAATAAATTTGAAGATGATAAGTCGTGCAGAAGTTCATCTCAGTATCCAGATCATGTTAAATAATCTTCCAATACGTAAAGGAGAATCTTGGATCTCGATCAGGTACAATAGATAGTGGTACTTCATGCAGCCTTTCCACGTCTGTGATGTATATTTGTGCCAGTTGTTCCAGTGAGAAATCCTCCCAAATTACAATGAATTGTCCATTAATTGTAATACGACCCACATAAATCCAAATATCATTGTTTCCTTTGGATGTCTTTAGAAGTCTTATGACAAAGTCCATGTATATTTTCTCACATTTCTGTTCTGGTATGGTGATGGTTTCATCATCCCCTTAGACTTGCCTCTCAGCCTTCACTTGCTGACATACCTGGAACTTTGATGTATACTCAACGATCTCCTTCTTTATGTTATCCAACCAATAATTCTCTTGGAGATATCGATACATCTTTTTCATTCATAAGTGAATAGAGAAATTTAAACTAAGTGTATCATCCAAAAGTTCCTTCTTTAACTCTGGATTCAATGGAACACATAGTCTTGACAAAAATATCACTAATCCTTCTTCATTGACATTTAACTCCATGGATTTCCCTTTTCTGATAGTTTCCACCTTCTTCTGAATTCCCAAATCATCATTTTCAGCATCTTTTAACCTTACAAAAGAGACGATTGAGAAATCATTTTTGAAAGGATTGATTATGTTCCCATATTTATTATTCCCATGTTCATCTTCATCAAATCTAAGAAGATTCGATCCTTTTCAATTATCTTCCATGATAGAATCACTGGGTCCTTTATACTTATAGAATCTTCCACCTTGTTCTCATTCCCAAGGTGGTAATGGATTGAGAATTCATAGTCTTTAATCAGCTCAAGCCTTCTTCGTTGGCGCATATTCAACTCTTTCTGTGTGAATATATACTTGAGGCTTTTGTGGTCTATATATATTTCCCTCTTCTCCCTAGATAGTTAGTGCCAACAAATTTTTAAAGCTATGATCACCACAGCCAACTCCAGATCATGTGTTGGGTAGTTTTTCTCATGAACTTTCAATTCCATTGAAGAATAAGCAATGACTTTTTCATTTTACATCAACACACATCTCAGGCCCTTCTTCGAAGCATCACTGAATACCACAAAAGGTTATCCACTTGTGGGTATTGTGAGCACAAGAATAGTGATAAGACTTCTTTTCAACTCCTTCATGCTCTCTTCACATTTATCACTCCAAGAAAAATTCACTCCCTTCCTATTTATCTTCGTAAGAGGTTTTGACAATCGTGATAAATCTCTCTCAAATCAGTGATAATATCCAACTAACCCCATGAAGCTATGAATATCCGTCACTGATGTTGGCCTCGACCATCACTCAATTGTAGCTGTCTTTGAGGGATCTACAGATATCCCATTTCTCATGATGATATACCCAATAATGATACCTTTTTCAACCATAAATCACACTTGTTGTACGTAGGATAGAGATTCTCTTTTCACAAGGTCTCTAGTGTAGCTCTTAGATGCTCCTCATGATCCTACTTGGTTTTGGAGTATGTTATAATATTTCCTATAAATTCTACCAAAAATTTTTCAAGGTAATCTATAAATACTCTATTCAACAATTCCATGAAGATTTCTAGAGAATTATTGAATCTGAAAGGAATTACTATGAATTCATAGTGCTCGTACCTTGTATGAAAAGCATTTTCGGGGATATCTTCTGTCTTCACCCTTACTTGGTAATATCCCACCCACAAATCCACCTTGGAGAAGAATTGTTCTAAACAGATAAAATCAAATAAGTCATCAATTTGTGGTAGAGGATACTTTTTCACTATCGTGATTTTGTTGAGCTCACAATAATCAATGAAAAGGTGCACTGACCCATCCTTCTTCTGGATGAAGAGGACTGTTGCACCCCATGGTGAAGCACTTGGTCGTATAAAACCTTAATATAGATTCTCCTATAGTTGTTTCTTCATCTCTTAAATCCCCAAAAAATCCATTCCAAACGGAGTCTTGGATATTGTCAACACCCCAGGTATAGGGTCAATTGAGAATTGAGCATCTCTTCTAAGAGGAAGACGAGGCAATTTCTTAGGAAACACTTCAACAAATTCCCTAAAAATAGGCATGTATTAAAATATGTTTCTTCCTTTGACTCAAGAATCCAAGCTAGATACACGTGCTCATAAGGAAATAATATCCATTCTTGAGATGGTGGTACTAAATAAGATTCCTCTTCCTCCATGAACTTGTATAGAATTGGGGGTCAATTCTTCATATGGAGAGTGATTTCCCTCTCACGACAATTTATGTTGGCTTTATATAGGTAAATCCAATCCATGCCAAATATTTCATCAAATTCCACCATAGGGAGTTTGAAGAGGTTCTTTGGAAAGTTCAGTCCACAGATTATGTTAAGGGAGGAGTTATATTCATGGGAGGCAATGATTTACCAATTTTTCCTACCCACCAATATCTTTTCATCTATATGATTTATAGGGGTATTGGGATTATTCTACTAACATTCGGGATAAAAATGAATGTGTTGAACCAGAATCAAAATGTAAAATCATTATTATTTAATTAATAACTAGTTTACCTATCACCACTTTGTTTTTGGAGTTCACTTCGGTGGTAGTGATGGAAAAATATTGCCCTTATTGCCATGAAGGTTTTTGGTTGCCTCCAAAAACCCTTGTATTAGGAAACTGATTCAAAATGTACCCTAGTTCTTTGCATTTGAAGCGTTGAAAAACACGTTGAGGTTATAATGGATCGTTCCTCTACTCTGTCATAGCCACAGGTTTTTCTTGTCAAAAGTTAACGGCTACGTTCCATTCTCTTCCACACCTAAAGCATTTCCTTATCACCTTTAGGCAATTTCTAGGGTTCTTCTTTTCGTACCTTTGGAAAGTGGGGTGTTTTATTTTCTTAGTACTATGGGATTTATCCATATGATAGCCAGAATTGAATTCCACCTTACACTTCGTATCCCCATGATACCCCTGAGATTTGTTGATCTACATTTAGACCATGAGGGCACA
Organism: Viscum album; assembly: GCA_963277665.1. Lineage (NCBI taxonomy): Eukaryota > Viridiplantae > Streptophyta > Magnoliopsida > Santalales > Viscaceae > Viscum > Viscum album. The sequence goes on along the minus strand of OY728135.1, from coordinate 1,493,886,975 downwards.
TCAGACAATTTCCTCATAGCTATCAAAGCCATGGATTTCCAGGGATTTTCATAGGCTACATTTCAGCCCACCAAAGAAATATTCAACCTTGCATTCAGGGGTAATGAAAAGGCCAACTTCATATTGTGAAATCCTTGTGAATTTTTCCTTGTATGATCCAATATATTCATTGAATTTTTTTTAAGGGAAAGGAAGTCCATTTCTATCTTAATTCGGAGGGTGCGAGGACAATATTTATCGAAAAACATTTTCCTGAAATCCTTTCATTCCAACGCCTCGATCTCCTTTCCAAACTTTTTATTTTTGATAAATGTACACCATTGATCGAACTCACCCTCCATACAATAAATATATAGGATAACCTTCTCTATTTAGGACCATTTAAGGATAGAGAAGATCTTTGCAATGGAGTTGATTCGTTGTTCGAAAATTGAGGGATCAAATGATCCATTAAAAGAATGAGACCTTTATCTCATGAATCTCTCGATTGTGACTTGTTCTTTATTAGGGGGATTGAACATTCCTTGTGACCCATTTTTCTATTCAAATCTTGAGTTAACTGAGAGATTATCATGACAATTTTTGTGATTCACACTCCCATTGGATTTGGCATCTCATTAGAACAGTCATTACATTGATCTTTGCATCAGTTGTTAGCTCGATTCCTCTTATTAACGGTCATTAGCTGGAATAAAAATGAAACTTAGGGGTAACACATAATAGGTAGTATAAGGACAAAAATGGATGACATATAAATAACATTTATTTCCTTAACTTATGAATCTATAGGCTTCAATCTATGTTATCCATGATCTACTTCCCAACATATATTTTTTGGGGAATTTTATTTATTCCCCTAAAAATGGTTCATACTATGATTATAAATTTACGAAATCATATACCCTCAAGGTGTCGTAACCAAGAGTGTAGAAAGTCCCATTTTTGTTCACCTGTTCCTGTTCGAGTCTATCTCAAAGCGGTGTATTTGGGTTTTACCCCTAGATAGATCTATACCAGAGCCACCTCTACCATCTAGTATCTAGACAGGGATGTATTTTCTTGATAAACCACTTACTAAATACACACCAAAATTTGGATATGTTTTTATTATTCATAGTCTTATCCCCAAGGAATTCACTGGGGTTTTCTAATCCTAATCCCAAAAAAATTTAAACCTATCCTCTGATACCAACTATAACAACCCAACTCATTATTACACGCTTAAACATGATTTGTTACATAAAATATTCACTAGATAAAACATATAATATCAATAGTTCTAGTGTATATCGGGATTAGGAACAATACATAACAACTTAAAACATCAAACACAAAATCTTTATTGAAAAATTCCTTTACCTGACCACAAAATTCCCTTGTACTTAGCGTTGCATAGGATTACCTGAGGGCATGCATAAGAAAAGGGTGAGATATAAAGACCAGTAAGGGAGTAAAAAAGTCATAAAATAAAGAATACAATACATTTTAGGAAATATTCATATCAATGAAGCCTAAAATAAACATGAACATAAATTCGTGATATAGCATCATTATCATAACATGGATATGTGGAGACAACACTTAACATGGAATTAGAATGATCCAAGGCTCATTGCACATGGAGCATGTGTAAACCCTCATTGAACTAGAATTAGCACAAGTAAACCCTAATTTAACTTGAATTATCATGATACTAATCATTACCCAATGCATTGGAGCGCCATCAGGGCACACCCTTCTAAAACATTTCATTTCCTGCATAAGTGTGCTACAAGATCATGCAACATAGATTCATTAAACATCATAATTTATTCCATAGTAAATGAATTTTTAATTCATACATGAAACTCTTACATAAATAATTAAATGTTAATAAATTTGAATACCCTTAATAGAGAAATGGTCATGGTATTCACTACATAATGATTTTTTCTTGGAAAATGGCGGTGCAATTTCAGAAGAATAATGGTGTGACCTAAGAATTCATAAAAAGGGTTGATGAGAGAGAAAAGGGTGTATCATAATATTCACATGAAAGTGAAAGTAATGGTGTCATATAGATACATGTCCCAACATAATTAATGTAATTTAGATTCATAATACAAAAGAATTTCATGAATGTAAATGAAGAGAGAGAAATTCCTTAAAGAATTTTGGCATGGTAACAGGTGTACATGGGAGGAATTAATGAGGGAGAAAAGGGGTATATAATCATTAAAACATAAATAGGGTAGTATGGGGGAGTATCAAAATCATACCCCAACATTTATAATTTAAAATAAAATGGTATAATAATATTAATAAACTTGGATAGAATGAGAAAGGAAGGAATCCCTTACTTGAAAGTGTGATCCCAAAGGATTGGGAGGGGCTTAAGAGAGGGATATTGGGAGTTTGTAGAACCTTGGGAGGATTCAATAGAGAATAGGGAAAAGTTTGGATGAACTCAAAAGGAATTGAGTGAAGAGTAAGTGGAAGAATGGGTGGGTTTATATAGGAAATGAGAGAGAATTCTTTATTATTTAGGTTTGGGACACCACACATTAAACTAATCAAAACAACAAACCAACCCATGGTTTGTGACCAAGGTTTTTTCCAGAGGGGAGTGTAAAAAATTATTTTATATGTCCAATTTTTGAACATCATAAATTAATAGGTTTTATTATGGGGAGGTGAGTCACACTCTCAAGGAAATCAATTTAAAAAGATAAAATGTTTTATAAGTTTTGAAGGGTCCACTAAATCATTTTAAAATAAACCAAAAAAACCTAAAATCACATTATTTAAATGTTAAAACATATATTGGATGAACATTATGTTTATAGTATTTTATTTCAACACTATTGCTTCATTATGATGTCATAAAACACATTATATATTTAAACGGTATTTAATTTTTACCAAAAAATTTGACTGTCTCAGAAAATTATTAAAAATTCACCATTGGATAATTTCGACATCTTTATTCCAAACATAGTATTCATTTTATCTTAATAATTTTCTAAATATTTGAATTTTTTTACTTTTAAAATAAAAACTGACATTTATCAAAAATTCATGGCTTTTGATAAAAAAGATTTCAAAACATAATAAAAATCACTATTGTATTCACAAAAATTATTCTAACATTTATATTTAATAAAAAGTTATTTAGTAATTATATTTGATTAAAATATTATTTAATTCAAAAATCCATAAATTCAACAAAATAGATTTTTTAATTGAAGATTAACTAAAACTGTTTTTTTTTTCATTAAAAAAATATTTATAAAGTAACAATAATAAAATGAAAATATATTATCTATAAAAAATAATGTACATAATGATAGTACTATGGTCCCATTACATAACCACTTATAACACCCGCATAAGACCAAAGGGTAAGGTGTTCGATGGTGACAAACTCTTGGGGTGGCTCGGATAACATCACTCGGGTTGTAATCTCTATCAACATCCACTTCTCTCGTAGGCGGTTCCATTCGAGCTTAACATGTTGAAGCTTGGATTGGGCTTGGTCAAGAGTGAAGCCCAATGAATCCACCACCTTGTAGATCTCTAAAAAATGGGCTTTGTATGGATCAATTCTACTAGATGAGGCCATCGATTTCTTTGTCTAAGTAAATTGGATTTATTAAAGCCCTATATTTATACTAATCATGTGATCACAATTTAGTGATTATATTAAAAATGGTCAAAATTCTTAACATTATTTTAAAATCCCAAAATATAAATCCAAATAAGTTCTTATGTTATATAACCATTTTACATAATAAGACATTTAATTAGATCAAGATGAATTTACATTAATAAAATTTTGGGTTGTTACACAAATAGATTATAATATTGTAGGTGTTTAGTAGGGAAAGCACACTTCTAATGGTTCTTGATATGCTGTTTTGGAGTAGGAGAGAATGGGACCGAGTCAAGGCTTGCGATGCTTCTTAGATTCCTTTTTTCATTTTTTTCCTTTTTGAACATATATTGTGGATTCTTACATTGTACCTATTTTGGCTATTTTCTTATAACATAACATGTTACATAATCTTTGGCATGGAATGATTCTTTGTTATTTATCTTATCAGTATTCCACTATTTATTTCAATTGTATGTTGTTTACTGTTTCCGCTATTGTATTATTAATGATTCCATTATGTTACACTCTTCTAATAAGGGAATAGTTTCCCCACTATAACACCATAATCTCTCATTGTTATTCGGAATCCACTGGTATTTGGGTAAATTCACTTGAGGCCATGTGGCCAACCATGTACGGGGAACTAGTTGAGCGGCTTCCAGATTCAGGATGTTATACAACTAGAAAAAGTTCCTCCAGCACATAAAATTTACTTTCCTGGTGAAGGATGACACATAGGTTCCTTTTCTATTCTTGGAAATATGTGCTAAATATAAGTTCTCATTATCATGTATGGATCATAATGATATGTTTGAGGTCATTTTATTTTTGTTTCTAAAAAATAAGATAAGTACAATTTTAGAACTTTATATGATAAAATTTAGATAGATAAATAAATATTTTATTTATTAGTCTCCCAATATTTTTTTGAAACCCAATATCCCTCACCATTGGCATTGAAATATCCTATTTCTTGGACATTCTAGTGGAAATGATCCATATTCCTCTTCTTATTACCCCAACTCTAGTTGGTCAAGTAACTTGACCTGTTTTAAGTAGGCATTATAAATTCCAACTACATTAACTAGCAATTCCTTAATCTACTAAGTGGACTCCCTAATCCTGAAATCCTTAATTGGATTTCCTCAACCATTTCTTCTTAGTTACACCAAGACCTACTTAGGTACTTGACCCTTGATTTGAACTAAGTAAAGTCAACCCAAAACATCATGTTAAAATTCCTCGATATTTGAAAGCACCCCAACTTGGGTTGGTCAAGAACTTTGAACTACTATTCAATTTTAACTAATTTAATGGAAGACTATACTGACATAATATAGTTAATTGTGGTATTTTATCCTTTTATATTTAAATTAAGAATTATTATCTTTTCACATTATTGTTAATATTAAGTGGATTTACTTAAGTGCTTAACAATGTCTAAGATAATATTTAGGCATAAACTGGTTTATTTTTGTTTTATTGAGTATTCTTGTAAATTTATTAATTATTTGATCACAACAAGACATCCATAATGAAAAAACCATGAATCTGATAGCATTAAAATAATGAATCAATATGATCACGAGCACTTACTATTCGTTTGTTTATCTAGAGTTTGATAAACTAACTGTTGACCGAGAGTATAACACCTTGAACCAATTAAGGTTCTTATTGTTGTTTTTCACCAGTCCACCTATGTATTTCCTCCTATTTTTTCACATCGACTCCAAACGTGAACCACCTCCACAAGATTGAGAGCTCCATCCATTACATATGACTTTAACTCACACACAGGTGAGTGAAAAAAGGGGTTTGTATAAAAGAAATCATGGGAACATAGGCCCTACATAATTAATGTAAAGAAGGAAAAATAGAGAACAATTTAATTTAATAATAAATTAAATTGTACCAATCACATACAAAAGTTCCACTCTAGATCATGATCATCTGCATGCATGAAATGAACTACACATTTAATAAAGATAGTATTCAATTCATAATCGTTATTATTTAAGATTAACCTCACTCGAATTTATTAATTACTATCTTTAATTAATAAGTACTTTTATATTAATTATTATCCAAATTTCCTTGATATTATCATCTATTAAAATCTATAACAAATAAAATAAATTCATTTAAAATTATTTTTGTACATAAATGTACCTTGGAGGAAACACGGTGAATACCTGTCTAATTCTGCCTAACATTTATTAAACTTGTATACAATTTTACTCTTGTGAGAAATAGAATACATGACTTATCATGTGCTTTTTCAATGTGTACTTCACTGATGATTACACAAATTACATGACATTTCAGTCATGTGTTATGCTTAAATTCATGTAGAGTGACAACTTATAAAACAACTCATACATGATATGTAGATCTGAAAATTATGCAAATATTAATTAAAAATTTAAATATTTATGTATATTAAAATTGTCACATGTAATGTCCTTTATTTATGAACACATTCAAGTATATGTCTCATGGTTTACATAGTGAAATAAATAAATTTTAAATATGTTCAACTTGGTATAAGTACACGGAATATAAATCTGATCTACAAGGCATGTACACCTATCATAGTCTATTTGAGACACATGCCTAACAACTCGGTATGTAATATGTGTCTTATAAAATTTGGAGTACATGGAATTTACATTGGGCCACACACTGTTTGAACTCTGAGTTACATGATCACCAATCATTTTGATCATGTATGGAATACACAGCCCGTCTATGACCCAAAGGGACTACACATCATGTATGTGGGCTATAAAGTGTGCAGTCTGACTAATCATACACCATTAAATTGTTGTCAACACACATTGAATTAAGTGTATAATTAATGCAATGAGAAATGTATAATCTTGAATTTATGTTAAAATAAATTATGATGCATTGAACATGACTACACGATGTGTAACTTTGGTTACATGGAATGTAGTCTAGTGTTATCTGTCCAAATACATTGGAACCTCTGAATGAGTTCCCTGATTTTATTTTAGTCATAAAATTAATTGTCTTGATTATATATACAAGAAAAGGAGGAAGAAGAAGAATATATCACAATTCAGATTGAAAGACTGATCAAACATGAATTGGAAAACTAAATTAAAATGTTTAAATTTCCAATGATCTATAAATAAATATAAATAATTATAGGACCACTCTGATACCACTTTTTGGTTCTAGGCATAGCAGTATAATTCAATGGGTTATGCCAAACATTACTTTTTTCATGAACAATGATCATTCTGAGATCTAAACGATGATAAAGATCGAGATCTATAGAATTGAATCAAAGAAAATTAACTAGGGAAATCATGCTGGAACCAAAGGAAGAATCATGAAATATTATTTATAATTTAATTAATTAAATAAAGAATTTCCATTATGGAATTATTTCTTCATTGATGAATCTGGTGACATATTTTCAATCCACCATCGTTGCATTATAGAAACCAATTGTAGATTTCCTCTAGTAGTAATCCACTTGTATTCCAATAATATCCAAATATCACTGAAGGAATATTCAAGTGCTAGCATAGAATATCCTCTCGCTTATGTCCTCTTACTTTGATCTCTTTGAGAACCACTTCCAAATCGCTCTCCTTGATCTAGTGTATGATGATTTCTCTCTTTTCTTGGGATCATTCTTGTAGAAGGTATCTCTCTAAGCTTGAGATATATCTAAAAATATGTTGTGTAAAAGAAACATAAATGAATTGGGTTAATGATAAAATAAAATAACTATGTTTATATATCACTGGGTTTAAAATAAAATAATTGCATAGGTACAATCAATTAATTATTTAATCCTAGTAGAACCCCTTTTCAAATAAAAATAATATAATTACTTCTCAACATGTTCTTAACATTAGAATTATAATTAAATATTATTTAATCAAATAATATTCACTATTTATTATTTATAATCGGACATAAAAACTCAATCTTCCATTCCTAGATTATATTTATTGGACCTTAAATAGTGACTATTTATTTATTAAATAAATATCATAGTGTTATTCTTCAGTAAATAAATAAATATTGTATTTACTAAATAGAAAATAAATATTTATATGAGATCAAGAATATATGAGTAATTATTAAACCACATATGGGAATAATATTTATTCAACCTATTAAATAATAAATAATACATATATTATTTAAGTGATATTTTGGATACCCTTAGTGTGTGATCCTCTAGGCCTCTTATTGGAATTAGATGTATCATCCAAAAGTCTAAGGATAGCATCTAGAAACATGCCAATGCATCCATAGAGAAAGAAGTTAATGTCGCAATGACATGTCACCTCATATGGATGCTTACATTATAATATAATATTTTTACTTGATGTCTCTAACAAAGTAGGTTGAATTTTGTTTACATCAACCTATGTGCTTGATGTCTCTTTATTTGACTTCCCAAAAAATGAACTTTCCTTCAGAACTCCATGACCAAGGAAACTTTTAGTTGAAAATGTGGCAGTTTCAGTGGACTATTAGATCTTATAAATAGTGATATTTGTGGACTATAGAGTACTCTAAAAAGTGATAGGTATAGATGCATCATAACCTTTAGTGATAAATTCTGTAGGTATAGTTATTCATTTCTCATGATACATAATTTTGAACCCTTCGAAAAGTACAATATGTTCCAAAGTGAAGTATATAATTTTCTAGGAATAATTACTAAGATTCACTAATCAATTCTCAGTGGTGGATACTAAATCCATGAATTTTATAATCATCTAAGAAATTATGGAAATATTTAACAACTAACTTCTTTTGGAACAACATAATGGAATGGTGTGCCTAAGAGGATGAATCATACCCTATTATACATCGTTCAATCAATGATGATTCAGTGAGACCTTCCTATATCATTTTTGGAATATTCTCTATGAATTGATGCATTAATACATAACCATGTTCCATTTAAAGAAGGAACATAGATTCCATATCAGATATGGATTGGGTAATATTCCAACTTTTCATAGATAAGTATTTGGGGTTGTAAATCATATGTATGGTGTTTTAATTTTTATAAAATTTACTATAAATGAGAAAAATTATTATTAATTGGTTATAATGAATGAAATTAAGATATGTTATTTCTATAATCCTATTTAACACATAGTATTTATTGATTAATTTTATTCATTACTTGAGAAGTAATTCAAAAATAATAGAGTCAGTGGGAAGATATTTAAACATGGAGAATTTTAGGAAATAAATCAGGAATTGTTCCGAAGATGGAAAATGATCTGGACCAGAAAAGGTTGTGGAATATGAATCACCTCACATTACACCAAAATCTCAATGTTCTAGTAGTATTCACCAAGATCTTGGGAGATTTATATTTCATATTGAAAATGATGATGAATTAATGTTCATTAATAATTAACTTATTACCAATCAAGAATCCATTGAGGGTTTAGATTCTAATAAATGGTTCAATACCATGAATTCTAATATTTACACCATGTACACTAATCAAATTGGGAACTTGGTGGGTGCACCTAAAGGGGTGATATCCATAAGGTGAAAGTGGTATTTTTCCAAGATAACTAACATCAATGATATGGTGTCTACGTATTTATTCTAATGGGTAACAAAAATCTACAAAAGAACTCATGGTATTGACTATGAAAAAACCTTTCTTCTAGTGGAAATGGAAAATTCAATTTATCTCCTTCTTAATATAACATCTCATTATGATTATGAGATATATTAAATAAATTTCTAAAAAACATTCTTTAAAATAATTAGTTGAGGATGTGTATAGGATGTATCCTAATGTATTTTAAGTTACAAAAGATATTTTCAGGGATTGAAAGTTATAAAAATTCATTAATGAATTAATGAAATATTCTCATAATTGGGATATCCATTTTTATGATGAAAATAAAGAGTTTTATTTTATCAATAATGTTAAGGATTCCTATGTAAATAAGAAACTTAGTGAGAAAATCACGTTATTTGTAATATTGAATTTTAATTACATACTACTTATAAAAAATAATGTCAAAACATTACATTCAATAAATATCTGGTTTGTGAAATGATTAACAATAAAAGATATGGATGAAGTATACTAGGTTTGAATATCAATAGAGATAGATCAAAGATTTGGCATCCCATAACCAGATTACTCTGGAGTAACCAATCCTAGTTAGCGACATGGCCTTAAGAACACCTAAATGTATATCAAAGTCTGTTGACAAGAAATGAGGGTCTAGGGTGTGAAAATGGGGATACTATTCCCTTTAATCAGAGTGGAGCATAGTAGAGATATAACAAAATAATAAATAGTAGAAGCAACATAACAAATAAACTGGAAATGAAATAAGCATAATCATCCATCAATAATAATCAACTAAAAAACTAAATGGTATCATATTAAAAATATGATGATGTCATGTCTCTACAAAATAAGAAAATAGGTATAAAAATAAGTAGGAGGAAAGAGAAATACGTGTTATACAAATGAATCAAAAAGAGACCAAAACCTATCCAAGTATCCTGATCTGATTCTCAATCATTTTCTACCAAGATCACATCCTAAAGTAAGAAAGAAAGTCAGGTGTCCAAAACGGGATACTTCCCTTTTTCCATACCTACAATCATATAATCTTGTCAAGTATCAATGGAATCAAGGATTGGTTCTGATATAAAAATCATTAGGCCAACACCTATGTAATTAATTAAAAATAGTCTGTGAATATAAATTTTACAGTGTGAAGGTATATAATAATGTAAAGTAGTATAAATAAATAATTCATACATGATTCATCCTCAGCTGGTGTATAAAAATGTAATCATTCAATTAATTATGATTCAGTTTATATATTTAAATAATTTGAAGATTTCAACTACATCTTGAAAGATATACATTATAATAAAGATGGATCCAAGTTCAAACTGTGGCATCCTTAACCTCAGGGGTTTCCCAACTAAGAGTAGCAACTTATGCAACCTGAAAATAAATGGTCAGAGTGTAATCCCAAGGATTCTAACTGAGTCCATGGATCTCGTCTATGGTAATCGAAGTCTAATCATGACTGGGCCCAATGGGGTGAATCCATGGCCTCGTATTTTTGGAGACACCTAGCTAAATTCAAGGAGTATATTAATATCATTCTAATATACTAAAGAGATTTCAAGTGAATCATTGGTACTACACTAAGGCATTCACATAATAAGAGAGTGACCAGATTTTATGGTGGGAATCTCCCATGGAAATTGGCTCAATGAAACAGAATAGAATCCCCTGAGTGCCCAAGGCATTCCCTTGGAAATCCAATGATGGATCAATTCTAACAACTCTTATAAATATAGAATGGTCCAAGGAAAAAAGTCACCTTATACTCATTCCATTATATCATATATAAACAAGTTATATGAAATAATCAATCCATTAAATCATTAAATATGTCAATTCCATTACCTTTTATCAACATGTAATGGTTAATCTGGGACATAAAACCACTTATCACTGTAATTTCTCAATCATTTATTAGGTTCATTCCATACCTTTCATTAAATCATGAAAAGGTGATAAAGGTCATGCAACCAATATAAATTAAATTATAAGTAACTATTCCAGGTAATATCTTTTAGTATACTTTTCATTTAATGACATAATATTTATTTAATTATGTAGGAACACTTATCTCAACAAATGTCACGTTAGACACACCTAAATGGTACCACAGATAGACCCATCATGGGTCACCGAGTAAAAAATGAAGAAAACCCCTAAATGGGTGGTCCGTGTTAAGGTATCAACCTCCAAAAGTATCAAATGATTAAATTAATCATTTAGAACACAATATTAATAATCATAATTAAATAATATGAATTTTAGAAGAAGAACCCAATGAAACTGGAATTCCCACAATGATGAAAATTTATAAAAGATGATAGTTTTAGGGAACATTCATAGAACATCAATATAATTAATGTATTAATATACTCATATATTATCAACCCTTATTTTTTTCTGGATGGGAATAAAATGGATGAACACCCAAAAAATAGGGAACAAGATCTTGCATCAAAATAGAATATTTTAGAGGAAGGAAAACAAAAAATAGTGACTAATGAATGAATAACTTAGTGAGAGGAATCCAATGAGATGATTGGATCTTGATTCTGAATCCAAAGGACCTATGTGAAGAGGGAAGAGGATATTCTTCATGAGTTAAAATTAGAGCTGATGTCCATTTGAATGAGGAATGAAGGAAAATTATATGTTTTAAAAAGATTAATGGTGAAATTATAAATTTACTAAGAAATAAATGGGTTGTGCGATTTGGTCACATGGTTGTCCAAATTGTGGGCCACCCTTGCACAAAATAGTATCTAAAGAGGGTACATAAATGGTTCATGTTCATAGTATTAGAAACCGTTTGACAACTGTGAAATATGCCTCTACTAAAATTAAAGACAATTTACATGGCTATGTGGCTTTCGATGTACAATTAGGGAAAATTGTGTTCCCTTTTTATCCTCTAAAAATACCTACAATGTTAATAGAAACTATGTGGACTAGAGAACACATTTTCTACTAACTGTGAATCCAAGGGGTTTTTCCCACTCATAGGGATTCTAGGATCTAAAAAATACTTGGACACCCTAGTATACTCCATTTAATCACTATTCATCCATATTAGGTCAAAGACAATGAGTTAGACCAAAAACTAAAGGATCTATTGTTGAGTAAATAAGAATATCTTATGACTTCTTCATTCCTTATGGTTTTATGTTTTGAAAATCACAAACACTTTTTCTATGTTCTCAATATTTTTCTATGTTCTGTATTTTTTCTTAAGATCTAGAATTGTCATCCTGTTATACTTACAGATATATCAATACGTTTTTCCATTCTATTAGACTTCCAGATCTATCATTCCAATTTTCCATTCAGTTTTTTTTACAAGATCTGTCCTTCTAATTTTGTCATTCAGTTTTTACAATTCTAAATCCGGTGTATATATGATTATGACTTTCAATTCTGAATCTGGTGTATATATGATGCTGACATTCAATTCTGAATTTGGTTTATATATGATGCCGACTTTCAATTATGAATCTGGTGTATATATGATGCCGACTTTCAATTCCAAATCTGTTGTATATATGATGCCGACTTTCAATTCCGAATCCGATGTATATATGATGCTGATCTTTAATACCAATTCCAGTGTATATGTGATGTCGATATTCATGATACCGAATCCAGTGTATTTGTGACTCCAATTTTATGATTCCATTTTCTATAGAATGTTTTTTCTAAGAATATATTTTCCTGATTTCTTAAGATTACGTTTTCTTGGTAATGTTAGAGTTGCCTAATGTATCATTCCAATGATATTGGATTCCAAGATTTCATATACCAAACATTTATCTTTAACTTAACATCATTTATGTTTCTTGAAACGATGTCGTACAATTTGTTACAAACTAACCGTTTTATATTTGCCGCGTTTCCAGGTCCCTCTAAAATTTAAGGAAAATATGACTGTTGGAAAGGAGCCGACCATTGGGAAGTTTTGACTATAAATACAAGATCATTTGAACGAGCAAAGTACTTAACAGTGAGAAAGCTTGTGAATTGATTTCTTGGGAGAGAGGCTCTTATAACTCTCAGTGCTTCATGCGGATTCTGTGAACAACTTGTTTAGTCATGAACAACATGTTCAGACTTGCTTAGTGCAGACTCTGATCGTACTGATCGTGGGCTTCTAGGATTGGAAGACATAGGTTATGATTTTCTTCTAAATCAATGGATTTCAGGGATATTAAGACAGATACTGATCTTTGGATTGAGGGATTATCTAGGTTTGGGTAAGACAGACTTTCTTGTAAGTATAAATCAAGGAACCTTTATCCAAGGTTGTTGAATACACTTCGCTTTGAGTTAAAAGAATCCTATTGTTACTTGTTTTCTTTTACAAGTTGTTTTATTCCGCTACTGTATCTTAAATTTGTTAAAGTTAGAAATTATAAGTTTCTTATACTTTGTAATTTTGTACTCTAATTATATTATAGATTCTATAAACATTAAGTTAGAATCTTTCTTTTAAAAAAAATAGAAAAGTTTTCTTTAATAGGTTTTGTGAATGTTTGTTTAGCGTTGTTAAACACAACTTTAAAGATTCCAAAGGAATTTTTAAAAGTATACAATTCACCCCCTATTGTATATTGAACATCTACATTCTTATTTAGATCCTACAACTGGTATCAAAGGAGATCTCTGGAATACTTATATCCACATATAAGTTTTCTTGCTCAGGTTCTCATTTTATTAAGTTCTTCATATTTGTTCTTAAACTTTTACTACTAATAATTTTTGTGGGAAGAAATATTTTTTTAGTATGGGAGGCATTAATGTTGGATCATTGGAAAATCTCAATCCTACTAGACCACCGATCTTCAATGGAAATTACTCTGAGTACTTGAGAGACATAATGAATATCATCTGAACATTAAGGTACGTAATATTTTTCTATGCTCCATGACTAGAAATATATATAGCCAAATTTCAACCTGTGAAGCTGCAAATAGTATTTGGAAAAATCTTGAAGTAACTCACTTTGGAACTTCCAAAGTTATTGAAATTAGAAGATCCATGCTCAGGGCTGAGTATCATGGTTTCTGCTTTCCTTATGAAGAACTCGTATGTATGGTACAATAAATATTTATAACTATTGTCAACAACTTACAATCCATGGGTGAGAAAGGTTTAGATGTTGAAGCTCTTGTAGACAGGATTATTGACATCATGCCTAATGAATGGGATTCCAAGAGAACTACTATATATGAGAATAGGAAAGTTACTCATATTTCTCTTGATGAACTATTTGGAACACTTCTTCCACATGAAACCAGAACGAAGAGAGATGTTGATAATATTAAGAAGAATAATGGGAATGTAAATATTTCTTTTACATCTACATCAAATCATATGAAATCCAAGACTCCTGAGAGAATTACAAGATCTAAATATAAGAAGTTCAGTACTCAATCTGAATCCAATGAAAGTGAATCTTCATAAAATGAGTGAGCAAATATTTCTCAGAGGATAAACAAGATTTTTGGAAAGAAGAACTTTCAATATAGATACAAGAAGAAATATGGAAAAGATAATAAATATGGAGAAATAATTTTCTATGAATGTATAAGAACCGGTCATATTAGACCTAGTTGTCCATTACTCAAGAAAAGAGACAAGAAAGAAAGGAATTCTGAAAGAAACAAGAATAATTTCTACAGATCCAAGAATAAGAAAGTATTGAAAACCAATGACACTTAGAGTGCCAGTGGTGGAGATTCTTCTGACAATTTTTCAAAATATGAATCATCTTGGGAAAAGAATATTGGTTAAATAGCCAGAGCTCTATTTCAAAATCATTGTCTTATGGATAAGGTATGAACTGATGAATCCTTAAAAAATATGTATTTAAGTGAAAATTTTCCAGATAGAGGTTTTTCTTCAGATGAAGAATCTACTTCATCCGATAATGATAATTATTTTCCTTCTTATGAGGAAGTTTCTATATTTTCTATGTTTCTTGAGAAAAGAAATTGTAAAGTTTCTAAGAAACTCGATAAAGTAAATTTTAGAGAATCTATTTTAACAAAGAAAAATTTAGATCATTCAAAAGATCTTGGTGAGAAAAATTTTGTTTTAGAAAATCTTTCTAAAAATCTTGAGGAAGTTAATAATGAGAAGGATAATCTTTCTGAGGATCTTAAAAATCTGATTTTAGAAAAAGATGTTTTAGAGGATAAACTTAACTCTAAATATATTATTCTTGAGGATAAGAATTTAGTCCTAAGACTAAAATATGAGATATTTTCCTTAAAGAAACTTCTTTCAAAATTCACTTCTGGTTAGGAAAATTTTGACAAGATGTATTCCCAAATCCGACCTCATGGTAATAATTAGGGTTTAGGTTATTCTCATGAAAAACCTATTTTTATGAATAATTATATTTTTTCTACTAGAGATCCTTTTTTGTACTAAATTTTAAAGTGGTGGGCATTGGATGAAAAACATTTCTTTAAATAGAGTTCAATCCCTTGGGTTTAATAAAGCTTATTTTTCCAAACAAATATGGTTACCCAAGTCTTTGTTGTCTAATAATTCCTGATCCAAGTAAGTTTGGATTCCGAAGACCTAACACTTTCTTTCATAGGAAAATGAAGGAAGTACCAACAACATATGGTACATGGATAGTGGATGTTCCCGGGACATGACTGGTAACAAAGACTATTTCAAAAAGAATTTAAAGACTAAAGGTGGAAAGGTAAATTTTGGTGTTAACTCTCAAGGAGAAATTGTCGGTATAGGTAACATTTTTCTTCTTTGAAAGCTCTTATTTCAAATTTTCTTTTTGTAAAAGGCCTTAGGCACAACCTCATTGTCATAAGACAATTATGTGATGAAGGTTACCTAGTGAATTTGAGAAATGATAAATGTTTAGTTCACAATTCCAAGGATGAGTTTATTATCTCTGCCCTTCAGCATGAAAATGTGTACACCTTAAACCTATAAGACCTTAGAAGTCAAGATCTACCTCACCTTGGTGAATTTGAAGACTAATCATGAATTTTTAATAGGAGACTAGGACACTGTAACTTAAGAAATATTAGAAAGATTTATAAGAAAGAACTTGTTCAGGATCTACCGGAACTTATGTTTGATTCTTCAAAAGTCTGTGATATTTGTCAATATGGAAAGAAACATAAAACTAGATTTAAATATAAAAGTGATGTTATGTCTTTTAATGACTTACAGTTAGTGCACATGGATGTATTTGGTCTAACACAAACTAGAATTATTGGAGGAAAATACCATGTGTTTGTCCTGGTTGATGACTACACAAGATTTACTTAGGTATATTTTCTCACAAATAAATCTAAATCTTTTTCTTATTTCAAAATCTTTAGAGATCAAGTTAAAAATTACAAAAACATACTGTTGATAACTATTCATATTGATCATGATGGAGAATTTGAAAATTCTAATTTTGAAACTTTTTGTAGTAAAAAAGGTATTACTCACAACTTCTAAGCTCTAGGACCTCCTCAACAAAAATGGTGTGGTCCAATGAAGAAATCGCATTCTTCAAGAGACGACTAAAACCATGTTGAGTGAATATTCTATAGATAATAATTTTTGGGATGAAGCTGTAAGCACTACTTGTTATAGTATAAATCAAGTTTTAATAAGGTCATTTCTTAATAAAACACCTTATAAGTTGTGGAATGCTCGAAAAACAAAAGTTTCTTACTTGAAAGTTTTTTTTTTCAAAGTATTTATCTTGAATACCAAAGATAAATTACATAAATTTACCCCCAAATCCAACGAATGAATTTTCTTAGGTTATTCTACTAACTCTAAGGCATATAGAGTTTTTAATAAAAATACTTTCACTGTGGAAGAAATAGTACATGTTAATTTTGATGAAAATGATCCTTTTGTTTTCAAAAAACCTGAAACTTTTCCTGATATATTTTCTAAAATCGATCACCAAATTTTTATAGAGGATTTTTCAGACAAGGTTAATGTTGAAGAAAATGTTTCTGAGACATTTACTCCTGAAGATTCTCTATCTTATGTTGATGAATAGGTATTTCAAAATCCAAGTCAGTTGTTACTTAGGAATCATCCTAGTGATAATATCATTGGAAATGTTAATCAACTAGTAAGATCTAGAATTTATTTAAGGAATGAAGTTGAACATGTTGCATTTATTTCCCAATTTGAACCAAAGACTCCTGAAGAAGCCTTGGGTGATGAATATTGGATTAAGTCTATGCAATATAAACTCAATGAATTTGTAAGGAACCAAGTTTGGACCTTGGTTGAAAAACCTAAGGAAACATCTATTATTGGAGTAAAATGGGTTTTTAGAAACAAATGCGATGAAAATGGAGTCATTCTTAGAAATAAAGCCAGATTGTTTGGAAAAGGCTATAATCAACAAGAAGGCATAGACTATGAAGAAATTATGCTCATTTATTAGGTCTTGAGTCTATTCATATTCTCCTATCCTTTGTAGTATTCTTTAATTTTAAACTTTTTCAAATGGATGTGAAGTGTGCTTTTCTTAATGGTTATGTACTGGAGGAAGTCTATGTTGATCAACCCCATGGCTTTGAAGATACAAAATATCCTAATCATGTTTATAAACTTACCAAAGCTCTGTATGGACTTAAACAAGACCCTAGAGCTTGGTATAATAGACTTTCATGTTTTTTTCTTCAAAATAACTATGTTAAGGGAATGGATGATCCAACCCTTTTCGTTAAGAAAAATAATAAAGATGTTTTGATTGTTAAAATATATTTTTATGACATCATCTTCAGATCAACTTGACAGTCCTTAACTGATTCCTTTGGGAATCTTATGAAATCTGAGTTTGAGAAGAGTATGATGGGTGAGTTAACATTTTTTCGTGGTTTTCAAATTTCTCAAAAACCAGAGGAAACTTACATATCTTAACTTAAGTATATCAAATATCTTCTAAAAAAGTTTGGGTATGACAATACTAAGAGTATAGGTACTTCTATTTAAAGCTCTAATACTCTTGATATTGACGAATCAGGGAAACCTGTAGATCAAAAATCTTATAGAGGGATGACAGAAAGTTTACTATACTTAACAGCTAGTCAACCTGACATAATGTTTTATGTATGCTTATGTGCAAGATTTCAATAAAATCCTAAATAATCCTATTTAAAATTTGTGAAATGAATTTTCTGGTATTTAAAAGGAACATTGGATTTGGGACTATTTTATTCCTCTGGAAATGTTTTTGAACTTAAAACTTTTTTAGATGCTGAATTTGGTGGTTGTAAAATGGATAGAAAAAGTACATCTAGAACTTTTCATTTCTTAGGAGATTCCCTAGTTTCTTGGTCTTGCAAGAAACAACACTCTGTGGAACTTTCCACTACTAAAGCTGAATATGTAGCAGCTGGGAGTTGTTGTGCTCAAGTGTTGTGGATGCAACACACACTCACAGACTATGGTATGAGTTTTACAAAAACTCAAATTATGTGTGATAACACAAGTGCCATTTCCCTAAGTAAAAACCTTACACATCACTCTCTTGAAAATAACATAGATATAAGACATCACTTTCTTAGGGATCACACACTTAAAAGAGATATTATTCTTCAATTCATTGGAACGTAAGATCAACTTGATGATATTTTCATAAATCCTCAACCTTCTGATAGATTTGAATATATTAAACAGAATTTAGGAATGATTTATTTAAGGTAATAATTCTTATCTAAATCTTGTTTGAATCATATCTTAACATTAAGTTACTCTTTATTTTAGGGGGAGTACATATGTTTGTTTTCCCCCTTTAAACACTTTTTAGGATTTAAAAATTTCAGATTTAAAAATTTCAGATTTAAAAATTTCGTATTTAAAAATTTCGGATCTGAAAATTTAGTATTTGAAAATTTTGGATTTGAAAACTTCCATGATAAATTATTATAATATCAAAAAATAACTTAAAGTATTTCAAAAGGTAATCTTTCTCACTCTTTATTTTCTTATGCTAAGTTTTTGTTGTTGGTGTTTCAAAATTTCATAAATTTCGATTTACCTTACTTCAAAAGATCGGAATTCATTTTTCAAACATCCATTCTCAACCATCAGATCAGATCATATTATCCTCAATCATTGGATTATCTTATGGAAGTTGAAAAGTCAATGCTTTGTCTATATAAGGGGTGTCTCATTCTAAAGTATCACACCATCCTTACTGTTTACCAAATATTTGTTGCCATGAAAGCTTTCATTCTGAACATCTCCTTCACCTTGAATGACTCTGGAATCCTCAGCAGATCAGATGTCGGCTAGTAAGGAGATAAAGGACTGGTCAATATTTAGGGAAAGGTTAGTCTACCCAATGTTCTTTGAAAAATATGACTCCTTTATTTCTAAGGTAATAGGAACTAATGGATGGGAAAGCGTTTGTGTGGCTATGGATAAATCTCATGATCCAGTTTATCCTGACCTGCTTGTTCAATTATATGAATCAGTTTCTTTCTTCCAAAAGGATGGTAAGGAACTATTTAAGTTCAAGTTCTATGATAAGACATATACAATTCCTTACAGGAAGGTAGAAAATGTTCTTAATATACCATATGAAGGGGAGGCTATTCTTTCCTCTTAGAAACTCCCTGAGAAAGAATGTTCTTTTGAGAAAGCTATGGCTTTGTATTTTCTTGGTCTTAATTTAGTCAAGAATCCGATGATCATGAATCTCTCAACGAATCACAAGATGGTAGCCCTTTGGATGCAAGTATTTCTTATTCCAAGAAAGGAAGATAAGGATTCCTTAAAGATATGTGATATCTTTCTATTAGACTTTCTTGTCAACCTAAGGAAGATCAACTTTGAGAAGTACATCTTTCTCACCATCCAAGAAATTAAATGTGGATCTATGATATCTTAGATCCTTATGTACCCTGCAACCATTTCCAAGATAATAGTTTTGTGTCTTCAAGAGATGAACGTTCCATGCTGATCAGTCTCGAAGCCGTTCAAGATATTGTTGCTAAGTGAAGACACTCTAAGGAGGATGAAGGTAGAGTTTGTTCCAGAATAAAAAAACATTGAATAAATAGTTGTTCAAGACAAGGGTGATGTTTTTAAATCTTCAAAGTTGGTATCTAAGAAGAGAAAACTTGAAGAAAAAAACTTGTCAGTACCAGTTCCTGATGTCCCGGTATCAGCACCTATTCCTACAAAGAAACTAAAAGCTTATTCAGATGCAACAGTTGCAAAGTGGAGAGAAATGGATACCACCAGAAAGGAAGGAGATCCTTCTTTTGGTTTGAATCCAGCGGAGGCTAAGTCCTTGAAAATCAAGCAAGATGAAAATATTGAAAAATAAAAGTAGGAGAATAAGTTAAAGAAGAAATCCTCAGAAGCTCTAGTGTGCAATTATTTATTAAAATCCATGGAAAATAATTCTCAACAAGTTCTGGAACCTCATAAAAAACCAGTGGCCTCTCGAGAAATCCAAAAAGCGATGAAGGTTCTTGCTTTATCAGAACCTGTTCAAGAAGTAGAAGATCAGATAGTCTAAGAAGATGATGAAGATCTTTTAAGTGAATTGGAAGATTATGTTGGAACTCCTTCGAGTTCAGTTTTCAAATCTATTTTAGTATATCAAGTCAAATAACAAGTTGAAAAAGAACTTGAGGAAGAAGTTGAGGAAGAGATAGAAGTTGAGGAAGAAATTGAAGTAGAAGAAGAAGAACAAATAAAAACTGAAGTTGAAGAAGAAGAAAAAGAAGAAGTTGAACATCAAGGTGTAGAAGAAGAAGAGTTTCAAGAGGAATAAGATGAACAGGGAGATCCTAATGTTATCCAACTTACAGATGAACAAACCCTAGTCTGAAATCCTGACAAAGGAAAAAGTTCTTTGGTTGCCTCGCCTGATAAAGGAATTCCTCAGATGTCTTCCAAGATATTAGAAAGACCAGTATCCTTAACTTCAAAAGGATTTGAGAAAGGAAAATAAGTTTCAGTAACCAAGTCCTCTTCATCTGTCGAAAATGATTTTGTTAAGCTATCTTTGAGGAAGTTGGTCAGTACCATTCCAGTTCTTGCAAAGATAGATGCTCGGAGTCAAATATTGTAAGAAACCCTGAACCAATAGATAGAATATACCAATATTCTTATGGGAATGTTTTTCAAGCAAGAATCTAACTTTAGTAACATTCTAATTGATTACAAAGACCAAAAGGTAACATGTAAGAAAGTCTTTGACCGCATCAAAATCATCAATGAAGAGATCAGACAGTTTGGTGATTTCATGGATTCAAAAAGGGAGATTTTAATACCTATGAATCCAAGCTCGACAAGGTTAAGGCTTCAATATCTGAGAAGGGTATTCAACTAAATTTTGTTGCTCGATCTATTAGCAGTGAAAAGAAAGTCAGAGCTGAATTAGAGAAAAAGTTAGCTTCTCTAGAAGAAAGGATCTTGGCCTTAGAAAAGAAGAACTAGGATCAAGATATCTTGCTAAGGAAGTTTCAAGATGATCATAACGAAGTCAATGATCTCAAAGCCCTGATAAAGAAGATTTGTCTAAGTAGAAGAAGAGTGGATGATTTTTTACATTTTGAAATTTTTTTGTAATGAAAACCTTATTTCTAAAAAATTTTCTTAATAAATTTCTCGCAAATATTTCATTTGTTTTGGGATGTATTCTTGATTAACCTTTTAGGTACATCTTATACTTCTCCATTCCTTTTCCATCATTTTGAAAATCACAAAGGGCGGGAATTTATTTAAAGGAAGAATTTAATCTCCTGTTGGGAGAATCTATTAAGGGGTAGTTTGGAAAGAAAGGAAAATTTCCAAGGGGGATTTATTTTAAGAAGATATGTTTATCTAATGTGGAGTTATTCCCTTAAGAAAACCCAGACTTTAAAGATCAACAATACGATCCTTGGGAAACATGACCTATGTGGGAGTTAGTCGTATTCATTTATAATCTCATTAAAAGGGGGAGATATGTTTTTCTTACTTTTTTATCTAGGTCCATATATTCTTCCTTAGCAAAGTTTTTCATGATTTCAAAAAGGGGGAGATTGTTGAGTCAATAAGGATATCTTATGACTTCTCCATTACTTATGGTTTTATGATTTGAAAATCACAAACACTTTTTCTAAGTTCTGGATATTTTTTTAAGTTCTGTATTTTTTCTTAAGATCTAGAACATTCATTCTGTTATACTTAAAGATATATCATTACATTTTTCCATTATGTTAGACTTATAGATCTGTCATTTCGATTTTCCATTCAGTTATTTTTACAAGATCTGTCTTTTTGAATTTGTCATTCAGGTTTTACAATTCCGAATCCGGTGTATATATGATGCCGACTTTCAATTCCAACTTTGGTGTATATATGATGTCGACTTTCAATTCTGAATCCAGTGTATATATGATGTCGACTTTCAATTAAAAATCTGGTGTATATATGATGCCAACTTTCAATTATGAGTCATTTATATATATGATGCCAACTTTCAATTCTGAATCCAGTGTATATATGATGCCGATCTTCAATAACGATTCTGGTGTATATGTGATGCTGATATTCATGATACTGAATCTGGTGTATTTGTGACTCTGATTTTATGAATCTGTTTTCTTGAGAATGTTATTTCTAAGAATCCGGTTTCCGGATTTCTTAATATTAATTTTTCTTGACAGTGCTAGAGTTGTCTAATGTACCATTCCAATGCTATCAGATTCCAAGATTTCTTATACGTAACATTTATTTTTAACATAACATTGTTTTTTTACTTGAAACGATGTCATACAATTTTTTACAAACTAACCATTATATGTTTGCCACGTGTCCAGTTCCCTCCGAAATTTAAGGAAAATATGACCATTGGAAAGGAGTCAACCGTTGGGAAGTTTTTCCTATAAATAAAAGCTCATTTGAATGAGCAAAGTACATGACACTGAACAAGATTGTGAAGTAATTTCTAGAGAGAGAGGCTCTTAAAATTCTCGGTGCTTCGTACAGATGATGTGAACAACTTGTTCAGGCATGAACAACTTGTTCAGACTTGCTTAGTGCAGACTCCGATCATGCTGATCGTGGGCTTCCAGGATTGGAAGACAGAGGTTCTGATTTCCTTATAAATCGAGGGCTTGCGGGGATAGCAAGACAGATACTGATCTTTGTATTGAGGAATTACTTGGGTTTGGGTTAGACAATCTTTCTTGAAAGTATAAATCAAGGAAACTTTATCCAAGGTTGTTGGATACCCTTCTCTTTGGGTTAAAATAATCATATTATTACTTGTTTTCTTTTACATGTTGTTTTATTGCGCTGTAGAATCTTAACTTTGTTAAAGTTACAATGTATAAGTTTATTATACTTTTTAATTCTGTACTCTGATTATATTACATATTCTATACTCTTTAAGGTAGAATCATTTTTTTAAGAAAAATAGAAAATGTGTCTGTAATAGGTCTTGTGAATGTTTGTTTAACCTTGTTAAAATTAACTTTAAAGGTTCCAAAAGAATTTTTAAAATTATAAAATTCACCCCCCCCCCCATCTTGTATATTGATCATCTACATTCTTATTTCGATCCTACATCTATACCTCATAGAAACATTGGGTTCTTAAAATTTTAACCCCTTAAAGGAACTCATCCCCAAGTTACCCTTCCTAGGGAGGAAAACATCATATGAGAACAACTCCATCTATTATTCATGTGATTCAGCCTCCTTCTCCCAAGTCTCATCCTATACATGGCTATTTTTTCATATCACCCACACCAAAAGGAGAGACCAATCTCAGAGATCCTTAATACACCAATCAATGATGCATATTGGATACTCCTCAAAATAAGTACCATCATCCAATTCAAAATACTTGGGATCAAAATATGAGATGGATCGAAATGATAACGGTGAAGCTGTGAAATATGGAAGAAGTCATGCATGGAATGGTACCTATAAGGTAGTATCCACCAATAGGCTAACATCTTGACTCTATCCAATATCTCAAAAAACCTGAAAAAATGCAGTGATAGTTTTCCTTTCCTCTATATCCATTTATTCCCATGTTTGGGTGATACCAACAAGAACATATGATCCCCAACTATCAACTCCCAATGTCATTAATGGTGATTGGTGTATGATTTATAATTTTTTGACATTAAATAATTTAATTTGTTTATGAAACAATGATGATCCAGTAATTACCTTATTAATGAAATATTAACATAATTGATCTTATAAATACCCAAATAAATGTAATTTTAGACTTTTTATGAATTAAAAAAAATTTAGAGGTTAATATGACATTTTAGTATTGACTTAATTAAATTTTTTCTAACTAATCATGCTGTTATGATTTTCACAAAAATCAATTACCAAATAGTGAAAAATTGACCTAAAATAGTTTTTAAAACAAATATTATATTATTAATTGTTATTTTATTCCTAAAAATATAATGTTCAGAAAAATGACTTAGATAAGGTTATATATATTAATAATGAACCATTTGGGGTTCTTTTGTCCTGTTATAGTAATTTTATTAACCATATAGTGTAAGAAAACAAGAAGACACGGTAAAAGTTAAATTATATAACTTATAGTTAAATCTAAATGATAAGGTTAAATTAGTAACCTAAACTTGTATAAAACCTATTGGTTGAGATGATTTATACCCATACCCACTTTATCTTCGAAATAAATCAATTTTAAGCTATTATAATCCGAATATGTATTTATTATAAAATAATACTTTAAGTTTTTCCTAAGGTGCCCCTCTCCTCCCTTATAAAAGGGCACCTCCTCCATCTTCTCTTTACACAATTTTGAGCTTTCAAGATCCACCAATCACTTCCCATTTCACTTATCAACTTCCCTAGAAAAATTATAGAGGTTATTTTCTCCTCAAAAGACCAACTCTAGTGCCTTAAGAGGAAGCTTAAAAGAGGTACGTCGAAGAAGAGGTAATCTCTTCTACCGATTCTTTCATGTTTTCTTTCTTCTTCAACTTATTCTTATTTAGTTGTTTAATTATAAAGTAATAACATCAGTATCAATTATATACTGATATTTTATTATAAATATAAAACAACCCCATTTCACTTTCTATCCATCCTACAGAAAATGAAATCACTGGGCGTGCATACGTACGGAATACCGTCTCCACGCCGTGGTGTAATCTATTTTTCCACCACCACCTTACTTGGTTGGGTATAATGGTGTAAAGAATAACTATATATAGTTATTATAACATAATACTGATTCTAAGATATTATATCATACACTCCAAATCAATTCCATAATTATGGGAATGATATCATCACTCGTGCGTACGTATGGATTACGGTCTCCACGACGCGATGAGATTCATTCTCCATGTTAACCATTCAAGAATGTTTATAAAGTATATATAATGAATAATAATGAAATATATGACATTATAAAGCTACTATAATTATGTATATATATATTTCATCTACTTCCATTCAAATCAATAAGGAATGGAAAACAACGTTCATGCGTACGTATGGCTTATCGTCTCCATGAACGGTGTATTTCATTTCATTTATCTATCTATTATATATATATATATACTTAATATATATGATATATAAATGATGATTTAAATTCTGGAAGTATGTAAATCATGATATAATTAATAATAATATCAAGAACAACAAGTCCAAACACGTACGATAAATAAAAAGATTTTACCCAAAACGCGGCTTTAACATGGAATTTACAAAAGAACGGGTAATATAAAGACATAAGTGAACCATATATGATATCATTAAAATGAATATGATTCTTTAATAAGTAAATGACATTATTTAAATCATTATACAGGAGTTTTGGATATGTACGAAGCTTATCATACATAAGGTAAGGGATAAATTTTCCAATATCGTTTTTATCCGAGATTGTTTATTCGTAAGTATTTACTGGGGTTATATTTGTCATCCATGTCCATGTTTTCTAAAAATGGTTTGATGTATTTTTAAAGTCCTTTTTACACATTTTTGACTTTTACTACATGGTATGTATGGAATCTTTCTTTTGTTTACCATACGAGGTACTTTTTAACATTTCTGACAAAAGTACGAGGAGAATGTTTTTTTAACTTATACAGCATGAACAGATTTTTACGGTTTAATAACACCTTATTGTCATGAAGTTTACTCTACATTTTTTCATGTTTATTTTCAATAAAAATCTTTTCATTTAAAATTGTGTGGAATTTTTTGAAAAGAAAATGATTTTTAAGAAGAAAGGATATTTTCCTCAAGAATTCTTTTCAAGTATTTTATCAAAACCATTTTCCATCTAAGATGACATTATTTCATATGTGTATGTTTCAAGTATAATATCTCTATGATTTACATGGTTTCACTTTTCTTATGATGAAATTATATCCATTTGTTTTATATGGATTATGTTATGATGGTATGATGTTTATGAAACCCATTTTTATTCTTAGGGTTATGATGAATGATTTATGTTTTGTTGTGGCACAAGTAATAATGATTTAATTATGAGATGGGTGGGACCTATATCTCCCTCCAATTCATTGGGTAAAGATTTATATTTCATGAGATAGAAATGGTTTTAACGGAAAGTTAATCTTGTTCAGTGATACAGGACTGGAACGAGGAGTGAACTTGATTCAGTAAGGGACTTTGTCAACTAAGATGGTCTTGGCTGCAATGTCTTGGCTACTATGAAAATCATATCAAGTGATTAATGGTTTTCCACAATTAAATTTTTTATAACCATGCTATTTTATCATGATTTATGTTCCATTATGACCTATCCCTTATGTACTGCCAAGATCTATTTCACAACTCAAGATTTTGATTGGTTAACTTTATGCTCATGTTTTGAAGTTCAAATGTATATGGTTTGTTTTATTTTCTCCATGCTTACCCTTAATAAGAATTTGATCTCACCCTTTATATGTTTTCTTTTCCCCATGATGTAAAGAAAGGTTTTAGGTAACAAAAAAAGGGAAGATCTTTATGAGAGATGTTGAAGATCTTTCACCAAGTTTAGAAGATTATATTCTGAGTTTCCAAAGACACTAAACTATTATGGTCCTTTGAGTGTTGGTTTTTGTTAGGTATTACGTATTCCGTAAAAGTACTGTAATGCCCATGTACGTCAAGTTTGGGGTCTCTACAATATTTACCCCATACAAGGGTTAGCTACTCCCAGGAATAGCTTATAACAAAGTTCCAACATGTTCATAATCTCCAATCTAAATTTCCCTAACAATAATAAAAAATAAATTAAAAGGCTCTAATACCACTTTGTGAAATCCCGAAACGAACTCACTTCTGAGTAGCTGAACCTGGTAAGCCACATGGCCTCAGGCACACCTCCCCATACGCTAGAGGCTTCTGACCTTTAGCAAGGGCCTAGGGTCTCAAAGTGGAGAGACTATTCCCTCTGGTCAGAATGAAGCACAACGGAGATATAATAGATGAATAATTGTAGAAGAAGTATAATAAATATTCTGACAATAGAATAATAATAACAATACATTAGTAATAATCAACTCAAAAATGTAATAGTATCATAAAAAAATGATGATGTCATGTCTCTACAATAGAGTAAAATAGGTATACTATAACAACCCAAAGTTTTTAAATGGAAATTACCTTCATATAATTATGTCATAAAATAACATAAAAACACAAAATAAAGAACTACTATGTTCTAAGTGACCTTTAAACATAATTTTTTCACTTCTGTGTTTGGAATTTTGAATATTTGACACACACGATTGTGTTCAAGATGATTTTCGGAGTCTAATAAAACAAATATAAATTTTGGTGAATAGTAACCTACCCTTATGAATAGTAACATACCCTTATGAATAGTGATATACCATAATGATTAGTAATATTACCTATGATAATATAAAAATAACATTCAATTGAAAGTATGATGTACCTATATTCTAGAATAAGTTAATGAATGTTTTAAAACTAGTTTTTTTATAATAAATTATGATTTTAATTAAATATTAAATTAAACATATTTAGAAAATTATTTTTGAAAAATGGAAATCATTTTTGTATTCTACATGTCGAAAAATGCTTAGGGCAATTTTTTTGGGATTTTTCTAAAATACTTGAATTTTTAAGGAATAGTGAAATACCGTAATTTACAAAAATAAGCTAAATAAGTAAATTATAGAGTCATGTGTGATGTTTTCCTAATGTAATACCACTTGGTTTGATATCACATGATACAATTACCATTCTTTGTCATTCAAGACTCACTATTCCTTGTCTTAGGGGAAATTAATAAACTAATGAATTTTATATTAAGGAAACCCCTCTCCCCTCCACTAAAAAAACCACCCTTCACACCCTCATTTCCTCACACCTCTCAAGCTCCAAGACATCTCTAACTCTGCCCAAAAATCTTCCCTAGCCCATCCCCCACGTTCAATAGCTTATGGTCTCATCAAAAGACCAATCTTAGGCCCTTAAGGAGGATCTCAAGAGGAGGATTCAAGAGGTAATTTCTCTCCCTCTTCTCCATTAATTTCCTTTCATGTTCAAGTTCATTTCTTGATCTCTCCGCACCTATATTCATCATAATGGTATTGTAACTCCAGTATTATAAATCTAATAGAATTTTATGATTCTAATGGGATATTATATCATCCATCCCCCTTTCCCTCTTCCTTTTATTTTATTAAAGAGAACATTGTTCGTGAGGTGTTGATTTATCACCTTCAAGAATGACATGTTTTCTTCTTCAATTTCTAACTTAAGATATGGTCAAGAAACCATTTTTATAGTTGAATAATAATATTTTATATGTATCATGTCCTATTTAATGTTCTGAAACTAACTTATGTACATATTACTAAGTGATAAAATAAAACAAGTTCGTTGTGATCGAAAAACCGCCCAAATTAACCCAAACAATCATCATTTAATTATTATCAAATGATTCATCCACATGGATATAATATGATAAATTATAATATTATTCAAACTCCTGTAATATCATTAATAACATATAATATTATTTCTGGATGTTTACCCGTGTTCTACCCGAACTCCAATTTATGAATACAAATGAACCAATCAAGAAAACCATAAAAACAAACATTCTCGAACAATGTTTTAAAACTCTATAACTCATCCAAAGGCACAAAAAATCACTTAATTAAACCATAATGAACCATATTAATTTACACAAGTTTATGTATTTCTAATTAACGAATATAATTTCATTATATAGGACATTAAATATTTGAAAGAATTCAGATACAAGGTAAGTGGAAATTCTCAAACCCAACTTTCATCCTACGGGTTCTCCCTCTTTCACTCACTTTTTGATATGGTTACTAGATAAAGATCATTTTTTCATCATTGTATTTATTTTTCTAGGATATACAAGTTTTAAACTAGTTTTTATGCCAAACAAATTCTTTCCTAAAGATATCTTCTTTTAAGAACACACCTTTTACTTCTCTCTCAAAGTGGACGGTTCTTTTAACATGTATGTTATTCCATCTTTCTTTTGGGAACCCAAATTATATGAATGTTTTATCATGAGATTTAAACCATTCCATCCCATGGGTTAGTTATGTTCACTTTTGATATATGTTCTATGTGGAAAGAATGATAATGATAATGGTATGATGTGACGGGTGCACCTGGAATTATATAGCGCAATATGAATGTTTCAATGTGATGGGTGCGCCCAGAATAATACAGCACTCCAATGCATTGGGTAAAGTGATGAATCTCATTAGTAAATGTTAAATGATGTGTGAACAAGATTATATCTTGGTGCACTAGTATGTGTGCTACTTAACCACTAATACATGATGTTTCATTTTTAAGCATTTCCACATTTCAAGTCTTATATTTATGTTTCCTAACATGTTCATGATATTTTTACCATGTTATGATTATGCTCACCCCAAGATATATTGTTTTATATATCCTATAAATTGGATTTTATCTCACCCATTTTTATGTATATCCTCAGGTGGATATATGTACTAAGGAGAGGACAAGTTCCAATAAGAAGTTAGAGAAGAAGAAATTAAATAAATGTTTATGCTTGATGTTGTAATTTCTATGTATGGTCCTAGTTTTCCCAAGACACTAAACCTTTGGATCCTTTATTTGTAATACTATTATTTTTTTACCTTAAAATGATTTAATAGTAATGTATGAAAAGGTTGGGTTGCTATATATACATTGAAGCAGGCAGACCGAGCAATGCATGTTACACAAAAATGTCAAAAAGATACCAAAATTTATCCAAGCATCCCGATCTCATGATTCTTCATATACTACCAATATCCCATCCTAAAGAAGAAAATAAACATGAATTTATAAAGTGGGAATCATCCCCTTGTCCATTACTACAATCATATAATCTACACGGGTACCAACGACGGCCTGGATAGAGTGTGAGATGAATCTCAATAGGCTACCACCAATGAGATCTATACAAACTAGTCTGTAAATATAAATTGTATAGTGTATAGTTATATAATAAAGTAAAGTAGTATAAATAAATAAAACATACCTTCTTTACCCTCAGTTGATGTATGAACATGTAACCATTTCATTAATTATGATTCAGTTTATATAGTTAAATCATGTTAAGGTGCAAAAAAACATCCAGATAGATCATCATAGTAATAGAGTATCCAAGGTGAAACCAATGCATCCTTGGCCATAGGGTTCATCCAACTCATATTAGAAACTTATGCAGTCTAGAAACAAAGGGTCCGAGTGTAATCAAAGGGGATCGCCTGTGTAATTCCACTATAGATGTGTCAAACCAAGTCCACAGATCTCTTCCAAGGTAATCATGGGATAAGCATGCTTGGGCCCAATGGTGTGAATCTATAGCTCCACATGCTCAAATACATAAAGATTAGTCCAAGGATTTTATCCAAGTCATTCTAATATCTAAAATATATTTCAAGTGATTCGTCAGTACTACACCGAGTCATTCACATAATAATACAATGACCTGATTTTAGGTGTTAGGACCGATCTGATGATGATGGTTATTTTATTCAGGTATTGTCTTTTGTTGTCAAATAAGTTTAATAAGAAAGTTAAAATCACCTCACTATGTATTTGGTGAAATTTATACTGACTATCAGATTCATAGAATCAGACACACGATGCCTTAAAAGGTTTATCATATTCTGGAGAAGCTAGCTAAAAGAACTCATTGGATTCACACTAAATCTGAATTAAAAGGATAGATCATATTGAGAATGAATCTTACTAGAAGTAAATGGTCATTTGATTCACTCTAAATCCATTTGAGGAATAATCGTAGTCTGTATGATTGCAGTCTATATGACCATGGTAAATAAATGTGATGATTCTTTTCTTATCTTGGAGTTCTCATTAATCATAAGTAAGTTGTAAAACTTGTTATGCAAGATTGATGGAAGAAATAATAAGTGAAATATATGTTTTTGATCATATTCAGATTGATCTGATCTAGATGGAAAGAAAGAAGGGTGTAGAAGATCGTATTCAGCCTGGTCATATTCAGGGAAATTTTATTTTTCACAATTGGATATTGGATGTTAAGGAAATAAGGTGTTGGGGAAATAAATGGAAGTTATAATAATTTCCAATTAAAATATAATGATATTGAATCTGGTCCCCAATATATTGAAATTTGTGAATGTAATTCATGATACAAGCTAAATATTGTGAAAGAATGATGTAGATGAGAAAATAGAATGAAACTAACAAGTGGTATCATATTCAGACGAAAAATAAGCTACCGATCAAACTTGAGATGCAATTGTATTCATAAAAAGAATTTCTTGGGACCGATGAATGAAATGA
The DNA here is from genome assembly GCA_963277665.1 of Viscum album. NCBI lineage: Eukaryota > Viridiplantae > Streptophyta > Magnoliopsida > Santalales > Viscaceae > Viscum > Viscum album. The sequence goes on along the minus strand of OY728135.1, from coordinate 1,493,854,886 downwards.
AGAGAAAGGATGTTTTCAAAAATGTAGTCAACCATTTAAAAGAATTTGATTTAATTTCCTGGATTCAGGTACCACTCAACTAGTGCCCCATACCTAGTTGGCCACATTTCCTCAAGCATATTTCCCCAAAGGAAAGTGGTTGCTGACTAGCAACGAGGGCCTAGGCTGTGATATTGGAGAAATGATTCCCCCATTGGTAGAGTGTAACATAGCATAATAATAATATACCATATCATAAGTAATAAACAGTATACAACCGAAATAAATAGTGGAAGACTGATGAGATAAATAACCAAGTATCATTCCATACAAAAGATGATACAGCAGGACACATGTTCTAGGAAAGCATCCAAAAAAATTCACTATAGTAATACACAATATATGTCTCAAAAGAACAAAAGAAATGAAAAGAAAATAGGAAACATTGCAAGTCTCGGCTCGATCCCATGCTCTCATACTCCTAAGAAACACATTAATTACATGTAGTAGGGCGCTTTCCCTGATCAACACCTGCAATCATATAATCTATTGGGGCCCAAGCACAGGACCCAAACAGGGTGTGAGACTAAATCTCAGTAGGTAAAAACCCACGGTCTGTTCCAATCTATCAGTGAAAATATATAAAAGGTAGTGTACAATAGTGAATGTAGTAAATAATAGGGACTCAAAAGTAAGAACAACATATGTCTTAGAAGACAATGTTATCAAGTATAAGTGAAGAACAAATCCAAGACTTTTCTTTGTATTGGAAGACACGTCATTAGTCATTCTATTTCATTATTCAACTCCTTTAGATTGTATAAATGTCTTGAGGTCTAGCCTAGGCCTGACGACCCCCCCGTATAAAGTTAATCATCAACTCATGACTTAATAATTATTTAATAATTTTCCAATATAACACATTACGGGTATCCCTCAATGGATCCTTGATTCGATCAGAATTTTAAATAAGACTCAATGATCTTGAACACCATATATTTGTCTCACTCACAACCTTTACATAATTAACTTCTTGATCTCATCCATTGTTTATTAATGGAGACGATTGTTCACCCAAGGTATATAAGGTGAAATTAGTCACATGAGCCTGACATTTTCTTTTAACCGAGACTATGGCTCTCCCATTTCTAATTACCTATTTTTTTCATTTAATTCTATTATACATTCCATCTCAAAAGCAGAAAATGTGAATTAAACTATCACATGGATTTAACATAATCAACACATGTGGGATTAGTTTTTATAATAACCGACACATGTAAATTAAACTATTACATGGTCATGAAAGGATAACTCACATGGTAAAAACATATAACAAGCCTTGTATGAAATTTAAACAACTACAAGTCTTAACAAAACAAGTATTTCATGTGGGAAATTCATATAATGAGCAATATATTTTTAACAATCCAAGAATGGGAATTCAAGTCAAGCCTCATAGGCATTCTTGGCCAAATGGCCATCCAAGGGAAACGTACCCATGGGGTGGTCCTAAATCAAGGTTCACAACCCTAAACAATATTTCTAATTATCCAATCAATTACCTAATCATCAATAGGTAATAACAGGGTTCATTATTCAATAAAGTGACTCCCAAAAAGTGGTTGTACGGCACTCCAGAATATATAAACATCATGATAATTCACTAAAGGTACAAGACCACCTACTACATGTTTGTATAACTGTCCTCTTCCATTGTCAATCTTTAATTCGACCTAAGTAGGGGTAGATCTACAAAATGAGTAAAACTTATCAACCTTTGATAACTCACAAGAGATAAAAAAAAAATAAAGGATCAAGAGTAATCAAGAGCTCATCGAGGGGAATCTAATGCATCTGATAGTGTTCAAAGTGGATATCTGATGATGAAACGAGAGGCAAAATCCCGTTCAGATTTTCCTGGGTGCACTGCTCATCGAAGGGGTTCGTTTTCTTTTCGTTTGAAAAAAACACCACATCCCGATTTATTCAATAAAAAAGTACACAACATGTACTTGAGACTATATTCTATGTCAGTAAAACTTCAGGAAAGACCATTACATGGCTGTGTCCCAGGATTACATGGTATGTAGCCTTTCATACACAGTGTGTACCTATAATTACACGACATGTAGTTACCAGTCATGTCATGTAACATGCATGTAGCCAGCCCCTCAACCTATTTTCCCCCATTTTCATAAGTATAAACTAAAATGTAATGATCCATACCTCAAGTAAGAACCGGTTTCTTATAGTTAAATTACTTTATTTGATTTTCAAGTGGGTCTAAAGAAGAGATTAAGAAAAGAGATAAATATGTTGTCAAGGGTAATCGTGAAATTCAATGAATATGTTTTTCCTCCTCAAGTGGGCCAATATCCATCATATTCGGGCCAATATTTATTCATCCTACTGATCTTATTTAGAAATCGAAATGGAGAAACAGAATTAGATAGATCAAATCATATTGGGAAATCCTAATCAGACTCATGTTTGAAAGGAAAGTCAAAGGAAGAGCTAAAGTTGATAAAAGATTCAAGAAGGAATGATAATATTTGAGAAGAGTTGAAGAAGTCAAGATTTACCCTAAATTCAAGAGAAATTGATATTTTGCATAATTTTTTTGAGCAGAAATGATTTTTGGATTCCTGCCAAAATCATCAATGGGTCACCTATAAAAGGTGAGAAGTTCATTATAGTTTTTTTACTAATGTAATGTTTATGAGAAGAAAGAGAATGACTGACTTTATAGGTAGAGAAAGATGTTTTCTGTATTGTTTTTTTTGGAATATGTTTTGATGAAGAGAATTGAAATGAGAAGAGACAAGATCACGTTGTTACTCATTTATCCATCATATTTAGTAATATTCATATTTAGTTGTCTATCGTATTCAGTTTGTCATAGCATTAGGCGGGTCATCAGATCTATATGAATAAATTGGATCAGGGATTTCCATATTGTGATTTTCTCACTAAGGAAGGAATTTTTAATTGTCTTGATCATATTCTGATGAAGTTATATCCATCAGACTAGGCAATTGGATTTGAAGAATCAAAGTGAGAATATCAGACTAGAAAATCATATTTGAATTATATATTAAATCCTGTGATGTTCTTACCTTCTTCTGGGTAAGAAATTGAATAATTTTGTTTCAAATAATAAATTTGTGGATGTTAGAAATAAGCACAGGTAACATGATTTGTCATACAAGCATTATTTTACCTTATTTGTGCTAATAGGCTACACACACACTTTTGTATTGTCTTAAAAGTGTTACACAAGTGAAAGGGTATATCTTACTCATTATAATGAAAGTATTGTTTTCTAGTGGATTGTGTGCTATTGGATTATCTGCAAAGTATACTAAGGATGTAGAAATTATTATTGAATAATGAATATGGATGTGTTTTTGAAATATTTCTTTCCATAGGGAATTAAATATTTAACATGAGGTGAAGGTTGTTTCAAGGAAACATGAAAGAAAATAGTATCATTGATTTACCTCCTACCCCTCTCAGTGAAACAAATACACTAACTGGGAACTTTCAACTACTATCAGAGCGTAGTTCCCTTCACTTATTCTTTTCTAATGGAGAATTTAAACTGTGTTAACAATAAATGTATTCTAGTGTTTTATGGTAAAAAATATCATATCTGGAAAGATATAATTTTTCCCTATCTCATGTCTATTAGTTATTATGTTCTTGAATTTGCAATAGTTGGATTTACTCCTATAGATGATAGAGATCCTCTAACCGTTGTTGATAAGAAGAATATTGAGAATAATGGAAGAGATAAAAATGATTTACTATCATCACTTTTTTAATGTTAATTCCTAAGGGTGAAAGGTTTTGTTACAAACAAAGGTATATGTGATAAATTGAAAAACATATACAAAGTCAATAAAAAAGTAAATAAGGAAAACATACAAATCTAGAGATTGAAGTATGGGGAATTGAAGATTGGTGAATATGAATCAGTTGGGGGATTCTTAACCAGGTTAAGTGTTATTATCAGCACTATTAGATTTTTTGGTGACAAGTTAGATGATTATACATTTTAAGAGATCTTGAGAATTATTCCCGACAAATTTGATTTAAACGTTTCTTCATTAGAAGAAAAAGATCCTAAAACATTATATCTAGATGATTTTCATGTCACTCCCATTACTTATGAAATAAGGATGGAGAAAGATATGAAAAGAAAATAAAAAGTGGATAGAGAAATTTCTGTCAAGGTTATAAAGAAATAAAAGTCAAATGGGATTCTTATCGAAGATGAAGCTGGTGATTCTGATTCCAAAATTGAGGTATGCATAAATATTGATGATATTTAATCCTTGTTTTCTAAAAATGTAAATTGAGGTATAGGGAAGTAAAAAGGGAAAATTCACTTGAAATTCTTTGAATGTAGAACTATTAGACACTTTGTGGTGAATTTTCCTCAAAAAAAATAATAGGATAGTGATAAAGAAGAAATAAATACATGAATATCATGGAATAAATAATAAGATAAAAGGGAAATTGTATTCCACAGGGAGAGAAAAAAAATTCATAAAATCCAAAAGAATAAGTTTTATATCTAAAGATGAATAAAACGAAGACAGTGATTTTTAATGTGAAAAATTAATTGATCATGGTATTGAGAATACTTTTATTACAATAGTAAATGATGAAGAATTCAGAAGCAGTAATTATTTGGAAGAAGAAACTAAACTATAATTTCATTTAAAGGAAGAGTTTAAATAATGTATGGGAAAGATCAGAAGGCTTGAAAAGAAAAACAAAAGTTAGAATATGAATTTTCCTCAAAAATCAACAAAGAATGTTTTTCTAATGAGATGGTGAAGTTGATAAAAGAAATTAATTATTTAAAAAAATATCATTAAAAAGAAAATAATCGTAAAGAGCATATGTAATTGAAGTTAAAAGAAAAAGATGAAGTGTTGGAACTTGTCCAATAAAATATATCTCAAGCTGAGATTGGAAATAAAAGTTTCAAGAACTCTATTACTAATGTTGGTGAAATTTCATGAAATGAGAAACCTGAGAAGTATTAATAATAGTTACCTTCAAAGGGTGAGAAGAAATATGGAATTGTTTCTCGGAAGAATAAATATGGTAAATTTATATATGTGGCCAGGATTGACATAATGAATATTTCAAAAGTTTCAAAGTATCCTAATTATGAAAATGTTTTATCTATATCTGAAAAAGTTTAAAATAATTTTGGATTTGATAAAGGTGAGAATAAGAAGAAGAATCTGATTAATACCAGAATGGTTGGTCTCAACAAATATATAAAAGAATGTTGCTGAGAAATGTATTCACAATTAGACTTAGTATGGATGTATCAGAGTCAAATAATCTATTTATATATATTTATAAAATTGTTTTGTATATGGACACATATAAAATATATGTTGGCTCAACCAAAATCATTTCTATTACCCCACAGGTTATGAAATGCAATGTTATGGGGGGAATCAATTCCCTCAAAATAAGAAGTCTTAGAAGGCTGAGAAAGGTGGAGTAAGAATTTAAAATTGGTTCCAACCATTGGAAACTATTTATGAAAGAGTGAAAAACCTTAACACCATGGAAAATTATGTCTTGTTTTGTTACTAGCATTAAAAAATATTCTCAACAATTCTCAGAATCCAATGGTGAATAAAGAGAAGGAAGAAGATAAATCTCATGTTATTGAAAGCATATTGAAAGCTACAAAAGGAGAGAAGCCTTGGATTATTTATAGTGGGTGTTCATCTCATATGATAGGATATTAAAAAAATTATGATGTGAAAGATTTTAAATATAGAACAGTGACATTTAGAAATGATTAATATTTGAAAATCAAAGGTGTCTGATCAGCCATCATTGGGGAAAAAAGATGAAATTCTGGAAAACCTTGTATGTTGATGGGATGAAACACAATTTTCTAAGTGTTTAAAAGTTGTGTGATGAGGGTAAAAAATATATCTTATGGAAATATATATTTTTTATGAAAATTGATGAGTATGGGAAGATTTTTACATGAGGCTGACGTACAAAAGGAAACTTGTTTTAGGTTGGTGAAATACAAAACTCTCATTACATGAGTATGGTGGAAGAGATCTGATTGTGGCATAAAAGGTTGGGACACATGTGTCAAAGAAATATGAGAAAGGTATATAAAATAGAAAGTGTTCGATTTATTCCTATTTTACTAAGAAGAACATATTGGTGTTTCACTATTTAGTATATTTTAAAATTTTCAAATGTTGTGCATAAGAAGGTTGAGATTTATTCAAGACAACCCCTGGAGATGATTCATTATGATATCTATGGTCCAATGAGAAAACAATCAACAAATTTATATGATAAGTACTTAATCACCTTAATTTATGATTTTACATTCATTACTTGTGTAATGTATATGAAACATAAGTAAAATTCTTCGAATATGTTTAAATGTTTCAAAAGGAAAAATGAAAAGAATGTGAGTATTTTGGGAAGTTGAGAGCTGGAAATGGTGGTGAATATACAAGTGAATGATTTGAAAGTTATATAGAGAATCATGTATTTAGGAATGAGTATATTTCCCTATAAACCCCTCAAAAATGGGGTTTCTGAATGAAAGAATAGAAGTTTGGAAACAACCCATGCGTGAAGATCCCGCCCCACCCCCACCAGCTTTTTGGCAAGTAATTCCACTCAAAAACCTGACTTATCTGAGGTAATAAATGCTCTAAAAATTGTTTCAGTGAAATGTGAATCAGATAGACATTGATACCTTTCTTGTACTAATATTATACAGGCTAAAAATAATTGTAATTTATATCTATCAACTCCCACCTATCGCCTAGTAGTGAGGGAAACAATGTTCAATATGCAGAATGACATGATACATAATAGAAAACATCTGACAGATCATGTTAGAGTGTCGATTAACATATCTAATGAGACGAGTGCCAATCTACCTACTACAAATGATGATTAAAACATTCATACGGTCGAACAAGATGTTGGAACATTCATCGCATGGCTGTTAATTATTATAAAAAACTTGTCGAAAAGAAGGTATCCATTTCGAATTTATTTTTCAAGCTGAAACTTCAACATTTAAGGAAAAAAAGTATAAAATGATTAATGTTATTACAGAACGAAAACTTTAAGGGTGTGAAATGAAAGATCAGCACAAAACTATCTCAAGGATCAACCAACTGATTGAAACAATCTAATAAGAGCACCTTCACCCCACCAATTATATATCCAAATTCAATATCATTGTAGGATGATGTGGATAGAAATTTTATAGATTGAAATTCTCAGACAGTTGATTATGAAAAAAAATATATATGGAGAGAAAAAATAAGATTTTATTAGTGCTAAAAATTTAAATGAAATCCTAATGTATGAATTTATTGGCACCTCAGTTGTAATTGTATAAATGAGGTATGTTTTCATGATTTGATTTTACAAAAACTGATATACAATGATAATTATAACTAAACAAACATCATATTTTTTGTAAGAATATATATGAAAACAATTGAAGAGATTTTCCCATGAAAAATTTTGGATTCATTAGTCCTCACATCACCTCTTCAAAAGAAGAAATAAATTATGATAAAGGGGATGAAATAATGTCATCCCTGCTCAAATCATTTAAAAAAAATTATGGATGACAGGCTATTTTTAATACAAATGAAGTTGGGGTAAAACTCTAAAATTTAATGATATCAACTATATTTTCATTTATTTCATTAGTTATTTATTTCTGTGTTTTTAGGCAGCATTGGATGCGGATTTCAGCCAATTTGGATTCTCTAAAGATTTATTTTCTGGATTTCATGCATGGATATGCAACAAAATGATCACGCATAATGGTGTTTTCAATTTTTAATAAACTAGATCCATCATTTTAGAACTAAACATCTAGTTATATAATTTATATTATCTTTTAATGAGGATTCTATTATTATAGGGCAGTGCATCAATATCATCAACCTCATGGAGTGAATCCAGGGCCTAAGGACAAGAACACCCATAAGATCTAAAAATGGACAAGTGAATTGGTATATATAATAAGATTTCAATATCCAAACACATATCAAAATAAATAACTTATTTTTCTTGATGTTTCTGTTGTGTCCAAAACAAACAAACGAAATGTAACGTGGATATTATGTTTGTAAATTTATGAAAGATATCATATTTCATTAATAAACTATCATCCCTGAAGAGGTATTTTTGAAAATAATTACGAGTTCATTTAAAATATTTATTAATACTTTGTGTATTTATATTTTTTCCATACTACCATGACTATCTCAAAAAATCATATTCACAAGATCATATAGATGTGTTTAGAAATGAATAGGAATCATACCTGATGAGAGATTGTACACAAATAGGATGAAGGTGAATTCCTACTACCTATGTGATCCTTATATGATCATTGATATCTCCCTTTTTTACACTTAATGATCATATATGATCACCCTTTATTATGTTTTATATCATTAGGTTATGAAGAATGGTTTTAGAAATGATTTTTCGTTCGAGTAAATCATAACTTAATGAGAGACTCTTATGAACTAGTTCTTTATGTTTCCATGTTTCCAAAAGAACTATACCTAATCTATTATGGCATGGATCATTTATATTCTGTATTTTTTTTATTTATGCTTTTGTTTCTACTGATGTTGTTTGTTGGAAGAATATTGGTTGTGCAGCACTCACAAATTTAATAACTAAACTAATGATTCTTCACTACTGTTGTTTAACTACTTCTTATCATAGCATCTAATTTGAACATCGGATCTGGCGTCCCCATGATGCTCTCATCTGAAACCATCTCTATGATATCATCATTCAAGATTAGGTCTTCCTTCTCTTCCTACACCCATTTACTAGGTAAAAGTTTGTAGGAAGAGAATAGACAGTGAACGTTGAATTATGATATCATTGAGATGGTGTCAGATGAGAGCATCTTAGGGATGACAGATAGGAAGTTCATATCAGATGCTATGCTAGGTTGTAGTTAACCAATAGTATTAAAGTGCACAAGGAATCATTAGTTTTGTTATTAACTTATATCTAGACCAAAGAAACCCTTTGGAATGATGTAAAGGTAATGTTACGTTATAATATGTTTATTTTAACGGAAAAATATATAATGAAACGTTGTTTTGATTTTCATTATTCCTTGTAGGGTTTTTTTATTTTAGATGATTTCTATCCATGTTACATGCCTTTTTAAAAAGAGAAACAACATTGTGTATGCTCAATCATAGAGTTAATCTTGATTTTTGCACAGTAAAATCATTGTCAATAGATCTTTCATCTCAACAATTGCTAAAATAAATCTATATCATATATACATATGCATGCCCATAAAAAACTGGGTGCTTATTCACCTCATATAGAACCTGCATCACATCAATCCCTAGAAGTGTAGACACCTCACATTAAAATTCCAAAAGAAGAAAAAATGAATTTGTTATAAGGAAGTGAATACCTAACTAATTCCCTTGGGCTTCTATTTTTCTTTTAGTATTCTAATATACTACTAGTATTCTGTGAAATATTCTAAATATAGGAGAGTAATGGGAAATCTATTTCACTAATGACTCAATATTTCATATATCTATGAGAACTATTAAGTTTTTACTCTACTTCATATAATCCTCTTCATGTGATCATGTCACATAAGCTCCTTTCTATGAATGCTTCATGTGAACTGATCGTGTGATCTCATCACATGATCACTTGAACCATGATTTGTGTATTATTATTTTATTTACATGATCGCATAAAGCTTCAAGGGTTGTGTAATCATAAAAATCTACTAGGTTCATTTGATCACGTCATCCTATTATGGTCATGTGATCACATGACTTTGAAAAAGTCATGAACTTAATATGATGTTTCAAATTAGTCATGTTCCCCTTTCATAATCAATTCCACTTAATATGATACTATGATCTCTCTACCTCATGAAAGGATCATGCATCCCTCCTACATACTTAAGACTAATAATATGTTCAGGGAGAACATCTCATATGTTGGTAATTTCATCTCTAAAAAATACATCTCTAACGGTTAATTTTTAAGCCTATGAGGATTGATTTCAAAGGGTTATAACATTATTTGGAGTTTAAAACCTATATTTACAGATCAAAAATATATAATTCTATATCAAATTAGAATTTTGGGTGGTTATTTGGGTGGGTTATTCGATCAGGTGGAAGCTTTGGTATGAACTGGGGTTTTTTACTTCTTGGTTTATTGTATTGCCACAGGGTTTGTGGTTGAGATGAAAAATATAAGATTTTATGAATCTATTTAGGCTTACAAATCCCATAATTATTGCAACAAAATTATGATGGAAGACATGTTCAATTTATAGAGTCAGTAGATGAACACATTACATTTTTTGTATGGTGAGTTCAACATCAGTATATGGGAAATTAAGATGATCTGTGGTGCGTTGATTTTAGGAGACAGGTATGATGAGTAAATACATCCCCCATATACTGAGGATGACATGGAATAGAATCCTCACATTATGAAGGATCTCATCAATTTTTCCAGAACATCCCTTGGGAAGGACCTATATCTAGGGGTTGACATCCCCTTCAATAAGTGGGCTAACTTGTTCATCAAGAAGACTCAACATGAGTGTCTGAATAAGAACCCCAAGGCTTTTCCATCATGATAATACTATGGGTAAGATGGTTATCACTTTAAAATAGTTTAATAGTGGCAATTAAATGACTAGGGATGGTTAGTCTCCTCCCATGACTATCACCTTCTTCATCTAGTAAGCTTCTTAGCAATTTACCTTAGCAGTTACTTATTCACAATGCAGAAGAAAGGTGGAGTTATTGTCTCCACCGTAATGATGGTAGAGGTGATTGTAGGTGGTGTGATTATCATCTTGTTTTTCCCATGTTGGAAAATTTATATTGCTAAATTCACCACATCTATATGGGTATGCCCCATTTAGAATATTCATCCCCTTCCAACTACGATAGGGTTGGATAGGGGCCCACATTGGTGTATATGAGTTACTTAATACTCATAACATTCCAAGTTACCAGTTCAGTAAATTTCTATAAAGTATCAGTGGGTTCTGGATAATCACACTAAAGAACTAAGATATCAAGAGAAAAGTGAATCGGTATGATCAGTTTTTTTTATACCATATGGAGCACCAACCTCTAAAATTACCAATAATGTAAAGGGTGATCATGTAGCATAATCCTATATTTTATCCATAAGTGAGGGTTTCTTATCCACTTGGATTAACTAAAATATATTCTACGAGTGGTATGCATCATACCACTTTGGGAGATAGTTCAGTGCATTCAGATGAAATTCTCCACTCCTCCCCAAATCCATTCAGAAATTCATCCCATGGTTTCTCAGAAATTGTGGATAATGTTCAGCAAATAAGAAAAATAAGTTTGGGTGACCTTCCCTCTAGATAGTGTGGGTTTTCGCCTCTCCAAGTCTCATATCGATACCTTGGTCCAATCATACTCGAATGGTCAGTTGGCTCCATTGGTGATAAAGAACAAAAATATTTTAATAGTGGATGAGGAGGAGGACACAGGGGCATTGGCATCATCAAAAAGTTATATTCTAGACAAAAAAATCATCCTCCAGAGTACCCATAGCTCTCTAGATATCTTATTAGAAAATGAGGCCCTTATATCCAGCACCATCAACAAGGAGGGTGCCAACGGATTTGGTAACAATGTATGGGGTTCCCATGAAATAATATCTAGTCGGTGGGGGATATTCTCTAATTATGTTGGTGTTTCCCATTGAATTCCAATAGTAGGACAACTATAGGATTAATCCATTGACCATAGAGGTCTAGAGAGTGTTGTGTTAAGTGGGAATATAACTAGAGGGATTTGGGAGTGTGATCACTCCCAAAGGAATCTTCTATGAATAGTAGCCCCTTGAAGTCAAATCACTACTCCAAGAACTTAGTTCGGTGATTCATTCTATCAAAGGCCCGTTCCATTACAAACCCCTAGCTTAGAGAATGATAATTCCTAGCATAATGGTAACTAGTGAAGATAAAGGAGACTAGGATGGATCTAGTGAAGTGGTAAGATAAGTTTTATCATCACGTTCATATATTCATTGATATTGTCAGGACTATGGTGAACTTTATTTTCTCTTAAATATTTCAAGAGGCTAGAAAAATTAGGTCACCTACCACCTCTCTAGTTTACTTTCCGAGGGACACGGTGGCCAAAGTGTGTTCAAAAAGTGACTGAGAGGCTGATGATCATAGATCTCCAAGTCAAATAGAACTCATGGATGTGGTTGGTTCTAATCTAAATGAAACACCATTTATGCCTCCATAAGCACCACCTTTGGTACCTCAAGTTATCTTTTGAAGTTATTTCCTCTAAGAATACTAAGAAGAAAAAGTGTTCAAGTTCATACATTAAGAAACCTCTAAAATCATTAATTCTTATACTTTGTGTAATTTTTTCCTTTTCATTACTCTAGTAGCTTATCATGGCCTATCTAATTGTGTAGGTCATCATCAAGCCCTCACTAAAACTGATAAATACATTCCTTCCATACCTTCAATGAGACCTTAGATATTGTATATGGTCCTTGGAGTGGCATAAGTGGTCAAGGTCCAGGCAGGGTTGGACCTGATGTCTAATGCGGACATTCTAGCACTCATTCCCTTTGATTTGGCATGGGAGAGTACACTCTTAGAGGATCGTAATATATGTAACTATTACATTTATAACCTATCTAGGATGGTGGTATCACTAGGTAAGTGTTAGAATTTATTCTAAAATTGAATACTCCTATGAAATAGAATACACCATCTTGTATGTGTCATATTATATAACCTTTATTTACACTTGTAGCACTTCAAGGTAAAGAATAGTTAGTATTGATAGAAGGAACTTTATATGTGACTCGGGTCATTTTTTATAGGAATATTTCATTAACACCAATCAGTTCAATGTTGAGGTGATGGAAGTGGCTAATAATGTGGCCAATACAGGTATGTTCTCAAATATTATCATGAATATTGATTTTTTGATGGCATTATTTTTCTATTGACTAATAATATTTATATGTTGTATCAGAGTAACTCCACATTAGAGCTCAGAAGTCCCAGACTATTCGACATTTTATCTATCCCCACTATAATAGCTAGAGCAGAAGTCTTTCCTTTTCCAAGAACATAATGGGTTGTGAGTATGAGTCCCTCACTTAGAAACTTGGTCCGGGAGTATAATACTATTTATGTACTAGTCCTGAGTTGAGTTTCGGAACACAAAGCATTTATTCAATAGTTTCTGTGACAAGTGATGGGGATATTTGGAATATAATCCTGGAGGGAACCTTCAAAGAGCTAAAATACTAGTTTAGACACCTTTGGTACTTGTTCACAACCCTTGTTTATAGTGAGTTATATTATTAAGAACTCCATACTGGTGCGAAGGAGGTGGTCTCCATGAGGGAGAAAATTAGGTTCATCAATTTGAGAGTATTGATGGTGGAGGCATAAAATTCGGACATTCAGCATCATAATGAGGACTTGAATGAAGCATCCATGTGTACAATATAAGTAGATGCTCATAAAAATTTATTCATTGATGGGAGTTATGAGATAGAAAGATTATAATAAGAATTGTATCACCTATAATAAATGCTCAATGTTGTAGAGAAAATAGTGATAGAGCAGTATATTCTTATCAATGTGGCCTAAAGTCCATATTTGATGCTACTAGTAGGGAAGAGGCCCTAAAACAGGGTGTAGATGTGGAAACAAAATCAATTGATCATTTGTGCTAATCTACAGCTACTCTAGAGCATTGGATAGCAGAGCTCGAGGAGGTATTCTAAGCACATACTATTTTGATTATTCTAAATTTATCCTACCCCCATATTTGGGGAATTATGGGAGAGACTCTAGACTCGGGATATTCCTCCCTTTTTTATTATCAATAAATGAAACCTCTTCAAATCCATGTTGTCATTGAAATTTCTTCCTCTTCTTTTATCATCCAAGTAATATTAAAAAAACAATATTTATAAGTCAATGAATCATGTTGAGCCACTTATAAAATATTAATTTAGTCTAAGGAAATATTTAAATGTAATGGTGGTAACAGGTAACACATCTCATGATGGTCAAACAACCATATCACTATATATATACAAATATCGCAAATAGAAAAGGTTATAATGGGTAACACATCTCACCACCATTACACTCCCTTACCACACTATAACACACAACATTTGGCCTCAAGGACATTTACCTACCCATATTAGGGTCAGGTATCAATTATCATCTAGTCTTATGGCCCCCTACCTACCCAAATGTGTCTTTTTTATTAAAAATTGACATTTTATTAATGTATTCTTTAATATTAAAGTTTAATTTATTTCATTATTGTATTACTAACATAATAATTGTTTTATTATATAGGTGAAATTTTTTTTCTTGAGTTTGGATGCTTTGTTCAGCAACTAATACCAAGTATGACAATTTTAGGGAGGGGATCATGGATGCAAAAAGGATGAAACATCAATGTTTTTAATTTTTTATTGGATAATTGTAATTTTAACCATATAAAACATTTTTTGAAATGTATATAGAAGTGTGTGTTTTATATTCATGATTTAAATTAAATATATATATAATTTTTTGAAGTATTATTGTGTGCATCGTTTTGTTCTACTATGATTTGTTTATGTGTAAGAGTTGTTTTGTGCAGCTATTTTGTGTGCAGGGGTTGTTTTCTGCTATGTGTACAGGTGATGTTTGTGTGCAGGTGTGCAGGTGTGTAGGTGTTGTGCAGGTTCTAGTTGTGATGTTAAATTAATAGCACATCACAGGAAAATTTTACTTTATCAGTGATAATTAAGCACTGATAAATTGGGACTTTATCAGCGCTCAAAATAGAGTTGATAAAGGGGTCGTTTATTAGTGCTCAAAATAGCACTGATAAAGGTGGACCTTTATCAGTGCTTTTCTAGCATGGATAAATGGAACCCTTTATCATCACTTTTTTAACACTGTTAAATGGGACACCCTATCTTCGTCACGATTAACAGTTCTTTTCCAGTGCTGTTAAAGACGGTTTCTAACACTTTTAAAATTCCTATTTTTAGTAGTGAAAAATGGTAAATATAAATATATAAGAGTATAAGACTTAAAAACATCATAAAACATATTATCAAATATATTTTTGAGTATTGAGATACCATAACCCTACCACACTCCATTATATTCCATTTTTTGATCCATTTAACCTTTGAATAATGACATTACATTTTATATTATTATAAAAATTCCTCTCTCTCCATGAGTCTTCACCACATCACTTCACCTCACACACAAAGTCACTTATTTTAACCAAAAATATTCGAAAATACTTCCCCAAAATTCATATCTACATACTAGAGGTTCTTATCTTCTCAAAAGAGCAGCCTTCAAAGGCTTAATCCTTTTTATGAAAGTTTTCCAAGGAGTATGGTAAAAATTCCAAATTAATCGGTTTCCATTTCAATTATTTTTTTCTACTTACTCCTAATTAAGTTATATTATAATAATTATATTATATTTAAATATATATAATAAATATAATAATTATTATTATGATGATTTAATAATCATTAACCACACTTTCCCTTTTACTTTGAAAAATAAATGTGTCTCCATGCATACGAGCAGACTACTGCCTCCATGAACGACATGCTTAATTTCACATCACCAAATTAAACAAATTGTTTTAAAAGTATATTTAAAGGATTTATATGAAATTTATAACATTATTATGATTAGTAAATTATACACCATTCTTTAAATTCCACCAAACTATGGAAATGAATGTGCCACCCATCTGTATGAGCGGACTACCACCTCACAATAAGTAACATATTTTGTTTTTCATCTAGTATTTTATTCTTTATCAAGATCAATTAAAATAAAATTAAAATACTTAAAATATCTAAATAATGTCATTATGATTTTCTAATAATTATATTATAAGAAAATAATAATTTTATTAACCTACCACGCCTATATATTATAGCTTGTTCTTGTTTGGATTAGTTTAACAACCAACATAAAAAATGATTTAAATTTATATTAGGATAACTATGGAAAGATAAATAATGGTGTTATTGGATGTTAATGAGAAAATATTTTTTGGTTTATGGTCACATTAATGTTTTATTAATATTTAACTTATTATTATTGTACCACCCATTGTTCATTTAAAATTACTAAAACAGTCTAATCACTGACTTCATCGTCGTGAATCGTAACTAAAATACTTATGAAATGAAAATAATTAATTATAAATCATCATAAAAAATATATTCAAATACATATAATGATATAATAAATATGATAATTTAATCTATAAACAATAATTGATTCCCCGTTACAAAATTAGTACTAAAAACAATCGAAACTAAAAACATCTAATAATGAAAATAAAATATAACTAACTAATATATTTACTATGAATAATTATATGTGATGTTTATAAATGTTTATAGTTATTAATAATATTTTAAATATGTGATTTAGATAAAAATATTTATACAATATTTTAGAGAATAATTTATTAAGAAATATTAAAGTTAAGGGTTTTTATATTAATTTTTCTTCATTAATATATGATGTATTGTTACCACTTATTTCATTTTTTTGGTATACATATTGGAAATGGATTTATTTTATCATAATTTTTTAGGAAATATAAGGGATTTAAAAATACATTTCATGTTATACCTTTCATGGGTTTTCAATTCGAAAGATAACAATAATATAAGGGTTTTAGTTAACTTAATTTTCATTCATTAAGTTAGGAATTTGATTTTTTAACTTTATTCTTATAATTTTGGTATGTTCTTCACTATGAATTTATTATGATTTATTTCCACTTTTTGTGGCGATTAACATTTATTTCTTACAAAATTCCATGAAAATGGACCTTCCTTCAAAATATGATGTTTTTAAGGGTTTTTCATCTAAATTTTTCTTTATTGATATATAATGTATATTCACCACTTATTTCTTTTTTATAGTTTATATATTTTCCATGTATTTATTTTTTGATAATTTTTCTTACAACAAAGGGATTTAAAATCTATCTCATGTTCTATTTATCATTGTTTTTTAATTATAATTATAATGATGATGTAAGATATTTTCAAGACTCAATTTAATTTCTTCAATTTATAATGGTTATTCTGGAACTCTATTATTATAAGATGATTTATTTTATCCTATGATTTTATAAAATTTTAAATCCTCGTTAATTTTTTTGGATTTACAATTTTTTAATGTATTAATTTCTAAATTATTGTTACTTAAAATATTTCTAGGATCATAATAGTATCTTATTATGGATATACTTATATTATGGTGTGAATTTTAGTATAAAATCATTATAAAAACAAAAAAAAACCTATTAGGGTAAATTTATTGGACTTGAAATTAGTCTGATTATCATATTAATGTTTGGAATCATAAAATATCTATTTTATATTAGAGTATTTTTATCATAATCATATTTATATCAAAAAAAATAATATAAAAATACGAGTATGATAAATAAATTTATATTATATGCAGACTGGAATAGAAACTTTTAAAAACATGCAATACAATAGTTAACAATAGTAATAATGACTTATAAGATATATTTAAAAGATTGAAATCAATTAACCTTAACATTAAGAAATTAAGTAACATTGACTAAAGGTATATATTATTTTATACATATGGTAAAGTATATCTTTCCTTACAAAGAAAGACCTCAGTATGATGATTGGAATAAGCTCTGTCTTCCTATCCCCAGAAGCCCTCGATACAATGATCGGAATAGATCTATCTTTCTATTCTCAAAATTCCTTGATACGATATTAGTGTCTGTCTTATAATCTCTATAATCCCTTGATATGATGGACCAAATTCACCATATTCATATCCTTATAATCCCTATATAATAATAATGATCAAACACGCTTACAAAAAAAATGTTCGGAAGGAAATAACCTAATAAGGATTCCTCATAACTACTGGTTCATTATAGTATTAAAATAATAGTAATAATATGTTCAGAAATAGAAATCAATAGATTACATGAGTTTCAAATGAAATCTATTACAAACTATTCAAATTACATGTTATTTATAGGTGAATATCCAATGGAAATTTTTTTGAGTTTGTTGCAATGGCCTCAGATAGCTAGTGCTTCACATATTATCTATAACTAATTTTGCAACTTCATTTATTTTAATACCATTGTAGTGTTAAATGTATTCCTTATGATAGAAAAAATCACATGTATTATAATAATAAATTTAGGTTAGTATGATGGATTTCAATATCAATGTCAATATGATAAACCTTATGTGAGTCAATATAATTGTTTGGGTACTAGAATCAGTATGATGTTCATGAATTTTTTTTAGTATGATAGACAAGATAAAAATATACCTCATGGTATGATTATGTATAATTTTGATATATTTGTTTCATTCTCAATCTGATGATCGGAATGAAGAATAGTATTTTTTATATTCACAATACATTAGAATTTTTCTATTTATGGTAAAAGATAATTTTTTCTAAAAAACATAATAAATCACTTGGGACATAAAAAATTTAGTAAATATGTTTTAAGAAAGTTTTTTATTTAAAAAACTAAAGGAAAAAAACAAATAATTATTACTTCTGAAAAAATAATATTGTGATATTCATATATAAGGGTTTTCATCTCAATTCCCCTTCATTGAGGAATGTTTTCATATTATTCTCCTAATCTTATTTCAGATGGTGTATGAACTTCCCCGTTGGATTAAATTATTTTCATAAAAGTTTATTCCATGGTATTTACAATTATTTTCATTAATACATCATTAAAAACCTTTTTATCCAAGTGCTACAAAAGTTGAAAGTGTTTTTCTAAATAAATTTTCATTCTCTGAGTTATGATTGTTCCTCATGAAATTTATTATTGGAAGTTGGGTACATTATAATTAATGGTATAATTATATTGTATTTAAACTTCCTTTTTTTGGATTTACATTTCATCCTCATAAAATTCATTTTAATGGGTCATTTCTTATTTATATCCTCATTAAATGAAAATACTCCTCACTACTACGTTATTATCAATCCTTTGATAAGGGTACTTTCCATTTAATTATAAATATTGCTATAGTTGTATATTCACCTAGTTATCCAGATTTTTATATTGAATGGGCAAATATTTATAATCTATATATCTACTATTTCTATATGGATAACAATTGACAACTTAGTAATGATTTTGTATGAGGATCCTTATGTATTATTAAGATATGTGTTTTCTAACAATCCACCTTCTTTCTCTAGATGGATTATGATCATGTAATTATAATTATTTAATGGGGAAATTATTAATATCTTGTATATTTATTATTTCCAACATGGATGTTTATTAATTACTAAGTAATGTTAATTATGATTTTGTTTTTTATTCATTTCTTTCATATAATGAATTAAATTCACTTAGTAAGTGATCGGTGTGCCAAATATTTGATAGCCCCTTAATGAAATGGTGGGTCTCATAAGACAAACTAGAATGCGCATTTAGTTTATTTCAGCCCAATTATTTATAATTTCTTAGAATAAGTACTTAAAAATATGGTCAAAATGACTTGACACAAGGCAATAATGGTAAGATTATAATTTCAATCATTATAAAATATACCATAATGAAACCATTAATTATTATCCATGTGATTATTTATATTTTTATATCATATATGGATTACTTTTAAGCACATGTGATCATTTATATGGAATTATTTGATTATCATTTACTTCCTAACATATTATTCATGCCTTTTTATTCTATAATAACCTAAAGTATATGCTTTCCCTTACTGATCATTTGAGATCACCATACTTATGTTTCCATTTACGAATTTTATGATTAAAAATATCACACATGATTTTACTATAAGAATAATATGTGTGGAGAATTTATATGAGATATTGAAGATTTATTATATAATAAATAGTTTCTTATGTAGTAAAAAAAATTATCCATTGGTTGAGGAAGACATGGGATTTATTAGTAAATGTTTTATTTCTGATTATATAAAGATCTAAACCTATAAGTCTATAGGAACGTATGTAATTAAATATTCTCTATAATTCATGTAATTTTGGGATGGTTATATGCAGGGCATCACAGTTGGTATCATATCATGATTTTTATAAATTTAAAGGTTAATATTTCATCATTTGAGGATATTTTAACGGCTATAAATGTCATTAAGTGTGGATAAGTTAAGGTTGATCATGATTTCAATGGTAGAGATTACACTTTAGGTTGGTTGAGGTATTATTTTATGTTTTATGTTATTTGGGGAATAGGATGACAGAACATTAGGTATTAACCCATAAAATAATATTATGTATAGGAAAATATACTAAAATTTTGTTAAATTATAATTTTTTTTGGTTCTACTAGAAATTAAAAGCATATAAAGATATTGTGGATTAGATATGGATATAAAACAGATGCACCTAGGGGTAATCACACTGAAAACGTTTTATGAAGTATTAACTCTATTTTCACTCGGAAAATGATGAGTGGGCCTAAGACAACTCACTTGTATAGACAGACTCGGTGGATATGCTTGTTAATTACATTATCTTTAAAAGACATTATGAAATATTAATTAGGTCAAGGAATTAATTCATGGAATATGATATAACCAAGCCTAAAGAAACCAATATTGAATCAATATTGATTTACGTTTAATTGAACATTAATGTGATGTTTTTAATCGGTAAGACATTTTGAGGATGAGATTTTCATGATATTATTTATGATAATTCTCTTATGATGTTAATTGTTCATCAATAATTCAAACCCATTTTGGTTTTAGTAATGGATGGGGCCAAAATTAACCAAGTTAACAATGGATTCCATAGATAATGCCGAGATTTCCCCAAAGAGAAATCTAATGGGATAAGAACTAGAATAAGAAAACGTATAGTTTCTCATAATCATATACCAAAAATTATGATCAATAGTGTAAACTTAGTTTAGTTTATAAACCCTCTAAATGAGATATTAATATAGTCTCGGGGAATATTAGGTGATGAAAATGATAAATGAAATAAGATTTAATTTCTTTCATATAAAAAATGTAGGAAGAAAAACCCAAGGAAGTGTCTCAAAAGAACTAGAAGAAGTTTTATTTTTGGTAAATTAAGGAATTGAGTAAAAACATTATATGGAAATAATAATAGTTCAGTTAACATGATGGGGAAAATAGTTTTCTTCCTTTGGATTAATGATAAATTTGATGTTTTCATGTGAGGAATTTGGACACTATGAAATACAGTGCACTAATCCAAGGGATTAAGATGAAAATTCACACTAACAACCTCTTAAACCATGGGAATGAGGAAAATCCTACAAGAGAGATAATATTTAAGTGGATAGTAATAATTAATCGGTGATAGGTAGACTTTTTTCACTCTAAATGTTTTGGTTTCTTATGACTACTATGAAGAAAAGGATTTGTTTCCTATTTATACAAAAGTTATTTAGGTTGAAATATCATTTGAAATTATATCTTGATTCATTCCAATATTTTATACAAAATTAAATAATTTTATTAATGAGTGATAATTAAAATTTTGAGGATGTAATTTATTTAATGGGGGAATGTAACACCCAAATATTTTAAATTATACTTTCCTTCAAAACCTATTTTTTTTTAAAAGGTTGGGGCTGAAGCCTCGTATTTATTTTTAAATCAAAGCAAAGACCTCTTTTAATTGGGTAGAGGGAAACCCATTACATAGCCCGAAGCCCCAGAGGTCTTGTAGCCCATTACATATCCCGTAGGCCCAAATATTTGGCCCAATTCACATTCTGTGAATAGTAACCTCCCTGCTACAGTACCCGCACAGTACCGTCGTCGCTACAGTGCCCTGGCGCCGCTACAGTACCCGCTGCTGAACAGTGTCGTCGCTGCTACAGTACCACTACATTATTTCCATAGTAACCTATGCCCAATGGGTTTTGAACCCCCATTTTTCATGTAGGATTACAGGGTGCTTGAAACTAAGCCAAACCCCAACTACTTCAAAAACTAATTTGTTCACTGGCTTTCTACACACACAAAAACTGAACAAAAAAACTATGGAACACATTATATAACTATTAAAATGTAATCATAGAATTGGAAGGTTAAAATAAATTTAACCAAATTATGAAATATATGTATAAATAATGAAATGATGATCAATATTAATAATAAGTCATTGATAAAATTCAACTAGTGTGACTAAATAACTAATAAGAATAATTTATTCTTTAAAATGTAACTGTGCTAAAAATTGGATTTTTTGATATTTTTTTTAAGATAATAGATATATAATGGATAAAACATGTTTATTATATCAATAATATATGAAAATAAATTTAATTAATAATTTATAGGAAATATTAATAAAAATAGATAATATTTTAAAAAGTTTGTATGCTATAAAAATCGTTTTCATTAATTTTTTAAGTTTTCATATAAAAGATAAATTATTGAATTTTAGAAATTGAATTTTATCAAATTAAATTAATTTTTTATTTATAATATAAATATTATCTAAATATTATTGTTTTCTGTTTTCAGAAATAATTGATTTTAAAGTAAATAATTAAAAATACATTTTAAATTAAAGCCATAGAATTTATGACTATATGAAAGATCACATGAAATTTAAAAACTTATAAAACATTATTTGTTCTCAAAAATATATTTATGGAGTGAAATGATGAATTTATAAATACTATTAATAATTTTAGAAAACTAAATTTTTACATTTAAAATTAAGCATAAATTTTTTAACAAAAAATATTTTTAGTCTTTATTTTTTTTAATTAGTTTTTAGATAGGTGAAATTAGTTTTTGAATTTATTTTAAATTTACATAAATATCCTTTTGTTAATAAAAAAATTAATTTCATCATAATACATGACATTGATAATTTTTTCATAAACATAACATTTATGCTAAAAAATATACTTTTTCTAAAAATTGGTTTTGGTGCATTACATATGCTAATGTCAAAATTAATTTTTATTACACATAGAAATTTTATTTGAAAAAATTTATTTAATATTTTTAATAAGTATTCAGAATTTATTTAATGAGTACCATTTTATTTTTAGTCATTAAAATTAAATTACATAGGTATTACCATAGTAAAAAATAACAAATTATAAAAAAAAAATATCTAAGAGTGAAAAAAATTAAAAACATGATAAAAACATGTTTCAAATATATTTTTTAGTATTTATTGACTTTATCCTATTCACACTCTATTATTTACCATTATTTTATCCATTTTCTCCTTGAATAATGACTTTTAATTTTATATTATAACAAAAAATGTCACTCCCTCCCCTTATAAAAGGAGTCTTCACCGCCCCTACTTATTCTCACACCCAATGCCACTTATTTATACAAAATAATTACTTAAATACATCCCCAACATTTCTAATCACATACTAGTGGTTATTTTCATCTCAAAATATCACACTTAAAATCCTTAATCCTTTATGCAAAGGAGTTTTCTAATATGTAGTGTAAACATTTTCAAATTAATACTTTTCCATTTCAATTATTTTATTTCTTCTTCCCCCTCCTTAGATATATTTTATCCAATATATTATAATTAAATAAATATTATTAATATACTAATATGTTATTATTATTATTATGGAATAATAGTTAACTACCCTTTTTCTTTTATTTAGAAAAATAAAAATGTCATCGTGTATACGTGCGGACTACCACCACCATGAACAGTGTGCCTGATTTCTCATCACTGCCTTACATGGATAGTTATAAAATACTATTTAAAGGATTAATATTATATTTATAACATGTTTAAGACTAAAAAATTATAAAATATTCTATATCTTCCTCTCCATCTATGGAAATGAATGTTATTATCATGCATATGTGTGTACTACAGCCTCCATGAAATTGATGTATTTTTATTTTCATCAAATATTTTATTATTTATCAAGATGTACTAAAATATTATTTAAAACCTTAAAACAAATAAATAATATCGTTATTATTCAATAATGATGATATTATTCCAAAATAATCACTTTATTAACCAACCCCACCCATAGATTATAGTTTGTTCTTGTTTGGGTTGGTTTAACCACCTACATAAACAATGCTATAATGTATATTATGGATGACTATGACAGTTTAAAAAATATTATTAATAAAAATTAATTATAAAATAATTTTTTAAAATTTTTATAAAGTTTATATTAATATTTAACATATAATCATTGTGTCACCCTTCAATATTTAAAAATTATCCAAACAAGTTTGTCACTAACTACATCGTCACGAATCATAACTAAAGTACTTATGAAATGATATTGGAACATTATAAATAATTATAAAATATATATTACAGTACCTATATTGATCTCATAATTATTAACAATGAATCTATAAGCAAAAATCAACACTGCCGTTATGAAACTAGTACTAAACAAACAATTGAAATTGATAACTTCTCATGATGAAAATAAAATATAAATAACTAATATACTTGAAATAAATAATTATAAATGAATTTCATAAAATTTTATAGGTATGAATATGTTTTTTATATATTTTATTAAGATATTTATTTTTTTATATGGGATATTAGATAAAATTCAACTATGATGGATTAGAGGCAAGGGTGTTTTCATCTCAATTTCACTTCATTAAGATAAGATTCATATTCAACACTTGTTTCCATTTTATGGTGTATATATTTTTCATGTATTTATTTTATCAAAATTTTCAATAAATAAATGGGATTTAAAAATTCATATCATGTTCTACATTTCATGGGTTTTCAATTAAAAAGATAAGTATGATGTAAAGATATTTTTTAGTACAATTTTAATTCATTAGGTTGTGATTGTTATTTTTGAACATTATTCTTAGATGTTAGGTTTGTTCTTACTTCTGATTGTATTATGATATATTTAGTCTTTTTATGGGGATTTATGTTTCCTTATTATATAATCCCTTTAACATGTTTCTTTGTTTCATGACATTTCAATTTGAAAGATAATGATGATGTGAGGGTATTAATAACTCAATTTTCTTTCTTTTATTTATAATGATTATTCTTAAACCCCATTATTATAAGTCAATTTATTTTATCCTATAATAGTATAAAATTTTAATTCCAATTTCATTTATATGTATTTATAATTCTTTCTCATTAATTTCTTTCAAATTGATTGTTAGTTCAATGATTTTGATATTTATAAGGGTTTTTTTCAATTCCCCTTCATTGAGGTAGGTTTTCATATTGTGCTCCTATTATTATTCTATATGATGTATGTAATTCCAAATTTTATTTTTCATTGATGTTAGATTTTATTCCATGGTATTTAAAATTATTTTCATGAATCTCTCCTACCAACCCTTTTGATCTAAGTGTTACTTCATTCGTAATCATTTTTATAACTCAATTTTTATTCAATGAGTTATGATTATTTTTTCAGGACTATATTATTATAAGTTAGGTGAATTATATCATATGGTTGAGTTATATTATACTTAAGCATTATTTAATATGGATTTATATTTAATTTTCATGAACTTGTTTTTAATGTATCACTTCATATTGACATTCTTATTTTATAAAATTAATCTTCACTAGTACCATAT
The DNA here is from genome assembly GCA_963277665.1 of Viscum album. Taxonomy (NCBI): domain Eukaryota; kingdom Viridiplantae; phylum Streptophyta; class Magnoliopsida; order Santalales; family Viscaceae; genus Viscum; species Viscum album. The sequence goes on along the minus strand of OY728135.1, from coordinate 1,493,829,131 downwards.
TAGAATTAATTTCAAAAGGGTAATTTATATTTCATTGTGAATACTAATATTATTGGATAATCACCCAGTTCACCACATTATTCCATTGAATATAAAAATATTAATTATTCATATGTCTACTATTTATATAAGAATAACTCTTGATAAATTATCCATTATAATGTATGAGGATCCTTATGAGAATTTAAGATATGTTTTGTTTAACAATCCACATTCGTTATCTGGATGAATTATGATAATGTTATTCTAATTATTGATTTTGTAATGTATTTAAATCTTGTATTTCTATTATTTCCAATATGGATGTTTATTGATTTCTAAGTAAAGTTGATTTTTTATTTATTTTTATTCATTTATTTTATATGGTGAATTCATTAGACTTATTAAGTAATGGGTGGTTAGGATATTAGATAACCCCTCGATGCATCAGTAGGTCACATGAGACAATCTGACCTATTTATTCAGTGTTTTTCTACCCAATTATTTATAATTTCATGTAATGAGACCTTAATAGTATATTTATGATGTATTGGAACTAGGCTTTGATGGTAGGATTATGATGCCCATTATCATGAATATTATCACTATAAATCCATTTATTATTATTCATGTGATTATTAATATTTTTATGTCATCCATGGATTTATTTCAAGCTCATGTGACCAGTAATATGGAATTATTTTATCGTCATTTAATTTATTCCATATTATTATTACCTTTTCTATTCTATGATAGATAATAGTATATACATTCCTTTGCTAAGAAATTTGAGCTCACCTATATTATGTTTCAATTTCCATATATTATGAAGAAAATTAGTACACCTGATATGTTTAAATAATATCATGTGTTGATAATTTATAGTAGTTGTTGAATTTTTATCATATAATAAATAGTTTCTTATATAGTGGAAAAAATTTCCATTAGTTGCGAAAAATGTGGTATTTATTAGTTAACATTTTTTTCAAATTATCTAAGTCACTAAACCTAGAAGGTCAAGGGAATGTATTTAATACAGTGTTTTATATAATTCATATAATTATGGGATGGTTATGTCTAGGGTGTCATAAAAAAACTAATATTATAATCCCCCTTATGTCCTCTTATACAGCTCATATGTTCTTTATTAACTGAAATATTAACAAGAATGTACATACTGCCCTAAAATATAAAATATTAGTACATAAATTTCTACTAAAGGGTATCGATAAATTATATATGTAAATGTTATATTAGTGTGATGAATTTAAAAAATATTAATATTCAAAAATAATTATTTATTACTTATAATCTTATCGGTTACTTGTTTTGATAGATCCGCAAGAATATTCCCCCTTTTTATAATAATATTCCATTAATATTTATCTTTGTGAGACAGGAGAGATGGATCCTCTATAGAAATATTAATATATTTTTCTCTTAATTCATCAAACATTTTTTCAATAATTTATTTCTCCTATAATGGATAACCTCCATCTGATAAAGTATGAAGTTATATATTCTAGGATCGGATCTCTTGGTGAGATCTCATTGATGTTGGTTACATAATAAAAAATAAATAATTCATCCTGTAATAGATCAATAATTTTACAAATTGATTTTATAAACAAAAATTATCACACCAAAAAGGTTTCCTCCTCTGGGATAGTAACAAACTTATTTCAAGCCTTTGCATCAAAAAATACATATGTGAGGAATGGATTTTCAATATATTTATTCCCAAAAAATATAAAATAAGGAAATTTTTTTCATAAAATACCATCATCTAATTTCTAGAAAAGACATCCAGTTCTTCTAAACTACTTTTGTATCATGAATTATGAATGTAATTAATAAATGAATAGATAAAATTGTAATCAAATGAAATATATAATATTTTAAAAAATTGATAAGAAATAAAAGAGTTGAAATATTTTTTCATTATGCACTCCCACAACTAATCTTTCCTCAAATGATCATCACTACTCAAATCAGGATATAATATATTATTCTTACCTCGACTACACATGGCCATTAAACTCCTAAATATATTTACATTTTGCCTTACTGGGTTATTTTTATCATCAATTTCAATTTGAAACCACTACACCTTCTCAAGAGAAATTTAAAATTTTAATATAACATGTAATATCATGTTTACTGACTTTGGGTATCATCTTCTCTAAAGAGTAATGAAACACTGTAAAAATAGGCTCAATGGTAGTGCTGAAAATAGTTTCAACATACATAAATTTAATTTCATTAAATAATTTAATTATTGTAGATATATTTTTATCAATATATATACTCAAACCATGATATATAATCCTCTTCCTATTTTCCCATCCTTTAAATATATATATGTTACTTTAATGAAATTTTATGTACTAATATTTGAATACAATTTAATGATTATTAGAATTAAAAAAATTTGGTTGATCACAATAGAAAGAAAATTATATCAATTCTATTAAATAATGTAGCTAAATAAAACTGAAAATATATAAATAATGAATACAAAGAAATAGTCGTATAAAAACAATGATTTTAGTATTCTTCATCCAAAAAATGTGTAACTAGAGCTGATGAATACAAAAATTAATACAAAATTGAATAAATAATCAACATATTTATATTTAAATATTAAAGTTAAAAAAATATTTTTTTACATGTGTAACTTTAATAAAAAAATGTAGTTATTTCCCTGAATTATTAAGAGTGTGATAAATTTTTTTACTACATATCCTTTTCATAATCATTTTGTATTGTATTGATCATGTCTACATCACTATCATCATTTTCCTAAAGTAATCATGTAATAGATGAATAAATATCACATAAAAACATAATATATTTTACATATTCATCACCTAAATTAACTTTTTTACCTTGAAGAGTGATGAAACACCAATCATTTTATGGGTTAATAATATAATGTATTTTTTCATATGAATCAACATGATAAATGGTTCCTCTTTTAAACTAATTTTCTTTCAAATCAACAAGTGTAAGCCAATAATCGTCATGTTTCAATCCATTGTTATTGTCAACCGAGTTACATTTAAACACTAGTACTCAAAAATTAGTATAATTGATTTATCATATATCCCCAACAAATACAAAAAAAATTGTCAATAGAGAAATTGGTTTTTTACCTTTTTCACATGAAAAATAAATTTCTTCAATGATGAAAATTAATCTACTATGTTGAATGGTAATCTTGGTGTTCTGATTTTTTATGTAAAATGTGTAACCATTAATGTCAAAATCAAACCATGTGATCACAATAAAACATAGTCCCTGGACTATAAATTTCATGGTTTTTGATGTAGATGAATCAATATTGACTTTATCCTTAAATCATGAGGCAAATGTATTTATATGATCATTCATCAACCACTTTTCATTTATTTTCAGATATTGTACCTTTAATCTAGTAATATGTGATGATATATATGATTTAACCTCACCTATATAGTTTAAAATATATAAATGTGATTTCATCACTGCATCATGTGTAATTAACTATACTTTTATGTCATGAATCTCTTTACCTTAGATATTAAAGGCTATATATTGAGATATATGGAGACCAATGTACTCCACTTCATATAAGTAGTCGGTATAAAAATCAACCAAAACCTTTGATAAATATTTTTTAGCAATAGATACTTCTAGTTGATATGTGCTTTTATCATATACATTTGGAATTTTCATATATCATTCAAAAGTATATATCCAATGTAAATATACAAACCCACATAACCTTACTTATTCTACCAAATGAATCATAAAATAAACCATTATATCAAAAGGCAGTGGTTGAAAATACATCACCAATTGAAAAAAAAAATATAAGGACATCTTCATTATCCAATACATTTAACACATTTGGATCCATGGAATTTCTATAAATTGAATTGAAAAAGTATCAAAGATTGATGATAAAAATTTTAATTGGTAGTATAAATATTCAATGTAGTGAAATAAATAATAGTTATTTCATCAATACAAGAAGAACATGATATTTCTTGTCTACTAACTTCTAATCCTTCAATGACACCATGTTTTCTACATTTAAATAATACTTGTAATGACACTTCTTTTCTTCAAGGTATTGATCATTTGGTTTTGTCGAAATTTTTTTAAATGACCCTTATGATGTTTCCTAAACTATTAATAGAGGTCACTGGGGTGTTTGGGGCTTTTTTGGAGCCTGAAACCCCAGAAATTTGGAAAATGGGCTGGGCTACACAATTAGAAGAAATTGTACAGCCCATCCCACATGATCTCTCTGAATAGTGCAGGATGTGAAAAAGGGGAGAAGGATGACACACAATTTTTATACAACTATGGAACCCAAATTTCACTCCCATGCAGACCATTTTTAGTTTTTGATGGATCCTTTTTAGTGGTTTTTTATGGTTAAGGAAACTGTACGCCTTAAACGTGCAGGGTCTCTCCTAGGACATTTGGATTAGCATAGTTTGCACATATTTTATCCAAACTGTGTGCCTCCAATTTTGATGGTGAAATGTATTTTTTACCCATAATGAAATTTAAACCTTATTTCCTCTTTCCCCACTTCATTTCTAGTGGACTAAGCTTTTTCCTCCTCCTATGGCTCTCTTTTTTCCCTAAGCTATATTTTGATTCCAATCACATATCTGGTCTCCGAATCAAGATCTTTTCAGAACATTGGATATCTATAATTATTCTACCAAGTCCACTTCTTTACTATATAAGTTTATATTTGGATTTTTTTGTTATATTAAGGAGAAATAGTGCACTCTAATATAAAAGGTGATGTACCGTTTCTTTGATTTCTCTTAATCTAATTTGAATCTGAGGCCGCCATCAGACAAGGAGTCACAAATGGCCCTAATGTAGGTGGTCTCATCATTTCCCACAAATTTTATTGTGTTTTAATAGCCACATCATTGTTCCTCATTCCATACATTATCATTCATTTCCTTAAAATTTATTTTTTCATTCGAAATTTATATACACGCATTATTATACACCCAAGGGTCATTTCTATGTAAATAGAGGATGAATGCCAAGATCATGGATAACCCTTGGGTGTGGTGGCTTAAATTGACCCTTTATAATTATTTTATTAAATTTATGGAACCCCTTATAATCATTCATCCTGGATTATAAATTTTATTTCCTCTTTTATATAATTGTGGATTAAACCCAAGGCACATCCAAAGTGCTTGGCCCGACTTATAATAGGAATTGCACTTGTAGATAATTTCATAATTGATTAAGGAACTTTCATAGTGCTTCATTGAGCCTTGTAAAATGAATTTCCATGTTTTGGTTAATTTAATGGATTGATTAAATTAAGTGGCTTACTTCATGATTGTTTTAATGATTAAATAAATAAGATAAATTATATGAAATGGTTTAAAAAGGATGGAATGGACACACCGATTACTGCATGATTTATTAAATGGTTTAATTTAATTTTAATTCCTTATTTAAAATGATCATGGTAAATATAATGCATTAAAGGTAATGTCTCTTGGCTATTATTCTTATTTTGGTTACTCTATTGATATTGGACGTGGTACAATGATTAAGGGACTTATTGGGGATGAAATTTCACTCCCTCTTATATTAGGTGATGAGCATGATGTCTCACACTATTGAGATGATTTAGATGGTGAGAATGATGCACAACGTACCTTGTTTTAGGTGTTTTCATGGTGACACCCATCATATCGAGTGTTGAGAATGACGTCTATCAACCATCATGGGATGTAGGTAATGTACCCTTTTTCTTGATCTTATAGTTGCATTTAAATAGGTTATGGATGATTGAGTTACGCCTCGATCCATCTAGCACCAAGTATTCAGGTATATGGATACTTACATCCTCACGTAATTTTTCCATATAGGTGGATGCAGTATATAACTATATTATATATATATATTAATATTACTATATATATAGTTACTGATAAAACACTCATTCGGTCCATCAGTTGAAGTAGGTAGAGCCACCATGTGTCTTTTAGGGACCTAAGAAGGATGATAATTATTCATTCATCATTGTTGATTATTTATTTGTACCGGAACACTATTTAGCTATGAGCACTACTTAGACTACATATTGACATTGTTGGTGGTGGCCTACTAGGATTTTATCTTGTACCCTACTTGGGCCACCTTTGGTACCCAAGTAGATTATTTTTCTACAGTTATGGATAAGGGAAAGAGCTCTTATACTGATATTTGATATGATTTACTTATAGATGGATCATAGAAGAGGATTTATGATCATATGATTGAGATGATAGTGGAGTAACCTTTTGTTCTTTTTGTATTTTGTATAGCATGTTGCATATTCTTGTCCCCTATTCCCCTTTTGTACATCATTATTCCATGAATCCAAGTATATGACATTGACTAGTGGATTTTGATATTTTTATACAGTTTTTTAGTTATCTATGATTTTTTATATTTTTATTATTACATCTATTGTATGTACTTCTACTACAGAAGGTTACTAGTCTAGTCTTTAATATCATTTTATATTATGATTTTGAATTTCCTATTTACATTTTTTTTATTGTTCCATTCTGATATGAGGGTATATTCTCTCCATTGTACCAACTTTACACCCTCACTAATAGTTTTCAACCTCTAGTGTATGGAGAGGCATGCTTGAGGCCATGTGACCCACCGAATCGGGGGCCCGGTTGACTGGATGTTGGGTCGGGATGTTAAAAGTGGTATTACAGAATATTTTTCCTTTGAATTTTTTTGTGTACTATACATGAGACTAGGGGTTAATGGGATTTGGAAATGACCATGTTCATGGATGTAGCTAACCCATGTATAGGGGAAACCCAAATTACCTATTTTGGGAAATTGTAGTTACCGATTCTGCCATTTATAGTTCATATGACTTCACCATTGGGTTACACACACATATTGTGATTTTATTGATATTAGTATTATTTAAGTGAAATTTTTATTGAAATAGCCTAATAAAATGAGGGAGTTTAATTATATAAATCATTATAGTCACAATAGGACTAATATTCCAATAATTTTTCTATGAAATGTCTATTTCCAGCATGCATTTGCATGTTGTATATTTTTAGTGCCTTGATTAACTATGAAAATGTGCTGAAATTCCATGAAGGGTGAAGAAAACATAATTGACACTTAAAATGCTCACCTTAAACTAATAGTATTTTCCTACATAGGTTAATGCACACACATTAAGCATTAAATTATGGCACGTTGATCCAAGGAACAATGTTTTCATGGGTTGGAACATGTTATGGTATGAATTAAGTGGATTCTATATTTCGGTTTGTGAGGTGTATGGTCCATTATGGATCGGTAATAGAGATCAATTATTTTCAACCATTTAAAGATATGTAAATACATAAATGGGAAAAAATAAAAATTAATATGAATTTTAAAATGAGAATATCCATATTATATGTGTGATATGAGACCTAGAACTATATCCTTCCTTATTAGTGGGTATTGGTGTGTCTCTTTTGTTGTTATGGCCTGCTATGGTCTTCCTCTATTACCCAATCCAAGATTTAGGAGCATGAAGAGGGTAAGATCTATTCATAATAAGGATATGTACCTATCCTAGTTTTTTATATGTAATTATATTGACTATTAATTTTCCTTTGGGGTGTGTGTTTGGAATGGTAGCATCATGCCTCCATGGTGTCCTCCAATCGTACACCTGGAAGGTGGTGATGACTGTACACCTGAGATGGCCAGCCTTGAGCTACTAGTGATTCATCATACAATTCCACCTGTGGCACCTCTTATTACTCCTGATATGGGCATTGACTCCCATTTCTAAGACAAATTTCTTCATATGTTACAGTCTATACAAGGTGTTTCTCGACCTAACCCAACTATGAAATAGTAGACTTGAGAGTTCCAGTTGTAACTGACTGGAAATTACTTTTTTATTATTCAGTCACTTTTGAGGAAAAAGTGAGAAACCATACAAGACCTCAATGACTTAAGATAGTCAATGCACCACGATACAAAATTTAAGAGCAAACAACGCATTCACTTCCACAAAATAGCTCCAACCCAGCATCATATACATTGATCAGTTTCCTCCTACTTAGCACTTCACAGCAAGCAGTCATGTGCATGACTGCACAAGCACGGAACTGATGACAAATTCATACCCTCTCAGACATCCAAATCCAAAAGCAAAAACCAGGAGAAAACTGCTACTCTGAACCCCATCCCGAGCAATTCTTTGAAAGAGAAAAGTTGCAATGACTCTTCAAACCTCATAACGCAGGCCACCAAAATTCCACCCTTGAACCGGAGATCACCAGCAACACAGTAACAAAATGAAAACCAAAAAAACCCCATAACAAAATCCTCACCGAGAAGACATTCAAAAAAGAAGCAGAACATCACCAACAATTCCTACACCAAGCCAGAAACGCATCTCCCGTCACCACCCACCAGATCGCACACAGAGACTGCAGCGGACCACCCACACAGTGTTCCATCAGCACAGAATAAGTGGTAGCAACCCAAATCCACACCAAATCTAGAAAAAACACAGATTTGAATTCAACGCATGGGGATGGAAGCATCAGATCAATTTCGGAGACCCTCCACAGCCGAAGGCAGCTTTCGCCACCACAGACCACCGCAGCCAAGCCGACCCCGAATAGTGCCAGTGCAGGATGCTGGAGATGCTTCGACGCACAAATCCAAACAAATCCTCTATAGAAAGAATCCAACGTCCACAGATGACAACCGGACGCTGAAGCCGCTATTGAGAGCACTGAGGCTGACAAGAGGAGCACTGATCCCCAAAGTCAACTGTAGAAATTAGAAACCACTACAGAGAGATTTCGCCGCCCGAAGTCGACCAAGACCGAAACGAGGGGTGTCCAGCATCGCCGTGGAGATGAATCGCCTCATATGAATCTGAGGAAACACGAAGAACCCCGACTCCTCAAGCCAATCGCAAAGGCTGGAGGCGCTGCAGAAAGACTATGATGCCCGACGCATACTGAGACCAAAGGAAGAAGCAGAAAGAGGCCACCACACACCCGATCCCACTGAGAAGCACCACTGAGGAAAAAGAGCACAGCCAAACTTGCATAAAAATGAAGAGGCGACGATGGGAAACCCTATTGGAAGAACCACCCCTTACAGGATCATCATGTCCCTTCAAAAATAAAAATAAATTTCCAGTAGTAACATCCCTCCAACATTTTCATGGTATGGAGGGCCACACACTTATGATTCATCGATTGAATCTATTCTTTCCTTATTCAAGTATCTATAGATTCTTCCAGAGCATAGGGTCAAACATGTTTTTTATATTCTATGTGATTCTATCTATCAATGGTGCGATGTTATTTCCCAGGTAGTTCAGCATAAAGATATGGTTTAGACAAAAAACTATCTTATATGAATTTTTATTTTCAAATACATTGAGGGATAATTGATCTAGATAGTTTATGTAGTAGAGAGGCATGTATGTTATAGATTAATCTTCTCGTTTTAATGAGCTATGTTATTTCAATCCTACTATAGAGGGTGAAGATCTTATGACTACCAGATGATTCAAGGATGGGATGGTATAGTCCATCCAATCACAAGTCAATGTATTCTGTCTGACTACAATTTTTGAGATAGTCAACCAGACCCTTATTATAGATTAGAATCTAAAGGAAGTTGATGGTGATAATTAAGGCAGTTCAACACCTAAATCTATCGGTGGTTCTTCTAGTGGATGCAATAATCCCTTTGAGGTTTCTTGTGATGGTAGTAGATGTCAGGATCCTCATGTAGATATATTCTTTATATATAACCAGTATGAGAATCTATGACATAAGAAACCTCAGTTCTTATAAGATCTAGTGGAATGTGGAGGCTATAGAGGGATGGGGCATATCCATCACTTCTGTAGTAATTTCCCATCAGTTCTTAGTCAGTGGGAATGTACACCTACTCCACATTCAGTAGTGGGTCATATAGTATCTCAAAAATTAAGTAGAGATAATACCACCAGCCATTGAGGATGAGGTGGAAGTAAAGGAAAAGGTAGTAAGACTCATGATTCTCATCACCAGTAGCACGGGTTTGCCCAGGGTGGTCAGATGATGACTCAAGATCATGGTATGGCCTAGTTACATGAATTGAAACCTATTCCAAAGAAGCAGTGCATTAAAACTTCTATAATTAAAGGTATTATTCTAGTAGCCTCCACTTTAGAGTATTCTTTAATTGAAATAGGTGTTTCTCACTCTTTTATATCAGAGACTATTATGAAGACTTTGGGCCTCAAGATCAAACACTTATATGGAATTATGATGTATGATACCATGATATGTATCCGGTCAGAGGGAGTTATCTATTTTAAGGATTTCCCCTTTGAGGTAGGTGGATACCTCTTCATATGGAATATTTTCTACCTTGACATGATGTGATTTGATGTAATCATCATGATGGATTGTTCAGTTTACAATTGATATCATATAGACCAATATCCTTAGAGAGTTATGTTTAAATCACCATCGGATGGTGGGAGCATGAATAAATGGGAAGGGGATGTTCATGGGGCTTGAGACAGAACCGAGTAGTAGAGTCTAGGTAGTGTGACAGCTCAAATCGCAAGTTTTTTTGTGGATGATTAGGGGTTATGATTACTATTTTTCTTACTGTAGTAGATCATTTTAGTGATATCTTCCTTGATGACTTATCCAGTATACCTTTAGTGAGAGAGGTAGAGTTTATGATTTTTATAATGTTAGGAGTAACACCAGTTAGAGATTAAGAAACAATTAAAATACCTAAAGGATAAAGGCTTTATATGCCTCGATAAATTCTACTAGGGGTTTACCGGTCCTTTTTTCCAAGAATTCATATTGTACCCTCAGTATTTGTGCCCATTACCATTGATTGAACCATCTCACGATAAATAATCGGTATCCATTTTCTTGAATGGACAAACTCTTGGATTATATATGAGGACTAAGAGTGTTTTCAAAGATAGATTTGAGGTTGAGATATCATCAGGTGTGTGTCAAGACATCAAACATACCTCATACTGCTTTTAGAAGCAATTTTAGTCTATATGATTACCTGGTCATTCCATTTTGTCTCACAAACTCACCTATAGTTTTTATGGTTCTTATGAATCAGGTTTTCCACCTATATCTAGATTCACTCATGGTAGTATTTTTTGAAGATATCTTATTATATTCTCATTCTCAACATGACCATGTAAACCATCTTGAGATCATGTTGAATACACTAAGGGAGCATTATCTTTATGAAAATCATAGAAAATAAAACTTTTTAATCAATAAAGTCCACTTCTTGGGTCACATTATCACAAAGATAGGAGTGTCGGAAGACTGATAGAAACTGATAGTTTTAGATCATTGAGAACATCCCTATAATGTCTTTTACATCAGGAGTTTATTGGGGCTATAAGGGTATTACAGACACTTCATCCAGTATTTAAAATTCATTACAATACTTCTTATAGGCATAACAAAGAAGGGTGTGAAATCCAAATGTTCAGAAGCTTGTAATATATCCTTTTAGGAGTAGAGAGGTAATTTGACTTCAACACCAATACTAATTCTTATGGATCTAGGAAGGGTCTATACAGTTTATTAGGATGCATTAGGTATTGCTCTTGGATCCATCCTAATAAAGGATGAGTGAGTCGTCACATACAAGTCTCATTTGTTGAGGCCTTACAAGAAAATTACCTAACACGCTAGCTTGAGCTAGCTATGGTTGTTCATGACATATACTATTAGAGACACTATTTACATGGATATAATTTTGTTCTATTCATAGATGAAAAAATTCTTAAGTACATATTTTTACAGTGAGATCTAAATATCAGGAAGTGCAGGTGGATTGAGTACCAATAGTCATTTGATTTCGAGCCAACTTACACATTTGGTAAAGGAAATGTTATAGTCGATGATCTGATCCAAAATACTCAGACACAGACGGCTTAAGTGGCTAGTGGAAAATAGAATCTCACAGCCTTATTATCATAGATATACATTGATATTCAGAAAGATCATGGTTAAACTATCCTCACAGTATTAGTAGTGACTTTTACTCTCTTAAAAAAGGTAAGAATGAGGAAACTATCTGATACCGAGGGACTTTTATGAAGGGAAACCATCTTGGATGATCATATAAATTCAGATTGGACCATGGATAAGGATGATATGTTATGCTTCCAGGGGTTTGTGTGGTTTCTGAAAGACATAATAGAGGAGTTTGTGAGGTAATTTCATGCCTTAACTTGGGTAGTTCACCCTGGTGTCACCGAGATGTATCAGGATTTACAACTCTATTATTTGTGGCTTAGTATGAAATGATATATTTCCATCTTTATCACTCAGTGGTTCACCTATAATCAGTTGAATTAGGAATATCTGAAACCGATAGTGATTTTGCAACCTTTGTCCATTCCTAAGTAGAAATAGGATGATGCTTCTATGTATTTCATGACTGGTTTACCTAGATAACCTCATAACAATGATATATAATGGGTTTTCATTGATCATTTGATAAAGGTATCACATTTATTACCTAGGTAAGAGACCTTCTTGGTATATGAGCTAGAGAGGATGTGTGTTTGGGAGTTTGTCTATCTTCATAAAGCTATTTACTCTATAGTTTCTGATAGGGATTCTTCTTTTATGTCATGGCTCTAGAAGGGGTTGCATAAGGCTATGGGCACACATATACTTCTAAGCACAGCTTATCAACCTCAGACTGATGGATAGATAGAGCACATGATTTAGGTGTTAGAGGAAATGCTCCAGGCATGTGTCCTTGACTTAGGGGGTTCTTGGTAGAAACACATACCCCACATAGAGTTCTCTTTTAAAAAAAATTCAGTCTATAGTCGAGATGGATCCTTACGAAGCATTATATGGAAGGCCTTGTCATTAACCTATGTGTTTTCTAGAGGCAGGGGAGTTAGCCTTTCTTAGACCTCATATTGTTCAGGATACTATATATTTGGTCTAGTTGATCATAAAGTGCATGATTATAGCTCATTTTTGATAACATTCATAAGCCAACATACACAGATAACCTATGGAGTTTGAGTTCATATATTGGGTTTTCTTGTGAGTCTCACCTAGGTTGGTCCATAGATGTAGGCAAGGTAAGCTCTCACCCAGGTTCATGGGAACCTTTGCGGTTCTGAAATAGATTGGAACAATGTATTATCATATACCAATTCCTCATAAATAGTAGTTTAATCATGATTCATTTCACGTATCTTAGCTATTTCATTATTATCTAGACCCACCTCAGGTGTTTAATCATGATGGGGTTTAATTGGATATAGATGCTTCTTTTGAGGTGTATCTTATTTTTACCATGGATCGTAGCATGGAGAAACTCTAAGGAAGTTTAGTTCCTTTGGTGCAGGTGTTATGTCAGGAAAGATGAGTATAGAATGAGACCTGAGAATGGGAGGCTAATAAGAAAGCTCAGTGGTAGGAACTCTTTGTCGATGATACCTCTTTACCCTCAGAAGGCCAACTCGGGGATGAGTTACTTTAAAGGGGTGAGTTTTTAATGACCCATATTTTCATGAAGGTATATATAAATGTTTTTTTACAATTTATTTAAATATCCCTTATGATGTAACCTAAAGGAGTCTCTAAGGTCATAAGGCTATTTGGGGCTTGTTCAGAGTCCAGAACCTCAGGAATATTTGAAAAAATACAAACCCACGTGATTAGAAGAAATTATTCCTCTTAGCTCGCACGGTCTCTCCTAATTGTGCAGGATGTGACAAAGGGGAAGAGGGGCCACATATTTTTCTACAACTGTGTGACCCACAGTACACACCCTTTCATGCCATTTTTAGTTTTTGATAGAGGATTTTTTCCTGGTTACGGAAATTGTGCACCATAACTATGTGGGGTTTCTCCTTGGATAGTAGGCTTACCGTGGTTTTCACAAGAGTTGTAAAATGAATTTCCATGTTTTGGTTAATTAAATTGATTGATTAAAATGGAATGGATTGCTTCATGATTTTTTTCATTATTAAATGAATTAAGTTAATTAATTGAAATGGTTTATAAATGGTGGAAAATCCATGCCGATTATTTCATGATTTATTAAATTATTTAATTGAATTTAAATGCCCTGGTTATAATGGTCTTGGTAAACATAAATAAAAAGTGGTAATGCCTCATAGATATTAATATTATTTTGATTACACAATTAATATTGGACTTGGTATGATGGTTAAGGGAATTGTTGGGAATGACATTTCACTCTCCCTTACATTAGGTGTGGAGATTAATGTCTCACACCATTAACACTATTTGGATGGCAGGAATGATGTACCACATCCCTTATTTCGAGTGTTTTCATGAATACATTCCCACAATCTCGTGTGTTGATCATGTCATCTCTCACTCATCATGGGATTTATGGAATGTACCCTTTTATTGAGCTTATTGGCTTGTTTAGAATGGTTATAGATGATTGAGTAACACCCCAGTCCATCTAGCTCCTAGTATTCCAGGAATGTGGATATTTACATCTTTACATACTTAGTACATATAGTTGGATACAATATATAACTATACTATATATACATATATTACTACTATATATATATAGTTACTAATCAAACACTCATTCCAACCATGAGCCGAAGTAGGTAGAGCCACCTGGTGTCCTTTAAGAACATGAGAAGGCTAGTATTTATTCATTCAGCATTTTTGATTATTTATTTATACATACAAACTATTTATCTATGAGAACTTATTAGATTACATCTATACATAATTGGTGGTGTACTACTGGGATTTTATCTCATACCCTACTCAAGCCTTTGTTGGTACTGAAGTAGATTACTTTTCTATAGGTATGGTTAAGGGAAAGTTCCATACTACATATATTTGATATTATTTACTTATTGATGGATCATAAGAGTAGAGGACTGAGAATATGCTTGACATGCTAGTAAAGAATCATTTTGATGTTTTTGTCTTTTTGTAGAGTATATTTTATATGTATGTCCCATGTTCCCCTTTTTTACATCAGCTTTATAGACATGTATGTATAAGAAATTTCCTAGTGGATTTTTATATTATTATTTAGTTTTTCATTTATTCATGCTTGCGTAGTTTATTATTATTACATATGTTGTATGTGCTTCTACTAAGGCGGGTTACAGGTCTAGTCAGTAGTTTCTTTTTATGTCATGCTTCCTCTATTTCTTGTTTACTCTTTATTTTTAATGTGCCACTCTGATATAATGTTATAGTATCCGTACCGTAACACCTTTACACCCCCATTTCTAGTTAGGAGCCTCTTCAGTACAGGGAGGCATGCTTGAGGCAATGTGACCCACCGTCTTAGGGCCCCAGTCGAGTGGAAGCCTCTTCGATATGTTACAATACCCACTAATAAATTTAATTCCAAATATACTTTGACATCAAATCATTTATTCACTCTTTCATAACATGTTAAAATTAGAAGGTAAATATGTTTTTTTCCTTTCACATATGGATCTTAATCCAAACACTTTCCCAAATATATTGAGTCTAATCTTACGTGAAATCCATCTTTGGTATTTTTTTATATCTAACAATGTTTTTATAAAACAGTCACATATTTGTATCTTGATATGTATCACATCAATGATATTTTTTACTAAAAAAAATATCCACTAAGGTAGATTGAAAAATATATACTATTTTTTTTAAGGATTTTGTTAATGACCCAATATTTTTATCTTTCTTAATGTGTCATCGATATTTTATACTATGTTGTAATATTATTCAGTTGAAAAAGGTTGTGGGGAAAAATAAAACTTTTTTAATGAATGTTTCAGGGCACAGAGGATGTGGTCAGCCCCATGACCAAAAATTGAAATTTGGTAAGCTCTTCAAGTTTATCCTCAAAACTAGATAAATAGTAACCATAGAATCCATAAGATAGTCATAAAATATAATTTATAATTAATTTATATAAATAAAGAATTATGATACATTGGAATTATTTCTTATTTGAAAAAATACAATACATATTTGGGCCATACCATCCTTGTGTCAAAGGATTATAGTGTAAAATTTTTCGACTGGTGATCCACATTTTCACTATGAACTTTTGAAAATTTTCAAAGAAATACTTCTGTGATAAAGCATAATATTATGATGCTTATATCATTAGACATTGATTAATACAAGATTTTCTTTAAGGTGGAAAAATTATTCTTTTTCTCCCTAAAATAAATAGGGTGGGAAAGAATAATTTCTCTCTATTCTTGAGATAATGATAAAGGAAATTCTCTCTAGGTATTGAGAGGATTCTTTGGAATTTCACAGGACATAATGAAAATTTTATGTTGAGAATGATATAATCAAATTTATATAGAACATGGTTTAGAGAATAATAATTTCACATGGACCTTTATAATTATCTTAATCCCCAGAGAACCCCATGTCTAAATAATGATATCATTATTATTATTGACTTGAAATGTGATAAACAAATAGATAAATAAATATTATTTCTTAAATAATAAATCAAAATTTATTCAAACAGTATTTAATATAACATTTATCACTGGACTATTAAATTGATTTATCACTTGTCACTCGTATTTATCAAAACTTTAATATGGAATATTTACTTAAATAAAAAATAATGACTTCATTATTCACTAAAAAAATATTATATTCACTGAAATAATGAATAAATATTTTTTAAATTTTCATTTTGCATATATTTTATCTAATAAATTGTCATTGAATATTTACGATAAACCAAACATGTATAATTATTAAAATAGGTATGAGAATAATATTTACAAATCATGTTAAATTTAAATAGAATTTAAATAAGGTTCTGGATATACTTTTTGTGTAACTCTTTAGGTGCCTTTATCATTGGAATTAGAAAAAACTTTCTCAATTCCATGGTTGAAATTTGGAAACATTCCAAGGAACCTATAGATAAATAAGTTTTCATTTCAATGATATAAAACCTATTAATAATTTATATGGTGTAATGTTATCCATTTTCTTGAATATCTATAATCAAATAGGTTACATACTAGTGTCATCAACAAATGCACTCTATGTATCCTTCTTTGATTTTATAGAAATGAACTAGTCGATATAAATCCATGGCGAGGGACATAATAAGGCATGTTTTATCTCCATAAAATTGTATGAGATATAAAATCTCATTAAATAATAGAAGGAACAAATACTTTCACATTATTCATTAATATATATAACTCACAACAAACCCAAAAAACCCTACATCTAAAAAACATATGGAATCATGGTTTTGGTCAGAAAATCCATGAACATGATGTTTCTAATGCAATCTATTTGGGATTCATGTTTTCTTTCTGTCTGGAGGTCATGCACTACTTGTTTCCCTATATTAACACTTTCCAAAGGCGGATGACTTCTATTACTTTAATTGGTGATGTCATCTCCTTGATTGAAATAGGATGATGGGATTTCAGTTCCTCTTTCTAGAGATTCCTCCTTTGAGCTCATTAACTAGTTTTGGTATACCTCATAGATTTAAGTAATGTTTATGAAACTCATTCTTGGTTCCATATTGATGTAGAAACTAGTTAATTTCACTCATTTTGTCTCAATAGGGCATCAAAATTTGGTTAGAGAAGATAGTAACATTGGGCATGTCTGGGAAACTCTTTGTTTTTGTTTCATTGGGAACCTAAGTCTTCCGTATTTGAAGTCGAGGGAATCTCATGTATGAGGAATATTAGGTGTGAAACCCAAGGCATCACATGTTGATCATATGGTAGTTAACGCTAGGGATGTAGGAATCTGAGGATTTTATTTCCTTAATCTCTAGATTAGGTTATAGGTTTAATGTCTTGTGCGAATAAGTTGATGGAAACATGTGCCCCTAGGGTGGAATATTTCACACTTAGAATTTGGTTGAGTGTGTCCCTTGGGGAGAGATTTCACACTTGGGATTTGGTCAAGTGTGTCCCCAAGGAGGGATATTTCACGCATGGGATTTGGTGATGATGTTGGGGTGTCGGGATTGAACCTTATAGAGGTGTCCTATATACCCTTTTGAGAAATAAGGATCAAAACCAACATAGGTTCATGCCCCATTTTAAGGTCATGTGATAGGATTAGTCCATATAGTTTAATGTCTTATGGTAAGGATGCTCATGTCATGGAAGGAGTGTCAATGAGGGATGGTGTGGGGCATATGAATGTGGGATAACCGGGGGTGTAGGATGAAGGGAGACATCCCACGGAGGGGGGATAGTATAACATAATGATTTTGCATGGGGAATCTCATGCTCATCACATGAGGTAAGGCTACAGTTTCACATCATGTGTTGAGGGCATTGTCATGTAGTTTAACGTCAAACAAACAGGATGATGTTCTATGATGTTTTACATCATACATCTTGGATATTAGTGAAGCATATACCTAGGGAGACTGTATTTATGTGGGAGTGGAAGGTCTGGAAAACGGCCTCTATACTACACTACAATAAATTGGGGCAAGGGCAGTGCCGGCCTTTATCAGTACTAATAAAAAGGCACTGATAAAAGGGGGGCCTTTATCAGCACTATCTAAAAGCAATGATAAATCTACCCTTTATCAGTGCTAAGAAATATTAATAAATTTGTACCCTTTATCAGAGCTATTATTAGCACTGATAAAATTTTCTAGTAAAAAATATTATAAATTTATATATAATTATTATATTTATATTCAAAAATAATATTTATTTATACACATTAAATAAAAAATCATGTTTATAATTAATATTTTTTTAATATTTAAAATATATATATAATGTTTTTTAAAAATTATTTATAAGATTACAAATATATATTTAAATAATTATAAGATTATAATAAATTTTATCAAATAAAAAATATATTTATTATATTTGTAATTGTATATTTATAATATTATATTTATAATTTTATATATATAATTAAGTATTTATAATTACATATAAATACTATTTAAATATATATATTTATATTTATATTTATTTATTTAAATAAATATATGTTTCTAATGAATTTGGTCAATAAATGTATTGATGTGTGAGTATAATTGATGTGCATATGTTATGTATTCATTGTGAATTAATGTTCATTTATACATTACACGCTTATTGTTATTATTCATGTTGTCCATATGTGATTACTCGTTTTTTATTATCTACATACTTTACTAGGTATATAGTTCATTCATGTTATATTTATGCATCTATTCTCATAAACGCTTAAAAAATTACTATATATATTTAAATAATATATATATTTTTTATATTTATAATTATAACTTTTAATTATATATAAATATTTTTTAAATGCATTTATTTATAATTAAAATTATAATTGTATATATTTATTTATTTATTTAAATAATTATAAAATTACAACAGATACATCTGTTATAATTTTATAAATATATATTTATATATATAAATATATATTTATATATATAAATATATATAAATATATATTTATTTATAATTATATAAAAAAAATTATAAATATATTTACTTATAGTTGTAATTATATATATATATGTGTGTGTGTGTGTAAATAATTATGAAATTATAATAAATATATTTATTATACTTATAAATTTTTAAATATATATATAATAAAATAAATATATTTATAAATATATTTATAAATATATACAAATAATTATAAATAAATAAAAATATTTATAATTATAATTCTAAATAAATATTGATATATTAAAATAATTATAAAATTAAAAATATAATAAATATATTTGTTATAATTTTATTATTATTTTAACATATCTATATTTATATTATAATTTAATAAATATATATAATTAAATAAATATATTTTAAAATAAAAAAAAATTATAAATAATAAAATTATAAATAAATACAAATATTTATAATTAAAATTATAAATAAATAAAGATATATTTAAATAATTATAAAATTATAATAAATATATTAATTATATATATTAATAAAGTTATAAATATAGTAAATATAATAATTATAATTTTGAAATTATATATATATATAATTATAACTACAAATAAATATATATTTATTATAATTTTTTAATTGTAAATAAATAAATATTTATTTATTCTTATAATTTTAAATAAATATATATATATATATATATAATTAAATAATTAGGAAATTAAAATAACTTTATTTCTTCTATTTATAATGTTAAAAATATATATAATTAAATAAGTATATTTATAAATATTTATATATAAATACAAATATATATAATTATAATTATAAATAAATATAGATATATTTAAACAATTATAAAATTATAAGAAATATATTTATCATATATATTTATAAAATTATAAGTATAATAAATATAGTTCTTATAATTTTATAATTATTTAAATAAATGAATATATATTTTTATAATTATAAATATAAATTCATTTATTTATTTCTTAATTTTTTTTAATTATATATATATAGTTATAATTAGAATATATATATAAATATATATATATATATGGTGTTTGGGTGTATAATTACATTAAACACACACACACCACACACATAGACTGGAAAAGCATGTCATAGCCCCCCCAAGGAATAGCCCACCCATCAAGCCTTATTTGTTCAGTACATGGCCTGAAGACCCAGTAAGTATGAAGCCCATTACATGGCCCAAAGACCCCCAATATGGCCCAAAGGCTGAGTGCATCGTCATGTGTGCATCATGTCTATGTCACCATCTTCCTACGTCATGCATGTGTCACCACCTGTATGCATCATGACTGTGTCACTACATGTCTTCACCATGTCTTTGTCACCGCCTTCTTGCATCCCTATCTACCTGTAAAAATTTACTCCCATCCGGATTTGAACCCGGGTCTGATGCAGAATCACGGGGCACCGCTACCACTGAGGCACGCCCCAACTGCTAAAAAAATATTTATTTATTTATTTAAATAATTATAAAATTATAAGAACTATATTTATTATACTTATAATTTTATAAATATATAAAATTAATATATTTCTTATAATTTCATAATGATTAAAATATATCTATATTTATTTAGAATTATAATTATTGATATTTTTATTTATTTATAACTATTTTTATATAGTTATAAATACATTTATTTAATAATTATTATTTTTAACATTATAAATATAAGAAATACATTTATTATAATTTTATAGTAATTTAAATAAATATATATGAATTTATAGTTATAAATATAAATAAGTATATATTTGTAATTATATATAATAAATATATTAATTATAAATATTAGGTGTTTGGGGGTACAATTACATTAAACACACACACACCACACACACAGGCTGGAAAGGCAAGCCATAGTCCCCCCAAAGGATAGCTCACCCATCAAGCCTTATTTATTCAGCATATGGCCAGAAGGACGAGTGGATGTGAAGCTCATTACATAACCCAAAGGCCTTGTGCAGTATCATGTCTCCTTTATACTGCCTAATTCATCAGTCCTACATCAGGCCTACGTCACTACTTGCCTACATCATGCATGTGTCACCGCCTGTCTGCGGAAATTCGCTCCCACCCAAATTTGAACCCAGGTCTGATTCAGGATTACGAGGAGCCTTTACCACTCAGGCAAGCCCCCAACTACATAATAAATACATTAATTATAAATAATTATTATATATAATTATAAATATTATAATTTTTTTATAATTTTTTAATCATAAATATTTATTTATTTATTTATAATTTTATAATTTTATAAATATATATAATTATATAATTATATTTATTATATATATAAATATAAATAATAAATATATTTATTTCTAATTATAATTATAAATATATATATGTGTGTGTAATTTTGTAAATATATATAATAATATTAATAAATTTTTAACATTATAGCTTTATCAGTTCTTTTTTAGTGCGGATAAAGATATGCCTTTATGAGTGCTAAAAAAGCACTAACAAACTATGTCTTTATCAACGCTATAATTCTTGCACTGATAAAGACACCTTTTATCAGTGCTATCTATTTCAAAGCAGATAAAACATACCTTTATTAGCGCTTTTTAACTAGAAATGATAAAATATTTACTCAGTTGTATAAATGAACCTGAACTGTCGGCTTCTTCTCTAACATACCTCAGACTCTCATGGAAGTTGACCTCTACCATTGTGGACCCCTCCTCTACTACCGACCCCTCTACTACCTCGACCCCTCCTCTACCCTCCTCTGTCACCATGAATCCCTCCTCTACTACTGCTAATCCATCTTACGTTGTGAACCCCACCTCCATCGCAAACCCCACCTCTGTCGCGTGTTGAACCCCACCTCCGCCATGAACTCCTCCTCACCGTGAACCCACCTCCTTCGCAAACCCAACCTCCACTGTGCACCAAAGCCCACCTCTACCAGGAACCCCCCCCCCTCCTTTGAGAACCCACCTCTATCACGAATCCCACCTCCGTCGTCGAACCCCACCTCCGCCATGAACCCCTCCTCCACCACGAACCCACCTCCACCGTGAATCAAACCTTCGCCGCCAAACCCCAAATCCCCTATAAACATCTCCACCACCGTGAACCCACCTCTACCACAAACCACACCTCCTTTGTGAACCCCTAAAAGGCCTCTGCTGTCGCTGCCACCGCGTAACCTGACTCCACTCCTGCCATACCCTATTGATACCACTGGAACTCCAAATCTAAGGTATTTTCTTATTTGATTTGTAATTCTTAGATAGTTAAGGATTAATTATAATGTTTTAGTGTTTGAAAAAAAAAATTATGTATAAATTATGTGTTTGGTTTGATTCATTAGTGTGAGACAGTGGTTTTTTTATTGGAAAAGTGTTTCATTGGTTTTTTGGGAATATTCTATGAAACGTTTGATAATTTTCTAGGTATAGTTGTATAGGCCTTTGGTATAAATAATATTTCTGAATTTGTATTGATCTAAATGTCAAAACATGTTTGTATGAGATGGTTTGATATATTAAAAACATTATATGGATTGTTTTAGGTAAAATGTATCATTATTGGTATTATAATGGATTGATTCTGATGAGTAGTTTGGATAAAGTATAATTTTTTCAATAGATAAATAAGATAATACACTTTTGGGTTGTAACTTATAGTAAAAGTGGGTTCTATGTCTGGGTTTTGATTAACATTTTTAATGGTTGATTTGGGATGAATTGAGGTTTTTTCTATGTATGGTTTTCTAATATATATTTGAAATTTTACAATGTTTCATTATGGGTGTTGATTTGTAAGTGGATGCTTCAATTGATGTTATACCATGTCGAAATAATAGTTTTATAAATGTGTTTGATTGATTATTAGTGTTGGTATTTTAGAAAAGATTCATGATAATATTTAGGTATAGATTTGGGAATTCCAAATAAATGAGTTATAATATTATGTTCACACATTTATAATACCCCTATTTTAGGTCTCACACCAGCTACTAGAATTTCCTTCTCAATGAGGACATTAATGGTGAGTTGATTATATAGCATTTTTATTGAAACAATATTCTAGTCTGATGATTCCCTTAATTTTTGAACTTATATTATCTCCTTAGGCCTTTGGTAGGTACCCCTTAATGGTGGATTCGTGATATTTTATTATTATTTTATGTTATGGTCTTATCTTGGTAAATTATATTTTCTTTAAAATAAAAGTATATTTTTTTAATTTTATTTACTCAACCCTATGTAATAAAATTATTTTCATTATTTTACCTAGAACTAGAATTTTTTTGTTTGTCATAAAAAATGAATGGTATAAAATCTTTGATGATATCCTACTAGGATATTTTCTCACACTATACATATACACATTAGTGTGTATATAGACTTAGTTGTCTATGATACAGGTAAAAGGAAAGGGTCACACTTTTATATTGGTGTTTCATAGTCACTTGTTAAAGATATAATGATAATGGGATGCAGAGGTCACCATAGGGAATAAAGGGAAAATATTCATTTTTTATTTTAAGATATTTACTATAAAGTGCCTATCTTGCAAATAAATTTATTTTTGATTTACCTTTATATTTTTGATCATGTGTAAACATTTTTTATCTTTATATTTTATAAAATACTGGTTTTTTTATTCATGTATCTTTTATAAAGTGTATCTCTTAAGATTTATGTCTTTGTGAAAATTCCAAAGTGTCTCTTTTAAAATGATTCAAGTGTTTTGAAATGTTTCTTAAAAATTTATATGTGTTCAATATACCCTTTTTGGTTTTAAATTTATTTATAATGATTAAAACACTTGGAATGGGCTTAGGTAGCATGCCAAGTGTTTTTCAACTCACTTGATTTGCTTTCATCAAGGGATGTGAATATTTTGAAAGTGTATTTAATTTTAGTTTCATTTCAACAAGAGGAGTGTGATGTTTTAAAATGAAAATTTGTAAAATATAGAGGGTTGTCACTCATTTTAAATGACTAAGATTGTTGGGTCATGAAGTTTTCTTGAATGTGTTAAAAAAGGAATTGTGGTTTTGTGAAAGAGTGCTTGTAATTGATTGGTTTATTAAGAAATGGATTTGTTATTTTAAAAATCAATTTCTATAAATTGTAGGTTTTTAAATGGAAGTTCAAGTGCGAGTTTATAAATAGTTTTCAAAGGACATCTGAAATGATGTTTTTCTATAATCATTTAACTTTATATTTTTATAGAATTAGGAAAATCATTACATTATATCGGGAAGACAAGTATATTGATAATAAGACCATGGAAATGGAATGTCACTAGATCTATCCAATCCATACGATTTTCATCATGACCTCACTCTTGCAAAATTTGAATTTATTTTTAACCCTATTGCAACTCCTAAACCTACTTTTCACTTGGAATCACCTGCATGATTTAAATTAGGGGAGTCCTATACAATTACATATTCATTCTGGTTTGGTGTTATCTACTAATGGGATGAATCTCAGAAAACAAAATGAAATAATAACTATCATTTAAATGCTGAGTTACCCTTATTTCAAAGTCCCCTTTTATGTATTTATTTTGTTAAATATTAATATTACCAAATAAAATATGATGGATTTGAATAAAGAATAGATGGATGTCAATCGTCTCATAAAAGAGTATGGATATGGAGTGAAAGAGTTTATCAAGTTTGAAAAAGATCATGTTTATGAACCTTCTCAAATCCTTTAAACATGTTTACATTATTGTTATTCGAGACTAATTAATCCAGAGGAGTTAGAAGAATAATTGATCTTTCAAAGAATATATCAAAGTTATAAATGTTGGAATAAACATGGGTAAAATCTAATATAGGTAGTGGGTAGGATAGAACTTTTTTTATTTATCATTTGATATGATTACAAGTGGGAAATAAAGAAGACCATATTGAGATTGTGATTATAGATGTCAATGATGATAAAGGTCATATTGAGGAAATAATAAGGAAAGTTTATAATGAACCTCATGATTGGCCAAATTTTTTTGAGAAGTTAAAGAGATGTGAAAAGAATCCATTGGATATTGGTTGCACTAAATACACAGTATTGTTAGTCATACATAAGCTTTATAATTTGAAAGAAGGAAACAGATGGAGTGACTCTAGTTTTATAGAACTTCTTGTTCTCTTTAATGACATGATCCTAGAAGATAATAAGATCTCAATCTGAACATACAAATCCAAACAAATGGAACACTCAATGGGTATGATCTCTAAAAGAATCCACGAATTTATGAATGATTGTATAATGTTTCGAAAGGACCAAAAATAAATTATAAAATTCCTAAAGTGTGGCACTTCTTGATACAAGATAGATGAATCTGGTCCTATGAAAGTTTTATAGTAATTTCCAATCATTCCAATGTTTAAGTGCCTATATGGAAGTGAGGATACTACTGTAAAATTGACATGACACACAAATACAAGAAATAACTATGGGAAACTAAACAACCTAGAAGACTCACCTTAATGGAAGAAAATTGATCACGAGTATCCTAAATTTGGAAAAGAGTTGAGAAACATTTTTCCCACGTTATCTACAAATTGAGTGAATCCTTTTGTTTTTCAAATCATTACTCACAATACATAGCCAGTTATGTTGGTAAAAAATTACTTACCAATGTGGTTATGCTTAAAATAAAAATACATCATGTTATCTATTCTTATATCAAGACCAAAAAAACTGAGTATTGATATTGATGTTTATTTGGATCTGCTGATCAAAGATTTGAAATTATTTTGAAATTCAGGTGTTACGTTGTATGATTTATATAGAAATGAACTATTCACATTGATATCTATGTTCTATGGTATGATAAATTAATTTCCAACTTAGGGAAATTTTTCAGGATATAGTATTAAAGGAACTCAATGTTGTCTTGTTTGTGAACAAGGTATACACACAATTTGGTTGAAACATTCATTAAAAACCATTTTTCCCAAACATCATATATTTCTACCCAGACGACATAAGTAATGATCTTGGAAAACATCATTTTATGGAATTTCAGAAGAACGTACAACACCATCTCCACAAATAGGTTATCAACTGTTTCAGAAAGAAAAATATTTGGACACTTCTTTGGGTAAACCGTTTTTAAAAAACCTTATAAAAACTAATTGTCAAAAGGATATTGTTTTTTTGAATTAATATAAAGGAATTGTATGTATGTCGGAAATTTTTTTATGTTGTGAATGTTGAAAAAAATCTATATGATAGTGTCATCAGTACATTTCTAAATTTACCCAACAAAAAAAGGATGGAATTAAGGATAGTTTGGACATTTTTGACATGGTAATATGAGAAGAGTTTTCACCAGTGAAGGGTGAAAATTTAACTTTTCTTCCTCTATTTTGTTACACTCTTTCTATTTAGGAGAGATATTATTTTCTCAACTTCTTGAATGATGTAAAGTTTCCAGATGGGTATTCATCAAATATCAAGAACATCGTGTCAATGACCAAATTAATGTTAAAGGGTCTGAAATCACATGAATTCCCTATTTCGACTCAAGATCTAAATCTTATACCTTTACATTGCATTTTTTCAAGAATAACTATCACAAATTAACCAAGATCTCATTCTTCTTCAAAGTTATATACATAAAAGTTATAGACCTGGAGAAATTTCTAACTATAAAAAGAGAAATTTCCATCATATTATGTGAATTGTAAATATTCTTTCCACTAACAATCTTTGATATGATGGTTCATTTAATGGTTCACTTGGTGAGAGAGATTCAACTATATGTTTTTGTACACTATATATGGATGTACCCCAATGAACGTTATATGAATATTTTGAAAGGGTGTATCAAAAAACGAATTTAGCCTGAGGGTTGAATTGTGGAGTGATATATTATTGAGGAATCCATTGAATTCTATACTGAATACCTATCTGATATGGAAAGCATTGGTCTACCAAAATCTTGTCACATTGGGAAGCTTGTGAGTGAAGATATTTCTAGAAGATATTTTTTCAAAATCAATATTATAGATCAATAGCAGACCCACCTTTACAATTTTCATAAAATTTTTTAGGTTTCCCCATATATTGAAATACAAAAAGAAATTATTAGATATTTTAATCCATAAATTGATGAAATATGGATATCAAATACACATAATCAATGGTTTTATGATGGTTTCGAGACCATATTTTTAAGGATTCAAATGAAAATCTAGATTCAATTTCTGAATGACTTTGATGGATAGTTGGAGGACCAAGTGTGTAAGTATTATCTAACAATGGTTATGTAATTAATGGTTATACATTCGATAAAAATTAACATGATGAAGATTGTACCATGAAAAATAGTGGAGTGAAACTTGTGGATGAATCAATGCATGTTTTTTGGAACTAAGGAAAGAAAACAAATTTAAACGAATGTGTCATTATTTTGCATCATCTTACAAATATGGGAGTTGGATTATAAAACATTCCAAGTTCCAATTTTTCAATCCAAGTGGGATGATAACAGGAGTTCTCTTAAAATATATAAATTGGGATTCGTGAAAGTTATATCAATAAGTAAAGGTAAAATGAAAAACCTTTTATAATAGAATCACAGGTAGTGCAAGTATTTCTTGTTCAAGATCTCGAAAACTAAAAGTGTTTAATTGTTCTGTGATCAACCAAAACCACTGAAGGGTCATATAAAAATTAAACTAAGGATAACCCTTTAATTGAGATATTTCAATCAATTCATAGTGTTCCCAATGTAGATGGAATTCTATATGTTAGAGGATACCATAATGAAGGGATTTGGATAGTTTATAGAGGTTTCAAATCAGTTCAGCCTTTAAAAAAAGAGAGTTCAATAATTAGGTTTTATTTTTTAATATACATTGTTTTAACTCATGTTATTATCCATTCAATAATTAATTTATATAATCTAAATTAAATGTTAAACCACTTCAATATATAATGACTTATACATGTTATGGTGCTCCCAATCTTGAGGAACAACTGGTTTCTCAACTTCTTATTGCTTCTAGTGAAGAGGTAAAACAACCATTTGCACATGTCAATGATACCTCTCCAGATGAACATATTTATGATGTTGAATATGAGGAAATGGTAGGCGATGAAGGACTGAAAATATAGAAAAAACAGGAGTGTCATAGTTTGACGATGTTAGTAAAAAACAATAAGGTGAAGATCAAAAGCATCAAATACAAGGTCAGAAAGATTGCACGGGGCTAGCTTGTTAACCCCAACAAGGCCATATTTTTTAGTTACATTGGAATATTCACTTTACATTGTGTGACAATTGATGTAGATTCATGCAACCATGTTTTTTCCAGGATTAAGACAATGAGGTTGGAAGAGATTATGGTAACATTATTATATCACTTCTTTATTTTACTAAAAAATAAAACATTGAAACATTGACTTACTCTTCATCAACCTTTTCATAGTGCATTTATAGTAGTTGAATCTCTCAATAAATATATATTAATTCTTTCTATAAGGATTCACAAATGCTTTAACCAAATTATAATGAGACATTATCTTAATGATTTTTAAGGGAAAATAAACCCACACCCACCACTTATCTATGCACACCTGATAAACCAAGAAGCATTGGATATGTTTAATAGTTGTCATTCGGCTATGTCTTTTTAGTTACAACGTGGCTTGTAATATTTTATTTTATGATATGTGGATTCATCACTTTCATTGAAAAATTATCTTTAAGAAACACCAACTAAGTGCTAAAAATAAGGAATGGTCAATAAAACCAACAGACCCCAACCATAAAGTAATTATGGGGCACGCCTCACTTGAAAAAAAATGGTGCATATTTTAAATCCACCATAATAATTTTATATGACATGAAACAACAACATAATTATGTTCCTCTATTTCTATGTAGATCGATGACTCCAAATCATAATCCACTTCCATCCCATGACATTTTCTATGGAAGGATGCACATGTAAATAAATATTGGATAATAATAGATAAAAACACACAAATAATGTGGGAAACATGTGTAAGTATGAAATAATAAAAAAATTGATTTAAATTAATATTACATAACAATGATTATAATTTTTATATATTTTATATCTGACATAGTCATAGGAATCGGAAACAGATGTACCATATGAACACCTAGTATAGGTGGCCTTGAAGTGGCTTGAACAGTATGGTCGTGTTAGAGGTGTGGGTTTTGGGGTGACACCCTGAACATATTTTGAGGAAAAAACAAGAGGATCAAAGTGAACAAATTAAACAGATGAGAGAAATAATATATACCCTTGTAGAAAAATTCCAATAGTAGAGAGATTTTCTTGAAACTTTTATGGGGGGAAAGCAAAGAGAAGAAACAACTCAAGAACAACCACCGCATGAAGATCTCGCCCCACCCCCATGATCTTTGAGGTGATCCATTTGACAAAAAAAATTTCTTAGTCGAGGGAATAAGTGTTCTTATAATTATTTATGTGAAATGTGAATCAGATAGAAATTTATACCTTTCTTGTATTGATATTCTACAGGGTGATAATGACTATGATTTATATCAATAAACACCCACCCATCACCTTATAGAAAGGGATACAATGTTCAATATCTCAAACGGTATGCTATACATCATACAACTTCCAACGGGTTATGTGAGAGTATAGATTAGCATATCCCATGGGATGACCATCAAACTACATGTTCCAATTGATGAAGAAGATATTCATAAGGTCAAAAAAGAAGTTGGAACATTCATGACATGGTCATTACATCTTGTAAAAAACATTTCGACAAGGATGTATTAGTTTTTAATTTATATTAAAAGCTAAACCTTTATAAAATAATGAAAAAAGTTCTAAATTGAGGAATTTTATTATAGATGGACAAATTGAAGGGGTTAATTGAATAACTAGATCAAAACCATCTAAGGGATCGAAAAACTGATCAAAAAGATCTATTGAAACCACCTTTACACCCCCCCCCATTCTGTATCTGAATTTTCTATCATTGAAGGTTCATGTGGATACAAAGTTAAAAAATGGTCGTACTCACATAGTTAATTTTGAAGAAAATATGTACGAAGAGTCAGTTTAGGACTTCCTTGGTGTTGTTAATGTAAGTGAAATCATCAACTATGATTGGTTAGGTGGATCATTTGTAAATGTATTTATGAGGTATTTTTTCATGACTGGATTTTCAAAAAGATGATGAAGTATGTTAGTTATGACTAAATTCATTTCATATTTTTGGCAGGAATATATATCAAAAACAATTGAAGGGATTTATCATGAAAAAAAAATTAGACTCATTAGTCCTCACCTATCCTCTATATAACAACCAAAAATAGATTTTAAAAAAGAATTAATTACTGCTGGGCCTGGTCAAATAGCTTCAAAGTAAACATCTGAATGAAAGACACTTCTTAATTCCAATGATATAGGGGTAAAACTCTAAAATTTAATCATATCAAATATATTTTCATTTATTTCATTGCTTATTCCTTTTTGAGATTTTAGGAAACATGGGATTCTCATTGCAGTTAATTTGGATACTCCAAAGATTTATTTCCTGGATTCAATGCAATGATATCCAATAAACTGACCACACATGATTGTATTTGTCAATTTTTAATACACTAAATCCAAATTTTTAGAACTAAAAATCAAGTTAAATAATTTAGATTATCTTTTAATGAGGATTCTATTATGATAGGGTAGTGTATCAACATCGTGAAAAATAAGTAATGAGGCTAGGGGATTATGAGGTCCATGAAAAGTTCTACGACTGGGAAAGTATCAGGGTATATATAATAAGATGTCACTATCTAAAAACATATCAAAACAAATTACTTATTCTCCTTAATTTTTTTTAGTGTTTGAAACAAACAAAGGGAAACAATTGTGGTTATTAAGTTTGTAAATTTATAAGAGAGATCATATTCCATCAATAAACTAGCTTCCTCGAAGATGTATTTTCAAATATAATTAAAATTTAATTTAAAATATTTACTTATAATTTGTGTATTTATATTTTTCTAGTACTACTATGACTATAAAAAAGACTCATAGTCACAATACGATATATATTTTCATAGAAATTATTATTCCACATGCCTGAGGGAAGAATGTACACACATAGCATGAAGATGTGTCTTCCAAAAAAGTAGTGGATTGATTCATATTTATGTTTAATTTAATTCTTTTTTGTATTACTCAAATAATAATTACATTATTATTTAGGTGGGTTCCTTTGTTCGAGACGGTGTGATTTCTTCAAAGATACTCATACTCGTGAAAGATAGGACATTGTGTTTGAAACTCAGAATTCAATGACAAAGTAATATTTTTTTAATATACTTTTTCCCCTCGTAATATTATTTGTTCTCTACTTCATTAATATAATCTATGTTCGTATTTTTATTTAAAATTATCATAATTTTAGAAAAAGAGACAGCTAGCATACTAAGCACTAAGAAAACACATTTAGATTGTATTAATACTTTATAAAAACAATCCATGAGTCATTTGTGATGTGTAGGAGTCAACTTCACCTTAATACGATGCATGTTGTGAACGGTATAACTCCAAGTGTGTCTTTTTATTTAAAATTGACATTAATTATAGTAAAAATAACAAGTGACATACTGAAAACTGATAAAACTCATTTGAATTGTTTTGATACTTTAGGAAAATGATCCAAGATTAATTTTTAATGTATATGAATCAAACTCACCTCTATCTAATGCATGTGTTACCAATATGACTAAAAGTGTCTGTTATTAGTAAAAATTCACATTTTAGTTCAAAACATGCCACTCACTAAAAACAATAAAAAAATACACGCTCCAATTGTATTAATAGTTTTGGATGGAGATTCATAAGTAATTTTTTATGTGAATGAATTTGTATCGCATCAAACTGATGCATGATGCGAATTATTTAACTTAAAATGCATGTTTCTAGTTTGAAATGACATTTTAGTAAAAACAAAATAATTGGAATACTGAAAATAGGGAAAACACATTCGTATTATTTTGATAATTTTGGAAAATGATCCACATGTCATTTTTTGACGTGTAGGAGTCAACCTCACCTCAATACGATGCACGGGGTGACTGGTAAGACTCTAATTGTATCTTTTTAATATAAAACTGATAATTATTTTAGTAAAAAGAACAAGTGACTTACTAAAAACCATGAAAACATATTCAGATTGTTTTTATACATTAGAAAAATGAACCATGGGTCATTTTTTATGTTTAAGAATCAACCACACCTCAATCTGATGCATAGTTTGATATGTATAACTAAAATTGTATGTTATTATATTAAAAATGAAATTTTAGGTCAAAACGTATCACTCGATGAAAACCATGAAAAAAAAATCTGATAATATTTATAATTTATGATAGATATTCATAAGTCATTTGTGATGTAAATAAAGTATTATCACGTCAAACTGATACACGATGCCACCAGTATGACTCAAAATTCATATTTCCAGTTTGAAATGGCATTTTAGTAAAAAAACACATATTTTATACTGAAAACTAAGTAATTGCATTCATATTGTTTTGATACTTTAGTACAACAATCCATGGGTCATTTTTTACATTTATGAGTCAACCACACCTCAATACAATGCATGGTGTTACCAGTATCACTCCAAATCTGTATTTTTATTTAAAATTGACTTTAATTTCAGTAAAAAGAACAAGTGACATATTAAAAACTGAGAAAATGAATTTGGATTGTTTTTATACTTTAGTAAAATGATCCATGAGTCATTTGTGATGCGTATAAATCAATCACAACTCAATCTGATGTATGGTGTAACCATTATAACTAAAAGTGTCCATTATCAGTTTAAAATTTACATTTTAGTTCAAAATGTGTCACTCAATGAAAGTTACAAAAATGGGATATGATTGTATTAATATTTTATGAAAACTATTCATAAGTCATTTTTGATGTATATGAATCAGTCTCATATCAAATTAGTGCATGATGCGACCGATATGACTCAGAATTCAGGTTTCTAATTTGAAATGTCATTTTAGTAAAAAAAACACAACTGGCATACTGAAAACTGATAAAATTCATTATTATTATTTTCATACTTTTTTAAAATGACCCATGAGGGATTTTTTATGTTTAAAAGTCAACCACACCTCAATACAATGCACGGTAAGACCAATATGACTCCATGACTGTATTTTTATTTAAAATTGATATTAATTTTAGCAAAAAGAACTAGTGAAAAATTGAAACCCTAGAAAACACATTTGGATTGTTTTTTACATTAAAAAACGATCCATAAGTCTTTTTGATGTTTAGGAATCAATGAAACCTCAATCTGACGCAAGGTTTGACTAATATGACTAAAAGTATCCATTATTAGTTTAAAATTGATATTTTAGTTCAAAAAGTGTCACTCACTAAAAACCAATATAACACACTCTGATTGTCTTTATAATTTATGATAAAGATTCATAAGTCATTTTTGATGTGTATGAAGCATTCTCAAGTCAAACCGATGTATGATACGACCAATATGATTCAAAATGTGTGTTTCTAGTTTGAAATGACATTTTAGTAAAAAACAAAATTAATATAAGAAAACTGGGAAAATGAATTAAGGTTGTTTTGATACTTTAGAAAAATAATCCATGAGTCATTTTTGACTTTTATGACTCAACCACACCTCAATACGATACATGGTGTGATTGGTATGACTACAAGTGTGTCTTTTTATATAAAATTTACATTAATTTTAGTAAAAAGAAGAAGTGGCATATTGAAAACTAAGAAAACACTTTTATATTGTTTTGATACTTTAAAATAATGATTCATGAGTCATTTTTGACATGTTGTAATCAACCAGACCTCAATCTGATGCACGATGTGATCGATATGACTAAAAGTGTTTGTTATCAGTTTAAAATTGATATTTTTGTTCAAAACATGCCACTCACTAAAACCCAAGAAAACACTCTCCTATTGTATTAATAATACAGGAAAATGATTTGTAAGTCTTTTTTGACATGTATGAAGTAGTATCACATCAAAATGATGAACGATGTGACTGATATGACTCAAAATCTCTATTTTGGGATTGAAATGACATTTTAGTAAAAAACAAAAATTTCATATCGAAAACCAATAAAACGCATTCATGTTGTTTTGATACTTTTTCAAAATGATGCATCAGTCATTTTTTATGTGTAGGAATCAACCACACCTCAATACGATGTGTGGTGTACCAGAATGACTCCAAATGTGACTTTTTAATTAAAATTAACATTAATTTTAGTAAAAAGAACAAGTGACATACTGAAAACTAATAAAATACTTTCAGATTGTTTTGATACATTAGGATAATGATCCATGAGTCATTTGTGACATGTAAGAATCAACCCCACCTCAATCTGACGCACAGTGTGACCAATAAAACTCCAGATGTGTCTTTTTTATAAAAAT
Organism: Viscum album; assembly: GCA_963277665.1. Classification (NCBI taxonomy): domain Eukaryota; kingdom Viridiplantae; phylum Streptophyta; class Magnoliopsida; order Santalales; family Viscaceae; genus Viscum; species Viscum album. The sequence continues at coordinate 1,493,794,163 of OY728135.1, read as the reverse complement.
ATTGACATTTTGTTAATGTATTCTTTAATATTAATTTTTAATTTATATCTTTATAGTATTACTAACATAATATTTGTTTTCTTATATAAGAAGAATCATTTTTTTTGGTGGAGATGATTTTTTAAGCAATTGATTCCATGGGTAGACATTTTTTAGAGGAGATCACGAGCGTCAAAATATGAAACATTAATGTTTCTAAATTTTTGTTGGATAATTATAAATATAATTATATAAAACACTATTTTAAATGTATATAGTAGTGTTTTGTTGTATATACCATGAGTGGAAATTTTTTTATTCATTGTGTCAGATTAAATGTATATAGCATTGTCTGAAATTATAGGTTTTTGGTGGGTGTTCTATTAATATATCAGAACATTGCAGCCAACTAGGCCTTTATAAGTGCTTTTTTAGCTTGGATAAAAGACCCTCTTTATCTGTACTTTTGGAATGATAATAAATTGGACTCCCACTTTATTAGTATTATGATTAAAAGCACTATTAAAATCCATTTTTCATTTTGTTAAAGGGAATATGTGTTGTAGTGATAGGAAAGTGTGGTATTTTCCCTTGATGATTCCACCTTTAAGGCTTACATGTCTACTTCTCATGCACATCTAGGAAAGGAACGGTATAAGAACTATTGTGTAGGAGTTGCGATCAGGGGTCCTGATATTAGGATGTCATTGATATGAAGAAAAATGAATTAGGGTGCCAATGATTAAGAGAAAAAGTTAAATAGATGGCCTTGGTTGCACATTAAGTATATGGGGGTGTTGGTTTAGGGACCCAAAATTTGTTGTGTGAAAATATTATTATTTTTCTATAAATAGAGTTTTGGGAAATTTGGATTTTAGCATAGGTATATTCCATGGATAAAAGGGGTTTATGTGCATGAAACTTCTAGAGTTACATAGAGTATGTGGTTGCGTGAAGGAAAGTCATCTTGTGTTCACCCCTTTAGCCTTTAAGAGTGGTTGCGTGAGGATGTCTAAAAAATAATACATTGTAAGATGTGGCCCATGAAAGGTCAGTGATGAAAGTTCACAACCTTCGGTGTTCCATAGATTATAGGGTATCAAGATCGCTTCATAAGTTTGGGTGGTGTGATCAAGAGCTAGTGCTTTAGCTTCTGTAACCCTCCATTAAAGTGGGGGATATTCCATTTATAGATCCAATGGGTGGCTATTGGCGTAATAAAATCTCTAGGCCACACAAAAATATTTTTGTAACTCTTTGGCCTTTGTTGTTAGGAGAGTGGCATGGAAGTCCTTAGTTCATCATCACCTTTTGTGATCAACTGGTTTTCACGATGTTCAGCCTTCCGTGCAAGGGTCCAATATTACATGTTGGTCTATTTATAGAATCTTGGCTTCTATGGGGTGATTGTGAAACCATGTCCTCTCAATGAAAGATTTTTCACATAATTCCCTTGGGTTCCCAACATGCACTTTGCATGAAAAAATTTAAAGTTACAGTAAACCTTTGGGAAGTCTTTAGAATGGTTCCTTATGAAATAAAACTTCTTTGGTTTAAGGAAAACCCACCTTTTGGAGAAAAAACTGAAGGTTTTATGAAAACAATTACCCCCATAGGAATTTGAGATGATGAGTACCTAAAGGTTGAGTTCTGAGTGAAAACACTAAAATAAATGGTGAGTTCTCATTATGTTTCACAATTTTCATGTTGAGTTGCACACATTTATTGTGCGACCATGAAACCCTTAAGGCCCCATACCTATAAATAGGGTGAGGGACCCGGGTAAATTCATTGTAATTTCTTGTTTGATAAGTATTCTATCATGTCTGGAACCTCATTAATTTACATGAACTCTTGATCTTTTCAACTGTGATGTTCGAATAATTTTCATTTACACCATAGAACATCGCATACACAGGATGATATATGCATGATCAACCATATAGTTATGTTAAAATACACTAATTGAACAAAACTATAGAGTTTTGTGATCCGAACTTTTTGAATTTCCAGACTCACCAAGATATGTTCGACCATATTGAACTTCTTACCACTGCTGCTACCATAACATGGAGGGCAGAGATGGCCAAAAATCATGAAATTTCATGGTCCAGAATAATTGTTTTTGACAATACAGAGCTACTGGGGATATTGATAGAGGGTCTTTGGTTATATTTTCTAAGAAAATGACTATCAATTATAAATTTAGGATGTTGGATGATGTTTCAATTCAATCCATGGAGGTGAACATGATGAGATTTTGGTTTTCCCACCATGATGAGCTTATCCACTGAAATATTACCTCTAATAGACACACAACCAAGAAATGTGAAGTGTAATACATTAATACCGTAAGTGTGTGGACGATAATGGTGATTTGGAAACAACCTATGAATGAAGAGACCCCTACTCATTATTCAAGCATCATTTATTCCATCCTCGAGAAAAACCACCTAGTTCTGGATGAAGACTGGGATTTGTGAGCTAGGGAAAACATCACTGATGAGTGGCCATGGACGTACTGGGTACACTTCACCTGTGAAGATAATAGGTATGAAATTCACCATGTGGGATGTATAATGTAGTATGTATGTCCCAATTCCATGTGTATCATCAAGCAGAGATTTTTTCAAAACATCACAATTTGTGGTCTTCAGATACCAACACCTTCCACCTCTATCATGGGGATATCAGGATTAGATTATGGGATCTACACCTCATCGGTTGGATCCCCTTGATGGGATATTGGTAAAATGATTTTATTCTAGTTTCTAATGCTTAAGACAAAAAATATCAAATTTCAACTATAGTAGTGACCCTCCTAGAACGAGTTGAAGTATTTATAGTTTATCTGCATGTATTCTGTAAATACATCCCATTAATGAAATGGTTATGAATGTTCCTAAATGTTCTAGAAAATAAGATGTTTAATTGGCCAAATAAATGTCCAGTGGCAAGGCATAAGAGGAGGTCAGAACCATACTGGATGATACTAGAGGAAGGAAAATATCAAGAGTGGGGGTATTTTATAAATAATTGGTTCCTTGAGATTTGGTATACATCATTCCTAGAAACTATTATTTGTGGTTGGATACTACTGGTTAGGGAAGCATGAATTGGTTTAAGACTAGGGACATTGGTGATGGAAGTGGTGCTGGTAGTGGGGAATCATGTCAATTTAGGAGGCCCTATATTTGAAAAACTCTACCACCAACTGGGACACACTATAGGAGGGTAAATACTAATGTTCATATGTGGGTCATTTAAATTATTACATGGATAGGTCATGGTTACCTTTTGATTCTAATAATTCCTAAAGTCTATCACCATCCTGAATGTTGGTATGAAACCTTCCCTACATAATATTACTAAATTCAAACAAGTGAAACTTGATGAGATTGGGGTGACAGTAAACATTGTAAATGATAAGAACTTTAACTTCAGGCCTTTTCGAACCCCATCTAGTTAGTTGGTTGACAACTAAATGAAATATCTAGAGTAGAGGGAGTGCCTTTAAGACTTTGGAGGTGCAGTACTAGTTAAAAGGATTGATTGGAGCATATATTTATAACTGTACACCCCATACCAGTTTTTTTGTAAATTCAGATACATACAATGACTCGTGAAGTGAGTATATATGGGGGTGAATTTGGAAAGGCATCCCTTTATCATACATCAACTTTAGGGGATGCTTTCGGACAAGTATGTTTATAAAATCACTATATTTTCACCAGCCACTTCCAATGTTATCCTGAAAAGATTCTATACGAGTGGGTGAGAAGGATGACACCATTGATTATACAATGGGAGTAGTAGGGTTGAAGGAAAACTTCAGTTCAGGGTGTGCGACACTCATTGAAGACCTAAAGAGAACTAGAAGAGGAAGATGTTCTGGGGCCTATCAGTCTTACATCTTCTAGTAGGGTGGGCTCCTAGAGAAGATACTACATAATGAGTTAGATACCTCCCATTCTAGGAAAATCCAATCTCGGGAGGCTCCGGGGAAGCATATATGCTACCTGATGCAACCAATATATGATACTTACATCCCTAATTTTTGGAAGGAATGGGAGTGATTGTTTCTATACTAGATGGTGGAGTTACTAGGTTGAAAACTTATTTGGGAGTGGATCAATCTTCCATATGTTAGTATCTCCATAAATACAACCAGGATGAGCTCTCAGGAGAGGATTTATTTCCTAAATGAGATGGAATCATTCTCTAACTAGAGAGGATATGGTGATCCCTTTACATCTCAGGTGTGGGTAATTTTTGGAATGAGTCCCATTGAAGAGTTTTTTTTAGGCTCCAACCTAGGAGGGAGAAATGGAAACTACTGAAGCACATGACTCCAGGGGTGAGGAGTACTTGAGATCTAACACTGATCCAAAAATCCTTTGAGAAAGTAGATAGGTAACCCTTGAGGGGGATGATGTTATCAAGCTTCCTTCTTCTAAGGTAGGATTTTGGTCTATCAATTCATAAATTATATTTTTCATTCCTTTCCATAAATACCAATAACCCATGATCTTAAATCATGCAAGAATCAGTTGAGGACCTGGGGGCCTCTATTGATCAGTAAAGTGCCTCCATGAGTACTGAGGATTCCACCTTAGGATCTATTTCTACATACAATGTATTTGAGGCCTCAATGGGATAGACATTAATGGAGGATGCTGGAGGATAGGTTCCTAACTATATGTACCTCATAGTAGTTTATGAGGGGGTATCTCCCTACCACCCTAATGATCGATCTGGTTGGTGAAAGGGAGAGTTTCTAGGGGAAGATAATCATTGAGATCCTGGTACCCTTTCAAAATAAGGCTTTGATTCCCATACATCCTAATATTCTTAAGGTATATGATTTCACCATGATAACATGTTTATATTTATGATACAACTCTTTTCTATACAGTGTTGAGGGGTTTCGGGGTAGCTACTGAGGTTCCAATAGGTGTTAAAGAATCTTTCATGGTTGAGTTTTCATTTAAGGCTCTAGATGTTGATATCAATCAAGAATTTACCCCATGAAAGTATACTTTTCCTTCACAAGTAATATAGACCTTGTCTGTTGTTACGGGTTGAGCTATCTTTCCTACCCTTTTCTAAAATAGTGCTCAAAATAATGCATCCTCAAAAATCAGGCATGGCTAGGGAAGCTGGAGTGATTTCTTCTGTAATTAGGCCAAATCTCGGATAGGGTTCCATTTTCGGTAATTCCATGATCCCAAAAGAGAAACCCATTAGGGATGTGACTATGGTTGTGGGGGAGATAGAACATAGATTTGGTGAAGCTTCTCCCTCCGATGAAGAGTTGTAAAAAGGCCACCCTCCTCTCAACATGGAGTTGAACCCATCAGAGGATACCCAAAGAGGACCCTTCTTCCATTACCCTCATGGATTTTCCCGATTATGAGAATGCACCACTCAAGGATCTGGATGATTATGGGTAAACATTTTCTGAATATAATTTTTTTTCTAGCACTGATTATGAAGAATCATGAATAATTTCATCACCCATACCACATATGAAGATCTAGTGAGATGGATAGGGTCCCTCTTCCACTGGATGTTGAACCAGAGAACCAAGGGGTTGATTCTCAAGCTCTCTATGCACTATCAAGTGACTATATCACCGATCAGGTGTGAATATAGCATTAAGAACTCTATGTTTCCTAGTAGAAGTAGAATTATGAAGGTACCAAGGCACTCCAGGTAGTTGAGTAAAAAAATTGTGGGGTTGTAAGAGAAATTGTAAAAACATGAGGCCATAATCATCACTAAAATAAGGACCATCAACCTGCTAAGGGAACCGTTGGTGGTAGCTGAGGCTAGGGAAGTAGGTATAGGATCTCTAGTAGTTGAATCCTAGGTTGATTAGGGTCAAGCATGAATTCATATTGAAAAGGTTTTCTTCTCATAGATAAGGAAGCAGGTGGGTTTCCTTAATGACCACATACCTTGGAGGATACTTAGTAGAGGTTGGCTGAGCTTGAGTGTTCCATCCCTGGTACTAATCTTTATTGACCATTATCCTAGTTTAAAATAAAGGATACAATGTGATATGTGGATGTAACATTCACACTTTTGGAATGGTTTTTAAAAATTTCATGTATTATTAAATGTAATCTTTTCATGGAATATTAGTCACATAAATGACATAACCAATAATAAATCATAATTCTTCATGAGTAATGCTATGTGTGAGAAATAATGGAAAATAGGATATTGCACATTTATTTGAGAGTTCCCAAAAACATCATAATATTAATGATCTGAGTCATTTATTGAAAACCATTAGTATTTTGATCATACAATCATTGGTTAGATAATGAGACTCTAAGAATATCTGACTTTCCTTCCATGTACAATAGTTTTCAAATGGGGTAATTCTAGGGGCATTTAATTCTATCCCAAAAAAATAGAAGTGATGAAGATCGGGAATCGATATTACCAGGATTTGGAACACAAAAGGGTTTATGTGATGATGTAGGATGACTATTTAACAAGTTAAAAATCTAGCCTCTATTATTATATTACCATCGATGCGGAGTAGAAAATGAGGGTTGACTGCAGACCATGTTCAAAACATGGGACCTATCAAAAATATTTAAAAGTATTTTGGGTTATATTTCAAAGATTCTAGGAGTTCCACTATGGTCAGAATTCATTGTTATTAGGGGACCCATTTAGATATAAAATATGATGGGGAATTAAATCTAGGGAGACAAAAATCATGGGTATAAACTGGGGTAATTTTAACACATATTTCAACAGACTTTGGATTATTCCATTTTGGATTTGATCACATTTGGTAGGCACATTTGTCTGAATGATGTTCAGAATCATCTTCAAAGGGGAGTTTCATATTGGATTCCAAGTGACGATCAGTGAACTCAATGCAGTAAGTGGTCATAAATTAAGGGGGAATGGACTTATTAAAAAAACATAAGACACTTCCTAGTTTTACATCATGTGATGAGGATGAAGTGTGTATAGTTTAACATCTTGTGGAAAGGTTGCTAAACATGTTGTTCAGAAACTTACAGTGAGGATGAAGAACTACGTGGTTTATCATCATTTTATTAGGATATTCATGGTACAATTTAACATCTTGTGGCTAGGATGTGTGAACCATCATGAATAAATCATGTTCATCTATGGGAGTGTGATACATTTACATGAAACAAAATAGATGGCGCCTCATAGAGGAGATTGTGAAGTAAAGGGATCTGAAATTTGGCTTAACATTTTTCTTGAACTAATGGGTTCAGTGAGCACAACCTTATTTTTTCTGGGGACGATGGTGGTTCCCACTAGCTTTGCATGTTTTTTATTTATGCCCTTATTTTTTCCCAACTTATGAGAGAGGCCTGGTGAGTATGGGTATGACTTTTTCTCTAGTTTACCCTATGATTTTTCATTTAAAGGATGTATGTGTCTCTTTCCTTTGTAAATTTAAGGTCATAGTAGCCAGAACAATAAGTCACAAATATTTTATGGTCATAATTCTTATATCATGATGTCCCAACTCTTAAGACCACATGATCTATGATCAATGTGAGATTCAAGGATTGGCATGGAGTTCCCATTGTCGCATGGGATAGAACAATGAGGGGAAAGAGAAGATCAACTTAGGGAGCACCCAAAAGGGTAAATAATCACTTCCAAGAACTGGGTGGTGAAAGGGAGTGACCGATGGATGGGGAATGACTATTTAACATGTTCGAAACATGGGTTAAACACATGAACCAGTCAATTATGGGGCTAAAAAATATGGGATCAACCATTGGCCAAGTTCAAAACACAGTAACTTTCATCTGTTATCAGGTATCCTTCGAGGTGTAAGCCTGGGATGGTAGGTGAGAAAATGATTCCAAGAACCATCATCATTAGGGTAACCTATTAAAATTAGGGTGATTATGAGTATCCAAATCAAATAAATAATGAACTTGAAGGGAAATGGGAAAGTTCTGGGGATTTTGGGTGGCCCAGGAGTTATCCTGCCATTTGCTCAAACATTATAAATAAAAACATTGGTAGGTAAGTATCAGGCCTATCCAATTGGGGGAAGACCTTGAAATGAGTTCATAGTGTGTCTAGAACTAGGATAATAGATTCCAGCATCAATAAGTATCCCATGGGAATGGGATTCAATCCATGTGTAGTTTTGGATAGGGCTTGGTAAGGGACCAATGTTGGAAGGGTGGTGTCCTCTTTAGAAAGGACATTGAATCATCTCATATTTTTATATGAGGCATCTCAGACTTTTCATATAGTTTAAGGTTATATTATAACATAATGTTCAGAGGATTTTGTCTTTAGTTTGTCACACAATTATCATATAATACATCCTATTTTTATAAGGATTAAGGATGTAGTTTAATGTCATGTACTGAGGATTTTGGATTTTGTTCATCTCTTATTTATTATATTAGGCATCATATGTGTATCACATAGGGTAGAGCTACAGTTTAATTTCATTTATTTAGGATGTTGGTTTTTTCATCTAATATTTTTCATATGGGGCATCATATATTCATCACATGGGGTAAGGATATAGTTTAAAGTCATATAATAAGGATTTTAGGCTTTGTAGTTTAGATTCATATAGCTCAGTCTATGGATGTTACTATTTTAAGGCCAAAGAGCTTGGACCAAAGAGTGTGTGTGTATCAAAGCGGCTTGTGAAGAAAGGAAGAGTGATAAACTGACATGAAAGGAGGGACAAGGAGACCTATTTTCACACAAAAACAACATGAAAAATACATACAATTCCGCATCATGAGGTTGAGGGAGGAAATACCCCACAGTGAGTTGACAATGGGGGATTGACCTAGGATATGAGATTTGAGTACCACTACATATCCACATGATAATGGGAATCAATCCACATGTAGTGTAAGAACCCTGTTTTTTTCCGTTAAAGTCTTTGGAATATTCTTGACATTATTCTAGAGTAGCGCCCTCAGACGGCATGCGATTCCGAGCCCCGGAGTGGCCGGAATTAAATTTTCAGTGCGTTCACACTGGAAATTCCAAATAAATGGGATAACTCCTAAACGGTCATCCAGATCAGAGATCTGATTGTACGGATGAGTCCAGAATGGGGTTTTTATCCTAGGAACGACATAAGGTATGTTGGCACGGGATGTTGGGACCCCTCGCTCGCTTCCGGAATGAGAAATGGATAAATTAAATAATTAAATTATTTTATTAAGGGTGAAGCTCAAGTATCTCTTAAACGGTGGCTTTGATGAGAAAAATGAGGGCAACATTGAGTTCGGATCGTGCCGTTTACCCTAGGAGAGGTGTAGGTTTTGCGGGCGCGGCCCGTCTGTAAAAAATGGCCCCAAGGGTTTTTTCGCAATTTGGCGGCCTTGGGAGTTCAGTTTAATAACTTTTGATAAAGGCCTTGGATTAAAATTCCGATACCACTGTTGTGCTCAGAGCGTGGTTTTTAGACTATGGTAGGCTTAATCCCAACCCCGTCGAGAGTTCGAGTACATGGCTGCGGGAGGGTGTTTAAGTTAATTAATCTATTTAATTAACCTAACCCACTTCCCTTCTCCATCATTTTCCCCCTCCCCTGGTGAGCTTCTCCATTATCCTCCTCCACTCCGGCAAGGTGGCTCCAGCGAGGCGACTCTGGTGAGGTGCGGCCACTCCGACGGGTCAACGGCGAAGCATCGGGCTACGCCCAAGAGGTAGGTGGTGTTCGTTTGAGTTTTAAATCCAGAACCCACATTTGAACCACAATTTTAGTGTCTATTTGTTCTTTTATCTTCGAAAAGATTTTATGTTCGTGTAGTACACATTTTTCTCTTTCCATCTCTTCTTTCGGAATCGAAATCCGAGTTACGAGGAGGCCGCAGCGGTCCGGCGAAGATTACGGGAATTTCGGGAGTTTTGGGGGTTTCCGGTGGTTTCCGGCAGCTCCAGGAGGCGGTGGCTCGGGCTTCAGGCAGCGCTGCGGACCCGGGTGCAGGCGGTAGGAGCTCCTCGGCGGCGGCGGCTCTCAGCGCGGTGGCCGCGCTTCAGGCGGCAGGCGGCGGGCAGTCGCGGCGCTCCGCGGTGGATTGGGGTCGCGGCATGCGACCCCGCGGGGGAGCACGACCCGCGTCGCGTGGGTCGTCGCGCGGCGACCGGCCTCGGCCGGTCTACCAGGCGGAGGACCGGGTCCACCGCCAGCCCGCACGACCAAGCCGCGGGCCAGGCGTGGCGAGCCGGGGCGGCTAGCGCAGGCCGTCCCAAACCGGGCGGAGCGGCCGGCCCAGGCCAGTCCAGCCCAAGGGGCATTGCCCCTCAGGTTTCATACGCCCGTATTTTCCGCTAAGGGCTTCCGTTTTGTGTGTCGTCTATGGAGACGCATTCCTAGGATCTAGGGGAATATTTTGAAGTGGTTTCGGGAACTTTTAATTCCTGAAACGATGCACCGCGAAGGCGTGACGTGTCTTTAAGTGAATTGTCGTTTTTTCGGGGGTTCTTGTTTTGGGCGGCGTGGACACACCCGACGTCCGTTTTGAGCACCGTCAGCAGCGTTGGGAACCTGGCACTAGGGCAAAGCTTTCCAGGGTAGTTTCAGGTGTTATGGACGAGGTTGAGGTGCAGGCCCCATAGCCTGTCTTTTGAGCTGCACGCAGCGTTTAGAAACTTTTTCATCAGGCGTCCGTTCGGGGCGAGCAAGAAGTCATTTTGGGTGTTTTTTCGAGGGTATTGCAATGGTGAAATTCACCCGCTCTAATTCGGCATGATGGTGCGGGGCCCACGAGGTCCGTTTGGGCGTCGACAGTGACTTTCCATTTTTATCACCGGGCGACCGTTTTGGACAAGTGAATAGTCTATCTTGTGTGCTTTTTCGAGAGGATCGCAATGGTGTGATCCATCCGTTCAGTTTCGGGACGGGGATGCGGGTCCCACATTGTACCGCTTGTGCGCGGTAAGCTGGAATGAATCTTTTTCTCCGGGCATCCATTCCACTCATGTGATTAGTGCTTTTGACATGTTTTCCTGAGGGGAACGCATTGGTGCGATGCGCCCGAATATTTTTGGGGCCAAGGTTCGGGATCACGGGAAGTCGTTCGGGCGTGAGGCGGTGCTGGAAACTTTTCCATTAGATATCCGTTTGAGGCGAGTAAGTAGTCTATCTCGCATTTATTTCCATGAGGATTACAATGGTGTAATCTGTTCAGGCAGGCAGATCCTCTTACGTGATCTTATTAAATGTGGAATGTGAATGTACCCTGGCGGTGGTTCATCCTACCATGTTTGTAGCAGACCCTTGGAATGTGTTCGCGCACTCTTGGGAGAGTGATGTAAATGATTCATAGATGGGGTTGGTCATGCCACAGTCGTTGAGGTGGCAAGTTGGAGATGTTACATAATGCCTTCACGTTGACGTTGGGTGACGTGTGCATGATAGCCCTTGGCTGAAAATGAGGTATACTTAGGGAGTATACGGGAACGCTTGGAGGTACGTGTGGTTTGTACCTGAGACGTTTGTGTGCTTGGTTGGGTTTGACTTGGGGCCACATGTTGTGTGGGCCCCATGTGTGTGCCGTGTTCTGATTTGCGTACCATTGACCTATCATGATGTAGAGGGTCCCTATGTGCTCGTTTGTTTGACCAGTAGGGTTGAGTGGTCTCCCCCTAGTTTCATTCTCGATGGATCGGCCGGTGGCGGTGCTAGCGACACCTAGTGATGAAATAGGTGTTGAACCTCTTTTGGGTGAGTCATTCGGGAGTTGAGTGGTTGCGCGATACCCACTCTGTGCTCGGTTGGCCAGTGTTGTACCATCCAGTAGAGACGGACAGAGCAGATCCGGGTTTACCCTCCAGTAGAGACTGGGCAGTGGGTCACCCGACGACTCTTTAGAGTCTACCCTCCAGCAGGGCTAGGAAGTGGGTCGCTATTCGTCTTGATTTTAGGTCTACCCTCCAGCAGGGCTAGGCAGTGGGTCTCCTATCAACTTGATAGGGTTTACCCTCTAGCGGGGCTGGGTAGTGGGTCACCCGTCGACTTCTTCTAGGTCTACCCTCCAGCAGGGCTGGGTTGTGGGTTGCATGTCGACTTGTTATGTTTTACCCTCCAGCGGGGCTGGGTAGTGGGTCACCCGTCGGCTTATTCTAGGTCTACCCTCCAGTAGAGCTGGGTAGTGGGTCGCCTATCGACTTGTTATGGTTTACCCTCCAGCAGGGCTGGGCAGTGGGTCACCTGATATATTATTCCAGGTCTACCCTCTAGCAGGACTGGGCAGTGGGTCGCCTGTCGACTTGTTATGGTTTACCCTACAGCAGGGCTGGGCAGTGGGTCACCAGATATCATATTATGAACTACCCTCCAGTAGGACTGGGTAGTGGGTCACCCGATATCATATTATGAACTACCCTCCAGCAGGGCTGGGCAGTGGGACACTCGTTGACATTCCAGGCTCAGTCTTTTCTACTGGGCTAGTCTATGGCTTTCCTCCGTGATCACCAGAGCGGGACCCTTGGTTGTACGGGTCGGTGATGGAACAACTTTGACTTTGAGGAGATCTCTCGACTATAGGGCAGTGACGAGTTGTGGTTTGACGTTCCCCCAGAACTCTCAAGTATGAGGAGCGCTTTCCCCACCGAGATGCGTCCTTGGGACGTGACCTAAAACTATGCGGGCGAGTTAGTGCCACCCAAAGAGGATAGTGTCAAGGTGTGGTGATTGATCCCTTGACTTGTTGTTCGGGGAAGACATGTGGGATGCTGGGCATCGATGGTGTTTACTTCTGGGGTTGTTGGCGACTCACTTTTCTTGGGTTGAGCTACAGGATGGAGATCCCCTCATGACCTTGTTCAGGCTTCTTGTTTGATCATATGGTTATGTATATACCTTGTTCCAGTACCCACTTCTTGGGTTTTGGTTACTCTCCTTCCAAGAGAGGTGAAGACGGACGGGATATGCCATGTGCTTTCCGTGTCTAGCTTCTCGTGGTTGGACGAGTCTACTCTCCTGCTATAGGTAGCGAAGACTCAAAGATAAGTTCATCTTCTCACCATTTCCAGCTCCTTGTGTCTGGATGAGTCTACTTTGTTTCTCTTGTTGGGTTGAGCTGGACTCTTTACTGTACTCTTTTCTGCACTTTCGGTTGTACTCCTTTACCTTCCCTGTTCGATCTACTGCTCACCCTTCGGTACCTCCTTTTTTTCTCTCTCGAGCCTTCGGGGTATCCTACTGAGTATTTTTATACTCACCCCTGATTGGGATTTACCCGCACTTGGTGTGCCCTTGCAGACGACGGACAGGTTGGTCATGACGGTAGAGGAGCTTAGTGGATCAGAAGCTTGGACCGCATGCGGTGGATGGAGAAGGGTTACAGGCGGGGGACCCTTTCAGCCGTTTTCTTCTGTTTACCTGTTGTCGAGTTGTGACACTTTTTGGTTGGGCGCGTGTTTTTTCCCTTTTTCTCTTCAGCTTGTACTTTGTACTGTTAGAGGTCGATTCACTGTTGTGGATTATATATATAACAGTTGTCCTTTACTCTGCTTGTCTTTTCTTTTACTCTGCACTCTTGCATTGAGTGTGCTGCGTGTGTGTGTTTACAGGTTCTTAGGAAAAGGCCTCCCCGAGTTGTTGTGCCTCCGGCGCTGGTCTCCAGCCCCTAGCCTATAGAGGCGGGCTTGGGGTAGTTGCGTTTCGAGCCCGGGTAGGGTCGGGTTGTGACATGTAGTTCTAGAATATGGCGTGGTAGGAGACCAACACTAGTAAGTGATTTTTCTCTTAATTTATGACATGATACAAAAGATAATGCACATTGGTTTCCCGAAACATTTAAGGTGAAGAAAACTATTCAAATAAGAGGCCACATGGGGGATGTATATAGTTTAATTTTTTAATGAATGGACTTAAAGGGGTGTAAGTACATCAAGGATTTTTGGGTGGTGTAAAAGAGTTAAACCTAACATTAAGAAGGATTCTAGAAGGCCCTATAGTTCACAAGGAAACCTTGAAACCAGTTTCACACAGTTTAAGGTCCTAAGGATTGGACTAAGGAGAAGCCCCAAAGGTACGTTAGTGTTGAGTTTGGGCCTGGGATATTGGATCTATTCATCCCTACATATCTTATCAGATATGGGAATCAAGCCACACATAGTTATAGAACACATCATGGTAGAAGTAAAATGTCGGTTGGGGGTTTTCCTCTTGAGAGAGGACATTCAATCATCTCATAGTTATTGAATGAGGAATCCTATGTTCATCACATAGGTTAGTGCTATATTTTAACATTTTTTGATGAGAACTTTGATTTTAATCATCCCATATTTTCATATAAGACCACCCAGATTTATATGTGGTAAGGATATAGTTTAACCTCATGTTTTGAGAACGTTTGTTTTTGTTCATATCATATTTTTCATATGAGGCATCCCAAATTTATGCAGGGTAAGAATATAGTTTAACATCATGTTCTATGTTTTTTTATCCATCTCATATTTTTCATATGAGGCATCCTATGTTCATCAGATATGATAAATCTATAGTTTAATGTCATCTGTTGAGGGTGTTATTATTTTATCTCATATTTATCATATGAGGTATCCTATGTTCATCACATAGATTAGGTCTAAATTTTAACATCATGTGCATAGGACATTTGATTTTGTATGTTATAGTCAGATAGCTCAGACTAATGCTTATACTAGTTTATGTTCATGGATCTTAGACCATTGGAGGTTCCAAAATGTTTAAGGTCATAATTCTAGGACCAAAGAGGATAAAAAAATTTACTTCATAATGCTTAGACCATAGAGGATTTTGTTACTTTAAGGTCCTATATCTCAGACCTTGAAAATTCATGTGATGTATTATTTGAGAAACATAGCATTGTTGGGATGTGTGATACGATCCCTATTCATGGTAATTAAAGAGTATACTCCATTAGAATAGAACTTATGGATAATTTAAGGTCATTACCATTTTAGATCTAACTTTTGAGACTTTTTTCAAGGTATCGTTGGCATTATGAGAACCAATACCATGTCACCCTGAATGAAATAGGAGAGGTTGAACTTCTTGGTCAATGCTCTTACTACCTAGTTTTGTAACCTCTTTAATTTTTGAAATTCTTAAAGAATATTTTCCTTGATAGATTCCAAATAATTTTGATGGAATTATGATATTGTTTATGGAATATTCTAGGCATAAAATCCATTTTTGTAAATGGAAACTAAACCAAAATAGGTATAACTACCTATGTTCCACATAATAAGGATTATGGAGTCACCTGGGTAGAGTTTCTAATTGTAGTCTGATAGGACCAGAGGGCATCAGGAAGTTCATCAGGTCAACTCTTTTTATTCTATCCAACCATCTTCTATAGGATTTTAGAGAAAGTTTTTTTTAACTCCTTGACCTATCCATTTTCCTACACATAATAGTGAGATGTTTGGTTGGACTGGATGTTGTACTTGGTGTAAAATTTCTTTATCTTGACAGCCTGTTAATAGGTGTCGTTGTCCATGAGAATAGTATGGGGAAACCTAAATTGATGGATGATGTGATAATTCTCAAATTCAATCATGAACCAGGTTTTTACTTCTTTGAGGGGGACTTATTCTGCTCACTTTGAAAAGAAGTTTTTTATGGTCAAAATGAACCTTCACTATTGAGATGCTGCTGGTAGGTAGAGACCTATAACCTCAAGTTCCCAAATCATTAAGGTACATAATTATTTACTAGTGTGGATAATATTCAGTAGTTAGTGTAGAAAAATGGAATGGATTTTACATGCATGACACCTCTTGGAAAACTCAATGCAGACTTGAACTATGGGGGGCTAGAAGTAACCTTATCTCTGAATTTGGTGGGAGAGATTAAAGCCGACCTGGTGATCTCCACAAGACCGAGAATAAACCTCTTTCATGAACTAAGGTTTCTCCAATCATTGGATTAAACAGAGAATAATTCCATTAAACATGTGCATATAGATGGTTTCCATATGGTTAGGGACACTCTGGAGGGTAAACTGAGCTACACATCAGTGAATTTGATCATGCTTAGTTTGATCGAGTAGAAGGATTCCATACTAGAGATACTCAATAAATAGATCCATCTATCCAGGAATTTATTCAAACCATGGGGATATTTGAGGGGCCAAGTGAATAATTCCCCACATTTGGCTAACATACATGTTTTTTTCCATCATCTGAACTGTTGGGGGTGATGACCCTCCAATGTGCCACATGAATAATCAATTCATCCTAATCTATCTTTGAAGGGGGTAAAAAAAAGGCTTTCCAGATAATTGGATCATCCATTCTATT
Source organism: Viscum album (assembly GCA_963277665.1). Classification (NCBI taxonomy): domain Eukaryota; kingdom Viridiplantae; phylum Streptophyta; class Magnoliopsida; order Santalales; family Viscaceae; genus Viscum; species Viscum album. The sequence goes on along the minus strand of OY728135.1, from coordinate 1,493,777,888 downwards.
ATCATGGAACATGTGTCACCTTTGTATTGGAATGGAATTAGGTCATTAGTTGATGAGTCTATTTCATAAGGGTCATATGTTCCTAATTTCTGAGGATTTAGTCACCCTTTTTTTCTTGATGACCAACTTGGAGTCTCCCTTTATATGTAGTAAGGGGATATCAATATTGAGGTCGAACTCCATACTAGTAATAAAAGACTTATATTCTACCTTATTGTTAGTGAAACCTTTAGATAATATGAATGAGTATAGAAATATAGCATGTTTCAGAGTGATGAAAATGATCCCCAAGTCTACCCTATTAATATTGGGGTCATTAAGGCTTATAACATTCAAGATCATGGAGTCTCCATCAAAATGAATATCCCAACACGGTATATTTACCAGTGGGATGAGGAATCTGAATACATACTTTAAATGGTTCATCATTAAGTGTCAGGAGTGGAGGAATCTAAAAACGTTTTCATGATCCTAGATATGGTTATGACACTGGTGGAATTTGACCACCATATCATCCATGTAACAATCCACCAACATTCTAATAATAAGCATAAATATTTGGTTCATAACCCATTGGTAAGTGGCTTTAGAATTATTCAAGATGAAAGGAATCACCTAGAAGTAGAAAGTTCTCTAGGGTTCCCTGAAGGTGATGGACTCCTCATCCTCAGGGGCCATTCAGATATGATTATACATAAAGTATATGTATATGAAGGAGATCTATTTCAACCCATCTATAGTTTCAATAAATAGCTTTATCACCAAAAGGGGAAAGTAATCCTTTGGTAAATGGTTATTGGTGTACCAAAAATCGATATAAACTCTGATCTTTCCGTTATTCTCTCTAACTAGAACAATGTTATCCATAAATTTAGTGTACCAGACCTATATGATAATTTTTTCTGTAATAATCTTTCTAAATTTATCCTCAACCATAGAACCATGAGAGGGGTGAATTTTTATGGAAGGTTGTTTTAATCCATAGTGACCAACTAGGTGGATAAAATGATGAACTGAATCCTAAGGATCAATCCCTAGAATTACTCCATAGATTAAGGAGAACATGTCGTAGATTTGCTTCAAGAATACCACATACTACTATTGTTTCTCTGAAGACATTTTTTACTAATCAGTTTCATCAATGAATATTCATTAGTTTTTCGATTTACCTAACTTAGATCATCAAAAATGGTGGCTACACCTTCTTCACATATAGGAGGGGAATCATCCAAGTCCTCTTCATCATCTGATATAGGGGGTTATAGGAAGGGAGAAACTTGTTTAGATCAATGGACTCATAGGTCACACTAGTGTCTGCCCTAGGGGATATTATATCCTCAATGTGGGGTTCCAGTTCTATGGATACTATGGAGATAAAAGTTTGGGATCCAATCATGTTCATTTTCCCATAGTAAGGTCCACTCATGAAATTAAATCATTAGTGATAGGTCGACTTCCATCATGCCATCCCTACTTTTTGGAATATACGGTAATACTATGGATTAGTGGTCGTGGGTGAACTTCTTGATATTTTGGATTAGGTTCTTCTTAAATCATTCTAACCTATCCAATATGAGAGTATGAGTTAATTTGTGAGTTATCCATCTTCTTTGGGACTATAAAAAATCCTCTTAGGTCTAATGTCAGGGGTTTCAATTGAGTAATTGTGGGAAAAATATATACTTCAAGTCTGTCCATGTATACACTGTAGTATCCATTAGATCATTTAAAACATCAATGTTCTTATCTTCATTATTCTGGACATTATTTCCTTCCCTGTTTTAGTAAACAACGTCAAAATAATAGGACTCACCAGAATTAAAGAGGGATGCATCACCCTAGAGTACCCCTACTCAACCATCAAGGGAGTATTTGAGGCATTGGTGATATGAATAGGGAACCACTATATGAAATTGATTCCAGGTCCTTCCCAACAACATGTTTTAGGAAGTATCATATGAGACTACCAAAAATTCAGTGCTCAATATTAGGCCACCAAAGTGATTCTTCAACTGAATCTTACCACACATATTCTCCTTGAACTTATCATACCCCTGAATTGTTAGGTTAGAGTGATTTGATCTACTTATATAAGTCCCATCTTATGGAGTGCCTATTTTGAGATAAGGTTGATCTCAGATTAAGTATCCGCCAGGCATTGGAAGAATTCAATGGCATTAAATTATCCTTTGATATACTACAGTTGTATGTTCCCCTGAATAGTGACAGATTCATATCCTCGAGAAAATTAGAAGATGGATCAAAATTCCTCTCATTTGAACTCTTCTACATAATAGTCTTTAGTGGTAGATACCTAATTATCAAACTAAATAGGGATTTCAAGAATTCAATAGGGGTATTATGCATTTACTTTGATAAGTTTATTTCCTCAAGATTTTAGATCCTCATAGATATATAGGTAGGTTTCCTCATAACATCATGCTTCCATGACAATGACATATTTTTTCATGCCGAATATCGCTCTTTAGCAGGGGTGCAGTAGATCTTGTTGACTAAGGCACTGGGGGTGGGCTAGTCATGGAGATATTCTGCTACTGGATGACTGGTTTTCCTTGAAAAATTCACATCTAGGCACTATCAAGATGAGTTCGGACCCTGGATGGATGTGGCTAATCGTCGTGTTTTCAGTGATGAGTTACATGGTCAACTAATACATTCATTTTTTGATGCATATATGATGGAGAAATTCAGGGGGTATGTTCTTGTTGATCCCTATTCAGGGATTTCTTCATGGTCTTAGCTGTATGAAGAACATGGTTTGGAGTGAAACCCTAAGTATTCTCTTTTTGGTGTGACCTATACCTATCCTTAGATGGTGATAGTAAAAGGAACCTAAGGGGGGTCACATATCATTCCTCAATACTGTGTATCAAATAGTGCTCCACAAGTTATATAACATTCACAGAGGTGTACTCTTGCTTCTCATTGATATAATACTCTAAATATGGATTTACATTAGGCGGATCTCCCAACCCGGGAGTCCTGAAGTCACCAAAGGTGGGGACCGGTTTTGGAAAATGAGGACTATGATTCCCTTACATAGTTGATGTATGTTCTTCCAATACATATAAGGATGATGTGCATATTTGAAGGAAATGACTTAAGGAATAATGGTAACCAGAAGAAGTTTTTTCATTCTCAAATAGGAATATACAATACCATGGGAATGATTTAATACCTTACGAGCCAACCAGCCATTGTACTTCGGCAATCAGTTGTCAGGGGTATGTTACCACTCATTGGAGCCTTCACTATCACCATCAGGGTTAGTAGTGGCGTGTTCTACCAATTCTAGTATGTTTCCTAATTTGAATAATCCACTATCTACATGTCCATGTATCCAATATTTGAATACAGTGTATTCTTTGATGGTGTGTCCAAGGATCATGTGATACAGGTAGTGATCAGTGTGATTTTTAAGTTTATCCACTTGGGGTCTCATGTATTCTGATAATTTTAGGATCCCTTTTTATAGGGTTCAAATTAAATAACTTGGGACTTGTGCATCTTTGAATGAGTAAGTCATCTTCCATATTTTTATGAGAGGAACACTGGTTTCCTTGCCCGGGTTCGGGGATAGGGAAAAGTTATCTCTTTAAGGCTATGTCTATTTTTTATGAGGCTTCATCGGTCAATGATTCACTTGGTAGGGATTCACATGGTGAGGATCATATAGTAAATTTTCCAATAAGTGTATTATCTTAAGAGAACCTCACTCATGGTAGCATATATCTTTGCTTTCATAATCCTCCTTAATGGAGATGGAAGTGGTAAAGGGTGTGACTTTTTCTTATTTTACATCAAGTCTTCTTCTAGATGATTGGAATTTTTAGAGAACTCTATAATTCCACTCAGATAATTCGGGGAGATGATGGTAGGAACCATCTCATCTTTGACATTCTCTATACGCATTGTTAGAAGATTTTCCTGAGAAATTGGCATATTGTGAGAGTATGTGAGTCCCTTACACTATGTGATAAAGTCAGCAAATCACTCATCAGGACTCTGTTTTCATTTTTAGAGGTCAACAATGTTGGTCTTGTGTGTAGTGGATCTAAATTGGTAGAGTAACTATCTATAGAGATCCTACAATTTTGTAATCGATATTGGGACTAGTTGGTTCTACCACATGAATTCGGGTCCTTTTAGGGTCTGGACAAAAGATTAGATCTTGTAAGATTCATACTATTCCATATTTACCAACATGGGGTCACACCAAGAGATGAAGTGGCACATATGTTGTAGTGGATAAATTGTTCCATTGAACTGGGTGAATCTGGGGTTGTCAAATTTTGGTGGTGGGTGCATATGGTCTACCAACATTGGATACGGATTCCCTTGCGATGGACTAACCACTAGTTTTGTTTCCAAATATTAGAGGTGTTAAATGATAGAATCTATCATGTCATACTGATGAGTATTTTTGGTCACTAGACCTATAATTTTTTTGTTGACTTAGAAGGTGGGGTGGTCCAAATCTTTGGGCAGATAGGCACACTATTCAGGTGGAGCGAGCAACTCATATCTTAGTCATTTACCATAGTCCCTATCTTATGATCTGATCAAATACACAAGACAACCTGATTCAAATCTAGGAACTTGGACTAATAATATTGGATGCTTAAATGAAGGATATATGGGGTTGTTTTTGACACGATCATGGTTAGGGTGTTTCTTATAAATAAGATTTATTGTAATCCCCTTGTAGCCCTATAAATTCTGGAGAAAAGTGGTTATCCTGACATCTAAATAAGTCTATATAGTAGTCTCATATGGACCAATAAACTCAATGTTCCCCCTTTAGTTTTTTTATATATCGATGAGAAGTCAACAATATCTCATTTGGGGGACTCCCAAGACCCACTTCCAGCCTCTGTTGATGAGTATAGGTACATGTCGTGGGATTTGTCTGGTACTATGGTACCCCTTAGGGTGGGTTCTTCTATTCATTCCCTATGTTGTTGTCCCTATTTATCTGATCATCAGGAGGGTCAATAGTGACCACATTCACCATAGTGGTGGCTAGGGGGAACCTTCACTATTAGCGGGTTGGCCAGATTGATGGTCTCGTTGTTTACTTGGGATAGGGCTTAAATAGAGGGCATCGTACTACCCCTAGCCTCTAATATTTACATTCTTATATGACTCTACCATGACTCTTTGGAGCACAATAAAGCTCTTATAATAGATATAATTGAGATTATAGTGGTGAAAACACGATTCAGGTCACTCATCCACTAGGATCATGATGATGTCAACCCTCTTGCATTGTTGGTGAATAGAATTAAGATGCATGTGGCTTTATGGGTAGGTGAGCTAGTGTACCAAATGAAATTAAATATCACATGGATATTCTAGAAGAAATAAACTTTATGGTCATCAATGAGGGACTCAGGGATGATAATGTTCATGGATTTAGGTGTCCATAACACAACTGGTAGTTGTTCAGCATCCAGGATCCACCACAAGTCCTCTTATTCATTACTAAGAGGATGATCGTACTCTTGGTCAGCCCAAAAATTGTTTAGTTTAGGCCAAGAAACTAGCGGGGACACTAACAAAGAACTAATTTTCTGTTGATTTACTAGTTTAGGGGAACCTTTTGGGTCAAGCATCCAATTCATATTGTAAAGTTTCTCAGTGGTGGGTCTAACCTCAAGACCATATCTAGATAGGATAGGGTGTTTGTTACTTCTCATGTGTGAGATCAAAAATATTCCTTTGAGAATAAATAGATTTATCACCATCATATAAAGTGTCAACCCAAAACCTAACAGATTCCCAACATCTAGTGTAGAGTTAGAGAGTATGGAAACTAATGGAGATGGAGAAGGTTTTACTATGAGTCCATAGAAGGAGGATTGAACATCCTCCACCTATAGATACTTATAGAGATGTTTTGGGATATTTTGAACCTATTCTTCTAGGATTATAAGCCTCATTTGATGGAATTCTTCCCCCAAATCTATTAGTGGGGTGAAGATTCTATCATTGAGTCATACATTGCTTCAATGCCTAATAAATTGATGATAAAATGATTCTTCTCATGGTCTTACCTCTGATGGTGTGGGACTTCTCTAAGTTTCAAATATTAAGAATCTCTAGGGTTACTTCCATGTGCATTGTGGCCTTCACCACAGGCATGGTCCTCATAGAAGGTGTGTTTCCTCCTTCCTTGGTATGGTTCTTTAGATAAAATAATTTTTTAAGCATTGGTAGGACCTCTTCATTGGTTTGTACTGGTCTGAAAATCACCTACACATTGGTATTCCTCAAAACAAGATGGACCGCAATGGTTTCTACTGGCACTAGTGACTTAGAGAGTCAACTTGACCTGCCTGAGAAGTATTTGGGGTCTTAATAACAAGCAGGTGAAAAAAATATCCCTAGTCATTAGTTGAAATAATTTGATAACATACGCTGAAGATGTTGAGGGCCACTGGAGCTACATAAGAGTCATCCTTCATAGTAATGTTATAGGTATTCCCCCAGTTTCATTATTATATATTCTGGATAAGGGATAGAGAAGAAGGGATGGGATCAACTCACTTATTGACCTATGGGACCAGTTTTTGTTGGCACTGACATGACTGGGTGGGATCCCTCCTAGGAAGCTCTTGAGTAGTGGCCAAAATGGGAATGGATCGACCATCCCCTACCTCCTTGTTATAGGGGAGTGACATATCAGTGTGATAGTAGGGGTTCTAAGAGATTTTTTTTCCATTAAAATGGGGGTGTTTTTACCTACACGTCCCTTAGGGGTGGTGTTCTTGGCATGGATTTAAATCTTTGGGATCCTGGTGGGCTATATCCCTAGAGTGAATGACCCCTTCCTGTTTGTATCAGTGAACAGGGGTATCGATCACCCTTCACTATATGAGCTCAAAAAATGAAATGGGGTGTGGACTCCCAATAGAGGAAGATGTGGTGGTATTCCTGGAATGGACATAATCGTGTGAGATCACCACACCCACATTCCTCATACTTCTCCTCCTATTGTAATTACATCATGAAAATCTTGAATCTTGAATCCTATAAAGTACATGGGATCATCTATTAGTACGATTCTGATGAAACTGATTCCCAATACACCCAACATCATCCATTCTTTCTGAAACAGTGGATAGATCCACATTTTTGATGCCAGAGATCAAGGATTCACAACATTATCTTCCCCATGTTAGAGGATATTTTCATATTAGGCCCACGACTTGTTGAGTTGGACCTGGAACTGAATATTTGGATCTGATGACATGAAAATTAGATGGTTCCCAAACATAAATAGTCCTCATGGTTGAAGAATAAGATTTCGTGTTAGGTTCACCATTTTAGTTTCAGATGATTTGCATTAGGGATACCGGCTATCTTTCAATCTGGTGACGATGTACTACTTGTTAACCTAAATTATCACATTACAAAGTTAGGTAATTTCCATCACTTTAGATGGATATGTTATCTCTGTGATTGAAATAGGAAGATGGTATTTTGGTTCATCCTTCCATGGATTCCTCCTTAGATCACGTTGCCTATTTTGGATCTCCTCATATATTTATGTCAAGTTCATGAAACTAATTCCCTATTCCATCTATAGGTGAATATTGATTAATTACAATTTTTCTACCTTGATAGGGATGAAACCTTCAATTATAGTAGATATTGACATTGGGAATGTCTAGGGATCTTTGGGTGTTTGGTTTTTCAGAAACCTATAAATTACTCCTCTATTAAAGTTGAAGGAATCTCATATATAAGGTATCTTAGGTGCAGAACCCAAGGAATATCATGTTGTCCAAAAAATAGTGAACACTAGAGGTAACATAATCTGAGTATTTTTACCTCAATAATCCCATGTTTATTGAATGGGGTAGTTATTTTGGATCAAGCCATGGGTTTAATGTCTTGTGGGGAAAGGTTGATAGCTAAGAGTGTCCCTATGGGGGGGGAGATTTCACAGTTGGGATTTGGTTGAGTGTGTCCCCAGGGGGGATGATTTTTCACTTTTTATTTGGTTAACTATGTACTCATGGGGGAATATTCCACACTTTGTATTTTTTGGTCATGTAGGGGTGTCGGTTTTGAACCTCATGGAGGTTTTTTACATACCCTTATTGGGAAATAGGGATAAAAACTCATATATTTTTATTCCTCAGTTAATGTTCATGTGATAGGACCGGTCCATGTAATTTAACATCATATGGTAAGGATTATCACATTGTAGAAGGAGGGTAAATGAGGTATGGGGTGGGGATTACACATGTGGGATTCCTAAGGGTGTTGGATGAATGATGAAATCCCATAGAGGGGGAGTGGCATCTCATGATGATCATATATGGGGAATCTCATGCCCATTGTATGAGGTAAAGATACAATTTCACATAATATAATGAGTATGTTATTTTTTAGTTTAACATCATATGACTATGATGATAGGATATGTAGTTTTATTTCATAAATCTAAGACTTTGGTGGGGCATACACCTAGGGATACCATTTTTAAGTGTGAGAGGAAGATCCAGAAAAAAGGCCTCTCTACTAGAAAAGGTCTAATGTTTCCCTTGATAATGCCAACATTAGGGATTACATGTCTATTGCTCATGCACCCCTAGGCAGAGTGTGGCATAAAATCTACCATAAAGGAGTGGTAATTAGGGGTCTAGAATTTAGGGTCCCAATTCATAATAGAAAAAGGTTAAGAGATGTTCTAGGATACACTTGAAACATAGGGGGCATTGGGCCAGGGACCCGAATTTTGTTTCATAAAAATCTACTATTTTTTCTAACAAATAGAGTTATGAAAAACGTGGGTTTTGGAACAAGTATGATCCATGGATAAAAGGGGAATAAGTGTGAGAAACTTTTGAGTAATGAAGAACCTGGGGTTTCTTGAAGGGAATCCATCTTTTACAAACCCATTTAGACATTAAGGGATGTTTTGTGAGTATGTATCAAACACGAGAAAGTCCAAGTTGGGGCCCATGAAAGGTTAGTCACACAATATTTCTACCTTAAATATTCTATGAAGTTTAGGGTTGCATGATCATTTTGGAAGTTTGGGTTGTGTGATCAATATTTGGTACTTCATCTTCCATAACCATCCCATAATGTGGGGGGAAATTCTATTTATAGCCAAAAATGGGAGGCCATTGGCACACAACAATCTCTAGGTCACAAAAAATATGTTTTAAGACTCCAAAATCATTTACATTAGGAGAGTGGTGTGCGAAGTCCTTGGTTCATTGGTTCCTTTTTCACACAAGTAGTTTGAACGACATTTAGGTTTGCTTGTAAGGTTCCAATCCTACATGTTGATCCGTTTAAGGAATCTTGGATTCCCAAGGGTTACCACAAAACTAGGTCCTCTCACTGGATCCTTTCTTATGTAATTAGTTTGTGCACCCAACATGGCCTTTTCATGAAAATTTTTGAAGTTTCACAAAACATTCAGGGAGGAATCATAATGGTTCCTTTGGGCAGATGATGTCCTTGGTTTAAGTAAAAACTAGCTACCATAGAGAAAAGCACAATGTTCATGTCAACACATGACTCATAATATGAATTAACAGCAATATTAAATTCTAAGGATCATTACACATATGTAAAGATAGGAACATCCAATGACACATATAAATGTGGATTTTTTTTTGGTGGTTCATGTTCTCATAACCTCATATCTTGATATTACCAAGGGAATACACCATAACAAATTGAAAGCCCTATGTGTCTATACCCCAAATTTTCTGTATAATGTATCTCCCATAAAATGATATAATCAAACCATAGAACTTATATTTAAGAATATTTTCATAAAACATCGATGTAATGATCATAACGGGTAACTAATATGACCTTTTAGTGCGAGACAAACTGATACTTGTATTTCATGCATATATTTTAGGGTGTTTTAATACATTAATTTACATAATATAATTGATATTTTTCCATAATTTGAATTTTCTAACTTATTTTGTGATTTATTTTAGGATACAACCAATATTTGAAGAAGGGAAAAAATGGATGAAATTGAGAAGAAAAAAGAAACTTCACACTATGATGCAAAGTGATGTGGGGAAACACCAGAGAAATAAAAGGCTTCCCATAAAGAAGGATGGTTATGGAACACTACTAGGAGAAAAAACTAACCTACCAAGAAAAACAAATATTTTGGAGACAAAATATCACATCATATAAAAATTATAGGTCATCATGGTCCACATTAATAGAAAAAAATACAAAATGAGCCCCCTAGAATTATAAAATATAGAGGGATGGTACTATTTCACTTGATAGATTCAAATATCAAATTTTGGAGTGAGAGTATGCATTGTGAAGGGTCATCATCTGTTTCATCTCAATATTTCATTTATGTTTTCATTTTCTTTATTCCTTCACCCTTACTCACACTTAATTAGGATTAGGGGGTAAAACTCACCTTTTTATATGGTTATAGAGTCGAAGGTGGAAGGTTTTGTTGGATTTATTTATTTATATCAAGTATTTAAATTTCTATAGTTTATTTAATAAATTTTCAATCTATTTATTTTTCTTTTATTAGGAAAATCAAGATTTGAATCTGAAAGAAAATTTTAATAATTTTTCAATCGGTTACCCAAAATTGAGGCATGACCATTATTGTATTTAGGGAAACTAGGTTTAAAATGGTATCAAGATAACTGAATTCAGTTATTCCCTAAACTACCTGAACAAGGGAAGTGGGTTTTGTTGTTTTTAGGGGATGATTTAATGGCCATTGAATCCACATTGTCTCTAATTAGATACGACACATGAATCAATTAATTTATTTTATAATATTAAATTTCACTTAAACCCTAAAACTACATAACCTCAACACGCCGTCAATCTTGATTTCTAAAAAAAATCTGGATTTGTCTCTCACTTTATTTCTATCCCTATATAACACATCAAACAAATATATTTTTAAATTCCAATAATTAATTTAGATTATATAGAATGTCTCTACCAGTTTGGTACTTGGACTAACAAAGTACCAGACTTTTTATAGTTAGGTTTTCCATGATTTAAAATTTTCTAAATTTGTATAGCTCCATATGAAATTAACAATGACCTATGGGATATCAAGAACTCGTAGGAAATTATCACGTACAATTTCACATATAATAACAATAATTATGTGATAAAAAACTTTATTAATATTATAAAAACATTAATATAAGAAATTATAAAGTATATAGAAGTTGGTTTTAGGTAACCAACTCAGACATACTCCCACTTTCTATTAATCCAACTATTAACAACTCAATTAAATAGATATTATATGATGTTCATTATTTTACTAAGATAAGGATTTAGTTAATTTTTTCCTCAAAAAGTATCTTCTATGGGAACTATGCACACCATGACTTCACCCATTTGGAAAAAATCCCTAAAAATGTGATATTTTAAAAGTATGTTCATCATTTTCTGATTTGATCAGAGCTCATTTGTGAGTTCCACCAGTCTATTATTATCATAATATAATCTGATGCAATCTTTAATATTTGGAACCACATCAATATGTTGGAAGAAATTTGGGTATCCAAATTAAATAGATGAATTGTAATTTAAAATATAATTAGATTCCACTATAGAATCTGTGAGAATTGGATTATTTTAACTCTTCCATTTCACAACACCTCCATTAAGACTAAAGACATATCCTGAAAGTGAATTTGGGTCATTCTAATCTATTTAAAAACTATCACATATATATAACCACTGATGAATAGATTATCATATATTCCATATACTAGGAACATATTCTTATTATGCTTAATATTCTTAAGGATAGTAATAATAGTAAGCCAATGTTGTTCCCCTAGATCATCTTGATATCTTACTACCATGATTGAGGCATAAAAAATAAATATCAGGGTGCATAACATGGAATAAATTATTAATCTTATCTCTAATGTATATGGGATCCTACTTACCCTTTCTCTCTCTCTCTCTCTCCTATTGTGTTTGAGTATATATTTAATTGGAGAGTTGTATTCCATGTGTCACTAGAAATAATCTCCCCTTTTATTGTTCCATACTAGATCTTTTATATATTTGGTCAACATATGAACATTGAATTGGTCCAATCTACCTCTTAGATATAACATGAATTATTTTAATCCCATAAATGTAAAACTTTTCACTTAAGTCCTTCATGGTGAAGCACTTGTTTAAATGATACTTAACTGACTGTGAGACTGTTATATTATTTCTACTAAGTAATATATCTTTGACTTATACTACTAATAAAATGTCTACACTCCCACTAATCATTTTATAGAAACATGGATTACATCCAATATTTATGAAACCAAATTATTTTATGGATTTATAGAATAGAATGTTCCATGACTAGGATGATTGTATCAATTCTTAAATAGATCTCTATAACTTTTATACCTCATTAGAATTACCTAGATCACAAACCCTTACGATTGTGTCATAAAAAAATATTCCACAAGGTTTCTGTTAAGATATATTGTTTTTAAATCCTTTTTATAAATATCACAGTCATGGAAATATATTATGAAACCAGAGTTCTAAGGAATATAAGAAAGAAAAAAAGATAAAATGTTTTGTCATAGTCTATGCCTTAATGTTTTATAAACCTTTTATCCACTATTTGTTCTTTATAGGTACTCACTTTACCTTTCATGCCTCATTTTCTTTTGAATACCCATTTTCACACAATGGGATTTATTGTAACTATAGAATTGAGAAAAACCCATACTTGGTTAAAATAAATATAATCAATTTCATAATTCATGTATTCTTATCATCTTTTAGATTTTGGGATCTCCACAACCTCATTATAAGAAATAGGATCTTTATTGTCTACCAACAATGAGTTTCCATACTTGGTGAGTAGAAAATCACATCATTCTAGTTCTATAACCGCTGTGGTGGTCTTATGTAGTACTTGTTTCCCAATAACTATATCTTCCATAGAGACCAAGGAAACAAGTTCTTGTACCAACTCTTGTGTGTCATGAACATCAACTTCATCAATGTCAATCTTTCTCTCACTATCCTTTTTATAGATGTTATCACACTCAATAAATATTTCTTGTCTCGTGATCGTTCCATTCTTGTACGAGGGGTTATATAGATAATATCCCCTTATTTCCTTGGGATTCCCTATAAAGATACACATTATTCCATAGGTTACTAGTTTGTTGTATAAATTTCCCTTAATAAATTCCTCACATTCTCATATACATAAGTTCAGTAATAAGGATTTCCTCTCATATAATATTTTTTATGGAATTATATTTCCCAATTATGTCTGGTTCTAGATTAGTGTGTATTCTATAGTATGTAATGAATCCCCCCAAAAGGATAATGTAATATATATATGACTCATTATCAACATTACCATGTCAATAGAGGTATGGATCATCCTTTCACTGACATCATTCCACTGTAGAATTAAATGAGAATTGATTTGAGATAGAATCCTACACTCTCATAAATAGTTCACGAATTCTTGGTTATGAAATTCACCATCATGATCATATCAAATATTCTTTATCTTCTTACCATATTTTTTCTCTAATTTATTCTTGAATTCTTTAAATTTCTCAATGGATTCAGACTTATACATTATTAAATAGACAAATCCTATTATTGTTCTTTATTGTGAAATTTTTTAAGAGAAATATTCCTAAAAGAACAAGAATAAGATCATACTTGAAAATCATGAAAACATGTAGTGGAATATTTATAATAAATAACATATATAATTTTGGGAAAATTCGGTCAATCCATATATGTTAAAAAACATTCTTTTGCACTTTGGAAAAAAGTCAAAATTACATGTATGGTAAATGTTAAAAAGATTAATTTTTAAATATTTATAGAAAAATAAAACCTAGATGAAAATAAAATTTAAAAATATTTTATTTATAAATAATAAAATTCTTGAATCATTTTAAAGAAAATGGATATGGAAGAAATTTTTTAAATGAATACTCTTAAAATGGTTTTAAAGAAAAATGCCTCACAACTTTAGTAAATTTTGATTAAAAAAATTAAAGGAAGAAAATTAAAAAGGATTTTTTAAAAACTATTATTTTAGTAAATTGATGATAAGATAAATTTAAATGTAATTTTATAAACCATACAAAATAAAACATTGGGTGAAAATTTCATGTGTCTCAAAGAAAGAAATTTAAGATGAGAAATCCCTTATATTAAATATTATCAAACATTGTATGTTCTTTATCTCCTAAATAATAAAATTATATTAGTTATTTAATTAATTAAGAACAATTTTCATGTTAATTAAATTATAATTATTAATTTAATGTAATTTATTCCCATGTTTTATTTAGTTATTTAATCAGTTATGTTTATATCGAACGTTTTGAGGATGTTCGGTTCATAATCCAAAATCAACTTTTCTAGGTTAACTATGATCAAAGGGTTCATTGTTAAATCATAAAATAAATCATAACATAATTATCATATAATCATCATTTTTATGCATTAAATATAAATTTATGACCCTCCATGAAAGTCAAATATGAAAAATAAAATATGTCGTATCACGGAGACGGTAGTCCGTACATACATATGTGTAATGATTCCACTTTTCTACTGGGTGTAAAATAAATAAGTAGATATTATTTTAATTTGACATGATCTTAATAATTTTAAAATTTTAATATTTATTTACTGTTTCTATATTTATTACCATCCATGTGAGTTCATAACATAAAATGAATCACATTGCTTCTTAAAGGTGGTAGTCCACATGAACGCCCAGGCGACATTATCATTTTCCAAAGGACAGAAGGGTAATAAGGTAAATAATATATTATATTTATAGAAGAATAATTATGTTATAAATATCATATATATTCATTTGATTCATCATTTAAACCAGTCATATGAGTTAGTGGTAAAAACAAAACATGTCACTACATGGAGAAGGTACTTCATAAGTACGTATGAGAGATGATTTCATTTTCCATTTGATAGAAAATAAGATGAAAAAGTGTTGTTACAAAAACATAATAATATTTTAGTATATATGGGAAACTTTTGATATTATATCAGTATGTTTAAATAATATTTAAAAGAGTTAGAAATATAAATAAACATGAAAGCACTTTGTTAAGTGTTATAACATTTTTTTATAAACCTCCTTTGGATTACAAATTTAGCCTTATTGGTTTGGTATTTTTGTGATAAAAATACCCATATTAAGTTTTTAGGGGTTTTGGGGAGATATATTTCCATGATTTTTCCAAGATATAGTTCTCAAAAGGTGTGAGGAATAGAGGGGAGAAGATTCCCTTTTATAAGTGAGGGTAGTGGAACAAATGTAATTTTATTAAAATTTTAGATATTATTTATGTCTTACTCATGGTCATGTGGATCAAAAACTATAAAATTTGGAATATAAGATTATAATGGTATAAATTCCCAGAAAATAATATTTAAGATTATTTTTTTGGCCATATCAAAATATTTTTACCTTAATTAACTTGATTTACCGTTTACCGTGGTGACAAATATTTACCATGGTTACTACTAAATATGACAAAAAATGAAATTGAGATCATTAATAAATTTGAAAATATTGATTAAAAATATAAAATTAATTTTTAAATGTTCAATTTTTATAAGTGGTGTAAATTAATTTTAATATGAGTGTGTAAAACACAATGAAAAATAATTTTTTAAAAATTGCTATTTTAAGAATAAAAATGAAATTATACCAAAATTAAATATAATTTTGATTATAATGGAATTATTTATATTATATTATATTTATTAAAATTTATATTATTTTATATTAAAACTAAATCCTAAATATCATGGGTCCTTTAAATTACGTATTTTAAAAAAAGAAATAACACTTTTGCAAAAATCGGTATTTTCTATTATTCACTCAAAAATCAATATTTTCATTACAAATTCCATAAAAGTCATCCTAATACTATTATGACATTATTTTTTCAAAAAATATTTCCATGTATTCAAAAATAATTTCTAAAATTTTAAAAAATTAATTATAATATATGCGCATAAAATGTTATAAAAAAATTTTGAAGAAAATTTATTTTTGAAGAATAGAAGGTACTTATTCTAATTTATTGCCTAATAAACATAATAAAATGAATTTTAATTAATTAATTGTGATATATAATATAATATTTAAATAATTAATAATTTATCAATAGTCATTAATTTGATCTATTAATATATTAATATAATGAACACATAAAAATAGTTTTATGAAATTATCTCTTTTACCTTCCAAATATTTTATCTTTATTACCAACTAACTAATAATAAATGTATGATTGATGATTAATTTTGTTAAGTAAAAAATTTATACATATATTTTATAACATATTTATTCATATTCATAACTTTCAAACCAACAGCTAGGTAATAATGGTCATATTTAAATAATAATATATTGTGATTCTTTTAAAATTATTGTTTCCGATCCACATGCTATCAAATATTTATTTAAAGAAAATAAATTCTAAAATATTTGGGTGTTACAATTGAATTCTTGAAGATCCTATTATACTATGTGAATCATATTTAATCTTATTGGCTCCAAAATTTGTATACATATGTGAGTACAGTAAGTTGTGTCTAATACCTAATTGGTAGATATAAAAAGATTAAACTCGATAAAAATTAACTTGAAACTTCCTCTTCATTCTTTAAATGGGTGATGTTATTTATCCATTATCCCATATTACCACATGCCAAATAAGCTGAATCTTTTTCCTTTTCCTAACTTTATACCTTTTTCATTTTGGATGGTTTATGCTCATGAGCCTTAGAATTGGAATGATTTTTGGGAAAATTTGCCTTGTTTATTCTTTTATTAACTATAATAATCGTAGGTTTTACATGCCTCATGTACTTATAAAATTGAGAAATAATGATAACATGTTTTGAGAGAGAAATATAATTATTCCTAATATTATAATTTATAATGAAACTGGAGAATATCTTAAGAAATGATGATAAAATGAGATATGTGTGCTACTCATTATGTATCTTAAATCCTTAGATGTAAAAAAACTCTTTGTAGTCAACATTCTTGAATAAATGTTTCCCATCTAACACCAACACTTCAAGATCTTACATGAATAGTGAATTGGATATTTCATATCTCCCATTCCCCTCCATCTCTTAATAATGATCATGAAGGTGATGCATCATTCTATACACATTCCTTTCATCATGTTGCTTTAGGAGCCCACTAGATATGGGTGATATCATAAAAAAGTGGAGATCTATAGAATCAACCAAATGTTTCAAATATAGATATATTTCCTCCTCACTAGACACTTTATTAGGAACATTAGGAATATGGGTTTCTATCACATATAATTTATGTTTATGGAATAGTATAATACAAAAGTTCTTGTACGATTCTTAGAAATTCAAGTTGGTGAGAGGGTTATCCTTCTCTAATATAGACCTCAATGATATAATAGAAGATTTGTGGTTTGAAAATTCTATAATAAATAAGATAATATATTTATTAATTTATTTTTATTATAAATATGTGACACAATAAATTTAATTTATTATTCTCCTTCTATTTTCTTAAAACCCTATACCCCTCACCATTGGTTTCATAATATCTAGTTATATAGAAATTATAGTGTAAAGGATCCAAATTTAACTTTTTATAACCCCAAATAATGAAAAGTCAATTAATTGAATGTATTTAGGTAGGTAGGCCTTCTCTAATTGCATTAAATCACAACTCCTTGATCTGTTGAGTGGACTCCCTATTCCTAAAATTTTGCACATTGATTTCCACAACTATTGCATCCAAATTTACACCTAGTGTAGTGAAGTATTATTATCTTTCTGTGAATTTGGTTAAGTAACCCCAAAACCATATTCATAACTCATCATTAAATGGTATTATCTCAGAAAGGGCCATATTAAACACCACAATATAGTGTTTACATTCTAAATCATGTATCTAATACAATACCAAATTAATATTTCAATTAAGAGATTTTTATCTTTATCCAAAATTTTAAAATTTCTATTTTACATTGCTTTTGATATTGAGTGTATTTTACTTATGAAATTAATAATTTATAGATAAAATTTATGTATAAAACATTTTATTTTAGTGTTATTATTCATTATTGTTAATTTTTTTATTAAGTGACATCAATAAAGAATCAATAAATAATTAACCATGAAACTGATAGAAATAAAATAATAAAATGTTACAATCATGACCTTTTATAATGGTTAGATTATATATAGGATGATAAACCAACCTTTAAACAGATAGGGAAACTCCCAGAACCATTTCCATATCGAGTTTCGATATTCCACCAATGCTTTATACATTTCCAAGGTTGGTTTCACCTTAGCTCCATAATTGGACCGCTTCCTCTCACCTGGGAACTTCAACCTTTACATAGGCTTTTACACACATGTGGGAGAGGGGAATCAATGGAATGGTTAGGGGGTTTACATAAAATAAACTATGTTCATGCAGGTCTTGTATAGTATAGAGTATGGGATGACATACGAACCATTATTTTAATTAAATAATAATATATTAAAAGAGACCAATTGCATACATAGGTCGGTTTGAGATCATGATCACCAATATATGGAATGAATATGAAAATTTAAACTATATATCATCCACTTATATTCATTATTTTTATACTAAGATAAACATGCTTGAATTAATTCAATTAATTAATTAACTAATTCTTTTTATCTTAATTTCTATCCAAATAGTTCTTAGTGATTCCCTTAATTTGTAGAAATGTTTCACAGAAACAGCTTCCCCAATGTTTTTTATCTAATAAAATTTAATTAATAGATCATTTATTAATTTTTAAAACCATGTTACATAGTAAGAACACCAAATTCCAGTTATGTAATTTGGTTTTAATGCTGCAATTAATTATTTTTAGAAAATTTAATTCTATTAATTACTAGGTGACCACACAACATGTAGTAATGAGCTACACATTGTGTATATATCTTTTTTTGTGTTGATGATATACACCTTGGGACTTAGTTTGTATCTCGACTCAGATAAGTGATGAATAATAACATGATACTCATGATGTATACTGCTTTTATTGAGTTTATAAAACATGCCTAAGGGCCCTGTGTGTATTTTAGATGTGGACACTTGTGAGGTACACATTGTGTACACCATATATATGAAGTGTAACCTATATCAAGATCTACTAAAATCCCATTAATCATGTATTAATACATTATATTCATTTGAAAAAGCATGTTATATGAAATTTTCTATGAAACAACATAGAATATAGGGTATGTATGCTAGCTACATTCTATGTAATTTGATAAAAAGAATGAAAAGATAGCAGATCCACACATGGTGTGAAATTATTTCATTTTTTTATTCTCATTATATAGTTTATGTATACCACATCCCATAATGACATAGTGATACTCGGTAAACAAAGTGTAACTGAATCAACTGGATAAAACATTTAGCACCTTCTGATTGTATCCCCAATCATTCTTCACATGTTATTAACCTATTTAAGATAATATGAAACTTGGATGAAAAATGTTTAATCAATGAAACATCTTAATTTACATTTGTAATAATTAATAAATAAAATGAAAAATGAAAAATTAACAATAAATCTATATAATCAATCAATGAAAAATAAATAATAATAAAATATTTTATAACTTGGCTTTGATTCCACTTGAAGGTTTTGAGGTGCAGCAGAAGTGTTTGGGACTATTCCACCCAATATAAATCCAAAATATTATTCACATTCATACTAAATAATATATGAATATCAACCATAGAATCCATGAGAAAGGATCATCACATATAATTAATAATTAATTTATGTCAATAAAGAATTATCTCATAATGAAATTATTTTTTCATTGATAAAATATATGATAGATTCAGATCAAACAACATTACATCAAATAATTCAAGGGTATAATCCCTCTTGTGAGATCCACATGTGTGTCATGATCCTCCAAGTTTCACTATTATAATCCTAAAGTGCTAGCATATATGATTATAAAGATTACATAATTCATCGTTGATCACTACAAGAATAATTTCAAGGTGAAAGGATTATTTTTTCTCTCTCTCTAGAATCAAGAGGGTGGGGTAGGATAATTGATCTGTGTTTTTAAGTGTATTATAGAGGAAGATAACTTTAGGGATTAAGAGGATACTCTCTAATTTAATTATTCACAATGGATATTTTGGTTTGAGAATGACATAGTAGAGTTTATATAGAGATAAGGTTAGAGAATAATAATTGCACATGGGCCCTTATAATTCTCTTAATCCCCAAAAAACACAATGTCTAAATAATAATATTATTATTATTTACATGAAATGTAATAAACTTATGGATAAATAAATATTATTTATTGAATAATAATTTCATATTAATTCAAATAATATTTAATATATCATTTCTCATCAGGCCATTAACTCGGCCCATCACTTCTTCTTAGTATTTATCAAATCTTTAATAAGGATTGTTTATTTAAATAAATAAATATCATGGAATTATTAAAAGATAAATAAATAAATATTATATTCACTAAAATAGAGATTAATAATTATTAAATATTCACCTCACAATTATTCTCTGGAATAATTACTGACTGTATATTTTCAATTAGCCAAACATGAATAATTATTAAAGCTTATAAGGGGATAACATTTAACTATATGAAATTTAACTAAGGTTTTGGATACACGTAGTTTGTGACCATCTAGGCCCTTTTTTAGAGGAATTAGGCAGAACTGCCTAAATTCCCAATTTAGCATCTGGAAACACACCAAGGCACTCATAGAGAAAGAAGTTTGTGTCAAAACAACATACAACGTCCTCAAAACTCACACTGTGTAGTATAATCAATTTTTATAAATATCTCTAATCAAGTTTGTTGTATACTAGTGTCATCAACCTATGTGCTTGATGTGTCTTTCTTTGATTATCTAAAAACAAAATTACTAAAAAACATTCATGGCCAGGAACTTAATAAGTTAGTTTTATTCCCATAAAATTCCCTAGGATATCAGCTACTATTAAAAAATGGAAGGGAGAAATCATTTCTTTTTTATTCATTAATACAGATCACTCACGAAACACTTAAGATACTATACCTCCCATGAAAACATGTCATCACAGTTTTTTTCATTACATCAAAAAATGTCACACATAATATACATTGATAATAATATTTAGGTCTAAGGACCATTACACATGTCCATAAATAGTAATATTCAATGACACATAAAAATGTGGATTTCCAACTAGTGGTTCATGTTCTCATATCCTACTCTTCTAAGATTAAAAAGGGCATACACCATGAGAAAGTGTTACAAGTTCATATGAGTTCCCACCCCTGATATCCTATATCATTTTCATCTTGTAAAATTATAACATTTGACAAAGGAACATATATTTAATAATTTTATAATATAACTTCTAGGTTCTCATCATTGTGGGGAAATGTTATGAACTTTTATTGTGAAAGGTTCCCTTAGGAAATTATCACATACTATGTCACATAAAATAACAATCATGATGTGATAATAAATTTATTAATATTCAAAAAAATGAATTAAAGTAATCATAAAATTTATTGAAGTTGGTTCTAAAGAACCAACTCTAACAATTTACCGTTAAATGTATTTATTAATATTTAATAAGTGTGATCTATTCGAAAAAAAATTCAATGGTCCATGTAAACTTTCTTTATCTCATTTTGAAATTAATGATATATAGTCTCTTAATCATAAATTAGATAGGATTTATGATCCTTAACATTGTATCTACATACGTTTCCATATATAGGAGAGTTTATTATAGTCAAATTTACCATAGCATGCAAAATAAAATATTTTTTCTTATTTTCAACAAACACTTTAACACTTTCCACCCGTAGAAATTTCAAATCATTAATAAATGGTGAGAGATAAATATTAATATAATTTTCAATTTTTTTTCAATAAATCATCAATATCAATAAAACATATTTTTTCTTCACACATTTCTATAGGAATAGCTTGTAAAATAACAACATAAAAATTACATAAACTATATTGTATATTGAGGCTCTGACATAGATTCATTCCATCTAGGCATAGTACCATTTTAAGATTTATAACATGACTTACAAAATTAAGAAATTGTTTACCAACTATATTCAATTACGATGAATCGGTAGGGTGATGAAGGTTTTCATAAGATATTTTCTCAACTATATTCCATTTGGACCTCTTTTCATAATTTAAATTTCTAAATAAACACTTAAAATGAGTAATTCTGGGAAGATACTATATTTTCATGGTAATTTTTTTGGTGTTTACCATTGAGAATGAATTATAGTTAAATCTCACATCCAATTAATATTGTTATTTTCCACATTTAGGAAATTCTGATAAAGCTTAATATTCCTTCACATACAACACATGGTCATTGGGTAATTCAGGTATTTTCATATACCCTAGTCCCATTATAATTTTTTGCATTATAATTATAATTTATAATATCATTTCCCTTTATATGTATCTCTTTCTAAATATCATGTAATTTAGTAAAACTTTTACCACTATAACCCTTTTTTATTTTAAGTTAACTAATATCAACATTCAATACTAAAAAACAGGCCTTTAATAGTGCTATAAATGGCTTTTATTAGTGCTATAAAAGTGTTGACTACATGAGCGAGGTTAAAGTAACTAGTCTTTTATCAGTGATTATAAAAGAACTCATAAATTTTCATTTATCAGTGCTTATAGAATCAATGATAAAGGACCTTTCATTAACTCTTTTATGAGTTATAATAAAATAAACCTTTATCAGTGCTACTATGAGCACTGATAAAGGACTATACTGTAATGTGATATAATAGCACACCATAGCACCATTGAAATGCATTGTAATAGCACACCGCATCACCAAAAACACATTAGATATTAATAAAAACAAGTCCCAATAATGTATTTAAATAAAATAACATTTTAAACACAAACACAAGAAAAAACACTATATTATAGATATTTCAAACATTGGTTCATATAATTACATAAATACAAATTATTATATACATTCAAAAATATCAATGTTTCTTTATCTTTTAATCCCTATCTGGTTCATGCTATTTCCAAACAAATAACTCCTGATAAAACAAAACAATTCACCTGTATACGAAAAAAATTCTTATGTTAGTAAGAATATAAAGAAATAAATTAATAGAAATTGTTAATTTACTAAAATCGATGTCAATTTTAAATAAATAGATGCACTTGGAGTCATACCAGTCACATCATTCATCATATTATTGTGCGGCTAATTCCTACACACCACAAATGACTTACGGATCAATTTTCTAAAGTATTTAAACAATTTGAGTGTGTTTTCTCAATTTTGCATATGTAAGTTAGCCTTTTCACTAAAATTGATGTCAATTTCAAATAAAAACATGAACTTTGAGTCATATTGGTCACACCGTGCATCAGAATGAGGTTTGACTCATTCATGCACGTCTCAAATTACTTATGTATTGTTTTCCTAAAGTATAAAAACATTACGAATGTGTTTGTTCAGTTTTTAGTAGGTCGGTTTGTTTTTTTACTAAATTGATGTTAATTTTAAATAAAGACACATATAGAGTCATATCGATTACACCGTGCATCTGATTCAGGGTTAGCTGATTCCTGTATGTTCAAAATCACTTATGTATTTTTTTTTTCAGAAGTATCAAATCAATCACAATGTGTCTTTTTGGTTTTGAGTACTTTACTTTTATTTTTTACTAAAATGTAATTTTAAACATGAAACATGCACTTTGAATCATATATATCACGTCGTGTATAGGTTTGATGTGAGAAAAATTTCTACATGTCACAAATTATTTATGAATCTATGCCTTAAATTATCAAGAAAATATAATCATGTTTACTCAGTTTTCAGTGAGTAAAACTTTTTGAAGTAAAATGTCGATTTTAAACTAATAACGGAAACATTGAGTCGGTTGAATTTTTTACTAAAATTAATGTCAATTTAATATAGAAATAATTACCTGGAGTCATATTAGTGACATCATGTGTCGGATTGATGTGTCGTTGATTTCTACACATCCCAAAGTCTCAAAACAATCCTAACTGTAAATGTTACCACTATTTCCAATGAATTCTTTTGTTGAACTACCAAAACTGCATGAGCATCTTTAAACAAACCACATCAACTTGAAAAAAATATTTCACTTGTATAATAAAACAATTATTATGAGTAATACTAAAAATAAATAAATGAAACATAAATATGAAATAATAAATTAATTCTATGGACAATTATTCTACTATAAAAATATCAATATTACCTATATGATTTAGTAGTGGAGGGAACTTGAAGGAATGTGATAAATTTCAACACTATAGGGGTGAAAGGTTTTGAGGGAGAAGAATTTTATGGATGTTTTGGTGAAGAAAGGGATGAAAGATAGACAGATCACCCCAACTCAGAAACAAATAATCCACTTATATAAGAAAACAATTATTCTTGGAGTAATACTAAAACGAAATAAATTAAATATAAATATGTAATAATAAATTAATTCTATGGACAATGATTTTACTATACAAACCTTAAGAATACCACTGTAATTCGGAAGATGCAGCATCATTTCTCTTCCTTCAAAGGCTATGGAGAGAACTTCAAAGAAAGTGATCAATGAAACACTATACAGGTGAAAAGGTTTTGAGGGAGAAGAAGCAAGAAATTTAGATAGATCACCCCAAATTAAACAAAATAATCCACTTTTATAAGAAAACAATTTTATGTGATTAATACTAAAAAAATAAATTAAACATAAATATGAAATAATAAATTGATTATATGGATAATGATTTCACTTTGAAAACATCAATATTTCCACTATAATTAAGCAGAGGCAGCGTTGTTTCTCTTCCTGAAAAGGTAGTGGAGGTAAATTGAAATATAGTGATAAATTCAACACTATAGGTGTGAAAATTTTTTAAGGGAGAAGAAGCATGAATGTTGGATATAGAACCCCAACTCGAACAAAATAATACACCTATATTAGAAAACAATTATTATGTGAGTACTACTAAAAAGAAATAAATTAAACATAAATACAAACCAATGCATTAATTCTATGGAAAATGATTTTATTATACAAACATCAAGATTACCTTCATGATTCAGAAAATAGATAATCATTTCTTATCATACAAAGACATTACACATGTAAAGAAATCTTCTAAAATATAATAACTATGTAAGGAATAATTAAATTTAAATTAATGTTTCATTATATTATTTTTCGGTAAAATAGTGAAAGTATATCACAACATTAACTTTACATATTTAAAGAGGTTTTCCTTCATTATATTTTTCTCTTCCATCATATACAAAAGACATTTTATCTATGAGTAGTCAAACATTTAATTTAGATTATGTTAATTCAGTAGAGAACATATAATATTATGATGAAAATATAACATATTAAAAAACACTTTTACTTTCTCATTGAACCCTATTTATTTTTTTAAAGGTTTCACAATTCTGGTTCCTCTATCGAGAATCCAAATCCCCACTTCATGGTCCCCTCTAATGTACAAGACTTTATGTACATTGGGATGGACATGAACTAATTGGGATGTCCCAATGAAAGGGTCATCCTTGATTGAATTTTAATCTGTCTCAACATTTTTTTTAGTATCTTATTGGAAAATCAACCAATTCTTGTTTGTTGGATCAAATACATAAAATACTTTCACTACTTTTGATTCTGTTATGAAGAGCTTTTCATTTTCCCCTTCCACACTAAAATTCACCTTCAAAAATCTCATTTCATCAACTTTTACTCCATTGATATTATCAACCCATTTGCAAGGGAAAATTATCACTTGAAAAGTTTTATAATACAACTCATATATCTATTTGATAATTCCAAAATATGATATATTTTCATAAATTGGATTTATATCCTTGGAACCAAATATGTGCATCATTCATCCACAAGCGTAACACCACTATTTTTCATAATACCGAAGGCATCATGTTCTTTAGTATATAATGTATGACCATTGATTACAAAATCAATGTAAGATATATCATTTTAATTTGGTCCTCTATCTATCCATTGAATTCATTCAACAATTTAACTTTTATTTTCATATAAGTCCTTATAAATTTGATCTTTGAACCATCATATAAACTATTGATTATATATATTTGATATCGATCATTTAGTCCTTAGTGGATTCAAATCTATAATAATTTCTTTGTGGGGTTCAATGTAAGGACCAACATCTTCACTATTATTTAATATAAAAATATGTGATTGCTCTCGCTCTATCAAGGTAATTGTAACAACATATCTTTTATAAAAACCTTCACCCATAAGGTGTCTGTTGTTATTAGACATTGGAAGACCGATGCTTTCAACATCTGATAGGTAATTGGTATATAATTCAATATCTTCATTAATAATATATCATTTCGCAATACATCCTTCTGGACGACTTCAATTCTTGACATACCCTTTCAAAATATTCATATACCATTCAATGGGATACATCCATTTGTAATGGACAGGACTGCCTAGTTGAACCTCTCTGACTAAGTGAACAATTTGGTGGACCATTATATCAAATAATGGCGGTGGTAATAACATCTCTAATTCACATAATATGACTTAAATCCCCTTATTCATGATGGGAAACTTCACCAGGTTTATAAATTTACTAAATATAGCTTTGAAAAATAATTAGAGACTGGTTAATGTATGTCGTAAATTATTAGATAGAATGCAATGAAAAGAAACAAGCATTAAATCTTCCCTCAAAACAAGATAGTCGTGTGATTTTAATCCCTGTAAATTCAAATTAATCATTGACACGATATTATTAATATTTGATTAATACCCTATGAAACTTTTACACTAGAAAGGAAAAGAAAAAATTGAATTTTTTCCTATATGGATTGATTATAAGCTGGTGCAGGAAGAAATGTCTACCTTTTACCCTTCACTAGTGCCAACTCTTCCCTTATACACATTTTAATAAAACCCAAACTATCCATGATTCCATCATTTATTTTTTTAGAAAAATTTAGTAACATGCCAATAACACCATCAAATAAATCATTATACACGCATGACATCAAGAAAATGTCTGGCATACAAACAATTCCAATATAATAATTCAAATAAAACTGATCTCTTCTTCTGACATGATTTTTTAAGATTTTTCAAAAATAGTTTACTGAAATCAGTGTCAAATTGTTTTACTTTTTTTATCGTTGATCTCCCTTTACTAGAGACAATGTTATACCTTGTTATATATTCCCATCGAATGTTGTCGTCCCGGATCAGTATTTATTTTGTCGAGTCAAAAATTTCCAATGTCCTAGAAACACAATCTTTGAGGAATTTTTCAACCAAACTAAGTATGTGAATTTTTCACATATGGGACACCCCAACATTCCTTTAATGCAATAGCCTAAGAAATTTTCATAAGCGGGGAAGTCATTTATCATTCCATACAACATGGCCCTTAATGTTAATTCTTCACTTCTATGAGAATAAAAAATTTTAATACTTGTATACCACATTAATTTCATATCTTTGATCAATGAGGCCAAATAGACATAAAAATCATTACTGTGTTTCTTTAGTCCAGATATTAGCGGAGACACTGTAATGTATTTTTGCTTCATACATAACCGGGGAAGAAAGTTATAATTTACCAACATCAGAGGCCATGTATTGTGAGTACTACTCTATATAAAAATAGTATTTATTCCATTTGTAGAAAACATAAGATGAAAGTTTCTTGGCTCATCTCAAAATTCAGGAAACTCATAATCAATTTTCTTCCACTAAGGAAAATATGTTTGATTATTTAGGTTACCATCTATAATTCTTATATCTACATGTCATGTTAATTTTCTTGTGGTTTCCTGATATCCATATAGTCTTCTAAACCATGTAATTATTGTAAAGTACCATACATATTTTGAAGGACTTGATTCATTTTTCTTGTATAGATCTATGCCACACATAGGGAATTTTATGAGTGATTCATGGTTCTTGAAAAATAATATGAAATCATTTTAAAAATCATGTATTATTTTAGAGATCATTCCCATTGAATGTAACATCTGTTTAGTATCATATATTTTTTATAATAGTTCACTTTATTTTGGAATCATATTTGTTAGAAGACCAAGATGTTTTGTAAAGATGGTGTCACTTCATCCACTGTCATCTTTCAAATTATATAACTTCAATACATATGAAAATGTTCTGTATTTAGTACAATCAGTAAAAAATGGTTTCATATAACAACTATTTAACACCTCAAACAACATTATATAATCATGATGGTCATCTTGAATTTCCATTTTTATTTCTTTAATGTGATCTCCATCATTTTTTACAAAGGTATTCATAACAAATGATTCATAAACCATAGTATAATCCCAATTGATTCCCACATTCAATTTTTTCCCATGTTTAGTCTAACATTTATAGAATTGATCTATTCCATGAAAAATCAAATGTTCTTCTAACTCTTTAAAACAGATTTATCTTGAATATCAACAACATAAACACAGACATAGGGTTTTAGAAGGGTCATCTGCATGCTCTCTTGAAATATTTATGAACTCTTTAACTCCAAATTCATATTTGTTTTTTAAATGATTTGTAAGCATCTATTTTTGGTTCATATCCATCCTATTGGGTTCATAAAATATTAATTTTATAGAATATATAAATAAATACACAAAAGATATTAATTGTCAAAAGTGAAAGTTGCAGACAAATCTAATAAGGGAAACTCAACAATTGATTATTTCAAAGAATTTCAATATGATGAATAAAATGGATAATTGAATTTAATAAAATAATTACTGCACATAAAATATTTCTTAAACCCCCTAAACAAATGAAAATATGATGTAGGAAATTAAGGAGTAATGAGAAACTCAAATATGATAAACAAGAATAATAAACTCTCATTCAATCAACTAGAAGATATAAAAATGTATTAGAACAAGTGATTTAGAAACCTAAGGAATTATTTCATTTAAATTTAATGGTATATCAATATTTGAAAATATATCAGGACTCTTTGGATGTCATATCACCACACCGACCCATCCCAAGGGAATTCAAGGTACTCCAACTGGGTGTAAAATTAGTATTTACTAATGGATTACACAAATAGGAAGTTTACATCAAACAAACGGATAGTCTTATCATTATTTAATATGATAATAATGTTTTTAAATTGAAAAAGGTAATGTATGAATTGAAACAATAACTAATGTTTTGGTATTGAAGGTTAAATGAATTGTTAAAGAATTTTTAATTTAAAAAATGAGGAATTGATCATAATCATTACATAAAAAATAATTTTATGGATAGATTTAAAGTGTTTATCAATGTGGATGACATAATATTTTGAGTTCTAAGAGATAAATGATAATAATAATTTTCTTAATTAACAATGATCAATGTTTAAATGTTGATGATTAGTGTGTTGAAATTTTCCTTAGTTTATAGGTGACTCATGGAATTCATGTGATATTTATTTCCCAATCCATGTATGTGAGGGAAGTGTTTTATCGATTTCAAAAGGAAGATTGAAAACCCATGTTGAAACCCATTGAAAATTGAATAAAATTTTCAAATTTTGTGGAAGGAATTTCAATCTATATCATGAAGTGTGGGATATTAATTATATGCCAACATTTTTTATAGTAGAAAGGTTTAGAATATTATTTTTATACATGTCATATAGCTAGGTATCAAATTGATTACATGAAATCCACTTGTTATTAGTTAAATAAATACGAAAAAAGGTGGAATTTTTTTGAAAATCCACATTTTCGATCAAGAAATTATATTGTCTTATAGTGGTACATAGGTTTCAAAGTAATGGAATAACTAGAAAGGGGTAATCTCAAAAAAAATATTTTTATTGTAAATTATTGAGAGGGGGGTAGGATGATGATGAAAAATTATAATGTAGTTGGAAAATAGTACATAAAATCAAGGTATAATATTTCATATATCATTTTTAAAAGGATTTATAAATAATGTTAGAATAATCTAAAGAGGGTGAAAATATAATATATTTTTTAAAAAGTGTAGAGAAAAATGAAGTTGGATTCTTGAGAAAAGGTAAAACACATTTAAAAATCGATATAGTTTTCAAAATAAAACCAAGACAACCATATATCAAACACCCAAGATGGCCCATGATAGTGTCTAGGTGACATCATCGACTGCCCTTGGGCTGGAAACAAGAACCAAGGCATGAAAAACAACACAATTGGAATGATTTGGCCCAAAAATTAAATAAAACTAGTACAAAAAAATTAAATAAAAACTGCCATGATGCATCCATACATTGGATTTCCACACCAATTCAGATAAGTAGAAAAAAGAATATATGAATCAGTATAACAAAAAATAAGTCCCTTAACCTACCTTCAACTCCCTCATACACAAAATCTTTAGTTTCAATTTCTAAAATTTCAAATGTATAGAATACCATTGATAAAATAAAAAATGAAAAATATATATGATATATTTGGGTGATCAATTTTGGAAATGTAAATAATATAAAACAGCCAACTAAACTTTATGTGACTCTATGTGTCACCATCGAGTCCAAAAACAATAAACTCTCTATGGGCGATCAAGAGTCGAATCAAAATTGGAAACTGAGAAAAATAGAAGGCCTACCTCGCTAGTATATAATCAATGGACCACAAATAATGACATCATCAAAGAATTAATTAAAAAGGAAACCGAATATACACAAAGAAAATTGGAAGGCCTACCATGCTAGGTTGAAGAAAATCTGAAACCCTCTTCGGAAACCCTAACTTCAATCGAACACTGGATGTCGGATGAGATGTTCGAGAAGCATTCAAGTGGTGTGATTCTATATTTGATTCATTGAGGAGGAGCACCAAAAGTGGGTGGCTTCTGCAGAAATCTTTTGATATCGTGATGGGTTCACAAATGGTTAGGGTTTTTTAATTAGATCAGGAAACTTTTATCAGCACTTACAAATAAGCGCTGATAAAGTGTCCTTTTATCAGTGCTTATTACTTAACCACTGATAAAGTTAGGTCTTTATCAGAGCTAAAAAAGAACTGACAAAATTAATATTTATTAGTGCTAAAATTATAGCGGTTATAAATATTAATTTTCTCAGTGCATTTTTTAGCGCCGATAAAGATTCTTTTATCAGCAGTTATTATTTTAGAAATTATAATGGATTTATAATTATAATTATAAATAAAAAAACTGTAAATATTTATATATACTTAATAAATATAAATGTAGAAAATACATTCCTTTTTAAATATATTTATTTTAATTTTATAATTAATTATTTATAATTATAGAAATATTTTTTAAAAATAATATTTATATTATTATATAATTTTATATATGTATAATAAATATATATAAATAGAGTAAATAGATTCATTATTTAAGTAAATTTATTAATAATTTAATAATTATTTAAATATATATAATTAATTATTTATAATTATATAAATACTTTTAAAAAAATATTTATTTATTTATAATTATAAATATATAATTTTGTAAATATAGTAAATGTACATTTATAAATATTTTTATTTATAAATATTTTTACAAATATAATTTTAACATTATTAATGAATATCAAATTTAAAGCACATGCATACATGTTAAAATGAGTGAAATTAAATAAATTAAGAATAGGTACACTTTAACAGTATTGAAATAATGGATCAGTTTTGTGTGTGTGCATTGTATATAAAAATTCAACAATTACGTATATATGAAATCAATATAACACAGATTCGATCTATGTTAAATTGAAAAATAAAACAACATTCAATTATATGTCGAGTACTATGCAATTAGTCAATATTTTTAGTTCATATTAATTTTTAATTATTAACCATTATTCAATAAATATATGAATATTTTATGTAAAGTACATAAATATTTTTTAATATATAAATCATATTTATATACATTAATATATATCCATATATTTAATATATAAAATTTAATAACATTAATTATCATAATTACCTAATTAATAAAATCTTAAATATTTACTAATGTATAATCAATTTATTCATTTTTATCAATAATTATTTAATTAATAAAATTTGTAATATTTTTTTAATAAACTCATTTTTTTAACTGTTTCATTTTATTTATTCGAACTTTATCAGTGCTAAAAAAGCATTGATGAAGGAGATATTTTTGATTGCTAAAACTAAAGTGTTGATAAATACCAGTCTTGTTAAATGAGGGTTTTGTAGTAGTGATTGTTGATAGCTATGTAAGTTTAATACTACCTAAGAACAGTGTTTTTCTAGAATCTTCATACAATCATTAAACACTTGTAATTTCTTCAATGGTTTTAATGCCTATATCATGAATTAATTAATCAAGATAATCTATTATCCCATACTGAATGTCTGTATCAATATTAGGTCTTGAATTATTTATTATTTCATCTAGCTAGATCTAGAATGTATAACTATGAATAAAACAACAGAAAATTAAATTTTATTTTATTTCTATGAACCCTAATTTTATCATATTCAATCACTTCACACATAGACAAGAAAAAATGTCATTATTTTTAAGATTTTGTTTTAAAAATTCTAATAAATCATCAACCCCTTTATCATATTCATCATTTTTTCTTCATGAATTTATCCAATTATGATCCATTAATTACCTAAAATAATAATTCGAATTAAAAATATACTAAAATATTCAAATATATAAATATATAAATTAATATATATATATATATACTTATATATAAACATATATGACTATAAAGATATATATATATATATATATGAAAAACATTTAAATATATAAATTTAAAATTTTAAATTTAAAACATATATTTATATATAAAATTAAAAAATGAATTCATATAAAATTTAAATTTAAAACATTTTACATATATACATATAAATTTAAAAAAAATAAATTAAAAATATATAAAAATATAAATGGATAATTATAAATTTAAATTGTAAACATTTAAAATATTTATATACAGATAAATCAGAACATATAGACATATAAACCAAAAAATTAAAAAAACTATAAACCTAAAAAATTTAAAAAAAACATATAAATATATAAATCTAAATAAAAAACACATGAATGTAAAATATATATAAACATATAAATTTATATTTTATAAAACATTTCAACATTTTAGTTTAACACATATAAACAAACAGACTAAAAATATATAAGCATGTTAGAAAATATAAAAACCGCATAAAAATATAAAATGACATATAAATAATATAATTTTCATTGAATATAAAAAACATTACACATAAATTGAAATATAATAATGAATATTTTATTTTATTTAACATATAAAATAAATTAATTAAACAATGAATTAAAGCAAAAAAAATAAGCTAATAAAATTATAAATTTAACCTACATAACTTTTAATTTTAACAAAAAAATATAACAAATAATCAAAAAAACATCTCCTAAATACCTAGAATTCAAAATTGAACAATAAAATAGATTCTGTAATAAATATTACAAATTTTTATATAAACCATTAATATTATTAAACTAAATTATTCTTAAAATTTACAAAATGTTGAAAATAAATGTAAGAAATTGGCACTGATAAGAAATAGAGATAACCAAAATGGTGGAAGATGATGAATGAGGGCATAGGAAGGTGGATAATTGTGGTTGAATAGGTCTAGGGAACCCTACGGGGATTGATGAATGAGGAATCATGTGGAAGGGGCCTTAAAAGAGTAATTGTCATTGGATTATTGTGATAGAGACTCACAATTTTTATGGGTTTAAATTTTTTGGAGTAAAAAAATAATGATGAAGGTCACACCAACATGTGTTTAATTCATTTTTAAGGGTTTTAATGTTTTTTTCATTAAAATGATGTTAAAACCAACCTTTTTACATCAGGGATATAAAAACCAACAATAAAAAAAGAAATATTTTAACATTGATTTTCATGAATACCAAAGCTAAAAGATTTACCCGAAGGGATTTTAATATCAATTTCTAAATAAAAAACAATAAAAGCTCCTGACCATATGTATTATCAATTACACTAGTGTCTATTAGAGTGATTTACAAATGATGTAATCATACTGTATGAAATAAATACTTAATGAATCAAAAATGTATGAGTTAGACTATACTATATTAATATGTTCTATGTCCAATAGTCACTCAAAGCCATGGATAAAGGGATTATATAAGTATATATATGATGTATATGATACATCTTGTGGTGGACATATTCATATAGAGATATGAGTTTTTTTATTGACATCATTCTAAAATCCTTTGTACCTTGAGTAGTACTGAAATGTTGTTAGATGTTATTCTTCAGATACATTTATAAATTTTGGAATTCATATTTTTTTATCAAAACTATGAAATCATGTGGGTTCACATAGTTAGGCCTTAGAATAAGGATAAAATTTTGGATAAATTGTTTGTCTAAAAATGGAGAGTGTGTGATAAACTATATCTAATTGATATTGGATGGATTCTTAGAGAGTTTTTAAGTATTTCAAAAACACATTTATGGTAATTTAGCATAAGTGAGGTATTGATAGATATTCACAAAAACCCTTAGAATTTACTGTAGGATTAATTTATATCATAATATATTATATACATATGATACATATTGTAGATAATGATAAGAGGTAGAATCTTAAGGCATAATATGTTTTGACACTCACTTTTTCAAATATATATGATAAGATTTATAAATAACCCTAAAAGTCGTATAGGATAATAAGGAGTTAATGAACTCGCCCAAGGCAACCTGCACACACCCCATCTGCATACCAAGAGGCTCACACAGGCCCCCTACATAGCCCAGCATGAGCAGCAAAGACCTGTGTGAGGGACTACCCATGCGATGGACCTACGTAGATGACCTCCTCACCTAGGGTATGAATATTCCCTATAAATATGACTCTTTTTATCTTCATATGACATGAATGAAAGATAAAAATACCTCTTGAAGATCTTCTCACACAAGTCCTCCAAACCCTCAAGTAGTGACTTAAGCCTATAAAATACGGGTAAATTAGTAGAGGTAAATGGATTGAGGTCACTCAAGTTATATACTATCAAGAACCTTGATAAGAAATGCCCCTATTCAGAAATACTTGGTCAAAGGACCCTTCCACTATTTAAAACTTGAGAATTAGTCATCCAAAGACACCTGAGGAGACCCTTGGATCCTAGAATAAGGCATCACCCAAGTGTTTTTTCTTTGGATGTCCATTACAAAAAATAACCTTTAACTCACCTAGGTCTACCATACATGAGGCATCTTTAACTCACCTAGGATTCACCTATGTGAGCTACTTTCAACTTGTTCGGGCCTCACCTACACGATCCACCTTCATATCACCCAAGCCTCACTAGTGTGAGCCACCTTCAGCTCGCACATGCCTCACCTGCACAAGATGCCCTTTGATTCCTCTTTCATACCACTTCCAGTAGGGAACCTCTTCCATTATATACCTTTTCCAAGGGGGACCAAGTCAAGGCATTCTCTAAGTCCTCCAAATAAGTATGATTAGAGCATAGGGCACACCAGCATGTCCACTCATTAATAAATACCCATGGAAATGGAGGTCTCACATTTATCCTACCTAATAGTTAGGATCCTCAGAGTGTTCTTTATTATACATTTTTGTCATAACAAGGATCCAAACCTTAGGGATAATTACGGGAACTTAGGGTTGAAAACAAGAGATAAGACTGGAACATCAAATCCATGTCTCTATCTCTCTGACTCCCCTGATAATACTTCATCCTTGTCTACCATAAGATGAGGAGTAAATGTAACACTAGAAAATCCCTCTTGGAGTAATCCCATAGTCTTTCTTGTGGGGTATTCCCCCATCTTCCAAATCCCCTCCCTCATCCACCTGTGGGAAAAGAATATTGTGCGGTTTTCTATATCTTCTACTTCCTCTAGTTTCTCACACTAAGTGTACAAAACATGTTCTTAGGGGTTAGTGATGATCCTGAAATCTACACAATCAAATACTTTGTTTAATAGAGATTCATTTTTTGGATCTTCATCCTTCCTTTCCATGGGCCTCCTATTCGGTGTATGCCCCAAAACTATATCATCATCTTCTCTAATAGACATATTCCCCATGATACAACCTTAAAAGGGACATATATATGATTAAAAAACCATGGTCCTCCTCCATAGGTTTATTCCCAAACCTTAATAACTACATAGTATTTGATTCATATACAAATGGGACTTGTAGAAAGTCTCCATGAGGTCCAAACTCAACACACCAAAATCACCAAATCTTCTTTGGGACATATTCCCAATAGGGTCATATTGATCATGGGAGGCTATATCCCACTCAGGCCCCTTAGGTCACTTCAGAATAATTCTCACACAAACCATCATGACGAACCTTTTTTCTAGACGTTCTTGATTCATAAAATTAAACAACATAGTTTGGCCCTTTTCACATGACCTTAAATGGTATGATGTGTCTTGTAAATTGGAACTTAACTACATGGGTTCAAATTCGTTTCAGAAGTATACATATAAATCCCATCTCATGGGCCTGATCCTAACACCAAAACTACTCTCATAACCTTAGATGATGATAAATTCCATATCACCCCTCTGTGTGACATAAAATTGGCATCATGATGATAAATGACATAAGAATCTCTAATCTTCATACAAATGGTTCCATTGATGGGGAACCTTAAATACATATAGATATCCCTATTTATGGATAACCTTGGATACATAAAGATGATTCTAAATCAAATACATTCAAATAATTGATTGTTAATATAAGGGTGACCAGTTCTATATATTGGATTTAATAAAGGAATAATTAATATGTCTTAAATAAATAAAAGAGTCCCATAATATGCAATAATCCCCCCCAAATGGTATGATAAACCTAAATTCCCATACTCTCAACCAATGTGAGTCCCTAAGTATTTTTTTACTATATCCCAATGATCACCAACCTTTAAATGGAAGGTTTGTGAGACATTTCGGATAAGGGAACTATTGGTTGTTTCCTCTTTCATGAGTAAACCCTTTTGGAACCCTCCTTGAAAGGACGTGGAAATATGTATCGGATGTGAAGGTTCATTCCACCAAAACTATACAAATCCATTCAAAAACCATATGGGTTTCAATAATGAAATAAACATGGTGATCCCTATGTCAAATATTTATCCAAAATCACTATATCACTCAGATTTTATGCCCCTTTCGTGCTCATTCAAAATGAAATTGGGCCAAATATGGATCTAAAATAATAGATCACACATGATTTAATTTTTTATGAGTATTATTGATGTGGTTTTCTTGTTTTTTTTCATATATATCTATGAAAATTCATTAGAACTCTCTTCAATTCAAATAACATCTTTCCAGTTTAAGCAGACATATGTTTCAGTCGTTGCATAGGCATGATCCTCATCCAATCAGAGGATGTTGTCACCATCCTAGTGCCTTCAATAATGGGTATCAAACATGTTTATTTAGGAGTACCATATCAATGATATTATCAGGAATTTTGAGTCTTCACAAAAAACCATCCTGGTCATAAAGTCCCACCAACCATCCACTAAGCGGTGGATGGTGGTCTAGAAGATGATGACACCAGTTTCCATTTCAAACCATTTTGAGAGTCTATCTCTAGAAAGTTATAATAAGTTACTACCTTATCTTATGGAGGTGGATCAATAGGTCAAAAAAAACTCATTACAACGAAACTTGGGTCTCAACATAGGGATCCTTCCAATAGTCACTACTTCTAATGTCTCACAAAAAGTAACACTTAGTATGATGAGGGTGTTACCCTCAAGTGTCCATTCCATGTCACTCAAATTTAGGCACTCGGGAAAACCCTCTGAGGAAAGTGACTAAGAAATATAGAATAGAACCAAACCTTTATTCCCTCCATATAATCTTTACAATCAAATATGGAAAAAATTGTGAGCAAGTGCACACATCTTCCTCTGTCCACCAATCCTTCCAACTTAGTTTGACATCATTCGAAAATCCCATCTGATGAATCTCAACAACAAATAAGGGGAAGACCCATATTTCCTTCCCCACACATAAAGACTATAGATATATACCTAAAAGAAGTGAAGGATATAAAAAGTCACACACCCCATCTCTAACCATAAAATGGTAATATATACTTCTTCTAGTTGTTGAAGACACTCAACATATCCTAACAATGATGAAAGGGTATACGTAAATTTCTTACCATAACATAAAAACCTTCCAGGAAATAATAATGGTATTGGAAGTAGTTAAAGGGAAGACCCACAACTTTTTCCCCACAATTAGGGT
Organism: Viscum album; assembly: GCA_963277665.1. Taxonomy (NCBI): domain Eukaryota; kingdom Viridiplantae; phylum Streptophyta; class Magnoliopsida; order Santalales; family Viscaceae; genus Viscum; species Viscum album. The sequence goes on along the minus strand of OY728135.1, from coordinate 1,493,739,379 downwards.
GATTCATCCACATAATATAAGGGTCACTCTGAATTAGATGTATAACCATGCTTATATCTTTGTGGATTGTGGGATAAATCCAATGATAAATGGAAAACTAGATCAGGACCATAACCCCATTCCAAAAGGTGGTCATCATTTTATCCCAGTGGTCACTCTAAGTCTAGCATATATCCCTACAAAAAATCAATAAATATGTCTAAAACTTCCAGAAATAACATGTTATCTACTCAAAAAAGACCCCATATATGAAATTCAATATCCACAACAAGTGTCCCCAGTCTCCGGTAAGAGAGAATCAAAAAATAAGTATCACCAAAGGTTATTGGAAAATGAAGAGTCGATCTACGATCCCACTCTTCTCAATTATGGTGTTCTTAGAGAACTCATGTGTTTATCTCTCGCATCTTAGGATACTAATTATCCATTACCAAATTAATAAAATAGTAGTTTCAATTGTGAAGGTCCTCCAAACAACTTTGCTACCAAAGATTTTGGAAGCCCTCCCAGAACATCTTACAATGAATGAATACTTCATGGACATAATCCGATCAATCATGAGAGCTAATATCCTAATGAGTACCATGGTAACCCCCCTATGGACAGAAGATAAAATATCAAGAATGCACTCCCCTTACTATCTTCCACATTGAAGGTCCTCCTCAGGGTATATGCTATAGTAATTTCTATTATACTCAGAAATTATACCATGATGGTAGTCCTCTCCATGATGATATTCACTATAAAATTATTCACTATAGTGACACTTAATTTTTTCAAGGAGGTACTCCCCTTTCCAAATAAACCATACCAAATCCCTCCTATCAAGAGGCACTTGGGAAAACGTGGCTAGTCATTGATGATGCCTTGTCATTGAAAAGTGACATTCTTTCTCAACCAGAAGGCAACCCAATGAAATGGTCATTCTCTAAACCACCCTTGGGTCACTTTACTTACAATATGAAAGAGTAAATCCATACCAACCATAGTGTTTATAATAAAGAAATGGTGAAATGTACATTTTCTCTAGATCAAGTTATAGAACCTCTTGAAAAAAAATAATAAATATTTCTAATAAGGATACAGTTGGATAAAGAAAATATACCATCCATATTCTAGCCTTTATCCACTCCCCAATATAGTATTCCAAAGGCATTTTTAGAAGAATCTATGCACAAAAACCTCTTCAATTTATGGACTACTCTTCATCACCTAAAAAACAAAACTCTTTCCTTAAGATGAATATCGAAGCTGTATAAAGGTAATAGAATGGAGACATATTCAAATAAACCTAGTTTCCCTCTTAGATGCATGACACCCAAAATTGGGAAAATATTAAGGAACCCTTCAATACACATGTATTTATGCATTAAAAGATTCATGCCAGCTAATCATTGACACCCTATTTGGTGTTCATATGAGAGGATGGGGAGAACACAAGAAGTTTCATTTCACCTCACTCCTTGGTCATAAAATCCTTCCAAATGTGAAATAATTTAGTGTCATGGCCTCAATATGACTTCAAAAAACAATATCTTATCACAAAAAAATGGCTTGGCCCAAAACAATTCACTTGGAAAACTCTTGAAAGTTTTCGTCTAAAAGAGAGAAATCCTTCAAAAGACTCTTTCATCAAGAATCCAAAAATATTGATCAGGCCTCTCACTTAAGGTAAGCCAATTTTTAGGTTACATAAATATATTTGGAAGCAGGTGGATCAAGTGGAAATCAAACAATTAACCTATCCCATGTTTGAACAAATCTCTACAAAATTAAGAGAGAAATAATTGCAACAGTAACCACAATAATCAAGGAGAAACCCCAAACCAAAGGTCTGGGGGATTTATTAACACACCCTTCGAGGCTGATAAACCAATATCAAAAGGTTTCGAAAATAAAATGGGAGTATCATTGGCCCATAGGGATAGGGTATTTTTAATCTTAACCTTATCCTCAATAGAATTTAGTCTTTTATCATTTTTGGGGAGCGCCAAAAAATATATATTCCCATATCATTCAACCCCATGACTCTATTTCCTTACTTGGAACACGTAAAAAAATATCAAGAGATTACATTTGAGTAATCCTTTGTGAGATGATTCCAAGAGGACTAGTGAAGGGGGAGGGGGGGACAAGGCCCCATAATGGAAAAAAAGAATTATCTCAAGGGTAAGACCACTCTAAGAAATCATAGTTCTTTTAATGTATATACTTGAGAAAAATAACCCTATTATTATTCAAATACTTATATTCTACTTTCAATGAATTATACATTGGTGAAAAATATTGACACCACACCTATAGATTCTACAGAACATGATACTAATATAGAGGAACAGGAGGATGAGTTTTTTAATATATAATACTATTCACACCAAAATTATTGATGAAGATATGTGTAGCTAAAAAAATAGGATTTATATTAATTTGGTGATTTTATTAACCACTCCATTACTACATCCTCAGTGAATATCGGCCAAAGAAAATGGTAATGTTGTGATCATATCTCACCCACCACCTAAAAAGGCTAAGCTTCTCACACTTGAGGAAATATTTACTCATCAATAGGAAGAGATGAAGGAGTTGAGAAAACTCAATACAGAACTACTCTGAGGAAAAATCACTACCAGATATGCTCTATAAGAGGAGCCTCAACTTAAGCACCCATCCGATATACGTCAACCAAGCAGGTTCATCCCAAAAACAGAAATGGAGGAAAAACATCCACTTAATGTGGTGTACTAAAAACCAATATATTAATATCCAAGAGTAGAAAAATATCACTATTTCCTTCCATTGGGTACATAAACAGATCTCGTCTAGACACATTATCATTGACTATCCCCTGTAGGTTACCCTCCACAAGTATAAGAAGAACTACCACGACTAGCCCAATGAGTTATTCCCCTTGATAAGGCCCCTACCCAGTTGTTTGTTCCACCCTAGATCATTGATACTATCAAAATTCAAGTGAATTGATTAAAATTTATGGAAGGAATATGTTTTCCAATACAACCAAATAAAAATTCATACCCTGAATGGGTGGATGAAACTCTTCCCCCACCAAACATTGGGAACCATGCATTCCCAATATTTAATAGTTCATAAACTTCAGAATAGAATCTGATGCACTTTTTGTCTTGGTGTGTCTCTATGATGGGGACCCTTGAGAAGAAAGAAGCATGTAATATTGGATTTCTTATATTGACTTTATAAAAACTATCATTAACCTGGTATACTAGTCTATCGGTCGAATCAATCAAGGTATGGGAAGATCTTCCCCGAAAATTCCTCTATAAATTCAGTTCTACATTTCAAAATACAATAGTCCTCAGTCTCTAAAAATTTTGACATTATGAAAATGATAGGGTTTCATATTTCATTTTTAGGTGGAAGATCTTGATTTATTCCTTGAACTTTCAACTCCCTTAAGAATATATTCTAGTTATTTACATTGACAATATCCATGATGAACTATAAAAAATTCTTATCCGGGTAATGTTTCCAAGTGGATTTAAGGATTTTTCCACAAATTCACAAAGGTGGTAAGATTCTATTTTATGAACATAGGGAAACTCCAATCCCTTTCTAGAATCCCAAGGTAAGAGGAATGGTAGATTGGAAGTTGTAATTGTTACAATGAAATCAGAATCTACACCTTCTCCAACCTTAAAGAATACGACTCCTCATGTGGTACCTCCTTATGAATGGAAAAATTATACTTGTTATCTTCATCGAGATGAATGGAAATACCCAAAAATCACCCAATTTGGATATTATAAGAACAAACTCTACTCCTTATAAGATGAGAAAGTTCCTGGATAATTATTTGTATCCTTGGAAAATAATATTTTAACCTTGAAAGAACCCAAAATAACTGACAAAGTCAGCCTTGATGATCACCTGAATTTTTTCTCCATTCAGTAAATATTTGGGCACACCATCCAGGACTATTTCATTTATAATATATATCCTAAAAAAGATGATTCATTAACGGAAAGTGATCTTGGAAAAGTTATCCACATAGTTATCATGTGTTTCCACTTCCACTTTAGATGAATATAGTGAATGTAAGTAATTTACTAGTAATAATTTGAAAAGGATTGGTGACTGAATGATTAGAAAAAAAATCAACTGGAATCATGTTATCCTCCAAGCATAGTTGAAACAATCAATTATTCCCCAGTTTCTTCCACTACAACACAAACAACTCCATCAGAACAATATCCCTCCAAAGTCCAATATTTTAAAAATATATATAATCAAATGACTGGAAAACAAACATGGGAATATGAATCTATACCAAGGCCAAATTTATCTTTGAATCTCTCAGAATTCATGCCTTTATTCCTGATAGAATGGGAACCACTGCGCTAAATGGAGTGATAAGATTTGACACACCATATGGAATCATCATTAGATGAATAATTAATCTTTGGTTACATTAATTTCATTCAATTAATGGATCCCCTATCCAATGATGAATATGGACATGAACGTGACTTCCCTACACCTGACTGGCGAACTAGAGGAATAGTCTACATAAGATCAGCGTACAGAGGAGGATGTAGTTGTGTTAGAACAAAATACTTTGGCCATATCCCTTATCAAACTTCCTATGACACTAAAACTCTTTCGAGAGACCTCTGGAGGTCCTAGTGGGATCAGGAAATTTATTCCACATATGTGAGGGGTCTCCCAAACCTAAAAGTCTTGAAATATCAATTATAGTGGGTGTAATTATCTGATCATTTTGCTAAGTAAGAAGACAAGTTCAGCCTAACCCACCAAGGATAGGAGTTCCTTATACTTTAATTATAAGGTTTCATTTTCATGCATCAAGTACTTAAATACCTAAATAAATAATGAAAGAGAAACTTCATTCTAGGAATCATGGAACTTTAGGCCATGAGTATGAAATTTTAAAGAAGTTTTCTATGGTCCTAGCTAGTTTTTTGATCTTGTATGATCTAAGACTATCAAAATACCTTTGGTAATCACTCATAGAGGATTTGATAAGCCTTATGGAGTTTGAAGTTGAGAATTCCACTGCTAAAATATATCATGTAGAGATAGATCTAGTAGAATTACACATGATAATATATTTTACGAAGGAAGACAAATATATTTTTGTAAAGGGACACATAAAACCCATGTATGTGTCTAACAGGATAAATGATATTGACATATAAAGAGATTTCATTGATAATGGCCCAGTATTTAACCTCATTCCACTTTCTACACTTCGTTAGTTAGGCTATATCAAGGACAACTTATCCCCTTCCACTATAACACTATAGGGTTATGAAAAAAGTGAGTAAAGTCCCCTAGGAAGAATCATGATTTGGAATCAGATTAAGTACCTTGTATCCAACTTGAAATTTTGGGTTGTTCAACAAGATATTTCCTTCAACTTTTTTCTAGGAAGGCCTTCATTGCATCAACATGTAGTACTCCCCTCATCGTGCTACTAGTGCCTCAAATACTACATTAATGGGAATATTGGGATATTTAATAGTGATAAATCCCCATTTTAATCATGAATCACAATAAATTTATATAAGATTATTCCAGATGGAAGGGAAATAATCCATTACTAGTGGTGTTTCTCAATTCACTACCCCGAATGGTCTAGAAATGACCATGTCCGATCTTTTTAAACAAATCATCAAAGAATATGTGTTTCCCATCAATCAGATCAAAGTTATAAGTCTCAATTTGGACACATATTGAATAATATTCATGATATAAGTCATGAGGACTAATCCCGTCAACACTGAAATGGTAATCATCCCTCTGAATGACGGTAAATGGTCGTGTTAAAATTCCTTCATTCCATCCCATGATATTTAAAAAATTCTTACCCCACCAACTAAATCATAAAACGTTGTATTTTCACCAGTATAGAGTACAGATACTCCTTCTCTATCCCTTATATCTCCTCTAGAGCTTCAAAGAAAACCCACTTCATAAGTTGGTCTTGAGGATGGTACTTCTTTTTTTGGATGTCAAAATGTTACTTCTCTCCTAAATCTAAAAACATTCCTTCATCAGCTACTTCCCCTAAGAGTGAGGAGGAATAGAAAACGTAAGAGTAAGAGGAGTAAGAGGAAGAAAATGAGGAGGACCCCATAGATTCCCTTCCAGCATTCAAGTAAGGTGTCTCTACCACTATTAACGAACTCAGACAAATAAATCTAGGTATAAAGGAGAACCCATGACCCACATTGATTAGTGTGCACATGTATTTTTAATAACAAGAAGATTATACCTTCTTACTGAATAAAAATTGAGATTTTTTTTCCTGGAATTACATATAAATGTCTAGCTTGGATCTTGAGGTGGTTACTCACCAGTTTGGTTTTCAAAAAAACCATTGGGGTTACAAATAGACCACGAAGAGGACACACCTGAATCATGCCTCCAAAATTGAGGCTAAAGTTCAAATGATTATTAAAGAAAATTTAATTTGGGAAGTCCAGTATCTGAAATGGACAGACAATATAGTCTCAATAAATAAGAAGAATAGGAAAATCAATGTATGCATTGACTTCAGAGATCTCAAATGGAATTTTCAAAAATATGATTTCCCTGTTCTGATCACAGAACTACTAATTAATGCTACTGCTGGATATCAGACACTTTCTTTCATGCATGGCTATTAAGAGTACAAAAAATCATTATGTCCCCTAAATTTGAGAATTTATCAACTTTTAGATCTCCTCAAGTTGTGTATTGCTATCAGGTGATTTTTTAGGTTTGAAGAATTATAGTGATGCATACCAACATCCCATGCATCTCATCTTCAAACCCTTTTGGTAGATTTTGTTGAGTGCCGTATTGATGATATACTGTTTAAGTTTTAGTAGCATTCTTACCACCTGACTGATCATGATACTATCTTCAATTAACCATGAAATCATATCCTAATAACCCCATGAAAGTTTCTTTTGTTTTTACCTCGATAAAGTTTCTCAGCTTTGGGGTAAACCATTATGGCAATGAATTCAATCTTTACAAAACAAAGTATATCCTTGATATGTGTCCTCCTATGAACCTCAACGATTTGATGGGATTACAGGGAAACCTTTATTATACTTTACACTTTCTATCAAACCTCATAGTCAAGTGTTTTCCCTTCACTAAGTTAATGAAAATGGAGTCGCATGTCAATGGAAAAATGACTATTAAGAAGAATTCAATAGTCTCAAGAAATGTCTTTTGAGTCCACCAATGTTGATGCTACTTGTTTAGGGGAACCTAGTCATATTGTATATGGTAGTCTTAGAAAGATTGTTGGGTTCTTTTCTCACACAAAAGTGTGACGTCAAGAATGAAAAAATCCTCTATTATATCAGTTGAACCATTCTCAATACTGAGACTCAATATTCCGATATTGAGAAGTGTTATATTGCATTAATCTTCATAGTTTAGTCGCTGGGGAATTAACTATATTTCTATAAGTTACATTTGATATCTTGTATAAACCCACAAAAAAATATCCTCATCCTACCTATATTGATTGGATGATTGGCACGATTGGTGGTCATCTTGAAATAGTTTTAAATTCTATTAATTACTTAAAATTCAATAAAGAGTAAATCATTGGCATATGTCCTTATCGAACCTACATAAAAAGAAAAAATTTCATTAAATAATAAATTTCCTAATGAAGATACCATCTCTATTCAATATTTCCTCTATACACAAGAGATGTATTTTGATAGAGCATCCATAATCCCAATCGAGAAGTGAGTACAGAACCCCATACTCAATAATGTTGGGCTAGGATTCATGCTCATCTCCCCAGTAAAAGAATCATTACCTTACTATTTCTTACTATTAAAAGGTTTTATATATAATTAAGCATACTATCAAGACCACTTTATAGGTAAATAACTAGAACTTTAAATACCAATGGACCACTGGAAGGTACAAATTGATTTAGATTTAGTAATCATGTTAGTAAACTATGATTATGCCATCATAAAGGAAGAGATAATCCCTCCACTTGAATATTTATAAGGACTAATGGTATAATTTCCCTTATATATGACATTTACTCATGTAACATGGTTTATATAATTCCCATGTAAATGCACTAGAAAATTAATCTAAAACTTTAGAAGATACATATTGGGATGAAATAGTCATCAGCATTGGGCACTGCCAAATGGTGTCACATTTTTTCATGTTGACATGGAAGAAATCAATGAGGATAATTAAATACAAGAACTAGATGGTCCTAAAACTAGTTGGATGATTACCATTGTGTAATACCTTCAAAACAAAGTGCTCTCATCAGAAAAAGTTGGCAAAGAACAAACCAGATGATGAGTAATTAACATTAGGCTTTATGACAACCCAAATCACCAAAAATTACTCTATAAGTGTTTATTTGATGCAATAATTCTTAGGTACATTAATGGAGAAGAGATTGTTTATGGCAATAAATAAGTACATATAGTATCCTATGGTTCCCACCAGTAAGGATTTAGGATTTCCCATTAAATCTGGAGGCTTGGATACTTCTATCCTTTAATGGTGCAGTATTGCAAAAAATTCACCAAAAAAATATCATTCCTACCAAGTGCATGTTAACTTCATACATCAACCATTGGATTATTTACACTAAAAAATACTCCTATCCATTTTCTATATGGGGAATGGATATTTTAGGTTTGTATCCTCCATCTACTTTTAAAAATTTAAATACATCCTCACTACTACTGAATTCTTATCCCAATAGGTTGAATCAATACCCCTCAATGAAGTTGGGACCAAAAGCATTTTCAAATTCATGAAATCTAATATAATTACTACATTTTTTGTCCCTTGTATGATACAAATGGAAAAATTTACCAATTTCAATTATTTTTATTTAGAGATACTATATCGGGATAATGATATCAAATCCAAACATTCATCTTGTTATCATGCAATGACTAATGAAAAAATAGAGGCCTTGAACAAGACCTTATCAAACATAATCAAAAGGATGGTGGATAAAGATAAATAGTATGGGCATAAAAATCTCTTGCATGCCTTTTTTTACTAGACTATATCCCACAGTGGCATACAAGAGACCCCATATTCACTAGTATATAGAACAGAAGCATTCCAACCCATTGAGGTCCAATTTCCCTTACTTTTCATTTTCATCTTCGGTCATCTATCCATAGAAAAGTAATCCCAAAAAATGGTTGTATGAATTAGAGATACTTGAAAATAAAATACTACATAATTTTAATCACTTTATGGTCCACCAAAATCAGATGGAACTGGATTTTAACAAGAAAGTATTCCTCTGCTCATTCCTCTAAGGACAGCTTATAATGGTCCTAATGACCTCAATGATACTAGGGAAGAAACCTCCAAACATGAGCTAAGGAGGGAAGAATCTTATTCCATACCCAATATCCACTCTAATGGTTCCTATTCTTTGATCTCTAGGGATAGAGTGCTTATTACTACCCCTACCAACTTAAGGTTTCCCTAGAAATACTTTGTGTGATCATCTTCTAATGGTTTTCATCACATGACCTTAAAATCCATGACATCTGGTCCTAGTAATATAACCTAAAACTAAAAGAGACTATATCCCAAGATGTAATACTATAAAATACATAGCCTAAAATCCTGGACACAAGATGTTAAACTATACAAAAAAATTCCTTACCGCATAATGTAAAACTACATAGTTCACATCCCTATTTAATTATGGAAAATTGTATGACATTTTTGTATGTCATTGAGTGGACCATTGTCATGGGTGTTGGTCACCCACTACAACTCCATTCAAAACTATGTGTGGATTTATTATCATCTAAATGGGATACTTAGTGACACCTAGACCTCATGCCCTTGTCCTAGCCACAAAGTGTGGGAAATGGTCCCTCTCCTGTATACAAACAAAAAAGGATCTATGCAAGTAACTTCACGCTCGATGACCAATGTTGTTTCAAATGCTTCCTTTATGCTCAGACACATTTCTTCCACACATCACACTTTGTATCCTAGTAAAATTCATATATACATAAGAGTTATCTATCCATTGATATTATAATGTATGATACTAGAGGAAACCATTGTTTTGACTATGCATTGATATACCCTAGTCTATCTTTTCATAAGTCACCCCTACAATTCTTATTAGCTGGATGCACCTTCATCCTCAAGAAAAACCTCTTCTATCTCTGTAAGACCCAACAACATCATTCCAAAAATTTATTTTAGAAAATTCTATATATTTATTCCTTTTATAACTTTCCCATATCACTTATCTCAATTCCTAAACCCTTGAGATCATAGTTTATAATTTTCTTCTACATATATGAAGTATGTTGGATCAAACTTGGCTTGATAAGACCTTTTTCTCTCAATGTATATATATTTATGGTCCTAGTCATATGACCAAAAACATAAAGACCCAATTCTTCCTTACCACACAACATTAAAATTCATGGTTAACATCCCCTTAATAAATTTTGAGATGAACCAAGAACTACATATGGATTGATTCTCCCTGTAATGATATATGTAGTGATGTCTGGATCCTCTATCCTAGCCCAGCCACCATAGGATAAAAATTCCCCTTTCATTTCTTTTAATCACCTCTTTGTGGTGAATAAAAACCTTTTCTACTCATTTTTTCTCACACCAAGCATATCTCTCATGGAATTAGGAATTTTGGTAATATATTCCATACATGGTCGAGATGCATCAATTAGCATCAGGGTTAGAATGGTCTTGGATGAAAGTCTTTAAAGGAAACACTAAAAAACTTTACTGTATAACATTAAACTATATGGTTGATTCCACTTTCATGAAATAAAACTTTGCATTGTTATGGACCTCACTATAGAGAAAACTATCATGGGTGTTGGTCTCCAACCACACATCCATCTAAAGAACTATGTGTGGATTGATTCTCAATATAATGATATATGTAGTGTCACTCTAATCCTTCATCCTATTCTAGAACAAATATAAAAATGTTCCCATTCTCCAGTGTATGATCCATAAATATATGGGAGATTCCAATATGATTTCTCACCCCATTCTTATATTCATATTCAAAAAATTACCCCTCTTTGAATGTGGGTTAGACCCATGCAGGGAATGTTCATTCTAAAAACCATATGTGACTCGATTATCATCCTATTGGTATATGTATTGATACATGGGTTATAAATCCTGGCCCAACTGCAATATGATAAAATGCCTCCTCTTCACACCAGATCAGTCAGTGTGAAGAATCTATCCCAGAACCATGTGTGGTATGATTATTTCATTAGTGATATATGTAGCAACACCTAGATCCTATGTCTTATACCAATCAACACGTATAAAGAAAAAATTGTGTCATCTCTATGCATGTGAGTCAGAAATACACAGATAACATTATCTACCTTTTGAATTTATTTTGGTATAAAATGATCCTTCCATAATCAGGAACCTTCCTTACATAAATCAAAATATGTGTTTGGGGAAATATGGATCTCTATGACCTTTCTCATTCCATCAGTAATATAAATTCTGATATTGAAGGACACCTTTTTTTACTATTAATTGATATGCCCTAGTATGGATTTTCATAAGTCTACCCTAAAAGGTATTTCAAGAATGAACTTTCTTTCTTTAGATAAACCTCTTCTATCTCCATAACCCCTAATGAAATCATACTGAAAATGGCTTTCCCAACACACTCTATTGTATTCATGCCTGAAAAATGATGGAGAATTCTTATTCAGATCACCAAAAAATGGAAAACCACTAATAATCTGATCAATTATAATCAAACTTAAATTACATCCCTCGATGTCCATCCCATAATATGTTAATATAAACAGCCCATGCCCTAGTGGAATGAAATTAAACTTCATTTTGCTTTGATCCTCATCTAGGTGAATCCTTTATTTCTATTGTTAGTCATACATTGCATCACCACAAAGAACTATATACAACTTGATACATATTCCATCAAGATATATAGTGATTCTTATATCCTCTATTCTAGGAATAATTACTACAACATTCAAAACATATGTGTTCTTCCATTCATGGAAACAACCCAGATATGGGTGGGAAGTTTTGGATTTCACCCCAGAACCTCTCCTTTGAAAGCTTTTGATAGAAATATAATACCCCCTTCTTTACATTCAAACCAAATTGAAATGGGTTTCTCATCAATGTATAGTGATGATTCATATGCTTCCTCCATTCTTATATGCATTCCTTTCAAAAACCACCCTCAGTAGTCATGAAAAATATGGATCCTCATAAACTAACCTTGGCCATCAGTAATAGAATATATAATTCCATAGGAAACATTTTTTTACTATGCATAATATTCCCTAGTTTGGTTCTGCATAATTCATCCACAGTGGGGCCTTTCAACCATAGTAACCTTCACCCTAAAAAAAACCTATTATATCTCCATAATCCCCAAAAACATCATGCTGGAAACATCTTTTTAAATATACTCTATGGTCATTCCCTACATACTTTTCCCATATAATTTCTTCAAATACAAAAATCACAAGATCATGAATTAAAATTTCACGCCTCTTACCTAAATAATTTCAAAACATTCTATTTCAGCGAACCATACAGTATTTCTTACTCCCATAACTCACAGTCAAAACTATTTAACCTAAAACAATAGTTTTATTAGCCCAACTTGAAAAACTCTAAAATTTACATGGAAATAGTTTTTGTACTCACTAGGTCTAAACCCCAAAAAATATCACCAATTGAAAGATTCGAGTTTCATCTCACTGTATATGCACTCCAAATGGTTTAGTAAAAAAATTGAATGATCAAATGAAATGGGCATAAAACTTGTTAGGTTCAAAACCCAAAATGTGTGGCCTAATAAAACACCAAGTCTTAATCCATAAGTCTTCTTCATATCTAACTTAGGAAAAAATTATAGTGGAGATACAAAAGACCCAAAATTTCACAGGATCCATTACATGATTCTAGAAATAGTCAAACTACACTCACTAGGTCCAAAGACTTGAGAAAAAATTAGAGCACCCTCGTATTCCTATCATTTTGATTATGAAACGTTGACACAATTATTTTTAGAAAAAAACCCATCTTTAGTGTAATGTTATCATTATTGGGTAAAAGAAGGATGAAAATATATATGATTGGAAAAAAAATACTTCCATTCATGGAGAACAATTCTTAGGATCATCCACAAGTTGTAGCCTCTCTACAATATTTTACAAAAGACCATAAACATAACTCTTGAGTTGTAGAAGGTTCTCTCAATCCTTATTAATAACCTATCAAAGCATGGAAATTTGGGTAGTCTCAGCCTCTTGATTAAAGTGAATATCTACTACCATGGCTGCAATAATATCTTTTCCTTTAGCCTCAACCTCTTCTAATGAATGGTGAAGTTGTACAAGCTCCCTAATGACAGTATTCATATCTTTTTGGTGGTGCAATATCTAAAGGGATTTATCATTAATCCGTTTCTTTCTCCCCTCAAATTTCCTCGCATGGATGATCTCTACCTATGATAATTTATCTTGGAGATCATTAGTTTTTTCAGTATCCTTGCTTTGATAAGTATTTATTGTGATTCATTCACTTGCTCTCATTGGTGAATGATCTCCTTCATAGTAAGGAATACCATGTTGTAGTCGAATCCACCATACCCCAACATGATAAACATTGTCTGGAGATGATGGAGTTGTGAAAGTAGATCCTCCATATGTTCCATCAAGACTAACTCCAAGATGTCCTTCCATATAAGCCAGTGACATACAAAGAAAGAATCAAGCGCCTCCAAGATTTTCATGGGACTGTTATCAGGAGGAGATTTTTACTCCAAAATTAGTTCTCTTATATAATCAACTTGTGTTTACCTTAATGGAGTGACATCACCCCTCTCCTTTCAAATTTGGGTGATTTGGGAAAAATTCCCCCTCCCACTTCTGGTGTGTCTGCTCAAAGAGAAAATATTAATAGATAAATTAATTATTCTTCAGTGTTGAGATATAGTAAATAGAGAGGTAAAAAATTGATCAGAGCATTTGATGGAAATAACATATTTCTTAGCATTCCTAATATCAGAGGTTTGAGTTGGAATTTATTGGTGGGGAACATCCTCTTAAATTTTCAAAGGGATTGGGATGGAAGGCTCATGAGGATCCCCCACTTCAAGACCCTCAGATATTACTCCTCTAGCAATAGGATTAGGATGGACCTCGACACACTATTCATGGATCGCCTTGGTGATGTTTTCTATAGAAAAAGATGAAAACATAAATATTTGATGTAAGGCATTAAACATAAGGTGTTCGGTCATGTTTCAAAACATAAGAAATGAAAAACTCACATCCATTCAATTCCTTAGTAAAGTCCCTGAAATCCTCCAAGGAGCCCAGAATATCAATATCTTGATAAAGGTATTCCATTATTACATTATATAATAATCCAAACCTCTCATCATCCTCACCATTAGAGGTGTCCAAGATGGTGGGTTCAGGAAACAAATTGGCCCCACCATCAGTATCACCCATTGTTATTTTAGAAGGAGTAATCCTTTTGGGCCCCACCAAATAAATATTAGCTCTAAAACCTTATACATACAGTATGGGTTCCCTGTCATCCCATTATGGGATGGTAACAAGACCATTGGTGGTGGATGCAGGGTCCTCTAGTGTATAAGGCATATCTGAAAATCATAAACAACAAAAGTTAGTGATAGTTACAAAATTCCATATGATATGCATTGTACATTGCTAGGATCCACCTCCCTCTCTATAGTAATAGTACCATATAAGGATTCATCTCTTGTAACTTCTCCCATTTAAGGAATAGAATTGTCAGTTCAAGTATGTGCCTCAATTAGGATATCCCCCTCGGACCTTGAAGGATCGTTGTTAGAACCCTTGAGGGAGTAAAGTGAAGTAGATCTTGCAAAGGGAATGCATGATCAGATAGGTACATAATGTGAGTTATAGGACTAAATGTCATTATGGAGACTTACTATGGCACATATTTCTACCCAATATATTTTCCCTTTTATATTTCTTCACCTAAGACGGTGAGGAGGCCATGTCGGTCTTCTCAAAAATAGGTATTGGAGGTGACAAGAGTCCTTATGATATCTCATTTACCATTAAACTTTATGTAACACTCCAAGATTTCAAAGTATTTTATCTCATTAAAGTAATTTAATAGCTTGCGCTACATGCAAAACCAAGTTCGAGTACACCACAACTTACTAAACTAACCGTTCAAAAAGTTGTTATGAATAGTATTAACTTTATTTTGAATCTCATATACTCTATATAACTTTAACATCTATATTATGTGTTTCTTAGACATAATATATGAACAAATTCATTTTTCAGATAAAATAAGTATTTTTCAAAAAAATGAAATTTTACCACTTTTTAATGGCGAACCCTTTTTAAAACCAATATTTTAAACTTTTATATATTAAATTTAGTTAAATTAAATTATTATTTAGAAGAAAGGAATAAAAATTTATTTTGGATAAATTTTTGGTACTTTTCTGATAACTTTCATATTTTGATGAATAGTGAAAAAATACTATGTTTTAATTAAAAAAAACTTTTTTAATAAAAATAATTTATAGTGATAAATTATGAATTTTAATGGTTTGTAAGAATAATTAGATTATATATTTATCATTTAATACAATTTAGGTTATTATAAGTAATTTCACATTTAAATTTGACATAAACACATGTCAATCTTTTGATAGTTTTTACTTTTTTAAAAACTGGCTTTTTGGTTTTGACAATGGGAATTAATTTTAAATTAACAGATGAAACTTATATGTTTTGAATTTGTTAAAATAGATTTCATTTTTGAATTCTGAATATCAAAATTATCTTCGGGTAATTTTTTTGTATTTTTCTGAAAACATTCAATTTATGATGAATAGTGAAAAAACACTATGTTATTGGTTAAAACTGTCTTTTTATTTAAAAAATTAGTTATTTTATTTTAATTTATTTTAGGTCATAATGGATACATAATACATATATGTGTTCAATGTAATTCATTGGAGTCGTTTTATAATAAGTTTAGATATATAAAATTTTATCCAACTTTTTACCGTCTTTTACCCACCTCCTAAGAGAAATTGCAAATTTGCATAAAACTTAATTTTACCACTTCTGTGAGTGGAATTTCAAAAATCTAAGAGACACGGTTGATATCAGTAAATAAAATTTGGTTCAATAAAATGAAAATAATTTTTGGTGAATAGTAACTTTTGACTTTTATTTACCACAGTTAAAATTAAATAGGATAACTAAAGGTAAAACGTATATCATAATTACGCTAACACATATCCTAATTCTATTGGATTACTGTAATTTGACTAAAAAAACCTTAGTAATAAAATATGATCTTTTTTGGTCCACTTGGATTAGATTAGGACATTTATTATTATTTTATTTAAAGAATAGTTAAAAGTGTAAAATTCAAAGTTTAATAACTAAACCATTTTGTATATAGTGTTACACACAATATAAATTCGACTATAAATATTCATTAGAAATATAAAAAGATTTAATACATAATGGTATTTTATTTATATATTTTAGACATTAAATAATTTAATTTATTTATGACACAATGATGATGCAGTAATTACCTTATTAATGAAATATTAAAATAATTGATATTATAAATATAAAAATAAATGTAAATTGAGACTTCTGAGGAATTACAATAATTAAATAGGTTAATATGACATGTTAGGGTTGATTATATAAATTTTTTTAGACATGATAAGGTTGTTATGACTTTCACAAAAACAAAATACCAAATAGTGTCAAAATTGACATAAATTAATTTTTAAAGAAAATACTATTTTATTGGCTGATATAATATTCCTAAAAATCTTAGGTTTGGAAAAAGGGCTTAAATAATATTATATATGACATTAATGAACCACTTGAGGTTCTCTTGGAAGTTTAGAGTAAGTTTATTAACCATATAGTGTTAGAATACAAGAAGACACGGTAAAAGTTAAACTATTTAACTGAGTTAAATCAAAAAGATAAGGTTAAATTGGTTACCTAAACTTATCTAAAACCTATTGGTTGAGAGTATTCCGACTCATAACCACCTAATACTCAAAATAAATTCATTTGGATCCATTATAAACCGAATATGATTGTATAATAAATTAATATTTTAATCTTTTCCTAAAGTGACCCTCACCCCTCTTATAAAAGGGCACTTCCCCTTCTCTCAAAATCACACATCCAAAGCCATTTGGCTCGGCCAAAACCTGCCCAAATATCCTCCAAACTTTCTTCCCTTCATCCTAGAGTCCTTAATTTGGTCAGAAATCCAACCTAAGGATCTATTTTGATCAAATCAAAAGGAAGAACCTCAAGAAGAGGTAAATATTTTATCACCTCTTTCAAGTTCTTTTCTTCTTCCACTTCCTCTTTATTTGTTGTTTCCATTCTAAAATAACAACTCCAGTATCTTCTATATACTGGGATTTTATTATAAAAATGTTAAAACTATATTCATTATTTTATTGATCCCATAATGGACAAATTCACCATACGTGCGTACGTACAGATTACCGTCTCCACGTCGTGGTGTAGTTTTTTTATTCAAACACTTAATTATTTAGATGGGTATAATAATGAGTATAACTGATGTAAATAATAAATATAACAGGTTAAGGATTTTTTATATATGATATACCATCCAATTATATATGATTTCACCATCAATATAATGATATTGTCACCTGTGCATACATACGGATTATCGTCTCCACAACTCGATGAGATTCATTTCCACGTTCACCACTCAACGATGATTATAAAAATATATATCATTAATAAGTATGTAATATATGAAATAATAATTATACTGGATATATATATATATATATACATATATATACTTACATATATATTATTCACTTAGTTTCGTTCAATATGATATGAAAACGGAAACAACGTTTATGCGTACGTACTACCTACCATCTCCATAAACGGTGTTTTATATTTCATATATATGTATATTATACATATTTATATTCTAAATATATATGATATATAAATCATGTTTTATATTCTGGAAGTATTTAAATCATGATCTAAGTGATACAATCAAGAGTAACAAGTTAAAACACCTATGATAAAAAAAGCAATTATTACATGAAATGTTAATTTAACATGGAAATTATTATTAAATAGGTAGTATAAAGTCATAAATAAATAATGTATGATATCTTAAATATTAAATATAGTTTTGGTATAATTTAATAACATACTACGGGCTTTATACATGAGGTTAAGCATACCCTCAACTAAATGAAAGTACAAGGTAAGGGTTAATTTCACAATCTCTTTATTATCCGAGGTTGTTTTTACATAAGTATCTACTGGGACATATTTATTATCCATGTACATGTTTCATAAAATAGTTTTCAAAGGGATTATTTTAAGTGACTTTTTTACTAAAACATAATTTTAAATATTTTAAATATTTATTCTTCTAAAATGTTCTCATTAATGTCCTTGTTTTCAAAATGGTTTTAAGGATTTATTTATATAGACATGAATGTTTTAAAATGTTAATTACTTTAAAAAATTTCAAATTGGTATGGGACAATTTGATTCCAAAATATCTTTTAAATTACTTCCTTTATAAATTGTGTGGCTTTTAAAATTATTTCATGAAAAATATTTATTTCTCTCAAATAATTTTGATTTCATCTATGTCAACATCCTTTGTTGGATTTTACACTTGTTTGAAGTTGATTTATTATGATACAAAATTCCATATTGTATTGAAAGTTTTTTGATATGTTTGACTATGGATGTGTTATTTTATAACATTCATGTATTATAGTTAAATTATTAAAAAAAATTATTCTAGTTTTAATATGAATGTTTATGTTATGTTTCAACATTTTCATATGATGAATGCATTGGACTTAATAAGTGAAGAGTGGAGACCGCTATATCTCCTCGATGCATGAGTAGGTATCATGAGACAATCTAGTTTCTTGGCACAAGTCCTTAAAGAAATATTATTTGTAGTCTTGGAACAAGGCCTTGACTATTTGGTTATGAAGTCTGGAATTATGCATTACATCATTATGAAAGTGGCTATTGATATTGCATGTGATTATTTGACTAGTATAATATCCATATGAATATGTAAATGGAATTATTTTATTGTATATTTTCCATATTATGCTGAAGTTTATGTTTAAAAGGCTTTTTTTTAGTCTTATACATTGCCATAAATGTTTATACTTATTTATAAAAGTGTATGGTATTTTTCAATCCTTACTGAGCATCTGAGCTCACCCTTTTCTATGTTTTAATTTTCCTAGGATTCCAAGAAGTATATTATGATTGATAAGAAGGGTTAAGCTAGGGGATTAATGGAGTTTCAAAGGATCATTTATTTTGTGTTTTAGTTTCTAATGTGTAATGTAACGTTCGTGTATTTAATCTATTTTCCAAGATTGATAAACTGATCGGTCTTTCAGGACTTGATTCCTTGTAATCATGCCAATGTATTAAAATAATGCATCGACTCTGGGTAACTGGGTTCGGGGTGTTAGAGTCGGTATCAGAGAAATTTTAGCAACAACCTTAGAAATAGATTTAGATAAACTTTGATTAGAGAACATTACTCTAAGATAGACTATGAGGATTTGTACATAACAACTTCCTAGAATTTTGTTAATGTAGATATTTTGTGTATTTTCCAAGCAATACATCCCTATCTAGATATAAGCAGGCAGAGTCAGCTCCGGCACAGATATACCTAGGAGGGAAAACTCTGACAAGGAGTTTCGATCTTGACCCGGGGTATCCTGGTGCACGACAACGGGCCTTGCTACACTCTTGGTTAGGAAACTCTTAGGGTATATACTTAGGATAATTCATATTTTCATTACATGCCATTATGAAGGATTTATGAGTAAATACTTCCTCAAAGAAAACATTTTTATGATTATGCATTATATGCATAAACTTTTCAATTTACGTTACAAGTTTGGAATTATGCATTGTGATTCATAAACTAACCTATTGTATTCTATTTTTTAGAAATGGTTCCCAATAGATGGAATAAGCACTCCATAAATACACATGATCCAAAGAGTAAGAAGGATCATATCTTTCATGGTATTAATCCAACATTTAGAAAGGAAATAGTCTCCCATGTATCATCATAATATGAAGAAATAGTATCATGTGTTAATAAGATAAGTAAAGAATTATCTAAGTCCTATGGATTTGAAGGGAATCCATCGAAGAAAAGGATGGTAGAAAAAAATATGGATAAAGGGAATAAGGGAAATAAGGATTTTCCTATATGTGATAACTGTGGAAAGAATCACCTTGGTAAATGCTCGAAGGCAATGGGAGTTTTTCATAAGTGTGGAGAAAAAAGACCCCAATTACGTGATTTCAAGGGTAAGAAAAAGGTTTCAAATGTACAATTATTCATCTTAAAGGATTCGAGACACTACGCGAATCAATTTCCAAATCATCAGAGTATACCCCAATTACTTATATTGGATAATAATTAATTTATGATACTACCGAAGATAAAGAGGAATGATTAAGAGTTCTTATGTTGTTATTAAATTATTGTGTCATTTTAGTATTGTATTAATGATGTACATGTTATAAGAATTATAGAGTATATAAGGATTTTAATGCAGTACTATTTCATTAAGAACTTGAGATTGTGTGACACCAAGAAAAGTGACTCAATGGAAAGTTAATTTTTTTGAAAAATACATGGTTGGAGGAAAGAAAAAACTTTAATATGATCCTGATACTAAGGTATTGATTTTGGAATAATAGATTATTGATTTGGATAAATTATATTGGATATTATTGACATCATTGGAACTATTTAATGGTTTGTTTATTCTATCATTGTTGGATTTTATAACATTTATGGATAGAAAGAGTATATCCAGTATTCTATAAGTAATAAGGGATCATGAATGTAATCAATGAGGTTTTATAGTAATTCAGGGTGTTACAGTGTTTTAAAAAAATACATGATGAAGGTATTCACAAGTTATTGCATGGAAAGAAGGATCTTCATTGTGTTTAGCTTCCTTATAAATTTTGGACTATGAGTTTGGAAAGAATTATTTTGGATATATCTAATGGTTGGAATCGATTAAGTTTGACATTGGATACTATTTTTAAGGTTAAATCATTTCTTGAAATTATTTTTGAATTTCATAAAAGAATAACCCAGAGGTCGGGCGACAACCCATCACGTCCAGGAAGGCCGTGATATTTAAACCCGCAACTGAAGGGCGACAATGGTGCATCACCTACCACTGGCCTATGTGATGTCCTGGTTTGTATAATGTAGTTTTTTTAAATAGTCTGAAAAATGAATATAAATTTATTTTTTTAACCCAATACGATTAAAATAAATACAATATTTTTCAATTCTATTATCTTTTGGAGTGAAAGATGAGTTTGTGGTAGGAATTAGTTTAAGGATGAAAGTCTACTTGTCAGGTATATATATATATTTACTCTTATTCTATGAATAAATTAATTCTAAAACTTTAGGGAAGGGATCTTAAAACCAAAAATTTGTTATCCTAATACCATATGTTTTTTTTGAACTGATGATATTTTACATCATCTTAGATTGATGGCTTTGAGGCCCTCAATTTTACACTTGTTTGTGATTGATTACCACAATCAATCCCAAAAAATATTTACTTTTTAACTCCAATTATGTGTCTCTAATTTCCACCAATGTTCTCCTAATCTAGATCATAATTTTGTGGTGACTTTTTCATTTCTCTTTTCCTCTTATTAAGATAAAATTTTATTAACCCAATTTCCTATGTGGGTTTTCCACAAAGGTATTTTTCTATTTTTAACCATTTATTTTTGAAAAATAATTTCAAATTGTGATGATGCAATTTATTTAAGGATAGGAGAATGTAACTCCCCAAGATTTCATAGTACGTTATCTCATTAAAGTAATTCAATAGCTTGCACTACATAAAACACTGAGTTCGAGTGCACTACAACTTATTAAACTAACCATTCAAAAAGCGATTATGAATATTATTAACTCCATTTTGAATCTTATATACTCTATATAATTTTAACATCCATATTATGTGTTTATTAGACATAATATAAGAACAAATTCATTTTTTTGGATAAAATAAATATTTTTCAAAAAAATGCAATTTTACCACCTTTTAAAGGTGAATCCTTTTTAAACCCAATATTTGAAACTTTTATATATTCAATTTAATGAAATTAAATTCTTCTATAGAAGTGGGACATAAAAAATTTAGTTTGGATAAATTTTTGGTACTTTTCTGATAACTTTCATATTTTGATGAATAGTAAAAAATACTAGGTTTTAATTAAAAAGAACTTTCTTAATAGAGATAATTTATAGTGATAAATTATGCATTTGAATGGTTTCGAAGGAAGACAAGGCCCGAGCTTTAAAAAAATCAGTTCTGGCGGCAATGCCCTAATAAGGGATGACTACGGCTCCGGCCCCTCCCTCCCTGGTTGAGGGAGGGGATGTTGATCCTCTTCGTCCTTCCTCTACAAGGCCTCGACCCTTTTATCCGTTCACTAACCCTAAAGCCCTCCCTCATTTTTCGGTGATTCCCCTTGGACATAAAGTTCCTGACCTCTTTAATGGCTCACCGTAGCTGGCGATTTCGACGAAAGAAATCATCGAAGCCTCAGATATTCACAGGCTGACACTCGTCGAGCGCTTCCGGAACCGCCGTCCTTCGGTTGATGCCTTTGATCGTTTTGTGTCTGAGTCTTGGGGCCTTCAAGAACGGGTGGTGGTTGGGCTTCTTGATAGGTGACAATTGATGATCTATTTTTCTTCAGAGGATGACCTCATATCTGCTTGGTCCATTGCTCCACGAGCCCTCAATGGATGCTTCTTCTACCTCCTTTGGTGGTCTTTCGAGTTCAACATGAACTGTGATGTGCCTACTACAACTTTATGGGTAAGATTTCATGATTTTCCTTTGCCGTTCCAAAATCTGCTGATTTTTTGTATGCTAGGGAATATGGTAGGCCCGTATTTGTGTTCTGACAGTAGAACTACTGCTGTTTTCCACCCGATATCTCCTCGTATTTGTATCGAAGTTGATGTTTCCAAGACTTCAGTGGACTGGATTTGGATTGTGGTTGGAGAGGAATTCAGATGGAAGCAAACGGCGTTTTTCGAATCATGGCCTTCATTTTGCATGAATTTCCAATGGTTAGGCCACTTGCTTTCATCTTGTCATCGTGGACATAGGACACGGCAAGGTCGTGTTTCTATCCCAAGACATCCACTTGGTACAGAGCCTAATGAAGACCCTACTGCCCTGGTTGCGGTCGATTCAGGCAGTGTTGAGGAGGTGAGTGGGGCAGGTTCGTTGGAGCTGGGTCCTCCTGTGGAGGCTCCGTTGGTTCTGGAGTTGGGGTTATCTTTAACCATTAAGAAGGGTGATATTACTAAGGTATCAGAGCCGAGGGTATCTGGTGTATTTTTCTGTTTGAGGCATGATTTGGGTTTCAAGCCTTTTCTAAGCAGATCGGAGGAGGCTGTGATGGTCAGTGAGGTTCCCTTGGACTCTCCTTCGGCCAACCAGCTGGTCTCTGCCAGTTCTGCCAATAATACTTCTACATTCATTGATACTTGTAAGGATTCAGATATGGTCATACGTCATCAAAGACCGCTTTGGGAAGACACGAATAAATAGCCCCAATTTATGGGGCGCGGTTTTGTACAGACCAGAGGCTCAGATCTGCCTAAGTAGAACTTGTCGGCTAAGACATCCTATGCTGATATGGTGAAATTCGTAGGAACGGTTATCCAATCTCAGAATTGATTTGCAATGTTGGGGAACGAAGAGTATCAAGCGGTTGAGGAAGGGGATAAGATGGAGGATTATCAGGAGGATAGGGATATTGATTTTGACTTCCTCATTGAGTCCAAAGAAGTGGACGCTACAGATGAGTATATAAGATCCTCTTCTAGGAAGGGGAAGAACACCCTCATCGATGCAGAGGGGTTGATTCAGCACTCTCGGAGGCCGAGAAAAAAAAAGACTATTCATTCTTTCCAAGTCCTCCTCTTACCAGATCCTCAAGAAAAGTTAATCTCCCTTCGAGGGTTCCCAAGCATGTGGAGGAAAACTCTACTAAGGAACTAGAACCCCTACAAGGGAATCGTCTATCATCTATCTGAAGAATGCTGAGAAGGAACTTTCAGAATCTAGCATCCTTCAGAGTGGGAAGGAATTGATGGAATGTGATGAGTGGGAAGTCATTATTGATGGTAATGAGGAATTCACATACAAGGGTCTAGAGGTCATCACTACACTAGAGGAGTTTTATAGGCTGAATGGGAGGCGCATAAGGGGAATGTTTTCCTAGGAGCAGCGTGACTGGACTCAAAAACAACTTGGAACTCTGGCACGTGGTTTCAATGGGAAAAAGATCAATGTAGAAGAGCTCATCCAAACCTGGGACAAGATGGTCTATACTTTTGAAAACCTACTCAAAGATGATCTGGATGAGTAGGTTACCATCCTTCAATGGAGTCTCCTCAGAGGTAAGGTCTCTAAAAGGCTTAAACTGCAAATCATAGATTCATCTATGACGTATTATGTTGCTTGACTGTCTTTGAATCTTGTACGGTTTCCCACTTTTCCTTAAAAGTGTAATATTAATAAAAAAATATTTTGTGGTAATGGTTTGGAAGAATAATTAGATTATTTTTTTATCATTTAATACAATATAGGTCATTATATGTAATTTCATATTTAAATTTGACATAAACACATGTCAATCTTTTGATAGTTTTTACTTTTTAAAAAACTCGCTCTTTAGTTTTGACAACGGGAATTTATTTTAAATTAATAAATGAAACTTTATGTTTTTTATTTGTTAAAATAGATTTCATTTTTAAATTCGGAATATCAAAATTATCTTAGGGTAAGGTTTTGGTATTTTTCTGAAAACATTCAATTTGTGATGAATAGTGAAAAAACATTGTGTTATTGGTTAAAACCAACTTTTTTTAAAATAATTAGTTATTTTATTTTAATTTATTTTAGGTCATAATAGATATATAATACCTATATATGTTCAACATAATTCATTGAAGTCATTTTATAATAAGTTTAGATATGTAAAATTTTATCGAACTTTTTACCGTCTTTTACCCACCACTTAAGAGCATTTGCAAATTTGCATAAAATTTAATTTTACCACTTCTGTGAGTGGAATTTCAAAAATCTAAGAGACATGGTTGAAATCAATAAGTACAATTTGGTTCAATAAGATGAAAATAATTTTTGGTGAATAGTAACTTATGACTTTTATTTACCACGGTTAAAAGTAAATAGGGTAATTAAGGGTAAAAATGATATCATAATTACGCTAAA
This sequence comes from Viscum album, assembly GCA_963277665.1. Classification (NCBI taxonomy): domain Eukaryota; kingdom Viridiplantae; phylum Streptophyta; class Magnoliopsida; order Santalales; family Viscaceae; genus Viscum; species Viscum album. The sequence continues at coordinate 1,493,713,914 of OY728135.1, read as the reverse complement.
ACATGTCCTAATTATATTGGATAAGTGTAATTAGACTAAAAACAACCTTATGAATAAAATAATATCCTTTTTGGTCCAATTGTGTTAGATTAGGACATTTATTATTATTATTTTTAAAGAAAAGTTAAAAGTGTTAAATTCAATATTTAATAACTAAACCATTTTGTATATAGAGTTACAAAAAATATAAATTTGACTTTAAATATTCATTAGAAATATAAATAAAATTGTACATAATGGTATTTTATTTATAATTTTTAGACATTAAATAATTTAATTTATTTATGACACAATGATAATGCATCAATTACCTTATTAATAAAAAATTAAAATAATTGATATTATAAATATCCAAATAAATGTAAATTGATACTTATAATCAATTACACTAATTTTATAGGTTAATATGACTTTTTAGGGTTGATTAGATAAATATTTTTCTAAGTGATAATGTTGTTTTGACTTTCAAAAAAACAAATTACCAAATAGTGACAAAATTGACATAAATTAGTTTTTAAAACAAATACCATATTATTGGTTGATATAATATTCCTAAAAATATGAGTTTTGTCAAAAGGTCTTAAATAATATTATATAATATATTAATGAAGCACTTTAGGTTCTCTTGAAATTTTAGAGTAAGTTTATTAACCATATAGTGTAAGAATACCAGAAGACACGGTAAAAGTTAAACTATTTAACTAAGAGTAAAATCTAAATGATAAGGTTAAATTGGTAACCTAATTTTGTCTAAAACCTATTGGTTGAGAGGATTTAGACCCATAACCACCTAATATGCGAAATAAATTCATTTGGATACATTATAAACTGAATATGATAGTATAATAAATTAATATTTTAATATTTTCCCAAAGTGGCCCTCACCCCTCTTATAAAAGGGCACTTCCCCTTCTCTCAAAATCACACCTACAAATCCATTTGACTCAGCCAAAACCGGTCCAAATTTCCTCCCAACATTCATCCCTTCATCCTAGAGGCCTTACTTTGGTCAGAAAGCCAACCTATGGATCCGTTTTGATCAAATCAAAAGGCCCGAAGAAGAGGTAAATATTTTATCACCTCTTTCAAGTTTTTTTCTTCTTCCACTTCCTCTTTCTTTGTTGTTTCCATTATAAAATAAAAACTCTAGTATCTTATATAAACTGTGATTTTATTATAAAAATGGTACAACCATATTCATTATTCTATCCATCCTATAAATGACAAAGTCACCATACATGCTTACGTACAGATTACCGTCTCCACGTCATGGTGTAGTTTGTTATTCAAACACTTAATTATTTTGATGGGTATAATAATGAGTATAACTGATGTAAATAATAAATTTAACATGTTAATGTTTCTTTATATATGATATATCATCCAATTAAATATGATTTCACCATCAATATAATGATATTGTCGCTCGTGCGTACGTATGGATTACCGTCTCCATGACGCGATGAGATTCACTTCCACGTTCACCATTAAACGATGATTATAAAAATATATATCATTGATAAGTATGTAATATATGACATAATAATTCTACTGGATATATATATGTGTGTGTGTATATACATATATCTTATTCACATAGTTTTGTACAATACAATATGAAAACGGAAACAACGTTTATGCATACGTACGACCTATCGACTCCATAAATGTTGTTTTCTATTTCATATATATTTATATTATAAATATTTATATTCTAAATATATATGATATATAAATCATTTTTTATATTCTGTAAGTATTTAAATCATAATCTAAGTGATACAATCAAGAGTAACAAGTTAAAACATGTACGATAAAGAAAGCGATTATTACCCGAAATGTTAATTTAACATGGAAATTATTATTAAATGGGTATTATAAAGTCATAAATGAATAATGTATGATATCCAAAATATTAATTTGGTTCTGGTATAATTTAATAACATACTACTGTCTTTATACATAAGGTTAAACGTACCATCAACTAAAGGAAAGTACAAGTTAAGGGTTAATTTCACAATCTCTTTATTATCCGATCTTGTTTTTACATAAGTATGTACTGGGAAATATTTATTATCCATGTCCATGTTTCATAAAATATTTTCCCAAGGGATTATTTTAAGGGTATTTTTTACTAAAACATAATTTTAAATGTTATAAATATTTATTCTTCAAAAACATTCCCATTAATGTCCTTGTTTCCAAAATGGTTTTAAGGATTTATTTTTATGGTCATGAATGTTTTAAAATGTTAATTCCTTTCAAAAGTTTCAAATTGATATGGTAAACTTTGATTAAAAACTATATGTTAGACTAATTCCTTTGTAAATTGTGTGAATTTTAAAATTATTTCATGAAAAAGGGTTATTTCTCTCAAAGATGTTTAAAATTAATTTTCAAATATGTAAACATCCTTTGATGGATTTTAATCTTGTTTGAAGTTGATTTATTATGATAAAATTATTCCATATTGTATTGAATGTTTTGTGATATGTTTGACTATGTATGTGTTATTTTTACACTATTCACGGTATATGGATAAAGTATTTACATTTCATATGTTAGTTTTAATACGAATGTTTATTTTATGTTTCAACATTTTCATATGAGAAATGTATTGGACTTAGTAAGTGATGGGTGGAGTTCCCTATATCTCCTCGATGCATCGGTAGGTCTCATGTGACAAACTAGTGTCTTGGCATAAGGCCTTGAAAAAATCTTATTTTTAGTCTTGGAACAAGGCCTTGACTATGTGGTTATGAAGCCCAGAATTATGCATTCCATCATTATGAAAGTTTCTATTGATATTGCATGTAATTATTTGACTAGTAGAATATCCCTGTGAATAAGTAAATGGAATTATTTTATTGTATATTTTCCATATTATACTGAAGTTTAATATTAAAAGGATTTTTCTAGTATTATACATTGCCTTAAATGTTTGTGTTTATTTATGAAAGTTTCCGCTATATTATTATCTTTACTGAGCATCTGAGCTCACCCCTTTCTATATTTTAATTTTTCCAAGATTCCAAGAAGTGTATTATGATTGATAACCAGGGTTAAGCTAAGGGATTAATAGAATTATCAAAGGATCATTTATGTTTTGTTTTGTTTTCAAATGTGTAATGTAATGTTCATGTATGTAATCTGTTTTCCAATACTGCAAAACTGATTGGTCTTTCGGGACTTGATTCCTTGTAATCATGTCAATGTACTAAAATAATGCACTGACTCTGGGTAACTGGGTCGGGGAATTACACTTTAACTTGGAGATAACTCCTCAGACTCATGGATAGATCCCTCAACCTTGATTAGGGTTCCTGTGGAGGCGTCTCTTGGGGAGTCTAGTTATGGTGATTCCTCTTTTTTAAATTCAAAGTGTCCCTTTAATAGTAATTCCACTACTCACAAAAATGGTTATGGGATTAAAGTGTCCCTCAGTGGCACTACAGTCTAACATATTGGTGACCCATTTTTTGGCTGGGACTTGATCATCAGTTTCACATTGCAACATATCCTAGTCCGTAATATACTGTGCGAGCTTAGAAAAATTGGTTTCAATGTTAAGATCGGAGGGTGCTCGAATATCCCCAAGTAGTGATATTAGTATATTGGATTAAAGAAACACCCTTAAGTATTCATTGTCATGGGTTACAACTTTTCAGTCATGGACCATCATGGGTCATTCATATTCTAAAGTTGATGTGGTCGACTATGAAGAAGACTTGGCATCTTTTGACTTTGACAACCTTTCGGACCTCTCTATTCTCGAAGGATGATGTGAAATCAGAGTTTCAGTCTCCTCCTGGTGATGATGATTACACTTCCTTGTAACACCCCGAGCTTCCACGATACGCTTCTCATTCAATAATGCAATAGCTTTCATTGTACGCAACTTCGAGTTCTAAAACACCGCGACTAATAAAAGTAGCCGTTATGAATAGTAATAACCACCTTTTAAAATTATAGAAATTTTATATTTCAAAATGGACTTCATTTTTGTATTCCTAATATCGAAATTAGCCTATGTTGAATTTTTGGTATTTTTCTGAGAACTTCTAATTTTTTATGAATAGTGAAAAATACTTAAAACACCTTTTTTAATCAAAATAATTTATAGTGATAAGTTATACTATTTAGTGGTTTTAAAGTATAATTGGAATATATTTTTACCATTTTATCCAATGGTGGTCATTAGAATTAATTTAACATTGAAAATGGACATAAACAATTGCCAATCTTTTGATATAAATTGTTTCTTAAAAACACGCTATTTGTCGTAACAGCGGGAATTAATTGTAAAATTAATTAATGCAACTTATACGTTTGGAATTTTGTAAAATAGACATCATTTTTGAATTCGGAATATCAATTATAGCTTAGGGTGAAATTTTGGCCTTATTCTGAAAAACTTCAATTTTTGATGAATAGTGAAACCACTAAGTGGTAGTTAAATAACTGATTTTTCGTTTAAATGAAATATTACCACTTCTGTGATTTGATTTTCAAAAATCCGACATACATGGTTGTCATTAAGAAGTAAAATGTGGTTCAATGAGATAAAAATAATTTTTTGGTGAATAGTAACTTATTAAGTTTTAATCGCGATTAGTGGTAATTAGTGTAGTTTAAGGTATAAATAATACTTTAATAATATGAAATGACCTAGACACATGTCCCAACCTTATTGGTTGTGTCATGGCCGACCAAGACAAGCCATGGGTCAACTTGGGGACCCCATGGATCCACTTTTGTTGGGAAATGACATAAATTACTTTTTATTTAATGTTAATGTGAAAATGACACAAACATAATATGTTTTACGAAAACAATTTTTAAGTAGGGTTATACAAGTCCAAATTTTGATTATAAATAGTCATTGGAAAGATAAAAAGATTTCCTATATCATAGTATTTTTTTTATAATTTTTAGACATTAAATAAATTTAATTATTTATGACATAATAATGATGCAGCGATGACATCATTATTTGACGATTTAAATAAAATGGAAAGTTAATATAAAATCTATGCACTACACATGGCCAAAACCTATTGGATGAGTGGATTTCGATGCCTTATCACCTTATCCACGAATTCTATCAATGTGGGACCTTTTAAAACCGAAACACATTTTCAAATAATGTAATGTTCCTTTACTTTCCAAAAGTGCCCCTCCTCTCCTCTTATAAAAGGCCCCCACCTCTACCTCATTTCACACACTCTTCAAGCCATTGGCTCGGCCAACCCCTGCCCATTTGCTCTCTCCACATCCCTCTCCTCATCCTAGAGGATTCCCTTTGGGCAGAATCCTTTCAAAGGAAGCCTTTAGGCTCAACTCAAAAGGAGTTACACTTTTTAAGGTAATTCATTCTCTCATGTTCTTTTGTTTTATTTTGCTTCTCCAACCCCCTAAACTCTTTTTATTTACTTCTTTTGTAACAACACCAGTATCTTCAATATACTAGGATGTTGTTATAAAATTTATTTGAGCTACACTTCCACACAACTACATCAAATGGTTAAAGAACATAAGGTTTCCGTGGATGGCGAAATTCTGCCTCCCGAAACGATGATTGTTCAACACTCATTTAACACCTTCAAAGGTGGCCATTATGATGTCACTATTTTTATATATGATATATAATATGTTTATGTTTTTCTTAAGCTTCTGTTTTTTTTCATTTTGGGCATACCTTTATGGTTTCCATTATGGGTAAAACACGATATCTTCATTTTAGGAAGCGCGGACTACCGCCCCCTGAAAGTGATTTGATTCGTTAATACCATATGTGGGATGTGTGAAGGATAAAGTTAATGATATTATATATGTTATTATACTGGAATTATAATATACTCTTATATCATTATGATTCCATTCCAGAAAATATGAAATAGAAATGGAAGTAGCGTTCATGCGTACGTACGGCTTACCGTCTCCATGAACGGTGCATTTCATTTCTTACCTCTAAATGTGATGTAATATTATAAATGAATGTATGTACTGGATATATATGACATATATGATATCTACATCATGAATACCATTCTGGATATAATGGATATTTCACCACATTAACAACTTGTAATCATAAGAAGTTTATTTTTGACTCAAGTACCAAAGATCGACAAAACGACCGTTATTAACTTAAATAATTACATAATGATCATATCATTGTAATAAGTGATATAATAAGGATAATGAAATTGAGAATGGTTCTTAATAAGGTATATATTAACTCTAGTTTATTACTCAGGAGGTTAAAGAACGGTTGAGTCAAGTCGGACACAAGGTAAGGGAACTTCTTAACCCAACTTCCATTCTTTGGGTTAATCTCCTACTTTCAAATTATGTCATGATATTATTATGTCCTATCTTGTATTTTTACATTATTTATGTGTACCTATAGTGAATACACATAATAGATATATTTTATTTAAAAATTATCTTTTAAAGTACTTCGTCTCAATCTCCTTTCATTGAGGCATATTTGGTTTTATACACAATTTTCATTTATATGGTGTATAAACCCCTTTGACTTTTACGTTTGTACAAAAGGAATCTTTTTATACGAAGCGTTTTGCTAAACGAAAAAAGGGAATGTTTTTCTTTCCGTACTTATGCGGCGACAATGACTTCTCCGCCGCCGTGACCATTATTTGAGTTTCTGCTTCCTTTACAATCCATCACTTTTTTTTAATGAAAAATAAATACAAAGTTTTAACATTCTTTTATTTTGGTATTGAAAATGGTTTTGAAAGAATTTTTACTATATCAATGTGTTGTATTGATATCTTGTGATTGAAATGTGGAAATGTTATGTTTCCTTTATGCATGTTTTATGTGATACGATTATGTTATGGTTTATGATATGTTTAAACCTATTCATATGAGGAATGCATTGGACTTAATAAGTGACGGGTGGAGCCCGCTATAGCTCCTCGATGCATCGGCAGGTCTCATGAGACAAACTAGTGTCTTGGCACAAGGCCTTGACAAAATCTTATTTGTGGTCTTGGCACGAGGCCTTGACTACGTGGTTATGATAGTCTGGCATTATGCATTCCATCATTATGAAAGTGGTTATTGATATTGCATGTGATTATTCGACCAGTAGAATATCCATGTGAAGAAGTAAATGGCATTATCTCATTTTACTTTTGCCATATTATGTTGAAGTTCATGTTTAAAAGGCTTTTGTTTTAGTTATACATTGCCTTAAATGTTAATGTTTATTTATGAAAGCTTCCGCATTATTGTTATCCTTACTGAGCATTTGAGCTCACCCCTTTCAATGTTTTAATATTTTCCAGGATGTGAAGAAGTATTTTATGAATGACCTGCAGGGATAGTCAGAAGAGGATATGAGTGTGGACTATGGAGACTTTGTTATTGTAGTTTTTCACTTTTTGATGTAATGAAAGACTTATGAATGTATCTAGTGTTTCCAAGGCTACTAAACTAATCGGTCTTTCGAGACTTGATCCTTTGTGATCATGCCAATGTTACGAAGTAATGCACCGACTCTGGGTAGCTGGGGTCGGGGCGTTACAGTTGGTATCAGAGGCAGTTTAGTACTAACCTTGGAAGCTAGATTTAGATAAACTCTGATTAGAGCACATAGCCCGAAGATAGACTTTGAGGATTAGTATAGAAGAACTTCCTAGAATTTTGGTATTATAGAGATGTTATGAGTTTTCCGAGTAATACATCCCTGTCTGGATACGAGCAGGTAGAGGCGGCTCTGGCACAGATGTACCTAGGGGTAAAACCCGAAAACACCGCTTTGAGCTAGACTCGAACGGGAACTGGTGCACGACAACAGGCCTTGCTGCACTCTTGGTTACGACACTCCCGGGGGATATGCTTAGGATAATTCTCATTTTCTTTACAAACCACTATGAACGGTTATGAGTATATACTTCCTCAAATAAAACCTTTTTATAATTATGGATTATATCCATAATTAGGTCAATTTATGTTAAGTGTTTTACAAGTATGGAATTATGTATTTTGATTCATAAACTAATCTAGTTTATGCCATTGATTAGAAATGGCGCCTAGTAGAAGGAATGGAAACTGTATCAATGCACGAACTCCGTGTAGGGATTGCCCTCCTGCTCAAGATAATTATTGTGGACCTGGAGATACAACTGGTGCTGATCAACTTATTACCATACTGGGACAACTCACGCAGGTTATGAATAACAACCTGACTCGTATGGAGCACCCTGATCCGCAACGTGGAGGATCAATGCTAGACCGTTTCATGAGGCAACAACCGCCAACCTTCAATGGGAGTACAAATCCTATAGTAGCTGAGCAATGGATAAATTCCTTAGAGAAAATATTCCATGCCTTGGGGAGTAGTGAAAGGGAGAAGGTTGTCATGGCAGTTTACCGCCTCACTGGAGATGCCGATCAGTGGTGGTCGCTGATTCAAAACACAAAGGAAGATGATGAAGTATCGAATATGGAATGGAGGGAGTTCAAAGAGCTTTTCTTAGAAAAATACTTTCCTCGTGACCATCGAGCAGATATGGAAAGGCAATTTCTGAGTCTAAGGCAGAAGGAGGATGAGAATGTCGCAAAGTATGAGGCTAACTTTACAAGGTTAGCGAGGCATGCTGCCGATTATATACGTAACCCAAGGAGTAAGATTGATCGTTTCTTTGATGGGTTAAAACCATTTCTCCGTCGAGCTCTAGTGTCACAATCTTTCTCAACATACGAAGATATAGTCTCATGTGCTATCAAGACAGAAAAGGAATTCTCTAAGTCTTATGACAACAAAGTAAAGCAAGAGAAGAAGAGAACGGTGGAACAAGAGACAGATAAAGGGAAAAAGGGAAAGAAGTATTTTCCATTATGTGATAATTGTGGGAAGAATCACCCTGGTACTTGCCTAAAAGGAATGGGAGTCTGTTATAAATGTGGAGAAAAAGGTCACCAGGCACGTGATTGCAAGGGAAAGAAAGAGGCTGTCAAAGTTGAATGCTACAATTGTAGAGAAATGGGTCATTATGCAAATGAATGTCCTAAGCGTCAAGGAAACTTACCTCAAAAAAGGACAAGGGATCAAGGACAATCTTATGCTATTACTACAGTTGAAGCAGAATAACTAATGTATTGGTGCTTTTGGACTCAAGGATTATATTCTGGTTATAAGAATAATGTAATATATATATATGGATTGTACTGCATTACTTTTTGATTTCAGTAAGGTTTTAATATGATGAAGGTAATTATATTTTTAGTATGTGACAATAAGAGAAACTTTACTTTGATGGGGAATCTGATAAATTGATTTTGGAATTAAGAGACCTTTTAGAGAAAGTCTGGACAGAGGTATTTTGGATAACTATAAAGGTTGGAGTGGATTAAGTTGATTTTTGGATAGTATGGTTTAAGGTTAAAAAATTTATGAAGATTATTTTTGGAGTATTATAATACTATAGTTTTAGGAAAAGGACAACCTGCAGGGTGGGGCATAAACCGTCGCGTCAGACAAAGCTGCAGGAATCGAACCCACAATCATAGTGCGACAGGCCTTTATTTCCTACCACTAGCCTACAGGAAGTCCCCGGTTATTACAAAATAATTTTACTAATCTAAATGGTATGTGTTAACATTTTGAACCTTATACAATTAGGATAAATAGAATATTTTTGAGTTCTGTTACCATTTGGAGTAAAAGTTGGGTTTGTGGTAAAAATTTATTAACGAATGAAAGTATACATAACAAGTATGTATATTCCCCTACGTTCTTAGTAAATCTCATAAATAAATTCCTCAACATTATAAAAGGTAACTTAAAACAAAAATGTTGTCGGTTAACTTTTCCAACTGGGGATTCAATGACCGTTTAACCAATCACAAGTTTGTGATTTTCTTATGGTTAAACTTTCTCCTAATCCTGTTTTCTATAACTCTCCATCAGACCTTGATGGTTTGTTTTTCTTCCATATCCATATTTTCATAGAATCCTAGAATGGGCTATATCGGGTGACCTTTGTACTTATCCTGCTTTCTTTTAATGTTATATATTTATTAACCTTATTTCCGATGTGGGTTTTCCACAAAGGTATTTTCTATTTTCAACCTTTTATTATCAAAGAAAAATTTCAAATTGCGAGGACGCAATTTATTGAAGGAGGGTAGAATGTAACACCCCGAGCTTCCACGATACGCTTCTCATTCAATAATGCAATAGCTTTCATTGTACGCAACTTCGAGTTCTAAAACACCGCGACTAATAAAAGTAGCCGTTATGAATAGTAATAACCACCTTTTAAAATTATAGAAATTTTATATTTCAAAATGGACTTCATTTTTGTATTCCTAATATCGAAATTAGCCTATGTTGAATTTTTGGTATTTTTCTGAGAACTTCTAATTTTTTATGAATAGTGAAAAATACTTAAAACACCTTTTTTAATCAAAATAATTTATAGTGATAAGTTATACTATTTAGTGGTTTTAAAGTATAATTGGAATATATTTTTACCATTTTATCCAATGGTGGTCATTAGAATTAATTTAACATTGAAAATGGACATAAACAATTGCCAATCTTTTGATATAAATTGTTTCTTAAAAACACGCTATTTGTCGTAACAGCGGGAATTAATTGTAAAATTAATTAATGCAACTTATACGTTTGGAATTTTGTAAAATAGACATCATTTTTGAATTCGGAATATCAATTATAGCTTAGGGTGAAATTTTGGCCTTATTCTGAAAAACTTCAATTTTTGATGAATAGTGAAACCACTAAGTGGTAGTTAAATAACTGATTTTTCGTTTAAATGAAATATTACCACTTCTGTGATTTGATTTTCAAAAATCCGACATACATGGTTGTCATTAAGAAGTAAAATGTGGTTCAATGAGATAAAAATAATTTTTTGGTGAATAGTAACTTATTAAGTTTTAATCGCGATTTGTGGTAATTAGTGTAGTTTAAGGTATAAATAATACTTTAATAATATGAAATGACCTAGACACATGTCCCAACCTTATTGGTTGTGTCATGGCCGACCAAGACAATCCATGGGTCAACTTGGGGACCCCATGGATCCACTTTTGTTGGGAAATGACATAAATTACTTTTTATTTAATGTTAATGTGAAAATGACACAAACATAATATGTTTTACGAAAACAATTTTTAAGTAGGGTTATACAAGTCCAAATTTTGATTATAAATAGTCATTGGAAAGATAAAAAGATTTCCTATATCATAGTATTTTTTTTATAATTTTTAGACATTAAATAAATTTAATTATTTATGACATAATAATGATGCAGCGATGACATCATTATTTGACGATTTAAATAAAATGGAAAGTTAATATAAAATCTATGAACTACACATGGCCAAAACCTATTGGATGAGTGGATTTCGATGCCTTATCACCTTATCCACGAATTCTATCAATGTGGGACCTTTTAAAACCGAAACACATTTTCAAATAATGTAATGTTCCTTTACTTTCCAAAAGTGCCCCTCCTCTCCTCTTATAAAAGGCCCCCACCTCTACCTCATTTCACACACTCTTCAAGCCATTGGCTCGGCCAACCCCTGCCCATTTGCTCTCTCCACATCCCTCTCCTCATCCTAGAGGATTCCCTTTGGGCAGAATCCTTTCAAAGGAAGCCTTTAGGCTCAACTCAAAAGGAGTTACACTTTTTAAGGTAATTCATTCTCTCATGTTCTTTTGTTTTATTTTGCTTCTCCAACCCCCTAAACTCTTTTTATTTACTTCTTTTGTAACAACACCAGTATCTTCAATATACTAGGATGTTGTTATAAAATTTATTTGAGCTACACTTCCACACAACTACATCAAATGGTTAAAGAACATAAGGTTTCCGTGGATGGCGAAATTCTGCCTCCCGAAACGATGATTGTTCAACACTCATTTAACACCTTCAAAGGTGGCCATTATGATGTCACTATTTTTATATATGATATATAATATGTTTATGGTTTTCTTAAGCTTCTGTTTTTTTTCATTTTGGGCATACCTTTATGGTTTCCATTATGGGTAAAACACGATATCTTCATTTTAGGAAGCGCGGACTACCGCCCCCTGAAAGTGATTTGATTCGTTAATACCATATGTGGGATGTGTGAAGGATAAAGTTAATGATATTATATATGTTATTATACTGGAATTATAATATACTCTTATATCATTATGATTCCATTCCAGAAAATATGAAATAGAAATGGAAGTAGCGTTCATGCGTACGTACGGCTTACCGTCTCCATGAACGGTGCATTTCATTTCTTACCTCTAAATGTGATGTAATATTATAAATGAATGTATGTACTGGATATATATGACATATATGATATCTACATCATGAATACCATTCTGGATATAATGGATATTTCACCACATTAACAACTTGTAATCATAAGAAGTTTATTTTTGACTCAAGTACCAAAGATCGACAAAACGACCGTTATTAACTTAAATAATTACATAATGATCATATCATTGTAATAAGTGATATAATAAGGATAATGAAATTGAGAATGGTTCTTAATAAGGTATATATTAACTCTAGTTTATTACTCAGGAGGTTAAAGAACGGTTGAGTCAAGTCGGACACAAGGTAAGGGAACTTCTTAACCCAACTTCCATTCTTTGGGTTAATCTCCTACTTTCAAATTATGTCATGATATTATTATGTCCTATCTTGTATTTTTACATTATTTATGTGTACCTATAGTGAATACACATAATAGATATATTTTATTTAAAAATTATCTTTTAAAGTACTTCGTCTCAATCTCCTTTCATTGAGGCATATTTGGTTTTATACACAATTTTCATTTATACGGTGTATAAACCCCTTTGACTTTTACGTTTGTACAAAAGGAATCTTTTTATACGAAGCGTTTTGCTAAACGAAAAAAGGGAATGTTTTTCTTTCCGTACTTATGCGGCGACAATGACTTCTCCGCCGCCGTGACCATTATTTGAGTTTCTGCTTCCTTTACAATCCATCACTTTTTTTTAATGAAAAATAAATACAAAGTTTTAACATTCTTTTATTTTGGTATTGAAAATGGTTTTGAAAGAATTTTTACTATATCAATGTGTTGTATTGATATCTTGTGATTGAAATGTGGAAATGTTATGTTTCCTTTATGCATGTTTTATGTGATACGATTATGTTATGGTTTATGATATGTTTAAACCTATTCATATGAGGAATGCATTGGACTTAATAAGTGACGGGTGGAGCCCGCTATAGCTCCTCGATGCATCGGCAGGTCTCATGAGACAAACTAGTGTCTTGGCACAAGGCCTTGACAAAATCTTATTTGTGGTCTTGGCACGAGGCCTTGACTACGTGGTTATGATAGTCTGGCATTATGCATTCCATCATTATGAAAGTGGTTATTGATATTGCATGTGATTATTCGACCAGTAGAATATCCATGTGAAGAAGTAAATGGCATTATCTCATTTTACTTTTGCCATATTATGTTGAAGTTCATGTTTAAAAGGCTTTTGTTTTAGTTATACATTGCCTTAAATGTTAATGTTTATTTATGAAAGCTTCCGCATTATTGTTATCCTTACTGAGCATTTGAGCTCACCCCTTTCAATGTTTTAATATTTTCCAGGATGTGAAGAAGTATTTTATGAATGACCTGCAGGGATAGTCAGAAGAGGATATGAGTGTGGACTATGGAGACTTTGTTATTGTAGTTTTTCACTTTTTGATGTAATGAAAGACTTATGAATGTATCTAGTGTTTCCAAGGCTACTAAACTAATCGGTCTTTCGAGACTTGATCCTTTGTGATCATGCCAATGTTACGAAGTAATGCACCGACTCTGGGTAGCTGGGGTCGGGGCGTTACATTCCTCATCTCAAAAGAAGTGGTCTTTCCAACTCCAGCTTGCTCCATGGACTATGCATGAGATCATTTAGATGATCTTGGAGATTCAGTGTCATCACCCTCAGGTTGATCTTTCCCATTGTGCTTTCCACATCTAGCATTCATCATGGCCTCTAATTGAGGGATGATTTTTTCAATGTGCCTTGAGGGCAGGAATAAATCCAATAATTGGAATACTCAGAGTTTAACCCAATGGATGAACTTGGTTTATATTTCTTAATCGATGATTAGGATACCTCTAAAACATGAGGATCAAGAATTGTTAGAAAACTATCAGGTGATTCTCAAACTGAACATGTGTGGGTGGAGATACATTTAGCATTTATAGAAACTTGGATTGGTTAGAGAATATGTATGGATAATATGCTTCTCATATGATCTTATTGTCAAAACATGATTCTAGAACACTGTCTTTGAACGCAATCATGTACAACATCTGATTTTCATCACTTTGATCATTGTAAATGAGCATTCTGATAGGTAGATCACCATATTGGAAGAAGTTAAACTCTACCACCATGTTCATATTCTTTAGAGATTCTCCATATTTCATGGATAAAGGAAGGATACTAGAAACAACCTGAATAAATTTAAAAAACTAGCCTTTAAGGACTTCAACTCCACTCATCATGAAATGGGTACTAAACTGTACCAAAATTAACCCCCACTATACATGAAATAGACCTAAAATAAGGTATAAGGCCTTCCCAATGTACAGGTTCAATAAGAACCAATATTGTTTTCATAATAGGGGTATCTAACCCTATAAGCTTCCCCTCTACTTGTTTGGATGCTATGAAAAAAGCCTTTATCCTCAAACCACCATTATATTTACAGATTTACTGTATATAGGTGCTCAACCATATCATGAGGAATCTTTCTAGTTGGGTAATCATAGGAAATTTGGCCATAACTATATATTCCTGCTGGTTATATGTGACTTTGTAACACCCCGAGATTTTATGAAAAATTTTCTTTTACTTTCATTGATGTCTTCTATTATACAGCACACCAAGTTTAACTTGTACTATACGCAACACCGTATTAGCTTGTAGTATACGCAACACTATTCTTGGATCGTGTTACACACAATTTCATGTTCGTTTTATAATAGTCATTCTACGCAACGTTGAGTGTGTGTATATATATATATATATATATATATATTCAATGTATAAATGAAATATGGTTGGATTCTGTTATACAAAAAAACGAAGGATTCTTTCACAACACGCAACCTTGACTTGGCTTGCATTACACGCAATCGCGACCTTCCTCGATAGCGTGTGTTGTACGCAATACCGGGTTTTACTAAACAATGATATAGTATTATAATATTATTATGAACTAGCCTTTATGAATAGTATTAACTAAATTTTGAATTTTATAACATTATTATTTATCTTACACATTTTCTAGAACCTAGTATAAGAACAAAATAAATTTTTCAGGTAAAATAAGTATTTTTCAAAAATTGCAGTTTTACCGCCTTTTAATGGCGCACCCACTTTAAATCTTGTTTTGACATGTTTATAAGTTCAATTTTAAAAAATAAAATTATTATGTGAAATCAAGATATAAAATTTTACCTTGGATAAATTTTTCATATTATTCTGATAACTTTCATATTTTAATGAATAGTAAAAACACGCTA
Organism: Viscum album; assembly: GCA_963277665.1. Classification (NCBI taxonomy): domain Eukaryota; kingdom Viridiplantae; phylum Streptophyta; class Magnoliopsida; order Santalales; family Viscaceae; genus Viscum; species Viscum album. The sequence goes on along the minus strand of OY728135.1, from coordinate 1,493,698,332 downwards.
TATTTTAATTCAAAACAACTTTTTTCCTCGTAATAACTTATGTGGTTAAATAATAATATTTAATGGTATAAATAGAATATATTTTACCATTTAATATAATTTATTTCATTAGCCTAGATTTTACATTGAATTCCTAGGTTAAATAAATTCAATCTTTTGCAATGTTTTAAACAAAAACCCGTTTTCTTTCGACAACGAGATTAATTTTAATTTAATTTCTGCAACTTCTGTGTATTTAATTTGAAATAATGGATTCCATATTTGTGAATCATTAGGTCCAAATTATATAAATAGACTACTTTTTATTTTTGGGCTTTATGAATAGTAACAACGGTAAATTTTATTTACCATAGTTATAGGTAAATCAGGTAATTAAGGGTAAATATAATATTATAAAATTACCCGAACACATGAAAAAATTCTATTGGATGGATAAAAGTCGACCAATATCACCTAAGGGTCGGATTAGATTCATTTTATGGACTTTTGAACATGAAAATAATTTAATTATTATTAAAACCAAAGAAAGTGACAACATGTCACTCTCTTAAATCTTATAAGTATAATAATTTTAATTTAGTGATAAACATCATAAAACATCGAACATGAATAGTATCCAGAAATCTAATACAATTATCTACATCATGATAATTTATTTAGAATTTTTAAGGATTAAATAATTGTCATTAATGGTGATACATTAATGATGCAAAAATTATTTATTTAGTGAAAAATCAATAATATAGTTTTTATTGAAATATTAATACATATCAAAAGGCCCATAAATCTGAACAAAAATTATTATTAGTGTATATATATAAACCCCAATCATCCACTGGCCGAATTTTTTACCATTTTGATCCTTATTAAGATGATTATGACACTTATATTATTTTATTTTAAATGATGTAAAAGTTGTCACCTTCATAATTTAATAAATATAAAAATTTAAATATTATGATTTTAAGATGTTAAATTCGAGTAAAAGTATTACTGTGAACGGTAATAGATTTATCTTCATCATATGATTTGTTTTTAATTTTTTTGCAACAAATCAGTATATTAAATAATTATACAAAAATGTTGTAGTAATTATTTTATTAAGAGATAAACCAAATAAATGCTTTTAAAAATAATAAAATAAATATTATATGAAAAATGTAATGTGATACACTAATTTTATAGACACATATGACCTTTTATGAATCTATTAAAGCTTTTAGTTTGAACTTATCTTCTGTATATATTTTATTTAAATTCAAATAAATGAAAAGTGTCAAAATTGTCATTATTGTTATTTTATAAAGATAACATATTATAAAATTGTTTAAAAATCACAAAAATATTTAAAAATTATAAATTTATATTTATATGGTCTATAATGTTATAAAGTAAACAATTATGTAAAATTAACAACAAATAAGTAATTATTTGTTTTAATTTAAAATTTAGAATTTTATTACCACAAATAAACTTAAATAGATTAAATATGGATAAATCCAAATGATAAGGTTTAAAATAAGATCCAAACATGTCTAAATTTGATTGGTAGATGATATTACAACCCTATCTCATCTAATATTCGAATATGAGTCATTTTTTGAGGTTTTTAAGTGGGGTTAGATTTAATAAAAATTAATATTTTTAAGAATTCCAAAGGTGCCTCTCTCCTCCCTTATAAAAAGGAACCTCCTCCCTCTCCTCCTCACACCAATTTTAGCCTTAATGCTCGGCCAACCCCTGCCAAATTATCTTCTCCACTTCCCTAGAAACATCCTAGAGGTTCTGGTCTACTTTAAAGACCAGTCTTAGTGCCCTAAGAGGAGGTTTCAAAGAGGCGTATCGAAGAAGAGGTAATTTCTTCTCCCGATTCATTCAAGCTTATTTCTTCTTCAACTTCTTCTTCAACTTCTTCTTATTTAGTTGTTTCATTATAAAGTAATAACATCAGTATCACTAATATACTGATTTATTATTATAAATATGAAACAACCCAATTTCACCTTCTATCCATCCTACGGAAAACAAAATCACCGCGCGTGCATACGTACGGAATACCGTCTCCACGCCGTGGTGTAATCTGTTTTTCCATCAACACCTTACATGGATGGGTATAATGGTGTAAAGAATAACTATACATAGTTATTATAACATCATACTTATTCTTATATATTGTATCATCCACTCCAATTCAATTCAATAATTATGGAAATGATATCATTGCTCGTGCGTACATACGGACTACCGTCTCCACGACGCGATGAGATTCATTCTCCATGTTAACCATTTAAGAATTATTATAAAGTATATATAAGAAATAATAATGAAATATATGACATTATAAAACTACTGTATTTATGTATATATGTATGTCATCTACTTAATTCCATTCAACTCAATAAGGAAACGAAAACAGCTTTCATGCGTACGTACGGCCTACCGTCTCCATTAACGGTGTATTTATTTCCATTTATCGATCTATTATATATATGTATATTCTGAATATATATTATATATAAATCATGTTTTATATTCTGGAATTATGTAATCGTGATCTAAGTAATCATATGAATAATTACAAGTCAAAACACGGACAACAAATGAAACGATTTTACCCAAAACACTCTTTAACATGGAATTTACAAAAGAACGGGTAATGTAAAGTCATAAGTGAACCATATATGATGTCATAACAATGAATATGATTCTGTAATAAGTCAATGATATTATTTAAATCATTATACAGGAGGTTCGGATACATACGAAGCATATCGGACATAAGGTAAGGGAAAATTGTGCAAATCTCATTTTTATCCGAGATTGCTTATTCGTAAGTATTTACTAGGGTTATTGCTATCATTATTATCCATGTTTTATAAAATTGTATTCATGTATGTTTAAAGTACTTTTTAACCATTTTACTTTTACCCCATGGTATGAAAGGAATCTTTCTTTTATTTACCCTACAAGGTACTTTTTGACTTTTCCGACAAAAGTACGAGGAGAATGTTATTTTTAACTTATACGGCGTGAACGGATTTTTACAGTTTTATAACGCCTCATTTTCAAGATGCTTCCTATACAAGATTGCATGATTATTTTCAACAAAACCCTTTTCTTTTGATATTTCATGGAATTTTGTGAAAAGAAAATGATTTTAAAGAGGAAAGGATATTTTCCTCAAGAATTCATTTAAAGTGTTTTATCAAAACCATTTTCATCTAAGATGACATTATTTCACATGTGTATGTTTCAAGTGTAATGTCTCTATGATTTACATGGTTTCACTTTTCTTATTATGAAATTATATCCATTTCTTTTATATGGATTATGTGATGATGGGATGATGTTTATGAAACCCATTTTATTTATTGGGTTATTATGAATGATGTATATTTATTTTGTGGCACAAGTAAGAATGATTTCATTATGAGATGGGTGGGACCTATATCTCCCTCCAATGTATTGGGTAAAGATTTTATATCTCATGAGATATACATGGCTGGAACGGTAAGTTAATCCGGTTTAGTGTTACAGGACTGAAACGAGGAGTGAACTCGATTCAGAATGGGACTTTGTCCACTAAGATGGTCTTGGTAGCAATGCATTGGCTACTATGGAAGTCATTACATGTGCTTAATGGATGCCACAATTACATGTTTTATTCCCATGCTATTTTATCATGGTTTATGTTCCATTATGATCTATACCATATGTACTTCCATGTTGTATGTCGTTGCTCAAGATTTTAATGTTTAAACATTATGTTCATGTTTTTTTAGTTCCAATGTATATGGTATGTTTTATTTTATCCATGCTTACCCTTAATGAGCATTTGAGCTCACCCTTTTTATGTTTTATTTTCTCCAGGATCAAAAGAAAGGTTTTAGGTCAGGAAACAAAGAGTGAAAGATCTTTATGAGATGTTGAAGATCTTTCACCACGATTAGAAGATTACGTTCCATGTTTCCAAAGACACTAAACTATTACGGTCCTTGTGTGTCTGTTTTTGTTATGTATTAAGTATTCCGCAAAAGTAATGTAATTTCCATGTACGTCAAGCTTAGGGTCTCTACAGTTGGTATCAGAGGAAACGTTTAGTCAACCTTTAGAAACTAGGATGCGAGAACTTTAGTGTGATCCCTAGAGATATTTCTAAGTTATGTCTAGGTATGTCCCTAAGGTTAAGTATAAGTATAGGTTATAGTACTAGAATTATGGTAACCTAAGATGTTAGATATTTCAGGTACTCCCCCTTTATTATGTTGTTTTCCCTAGCATGATTTTTGCCTCTCAAACTATTCTTTTTGGGTTTTAGACGATGGCTGGAACCCGAAGGAACCGTGTTGATCAATGCAATTGAAAATTCAATCATTATACTCCTGAACAAACAAATGTTACGGGAGATGGAGTGAAAAATCTTATTGATATACTTACACAAGCTATGAATCATTCTGGACTTCCAAATGAGTAGATAAGGGAACAATATTCTATTGAGTCTTTCATGAGGCAACGTCCACCTTCTTTCAGTGGGTCTTTTGATCCACTTGTTGCTGAACAATGGATCAGTACCACTGAAAAGATATTTTCAGTTCTTCAATGTTCTGAACATGATAAAGTCATCTTAGAGGTATATCGTTTGGAAGGTGAAGCTGATCAAAGGTGGAATCTTATCAAGAATACGAGGCCAAGAGATGAAATTGAGTCCATGGAATGGGATGAGTTCAAGAACTTATTTTTCAATAAGTACTTCCCTCGTATTTTTTGAACAAAGATTGAGAAGGAGTTTCTTGAACTAAAGCAAAAGGATGATGAATCTGTTGGTGTATACGAAGCGAATTTTACAAGGCTTTCAAGGTATGCATCTGGATTTATCATCCAACCTAAAAGTAAAGTTGATCGATTCTTTAGTGGCTTAAAACCAAATGTTTGAAGGGAATTATCTATAAGAGACTTTAGTAGCTATGAAGAAATTGTGCATTGTGCTATTAAGGTAGAAATGGAAGTTGGTGTTACATATTCATCTCAAGGTTTTGACAAGAAACGAAAGATGGAGTTCAAGGATAAATCTCAGAATAATGGTGAAAAGAAGATGAATGTTTCCTTATGCTCAAAGTGTGGAAAGAAGCATGGTGGAGATTGTCTTAAAGGGACTAGAAAATTTTTTAAGTGTGGAAAAGAATGTCATCGAGCAGCTGAGTGTTGAGGTAATGGAAAAAGGGTTACTAATGGTGTGAATAAAGAAAAGACTGCAGAGAACACACCAACAACACTTCAATGCATCAAGTGAAATGAAATGGGGCATTATGATAATCAATGCCCTAATCCAAGGGTTACTGATGATCGACATGAGCAACCACTTAAGGCAAAGGACAAAGGGAAGTCACATGCGATCACTATTGTCGATGTTGAATATGACAACGATGTGGTGGAATGATTAATTGTTTATGTAATGGGATTCCAAAATAATGTTGTATATAGTATCGTAGAATATTGGAATATTTATGTATTGGTCTATTGTGGTTTTCAATAATTTTAAGGTACCGGTAACCATGGAAATTGATTGAGATATTTTTGGTAAGCAGATGATATGCGCATAATGAAGGGATAATAAGATAATGAGATTTTTTATTTTATTCATGAGCTCATGATTGATATAAGGACTAAGTGATATCATGGTTTGAGTATAAATAATTTTGAGGATTTTGGTTTGTGGAAAGTGTTAACTTTTAACTGCATTCATGGGTATACATGATTAAGGTATTGACATGTTTATAATTTGACCAACAAGATATATCTTATGATATATGGGGGATAAATGATGGCATTCACGTGATTGTTATGTGACATTTCAAGTAATAATTTTCTTTATACTATGATCTTGGACCGAAATATTTTAGACAATCCTAAAGATTGGAATGGATTATGTTGGACATAAGTTAGGATAGAACTTTTTTCGATATTATTTATGGGATGTTATAGTAATTTAGTTTTAGAAAAAGGACAACCTGCAGGATGGGCGACAACCCATCGCGTCGGACAAGGCTGTGGGAATCGAACCCACAACCGAAGTGCGACTGACCTTTATCGCCTACCACTGGCCTACAGGAAGTCCATGTTTAGTAGAAACTAGTTTTATTATGATATAATAAGTATAAATCCATTTAAGGAACCATATATGATTAATCTCACTATAGATCGACTTATGTATATTTAATAACTTTTGCTAACCTTTTGTTTGAGACAGATGGAATGACCCGTCATTCTATCACATGATCTGCTAACACTTCAAGAATAACAAATTCAACTTCATTTCTTTAAGAGATGAAGTGGAAATTGTTCAAGGCATGAAAAACAGTGAGATTGTACCAAAATAAAGTAAGTATTTATTCTAATTCAAATTCTTCAACTTTAGGGAAATGATCTTGAAAACCAAAAATGTTGTCCTAGTGCTCTTATATATGATGAATCAGATGATACCTTAGATCATCACAAATTTATGGCTTTTTGATTGCTGGCTTTTCCATAGCCATGTTCTCTACCACTCTCCATCAGAACATGGTGGTTAGATTTCTCTTCCATATCCATATTTTCACCTATGTGGAAACCCATTGATTAGTTTATTTGGGTAACCGTTACATTTCATACTTTTGTTTTTAAAGATTTGTTTTGGTATTCCTTTTTACGATATGGGTTTCTATTAAAGAAACTTTCGAGTAGTAAACCATTTATAACCCCGACGAATTTCGAGGGCGAAATTCATTTTAAGGGGGGTAGAATGTAACACCTCGAGCTTTTATGAAAAATATTCTTATACTTTCATTGATGTCTTCTATTATACAGCACACCAAGTCTAGCTTGTACTATATGCAACACCGTATTAGCTTGCAGTATATGCAACACTATTCTTGGATCGTGTTACACACAATTTCATGTTCGTTTTATAATAGTCATTCTACGGAATGTTGAGTGTGTGTGTATATATATATATTCAATGTATAAATGAAATATGTTTGGATTCTGTTATACGAAAAAACGAAGTATTCTTTCACAACATGCAACCTTGACTTGGCTTGCATTACACGCAATCGCGACCTTCCTCGATAGCGTGTGTTGTACGCAATACGGGTTTTACTAAACAACGATATATTATTATAATATTATTATAAACTAGCCGTTATGAATATTATTAACTAAATTTTGAATTTTATAACATTAGTATTAATCTTACACATTTTCTATAACATAGTATAAGAACAAAATAAATTTTTCGGGTAAAATAAGTATTTTTCAAAAATTTCAATTTTTCCGCCTTTTGATGGCGCACCCACTTTAAATCTAGTTTTTGACATGTTTATAAGATCAATTTTACAAAATAAAATTATTATTTGAAATCAAGATATAAAATTTTACCTTGGATAAATTTTTCATATTATTCTGATAACTTTCATATTTTAATGAATAGTAAAAACACGCTATATTTTAATTAAAAACAACTTTTTTCATCGTAATAAATTATGTGGTTAAATAATAATATTGAATGGTATAAATAGAATATATTTTTACCATTTAATATAATGTATGTCATTATCCTTGATTTTACATTGAATTCGTAGGTTAAATAAATTCAATCTTTTGCAATGTTTTAAACAAAAACCCGTTTTCTTTCGACAATGGGATTAATTTTAATTTAATTTCTGAAACTTCTGTGTATTGAATTTGGAATAATGGATTCCATATTTGGAATCAGTGGGTCCAAATTATATTAATAGAATACTTTTTATTTTTGGGCTTTATGAATAGTAACAACGGTAAATTTTATTTACCATAGTTAAAGATAAATCGGGTAATTAAGGGTAAATATAATTTTATAAAATTACCCTAAAACATGCCAAAATTCTATTGGATGGCTAAACGTCAACCCATATTACCTAAGGGTCGGATTAGATTCATTTTATAGACTTTTGAACTTGAAAATAATTTAATTATTATTAAAACCAAAGAAAGTGACAACATGTCACTCTCTTAAATCTTATAAGTATAATAATTTTAATTTAGTGATAAACATCATAAAACATCGAACATGAATAGTCTCCAGAAATCTAATACAATTATCTACATCATGATAATTTATTTATAATTTTTAAGGATTAAATAATTCTCATTAATGGTGATATATTAATGATGCATAAATTATTTATTTGGTGAAAAATCAATAATATAGTTTTTATTGAAATATTAATACATATCAAAAGGCCCAAAAATCTGAAAAAAAAACTTATTATTAGTTTATATATATAAACCCTAATCATCCACTTGCCTAATTGTTTACCATTTGGATCCTTATTAAGATGATTATGACACTTATATTATTTTATTTTTAATGATGCCAAAGTTTTTACCTTCATAATTTAATAAATATAACAATTTAAATATTTTGATTTTAAGATGATAAATTCTAGTAAAAGTATTATTGTGAACGGTAATAGATTTATCTTCATCATTGGATTTTTTTTAATTTTTATGCAAAAAATCCGTATATTAAATAATTATACAAAAATGTTGTAGTAATTATTTTATTAAGAGATAAACCAAATAAATGGATTTAAAAATAATAAAATAAATATTATATAAATTATTTAATGTGATACACTAATTTTAAAGATACATATGACCTTTTATGATTCTATTAAAGCTTTTAGTTCGAACATATCTTCTGTATATATTTTATTTAAATTCAAATAAATGAATAGTGTCAAAAGTGACACTATTGTTATTTTATAAAAATAACATATTATAAAATTTTTTTAAAATCACAAAAATATTTAAAAACTATAAATTTAAATTTATATGGTATATAATGTTATAAAGTAAACAATTATGGAAAATTCACAAAAAATAAATAATTTTTTGTTATAATTTAAAATTTAGAATTTTATTACCACAAATAAACTTAAATAGATTAAATAAGGATAAATCAAAATGATAAGGTTTAAAATAAGATCCAAACATGTCTAAATTTGATTCGTTGATGAGATTACAACCCTATCTAATCTAATATTTGAATATGAGTCATTTTTGGACGTTTTTAAGTGGGGTTAGATTTATTATAAATTAATATATTTAAGAATTCCAAAGGTGCCCCTCTCCTCCCTTATAAAAGGGAACCTCCTCCCTCTCCTCCTCACACCAATTTGAGCCTTCAAGCTCGGCCAACCCCTGAAAAATTATCTTCTCCACTTCCCTAGAAACATTCTAGAGGTTTTGGTCTACTTTAAAGACCAATCTTAGTGCCCTAAGAGGAGGTTTCAAAGAGGCGTATCGAAGAAGAGGTAATTTCTTCTCCTGATTCTTTCAAGCTTCTTTCTTCTTCAACTTCTTCTTCTTTAGTTATTTCATTATAAAATAATAACATCAGTATCACTAATATACTGATTTGTTATTATAAATATTACACAAACCCATTTCACCTTCTATCCATCCTACGGAAAACAAAATCAATGCACGTGCGTACGTACGGAATACCGTCTCCACGCCGTGGTGTAATCTGTTTTTCCACCAACACCTTACATGGATGGGTATAATGGTGTAAAGAATAACTATACATAGTTATTATAACATCATAATGACTCTGATATATTGTATCATCCACTCCAATTCAATTCAATAATTATGGAAATGATATCATCGCTCGTGAGTACGTACGGACTACCGTCTCCGCGATGCGATGAGATTAATTCTCCATGTTAACCATTTAAGAATGATTATAAAGTATATATAAGAAATAATAATGAAATATATGACATTATAAAGCTACTGGATTTATGTATATATGTATTTCATCTACTTAATTCCATTCAACTCAATAAGGAAACGAAAACAGCGTTCATACGTACGTACGGCCTACCGTCTCCTTGAACGGTGTATTTATTTCCATTTATCGATCTATTACATATATGTATATTATGAATATATATTATATATAAATCATGTTTTATATTCTGGAATTATGTAATCGTGATCTAAGTAATCATATGAATAATTACAAGTCAAAACACGGACGACAAATGAAACGATTTTACCCAAAACACTCTTTTACATGGAATTTACAAAAGAACAGGTAATGGAAAGTCATAAGTGAACCATATATGATATAATAACAATGAATATGATTCTCTAATAATTCAATGACATTATTTTAATCATTATACATGAGGTTCGGATACATACGAAGCATATCAGACATAAGGTAAGGGAAAATTGTGCAAATCTCATTTTTATCCGAGATTGCTTATTCGTAAGTATTTACTGGGGTTATTGCTATCATTCTTGTAAATGTTTTATAAAATTATATTAATGTATATTTAAAGTACTTTTTAACCATTTTACTTTTACCCCATGTTTTGAAAGGAATCTTTCTTTTATTTACCCTACAAGGTACTTTTTGACTTTTCTGACAAAAGTACGAGCAGAATGTTATTTTTAACTTATACGGCGTGAACGGATTTTTACAGTTTTATAACGCCTCATTTTCAAGAAGCTTCATATACAATATTGCATGATTATTTTCAAAAAACCCCTTTTCTTTTTATATTGCATGGAATTTTGTGAAAAGAAAATGATTTTAAAGAAGAAAGGATATTTTCCTCAAGAATTCATTTAAAGTGTTTTATCAAAACCATTTTCATCTAAGATGACATTATTTCACATGTGTATGTTTCAAGTGTAATGTCTCTATGATTTACATGGTTTCACTTTTCTTATTATGAAATGATATCCATTTCTTTTATATGTATTATGTGATGATGGGATGATGTTTTTGAAACCCATTTTATTTATTGGGTTATTATGAATGATGTATGTTTATTTTGTGTCACAAGTAAGAAGGATTTCATTATGAGATGGGTGGGACCTATATCTCCCTCTAATTCATTGGGTAAAGATTTTATATCTCATGAGATAGACATGTCTGGAATGGTAAGTTAATCCAGTTCAGTACTACAGGACTGAAATAAGGAGTGAACTCGATTCAGAATGGGACTTTGTCCAATAAGATGGTCTTGGCGGGAATGCCTTGGCTACTATGGAAATCATTACATGTGCTTAATGGATGCCACAATTAGATGTTTTATTCCCATGCTATTTTATCATCTTTTATGTTCCATTATGATCTATGCCTTATGTACTTTCATGTTTTATTTTGTTGCTCAAGATTTTAATGTTTAAACATTATGTTCATGTTTTTTTTAGTTCCAATATATATGGTATGTTTTATTTTATCCATGCTTACCCTTACTGAGCATTTGAGCTCACCCTTTTTATGTTTTATTTTCCCCAGGATCAAAATAAAGGTTTTAGGTCAGGAAACAAAAAGAGGAAGATCTTTATGAGATGTTGAAGATCTTTCACCACGATTAGAAGATTATGTTCCAAGTTTCCAAAGACACTAAACTATTACGGTTATTGTGTGTCTATTTTTGTTATGTATTAAGTATTATGAAAAAGTAATTTATTGTCCATGTACTTCAAGATTAGGGTCTCTACATCCTTGATCCAACATAGTCTAGAACTTTCCTTGAACTCTATGATTATCCAATGGAGGAAATCTTATTCGACGTTAGCATCTACAACCCTCTCCTTGCTTCTCAAGGAAGGCCTCCTTCCATGTAACACCCTGAGATTTTATGAGATATATTCTTTTTAATTTCCTTCATATCTTATGTTATACGCTACAACAAGATTATCTTGCACTATATGCAACACCGTATTAGCTTTCTGTATACGCAACACTAATCTTGGATCATGTTACATACAATTTCATGTTTGTTTGATGGAAGTTATTCTACGTAATATTGAGTATATATATATATATATATTCAATGTATAAATGAAATATGGTTGGATTATATTATATGAAACAACAAAGTAATCTTGCACTACACACAACCCTGACTTGTCTTGCATTACACGCAATTGCGACCTTCCACGATAGCGTGTGTTGTATGCAATACCGAGTTTCACTAAAGGAGATATTATTATAATATTATTATGAACTAGCCATTATGGATAGTAATACCCACTTTTTGAAATTTTATAAATTTTACCCTTAAAAATGGACTTCATTTTTGGATTCAGAATATCGAAATTAGCCTAGGGTAAATTTTTGGTATTTTTCTGAAAACTTTCAATTTTTGATGAATAGTTAAAACACTCGGTTGCTATTTAAAAACCAACTTTTTATTTCAATAATTAATTATTTTATTTAAATTTATTTCAGGTAAAAATTTATACATAATACCTATATAAGTTCAATGTAATTAATTGGATTCATTTTATAATAATTTTAGATATATAAAAATTTAATTGAACTTTTCACCGTCTTTTACCCACCTCCTAAGAGAATTTGTTAATTTGCATAAAACATAATTTTACCATTTCATTGAGTAGAATTTCGAAAATCTGAGAGACACGGTTAATATCTAGGATTAAAATGTGGTTCAATAAGATAAAAATAATTTTTTGTGAATAGTAACTTTTAAATTTTATTTACCACGGTTAAAAGTAAATAGGGTAATTAAGGGTAAAAATGATATTATTATTACCCTAACACATGTCCTAATTCTATTGGATAAGTTTAACACGACCAAAAACAACCTTAGGAATTAAATATTACCCTTTAGGTCCATTTGGATTAGATTAGGACACTTATTATTATTTTATTTAAAGAAGAGTTAAAATAGTTAAAATCAAATTTTAATAACTAAAATATTTTTAATATAAAGTTATACATAAGATAAATTCGACTATAAATATTCATTATAAAGATAAAAAGATTTCCTAAATAATGGAATTTTATTTATAATTTTTATAAATTAAATAATTTAATTTATTTATGACACAACGATGATGCAGTAATTACCTTATTAATGAAATATTAACATAATCGATGTTATAAATACCCAGATAAATATAATTTGAGAATTTTTATAAATTAAAATAATTTTATAGGTAAATATGACATGTTAGTATTTATTAAATTACCTTTTATCACACTAATAATGGTGTTATAATTTTCACAAAAATAAATTACCAAATAGTGTCAAAATTGACATAAAATAGTTTTTAACACAAATATTATATTATTAATTGTTATTATATTCCTAAAAAACTAAGGTTCAGCCAAATGAATTATATAAGGTTATATATATTAATAATGTACCACTTGGGGTTCTTTTGTCTTGTTATAGTAAGTTTATTAACCATATAGTGTAAAAAACAAGAAGACACGGTAAAAGTTAAATTATTTAACTTAGAGTTAAATCTAAATGATAAGGTTAAAATAGTAACCTAAACTTGTATAAAACCTATTTTTTGAGATGATTTCGATTCATACCCACTTTAGCTTCTAAATAAATCAATTTCGAGCTATTATAAACCGAATATGACTTTATTATAAAAAAATATTTTAAGTTTTTCCATGGTGACCCTCTCCTCCCTTATAAAAAGGGCACCCCTTCCCTCTTCACTTAACACCCTTTTGAGCCTTGAAGATCGGACAAACACTACCAATTCCTATTCTAAACCTATATATTTATATCATAGAGGCTCTGGTCTTCTCAAAAGACCAACTCTAGTGCCCTAAGAAGAAGTTTAAAGGAGGTGCGTCGAGGAAGAGGTAATCTCTTCTACCGACTCTTTAAAGTTTCTTTCTTCATATACTTCCTCTTCTTTATTTGTTTAATTATAAATTAATAACATAAGTATCACTAATATACTGATATGTTATTATAAATATGAAACAACTCTATTTCACCTTCTATCCATCCTACGGAAAACGAAATCACTGCGTGTGTGTACGTACGGAATACCGCCTCTACATCGTGGTGTAATCAGTTTTTCCACCACCACCTTACTTGGATGGGTATAATGGTGTAAAGAATAAATATATATGTTTATTATAACATCATACTTATTCTAAGATATTATATCATCCACTCTAATTCCATTCAATAAATATGGGAATGATATCATCGCTCGTGCGTACGTACGGATTACCGTCTCCACGACGCGATGAGATTCATTTTCCAAGTTAACAATTCAAGAATGTTTATAAAGTATATATAATAAGTAATCATGAAATATATGAAATAATAATGCTACTGGATTTATGTATATATATATGTATGTAATATACTTAATTTCATTCAATTCAATAAGGAAACGAAAAACAGCGTTCATGCGTACGTATGGCCTACCGTCACCATGAACGGTGTATTTCTTTCCATTTATAGATCTATTATATATATTTATATTCTGAATATATATTATATATAAATAATGTTTTATATTATGGAATTAAGTAACCATGATCTATGTAATCATATTAATAATTACAAGTCAAAACACGGACGATAAATGAAATGATTTTACCAAAACAATGCTTTAACATGGAATTGACAAATGAATGGATAATATAAAGACATAAGTGAATAATATATGATATCATAAATATTATAATGGTTCTTTTACAAGTTAATAATATGTTTAAAACCACTATACAGAAGTCTCAGACACATACGGAAGAAATTGTACATAAGGTAAGGGATAATTATTCAAATCTCATTCTTATCCGAGATTGTTTATTCGTAAGTATTTACTGGGGTTATGTTTATTATCCATGTCCATATGTTCTCAAAATGTTTTCATAAAATGTTTAATTTTCTTCCATTTATGCTTAAAGTCATTTTTACCCTTTTTACTTTTACCACATCGTATGGAATGAATCTGTCTTTTGTTTACCATACGAGGTACTTTTTGACTTTTCCGAAAAATGTACGAGAAGAATGTTATTTTTATCTTATACAGCGTGAATAGATTTTTACGGTTTGATAAAACCAAATTTTCATGAATATTCCTCTACAAGTTTTCATGTTTATTTTCAATAAAATCCTTTTCTGTTAAAATTGTGTGGAATTTTTTGAAAAGAAAATGATTTTAAAGTATAAATGATATTTTCCTCAAGAATTCATTTCAAGTGTTTTATCAAAACTATTTTACATATAAGATGACATTATTTTCATATGTGTATATTTCAATTATAATGTCTCTATGATTTACATGGTTTCACTTTTCTTATGAATAAATGATATTCATTTTTTTTGTATGGATTATGTTTTGATGGGATGATGTTTATGAAACCCATTTTATTCTTTGGGTTATGATGAATGATTTATGTTTATGTTGTGGAACACGTAATAATGATTTCATTATGAGATGGGTGGGACCTATAACTTCCTCTAATTCATTGGGTAAAGATTTATATCTCATGAGATAGGCATGGATGGAACGGTAGGTTAATCCGGTTCAGTGATACAGGGCTGGAACGAGGAGTGAACTCGATTCAGAAAGGGACTTTGTCCACTAAGATGGTCTTGGCAGCAATGCCTTGGATACTATGGAAATAATATCATGTGCTTAATGGTTTCCAAAATTACATATTTTATTCCCATGCTATTTTATCATGATTGATGTTCCTTTATGATATACACCTTACATACTTCCAAGATTTATGTCTTTTCTCAAGATTTTGATGTTTAAACATTATTTTCAAGTTTTTGCATTCAAATGTTTATGGATAGTTTTATGTTCTCTATGTTTACCTTTACTGGGCATTTGAGCTCACACTTTTTATGTTTTCTTTTCCCCATGATATAAATAAAGTTTTTAGGTAATAAAACCAAAAGGGGAAGATCTTTATGGGAGATGTTGAAGATCTTTCATCATGATTAGAAGATTACGTTCCGAGTTTCCAAAGACACTAAACTAATACGGTCTTTGGGCGTCTATTTTTGTCATGTATTAAGTATTGCTCAAAAGTAATGTAATGTCCATGTATTTCAAGTATGGTTCTCTACAATTGGTATTAGAACGAAGGTTTAGTCAACCTTTGGATGCTAGGATGCGATAACTTTAGTGAGATCCCTAGAGATATTTCTAAGGTATGTCTAGGGATGTCTCTAAGGATAAGTATACGTATATGTTATAGTCCTAGAATTACGATAACGATCTTATAATTTAGCCTAAGATGTTAGATATTGATGGTAGTCCCCCTTGATTATGATTTTTTCTGCTCACACTATTCTTTTTGGGTTTTTGAAAATGGATGGAAATAGGAAGATTCACGATAATGGATGATATGATGGACAATAGAATGATATTATTCATGAGAAACCAAATGAAATGGGATTTAGAAGTCCAAACATCGTTATTATTCCTAATAAGCAATCTCATAATATGATTAGTAATCTCAACTTTGATAAGTTTCCCGACTCAAATAATTAGAGAAAGATGGAGTTTCATGATGATCATATAGGAAAGAAAGTTCAATTTCTCTCATGTAAATCATGTGGGAAGAGGCATCAAGAAGAATGTTTCAAAAGAACTGTAAGATGCTTTGGGTGTGGAAAATAAGGACACAAATTTAGTAAGTGCAAATGAAAAGGTTCAGTTAACACCATGGAGAAGGATAGTGGTATTGCTACGACATAAACAATGATTAAATGTTTTAAATGTGGAATGTATGGGCATTATGAACACCAATGCCCTAAGGGAAAATATCATGAAGAGAATCAGCATGGTCATATGGGTAGTATTTATGTGGATGATGATGAAGAGACTACAAATGATATATGAGATGAAAGAAATGATGAAGCTCAG
Organism: Viscum album; assembly: GCA_963277665.1. Lineage (NCBI taxonomy): Eukaryota > Viridiplantae > Streptophyta > Magnoliopsida > Santalales > Viscaceae > Viscum > Viscum album. Next base: position 1,493,681,616 of record OY728135.1, on the reverse strand, counting down.
TTAGTGGTTTAAGGAGGTAGTGGAATGATTGTATGTTTGTTAGGATTTATGTTGTATAGGTAATTTAATGGTACTATGGAATAAAGAATCATCTAAGGATTGTTACACAATTGTCTTTCCTTGAGTTTTTGAAAGTATATGATGAATGGTACTGGTAACCATGTAAGGTTATTCAAATATTTTTGGAAGGTAGATGATATGTGCATAATGAAAGGATAAGGAGAAAATGAGATTTTTGATAATATTAATGAGATCATGACTGGTATAAGGAAAAAGTGATATCATGGTTTGAGTATATAGAAATTTTGGGATTTTGGTATGTGGAAAGAGTTAACTTTTTATAGCATTCATGTTTTCACTAATGTTTAATGGGTATTCATTTTTCAAGAGAATAAATTATTAAGGTATTTAGAGATTTGGAATGTGACCAACAAGATATATCTTATGATATATGGGAGATAAATGATGGCATTCACATGCTTGGTATATGACCTCTCTAGTAATCTTTTTCTTTATACTATGAGATTAGACAAAAGTATTTTGGATAAGCCTAAAGATTTAAATGGATTAAGTTAGACATCAGATAGTATTGTTTAAGGATAGAAATTTTTCTATTATTCATGTAATGTTATAATGGTATAGTTTTAGAAAAAAAAGGAAAACCAGTAGGACGGGTGACAACCCATCGCGTCGGACAAGGTTGTGAGAATCGAACCCACAACCAAAGTGCGACAGGCCTTTATCACCTACCACTGGCCTACAAGAAGTCCCTGGTTAGTAGAAACTAGTTTTATTATATTAATCGGTATGATAGATGAAGTATAAGTCCATTTTTGGAATCATATACAATTAACCCCACTATAGATGGAATTATGTATATTTGATAACTTTTGCTAACCTTTCGTTTGAGACAGATGGGATGACCCATCATTCTATCGCATGACCTGATAACACTTCATGGAAGACAAATTCGACTTCATTTCTTTAAGAGATGAAGTGCAAATTGTTCAAGGCATGAACAACGGTGAGATTATACCAAAATAAAGTAAGTATTTATTCTAATTCAAATTCTTCGACTTTACGGAAATGATCTTGAAAACCAAAAATGTTGTCCTAGTATCTTTATATCTGATGATTCAGATGGTATCTTAAATCTTCAAAAATTTATGGCTTTGTTATTGTTGTCTTTTTCATAGCCATGTTCTCTACCATTCTCTATCAGAACATGATGGTTAGGTTTCTCTTCTATATCCATATTTCACCTATGATCTTTTATGTGGAAACCCAGTGATAAGTTAATTTGGGTAACCATTACAATTCATACATTAGTTTTTAAAATTAATCTTTAGTATTTCTTTTTATAACGTGGGTTTCTATTAAAGAAAATTTCAAATAGTAAACGATTTAAAACCCCGACGAATTTCGAGGGCGAAATTCATTTTAAGGGGGGTAGAATGTAACACCCTGATATTTTATAAGATATATTCTTTTTAATTTCTTTAATATCATATGTTATACGCTCCACTAATATTATCTTGCACTATATGCAACACCATATTAGCTTGCAGTATATGCAACACTAATCTTGGATCGTGTTACACACAATTTCAAGTTTGTTTGATGGAAGTTATTCTATGTAACATTGAGTGTATATATATATATATATATATTCAATGTATAAATGAAATATGGTTGGATTATATTATACACAACAACAAAGGAATCTTTCACTACATGTAACCCTGACTTGGCTTGCATTACACGCAATCACGACCTTCCACGATAGCGTGTGTTGTATGCAATACCGAGTTTCACTAAACGAGATATTATTATAATATTATTATGAACTAGCCGTTATGAATAGTAATACCCACTTTTTAAAATTTTATAAATTTTATCCTTCAAAATGGACATCATTTTTTGATTCAGAATATCAAAATTACCCTGCGGTGAATTTTTGGTATTTTTCTGAAAACATTCAATTTTTGATGAATAGTGAAAACACTAGGTTGCTATTTAAAAACCGACTTTTTATTTAAATAATTAATTGTTTTATTTAAATTTATTTTAGGTAAAAATTGAAACATAATACCTATAAGAGTTCAATGTAATTCATTGGAGTCATTTTATAATAATTTTAGATATATAAAAATTTTATTCAACTTTTCACCGTCTTTTACCCACCTCCTTGGAGAATTTGTTAATTTGCATAAAACATAATTTTACCATTTCTCTGAGTGTAATTTTTAAAATCCGAGAGACATGGTTAATATCTAGGATTAAAATTTGGTTCAATAAGATAAAAATATTTTTTGGTGAATAGTAACTTTTTACTTTTATTTACCACGGTTAAAAGTAAATAGGGTAATTAAGGGTAAAAATGATATTATTATTATCCTAACACATGTCCTAATTCTATTGGATAAGTTTAATTAGACCAAAAAAAAACTTAGGAATTAAATATTACCCTTTAGGTCCACTTGGATTAGATTAGGACACTTATTATTATTTTATTCAAAGAAGAGTTAAAATAGTTAAAATAAATGTTTAATAACTAAAACATATTTAATATAGTGTTATACATAAGATAAACTCTACTATAAATATTAATTAGAAAGATAAACATATTTCCTAAATAATCTTATTTTATTTATAATTTTTAGACATTAAATAATTAATTTATTTATGACATAATGATGATGCAGTAATTACCTTATTAATGAAATATTAACATAATTGATGTTATAAATACCCAAATAAATGTAATTTGAGACTTTTTATAAATTCCAATAATTTTTTAGGTTAATATGACATGTTATTATTGATTCAATTAACGTTTTTATAACTAATCATGTTGTTACGATTTTCACAAAAATCAATTACCAAATAGTGTCAAAATTGACATAAAATAGTTTTTAAAACAAATATTATATTATTAATAGTTATCATATTCCTAAAAATATAAGGTTCGGCCAAATGACTTATATAACGTTATATATATTAATAATGAACCACGTGGGGTTCTTTTGTCTTGTTATAGTAAGTTTATTAACCATATAGTGTAAGAATACAAGAAGACACGGTAAAAGTTAAATTATTTAACTTAGAGTAAAATCTAAATGATAAGGTTAAAATAGTGACATAATCTTGTCTAAAACATATTGGTTTAGATTATTTCTACCCATACCCACTTGATCTTTGAAATAAATCAATTTGGAGCTATTATAAACCGAATATGACTTTATTATAAAATAATATTTTATGTTTTTCCAAAGGTTCCCCTCTGCTCCCTTATAAAAAGGGCACCCCTTCCCTCTTCTCTTCACACCCTTTTGAGCCTTGAAGCTCGGTCAAACCCTACCAATTCCTCTTCTAAACCTCTCTAGTTATATCATAGAGGCTCTGGTCTTATCAAAAGACCAACTCTAGTTCCCTAAGAAGAAGTTTAAAGGAGGTGCGTCAAGGAAGAGGTAATCTCTTCTACCGAATCTTTCAAGTTTCTTTCTTCTTCTACTTCCTCTTATTTATTTGTTTCATTATAAAGTAATAACATCAGTATCACTAATATACTGATGTGTTATTATAAATATGAAACAACTCTATTTCACCTTCTATCCATCCTACAGAAAATGAAATCACCGCTTGTGTGTACGTACGGAATACCATCTCCATGTCGTGGTGTAATCAGTTTTTCCACCACCACCTTACTTGGATGGGTATAATGGTGTAAAGAATAGCTATATATTATTATTATAACATCATACTAATTCTAATATATTATATCATCCACTCCAATTACATTCAATAAATATGGGAACGATATCATCGCTCGTGCGTACGTACGGATTACCGTCTCCACGACGCGATGAGATTAATTTTTTTCTTTCTTTCTTTTTTAAAAGGCAGGGGCCGGGAAACAATGCGGGTGATGGCCCGGCCCACGAGTGGTTACGTGGTCAGGCATGCAGTGGCCCGAAAATCCCCTACCTTCCCCAGGCCCGCCCAAGGGGTGAAGCCCAGTTCCCCAACGGGAGCCGGCGCCACGTAAATGCTTGGGTAACCAGCATGCAATCGTGCACCGCGTGTGGTGAACATGCTTTTTAAAGCATACCCCCTGACAGGGTTCGAACCCCCGACCTCCCCTGAGGGAAGCGGAGCCTTCGACCACTCCACCACGCCCACGGGGGCACGCGATGAGATTCATTTTCCATGTTAAAAATTAAAGAATGATTATAAAGTATATATAATAAGTAATCATGAAATATATGACATAATAATGCTACTGGATTTATGTATATATATATTTATTTCATATACTTAATTCCATTCAATTCAATAAGAAAACGAAAAACAACGTTCATGCGTACGTACGGCCTACCGTCTCCATGAACGGTGTATTTCTTTCCATTTATAGATCTATTATATATATGTATATTCTGAATATATATTATATATAAATAATGTTTTATATTATAGAGTTAAGTAACCATGATCTAAGTAATCATATTAATAATTACAACTCAAAACACAGACGATAAATGAAACGATTTTACCAAAACGCTGCTTTAACATGGAATTGACAAATGAAAAGATAATATAAAGTCATAAGTGAATCATATATGATATCATAAATATTATTATGGTTCTGTTACAAGTTAATAATATTTTTAAACCCACTATACATTAGTCTCAGACACATATGGAAGAAATTGTACATAAGGTAAGGGATAATTATTCCAATCTCATTCTTATCTGAGATTGTTTATTGTTAAGTATTTAATGGGGTTATGTTTATTATCCATGTTCATATGTTCTCAAAAAAATTTCATAAAATGTTTAATTTTCTTCCATTTATGCTTAAAGTCATTTTTACCCTTATTACTTTTACCACATCGTATGGAAGGAATCTTTCTTTTGTTTATCATACGAGGTACTTTTTGACTTTTCCGGCAAAAGTACGAGAAGAATGTTATTTTTAACTTATAAAGCGTGAATGGATTTTTACGGTTTTATAACGCCAAATTTCCATGAAGATTACTCTACAATTTTTCATGGTTATTTTCAATAAAATCCTTTTATTTTAAATTTTTTTGGCATTTTGTGAAAAGAAGGTGATTTTGAAGAAGAAAGGATATTTTCCTTAATAATTCATTTCAAGTGTTTTATCAAAACTATTTTCCATCTAAGATGATATTTTTTTCATATTTGTATTTTTCAAGTATAATGTCTCTGTGATTTACATGGTTTCACTTTTCTTATGAAGAAATGATATCCATTTGTTTTATATGGATTATGTTATGATGGGATGATGTTTATGAAACCCATTTTATTCTTTGGGTTATGATGAATGATTTAGGCTTATGTTTTGGAACACGTAATAATGATTTCATTATGAGATGGGTGGGACCTATATATCCCTATAATTCATTGGGTAAAGATTTATATCTCATGAGATAGACATGGCTGTAAAGGCAGGTTAATCCGGTTCAGTGATACATGACAGGAACGAGGAGTGAACTCGATTCAGAAAGGGACTTTGTCCACTAAGATGGTCTTGGCAGCAAGGCCTTGGATACTATGTAAATCATATCATGTTCTTAATGGTTGCCACAATTACATGTTATATTCACATGCTATTTTATCATGATTGATGTTCCTTTATGATATACGCCTTACATACTTCCAAGATTTATGTCTTTGCTCAAGATTTTGATGTTTAAATTTTATGTTCAAGTTTTTGCATTCAAATGTTTATGGATAGTTTTATGTTCTCTATGTTTACCCTTACTGAGCATTTGAGCTCACCCTTTTTATGTTTCCTTTTTCCCAAGATATGAATAATGGTTTTAGGTAAGAAAAACAAAAGTGTAAGATCTTTATGGGAGATGTTGAAGATCTTTCACCATGATTAGAAGATTACGTTCCAAGTTTCCAAAGACACTAAACTAATACGGTCTTTGGGAATCTTTTTTTGCCATGTATTAAGTATTCCTAAAAATTAATTTAATTTACATGTATGTCAAGTATGGGTCTCTACAATCCAAGTCTCAGAATTAATGTCACCCCTTGGGAAAGGGTCCTTTTGTAGCCCCTTCTAAGATAACTTTAACAACTTGTAGGACGGATTTGGCATCCTTTCAATTTCATCCCTTGTTTATTTCAGTGGGATGAATTCATCATACATTTCTCCAAGAATGGGAACTATTGAGATCTTGTAGATGTCCCATAAACTCATGTCAACTTATTCACATGTTAATGAAATGTATTTATTTGAGGTATCCATTGGATCAATGGATCAGAGATGATTTAAAAATTCTAATATACGTATGTATGTCCCACCCAGATAGCTTCATATATTCTAACCACTTTCATTTCAGTCTTAAATTTTATACAGTTTTAGCGCACCCAGTACACCTACATCCACTTGGGATTAACTCCCCCTATATAATAAAAGTCTCAATCCTCTTTCCATCATTTTTATTGATTTTTCTTAGAATCTTATAATATCAACTATTAGTAGTGAGGTTTCAAATCCTAGGTGTGAGGATTCAGATTTAGGGAAAACATACTTTGATGCATGATACATGTAGTGGTAATTGTTCCTTCATTGATAAATATGCCTCTGAAAGAGATGTTGGTTGTGGGACACTTGGTGTACTCCATGAAATTGGAAATTGGAAAATAACTTTTTGGATTCAGGATGAATGTATCTCTCAAAAGGACATGGTTATACAACATAATTTTATCAATTCATAGGTACTCACACTATTACTTCTTTAATTATTTTTCTAAATCTAGAATTTTGGAATCACATATGTCATAATAATCTAGCCCGATGGTTTTGATAATTTTTGTAACACATGCAACAACTTTTTCATCAAAATCCCTTTTAGTTTCCATTGTAAATATTCATAGAAAATATTATTATGTTCATTATAATCAATAATAAAGTTTTTAGAGTTTTTTTAAAAGGGTGATATTTAACAAAGTAGTGACCTTAAATAGGTCACTCACTCTAGTGACCTCACGGAGGTCACTCACTCAAGTGACCTCATGCAGGTCACTCACACTAGTTCCCTCACACTAGTCACTCATTCTAGTGACCTCACATAGGTCACTATCTCAAATGACCTCACAAATTTCACTCACTAAAGTGGAATCAAGAATTTCACTCGATCAAGTGACCTCTTGTAGTTCACTAGCTCAAGTGGCCTAACACAGGTCACTCTCTCAAGTTCCCTCATGTAGGTCACTCACTAAAGTTATTTAGCAGATGTATCTTGCATGGATTTTCTAAACATGAATACCAAAATTTTTGTGATATGAATTGGATGAGAGACTTATACAGTTGATCTATATAGAATACTAGCATGGAAAGAGAAAGAAAACTTTGTTAATAGAGGAGGAATTCTATATACAAGTAACCCAATATATAGATGCCTGGTCACCTGCACTGCTGACCTTCATAGTCGACCTGCATGAACTACATTAATGATTGATATACATGATCTAAATTTGTACTCAATATATCATATCCCAATTTTACACCAACATAAGTGATGTTTGAAGTAAAATTATTGGAATGTAAGAGCATGTATAGGCTAATGAATGAAAGATTCATTAACATCCATGTTTTCTACCTCAGGATTAGACCATCTTCTTTAGACCGGATACAATCCTATGGAGGGTATTTTCTTTAACCTCCATTTTTCATATAGTGATTGTAAGATTTTTAAAAAAAGATGTTGAAGTGGTATAGGATAAATGGGAGTCAAAGAACTCACCCAATCCAACTTGTGTGTACCCCACCAACGCGATAAGAGGCTCATGTAGGCCCCACATACATGGACCAGCATGAGAAGCAAAGACCTATGTGATGGGCTACCTACGTGATGGAACTATGGGGATGGACTACTTTTTCTAGGGTCCTGAGTTTCATTATTAATAGTACCCTTAGGATCCTTGTTTAACATGACTGAAAGATGAAGAGATTGATTGAAAATCTACTCGCCCAAGTCTCTCGCCCAAGTCCTTCAAACCCTCAGGTGGTTTCTTAAGCCTAAAAAATAAATAAAAATTAGTAGTGATAAATTTATTGAGTTCCCTAAAGTTCTATAATACCAAGAACCTTGAGAGTAAATACACACCCCCTGTCAAAACTAATAGGGATAAGGACCCTTCCACTACATGAAACATGAGCATCATCCATCCAAAGTCACCAGAGGAGACCTATGGATCCTAGAGTAAGGCCTTACCCAAATTCTATTTACTAGGTTTTACATCACCCAAAGTAACCTTCAAACTATCTTGTTTTACATAGCCTCATCTATGTGAGCCACCTTCTGCTTTCCCAAGCCTCACCTATAAAAGGCACCTTCAGCTCGCCCAGGTATCACCTAGATGAGACACTTTAGCCTGCCCCAGACTCAACTGTGTGAGTTTTTATTTGATCCCTATTCCATATCACTGATGGTAGGTAACCTCTTCACTTGGATTACTCTTTTAATGGGGACCAAGTCAAGGTCTCCCAAAAATCCCCCAAATATATATGATCAGAGAACAGGGCACACCAATGTGTCCTCTTGATTGTAAACTCTCATGGTAATGTTGTCCCACATTTATCCAACCTAATAGGTGGTATTCTTAGAGTTTTCTATATTATAAATTCTTATGGTAACAAGGATCCTGAACTTAGGGATAATTATGGGACCCTAGGGTGGAAAACAAGAGTGGATATGGTAATATCAAAGACCTATCTCTCACCCTAAATCTCCCACTAATAATTCACCCTCTTCTACTAGTAGAAGATGAGTAAATTTCATACTAGGGATTCCCTCATGGAGTAATCCCTAATTCTTTCTTATGGGGTATTCTAAATCCTTCCAAATCACCACCCTCACAGACCAATGGGCAAAAGAGATTGTGCAGTTTTCCAAATATCCTACTTCCTTTTGTTTCTCACACGATGCATGACTCTCAAAATCCTAAGGGTTAGTGATGATCATGAAATCCACATTAAAAAATACCTATCTTGGAAGAGATTCATTTTATGGATCTTTTTATCATCTTTACATATGTTTCTTATTCAGTGTAACCCCCAAAACCATGTCATCATCCTCTTGAAGGGACATATTCCTTACAAGACAACCATCAAAGGACTATATCCATGATGAAGAATCTATGGGACTCCTAAATAGGTGTAATCCCCAACATTCTGAACTATGTGGTTCTTGATTCCCATATAAATAGGATATGTGGGAACCCTCTATGAGATCCAAACCCAACACCCAAAAATCACCCTAATATTCTCTGGACCACATTACCAGTAGTTTCATATCTATCCCAGGAGGCTATATCCCTTCCAAGTCCCTTTGGTTGCTTTGGTGTAAGTCCCACACCAGCCTTGGATATGCACCTTTCACCTAAACTTCATTTCTATATAATGTTAACCTGCATGGTTTGTTCATTCTCACATGACCTTAAAATGTATGGTGTATCCCATTATATGGAACTTAACTTCATGGGTTCTGATTCTTTTCAAAATCATACATAATAATCCCATATCATGGTCCTGATCCCAACACCAAATAAACTCCTACCATCATTTATGATGATAAAATCCAGCGCACCCCCACTTTGTGGCTTAAAACCAGCATCATGATGATAAATGACATAATAATCCCTAATCCATATAAAAATTTTACCATTGATGGGGAACCTCAAATATATACATATATCCCCATCGATGGATAATTAAAGATACAAAAATATGATTTTAAATCAAATACATGCTAATAATTGATTTTTAATATAAGAGTGACTTGTTCTATATTTGGGATTTAATAAATGATTCATGAGTATGTCTTAAATCTATAATATGGTCTTGGAATAGGAAATAATTCCCCCCAAAAGGTGTGATGACCCCAACCTCCCATCTTCTCGACCAATGTGATTTAAAAAGTGTTGTCGAACCATCTCTTAATGAACACCTACCTTTCAAATGTAGGTTTGTGATATATCAAAAATAAGGTAACAATTGGGTGTTTCTGGTTCCATGAATAAACCATGTTGGAAACCCCCTTGAAAGGATGGGTAAATATGTGTCTGATGCGATGGGTTGTGCCACCACCGCCACAAAATTCAAATCAAACCCCACATGGTTTTTGGGGATGAAACAAATTTCAATATCATTTCATAGAATGTTCATGTGGTTTAAGATATATTATATTTATTACAATAGATATTTACTTATCAATTGAATGGTATATATTAAATTATAAATCACCAGGTAGATTCATTTATGTTTAAAAAACTTCCTTATGATTTTTGAAACATTCAATTACCATAATACTATAAATAGGCATATATTATGAGTAACATAAAGTGGTTTTCAAATGTTGTCAACCAATTATCGAGTTCCTTTATTGAATATGGTGGGCCTATATAAAGGATTTGATCCTTCTAGTTTGGTGTGTGGTGAATTATTAATCCACGATGAAATGCTATTATATTTATTATTCATTCTTCTCTGAGGAGAAGGTGATGAAACACCTTTAGAAGATCAAGGGGTGCACACATAGTGTACATGGATTCTACTAGCAGATGTGCTATCTATGGAATAAATATCTTGAGTGTTGTTTCATAGTGATATCCCTTAAGCATACTCTATCGTGATAGAGAAAATTGGGCATGAGGTAGGACTATTTAATTATGGCCTTTATTTATATATTGATCCTATGATGATAGAACTAATATTTTAATGGTTTTCTCCTACAATGTTAAGTATCTTATGTTCTTACAAAACCCATTATATTCAAGATATAGAATCAAGGAACAAATCAATCCTGAATAAAAAAAAATATCACCAATAAACTTATTAACAATGAAAAAAACCTAAACATTTTATAAGAATGGATAAAGACATTACCCCCATTTAAATAAACCTCAACCATCGCATCTCTCAATCTTGTTCATTAACCTTTCATGGAAGTTTATCCCTGCAAAAATTATTTTTCAATCCTTTAAAAGAATAGACTTCAAAATTAAAGGTATATAATTTTACATTTTGTTCTAATGATTTATTTACTGATCATATATTTATTATTTTGTTAGTTTTTATTGTCCTCCATCACCTAAATACACACACTCGAAATATTGAATGTGTAAATATAGTTAGAATATATAGTTATATATATATATACATATATAATTGTGTGCATATTTAATCTTTTTTTATGTATATATGTTTGTGGGGGGCATATATAGATATTTATATATTTATATACACACACAAAAATATAATTATATATTTACACACAACATTATAATTTATTAATATATTTATTTATAAATATTTTATAAAATTATATATATATATATATATATATTGTAATTATATTGTATATATATTTAGAATAGTATTACAAAATAAATAATTTAAATTTTTATAAAATTTATACTTTATATATATATATACCCTATTAAAATGTTCAAGGTTAGTATTTATTGTCAACCATGCATAGACAACTTGACGAATTTTTTGAAAATATTTTTGAGAATATTAGAAGGTGAAAAGAATGGTTTTGAAGTGTTTAAAGTTGATTGGAGATAATTGGAAGTGATTTTCAGCTTGTTAGATGCATTCCAGAATTTCTAAGGTGAATATTCCTAAGATCTATTTCATATGTATGATCTGAACTGAGTGTTTAGAAATTTCGCAAAGTAATTTGATACATAAATTTTATTTGTTATGGGTAATATAGTTTCTACCACTGATATGGAATACTTCTAAATGATAACTTCTTATTTACATAGTAAGGATAAATTATTTGTTATAAATATGGAGGATATTCAATCTTTAAATGAGAAATGTGGTAGTGTATCTTCTTACATAAATATGTAATATTATATATAGTGAATACATAATATGTTGTGGCTAAAATTGAAAATATGAAAAGTTCAAATTCTTATGTATAAAATGTAAGATGTTTATTCATAAGATTATATAGGTTCATATGATATTTGGATCTATGTAATATAGTATAAGAAGTGTGTAAGATTCTTGGCTACTTTATAAGATATGGAAACTTCATAAGATACTAGGAATGTGTAAGATTCTTGTTTCATAAGATACTGGGTACTCGTAAGATGCGAGTTGTGTAAGATTCTAAAACATGTAAGATTATTAGTCATCATGTATGGTAGTATTCATATGATATTTTTTTAAGATATCTAATATTTTTTAGAAACATTAATTTATTAAAAACTAAGAAATATCATAATGAATTTTAAAACCAGATAATGCTCAAGAAACAATTCAAGGATTAAGACATCACAAATAAATTTTGATTCAATATAAGTAAATAGATTTTGATATAAAAATCCAAAAGGGAAATATCACCAATGATAATAATTTAATGAGGATGAACTAAATTGAAGCTGAATTTGTTTAAGGAGCGTTTCAAAAAAAAATTTGTAATGAAAGTGTGATGCTGCAATATTGATATTAATTTTCATAATCACATGAAAATAATGTTCTGATTCATGCTAATATTTTCAAGTGTTAGAGTTTTCAAGATGATAAAATGTCCAATGCCATTGCTTATTGAATAACTACTTCATACTGCTAACAAGTTGAAAATGTTGTGAACTATTAAAATTATAGTGGAATGAAGATGAAATCACTCCAGGGAATTTTTATAATTAAAAAATATATTTATATGTTATTTTATTATCACTTAGAGATCTAAACTGTTGTGATTCTAATGTTTATTAACAATTTAAAATAAAAAAGTTGTTTTGGGAATGTTGTATGGAAATACATGGATAAATAATACACATAATATTTTTGGGGAACTTTACATCAAGATTAATAGGTATAAAAAATGGTTATATGATCATTTTAGTTTCTGATTGGTTGGATTGAGACATCTTGTAAGATAAAATTTTGAGAATATTGAAAATGATAAGAAATTAAATAAATCCACATGTACATAAAGGAGTATCAAATAGATATAATATTGAGACTAATATAAAGGGAAGAGAGCATGGTTTTGAGCATGACTCTCTGACAAAGAGTGGAATTTGAGACTAAATTAGTGAGGCAATAAAAATTTGAAAAAACTAGTTTTCTCGATCATTGAGAGTTGAAGAAGAACTAGCCTTAAAGTATTTATATTAATTGAGAAAAAATTAATTTGAGATTTCATATTTCTCTTAACTAGTATATTTTTTTTTAAATTTATTGAACAGGTTATAAGTATATTTCTTGAATATCTTTGAAGTCTTGAGATGTGGATCTATTTTTGTGGCTAAAGAAACCTAAACTTACTATAAATCTTTATCAACTGGTGTTGTTTGGTTTTCACTATAACTAGAAAGATACATTATAAAATATTTAACTAGAAAGAAACTATGAACTTTTAGTGAAGGGTGGTACCTCCCTAACCAATACAATTTGGTTATAAGATTATAGTGTAAAATATGTGGATGTGGATAATAATCGGACACCATAAAAATTAATCTCTCACACTAAATATGAAACATGTAAAAATTATTATGTGCCTTGTGTTATTTGATTTTATACTTTAATAATAAAATGATGAGTGTTTGTTTTTTAGAGGATCGAATCCTAACAAGTTATAGGGGTTGATTTTAAAGTAACATAAATTTTAAAAGTTAGCACCATATGATTCACCCCTCTCAGGTGTCTATAGCCGATCCACTGGGAATATCAACTAGTATGTGATCTCTAGGTTCCCTATGTTATATTTTATAGAACTAGAAAATGGTTAATATCAATATAGTTAATAGAATAGGTGTTCATACATTTGATGGAAATAATTTTCATGGATGGAAAAAATAGGATACTTTTATATCTATTTTCACATGGTTTAGAAATGTTAGATGTAGCAACGGTTGGTTTTATACCCATTCAAAGAGGTGAATAGAAGACCATTACTGATAAAATAAATATTGGGGTTGATAGAAAAGTATGAAATTTCATCCTTATTTAACTCTTAGAGAATGGTTTCACCAAATTTATAGGACTTAAAAGTGCTAAATAACTCTGGAAAAAACTTAAGAATAGTCATAAAGGCACTGTAAAAGTTACAGAGTTCAAGCTAAAAATATTGGAAAGCAATTTAGAGGGTGTAAAAATGGGGGAAGAGGAAACCATTTATAACTAAATCACTAGATTCAATGAAATAGTGAGAAATATTAGAGACAATGAAGAAAATATTCAAGTAACCACAATTATAAAGAAACTCATAATAAATTTCTCTAACAAGTTTGATGACACAACTCAACCCATCAGGGGATTTCTTGGGTTGTTGATAAGCCAAGAGTTCTACATCAAAACCAACTCAAAAGGTTTAGGGTTTGCTGACTAGAACCAAGTAGTCATATATAATAATATGGGAGGCCTTAACCTATATTAACTTATAAAATATACATTTCTCCAACACACAAAATAACCAAAACACCAATAGTAATTATGTAAATAATCAGTTGAACTGTACATAATGAATCCATGAGACAATAAGTAAAAGTATACCCAACATGGTAAAAATAAGGGAAAAGATATATCTAAAAATCCTCTGAAACACAATTAATTGAGATTCCCTCTTGTGTTTTATGTAATCTTAGGTTATTCTCTAGTTTTATCGATCACTACAACCTCCAAAAATCATCATTTTACATAATGCATCCCCAAAAATCACATGTAATTGACTCTGAACAAGTCACACCAACTCTAAATCTAACCATACCATATCTAAACCTATGATCCTTCTTCAAAAACACAATGTGACGCCACAAACCCACACTCATAATCCCAATACCATGAACACATACTTTATATACTAGCTTTGATACAAGATGTAAAAGAATGGATATAAGCATCCTTAAATAAGAAATCAATAAAAAAATATTTAATCTATTACAGCCTAAGGATATTTTCAGGTTTAGTGTTTCAGATAATTAGGAAGAAACATAAACTAATAAATATCATGTTCTTTTTATCAAGGGAATGTTTTTTTTTTCAATAGATATTAAACAAATTAAACTATAATGGGTCTTCAAAATATCCCATAAATTCTTTCATATGTGTTATCCTCTAAACATGTCATGTGTACTATGTTTCTTCATAACCTAGGTAAATAGAAATATAAGAAGGAACTAGAGGATAAAGGAAAAATATCATTTGTTATTTATAGGTTTAGAGGCAGTTTTAACCACCCCTAAAGTGTTTTATAGTGGTTTTTTTAAACCATCCTGAAATAGTAAGTTGTTTTAAAATTTAATGATGACTTTGTTTCCCTAAGTATTTTGTTTTTGGATGAAAAAATATATATTTACTAGTGTTTTTGGATAAATTATCAGTGGTTTTTTATAGTTCAAAATTTCTTGGTGGTTTCTTTAATTATCAGTGGTTATTATTGTTATAAAATATTAGTAGTGATTTTCTTTCATAGAATGTATATAGCACTGATTTCAACCACCACTAAATATGATAACACGCCAAATTTATTGGCAGTTTAAACCACCACTAAATTATTCATGGAGATTAAAACCACTAAAAACTTATTAATGGTGGTTAAAACCACTGTTAATTTATAGATTAAAAAATAATAAACTTCACTGCCTCCTCCTCTACCAAAAAATTGTAGACAAATATATATATATACAAAAAAAATAGACAAAATGTCATTGTTTACAAAAAAATAATTACATATCATACAACACCATTAAATTACATAAAATAAAACATTAAATTATGTCATTGTTTACATAATATCAATGCAAATATCATCCATGAATCATCCACTTATATGCATGTCCATCACCTTACACTAGTCAATCATATTGATTCCCATCACCTCCTTCCCCACTTCACACCTTCGGTACTTAGATTAAAATTAATTAAATGAACATTAGTAATGATATTTTATACTGAATAATAAATTAACTACAATTCAAATTATATATTATTTTCTCTAAATTCAGTTTAAGTAATGATACAATAATGAATATTATTTTTTGAATCCACATAAATTAATTAATCAAATCTAGAAGTATCGTAAGAACATTAGTATTATTGTAAAATAATAGTGAAATTTTACATTGAAAATACACATTTAAATAAATCCATTTCTCTCAAAATCATCCAATTGTACCTTAATTCTTATAACTACATTAATTCCAATCTATAATAGGGTAAAAAAATTTGGCTAGTTCGATGTAAATGGTCAATTGAAAATTCTTAATTCAAGGTAAAAGGTCAATTTAAAATTGATATTTATTACCTATCAATATTACTAAAATGGTCAATTTCATTATGGGTTTCTTATCTTATCTTCATCTAGTGGAAGGATTCAGTAACAATTTGGAATTGGATTTTGTGGACTTGGGTTGTGATCATTATGGGAATATATGTGTTATATGTTGTTTAGATTTCCTTTATTGGTCAAGGCCTTATCATAAAATCATTTTTACCTTAGTGTCTCACAATGGTTTGTGAATATTCAGTTGATGTAAGGGATTCAAGAACACTGTTTTATTTTTTTAATGTTAAGGGAACATAATTTTTATTAATATGGAGGGATGGTAAGTATAAACATAATAATTATAATGAATCATACTAAAAATAAATTAACAGGAAGGGGTGATTCACATGTGTTTATATAAATCATGATGTTATTTTTTATTTATATATCTTTATCATTGTTTATTAGAATATTGTCTTTGTGAATTATGTTATGTTTTCATTGTGATTTGATGATGTAATCACCATTCAAAAAATGATAATAATGTAAATAAAGAAATATATCTAATGAATGAAATCTATAATTAGAATGAAACTAATTAATAGATAGATATGTTCAAATTAATATGGTGTAATTCTTAAAAAGATTGATTGGTTATCTATTGTGTAAATTCAATATTGTTTGTTAAAATTATACTTTGTTTTTTTGTTGTGATTATGTGGTCTCTATGGTGAGATGTTGAGGTCGGAGTAGAGGCATTGATGTGGTGTGTCGAAAGTGGTGAAAACCAATGGGATGATATTATATAGTTTTGGATGGTTTTGGGGTGGTGGTATGGAATGTGTGGGTAAGTGAGTGTTATAGTGGTATTATCAAGTATTTTATAGGAAGGTCTGGTTTATTATATAAAAAATATAGATTGGTTGTAATGTGATGTGAAAGTGGTGTCATTGTATCTTTCATAACAACCTCCGCATAGGTAAATTAATTAAGGAATATAATCTTGTATTAAATCACTAATCAATTCCTGATATCAAACCTACGATCCTTGAGACTTTCATTAGTTACCAAGTCTAGATTAAAATGAATGAGACCTAAGAAATAAGAAATACCTAAAACATAACTTTTGTATTAATCTTCATCATTAACTTATCTTATAAATTATATAGTTTATGGAAATGGAAATGAAATTTACTATTCCAACACCCTCAATAAGTGTTTCTATTTCATTAAGAATACTTTCGGTCATCTCCTCAAATATAATATCCAACACACTCTACAATACTGAGACTCGGTCATTTTGTGTAGTAATTAGTTATTACTGATCTTTAATGGTATTTTTCAATGCATCAATTTATTTTTGTGCCCTAGGATCATCCAAAAATGAATTCCCTCATCCTGATAACATCATCAATGAATATATATGTACCCTACCGAATAACCTTGGTGGAGATGGCCCACAACACAACCCCCTTACACGATCAGAATGCTCTTTTCTAATAAATTGAGCCACAATGTCCTTTGAGGATACTAAAACAGTAAATTATGGGGTGGCATCCCCTAATTATTTTATTTTACACTTTAAATTTAATAAGATTATATTATAAAGCAATTTAGTAACACCATATAATAATTAAAATTGTTTAACCTTATGTTTTCAGTATTTTTATTGACATAACTACCTTCTTTTTTCTATGAACATCAAACCTACATTCTATCCTTCCAACAGAACGACCTACCCATTCTCTAGCATGAAAAAATTAAAAAGCTAATATTTAGAAAAGGTAAATTACTTGAAGTGTTAGAGATATCTATTGTAATAAATTCAATGAAATATTTCCATTTCATTTCCTTGTGAAACACATTGATCCAACAATGTTAGGAATCATTTTCTTCTCTTGATTGAAATAATTTCTCATACAAATGATCTAAGAAATTTATATATCAATAAAACATGAAATTTTATTAAAACATTATTATTAATCTACTAAAATTTAATAAAATACCTTATGATATTCTCTATGATTATAGTCAACAAATGTTTTCCACTGTTCCCTAGGTACACCTTCAAGGACTTTCTCATAAAACTATAACAATGATAAAGATGTGACATTTAATTCATTCCATAATCACCACAAGAAATATTTCCAGTTTTTTATTAAATTTTTTAATGTCTAGAGAAATTAAATGAGATTAGAAACATAAAAATTGAACATCATCTTCAAATAAATACAAAAAAATGAACTAAATTATTTAAACATTAAGTTACAATGTTTAATTTAATCATATATAAATATATAATAATGATAGTACCTTTAATTGGGAATCAAACAAATCATTTTTTCAGGATAATGGAATGTGTCTCTAATCTATATAATGAATAGGTAGATATGTCACTTCACATACTAAATAACTTTGGAATTGCCCAAAAATTCATGTTGCATCCTTAGTGGGTGCCCATATTCATCAAAATGGAAAACTAACTTTATATTATTCAAATTCCAAACATCTTGACTATTGGTATTTTCACCCTTATATTATTATTTTCATATGTTAAACATATAAAATAAACAATCAGTATCAATTTTTAAGAAATTAATATTGTCACATTGACTTACATACCAATGGTAGTGACCAATTGAAAACCTCTCGATGGCAACTAACAGTCGGTTGGATTGCCAAATGAAACCATCATAGGTGAGTTTGCTCGAAGACTCAATATGCAAGGATACATGCATGTTGATCCCACCAATAGTCACATTTGGATCTTCTGGCACAAGAGTATGTCTGTGGAGGAGTTCCAGGCTGGTGATCAGTTCATCACTACCAAGGTGTCTCGGGGAAATCATTTTTTTTGCTTCTTTCATCTATGGGAGTTGTGACGCCAAAAAAAGGCAGGTTTTATGGCATGGTCTGAATTATTTTGATTCAGGAAACCAGCCATGGATTGTTGGTGGGGATTTTAACATCATGGTTGCACCAAAGGAGAATAAAGGTAGGGGTCCTTTCTCAAGGAAATCCAGCATAGACTTTGTCCAATTCATGGTGGGAAAGGGTATCATGGACCTAGGATACTATGGAAATCAATTTAACTAGTGTAATAACCAAAGGGGAAACTGTTGTACGTGGATTCTCCTTGATCATTTCCTCGCCAAAATCCATTCCCTCTCCATGTTTCATAATTCTAAGGTTAACCATTTGGTGTGTGGAGTCTTGGACCACTCGCCTCTACTGGTCTTGTTGTCCTCGAGGCAGGATACCCATGTCATATTCATGTTTTTTTAGCAATGGACCCTCTCACCTGGTTACCAGCAGTTGGTTAAGGAGATTTAGAAAGGTCCCTCACAAGGGTGAACATGGTTTTCTTTTCATAACAAACTAAGGAGGCTTAAATATGCACTCCAATCTTGGGCCAGATCATTCCACCCCATTAACAAGGACATGGATGTGCTGATGGATAACATAAACTGCCTTGAGACAGGTCTAGAGGAGGTATAGGATGATCAGGTGTTTGAGGTTCTGTCTAAAATGAAGGACTCCTAGGATGACATGATTTTGAAGCAGGAAATATTGGAAAGGGAGGAGGCATGAATCAAGTGGTTGAGGGAGGGAAATAGAAATACTGCCTTTTTCCATTCCTGCATTAAATATAAGAGGACTCTGACTACTCCCAACATTCGTCCTAATGATGGCTCATACTCAGATAATAGGGACACCATGGGGCATATGCCCATCTGTTCTTCTCTGACCTACTGGCAGGTCCCAACCCACACATGGCCTCTGGGTACCCAGGAGGTAATGGTGATATTATGGACTTGATCCCTAACCAAGTTTCAGCGTAGGACAATGTGATGTTGAGTTCTATTCCTAGTGAGATAGAAATTTTTGAGGCTATGTTGAGGATTAACCCGGACAGTGCTCTAGGTCTAGATGGTTTCCGGGGATCATTTTACCAGAGCTCCTAGGATTTGGTTATAGAGGATATAGTTGTAGAGATTCAGAATTTTTTCCTGGGTGGGTGTTTACCAAGGGTCGCAGCGGCCACTACCCTAGTGCTTATTCCCAAGATAAGAAATCCTACCTCCCTCAGGTACTTTAGACAGGTTAGCATGAGCAATGTTTCATACAAAATTCAGGCTGGCATCATCAAGTCAAGGATTGCAACTCAACTGCCTAAATGGGTCTCTCTAGAACAACATGGTTTTGTCAAGGGACACTGCATACAAGGGGTTATAGACTTATCCAAATAGCTAGTCAGGGATATTGATTCTAAAAATCATGGATCAAACATGGATATTAAGCTGGACATGAGCAAAGCGTATGATCACGACGAGTGGAGCTTCATCAACATGGTGCTAAATGGTATGGGGTTCTCACCTAGATCTACTGACCTTATTTTTAGGTGTTTCATCTCTTCTTGGTTGACGGTCTCTTTTATGTGGAAGAATCATGGTTTCTTCAAGGAGACACAATGATTAAGTTAAGGGGACCCCTTCTCACCGATCATATTCATTCTCCCCAGGACATCCTGAGTCGGCTCATCAAGAGAAGTGTGCTCCATGGAAATATGCTGCCATACCGTAGGAATATATGTTCTATCACCATCTCTCATCTCATGTTTTTGGATGATACCATCATTTTATTTAATGATAATAGGAATTCAGTACATGGGCTGAACAAAGTTTTGGAAGAATATTGTCACTGGAGTGGGCAAGTCATCAACAAGGGGAAGAGTAACTTGTACATATCCAGAAGATGTAATGTCAAGCATGTCTCTTCCCTGTGCATCATGTTGGATATTTAAATAGGTGAATTTACGATGGATTACATGGGTGTTGTTATCTCCTCTGGAATTCTCCACATTCAGGACTTCAACCACATTATCAGCAAGATCTCTGGCTGTGTGAAAAATCATTACCTCTCCTTTGGAGGTCGTGTGGCTTTGGTCAATAGTGTGCTCTTGGCTACCCCTGTCCATGCACTTTCTTCTATTTTTGTACAAAAAGGATTCGTTGCTAATATTGATAAGATCATGGCTAGTTTCATCTAGGATTCTCTCGTAGAGGGAAAACGACATTGGGTGTCCTAGGGTAAGATGGCAAGACCAGTGCAGGAAGGTGGTTTCAATGTTCAGATCTTGGTTGATACTCTTCGATGCCTGCATGCTAAATTGGCATGGGAAGTTCGGGAGAACCACACGATTTAGGGGAAGGTTATGGTGGGTAGATAGTATGGGAGCTCGGATAGAGATTCAAGACATGGGTCCCCCTTTTGGGCCAGTATTCTTCCTCTCAATCTAGACCTACAACCCTTTGCCTGCTGGATTGTTGGGGAGGGTTCCATTTCCTTTTGGCACCAGAACTGGGCAGGCTCCATCATCGGCTTCCCGGGGAATCCAGATACTAATATCTTCTTCAAGAAGGCATATCTTTATCCTCCCTTCAACTCGGATATTCTGGACAAGGACCATAGGGAGATTTTTGATCTCATTGATCCCAATGAATTGCTTTATAGGTTCATTTTCAACCCATCTAGTTCAGGGGCTTTCTCCTCCAGGGATTTTAGGATGATTTCGACTTCCCAGAACCCTCCTAACGGCTGGAACATCAAAATGTGGATCTGAAAAATTCCTTCCAAATACAAATTTCTCTCATGTAGAATTAGGAACAATGATATACCATCTGACGATAACATTAAAAAGTGTGGTATCATTATCGCTTCTAGGTGTTGTTGTTGTAAGGATCACCGGGAGGAGAATTCATAGCATATCTTATTTGAAGGATGATGGGCGAGAGAGGTCTGGAGTGATTTCAGTGAGTTTACTAGGGCTTCTGTCAGCAGCATGGCTTGTACTTTATTCATGGAGAGATGGTTCCATGGTTCGGGAGATACTGGTCTGGAGAAGGTGGCTCAGGTGATCGTTCTTCACACTGGCAGCTGGTGTCTCTGGTAGGCAAGAAATAAGTCATAGTTGGAAGGAATCCAATCGACTGGTAGGTACATCGCTACTAGAACGTGAATCTTTCTGACAGACTTGTTTAGGCTATGCAGCAACTGGCGCGATGCTCCATCCATTCGTTGGATTCTTCCTCCCAATACTTCGGCTCACTCGGTCTCCAATGGTCCAACTTCATGGGTTTGCAGGCTTCATCCCTCCAAGGGATTTAAGCTAAACACAGATGGTCCGTGCAGATTAGGGATCATTAGAGTAGGTGGTGTTATCCATGACTTAGAAGGTGTGGTAATTCTGTCTTTCACTGCTCACCTCAGAAGTGGTTCCTCTCTTAAGGCTGAGGCCAAGGCGTTGTTCACTAGTTTATTGCTCTGTCAGAGGTCCAATATTGTCCTTTTAGAGGTACGAATTGACTCCTTTATTTTTCATAAGTCCTTGGGTGGTAGGGGCCCTATTCATTGGTCAATCTCATATGTCACTATAAACTGCATAGGTATTCTAAATAGAAGTATCAAAGTCGTCCATACATGGTGTGAAGGAAAAAAATTTCAAGACTATTTTTTATCCTTAACCGGCTCCGGTGACGACATCTCCTATTTCTTGAAAGTGGATTCTCTTATGCCAGAGGGGGATGATCTTGTTAGAGGGGATACCATCGGACTATACTACTTTAAACCCCTTTACGAACCTATTTGGGCTGGTTGGCCCATGTTTCTTCTTGCTCTTCTTCTTTCTTTTTAATAAATAAACGATGGTGATGATGGATAAAAGTTCATTAGGATATGATGATATGGTTTCAAAAAAAATTTCACATTTTATGTGATATATTGCACCTTGTGTCGTAGAGGGAGAATTAGAACAATGTGATGTGGAGTGGGTATTGTCACTAAACCTCTTCCGGCATGGAAACCCTTAAGAAAACAAAACATTCCATATGTACTTGATTTACTACTCTATAAAATTTAAAATATTATTATATTTCTATATATAAAAATAAATTAAATTAAATTTCAAAAATAAATACAATTTAAATTTTTTAAATTAGGATGAACATATAAAGATACCATAATTTAGCCATTCACATGAAATTTAATTTATGTATATTAGATGATTGTGGGTATGATTACATTAAAAACACATACACTACACACACCGGCTGGAAAGGTAGGTCATAGCTTCCCACTGAGGGATGGCCCACCCATCAAGCCTTATTTATTCAGTACATGGCCCGAAGTCCCAATGGTAATGAAGCCCATTAGATATCCCAAAGGCCCAATGTAGCATTCTGCCTGCATTATAATGCCCACTTCACCAAGTATAAGTCATGCTTGCATCACCACCTGCCTTTGTTTTGCCTACATCACTGCCTGCCTACGTCACTGTCTGCGTGCGTCATGCCTACCTCAAGCCTGCGCCATGCCTATGCCATGCTTGCGTCACTGCCTGCCTGTGGAAATTCACTCCCATCTGGACTTGAAAATGGGTCTGATGTAGGATTATAGGGATCCTTTACCACTCTGGTAAGCCTCCAACTGAAATACTTGGGTAAAGTTAATGCTCACCTCACATTGGGGACTCCGCCAAGCCTAGAGAACGCTGCATGCTCCCCAGCTAGGTAATGGATTTGAAGCACATGGTGCATAATACACATAGTGTCCAAATTTGGTAGGAAATTATCCTACTCTAGTTCCCATAGAGAGAAAGGGGTACAACCAGAGGGTACCACTCAACTAACACCCCATGGGAAAAAATGTCTGTTAGGGTAATGCTCGCCTCCCATTTGGGACCCTGCCAATCCCAGAGTGCACCGAACATTCCCCAGCTAGGAAAATGTATTTGAATAACCTTTTTCATAATATTCATAGTGTCTAAGTTTGTCATGAATTGAGCCCGGGATAGTTATCATGGAGAATGAGGGGTATAACTAGTGGGTAATATTTGGTTAACATCCTAGGGGAATAAATGTGTGTACGGGTAACACTCGCCTCCCACTAGAGGAACCCACTATTCCCAGAGCTCACTGCACATTCCCTATCTAGGAAAATGGATTTGAATCTCCCTATTCATAATATGAATAGTGTGTGAGATCACAAAATCAACTACATATGATTAGAGCTGAAAACACTAATAAATCTTACCCCAAATCATAGTGAGTGTATAGTTTCAGGGAGTGAGTGGGATATGACATCAAGTGATGTCATAGGGGATGAAAGGGGGTATCATGATGAGAATCACTGAGTGGAATGATGAGATAGTTCCAGCATCGAGAAACAGATAGGAATAGTCGGAGGTTGTCCTGACATCGATCAGTAGTAAGGGGGCATTGAGAAGAAGCGGTATAGGGGAGGTGTTGGTGTCAAGTGATGGTGAGGGTGTATGTGGTTTTTGGGTGGTTTTGTGGGGGGGGGGGTCGGCCCACAATATGTTATAAAATATATTAGTGATTTTACTAAAAACCACCTATAAATTCATTTTAAAATAATTTAGTGGTGTTTTCTAAAAAACAACCTCTAATACCAACGCTTTAAAAATAATTGTAAGAAAAATGGTGCATTATATTGTTTTTATGTTTAGAGATGGTTTATAGAACTACCAAAAAACCTCATTAATTTAAAATATTTATTATAGTGATGGGTCAGCTCAAACACTTAGTAAGGGAACACATAAAACTAAGGAAAACATGGAATAAACATGGTATAAATATTATAGAGAGAATAACTAAACAAAATAAATTCACGATAAACTTGAAACTGATAGAATATTAAATCTATGATAATAAATTAAAACATGGATATCAATAATTTTGATCTCATATTTATGGGATTCATAATTTTGGACATCAAAAACATGTTGTCAAGGCCTTTTTTCCAAGGAAATATCCTTTTATGGGGAAATTTATACTCTAAAACCCAACTTATTTTTTCTCATAAGACTTGCTGATGCGTCAAGGGGCTATATAATTCCAAGACCCATATGTCACTTGTTTATGTTTGATGCATTCACCAAAAGAGTCAAAAAGACATTTAATACCATTCTCCAAGGAACATCAATCTGAATAAAAACTTGGATATCTATATAATGAAGAATACATAATACCAATACTTGGTCAACCTATATTGGTAGTCAATAATCATCAAGAATGTAATTACTTTCCCCTATGTAAATAAAATGGATAATATGATCATAACTCATCCTGAGAAAAAAAATTGTTGGTAAAAAAATACATAGTTAACTTTCTAATAATAATCTATATTATAATAACAATATACAGTATGTCAATACTTTTCCTCATGTCAATAGAAGGGATAACATGATCATAACACATCTGGAGAATGAAAATGGATGGTTTCAAAAGAACATAACCCAATAAGTGAGGAGTATTTTTTTAATTTTATATGTGGTTGGAGTTTATATCCATATAAAATAATGAGAGAAAACCATATGACTCTACTATATGAAATAAGTTCAAGATAATGATCACAACACAATGAATGAAAGTTGAGATACCAAAAAATATTTACTACTGGTGAAATAACTGAATCAATAGACCCTTGAAAGAGAGGGATTGTAATTGAACATAAAATACCATGATTAAAATATAATTCATGATATGATATCTCAAATAGGTAGTATATATGCCACATAAATGAAATTAGGTGCATAATAGAACACATGTCTCAAAGATAGGAATCTGAGATGACGAACCCTTACCTCGGTCTTGGTACATCCTGTACTTGCCCCAAATTTCTTAAATAATTAAATTAAGTTCATTAAATACATACACAAGAACATTATTCATAAATATAATGAATAGAAGAATTATAAACCATATAAATCAATATGAGAAAATATCTATTTCACAAAGAGGTTCCAGCTCAACGAATATGATATCGATAAATCATTGGAATTGATACAACAAAATAACTGATCGTGGATATTTTTTTGACAATTAAGATGAAAGATCGAGTAATAAAACTAAATTAAAAGAATTACCTTGATGGTGACTGATTGGTATTATAAATTCATTGATTCCTCTATGTAATTTATTTATTGATGTTGTTATGGGTTCAGTCTAAATCCTCTAATTCATTGTCACCACCACCATGATCTTCTCAGGTATCCCCCTTTAGGGTTATGTCATTAAAAATCGATAAACCTAATGAAAACCCATAAATATGTTTGTATAGAGGAATATTTAAGGTTTATTTCCCTTAATTAAACCAATAAATAATTTAATTTATTTATTCCGCTATGAAATCAAACACTTGAGAGTTTTGATGAGAATGAAACGTACATCACCCCTAAGGTAAACATTCGAATTCATATTAATCCATGGTATTATTTTTCCCATATGAGATACCATTTAAGATAAATAATAATTTCATCAAAAATACACACATGAAAACTAAAAATAATTTAACATTTTTATTATATTACTATCAAGACTCTGTAATGCTCGTATTCCCAATTCAACTTAATGAAACATCCCTAAATGATCCTTAGAAAAATCCCAAAGGTTAAAAAATAAAATATCATGTTTGTTACATCCCCATAAAGATAATGGGACAAATACATATTTATTTAATAAATATAAAATATCTCATATAACTCCTCATTCTTGTAAATACACTAAAACCCTAATCTTGGGGTAAAAACTGCTCCCCAAGATCAATGGAACCATCAAAAAAATTTGAGATCATCTACTAGGGTACATTTACCATTTTTCCTTCAGGGAGGTCTCGAGACTCTACTAACTCAAAATTGAGATAATTCTTGACTGGGAAAAATCTAGTTCACTATATTCTCTACACATTAAACCATTTTCTTCCATGAAAAATAAATAAATGGATCTATCAAACAACAAAGTCTATGAACAACTCCATGTGGAAAATAACACCCCATCATATACATTTTTTTCATCAGAAATGTAAGATCTATGAAAAATCAATACACAATTATATATAAAGATAATATCCTCTTTACATCATGTAGTTACTGAATCTAGACCATTATGAAACAAGAAAAAATTGAATATATATATCAACACAAAGTGAGCCTTGATCTTCCTCGACATCAAAAATTTATATTTATTTGAAAAGGTTTCATCAACAAGGAAAACTTTTATGGGATTTCCTAAGTTACCACCTTTAAATAGTGTTCTATATGGTCATATTATGAGATAAATGGACCTTTATTATTCTACACCACTAATCACTTTACTATATTCCATTCTTACACTAAAAACTGTAAGGTATCATTTCCTACAGAATCAATGTTTTCCACTATATTATTTTTGGACAATAAACCACAGGCCCTAAAATTTATATCTTGTGATATAAGTTAAACATGTCCTTTTCCTAACCCTATACATATAAATATATAATAATTACCCATTCACATCACAATTTATAAAAAAAACACATCCACTGTTGAATATAGTTTGGCTACACCATCGTCACTCAATTATGAAATCATCCAATGATAACATAAGATACTGCACAAACCCCACAAAAAAATAAATATCAAACCATTTCCTATCAGGTGACCCAATCTACCAAAATCCTATGTATATGATCATGTTCATCCAAATAACTCTACTCTATTGACTTTAAGGACAAATAAATAACCTTACAGAGAAAAAAATATTCCTAACCTTTCAATAAAACTTCATCCTCCATTGAATAGAAAGGTTTTCTATGTGATGGGTACAGTTATATAGAACCATAGAACATGAAATAATGAGGATCAATATTTCTAGAGAGTACTCTACTCAAAAAGACCATCACAATATTCAATACAATCATTAGGACAAGATCGTCATCCACTTGGGGAAGTGAATTACATGCTCCCCACATTTATGAAAACCCATATGATGCCATCACATAGAGATATATAGTTACACTAGATTATTAATTCGAAATCACCACCATAATAAACTTCACGCATGAGAAAAGTTTTAAGCCACTATTATCTATCAAATGTTATCGATGTATCCCTTTCCAAACAGAATCAATATCATGAAGATAACATCTCACATACTTCCATCACTTCTTATGCATGGATTCCCCCACTAGAAAGCACCTAAAAACATAACACTATTGTGGAACTCTAATCTAATATGACACTATAACTTAAAATTACTGAAGACTAATATTCTCTACATGAATTTTGGTCTTACAATTCAAGAGTTCACTATATGGTTGACTCTATTTTGTAGTATGACTGGAATAAATTCCAAATTTCTAATAGGATTCATAAAAAATCATCTCAATGAGATATTTAGTTATATTCACCCCAAATTCACAATTTTTTCCATCATTTATGAAATATAATCTGATTCATACCCCCATATCCTCACCAAGGGTCAACCATGGGTCACCCTTTAGAGGCATCCGTACATTTCTTAACATTCACCATAAGAGAATTTTTTTTATACAAATATAGTGTATAAATCCACATTCAACAGCTAGAGGGATACTAAATTAACACCCATTGGGTTGGATCTACTTTACACACCTAATATTTCTTTCTTACTAATACAGATAAATCTCATATTGTCAACATAATCACAAATTCCTCATGACACACACCGTGGGTAACCAAATCATATTGAGGTGGGTACCACAAAACATATTCTTTTTCAAAAAAAGAATTTATAAAAAGACTCTTTTCTCCATCATGGATAAAATCACCACACAAAAAATGTTGAGTGAGTGACATTCATCATCAATGAAAATTATCTAGTTATCCGATCTTGAACAAAGTTCCACTGGAAACTCAAAATTTTGATCATATGGTGTGGGATGAATAACATGAGCATGCATTGTATAGTACAAGGGTATGTGACAGAAATAAACTCAGTAAATACTCTAACTTAATCAAGTTTTATCCCAAATTTATTCATATGCTATGAACACTATCTAACTTTTTCAGAATTTTAGCACTCTACACTAGATAGAGACAAATGAAAGTTGGTAATTGAGGGAGATGATCAATATATCATCCATCTCCAACGGCTCCCACAACATTTGGTACCTCACCCATAAAACTCCTCAATAATGACATATATATCAAAAAATAGTCCCTTTATTTAATCACCATTTAAAATATATAGTTCTATCCACAAAAATACTTTGGTTGTCTTTAAAGGAAAAGATAATTTGCTCTCCCGGTCAGGGTGTATCACTGCCAATACTTCCCAATCTACCAATGCTCTATTGGGTGACACTGGAACATGTGGTTTTATAAAAAAACATAAAAGTGTATAAAAATAACTTCCTCTAAAGTCTCTACCCAAATATTTTATCTTCAACATTCTCTTTGTAAAACATGACCATAACAACACCTCACAAAGCCCATGATCCTCAATGCTTTTTCAAATATGGTCATAATGTCCTATGTAAAGATCAATATATTCTATTAAAAACCAATATTAGATAAGATAGAAAATTACAAAAAAAAGTAAATCAGTCTTTTCATGAACTTGATAAAGTAAACATCACCCCCTAACAACCCCCAATAATCTATAGGGAGTTCAAATAATTAATCAACATCTAGTCAGTGCATATATGAACCTGATGGAAATTTGAGTCTCAGATTCTAGAAGATCCCCTATTTACAAAGATCAAGTTATCCTTGATCATAATAACTCACATACCATATCCAACCATGGGTATTTTTGACCTAATCAGTAGAATCAAACATCTTCCCCACAAGAATACCACACTGATCATAAAGGTTGGAGAAGCTTCCTTAGATCATAGGGTACAAATATCTCTCAACTGAATCCCAAAAAATAATTCTTCACAACTCATAATAAAATACCTAAATACCTGACTATAGGAAAGGTCTCATCACAACCCAATATCAATACACAAGATAGTTATTAAAGGGTTAAATACTTTATTAGATAGGTCTAACCCACAAGGAAATAGATAATATCTGGATGATATGACATGAAGAAAACCTGAGTAATCAAAAGTGATGTTATATGATTCATATAACGATCTTGTTTATACCTTGAAATGATGCCTCAAAACTCTAGGTCAATTATCAGGTTATTAGAGGTCTAGTGAAAGGATACATCAGTAACTAAACCTACATTGGTATCCTTAGACTAATAATATAACTCAATACTCCCTTAATAGAATTACCCCAAGTTCTTAAACCAAATCCTCACGTGAAAAATAAATCAAAACTTATTCCTTAGGAAAACTCACTTTGATGCCACTATGGAATTATGTGACCCACCGAGCCCAACTTGGGTTAGTGGTAAGCTCAGAGTTCCACCCCAATCTCACCTCTAATAATCCAATGGCTAGTGACTAAAATTGGGTGGTCAAATCTCACAATATGGGAGGCCTTAGTCTATATCAACTTGTAACAAATACATATCACTAATACAAAAGATAACCAAAACCCCAATAGGATATATATATATATAAAGGATAAACTAAACTTACATAATTAATGCATGATACATAAGTAAAATTACACTCCACATGAAAAAAAAGGGAAACAGTATATATGACAAGAATATGAAATACATGGAACTAAGATTCTCCCCCATGCTAAATGCACTCACAGGTTAGGATTCATATGAATTGACCACTAAAACCATCACAAATCATCATAATCTATAATACAAACCTATTAGTTATTTGTATATACACAAAAAATTTGAAAAAAATACTCGTAAGTGAGGGAATATAAATATACCCAGTATGACACCCAAAGACCCACAAAGAAAACAAAAAAACAACAATTTTTCATGATTAATAGTATGAGAGGTTTCTAGGAGGAAAAAAAGAGTATAAACCAAAACACCAAGTCCACTCAAAGATCCTAGTACTTGAGAGTAACCTAATAATGGTTGAATACGAATAATTCAAATATAATCTATAACCAAATGTCATATAAAACACCATGATGTTTTAAACCTCTCCTCCCTCAAACAAGGATAGTCACCTCACTCAATACACCTAAGGTTATTATAGTAAAGAAGATTCCACAAAGTCTGAAGTCATTACCCAGATGTATTCCACTCCTAAAAGGTGACTTAGGGGTTCCTAAAAAGTATCAAGTCTCAATGAATCCCACACAACTCTACCTTTCCCACTACCACGTTGATAATAGATACTATGAAAGGGATTCCACTCATCACAGGTCTATACTCATTGGTTGAGGTTTTACCACTCCCTCTAACAATAATCATCATTCTAATTTGATCATCCTGAGGTAGAACTGTACTCCTAAATAATAGGTTGACATTGATCATTCAATGTGCAATGATGGTATAAGGAAGAATGTTGGTTGATTTTAATATGATCTACCCAATAAAATACATGAACCATGGCATATTATAGAGACATAATACTTTTACACATATTATGTCATGATTTTTTACATAAACATATAATAATTACATATCAAAGATCATGAGGCCTAGATTCATTAGAATACAAGGTACATAAAACATAAAAAAGAAACTAAAACATAACATCTTTATTTTTATTCTCCTTGGTGAGATAATAAATCTTTTTGACTTTATAAAGTTGTATAGGATAACTTGGGAACTATATAAAATAAAGGGGTAATACATAAATCCTATAAATGGATTAAAAATGATAATGAGCCATAAAATTATATCATAAAATATAAGGCTCGTGAATAATCACATGGGAGGATAACACAAATAACATGGTATTATAAGATCGTCAAAAAATGGGAAATTTTTAGAAACATATAAAAATACATAAGAATAATTTAGGCCTCACTTGTGGGAAAACATCAAATTTTGGATAGAGTCTTATAATGCATTATGTTTACTCCCTAATCCCATACATAACATATCATGAGACAAAAACCTTACCCAATACATTAGAGCGCTATTTGCGAAAACCCGTCATAACATGTACATGATTATGTGTGACTCAAAATGGAAATTAATCATAAGGTATAAGCATAATAATTACTCATGGAAATAAATGGGATGCATAATCTTACCTAATTTCATAATCAAAGGATATTTTGTAAAGAATGAATTTGATAAATGAAAATAAGGCATGTATTACCTCATAAAAAGAAGGGATAATAAGATATCTATATATTTAAGATACATATATATATATATATAATTTATAAGTAATAAATAACATAAAATGTTTTCATTATTGAATAAAAAATCTCTAAACGATCACAAAGAGTATTTCTTATGTAAAATAACCTTTTCAATTTGAAATCACTTATTTAAAATATAAAAAATTCCAAAATATTATAGAAAACATATTATTTAAAAATATCCATGGAAAATTATAAAGGATGATTCAAATAATTTACTGTTCAAGAAGTCATAAATTCCAATCATGCAGTATAAGTAAAATAAAAACATTCCTTACTCACTTTTGTAATAAAAATCAAAAAGTACTTCATTGGGAAAATGACTAGAAGATTTCTTTTAAACCATTTTAAAAAATTTAAAACATGGGTAAAAATGTATTTAATAAGTCATTAGAGAATAGTAAAAATAGTATTTAATTTTTTTTTTGAAAACTATGGATATGGAACAAAATATTCTCGACTAATTAGGAAAACAAATTTAGTTTTCCTTAAAATCATGATTTTGGTATCTTGAGTACTTAAAGAGTTTAAAATAAAAGGAAAATTTACAATTAAAAAAACAAATTTGAAGAAAAACATATTGGGTTTAAGATATAAATATTAAATAATTACTCCATTAGAGACTTTAATATAAACAATCCCAAATAATTATGGGATTGTAAAATAAACCCTTTCCACTTCTGTAACATTCAAATCATAACATCCATGAAAGAAATAACTGAAAATGAAAAATTAATTACATAAATGTGAAGATATTCATGATATAAAATATAAAAGGGTAAACAGATAAACCCCAAAAAATAAGATAGTTTTATAACATAACATATGTCTCAAATAAGATAATTTGAGATGAAGAAACTTTACCTTGAGTCTAAATTTTCACATACATTCTTTAAATCCTCTTTTTCATAAAACCACATTAATTTTACACCAAAATCTTCCCTGTGAGGGTTTTATTATCAAAAAAAGGCATATAGGATGTGGAAAGGGAAGTAATAAAGGGATTTTTATAGGGGTGGTTTGAACCAAAATTCTATTTAAGTGTGAAAAAAGAGGATAGAAGGTACACTTTTAGAAGTGATAGGAGGGGAACTTTTGTAATTTCATAAAATATTAAATTGATATAAATTAATTTTCATAGAAAAAAAGGCTCCAAAATGATATAATCTTAAGATGGTATTAGGATGGTTTAAAATCATATCATGAAAAAAATTACAATTTTAGATTAATTTTTTACCCTTATATCTTTGTTTTAACCAGCAATAATCCGTTTTAACAATTATTATGGTAACAATGTTTTCACTCTATAGAGGTATAGATATTTACTATAAAAATAAAATTTGATAATAAATGGACCATTTTTTATATATTAAAACATATCTCATTAATTTTACCAAATACAAAGTTTTTAATAGTTTTAAAATTTTAATTAAATAATATTTATTATAAAATATCATTAATGTCATTTTAGAACTATTCAAATAATTTGACTTTTAAAACAGCATAACAGAAATGTAATTTGAATATAATCCTTTCAAACATAAATAATATGTTATATTTATCTGAAAAATTATTTTAACATAATAATTAATTCACTTTATATTACTTTTAATATTTTTAAAATAGTTTATTTTATTTTTCTATAAAATAAATAAATAATGTGTTATCATTTCATAAGAATTTAAGTTAATAATTTATTCAGTAAAAATTAGAAATAAATTACCATGTTAAAAAAACATTTATATTTAAAATTAATATTTATATTTAATTCTAAGATGTTTTTATCCCTATCACAAAATATTATAGTAATTAAAAGCAAGAAAGTGGCATTTTGGTCTTTATCTTTTACTTAAATGTTATAAAGATAAAAATAAAATAAAATGGAACCAAGTGTCCATATATATGAAACTTTTATATAATTGGCATAAATTCACTCATAAAATAGAATAAAGCAATGTTTTAGGGTCAATTTTTAGTCTATCATATTATTTTTAACCATAATTACCTGATTTACCATTATTGTGGTGATAATTATTTACTATAGTTACTAATAATAATTCCTAAAAATATAAAGACCATGTTTACCAAATTTGGAACTCCTAATTCAAAATATGGAATTTATTTTTCAATATTCAGTTTATATAATAGGAAAATTTTAATTTTAATTTTGACCCACGAGACAAGATGAAAAATGGTTTTTCAGAAGAAAAAAAATACCTTTTAAGTCCAAAAATGAACTTATACCAAAATCTAATATAAAGATAAATAAAATGTAATTAATTAGATTAAATATAACCAAATAATAATAATTTTTCTTTGAAATAAAATTAAAATCATAATGGAACTTTAAAATTACATTATTTATTGAAAATAAATGACATTTTACAAAAAGTAGAATTTTTAACTATTTACTGAAAAATCACCATTTTGAAAAAAAAAATTAAATCTAAGATAATTTGATATTATGATTTCAAAAATTATATAAATCTTATAAAATATAATTTCTAAAATTTAAATAAATAAATTATAATATTTTCTCACAAAAGTAATAAAAACATTTTGAAGAAAATATATTTTTTAAAAATAAAATGACTTTACTAAAAATTGAGTGGTTATTTATTAATAATTGATCAATAATTTTCTATTGAGTAAAATATTTATATATATTTCATACATTAGTTAATCATATTCATTCCTTCCAATTTAATGTCTAGGTTATAATGGTAATATTTAAATATTTCATGGTTTGTTTATGATAGGTATTGTGTGTCATATACACTATCAAACATAGTTTTCTTATTTTAAAATCATGGGGTGTTATATTCTGCCTATATTAAATAAATTTTACCATCTCAATTTGAAATTGATCTCAGTAATCAAGGTTTTGACATCTAAAAATACCTTTAATGAAATCTCACAACATAAAAAAGGGTTAATAAAACAACCTATTAAAAAGAGGAAAAGGGAAATGTGAAGGTCATCATAGAACTAGGTTTCAAAATAGGATAACATGATTGGGAAGTTAAAATATATATTTGGAGGAGAAATATAATGTCCAAATAATTTTTTATATTTATAGATATCATTGATCACAAGAATATGAATAACTAAGATATAGTTAATGATATTAAATTAATGAGGTATGAAAAATACAATCAATTCATCAGAAATGTAGGCAATATGATGAAATTTGTTTAAGATTATTTTCCAAGATTTAAGACATTTTTTACTATATTTAGAAATAAAATAAGTAAGAATACTTAATTTACAAATATAATTTCATTGTTTAATCAGTTTTCACCATAATCTCATCTCTTTATCCAAGTGATGAGTATTCAAGATGATTTTTTCATGCCTGAAGCACTAAAATAAAATTATAATGGATCACAAAATATAAAAAAGAATAAAAATTTAATAATCATATATTTAAACATTAACCAAAATGGTTATCCTAAGGTAAGATAATATCCACAATGAATAATATATTTTACATCCAAATTTACACAATAACGGCAAAGGTTCAACTTAGATCATTTGATAAATAAATTAATTAATAACCTTACAATTCATCAAAATATTCTAGACTAATATTAAACCCCAAAGATTAGATTTATTTGATTGAATATTCTTCTAATATAAATTTAACATTTATCTCTAAATAAAATAAATAACTCTTAAAGTATCATACCAACATGTATATGCCCTAATCATATATGAAAATAATTTTTATAAATAACCTGAATCTTTATAAAGACACAGTAAAATGATATATTCTTCCAAAATATAATTCAAACTTAACCACTCAAATATAATCCCATAATATTTTTTTACCTTAATCATTCAAGTTTCCCAAAATAATGAAACTATTCTAAAATATCATTAATTACTTAATCACTAAATTAACTTTCAATATCATTGTTATCTATACAATAAAAATAGATTTTACAAAAATCAAATTAATAATTATATTTTTTATATCATTTTAGTAAAAAAACATTTTCATACAGACCAATACATCACATAGGATAGTGGTAGTCGATGCACACTTATTACCCATCGGTCGTGGGTTCAAGCCCCACAGCCTTTCCAGATGCGAAAGGGGCATCACCTAGTATACTGGTTTCCCTTTTTCTAAAAATATATTAATATAATTCCAACAACATTGCCAAAAATGTGATGAACATTCTCAAAAAAACAACATTAATCATTAAATCACTTTTTACCCACTAAGGTTTTCTATAAAAAAATTATAAAATAAAATAATCTTAATTTCCCTTAACATCAAAGATAATATAAACCCCAAAGTTTACCAATACATTTAAACTTATTTCTAAAAAAGTTAAATGAATTATTCATCATATAACTCTTTTTTACTAAAACACATACTAAAACTAATGGTTATATTCCAAAAATGTATCCCAAAATACTATTAATCGCCTTATACTCCCATAACACAAAACCTCAAAAGTAGTATATAAGGATTTAAACTCATGATAAAACTTGGACTTATCAACCCAAGACACTTTATTTTTATCCAATATCACTATGTAATATCATAGGTTTCTATAGGTTTTATTCTCTTATAATAGTTTATAAAGAAAATTTTAATTAACCCAAGTATAGCCCCAAGATTTTGAATCCAAGTGTGAAGTAATGGCAAACTTACCATGTATTAGAATGAGGGTTGAGATATATTCAACTAAATCTTTTCAGGTTTATTACCTAAAGATGAATCTATTCCATAATCACATTCACTTGTAGTATCTATATTGGGATTTATTTTTAAGAAAACCACATAATATCATCCTTACAAAAACTTTATGATGTTATCATATACTTATCCAAAGGGTTTTTACTAAAGTTATCTAATAATAATACCCAAAAATATATATACCTTACTCTGATACCAACTATAGAAACCCTAGACTTTTATGTATGATATTACATTATTTTTAACATAAACATCCAATAATTATAGTCTAAATATCATGGGGACCAGTGCATTTTGAATAATAGGTATATAAAACATAAAAAAACTAAAGCATAATATGTTTATTTTAATTCTCCTTATTGAACTCTTAAATCCATTTAATATTCAAAAAATATATAAGATAACCTATGTAACACATAAAATAAAGGGGTGAGCTATAAAGCTCGGTATCGGAGTAAACTAGATAACGTTGCATAACATGATATCATAAAAGAGAAGTCTCGTGAATAATCCTATGGGAGAATAACATAAAGAACATGCTATCATAATATCATGGAATTATAAGAAATTTTACATAATATATAACATGACATAATTATAAATCATTTCTAATTGGAAAGACAACATCACATGGTGGATAGAGTCCCATAATGGATTAGGTTTACTCCTTAATCCAATACATAATGTCTCATGAGAATAAAACATTACCTAATACATTGGAGGGATATATAGAAGCACCCATCATAACATGTAATTTATTATGTGTGTCACAAAAATGAAATCAATAATAAGTTATAAACATAATAATTAACCGTAGAAAGAAATGGGTTTCATAATCTTACCTCATATCGTAATCAAAGGATATTTTGAAAAAGAGGCATTTGAAAAATAAACTTGAGGAATTTATTACCCCATTAAATTAAGGGATAATGAGATAGGTATATATTTAATAGACATATATACATAATTTATTATCAATCCATAACATAAAATGTTGTTGTCGTTGAGGAAAATGTCTTTAAATATCACATCGAGTATTTCTTGAGGAAAATAACCTTTTAACTTTAAAATATCTTATTTAAAATATAAAAATTTCCCAAATATTATACAAAAAAAAATCTTTTAAAATTAATATAGAAGATTATAAAAGAATATTTAAATAATTTATTTTTCATGATGGCGGGAAATTTTTTTCTAATTATATAAGTTAAAAGAAAACATTCCTTTCACACTTTTTTAAAAAAAAGTAAAAAGGTGATTCATTTAGAAAATGAAAATAATATTTATTTTAAACCATTTTTCAAAATTTAAAACATGGGTAATTTTTTTTTAATAGGTCATTATCTAATAGTAAAAATATTATTTAAAACATTTTATGAAAAATATAGATATGAAAGAAAATATTCCTAACTGAGTTGAAAAACAAAGTCTATTTTCTTTAAAAACATGATTCTGGTTTCTTGAGTACTTAAAGAGTGTAAATGAAAGGAAATTTTATAATTTACAAAAAAACATAGGAGAAAAAAAATATATTGGTTTTATTATAGAAACATCAAATAATTTTCCCAGAATATACTTTAACTTAAACAATTCTAAATAATTATGAGACTGTGGAATAAACCCTTACCATTTTGGTACCTTTTAAATCATACCCCCCGTGAAAGTAATAACATAAAATGAAACACTAATTACTATGAATGTAAATATATTAATTATATAACATATAAAATGGGAACTATATACACCTTAGAAAATAATATATTTGTATAACATGACATATGTCCCAAATACGACAATTTGACATGAAGAACCCTTACCTTGAGTCCGACTTGTCACGTACATTCTTCAACTCATATTTTTTAGAAAACCTCTTTAGGTTTACAAAAAAAAATACGTACTAGTAGGTTTTTTTAATAAAAATAAGTCCTATATTATGTGTTATGGGAAGTAAAAAATGGATTTGGGTAGGCCTTGGTAAAACCAAAAGGCTTTTGATGTGTGAAGAAAAGAGGAGAGGAGGATCCCTTTTATAAGTTAGGGGAGGGGAAATTTTGTAATTTCCTAAAATACTGAATTAATATAAATTAATTTTCATGAAACAAAATGTTCAAAATTATATAATTTGAATATAGTATTAGGATGGGTTGAAATCCTACACTAGAAAATAAATTATTATTCAAGAAAGTAAGAGAGAACATTTAAAAGAGAATAATCAGGGGGCCTATGAAAGTGAAGACCAAGAGTGTCTCCAATGAAAATGACAACACATCCTAGGGGGGTAGGGAACTAGTTCTATAAAATAACATGAGAGTGATCTTCTTAGAAGCCCTTATAGTAATAAATTCAGTCACATGATTACCTTCACGCTACATGTGAAGAATATATATACTATTATAGATGAAGGAATTACATTTTTGAATCAAATAAGATATTTTATAGGGAATATAAATGAGACCTTTTAGGGAGGTCCAAATGATCTTTGGGTCCATCCCCACTGATAT
Organism: Viscum album; assembly: GCA_963277665.1. NCBI lineage: Eukaryota > Viridiplantae > Streptophyta > Magnoliopsida > Santalales > Viscaceae > Viscum > Viscum album. Next base: position 1,493,642,064 of record OY728135.1, on the reverse strand, counting down.
CTATGTAAATCCTTTTGTATGAAAAATCATAAGGCCACTGAAGATGGAATTAGCCTCCACACTGAGATAATCACATTCCTCATAGTACATACTGAAGGAAAAAATCAATGATCCTTAGGAATTATGAACCAATCCTCTATATTTCATGCACATGTGACTATAAGAACCATCGACATTGAGTTTAAGACCAATTGAGGGGGGGGAGTCAAGCGCACCCACTGAACCGATGAAACATGTATGGAAAGAGAGTATATTCTAGAAATAAAATTACTTAGAGAGGTTGATCATCTCAATGAGTCATGAGATACAATATTTCCACAATTAGGAACTTTTCCCTCACTACCAAATTAGTGCAAGATAAGGGGGCACCATTGTGGAACTATTCATTCAATTTGAGTTTGAAAAAAATACGTCAGTAATGTAATTAAAATATAATCATTTAAAATATCACTAACATATTATATTTATCTAAAAAATTTACATAAAACAATAATTCATTCAATTTTTATTATTTATAATATTTTTAAAATAATTTATTTTATTTTTCAATAAATTGAATAAATATTATGTCACTATTTCATATGAATTTAAGGTAATCATTTCATTATAAAAAATTATAAATAAATTAACATGATAAAATAAATAATTTATCTATAAAATTAATATTTAAAACCAAATATAAGTTGTTTTTATCCCTGTAACAAAATATTATAGTTATTAATAGCAAGAAAGTGATATTTTTTAATTTATCTTTCACTTAAAATTATAAGGGTAAAATTCAAATAAATATGGTACCGAGTGGACATATATTTAAGAATTGAATAGACATGGAAGAAATAAACTCATATAATATAATAAATGAAACTGTTATAGTCAATTTTTATTACTAATCATATTGTTTTTAACCATAATTACTCGATCTACCCTTAGTGTAGTGAAAATTATTTACTATAGTTATTATTCCTAATGACTAAAAAGGGGACATATTTACCAAATGTTGATCTCCGGATTACAAATATTAAATATATTTTTAAATATTAAATTCACATAACTTTCAAAATTTAATTAAATATTATATCCATGAGATGCGATGAAAAACGATTTTTTAGAAAAAATTCCTTTTTATGTCCAAAAATGAACTTGTACTAAAATATGGTATAAATATGATTAAAATGTAATTAATTAAATTTAATATAAATAAAAAATACTTGGGTTACTTTTAAATCAAATTCCAACTATATTGTGACTTTTAAATTACATAATTTATCAAAAATAAATGACACTTCTACAAAAATCATTATTTTCACTATTCACTACAAAATCACCCTTTTAAAAAAATCCCAAAATTTTACCCTGTGATTATTTTTATATGATGATTTCAAAAATAATAAACTTTTTATAAAATATCATTTCTAAAGTTTCCATAAATTAATTATAATTTTTGATCACAAAAATTAGTAAAAACCATTTTTGAAGAATAAAATGACTTTACTATAAATTAAGTGATTATTTACTATGAATTTATTAGTAAATTTACATTTAGTAGTATATTTATATATTTTTCATAAATTATTTAATCATATTCATACCCACCAATTTAATGGTTAGGTTATAACCATCATATTTATATATTTTATGGTCTGTTTTTGCTCGGTGTTGTGTTTTATATATGCTATTAAACATAGTTTTATTTTTTTTAAATCTAAAGGTGTTACACAGATGGTGTTAAAATAAAAATTAATTCTCAATGTAAATACTCACATTGATAATTGAAGGAGAAACACCATTAAAAACTAAAAAGAATAACGATGAATATTCTGTGTGAAAAGGGGGGTTCCAAGACACCAAATATGAGATCGATAAGTCATATGAATCAATACAATTTAATAAAAGATTTTATAGATCTCACAAATAATTAATTGAAAATATATAGTAATACAACCAAATAATAATCCTTATAATGATATAAAATCACTAATACTTAAAATCCTTTAATGTCGCCAGAAGATATGTTAGATGATGTTGTTGTAAATTCAGTCTTAATATTCTGATCAGTTATCACCATCACCATGATCCTACATATCTTATATTCCGCTATAGTTTTATACCATTTAAAATATATAGACCTATTGAAAATTCATAATGGTGTTTATATAGATGAAAATATAGGGTTTATCACCATTAATTAAAATAATCAATAAATTAAATAAATTAAATATTTCATTCCCCTAAAATAAAAAACACATATGGGCCCTAATGTGAATGAAACCTACATAACTCATAGGTTATGTAATTACCCAAGATTTTATATATATTTATGTAGTAATAAAACTCAATGTATTTAATAGTTATCCTTACACACAACCCCGAGTCTGTATGAACTATGATAAAGTAAATCATTATAACCTAGCTGTTAAATTAGTGGATATGAATAGTAAAAACCAATTTATGAAAAATATTAATAAAGGTTTTTAAAAGTGAAAATTTATTTATTTATTCATAATAAATAAGTACTCAATTTTCAATAAATTCATATTACGCTTCAGAAATATGTTTTCTTCAAAAATGGTTTTTATAAAACAATTACACAAAAATAAAAAATTAATTTATACAATTTTTATAAACTTTAGACGAGGAATTTAATATAATTTTTCAAATTAGAAATTCAATATTATCTTAGGGTGAATTTTTAGTATTTTCTAAAAAGATAAATTTTCAACGAATAGTGAAATATACAGATTTTTTGTAAAAATTATCATTAATTTTCAAGTAAAATTACCATTAGGTTTTTAATTTAATATTAATGTTTCATAAGTGAAATTTAATTATAAATAGTATAATTAATTACATAATAATCATTATTTTACTTTATTTCGATATAAGTTCGTTTTTACACTTAAAAATGCATTTTTCTAAAAACTGTTTTTATGTTCTTGATGTGTTTTCATATTAATAAATTAAATAATATCTATTTATTAATTTTTTAATTAAATTTATATATTATATATTCAAGATTATATTTTATCATTCATTTTATGGTTTTTACAAGTAAATTAATGTAATTATATTATGTTTTATGCTTAATGATTCATTCTGCTAAAAAGGGTTTTTGTTAATGGTAACGCGCTTATTTAAAATTAAATTCTACCAATTATGAAAATTATATATGGTAAAATTGATTCTATATTTTGAATAATCATAATTAATAAAATATAATATGTTTAAATTTATTTTTTTCCATAGTGAATAATAAAAACAATAAAATTTTGTTACCATGGCTAGGGTTAAAATGGGTTTATCGGGGTTTAAAACAAAATATTAGTGTAGTATTGCCCCCACAAACTTGTATAATTATTATATTTTGAATCTATTTCAACCTTATATTATCCTAAGTTTAAATAATTTTCCATTTTATCGACATTCCTATGAAAGTGAACTAATATTATTAAAATATTTTAAGAAATTTCATGTGTGTACCACCCCTCACTTATAAAAGGGAAACTATTCTCCTCCCTTATTCACATAATTTTATCCTTATAGATTGGAAAATACTTACTCAAAATCCTTCCTATAATACTTACCTTAAACCAAGATATTTTTTTATTAACCTAATAACAATCCTTTAGGGCTTAATGTGTAAGCTAAAAGAGGTCTCTCGGAGAAGAGGTATAGATCTTAACCAAGATCTTTCAATTTTATTTCTTCTTCTAGTTACTATATAAATTTTTTATACATAAAAACATGATAAATACAGTATCATAAATATACTTATATGTTAATATTATTATTTAACAACCATTTACCACATCTTATCCATCAAATGAGAGATGAAGGTATTGCTTCTGTGTACGTGAGGACTATCGCCTCCATATAAAGATATAGTAAATTTTCCATCACCATATTTCATGGATGGTTATTATAATATATTTAATGTTCATATATGATATTTATGACATAATAATTCTTATTTAATTATAATATAATATCTACCTTTTTACCTTCCAAACTATTGATAAAAGTTTATGTCTCTCGTGCATACATATGGACCACCACCTCCAAGAAATGATGTGATTTGTTTATCATTTATACTTTACATGGATGGTAAAAAGGATATATTTGATGAATATATTTTTTATTTATTATATCATAATTATTATTTAAAGTTTAATTATCATTTAAATTTCTTTTTTCCATCCATCTAAAAGTAAAAACATCATTCGTACGTACCTTCAGACTATCATCTCTATATAGTGATATAATTAATTTTTCATCATAGATTTATATAAAGGGTTATAAATATGTATATAATGAATATATATGATATTAATGTCATTATTAATATTATTTATATTAATTAACCAAAATTTAAGCGAAAGTTATCAGAACTACAAAACCAAAACATACATGAAAAACAAAGCAACTAACACCTGAAATGATGATGATAATGAAAGATTATTAATGAATGAGTGATAAGATGTTGTAAGTAAACCATGTATGGTATTATAGGTATTATTATAGTTCTATTATATAATTATAATAAATTTAAATTTATTATATAGAATTTTAGTTCTATTATGAAGCAATACGTACTTGAGGTAATGGTTTTATGTTACAATCTCATTTTTCCTATTTAGTTTCTACTTAAATTTTATAATAATGGAATTATATGATCTATCACTAAATAATATTATATATTTTATTATAATATATTTATTTATATATTTTACTTTTTCTTCTTTCATTTTCATCCCTTTAAGCACAAAAGATATAGAAAAAACATTTTTAAGGAAAACTGACCTTGTTTTTCCCTTCGGTCTGGAATATTTTTCTTCTATGTCATTATTTTTTTAAATGTTTTCAAGAATTTTTTTAATATTATCAAAGATTATTTAAAGGAATGTTTTACTATATTTTAATTTCCTTGCCAATTTTTAAAAGTAACTTCATTTCCATTTTCCAACCGTGTAACTTTTTACTTTTTACTAAAAATGTGAAAGGATTTTTTTAATATACACCGCAAGAACGGATTTCCCAACCATTGAGAATACAATTTTCACTGAATATTAAATTATATTTTTCATTTTCTATTTTCAGAGAAAATATTTTTCTTAATATTTTTTAAATTTTTATATTCTAAATATGTGATTTTGAATAAAAAATTTATTTTCCTTAATAAATGTCCTAGTGATCTTTTAAAGGTATTTTTATCTATAACTACATACTTTGAGGATTTCTGTGATTTAATGGGTATATGATCCAATGTTTTCATATTTATTATTTATATTTATGGTTTATGATTATAATGATTAAATGTTTTGGAAACTTATATCCTTTCCATGGGTTATGATTTTTTGATATGATGAATGATTCGTGATCCTGTGGAACATATATGTGTGGTTTTCATTATGTGGTGGGAGGGCCCAGAATTATAAATCCCTCCAATAAATTGGGTAAAGATATATATCATGATATAAAAATTATTTTAATAGGAATTGAACCAAGTTTTATAAGGGACTCTATCAAATAAGATAGTCTTGGGAGTGAACCTTGACTAACAAAATGATGAAATGGGGAGTGAATCGAATCTACTATAATTGTCTTGGCAATGAGACTTGACTAAGGAATGGATTTTATATAATTATATTCATTCCAAAAGATATGTATTATTCTTATGATATGTTCTCATAGATCATGATTTATTATTGATAATTCTACACTTTTATGTCGTATATGTTTTTATTGTTAAATATTTAGGCCATGTTTCATGATTATGATCTATGAATTTATGGGTATGATTAACTAATGTTAAGATCATTTTCTCGTACCTATATTAATATATTATTATAACTTGTGATTAATTGTTTATATCTCTTATATTTACCTTTATTTAGCATCAAATATCACTGTTTATTATGTTTCTCTTCCCCAGGTTATGGAGAAATATTTTAAGTATGTTATTTATAAGAAGGGTGCTAGTTGTGAGGAAATTAATGGGAAATGATGTAGATCATTAATATACTAGTTTTTTATGTATCTAAGTATCTAAAGACACTAAACCTTTGTGACTCTATCATTAATTGTATTTATATGCAATGAATATTCAGCTAATAAGATGTATCATTTATATAAAAATGTATGGACCATTATAATTGGTATCATAGAAAGTTTTAGTGACTTTTGGAAATAAGGATGTGGAAACTTTAGTGAGAACCCTTGGGGTAAAACTAAGTATGTAAGAAAATACTATGTTATAGTAAAGAAAGTATCATGGTTTCCTTAACAAAATAAATCCCTATCTAGATACTATAAGTGTACATGGTTTTAGAATAGATGAATCTAGGGGTGATAACCCTAAAAACAGTCGGTTGACTAAATCTCAGCCATCATTCTGGTGCATGGTGAATTTTCTCTTACATTGAACCTAATTTATCACTCGTGAGGGATATTATTAGGTTAATTCACATTTTATTTAAGATCCATTATAAAATATTTAAATAAATAATTACCATGTATAACATAGGTTAAACATAAGGTGTCCAAGATTAAAAATAATTTGTCATGGTTTAAACAAACTATAAATAATATTTAGGATTATATGATTTCCCACTATGATTATCATTGATCATACTATGATTTTTTGTTTCATTAAATGGTTGGAACCAAAAGTAACTTTGTTAATAATGAATTTAATAAACAATTCAATTATTATACCCCTGAGAAACCTAATGTTATGGGAGTTAGAATAAAAAATATTTTTTTATACTTCTGTAACTTTATCAAACTATAAATCATGATGAGATTCAAAATGAACAAAGAAAGTAACAATGAACTACTAAGTCCTTTATATAAGGTAACTTGCACCTTCTTTTAGTGGTTTCAGAAATCCATTAATTTAGAGCAATGGGTCAGTACCACTGAAAATATATTTTCTATTTACCAGTGCTTGAAAAAATAAAAGGTCATCTTAGTTTTTTGTCATTTGGAAGGTGAATTAGATCAATAGTGGGCGCTTTCTAATAATATGAGGCAAAGGGATGAAATTTAGTCCATAGAGTGGGATGACTTTAGGAGATTATTTTTCAATATTTAATTTCACTGCATTATCTATATAAATATGGAGAATTAATTCCTTTATCTTAATCATAAAGATGGTGATTTTGTTGGTAACTATGGGAAAACTTTTACAAGGCTTGTGAGGTATGCCTCTGGTATTATTATTGAACCAGAAAGTAATATTGATCGATTCTTCAGTGGCATAAAACCAAGTTAACAAATGTTTGTATCCATAAGATACTTCAATGTATATAAAAAATCACTCATTGTACTATCTAGGAGGAAATGGATATTATATTATCCCATAAATATCATGGTTTTGATAAGAGAATAAATATTTAATTAAAAATAAAATTCTAAAATAAAAACCATATAGGGAAGAAGATTATATTTCCTGTAATATCACTGAACTTTTAAAGGTATGTTCTCTTTAATTTTTTTGTTAGGATCCCTTGTTTTAGATAAATAAGTGGTTACCCAAGTCCAAGAGGAGGATTGGGGGTGTTCCAAGGGCCCGGGACATGAAAAGTGGAGAAATGAAAGGTTTTGTGGGTAGGATGCACGATCTGCACACGGTTACTGCTAACCATGAAGACAGCCTAGGAAATCATGCAGAAGATGTGTTTTTGGATAGTTTCCTCCATAGGGATTGTGCACAGTTTGGAAAACCATTCAGGTAAACCATTTGAGGGTTCCTTTTTGTGATAGAAGCATCTACACAGTTTGTGCATGGTTTGGAAAACCATGGGGTAAACCGTGTGGCCCAAAAATCTATAAAAATTACAATTTTTTCCACTCCAATATTTTTAACCCCAACTCAGGATTTCCTCCCACTTCACCCCTCCTCACACTAGAGACAAACCAAATCTCCCAATATCTCCAATAGATCAATATCCCTCGTTTCTAAGGCATTTTTTTGTGCCATTAGTTGCGGATCGAAGCTCTGGGTAAGACTAATCCCATCCTTGATTCTCTTTTGATTTTAGGATTTGTATCTTCTTTGCCTCTCTTTTCAAAGCTCTAAAACCCTACTCTTTGGGTGATATTTAGGTTGAATCTTCAAAGGTTGGTTGAAGTGGAATATAAGGTCTTTATTAAGATTGTGTTCAACTGTGGAATCGAGGTAGTTGGTCTACAAGTTACATCTCATGGTTTATTTTTGGAATTGTGCATGTGTGGTTTTTTTCTTGGGTGTCCCTTGGTATGTTTTAACAACACATGGCATGTTTTGGTAAAATGGTTATTAATAAGGTAAACGGAGACCCTCATGATCCCCATGGTATGCGTCGAGGGTAATGACGCTAATCTAGGGCCACCCATGGGGTGTGTCGACACCCCAGACCTAGGTATATGTGAAGAACAAGTGAGATTGTTGTGTAATCATGTAAAGCCCTTGATAAACATGTTGATGTGAATTTTTGTGTCGGTTTAAAAGCTAGGTGATGCACCTAGGCTTAATAATAACCTAAGGTATATTGGGTTAATATGTGTAAGTGATTAAATAACATAAATGAATGGGTTATGAGCAAGGTAATGAACAATCATAGTGAGATAGACACAATGAATAAATGCTTTGTGAGAAAATCATAATAAAAGGGTATTGGGATAAATGGCTAAATGATGTGAAATGTGGTAATTTTTTAATGGGTTATGGAATGTTGTTAAATCTCATGTTATTATTATGGTTTATGTTTTCCTTGGGAAATGGTTGTGATTTTTTGTGAATGGTTAATGGATACACATATGAATAGTGTGTGCACATAGCATTGTAGTGTGGGTTATTGACTGAGGTTCTATGCCCACAAGCTGAGTTATACTAAGGCTCTAAACTCCACTCCTAATGCAAGGGGTAGGGATAGGACCGATGCTTTGTTTCCCTATCGGTTGTGTCCACTAGGACTGATGATTCGAGGTGATGGCATGGTTGAAATCCACCTAAACTGATGCTTCAAGGTGAGTTTATGGTTGAAATGAGGAAGTTTTTCCAAGTGAGATAGGACAACTGTGTGTTTTTTCACATGTTTGAGATTATGTGCTTTGATCCCATGTGACTTGTGTGATAAAACCATGATAAATGTGTTTTAAATGCTAATTAATGGGAAATGGGATGAAATTGTAAGTTATGGAAATGGTAATAAATGTTGGTAATGGACCAAATTTTTTTAGTGGAACTTAATCTTTACTTTTTCATTTATTTTTCATTTCCCTTTCTATATGCACACTTGTCTATACTGAATATTTTATAGACACCATTGGTGGTGTCCTACTGAGTTTTACTCACACCGTGCTCAGGCCGCCATTGAGAACCTGAGAAGACTTCATTTTTGTAGGTCAGGAGATGCGAAAAGGCACTTGCTAGACAGTTGGGTTAGTATGAGTGTTCGTGGAGGGGGGACTGAAATTCGTGTCGGGACCCTTTGGGGATTTTTCAGTTTGTCTTTATTTTGGGTTTTTTTCACTTTCTCACTAGTAGAAAAACATGGCATATTTACTATTGTACTTGGTTGTATCCCATTTTGGAAATGGTTTTCAATACGTTCTCTTTTATTATTGGTTATTATTCAACTTTTTTTTCTTCTGTTGTGGATTACTCTGATAAAAATGGGGTATAGTCTCCCCAATTTACTATTTGGACCCCTTTCTACTAGTGGGAAACCTTTGGCGTATGGGGATGCACTCTTAAAGTCATGTAAACACTTAGTTTGGAGCACCAGTTTAGTGGCTTCCAAGTCCGGGACGTTACAAAGTGGTATCAAAGGAAGTCTTTCATCTCCTTCTCTAAAATCTTATTATTTGGGATGGTAGATGAGAGTTAGGACGTGTTTGGCCTTGGTAATGAGATCGTGCTTGGGAGTAGCTAACCCATGTACGAGAGAAACCCCAAGTAACCTAGGTTGGGAATGGTTGTTCTTTGTTGTTAAATGTTACATTTTATGATATTTCACTATTAAGTGATGCACATGTTGTGTGATGTGATTGTTTTATGTTATTTTGATCGTGGCCTCAATTGCATGAGGTTGTGAATTAATTCATCATTGTAGGCACCTAGATAGAAAGGTGGCATGAATCATGGTAGGCGCACATGGTTTGGGTGTGTGAGGCATGAAATATAGAATGCACCTTACAGTTTGAAAATTAAAAATGGGAAATTTCGTAACGAAACAATGCAAGTGGGAGAAGATAGAAGAATGATAATTGATATTTAATGAAATATGTGTAATTAATTGTTAGTAAAGAATTAAAAGTTTGTTTGTAACATGTTGTGAGAGCCATGTGGTGGTTTAAATTTTTTTACCCTTGTGGACCATGGTCGTGGTAGGGATGGTCAGGGTGGTGTTCTTCATAATGTTAAGGGTTGTTTTGGCTGGTGAAGAGCCTTCTTGTTAAGAAGATGTGAAAGTAAATGGTATGTGTTCTAAAACTTTTGTTTTTCAATGGGGAGAAATGTCACCACAATGTCAAGCGTCGTTTGGGAAACAAGAGGATGTTGCTAAGAACACTCCTCTAGTAGAGGAGCAAGAGAATGTGGGGATTCGGGAAGGTAGAGAAGAGAGGTTCTGAGAGAAATTGTCTTGTTTTATGTAGATGATGGATCAATACCTAGGGTGAGTTGCATCGAGTATGTTTTATATGACCAGTGAGTTTTAGCTATAGAACCCTAAAATCTTTACCAGAGAGGGTAGGCCAGAGGCAATAGAGTTTTGGGTAGAGTCTTTCCAGATGATAATTGATCATCTGGAGACACCTGATGGTAAGTGGGTCAAGTTGGAAGCCTATATGTTGCGGGGCGATGAAAAACATTGGTGGGAAATTCTGGCTCAGACTGAGCAGGCTGAGGAGATGTTGTGGAAGGGTTTCTAGGAAAGGTTTTTGGAGCATTTTTACCCAGAGACATTGACACAAGAGCGAGCTATAGAGTTCATGAGCCTGACTTAGGGGTCGATGTTGGTGATGGAGTATGTTGGATGCTTCAATGACCTGCGATACTTTGTTTCAGTATTGGAGGGGGGTGAGTTAGCAGTTACGAGGCATTTTTGGGATGGGATGAAACACACGATTATGTCCTAGGTTAACATCTTTCACCTGAAGAGGTTTATAGAGGTAGTGTATCATCCATTGATCTCAGAAGGGAACATGAAGGGAGCCTCAGGTAGTGGGCTTGTCGTGTTAGATGGGAAGTCTAGTGGTTCATCTTCCGAGGTCCAGAAGCATTATTTTGAAATTTTTCAGCAATGAGGATGTGTGAAAGGTGTTCAGAAGAGAGGGTCAGCCTCTCAGGGTGGTGATCAGGTGTTCTGTTATCAGTATGGCAGGTCTGGGCATATGCACGGACAGTGTCCTCGACCTCCAGTAGAGTGCCAGTCGTACAGAATATTGGGACATGTGTAGTGGTTATGTAGGAACCCTCAACAGGAGAGTATGAATGTTGGTGATAGACAGATGCCAAGTGGAGGCAAGGGATTAGTTGCACCATATCAGGAAGGCAGTTAGAGCTCCACGGGCCGTACTGGTAGGTGTGGTGGACGTGGAACTCTGGGGTAGGACCACTCACGTCAGCAGGGCAGTGCAGTGTAGGGTACACAGGTTGGAGCCCAGGGTAGAGGGCTAGGTCAGCTTCATGTAGTTCAGTCTGCACCTGATGATGGAAAGGTTGATCCATCGACTTTCTGAGGTAGGATCCTTTTAGCATCTACATTTGTTAGCCTGTTGTTTGATATTGGTGCGACAAACTCTTTTATTTATTCTCAGTTCATGGTAGTGTTGGGTTTTCCTATGGAGAGTGTGGGTGGAGTGATATCGATTGACACTCCGTTGGGGGTGCGAAATGAAGACATCGGGCAGTGTAAGAGATGTGCTCTGGAAGTCATAGGGTATCGTTTCCTATGGGACTTGTTTTTCATTGAGTTTTTGTGCTTTTACTAGATCTTGGATATGGACTTATTGGTGTTTCATCGGGCACACATAAATGGTTACCATCGCAGGGTATCGTTTTGGTCACTTGGGGGTAACGCTTATGTCAATCACAAAGAGTGGGATGTTCGAACGGGTCATGCGAGACTGTTTTGTCGGCAGTTGAGTAAGATCACGACTCAAGTAGCTTTTCTTATACTTGACGATGAAAGAGGGGAATAGTCTGCCCTTCCTCCAGTAGTGGATCAGTTTGTGGTTGAATTTGTTGAAGACATCTTGGTGTGCTCAAAAACTCATGATGATCATGCCCAGCATCTTAACATCAGATCGAGTACCCTAACAGAGAACCATCTTTACACCAATCTATCAAAGTGTTAGTTCTGGATTGGAGAAGTGAATTTTTTGGGTCACATCATCTCTCAGGCTAGTGTGTTAGTGGATCCAGAGAAAGTGCAGGTAGTTGTGTCTTGGGAGCAGCCCAAGAGTGTTTTAGATGTTCGGAGCTTTCTGGGTTTGGACGGATATTACTGGAGGTTCATCCATGATATTTCTCACCTGGAAGCACCATTTTCAGGCTTGAACAAGAAGGAAATCGGGTTTGAGTGGTCTGAGGCTTGTGAGAATTCCATTAAAGAGTTGAAAAAGTGATTGATGACTGCATCGATCTTGATCTTACCTGAGCCAGGTAGAAAGGATGTCATATTTTGTGATGCGTCTGGTATCGGGCTTGGGGGTGTGTTGATGGAAGATGAGCGGGTTATGGCCTATGGGTTGAGGCAATTGAGACCCCATGAGCATAATTATCCCACTCATAAACTTGAGTTTGATGCAGTAGTGTATGTCTTAAAGTGATGGAGGCACTACTTGTTGGGGGAACGGTTCATGGTGTATACCGATCACAAGAGTCTAAAGTATGTATTTTCACAACAGGATTTAAATATTTGGCAGTGAATATGGGTTGAGTATCTCCAGTCCTTTGACTTTAAGATGGTATATACACCAGAAAAAGGGAATAGTGTTGTTGATTCTTTGATCAGGAAGGCTGAGAACCAAGTGGTTCAGGAATCCAACACCGAGTGGAAGGTGATGGCTTTGTTCGCGGAGATGCACTAGGAGGCACAGGATGAAAATGGTTAGGTGAATATTGCTTCCATGAAGGTCGAGTAAACACTTTTGATTCAATTTATGGATAGTTATCCTAAAGATCCTGAATGTTTGTCCATGAAGGAAAGAATTAAAGGTGGGGATCCACCTTCAGGTTGGGTTTTCGGTGTGGACGAGGTTGTTTGTGTTCATGGTCGGGTGGCTGTGTTGGTATGCATGAGGGAAGATTTTATTATTGAGTTTCGTGCATCAAAATAGGAAGTTCATTTGGGTTTGACCAAGATGTATCATGATCTCTGTAGATAATTTTGGTGGTTGGGAATGAAAAAGGAGGTTGTGGGATTTGTGGCATGGTGCCTTACCTTCTAGTAGGTGAAGGCTAACCATCAACTCCTTGGTGGATTGTTACATCCATTTCCCATTCTGAAATGTTAGGGGGATGATTTGATGATGGATTTTGTGGTGGGTCTTCTGGGGACTCCCTAGAATAATGATGCAATGTGGGTGTTTGTGGATCAGTTATCAAAAGTGGATCATTTCTTGCTGATCAGGAGACTTACACAGTTGACCAATTGGGTGAGTTGTATGTTTGGGAAATAGTAAGGTTGCATGGTGTACCATGGAAAATAGTTTCATATCATGATTCTTATTTCACATCATGTTTATAGATAGGTTTTCAAAACACGTTGGTTACACATGTGCTCTTGAGTACTACTTTCCACTCACATACAGACGGACAGTCGGAGCATACAATCAAAGTGTTGGAAGACATGGTGAGGGCTTGTGTCTTGGATTTTGGTGGTTCATGGGATAATCACTTGTCACTTGTTGAGTTTTCTTACAACAATATTTTTTAGGCTATGGTTCAGATGTAACTATTTGAGGATCTCTATGTAAGTCCATGTAGATCTCGGTTGTGTTGGTTGGAGGCTGGTGAATTCGAGCTGTTGGGACCGAGTCTCGTGCATGAGACTTATGAGAAGTTTGAGTTGATTTGAAAACGAATGGAAACATATTAGAGTAGGCAGAAGTTGTATGTAGATCAGAGGTGTAGAACTCTTGAGTTTGGGGTGGGTGATAGTGTGTTCCTTCGGGTGTCTCCAAGGTTGGGTCACTAACGGATTCGGAAGTAGGGAAAGCTGGCACCCAGGTGTGTGGGACTGTTTGAGATTTTGGAGAGGATCGAACTGGTGGTGTACTGATTGGCTCTTCTACAGTGGTATAGAGTGATACATGATGTCTTTTATGTGTCGCAACATCGATGGTATCACCCAGACCCAACTCACATGGTGGATGTTGAGAATGTTGAGCATGAGGTTGATGCGACCTTTCAGGAGAATCCGGTTCTTATCCTGGATTATAGTGAGAAAGTCTTGCAGGGAAAGGTTGTTCCATTGGTGTGAGTACTATGGAAGTATAAAAATGTTCGTGAAAAACTTGGGAGTGGGAATCCGATATATGGGCTCAGTGTCCCAATCTCTTTTCCTTGTAAGTGTAGTGAAGCTTGGGAGCTCGACTCGAGGATGAGTCGTTATAAGGTGGGGAGGTTGTAATATCTCGGATCTTGTAAAGTTATGTTCTTGTTTAAGTTTTGGTTGGGATCCCTTTTTGGTTAATTAAGTGTTTAACTGGGTCCTAAAGGCTGCTTGGGGGTGTTCCAAGGGCTTGGGACATGAAAAGTGGAAAAAATAAGGGTTTCTAGGTAGGCTTCATGGTAAGCGCACGGTTAGGGATAACCATGTGGACAGCACAAGAAATTGTGTAGAAGATGTGTTTCTAGATAGTGGCATGTGAATGGTTTGTGCATAGTTTGGAAAACCATGTGGGTAAACCATGTGAGGGTTACATTTTGAGACAGAATCATCTGTACTGTTTGTGCATGGTTTAGAAAACTGTGTGGCCCAGAAATCTTTAAAAATTTACAATTTTTTTCCACTCCTAGATTTTTAACCCCAACTCGGGATTTCCTCCCATTTCACCCCTCCTCACCCTAGGGATGAACCAAATCTCCCAAGAGCTCCAATAGATCAATCTTCCTCATTTCTAAGGCGTTTTTGGTGCCATTATTTTAGGATTGAAGCTTCGGGTGAGGCTAAACCCATCCCTGTTTCTCTTTTGAGTTTAGAGTTTGTATCTTTTTCTCCTCTCTTTCTGAAGCTCTAAAACCCTACTCTTTGGGTGAGATTTAGGTTGAAGCTGTAAAGGTTTGTTGAACTAGAATCTAAGGACATGATTAAGAGTGCGTTCAACCACGAAATCAAGTTAGGTGGTCTACAAGTTATATCCCATGGTTTATTTGTGGAATTGTGCATGTGTGGTTTTATTCTTGGGTGTCCCTTGGTATGTTTTAACCACCCATGGCATGTTTTGGTAAAATATTTATTAATAAGGTAAATGGAGACCCTCAAGATCCCCATGGGATGCGTCGAGGATAATGACACTAATCTAGGGCCACCAATTGGGGGTGCAAACTCCCCAGACCTAGGGATTTTTGAAGAACAAGTGAGATTGTTGTGTAATCATGTAAAGCCCTTGATAAACATGTTGATGTGACTTTTTGTGTTGGGTTAGAAGCTATGTGATTCACCTTGGCTTGATAATAACCTAATGGATATTGGGTTAATATGTATAAGTTATTAAAGACCATAAATTAATGGGTTGGGAGCATAGTAATGAACAAGCCTAGTGAGATAGAAACAATGAATGAATTATTAGTGAGATAATCATAATAAAATGGTATTGGGATAAATGGATAAATGATGTGAAATGTGGTAAATGTTATAATGGGTTATGGAATGGTGTTAACTCTCATTTTATGGTTTTGGTTTATGTTTGACTTGGGAAATGGTTGTGATGTTGTGTGAATGGGTAATGGATACACATATGTATATCATGTGCACATAGCTAGCTAGTGTAGGGTATTCAGTGAGGTTTTACGCCCACGGTTCAAGTTGGACTAAGGATCTAAACTCCACCCCTAATGCATGGGGTTGGGATATGATTGATGCTCTATTTCCCTATCGGTTTTATCCACCTAGACTGATGTTTTAAGGTGATTACATGGTTGACATCCACCTAAACTAATGCTTAAAATTGAGGTTATGGTTGACATGTGGAAGTTGTTCCTAGTGAGATAGGACAAATGTGTGTTTTTTCATATGTTTTTGATTGTGTTATTTGATCCTATGTGACTTATTGTGTGATGAACCCATGATAAATGTGTTGTAAATTTTAAGTAATGGTAAATGGGATGAAATGATAAGTTATGAAAATGGTAATAAATGTTGTTAATGGATCTAAACTGGCTAATGGCACTTAATCTTTAATTTTTCATTTATTTTTCATTTCACTTTCTACATGCACACTTGTTTATACCAGATATTTTGTAGACACCGTTGGTGGTGGCCTACTGATTTGTACTCACACCGTGCTCAGGCTACCATTGAGAACCTGAGAAGACTTCATGTTTCCAGGTCAAGATAAGGGAAAAGTCCCTTTCTAGATAGTTGGGTTGGCACGAGTTTCCGTGGAGGAGGGCTCAGACTGGGTGTCAAGACCATTTGGGTATTTTTCAGTTTGCCTTTATTTTGGGTTTTGTTCACTTTATCACTTATAGAAAAACATGGCATATTTACTGTTGGACTTGGTTGTATCCCATTTTGGTAATGGTTTTTAATGCATTCTCTTGTATTATTGGTTATTATTACACTATTTTGTTTATCTTAAATTGTGGTTTACTCTGGTAAATAGGAGGTATAGTCTCCCCAATTTACTATTTGGACCCCCACTGCTAGTCGGCAACCTTTGGCATACAGGGAGGCTCACTTAAGGTCATGTAACCACCCGGCTTGGAGCACCGGTTTAGTGGCTTCTGGGTCGGGGAAATTAAATTTCCAATAATCCAAACATGTGGAAATAAGCATGGAGGAAATTTTCTTAAGGGGACTGGTAGGTTTTTTAAGTGTGTAAAATAAGGCCCTCAAGAAATCAAACGCTCAAGTAATGCGAAAAATTTATCTAATCATAAAAATGGATAGAAATGTCCACAAAATTCAACACCTACACTCTAATTGTATAATTTCAAGTAGTATGGACATTATGGTAACCAATTATTCAAACTGAGGGTTAAAAACTGATGATCAATTCCAAAAACCACTTATTTCTAATGAAAAATGGAAATCTCATTTGATCACAATTACTAGTCTAGGGTATGATAATAAAGTGGTGAAAGGTATACTTACCATCCATTTTAAAACTATTAATGTATTATTTGATTCTAGTTATACACACTCTTTTAAATCATAATAATTTTATAAGGTTATCACATTACCACCTCAATAATTATATATTGAAATATAAGTAAAAACATTTAATGATACGATGATCCCATATCAAGTTTATGAATCTTCCCAAATTAAATTTTATGGGAAAGTTCTCCTTATATTTTTTTATTCTTATTCTAGTTGAATTGAATGTGATTATGGGCATGGATTGACTTACTTTATATAAATACCAAATCAATTACTGAGGAATGAAAGTAACATTTTATATTCTGACCAAACCTATGATATTTTATTAGTGTAAGGACAAATATAAACTTATAATGGAAATTACATCCATTACATGGGTGTTGATTCCCATTCAAAGTGGGTATTTGTCTCGTATATTTGGGGAGAAAATCAATGTTTAATATATAATAATTGTATGATAGTTTGTAGATATAATTCTGAAAGAGTTGCCTAGTCTCTCTCTGAATCATGAACTCGATTTTTCAAATAAAACTACTTTAAAATACTCCATATATAATGGCCCCAAATCAGTTATAAGAATTGAAGAATCAAATCTGGGAGAAATTTGACAAGGGGTTCATTCATCCATGTTTTTCACCGTGGGGTGCACCTATTCTTTTTATTAAAAAGAAATATGAATCAATGAAACTATTAATTGATTATTGGGAACTTATCATGATTACAATGAGGAATAAGTATCCTCTACCACATATTGATAATTTTTTAATCAATTACGAGGAGTTAAATATTTTTACAAGTTTGATCTTTGATATAGATACTATAAATTAAGGGCTAAAAGTAAATACATACCTAGTAAAATCTACCGATTGAGGTATAGACACTATGAATTTATTATCAATCCATTTGGTATTACTAAATCCCCTACTATCTTCATGGATTTAATAGATTATTTAGAGATTAAATTGAACATTTTTTCATAATATTTATAGATGATATTCTTATATATACCAAGATAAAGGAAGACAGTGAAGATCACTTGAGGATTGTAATGAATACCCTAAAGAAGAAGAAGTTGCATGAAAATTTTACCAAGTATGGATTTTGACAATAGAAATTTTCATTTTTGGGTTATATAATCTCAATATAGGGTATATTTGTGGATCCATCCTAGATATAAGTTATTGAACATTTTTCAAGACCATCCATTGGAACTAAGAACTGTCACTTTCTAGTATTGACTTGATATTATAGATTTTTTGTGAGGGTTTTATAATATAAATATTATAAAATTACAAAGTTAAATAAAAATAGAGTTAACCCCTTTAAAATAATAAATGTGAATAAAATTTAAAGGAACTAAAGAGGAGGTTAATTAGTGAACATGTACTCACACTACCCTATAGAGGAGAAGGGTTTTTGATTTATAGTAACCCATCGAAAAAGTATCTGACATGTCTTTTTATGTAGAATGATATGTTGGAAGCTTATTACTCATGATAATTAAAGGTTCCTAAGGAAAATTACCCAACTCATGATTTTTAGTTATCAACGGTAATCATTTCATTAAAGATATAAAGTAACTATATTTATAGAGAAAAGTGTGACAAATATATTGATCATAAAATTTTAAATTATATATTCACATAGAAAGATTTGAATATGGGATAAATAAGATAGTTGTAATTGATTACTGATTATAATTACTCAATACATTATCACCTTGGAAAATAGATCAAGGTGGATTATTCAATGAGTCGATAGGATCATTGATCGCATAGTGATTCACTATTCAAATCCACCCTTACACCGCTGTTTTAAACTGATTTTGTAAAGAATATTAAAAAAATAATAATAAATTAAACTTTATGTTTGAATAAATTAGTTAATGTTTATCACTATTTAATAGGTTAATTTTAATTGTTTGGGTGTTTACATTGTTGGAGAATGTGATTTGGAGAGCTTGTGATAGAATTCATACAAAATGGGCCAAACTGCGCGAGAACCCAAGCATGCATGTGGACAATTATTTTTACTGTGGATTATCTGTGAATCCAATTGGGTTAAAAATGGGTGTATAAGTGAAAAAAAATTTGTTATACATTTCTCTGAAAGATCATGAAGCCCAATTCATCCATTTGGAGGCCCAAAATAGGCCCATAATGTGGAGAAATTCTGGGTGGGCTAGATTGGACCACCCTTCTGTATTTGGGACATAACTAGTTCCTAGGAGATCGAATTGGTCCAATTCCACATCCATTGAACATATATCTATATTTTTCACCTCTCCACCGAATTTTATGACAATTGAACGCATTTGGGTTAGTGAACCAGCCGGATAAAGAAGGATTAAAAATTCTATCCTGAATAGTGACCTAGTCCCTTAGGCACTTGACCTCTTTTGTGGAAAGTGTGATGTTTTGTCCATAAAATCACTCCTCCCCCTCATTATTTCAGGTTTCACGATCAGGGGTGAATTTTAGTCTAATTTTATAACTCTCTTCACCCATTTTATTTCTCTTCTCCCTCATGTACTTCTAATCCTCTTAGTGATCAATTAGGGGAGCGTCTTTTGTTGTAATCTTGAGCTCCACACTTGTAATCTTCATAAGGTAATTGATTTACAGGTTTGATGTCAATTTTTCTTCATTACTAACTTATAAATTTGTGTTTATTATGGTATCATCAAATACAAATTAAAGGAACAAGAATCCACATGCTTCCATGCATAACACGAATCTTGTGATGATTTGAGTGTGGTTGCCTCTTTTCTCACACCTCCCTTTCATGAGCGTGCAAATGGAATGCATCGGTTGATAAAATATAGGATCTTGAACCTATTAATATGCATATTATTTTATTGCATAATATTTTTAACAATGAAAAAAATATGGTCATCTCATCACATTTTTGATTTGATGCCTTGATTGAGTTCCTTTTTTACATCGATTCATTTTGTTTATTTTGAGCGGTTGTCGATAATCAATATCATTGATCGATCAAATACTAATTGGTAACCAAGTAATAAATCACATACCATTACTAGTTTTAGTATGTATAAAATCAATAAATCAATGATCCTTCCCTTTCCCTTGTGAGTGATGACAGATTGAGCATCAAGGGACACTTACCCGGGTTGATCATGATTTCTCCAACCGGTTTCTCTAAGTTGTAATATACTTTCAATTTCTGTTCATTAATTATCAAACCCAAGTATTATAAAACCACATTTCCCTTTTTAATTTCATAATCAGAACCAAATTTTTTGAATTAATGATCTAAGGCTCTGTCGAGAGACGACCTAGGGTTTCTGCTATACTGCATAAATTCTAGTTAAAAATAAACATCTAATTTGACGCGCTCGACAACACGATCAAATTTTGGAACCATTTTTGGGGAGACAAGATAATTTTTTCCCTTTTTATTTATTTATTTTACTTCTTAATTAGTACTCCTTTAAATACCCCGCCCCCATTTGATTTTTTTTTGCTTTTTGTTTTTGTCTTTATTTTTGGTTGTTTTTGTGTGTTCTCTCTCTCTCTCTTCTTATTTTCCATCTATCTCTCTATAATTATATATTATAACATTATATTCTCTTTTCACCCTTATTAATTGATTTTATCCATATTCAATAACAAAAAAACAAACAAAATTCACAACTTATTTGCATGACTCGATCAGAAAAAGAAAAAATACTTGAATTTGACCCTGAAATTGAAAAGACACTCCATTAAAAACTAAAGGTATCTAGAAAAGGTCAATAAAATAATACTGAGGAAAACCTTTTGGAATTTCAAGTGGCCATAAACCAATCAAAAATTGAACCCAATCAAACCCAAGAAAACATGGCTGTAAATAATCGAACATTAAAAGAACTGACCACCCCAGACGTAGAGTACCAACCCGCGTACATACAATACCCCAAGGAAGAAACCAACTTTGAGATAAGATGAGGCCTCATCCACCAACCTCGCAAATTTCATGTTCTTCCTGGTGAGAACCCTCACAATCATCTCAAAGAGTTTCATATAGTCTGCTCCACCATGAAACCACAAAATGTGTCTGAGGACCTAATTAAGTTTAGGGCCTTCCCTTTCTCCCTTGATGGTGTAGCCAAAGATTGGATGTACTATTTTCCTACCACAATTGGGGGATGAAATGACCTAGAAAGGCTATTTTTAGAGAATTTCTTCCCTTCCTCCTGAACAGAATCAATTATGAATGAAATCTGTGGCATTAGGAAATCACAAGTAGAGACCCTTCATGAATACTGGGAGAGATTCAAACGACTCTGCCCAAGCTACCCCCACCACCAGATTAGTGAAAAACTATTAATCCAATACTTCTATGAGGGACTTAGCCCCATGGATCATGGAATGATTGATGCAGCAGCTGGTGGTGCCTTGGTTGATAAAATTCCTTCCACCGCTCATGACTAAATAGCCAACATGGCTCAAAATGCACAACAATTTGGTACATGAGCAATTTCACCAACCCGAGAAGTTCATGAGGTAAGTCATTCATCCCTAGAAAAAAAGGTAGATAATAAACTTGATGAGATTCATACCCTTCTTAGGAAATTATCTCAAGCACAAGGTAACTCACACTCTCCTCCAGTTCCATTACATTGTGGTATTTGTTCTGAAAATACTCATTTTTCTGACTAGTGCCCACAACTTCAAGATTCACCTGAGTCTTGTGCAACCGTGTTCACAAGGCATTCATTACAACAAGCACCTCCCTTAAAGAAATAACCATTCCTTCCAAATCCAAACCTCGAGTGGAAAGCACAACCCTAGTACCGACAAGGAGGAAACTCAAGCTACCCCAAGCAGAATTGGCATCCACAAGGCCAAGGTATGCAACCTTATTATCCTTCAACTTCTCAAAAAAATCATCCTCCTCCTCCTAAATCTGAACCAAGCCTTAAGGATATGGTGAAGAAAATGGCATCCCAAAACCTCCAGTTCCAACAGAACACACAATCGGTAATTCAATACCTACAAACTCAAGTGAGGCAGTTTTCAAACACCATAGGTGAGCTTAAGATGTAATTTTCTAGACAACTATTATCCCAACCCATTTTCAATATGAAGGAAAAAGGTAATGCATATGGAGTTACACTTAGTAGTGGTAAATAAGTCTATCCTTCTACTGATTCTGCACAATAGGTTTTTCCCCTTCTTAAAAACTCTCTTTCCCAACCCTCGAAAATTTCAAGTAATGAAAAACAAGAAGAAAAAAAGGATAATAGAGTTATCATTGATGATCCAAATGAACAATCCATTCCTCTTCCTTTTCCCCAAAGACTCTCTAAATCTAAGAGATATTCTGATAATTATATTGATTCTAAAATAACGGATACATTTACAAATGTTCAAGTTAATATTATTTTACTAGATGAAGTCAAGAAAATTCCTCGTTATGAAAAATTTCTTAAAGATCTTTGCACCCGTAGAAGGAGGCTGAAGGGGAATGAGAGAGTGAACTTGGGAAGGAATGTCTCAACCTTGATTCAACCATCAATGCCAACCAAATGAAAGGATCCAGGCACATTCACAATACTTTGTACCATAGGGGAGAAATTATTTTCAAATGCTATGTTAGATTTAGGTGCTTCTAGTAATGTAATCACTCACTCTGTTTATACTTCTCTACAGGTGGGAGAGCTTCAACCAACAAGCATTGTTCTGAAACTTGGAAACCAGAGTACTACACATCCAATAGGATTAATTGAGTAAGTCCTTGTAAGAGTGAAGAATCTCATCTTGCCTTCTGATTTCTACATCTTTGAGATGGATGATACCCAAAACCAAGGACATGCCCCTCTCATACTTGGGATTTCATTCCTCAAAACAGAAAATATGATCATCAACGTTCAAAATGGTACACTATCCATGGAGTTCGGAGGATAAAAGGTAAGTTTTAACATCCTTGAGTCTATGAAACACCCCAATGAAGAGAACTCCACTCTTCTTATCTATTCGATGGAAGTTCTCTCAAATGATGCACATGCACACAATTCTCTCCTCAACCCAAACTCTGATTCATTTTCCTTTTCTTCTCCATTGGATGATTTGAGTTTTGATTCATGTTTTAAGTTTTGTGTGGGTTCTGAAAAGTGTAAATTTTGTTCTTTAATTGATGAGTGTTTTCTTTTTGAGGTACCCATGACCGTCAATGATTCTGAAAATCTTGTTTTAATAGATTATATATCTTTAGAGAATAAACATGAGCATATAGATAGTTTAATGGACCTCAATCCCCCTAAATCCCCTCCCTCAATCCAGAAACCACTAGTTTTGGAACTTAAACAACTTCCTTCTTATTTAAAATATGCATATCTTGAAATTATTGACCAATTTCCCATCATTATTTTCAATAACCTCACTCCACAACAAGAATCAAAACTGCTCAACCTTTTGGGAGAGTGTAAAAAACAATAGGATGGACATTGGATGATATTCCTAGGATTATCCCATCTATTTGAATTCACCATATACTTTTGGATTATGAGGATAAGCCTGTGAGAGAATCTCAACGCTGGTTGAATCCCACTCTCCTTGAAGTGATAAAATTAGAAGTCAGTTAATTACTTATTGTGGGGATCATTTATCCTATATCTGATAGTAAATGGGTTAGCCCAGTGCAAATTGTGCCTAAATAATTGGAATAACAGTTGTGTCAAATGAAAAGAATGAATTGGTTCTAACATGTGTGCAAAATAGTTGGAGAGTATGTATGGACTATCGTCGACTGAATCAAGCCACGTGGAAGGAACACTTTCCTCTACCTTTAATTGACCAAATGTTAGAACGATTGGATGGTACGTCCCATTATTGTTTCCTTGATAGTTATTCGGGTTATTTCCAAATCCATATAGCCCCTAAGGATCAAGATTAGACAATATTTACTAGGCTATTCAACACATTTGTATACAGAAGAATTCCATTCGGTCTATGAAATGCTCCTGATACTTTTTAGTGATGTATATTGAGTATTTTTTTTGAGTAAATTGAGAGTTGTATGGAAGTCTTTATGGATGATTTCACGGTTTATGGTTATTCATTTTTTGATTGTTTGGAACACCTAGGTTCTGTCCTCCGCCGCTGCATTAAAAAAGATTTTGTTTTAAATTATGAGAAATGTCATTTTATGGTTGAATGGGGGATAGTTCTTGGGAATGTCATTTCAAATAGGGTAATTCAAGTTTATAAATATAAAATTGAATTAATTTCAACCCTTCCATATCCAAAATATGTTCATGAGGTGAGATCTTTATTAGTTCATGCTGGTTTTTACCATTGATTCATTAAAGACATTAGTAAGATTGCACTTCCATTGTCCCAATTATTGAAAAAATATTATGAGTTCATGTTTGATGAAAATTGTGAGGATGCATTCAATTCACTAAAAAGGAGTCTCACATCACCTCCCATCATCCAACCACCAAGGTGGGATCTCCCCTTCAAGCTGATGTGTGATGCCTCTAGCTTTGTAGTTAAGGAAGTTTTATCACAAAGGGTTGAGAAGGATCCTCATGTCATTATGTATGACTCATGTACCCTTGAACGTACCCAGGTAAAATACACAACCACTAAACAATAACTCCTTTCTATTGTGTTTTCTTTGGAAAAATTTCAGTCATATCTTCTTGGGTCAAAATTGATTGTGTTTTCTGGCCATGTTGCCCTTTGATTCCTCTTAAAGAAACCTAAAGCTAATCCCTGCCTCATACGGTGGATACACCTCCTCCAAGAGTTTGAACTTGAGATTAGAGATAAGAGGGGATTAGAAAATGTTCTAGATGACCACATTAGTAGGATTTCTCCACCATTAGACCATTATTTTGACTCACCCCTCCCCATTGGAGAATTATTCCCTCATGAGAACCTTTCTGATATTGTGGACCTTACCCCCTGGTATGCTGACATTGTGAATTTTTTAGCAACATCTCGGGTCCCCACTAATTTCTGAACTTAATAATACCAGATAAATAAGCATGATTCTTGGTGGTACATTTGGGATGTCCCATATTTTTGGAGAATTTTTGGTGACCAAGTAGTTCATCAGTGTGTCTGTGACCATGAGTTCACCTCTGTTTGGACCTTCTCCCAAACTTTGTCTTGTGGGGACTACTT
This sequence comes from Viscum album, assembly GCA_963277665.1. Taxonomy (NCBI): domain Eukaryota; kingdom Viridiplantae; phylum Streptophyta; class Magnoliopsida; order Santalales; family Viscaceae; genus Viscum; species Viscum album. Next base: position 1,493,616,608 of record OY728135.1, on the reverse strand, counting down.
TGGCTCTCAACATACATCTCGAAAGTTCCTTGACTCGGGACTTTATTTGACTTCATTTTATAGGTATACCCATAGATTTTTCAAGTTATGTAGTTGTTTTTAATTCACAGGGAATATCTCCAAGAGGAATGAAATTCCCCAACAACCCATGTTATTCTGTGAAATTTTTTATTCATGGGGCATTGACTTCATGGGGTCTTTTCCAAATTCATTTGGATTTTTATACATCTTATTTGTTGTTGACTATGTATCTAAATTGTTGGAAGAAAAGTCCACCAGAACCGATGACTCTTGTGTGGTTATTGATTTTGTGAGGTCTCAAATTTTTAGTAGGTTTGGTTTATCGAGATACATCATTAGTGATCAAGGTTCACATTTTTGCAATCGCAACATGAAAAAAAATTATAAGTATGGGGATGATCATAAAGTCCCCACTGCATATCACCCCTAAACTAACAGACAAGCATAAATCTCAAATCGGGAAGTTAAATGAATCTTGGAAAAAATGGTACAACCCTGTAGGAAATATTGAACTTTTCACTTGGATGATGCACTTTGAACGTACCGTACAGCTTTTAAAACCCCAATCGGAAAGTCACCATATAGAATTGTGTTTGTAAAGGCTCGTCACCTCCCAGTAGAGATAGAACACCATGTATATTGGGCTGTTAAACAATGTAATATGAACCTTTCAGATGTAGGTGACCATAGGAAGCTATAGATTCAAGAGTTGGAAGAAATTAGACGTGATGCATATGATAACTCTCAGATCTATAAAGAGAAGAAAAAGGTAATCTATGATATCATAATTCATCAATGAAAGTTTTATATTGGTGATAAGGTCCTCATATAAAATTCCAGGATAAAGCTCCCCTTAGGTAAGCTTTGTTCATGATGGATCGATCCTTATACTATTACTAATGTTTACCATTTTTGTGCAATACAAATTTTGCATGACCAGAGTGGAAGAAGTATTACCATCAATGGGTAGCAACTTAAACACTTATATAAGGATTTTCTAAATAATCTGGTGGCGGAAATCCATCTTCTAGATGCAATATACTAGTAAAACACACCAGGTTTTATCCTTCCTTCTCGCATTCTAAATTATTTCAATGAGGACACTGCACATTCTTGGTGTGGGGGTGGATACATTCCTAGGTTCATTAGTATTTCCATTTTCTTTCTTCTTTCTTCTCTTTTTCAACTTCTTTACGGTATTTTCATTTTTTCCCCATCAAAAATTTCAAAGTTCCATGATTTGGTGACCATAAGGGGGGGAGTAAAAATACCATAAAGAAGGTAAAAAAGAATATTTGTATGAATTTAATATCAGGGAGTGATTTTTAGTGAATTGGTTTTCTGTCAATGATATAAATGTTTTTATATATGTGAAACCTTTGAGATGACTGACGCCCCTTGTGTGAGTATTTTTTTGGAAAAACTGAGTCACTAATATCTCCACACATTTTTGCACCAAACCACAAAGTGTGAATATTTATTACTTACTAGAAGGTAGATATAAGTCAGGTTAATATTTTTCAACTTAAAATTATATTTACATACGTTCATTCCTTATCTGATTTGTTTCATTACTATACCGGAATGACCAATGCGTGTGTACCTGATATCTGACTGTTGGACGCCCTAAAAAACAGTTTTGGGTTGTGTCTTGGGAAGGTCAAAAACCACTCCTCCCAAACCTTTGATCTTGTTATAACTATTACGATTAGTGTTGTGAGAAGATCAAACAAGGGTTGAGATATGAGTGTGAAATTTTCTCTAAATATGACTTATGAAAAAAAAACAAAAATAATAAATGAGGGGAGTGTTGAAATGTGAAACATATGTGGATACCTAGGTAGGGAGCTTATGGTTTGACTTCTGGGAATGCTTAAGTGAGTGGGTATTTAAATTTTATTTCAAAGTATGTAGGGAAGGTTTGGTGGAAAAAAAAATTTAAGCTGGATAATGTTAAAATAACCTATATTTATTGGATAGAAAGTGGAAAGAATAGCATGAAATAGTTTTCACACACACACACATGTAGAGTTAGTGGCATGGTTTACTTTTTAATTTCTTTCTCAATTTGGTATCATGAATCTCTTGGATTTCATTGTGATATGATTTATAAGACATCTTTTTTCATTTTCACTAGGAAGAACTTCTTAGTATGGTTTATGCATTGATCACATTACATTAATGAATTTAAATATACTAAAATGTTAAATTTTAATGATGTTGGGAATATATACATGAATTATTTTTTTATATGTTTCTTTTCTCAGTAGTGAAAATTTATAGGTGTGGGGGTGTGATCGCATAACGATTCACTATTCAAATCCACCCTTACACCACTGTTTTAAAATGGTTTTGTAAAGTATATTACAAAAATAATAATAAATTTAACATTATGTTTGAATCAATGAATTAATTTTTATCAATGTTTAATAGTTCAATTTTACTTGTTTTGTTGTTTACATTGTAGGAGGATGTGATTTGGAGAGTTCGCGATGGAATTCATGAAAAATGGGCCAAACTACGTGAGAGCCCAAGCATGCATGTGGACAATTATTTTTACTATGGATAATCCATGCATAAAATTAGGCTAAAATGTGTTTATTAGAGAAAAAAGATATGTCTGAATTTCTCTAGAATATCATGAATCCCAATTCATCTATTTGGAGGCCCAAAATAGGCCCAAATGTGAAGAAATTCTGGGTGGGCCAGATTGGACCACCCTTCTGTATTTGGGACATAACTCGGGTCTCAGATATCCAATTTGGCTGATTCCACCTCCATTGGACCTTTACCTCGAAGCCGAACCTACCCAACCAATTTCATGACAATCTAACACGTTTTGTTTAGTCAACCATCCATATAAAGAAGGATTAAAAATTTTGTCCTGAATAGTGACCTAGTTCCTTAGGCACTTGACCTCTTTTATGGAAATTGTGATGTTTTGTCAATAAAATAACTCCTCCCCCTCATTATATCAGGTTACATGACCATGTTTAAAGTTTAGTCGAATTGGAGATCTCTCTTCACCCATTTTATTTCTCTTCTCCCTCATGTACTTCTAAACCTCTTAGTGATCAATTTGGGGAGTGTCCTTTGTTGTAATCTCGAGCTCCACACTTGTAATCTTCATAAGTTAATTGATTTCTAGGTTTGTTTTCAATTATTCTTAATTAATGCCTTATAAATTTTTGTTTATTCTTGTTTGATTAAATACAAATCAAAGTAACAATAATCTACATGCTTCCATGCATAACCCGGATCTTGTGATGATTTGAGTGTGGTTGCCTCTTTTCTCACCTCTCCCTTTCATGAGTGTGCAAATGGATTGCATCGGTACATAAAATACAGGATCTTGAACCTATGAATATTCATGTTCTTATCTTGTAGAATATTTTTATAAATGATAAAAATCTATTCATATCATCATGTTGTTGACTTGATGCCTTGATTGAGTTCCGTTTTTACACCGTTTCATTTGGTTGATTTTGAGCGGTTGCTGATAATCAATATCATTGATCGATCAAATACTTGGTGGTAACCTAGTAATAACTCACATAACATTACTGGTTTCAGTATGTATAAAATAAAGGAATCAATTACCCTTCCCTTTCCCTTAAGAGAAATGATGGATTGAGCATCAAGGGACACTTACCCGGGTTGATCATGATTTCTCCAACCAGTTTCTCTAAGTAGTAATATACTTTCGATTTATGTTCTTTAATCATCAAACCAAAGTATTATAAAACCCCATTTTACTTTTTTACATTCATAATAAGAACCATATTTTGAAATTTATGATCTAAGGATCTTTCTAGAGAAGACCTAGGGTTGCTTCTATACTACAGAAATTCTAGTAAAAAATAAACATCTAATTTGATGTTCTCGACAATAAGATCAATCATGAAAGATTATTATTGATGAGGATTACAAAATATCCAAAATTAATGTATTTTCAAAGGATGGAAATTGAAATATTGAAGTAATAAGAAAAATATTATCTTTCTCAAATGATCGTTCATCCATCTATCCATGTAAATATTAAATAACCACACAAGGAGGATGTGGAGCTACAAAAGATGGTGGAAATTTTCATAAGTTAAACCTTGATTATGATGTAATGATAAATTTCAAGCACTTAGTAAGTTTCATGTCAATAACATACCTGAATATGAAATTATTTTAAGAATCTCATAACTTTTCATTCTCTATTAATCCTAGAATTACTAAGATGTATAGAGATATGAAAGAGTATTTCTGGTGGAAAAAATAAAGAGAGATATTGTAGAGTATGTATTTTGGTGCTTGGTATGTAAGAAAGTTAAGTTTAAGAGATATAAGTCTAATGGAATGTTACAACCATTACCCATACCAAAATGAAAATAAGAAATCATCACCATGGATTTCTTCATTAGAATCCCCAAAAATATTTAAAGGATATAATTTAATTTGGGTTATCATTGATCGACTTAAATATTCAGCACACTTCATTACTATTTGAGATTATTTATCTCTTGATTTTCTTTCTAAGATATACATTAATAAATTTGTAAGGTTTTATGGATTACCAAATTCTGTTGTATCTGATTGGGATCTAAGGTTTACCTTGAAGTTATATAGAAGTTTTCAACAAGATCTAGATACAAAGTTGTGTTTTAGTACTTCTTATCATCCTAATATATATGTTCATTATAAGATGATAATTAAAACTTTGGAGGATTTATAAAATCATTTTCTCAAGATTTCAAATGTGGTTGGGATCAACACCTTCCCCTAGTCGAGTTTTCTTACAACAATAGATTTCAATCGAGCATTCATATGGCACCCCATAAATCCCTCTACGGAAAGAAGTGTAGAAAACTCATATGTTATGATAAGGTTGTAGATATAAATATATTGGGACTTGATATAGCTAAGGAAATGGAAAACGATGTTATATCAATTCAAAATCACATCAAGGAATCCCAAAGTTGACATAAGAGTTATGATGAAAATCATCAGTGAGATATAGAATTCAATGTTTGTGAAAAGTATTTCCTATGAATTTATATATGGAGGAAGATTATAACATTTAGAAATATGGTAAATTTGAGCCCTATGTATATTGTTCCGTTTGATATTCTTGATCAAGTAGGGACTGTATATTATCACTTAGAACTCCCACTAAACCGCTCTCAAGTTCACAATGTGTTCCATGTATCTCTCCCGAGGAAGTAAAAACCTAATCCTTTACATGTAATTAACTCATAGGATATTCTATTGGTTAATTATATTTCGTTTTAATAATAACTAGTATAAATCCTGTATTATATAGATAAATCTCTCTAAAACAAGACTACGTGACAAGTTAAAGTTCTTTGGAGGAATCAGAAATTTGGGGTAGAAATCTGGGAACATGAGGATGTGATGAAGAAAATATATACCCGTTTTTTTATACTAGAGTGATGGAATTTCAAGTTTGAAATTAATTTTAATGGGGTTATAATTTATCACCCCAAGATTTTGTATATATTTCAATTTAAATAAAACTGGAAGTATTTGATAACTTACCTTACACGCAACCTCGAGCCTATATAAACCATAATATAGTAAACCATTATAAACTATACATTAAATTGGTAGGTATAAATAGTAATAACAACTTTATAAAAATATTTATAAATGTTTTTAATAAATGAATTTATTGATTTATGCCTAATAAATAAGTACTAACTTTTTAGTAAAGTCGTTTTACTATTAAAAAATATGTTTTCTTCAAAAATGTTATTATCCCATATTTACATGGGAACAATATAAATAATTTAAAAAAATTATAAATTTTATTATAATTAATTAATATAATTTTTAAATCATATTTTCACTATTATCTTAATGTGAATTTTTATTTTTTCAATAGAAAATATTTATTTGTTCGGTAAATAGTAAAAATACCGATTTCTATAAAAACTATCATTTATTTTTAAGTAAAAATTTCACTATGCTTTAAATTTTATTATAAAATAATAGATTAATACTAAAATTATAAATAATATAATTAATTTTATAATATTCATCATTATACTTTATTTTTATATGAGTTCTTTTTTTGGCTTAAAAAGCATTTTTCAAAATACTATTTTTACACATAGTGAGTTTTTATCTTAATAAAATGAATTAATCACTATTTATTAATGGTTTTAATAAAATTTATATATTTTATATTTTATCATATTTTTTAACATTCATTTTATAGTTTTTACAAGGAAATTAATGTTTGTAAATTATGTTTTATGTTTAAAGATCAATTCTTCTCAAACAGGTTTTTGTTGCGGGTTGCGTGCTTCTTTCAAATTAAATTTTTACACTTATAGAAATTGAATCTAGTAAAATGGATTCCATATTTTCAATAATATTAACTAATATAACCTAATTTTTTCAACTTAATTTTTTTTATAGTGAATATTAAAAATAGTAAAAATTTGTTACCATGGTTGAGGTAAAAATGGGTTTATTGGGAGATAAACCAAGAGATAAGGGTAGGATTTCCACAAAAACATTTTTAATTATTATTTTTTGAAGGTATTCTAAACTTATCCTATCTTAAATTTTAATAATTCTCTATTTGGATCCACTATCCCATGAAATTGACCTTATAACATTGAAATCTTTTAAGAAATTCCATGTGTGTCCCTCCCCTCACTTATAAAGGGTGCCTATTCTCCTCTATTATTCATAAAATTTGAGAATTCTAGATAATAAAATACCTACTTGAAAACCTTCCTATAATCCTTCCCTTAATCTTAGATCTTATGGTATTCTCTTAAGATCAACCCTTCAAGGATTAAGGTGTAGGTTAAGGGTGGTCTCTCAAAGAAGAGGTATAGATCTTAACCAAACTCTTGTAATTTTATTTCTTCTTCTACTTCTTATAGAAAAATTTTATATATAAAATCATGATTAATATATTATCATAAATATAATTATATTTTATAATGATGATTTTACAACCATTTACCACCTCTTCTCCAATAAATGGGAGATGAAGTTATCGCTCATGTATATGTATGGACTATCACCTCTATGTAGCGATATAATTAATTTTACTTCACCATATTTTATGGTGGTAATTATTATGGGTTTAATTTTTATATATGATATTTATGAAATACTTATGCTTCTATAATTATAATATTATATCTACCTTCTTACCTTCTGATCCATTGGTAAATGATAATGTCGCTCGTGCGTGCGTATGGACTACCACCTCCACAAAGTGATATGACTTGTTTATCATTTACACTTTATGTGGATGGTAAAATGGATATATTTTATGAAAATATATTATATTTATGATATAATTATTATTACTTAAATTTTACTTATCATTTATCATTCTTTAATTCCATCCTTCAAAAAGTGGAAACATCACTTGTGCATACGTAAGAACTATCATCTCCATGTAGTGACATAATTCATTTTTCATCATATATTTATATGAATGGTTATAAATACATATATAATTAATATTTATTATATTTATGTCATTATTAAAATTTTGTATATTAATTAACCATGATCAAAGTGAAAGGACTATAACTACTTAACCAAAACATACAAGAAAAAGGAAGTGGTTAACCCCCAAAATGATGATGATAATGAAAGATTGTTAATAAACTGGAAATAATATGTTATAAGTAAAACATGTATAGTATTATTGGTATTATTGTAGTTATGGAATATATTTATAATAAATTAAATTTTATTATACATGATTTGATATTTCTTATAAAGAAACACGGAATTGACGAAAGGGTTTTATCTTACAATCTCATTTTTTCCAGGATGGATTATGCTTAAATTCTTCGATAATGAAAATATATGATATATATATCCATAATACTATATATTTTATTATATTAAATTTATATTTATATTTATATATCATACATGTTTTCATCCCAATTTACTCTCTTTAAGTGCTCAAGATACTGAAAGAATTATTTCAAGGAAAACTGACCTTATTTTTCCCTTCAGTCGGAAATATTTTCTTCGATGTCCATATTTTCTTTAAAATGTTTTAAATAATGTTTTTTACTATTATAAAAAGATTACATTAAGTATTTTTTAACTATATTTGATTTTTATTATCTACTTTTAAATGGAACCTTCTTACCATATTCCAAATGTGGTACTTTTGACTGTTTACATAAAATGTGAAAGTAATTTTTGTTTAAACATACACTGCATGAATAGATTTACCCACTATAATTAATACTATTTTATTTAAGGATTTATTTATTAATTTTATTTTTTTTCAAATAAAATTTCTTCCTTAATATTTTGGTAAATTTTATATTCTAAATATGTAATTTTAAAAAAGGGTATTTTCCTCAAGAAATTTTTTAGTGATCTTTTAAAGGTATTTTCATCTAAAATAATATTATTTGATGTTTATTTTGATTTATTGAGGATATAATCCAATTTTAACATATTTATCATTTATATGGATGGTTTATTATTATTATTATGAAATTTTTATGAAACCCATATCCTTTACATGGGTTATTATTTATGACATGATAAATGTTTTATGATATTGTGGAACACATATTTATAGTTTTTATTTTGTGACAGGTGGGCCCATAATTATATATCCCTACATTGAATTAGGTAAATATGGATATATCATGTGATAATAAGGATACTAATGGGTATTGAACCTATTTTATTGATGGACTTTGTTATGTAAGATAATATTAGGATTGAACCTTAATTGAGGAAATGGGAGAATGGAGAGTGAACCCAATCCGCTATGATAGTCTTGTAAGTGAGACTTGACTAAGGAAATAATTTTATTTACTTATTTTAATGAAGAAACATATGTGTTATTCTTATGATATGTTATAATGGATCTTGATTTATTATTTATGATTCCTCACTTTTATGTCTTATGTCTTTTTATTGATAAAAATGTATGTCGTGTTTCCGAATTATGATCTATGAATTGATGGGAATTATTTTTTAATGCAAATTTCATGTTATCATACCCCAATTATTATCTTATTCTCACTTATAATCATTGATTTATATCTCTTGTGCTTACCCATATTAATAATCTAAGATGAACCTTTATTATGGTTCCTTTCCCTATGTTATGGAGAAAGGTTTCTATTATGTTATGTCTTAGAAGGGTTCTAGATGTGAATAAATTAATGGGAAATGTTTTAGATCATTTATTTACTAGTTTTTTATGTATCCATGTTTCAAAATACCCTAAAAGGTGTGTTTATAGTGTGGATATTATTTTTATATAATTAATCTTCCGCTAATAAGATATATTTTTTACGTATGAAAATTATGGGTCGTTATAAGGTAGACTATGGAGACTCTACTTTTTCTTACATGACTATTACATCAATTTAAAGATGAAAAACATAATGGTTATACATTCATGGATCAAAAGGTTTCATATCTTTGGAAAATTGGGATCATATATCACTATTATGTAATAATTATAACCATTTATTTAATTCCTTCTTCTTTATCCTTATAAAATATCATGCTCTCTTTAGTAAATGTAGTCACTTGAGGATATATATTGAAGGATAGGGTGAGCTAAAAGCCCAATAAGAGGAGAAATGAATTAAATGAATCAATATAAAATGTTTGAGAATAATCATCATCATCACATAATGTTGGGAAAAAATCCCTCAAGTCATCATTGAAGCATTTTTGAGGTGATTGTGTTTGTTGACAAAGTGGACATCTGAGTGGTGATTGTTGACAAAGCAAAAATATGACATACAAATTTGTTGAAAAAGAGGATTTCATGGTGGAATGTCAAGTTCAAGAGTTGTGGTCAATGATCCATGTTTGATTCAAGAACTTCGATAAAGGAATGAATGATCTTGAGGCGGCATAAAATGAACAGATACATGGTGGCACTGGTTTCAAGTGTTTCCTGAATTTTTGGGCCTGAATGTCGAAAAATGAAGAAAAGTGGTTTTTGGAAAATGGACTTGTGCACCGTGTACATGAAGGTTTGGAAACTTGTGCGCCATATTTTTTTCATGATCAGGTCATCAAAATATGGCAAATGGATAAGGGTCGTGCAAGTTTTGGTGAGGTCGCGCAGGTGACTTGCACGTCGTGAAAGATACTTGTGCGCTGATGCCTTGGAAGCTGGAGAACTTGTGCGCCTGTTGTTTTTCACGATCAGAAGATAAAAATATGTAAATGGAAAGAGTTTCGTGCAAGTTTGGAATTGGGTCGCGCACGTGACTTGCAGGGGAGGAGACCAGCATGCCGATACTTGCGCGTCGAGGAGAGACTTGTGCGCCGTCACGCAGGGGTGACCAAATGCCTATAAATACTGGACCACCCCCTCTTCATTCTTCACCAGAGTTCAAAACTTTGAGAAATCAGAGCTCTCGTCATGCAGGTGTGGTGGTCGCACAAGTGGTGTGTGGGTCGCGCAAGTGAAGTTGCACGCCGGTGGTTGAAGTTGCACGCCAGTGTGAGAAGTTGCGTGCAGGTTGGTAGTTGCGCTCCAATGTTGGTTTGGGAATAAAAGGAAGAGAGTTGTGCAAGTTTGGAGTTGGGGAAGATTGTGTCGCGCAAGTGTATGAGGTGGACTTGTGCGCTTGTTGTGACTTGTGCGCCGATACTTGCACGCCGAGATAGACTTGCACGCTAAGTAAGGTTTATTTCCAGCAGTGATTTTCGGGCTGCATGGAAGCTGGAAGTTTTCCTGATACCTTTGGTGCAAAGAGATATTCATCTACAGGTGAAATTTGTACTTCAACAGAGCATCTACATACAGAGGAAGATGAATTCTTTCATGCAAATGAAGAGACCTACATGTATATAAACTGTGAGTGGATCCTTTCCGACGTAGTGAGAAAAGGAAGAGGAAAAAGGTGATCCTCTCCACCGGCAGTGAGCTAGAGAGAGAGAAACAGGGAGTGACCATTGGAAAAGCAGTGAGCTGACCCTAAACTTTGTAAAGGCAGTGAGCCTGGGCATAGAATTGATCTAGCCCAAACCTTGTAATCCACAGCTAGTGAAGATTAGTGGAATTTTTTATGACCAACAACTTGTCGGCGTATGCTCCTTGGATGTATCCCTTTGCGGTGAACCAAGTAAAATTGTTGTGTCCTATGCATACATTACTTTCTATTTACTTTTTGCAACAGGAAAGAGAGAGAAGAGTGTTTTCCATAACAGCGAAACAAGATCAGAACGGGCGTTAAATTTAAATTAATCATTCCCTGATTCACCCCCCCTCTCAGGGTATTCAGCCTTGTGGACCTAACACATAATAATTATAGAACCATCATAATAATAATAATGAGGTAAAAATTTGATAAATTCATGTAATTTGGCAATGCATAAAAATGAAACATCATCTCATACTCGTCAAATACCACAAATATTTGTGAACAAAGCTAGCATCATGTTCATGCATAACATATGTTCATAATAATAACATCACCATTTTGAACAAATATAGCATCATTTTTTTGCATAATACACATTATATCAAGAGATACATCACATAACCAATAAATTAGATAGATATATAATTTTTCCCCACTTTTCACATGATAATATTTACATAAGCATACATGCCACATAGAACGTATCACAATCATAGTCATGAAATAACCCATGGAATGGAATGGGTTTCACATGGATTTTATAAATCCTGATTTTATGAATAAACTTTGGGTTCCAAAATGAAATAGGGAAAACATATTTTGGAACACAAATCATCATTCTTGATTGAATAGAAAACAACTCAAGAGGAGTAAAAGATGGGTTTTGAAATAAAAAGTCCACTTAGAAAATCTTTGTATTTGGCTTAAAAACCATGGTGGAATCATGTATATCTATGAAAATAAAATGTAATAATAGTAAAATTATATTTAAGTAATATTAAAGGAACATTCATACATAATATTTAATGAAGGACGGATAACCCAAAAAAATAAGTTGGGTTTTAGAATCCCCTTACCTTAAATCCTGCTTTATTTTGTTTCTTTTTACCTCCTGAATAATAACCTTAGGATTATTAAAACATATTTAAAAAATTTAATTATTTGCATTTTTTCCACTATTTATCCATTAAAATTATTTTATTCTAATTTATAAAAATATTTGTTAAATTTGAACTTTTTATAGCGTGTTTTCATTACATTTTCCAGTTTTGTTTCAATGTTGCTATTTTTGTTTGAGGTCATTTATACCTAACTATAATTAATTATAGAATATTAAAATAAAAAATATTTATACATTTATATATCATAAATAATTTATTATAAAAAACCATAGGTTTGGTGATAAGAAATGTATTGGAAATGTCCTTGTTGTCGATTAACCGACCATTGACGGGACATTGTCGAAAGATCACGAAAGTGGATTTTGAAATTTATATATGTTATAAAGATGATAATTCTGATAGGTTAAAATAATTTATTTAATGTTAACATACTTCCTAATTAGTTTATAAAATTTTGTTTTCAAATCTATTGGGAAGAAAAGAAATAGAAGAAGAAAATGAGAGAAGAGTTGATAGGAACTTACTCTTTCCTCAGTGTATCTTTTCTTGTACGACGCAAAAACTTCCTTGGTGTTTGGAGTTTTTTTACTCCATAATTTCCCTAGGTATTATAAGAGGATTTAGAGGGAGGATATTGGAAGATATTTTTATCAAGAATATGTGGGAGGATTTTTTTTTCCAAGGGGAGGGAGAGGAAATCATTTGTTTATTAAAAATGAAAGTGGAAAAAATGAAAATTTGTTATTTTAAGAGATCTCTTTTTACTTTAGGTTTTGGTAAATGATTTTTAGGTTTAAAAATTAAGTTTATTTTATTTTAATGACTCCTTTATGAAATTATATATTTTTTGGCTGAACCTAAAGATCTATAAATTGTTAGGTCATTATTACATCATTAATGATGTAATTTAAGATACACAGGTTATGTGAAAATATATATTTTTACTATTCACCTAAAAATGAAGTATTTCATAAATTTACCATAGAAATAACTCTTGGAAAATTTAAATATAATTATTTAAAAAATGAAATTAATTTTATCAAAATAATTTTCTAACATAGGTAAGGTTAATTTTTAATATAAATATTATGATTTTTATAAAATACTTTAAAATACATTTCATTAAAAATATGCCTATATTTTCTTTGATTTTTTTAATCATGATATTTATTTTTTGGAATTATAATATTTATATTTACTTATATTACTCAGGATAAATATTATTTATATCACACTTTGAGGTTAAATTACTATTCCAATGGTTGGGTTACTATTCCCAACAATCATGTTACTACTCCCAACAATCATGTTATTATTCCAAATGGTCACATTATTATTCGAATGACCGTATTACCTCATATAAATAGCACTTCATTATTTCACTTGGTATTCTCTATAATTCCTCCCAAAGATATATATTTTCAATTTATTAGATTTTGAATGGTTTATTAATATCTTGTTTCTTTTCTATAGTGTTATTCCTGGGAGGTATGATTCTAACAGATTGGGGTGATCTATATTTTCCCATTGTAGTTTTTATATTTTTTATTTTTTATCCCTTGTAATAATTTGGATTTTAATGGGTTTATTAATTAACTAATGTGACAATATTAATTAATTAATTAAATATTTTTGTCTCTATATGTTCTCTATATGTATAAGATTTAGATAATATAGTATAAAACACATTTATTTATGCAATAATTATCATTTAAAAATTTTGTGTCATTAAATTATCCCCCCCCCCCCTTTAGAAATTTATTCCTGTAAATTTCAACTCATATTCTCAGTTGATAATATGTGAAGGTACTTCTATTTCATTATTTCTTCTATTTCCCATATCACCTCTTCCTACTTATGGTTCTGCCAAAGAAATTTTAGAAGATAAGTTATCTTATTGCATATAATTTTTCTCTATGGTCCAAGATATTCACCAGATGCTCCGCATAAGAGAGTTCATTCTCTGGTTTTACCACCTCTAGATTCAGTACATGTGAGAGATCAGGTATGTACTTCCTCTAAAGAGATACATTGAATATATCATGAACTTGATCCATATTTGGGGGAATTAAAATTTGATAGGTCATTGAAATTATGTGATAAAGTATCTAAAAGGGGATAATTTACCTAGGGCTAAGCTTCCACTTATTTACAAATCAAATTACCCTATTCCATTATGATATTCAATGGAAAACTTTTTCTCCAACTTCCAACTCTATGTCCCTTAAACAGTTTTCAGTATAACTCTTTTTATAAATCTTAGTAGCCTTTATATATTATTGAATGTATTGAACCTTTATCATCCATCTATTTCACAAAATCAAGGTCAAATAAATTTATTTCCCCAACTTCATCCTAGAAAGTTGGAGTTCTACATCACTTACCATAAAGAGCTTCATCTGGAGCCATTTGAATACTTGATTGGAAATTTTAATTGTATGAGAACTTAACTAATGGGCTATTTTGATCTCATTCACCTTTTAATTCCATTGATCAAGCACATGACATTTCCTAAAGAATATGAATAATAATTTCTAATTGATCCCAATTTTGGGTGTCACGGACCGAATCTGGTCGCCACCAAACCCGGCCCCAAACCCAGCCTGTGACAAGTCTTGAAGGGTGTTCCCAATCCCCACGGGCTGGAACAAGGGCTCGGGTATCATATAATGAGAATTGGGAATGATTTACCCAATTTTATAAACAATAAACAACAAACAAACTCAATAAAACAAATCTAGATTTTTCAACTAAAACTGCCTTTTACAAAATTTTAGAACTGAATTACATAAGTTAAAACTATGTTCAAATACCATTACAAAGTTACAAAACCAAATAAGGACATCCCAAGAACCTCCACATGGCAAGAGAAACCTTCCTCAAGCCATCCCCACAAGACTTCACCACCAAGGACCTGTTAGAAACCTGAACCACTGGCAATAAAAACTATACCCAACATACGAAAAAAAATAACCAAGTCTACTTACACCCAAGGGTGTAAGTAGGGTGTGATATAATTCCCAGTAGGATACCACAACTAAGAGATTCCATTTGATAAACATTTAAAGACGAAAAGCATGCAAGTTTTCAAAAACATGAAATGCTAGTTACAATTTCTAAAAGATGCAACATTAAATAAAAACAGCTTTCATGTGGGATAATTTAAAGAATAAACACTTTTAAAATAAATACCAAAGATACTGAATTTTTCATCCACTCATACCGTATACTGACAGTAAGCATAAAATATCTATTGAGCACAAGCAATGGGAAATAACCCCTAGGTACTAGCTAGTTGTGGGTCCCAGGTACCTCGTATCTTGGTGAGAGTAACCATCACAAATATTTGTTCTCGTGCAAGAGCCACTAGTAGGGAACATACCCATAACCTAGTGGTCCCCAATCATTATCATCATCATAGTTCAGTTAGAGTTGTAAGCGTTAATCTTGCTAAGTGAAACTGAGGCCAAACCCCACGGATTCACTAGCATACTAGTACACGTCCACCCACCTAGATACCCAGGTTTTCCCTTTGTGCTCAAACAAGTTCAATAGGTCAATGAATATAATTTTCACATAAAAATTTCATTTACATATCATAAATTCACAAAACATCCCACATGTATACAACACAAGTGACAAAAGTCCACTTTTCATTCAAAATGATTTTGAAATCCGACTCACACCAAAATAGCCCACAACACCTTTCACATTTATTTAACACTTCCACAAATCCATAAAACAATTTTATAAAACCATTAAAATATATTAAAACTCTCATAACAGCCCAATACCCTGTTACATAATACCCTTTTTACCTTCAAAATCATTTTATCATCAAACTTACACGAAACAGCCCAAAAACAAGTTTCACTCCAACATCACAATTTAATAAAACATTTCAGAAATTTACAAAACATTCTAAATTTTTTTGAAATCTTAAAACATCACTTCACCTTTCAAAACCCCATAATAGGTGAACACACATACCAAATAGTACATATTCACCCTTTTCCCACTTTGTTTAATAAACTAAAACATTTACAATTTTCATAAAAAGAATCCAAGTGTTGTAAATATGTCTTTCACACAAAACTCATTTAGAAACCCAAATTTAAGAACAAAAACCATACCAATTTCAATCCAAAATAGAATTGGAATACCTAGAGACATTTATAAAACCACTTTCAAGTTTAATAAAATCACCTTGAATAATACTACAAATGATCCAAATGAAAACACACATTTTTATAAAATACTCTCAAGAAGTATAACAGTGTTTTACACATAAAACCTATTCAAAAACCCTCTTTTTAGGCCCACATGACACTAATACATTACCAAACCATAATTGTATGGCCAAACAATATTTAGTAAACCATTTCCACTTGTTATAAAATACACCCAAATAATACCCCATGAGTTACACACGAAAACACCCAATTTCAAGTTAAAATGCAACTATAAAATTAAACACTTAACCAAATTGATCATAAACAGTTTTCACACCACACCTAACATATGAGTAATATGAAAAATGAATAAATACATCAAGCTAACTCATCAATAATTGTTTACAAATGGAACCACCTACCAAAAGTGTCGAATCCCTCAAAACTTGGTGTGAAACATCAACCGCGCCACCGCCGCACCACAAGGAAGATAAATACAGCCCTAGAACACAATATTTGACCAAAAATACACTAAATCAAACCCTAGGTTCGAACCCTAACTTATGGACATTCTATAAATTCATGAAATAGGGAGGAAACCCTAAGGAGAAGGGAGGAATTGAAGAGAGAAACACTTACCTAAAACAATCTTGAAAAAAACGACCCAAAATCCACCATTATCTGAATTTGAAAACATCCAACCATTCCTTGAAGGTTCTAAAAAGTATTAATAGATAATTCAGGAACTGTAATGGGGAAAAAGAGTAAAAATAGAAGGAGTTATGAAAGGATTAATTTACCTCTACAAATCTGGGAGATTTCTGAAATCCAGGTACGTTTCTACCACTTTTGAGACACTATTGAGCTCCAAATTGTGGGAGGAAGAAATGGTGGCGCCCCTTAGGTAAGTGGTCTTGTGTGAGAGTTGGAATCACCAAAAAAACTCAAATATTGAAGGAGATATTAAAGAATTAAAATTTATTTTTAATGCAGAAAATGGGATTTCGGGCAGGCCCAATCGCTTAAATAAAAACTCATATCCACCATGATTATGGATTCCTAAATGGTCCGAATTAATATGGTGGTGTTAATAGGTCAGGGGATTACAATTAGGAATTTTAATGGATGAAAAATTTTGAAAAATTAAGGAGTTATAAAGGAATAAAAATTTAATTTTAAATCAGGAATTGGGCTCACGGTTTGGCCCAATTCATGAAAACTCATCCATTCCTCCATAAAAGCTTGTGAAACCCTTAAAACAAATCATGAATGGAAATTAAATAGAATTTAACTGTAAAATAATTCATCTATGTGACAATTCTACCCACCATGAAAACTTTCCACCTCGGAAAGTCACATCAAGGCCAAAGTGACAATCAAACCCAACTGAGAAAACAAGAGGTACTCCCTTGTCAGGTTTCACCCCCAAATGCCAAAACACCTCGAGCGATCAATTAATAAAGGATTACTCCCACAACAAAAACTTACACCACTTTCCTAAAATGATCAATCACATTAAACATTTATCCCAAAATAAAACTCTCCAAACACTATTCAAACAAGACTCAAGCAATTCACTCAAACGAACAACAACATCGAACAAGGGTATACTTACCTCGCTATAACTAAACCATTGGGTACTCTCCAATATCAATGTTTACCCAAGGAAGATATAGGTATCTTGATAGATCCAAACGAGACTACCTACCACCAAGCCAAGATCATGGATAAATCTGAGTTACTGGTATGGGGAAACAAAAATAGGCTCCCCACCATAAGAGACAACCTATATTTTTCCCGAGACAGAATCAGGACACTAATAGGGGAGGCATGAATAGACTCCCCAGTATAATGGGTATAATTCCATTGGACCTTTACTAAAGAACTTATATAAGAATCATAGTGGGTCTCCCCACCATAATAACCAACCATCTTAACAGACCATCATAGACCAGTACAGAAAGACCCCAAAATTTGAAGAGTTGGGAAGGTCACATGGTTAGTTCGCCCAATTTGGAAAACCATGAACTAATAGTGTGGATCCTTCTATCCACATGGTTTTTTAGGGCATGGTCACTATTAACCAAGTGAAAAATGTGTTCTCAACCAGTCTAGCCAAACTTCAAACATTTCTCCAAATACTCAGTGGAAACCAAAGGGGGAGGGAATAACATTGGGTGATGACATGGGTACATGGCCCTCCACCTATTTCCACCGAACATGAACAAAAGAAGAAAGATGATAATACCATAGGTTTAAACTCTTCCAAACTTTCATATTGAGGATAGGACTTTGTACAAGGGGTTAAACAACCCTGTGATTTCCCCTGACTACGAGCCAGCTTCTCTCTGAGACCTATGGCTGGAGCTCAAATGATTAAAGCATCTTCAGCCTCACAGTTAGGCTTTGGAAACCCCATGAACGAGAATTATTATTTCAGTGCAACCAATAACTACAACCCAATCCTCGATAAGTTTTCTAAGACATAACACATTCCAAACTCACTTTACCCTAACTTGATATTTCACTGAAACAAGGGCTTAGAAGATGCACACACATCATACCTTATTTGTTTCGGTGAGAAACAATAGAAGTAAAGAAAACCTATACTCACCTTCCTCTAAAATGGAATATTTTTATGTTTTTCTAAGGGAGACATTCTCCCAACATAATAGAGACTCTCAGATGATTGCCCAACTTTCACCATTATAGTCAATCGAGCACAGGACATTATAAGGCATCACGAAACATGACCATTGTGACTGATATAAACAATGCATGGAGAGGGACCTTATACAACATCCCCAAACAACACATAATTCTAGAAAGTGGCCACAATATCCTATCGTGACCATATTTCCCACACTTGTGGTTTAACATGAACTCATGCTTCAAAGAAATTGTGAAGAAACCAGAGGCCCTCTTAGACACCATTGAGACACTCATCCCCACTAACAACCCTAGACCACTTCCAACTTCAACGAATTAGGAAACTTAAGAAACTAAGGTCTCTTTCAACCTTCCACGAGAACTCTCCTGCTACAAGAGGATATAAAAATCAAAGACAGGAATCAATGTAGACTCAATCAACAAAGATTGATAAAAGATTCCTTATATTGATCGACTGGAGGATTTTCCAATGGAGAAACAATTTGGGTTTCACTTCAGTTATGCATTAACCCTTAATGGGGGCATACCTTATCCAATGAGAGAACACAAGGACCCAACCAAGCTGGTCCATTGGTCAAAAAATCCATAAACAAGATCCAAACACATGAAGGGACCACCATTAAGGTGCCCCGAAACATATCTCAGAGGAGACTACTAACTGGTCCTTCTACCCAGCTTACCGACCAAACATAAACCCAAAACACAGTTTAAATAAGAGGGGTTATTGGACTCAAAACATCCCACAACATCAACATTTTCCAAAAACACATAATATAATCCATCCCAAATAATTCATCAAGACATCATGTTTTTATTTAAAAACATTTCTTAAAAACAAACAGTTCAGCGGTTAGCGTATCCACCAATGGCACCCCATGGGCCTTACACATGCATGTTTTTGTGCCACACCGAGAACCCTCCTCATATACATCCCAACACTCATCCATTAGTTCCATCAACCATCCATCATATCATATAACCCCATGCATGTGGTTTCTCATGGAAATACCAAAGGTTAAAAAATCTTTCCACTTTTCAAAACCAAAACGGTAAACCAACGCATCCTTTTTCTCAAAACCGCTAACCACTAGATCAAAATACCAAATCACATCTTAAAAAAAATTCATAAAGGAACAAACATTTTAAAAAGAACTCACTTTCAAGATATTCACATCAATTTAAAAACATCTCATCCCTTTAAAACACCCTTTGGTTGTTTAGAAAACTCTATTGGAAACACTTTCCAAAACCAACATCAATATAGTTCCTGCTTTCAAAAGAGGTGTAAGCACACCGTTTTACATTTCAAAAAAATTATGAAAATTCAGTTCCACCATTTAATTAACAAAACCATTCCCTCATTATTTTAAAATCATTTCAAAAAAAATTACGCTTCTTAAAACCAATTCACTTTAAAACCAAAGTTCCAAGATTTCAAAACTAAATAACACAAGACAATGCGAGAGGAAACTAGTTTCAGTGGTTGGATTGGACATATGGTTGGAGACCATATTCCAATCACTTCACTATCACAGAGAGTGTTATATGGAAGATCCTCAGCTCAGCATGTCTTTCCAGGCCCTGCGAGCTCACTTAGACCATTAACCCAACTCTCTTTTAATTTCCCCTAGCCATCATCAAACCAAGAAAACCAAAGGACTTAGATAAATACTGACATCCCCTGGAAAATTGAATCTTTTCATGAGGTGTGGTGATCAGGCACACTACCCATAACTAGAATACCAAGTCCCTACAATCCTAACTCCATACTATCCTGACTCTTCCCCAAATAACATGACCCAAAGAGTTAACATGAACCTCCTCTGATACCATTTTGTCACGAACCGAATCTGGTCGCCAAGAAACCTGGCCCCAAAACCAGCCCGTGACAAGTCCCAAAGGGCTTTCCCGATCCCCAAAAACTGTCACAAGTTACCGGGTATCATATAATGAGAATTGGGAACGATTTACCCAATTTTATAAACATTAAACAACAAACAAACTCAATAAAACAAATCTGGATTTTTCAACTAAAACCGTCTTTTAAAAAATTTATGAACTAAATTACATAAGTTAAAACTATGTTCAAAGACCATTAAAAAGTTACAAAACCAAATAAGGACAGCCCAAGAACCTCCACATGGCAAGAGGCACCTCCCTCAAGCCATCCCCACAAGACTTCACCACCAAGGACCTGCTAGAAACCCGAACCACTGGCACTAAAAACTGTACCCAACCTACGACAAAAAAAAAACCAAGTATACTTACACCCAAGGGTGTAAGTAGGGTGTGAGCCAATTCCCAGTAGGATACCATCACTAAGATATTCCATGTGATAAACATTTAAAGATGAAAATCATGAAAGTTTTCAAAAACATGAAATGCTAGTTACAATTTCTAAAAGATGCAACATTAAATAAAAACAGTTTTCATGTGGGCTAATTTAAAGAATTAACACTTTTAAAATAAATACCAAAGATACTTAATTTTCTAGCCACTCATACCATATGCTGACGGTAAGCACAAAATATCTATTGAGCACAAGCAATGGGAAATAACCCCTAGGCACTAGCTAGTTGTGGGTCCCAGGTACCTCGTATCTCAGTGAGAGTAACCATCACAAATATCTGTTCTCGTGCACGAGCCACTAGTAGGGAACATACCCATAACCTATTTTTCCCCAATAATAATAATAATAATAATCATAGTTGAGTGATATTTTTAAGCATAAATCTTGCTAAGTGAAACAGAGGCCAAACCCCATTGATTCACTAGAATACTAGTACACGTCCACCCACCTAGATACCCAGGTTTTCCCTTTGTGCTCAAACAAGTTAAATAGGTCAATGAATATGATTTTCACATAAAAATATCATTTCCATATCATAAATTCACCAAAAATCCCACATGTATACAACACAAGTCACAAAAGTCCACTTTTCATTCAAATTGATTTTGAAATCCGACTCACACCAAAACAGCCCACAACACTTTTCACATTTCTTTAACACTTCCAAAAATCCATAAAACAATTTTATAAAACCATTAAAATATATTAAAAATCTCATAAAATCCCACTAACTTGTTACATAATACCCTTTTTACCTTCAAAATCATTTTATCATCAAACTTACATGAAACAGCCCAAAAAAAAGTTTCACTCCAACATCACAATTTAATAAATCATTTCAGAAATTTACAAAACATTATAAAAATGTTTGACATCTTAAAACATAACTTCACCTTTCAAAACCCCATAATATGTGAACACACATACCAACCAGTACATATTCACCCTTTTCCCACTTTGTTTAACAAACTAAAACATTTACAATTTTCATAAAAAGAACCCAACTGTTGTAAATATGTCTTTCACACAAAACTCATTTTGAAACCCCAATTTAAGACCAAAAACCATACCAATTCCTATAAAAATAGAATTGTAATCCCTAGAGACATTTATAAAACCAGTTTCAAGTTTTATAAAATCACCTTGAATAATACTACAAATGATCTAAATGAAAACACACATTTTTATAAAATACTCTCAAGAAGTATAACAATGTTTTACACATAAAACCTATTCAAAAACACTATTTTTAGGCCCACATGACACTAATACATTACCAAACCATAATTGGAAGGCCATACAATATTTATTAAACCATTTACACTTGTTATAAAATACACCCAAATAATACCCCATGAGTTACACACGAAAACACTCAATTTCAAGTTAAAATGCAACTATAAAATTAAACACTTAACCAAATTAATCATAAACAATTTTCACACCACACCTAACATATGAGGAATATAAAAAATGAATAAATACAGCAATCTAACTCATCAATAATTTTTTACACATGGAACCACCTACCGAAAGTGTCGAATCCCTCAAAACTTGGTGCAAAACATCAACCGCACCACCGCCGCACCACAAGGAAGATAAATCCAGCCCTAGAACATAATATTTGACCACAAATACACCAAATAAAACCCTAGGTTCGAACCCTAACTTCTGTACATTCTATAAATTCATGAAATAGGGAGGAAACCCTAAGGAGAAGGGAGGAATTGAAGAGAGAAAAACTTACCTAAAACAATCTTGAATAAAACGACCCAAAATCCACCATTATCTGATTTTGAAAACATACAAAAATTTATGGGAGGTTCTAACAAGGATTAAGAGATCATTTAGGAACTGGAATAGGTAACAGATAGTAAAAATATAAGGAGTTATTAAAGGATTAATTTACCTCTCCAAATCTGGGTGATTTCTGAAATCCTGAGAAGTTTTGACCACTTTCGTGACTCTATTGAGCTCCAAATTGTGGGAGTATAGAATGGGGGATCTCTTTAGGTAAGTGGTATCGGGTGAGAGTTAGAATCACAAAAAAAAGCAAATACTAAAGGAGATATTAAAGAATTAAAATTTATTTTTAATACAGAAAATGGTCTTTCGGGCAGGCCTAATCCCTTAAATAAAAACCCATATCCACCATGATTATGGATTCCTAAATGGTCCAAATTAATATGGTGACTTTAATAGGTCATGGGATGACAATTAGTAATTTTAATGGATGAAATATGTTGAAAATGAAAGATTTATAAAGGAATAAAAATTTAATTTTAAATCCGGAATTGGGATCACGGTTTGGACCAATTCATGAAAACTCACCCATTCCTCCATAAAAGCTTAGAAAACCCTCAAAACAAAGCATGAATGGAAATTAAATAGAATTTAACTTTAAAATAAGTCATTTATGTGATATTTTGGGTGATGGTTCATACTGAAATTCAATTCAGTATTCAAATCACGTTTAAGACTTCTCCAGAATTTAGATGTAAACCTTGGATCATGATATGAGATGATCGAATGTGGAACCCCATATAGCATCACCACTTCCTTTATGTATATCTTGGAACGTTTTTCCAGTGAGAAATATTCCTAAATATTGATGAAGTGGGTAGTCTTGGTGATTTTATCTACTACTACCCATATCAAATTATTTCTTTTGAATGTATTTAGGAGAATAGTGCCAAATTCTATAGTGACATTCTCACATTTCCATGTACGTATAGGCAGTGGTTTCATCATTCCTTTAGAATTATTTTACTCTGATTTTACTTTTTGATATACCAATAACTTTTAGAAATACTCTGCAATATCCTTATTCATTTTTTCTCACTAGAAGTGCTATCAAAGATCATGGTACATCTTGGTACTTCAAATATGGATTAAGAAATGTGATCTATATTCATTACCCAATAGCTCTATCTTTATCTCAGGAGATGAAGGCACACAAATCCTTGTTCCAAAGTGAATCACACCATCATTTTCAATGTGGAACTCATGTATCTTCCTTTCCTTCATAGCTTTCATCTTCTTTTATAGATCCAGATCATCTATTTATGACTCCTTGATCTTTTATTTTATAGATGATTAGGAAATCATTTGGGCAAGGTAGGATGTATTCTATACTATTATTATTTCTAGACCCATCCTGTATATATCCATGAACATAGGTATTTATAAATATGCCTCATGGATAAATCATATGGTTCTTTTTTTCTAATAGAATCATCTACCTTGTTTTCCTTTCCAAGATTATAGTGAATAGATAAATCATAGTCCTTGATTAGCTATAACTATCATCTTTCATGCATGTTGAGTCCTTCTATGTGAATATATACTTTAGACTCTTATGATCAGTATATATGTCATACTTCTCACCATAGAGGTAGTGCTACCAAATCTTTAAGGCGAATATTATATTTTATAACTCCAAATAAAACCTTGGGAATTTTTTCTCATGGATATTCACTATTTAGAGGTATAATCTCTCACTTTGTCATTCTATATGAGTAAACAACCCAAGCATTTATTTTAAGAGTCATTATATATCACAAAACCTTATCCACTTGTTAGTAATGTGAGTATAGACATAATGATTAACCTCTTCTTGAGCTCCTTAAGGATTTATTCACATTCTTCTATCCAAACATACTTTACCCCTTTCAATTTTAACCTAGTAAGTAGGCTATACAATCATGATAAATTTCTCAAAAAACACTGGCTGTAACCTGCTATGCTAAGAAAACTATGAATTTCCATGACACTAGTGGGTCTAGTACATTCCTCAATTTCTTTGGTCATTGAATGGTCTATATAAATTCCCTCACCTATGACCATGTTCCCCAAGAATGTGACTTATTGCATCCAAAAGTCACACTTTCTGAACTTAGAAAACATTTTATCCATCCTTAATGTTTCTAGAACAATCCTTATATTCAATTAATCTTCCCCCTTTATCTTGGGTTAAATGAGAATATCATTGATAAAAATTACCACTTATTTTTTGAGGTAGTATCTAAATATTCTATTCATTAAATCCATGAAGATTTCAATGGAATTAGTAAGCTGAAGCAAATCACTATGAACTCATAGTTCCCATGACTTGTACGTAAGGATATATTCTAAATATCTTCCTTCTTCACCTTTAGTTGATGATATCCAAAATGAATATCCACCTTTGAGAAGTGTTGAGATCATCATATTTTATTAAACAAGTCATCAATACTTGGTAGTGGATACTTATTCTTTATGTTGATCTTGTTAAGCACTCGATAATTGATACACAAACACATTGATCTATCCTTTTTCTTTATAAAGAGTACTAGAGAACCCCAAGTTGATGCACTAGGGAGTATAAAACCTTTTTCTAAATTCCTTTAAAGCTTCTTATTTAACTCCAATAGTTTGATCAGGGCCATCCTGTAAGGTCATTTAGATATAGGATTGGCTCTGAGTATGAGATCAATTGATAAATATACCTCATTATTTGGGGTAATTCTAGATAATTCTTCCAAAAATGCATCAGTTTAGTCCCTAGCAATGGGAATCTTCTCTAGGTTGATGCCTTCCATTAACTGAACCATTTGGTCAAGGTATTAAACTTTGCAAAGTATCATCGACCACACTATTGAAGGATTTTTAAAAGGATATTCATGATCTTATTTGAATTTATATAGAATCATGGGATTGTTTGAAATAAAAAAAGATATTTACTTTTCCCAATAGTTGATGTGTACTCTATATAATGGGAGTCAATCCATTCTCATAATAGAATCGAATTACACCAGGGGAAGGATCATGAGATTCACTAGATGAATCTTCCCATATACATTAATAGGATAAGATTCCAACACATGGGTTGTAATGATCTCACTACTAGGTGTTTTATAGATATCTATACATCAAGTAATTGGGGCTTTGAGTCAAAAGTTTCAGAAAAATTTTAGGATATAAAGTAATTTTTATAACTAAATCAAATAAAACTCTTTCCATTCTTTATTAAATAAGAAGTGTACCTTGTATTACTTAATTTTTAGGTTACACTTTAGTAGTGATGATGAAATAATATTTCCCTTACTCCTTTGGATTTGGTGGTTTCTGATGCTAATTACCCTCAAGGACCCATGGTTTAGTGTATTAAATTTTATAGTTCCATTTCTCCCTATAGTTGAATCATTGAATTATGGGTGGTGTATTCCTTTATTCAATCATGTTGGTTGTGTTCTTAATGTATATTCAATATTCATGAGTTTGGTGTCCTTATATTCAACACTTATATCATTTTCTTATCCCTTTGTGGTAGTTCCTAGGATGATTCTTCCCACATTTTTGACATGTGGGTGGTTCGACCTTCTTTTCACCTTTTTTATTTGATTTTATAACTTGAAACTACATATTTTGTTTCTTATATCCATAACTCTGGGACCATCCTCCAAACTTCATTTCAACATTGAGAGAACATTGAAAACCCTCTTCATAGCTCCTAAAGTCTTGTATAGCTATAGCCTTTCGGAGTTGTGGTTCTAATCCACTGAAGAATATATTGATTTTTCTATCGTTATTGATAACAAAACCTAAATCATATATTTCAAGCCTTGTAAAATTTGTCTCATACGCAGTGATAGATTCACCATCCTTTAACTTTAGAGCTAAGAACATTATCTCCATATTTGTTTAAAGATTTCAAGGGAAATACTTGTCAAGAAATAACTTCATAAAGTTATTCCACTCCAATCATTCCATTTTATCCTTAAACTTAGTATTATTTATCATTTCCACTCATTTATTAGCCTCTCCATCTAAACTATAAACTACCATAGTAACCTTCTCCTTCTAAAAAAATTGGTGAATAGAAAAGATATTCTCTATTGAGTTAACCCACTTTTTCATGAAAATTAGATTATAAGATCTACCAAATGTTGGTGGTAGTTACTGTATAAAATATTTATATCTAGTTACTCCTACATTGGTGGATTTGGATGTTCCACATTATTTAGGTTTTTATTAATTCCATGAGATATCTACGTTAGAATTTATATAAATTTTTGAACTCCACCTATCATTGAATTGGGAGTGTCATTCGTGTAATAATTGCATTGTCCCTCATATGGGTTGTTGGCATGGATTCTCCTGGTTCCCACCATTTTATAAAATAAAAAAGGTTTGAACATAAGTTAATAAAGCATGAAAAAATAATTTATTATTTTTTTTGCAATTAAATATAAACGAATATCTTATAGGATCCCAAGGATTATCCTTTTCCTTAAACTATAATTATAGAATCATGTACTTTAATACTTATATAAATTTAAAATGAATAATTAATTTAGCTACATATCCTTCATAATGGTTTGTATTAGTGTTTTTGATTAACTAAAGCACAACCCATAGGAGTTTCAAACTAGGTGTCCAACAAGGCATATTATCATGCAGCAGTTCCAGATTAAGTCTAGCTCAATATGGTGTATTTGAGGTTGTTACCCCAAGGTAAATATGTACCATAGCCACATCCACTTATAGTATACAGATAGGGATTTCATTTCTTATAAAACTCACACTATTATACTTTACCAAAACTTTGGATGTTTATCTATACTTAGACATTAATTATGGTTTTCATTAATTTTTTCTAATCCCAATTCCCAAGCTAACTAAATGATGCCTCTAATACCAACTATAGTGAACCTACTTTTTATTACACAACTATTACATCATTTTAAAGATAAACAACATAAAAGTTATACATTTAGGGATCAGAATGTTTAGTATCACATAAAAATTAGGATCATGCATTAATATTACATAATAATCATACACATTTATTTTAATCTTTCTTATTTATATTTATAAAATCTCACATTCTCTTTAGTACATGTAGTCACATGAGGATATATATCAAAGAAATGGGTGAGATAAAATCATAGAAAGATGAGGAATAAGGGACATGAATCAATATAACATGGGTGAGCATAATCATCATCATTACATCATAAGAATAGGATAATCATCATAATAATGAGGGAAATATTTGATAAATTTATGTAATGTGGAAATTCATAAAAATGAAACATCATGTCATAGTTTTCAAATACCACTCATAGTTATGAAAAAAATTGGCATCATTTTCGTGCATAACATATGTGGATAATCAAAACATCATCATTATGAACAAAGATATAATCATGTTCATGCATAATACACATTATAATAGGATATAAATCACATTACCTAATGAATTTGATGGATATATAATTTTCCTCCCACCCATCACATCATAATATTTACATAATCATGCATCCCACATAGAACGTATAAAAAACATAGTCATGAAATAACCCATGGAATGGAATGGGTTTTAAAAGAATTTCATAAATAATGATTTAGTGAATAAACTTGGGGTCCCCAAATTAAATAAGTAAAACATGTTTGGAATAAAAATCATCATTCTTGAGTGAAGATGAAACAACTCAAGAGGAGAAAAAGATGTGTTTTGAAAGAAAAAATCTTCTTCAAAAATCTTTATATTTGGCATATAAATCAAGTTGGGGACATTTATATCCCCAAAAATAAAATATAATAATATTAAAATAATATTTAAGGAATATTATAGGAATATCCATATAAAAGATATCATGAAAAATGGATAACCAAAATAAAATGAGTTGGGTTTTAGAATCCCCTTACCTTAAATCCCACTTTAATTCGTCACTTTTTTGCCTCCTAAATAATAAACTTATGATTATTAAAACAAAGTTACAAAATTGAATTCTGTTTATTTTTTCCAATATTCATCCATTATAATTATTGGATTCTAATTTATAATAATATTTTTTAAATGTAAATTGTTTTGGTATCATGTTTTCATTAAATTTTCTTATTTTGTTTCAATGTCGCTATTTTTGTTTGGGGTCATTTATTCATAACTATAATTAGTTCTAGAAGCTTAAAATACATATATTTGTAAATTTATATATTATAAATAATTTATTGTAACGGACTAAAGGTTTTGTGATAGGAAAAGTATTTTAAATTTCTTCGTTGGATATTAACTCACCATTGCTGGGACATTTTCAAAAGAGCAGAAAAGGGAAGTTTGAAATTTATATATGTCATAAATATGATAATTCCAGTAGGTTAACAGCATTAGTATAATGTTAAAATACATCTTAATTAATTTTATTATATTTTTATTTAAAATAATTTTATAATAAAATAAAGATAAGAATAAAAAGAGAGAGGATTTGATTGGAACTTACTCTTTCCTTAGTGTAGCTTCTCTTGTATGACACTAAAACTACCTTGATGTTTGTGTATTTTCACTTCAGAATATACCTAGGTATTCTAAGGGGAATTAGATGGAGGGTATGAGAAGATATTTTTTCTTTTTAATGTTATGAAGGAGTTTTCTTCAAGGGGATGGAGAGGAGTTATTTATACTTTATGAGAGCGGTATTAATAGAATAAAATATTTTAAAAAATAATATATCAAAGGTAAAACTTGTAATAGTGATTTTTTACAATATAAATTATATATAAATATAATATAATGGTTTTTAATACTTTTAAACTCTTTTAATTTCAATTCATTAGTTTATAAAAAATGAAAGTGGAAAAAATAAAAATTATTATTTTAAGGGATCACTTTTGACTTTAGGTTTTGGAAAATACCTTTTAGGTTTGAAAATTAAATTTATTTTATTTTATTACCTAATTTATGAAATTAAATATATTTTTTACAAACCTCAAGTTATATAATTTATTAGGTCATTATTACATCATGAATGATGTAATTTAAGATACATTGGTAATGTCAAAGAACTGTATTTTTACTATTCACCATAAAATTGAAAATTTTCAAACAATTACCAAAAATAACACTTAGAAAATTTTGACATATTGATTTCAAAAATGATATTTATTTTATTAAAATAAATTTCTAATATATAACATTTATTTTTTAATATAAAAATTATGGTTTTTATGAAATACTTTGAAATATAGTTTATTTAAATATTCCTATATTTTCTTTGAGTTTTTTAATCATGATATTTATTTTTTAGAATTATAATATTTATATTTACTTATATTAATCATGATAAATATTATCTATATCAATATTTTTTATTTTGAGGTTAATCTATTATTCCAATGGTTAGTTTATTATTCCAAATAGTTAGGTTATTATTCTAAACGGTCAGATTACAATTCCAACGGTCACATTACCTCTTATAAATACCATTTAATTTTTTCACTCATTATTTACTAAAATTCACCCCAAGGTTATATATTTTTACTTTATAATATGTTTATTGGTTTACTAATATATATTTTTATTTTCTATTGTGTTTTTTTTTAGGGATGATTCTAGTATATTTGGGGGATCCGCATTTTCCCATTGTAGTTTTTCTATTTTCTATTTTTTCTTGTAATAATTACAATTTCTATGAATTTAGTCATTAACTAATGTAATTATTTTAATTAGTTAATTAAAGTGTTTTTTCTCTCTATTTTCTCTGTGTATAATACTTATATAATATAATATAACACCCATTTATTTATGAAAAATTTATCATTTTAAAATTCTAGGTTATTACATACACACCCCAATTTGGAATCATTCGCAATCTTATTTTTCATATCCAATACACAATTTAAGAGATATAATCATTTCACCATAAGTACATACTTGTGAACTAAAAATAATATAATTTTTTTATTATATTATTATCAAGTTTCTACAGTTCTTTTATTCCTAAGACAACTTTGTGATGCATCCCAAAATGCCACTTAGAAATATCCCCAAGTCCAAACATAAAAAATCAGAATTGTTACATCACCATCAAGATCATGCGAAAAATACTTATTTAAGTAATAAATATAAAGTATCAAATAAAACTCACCATGGTAAAAAATTCACCAAAACCTTAAACAAGGATAAACACAACTCCTCGAGATCATAAAAACCATTTAAAATTTGAGATTATCTACTTGGTTAAATTTACCATTTTACCTATCGAGAGATTCTAGGAATCCACAAACTAAAAATTGAGATTAGTATTGACCAAGAAAAATTGAGTTCATAGAATCTGATAAAAAAAATTAAATTTTGAAGGATATATAGAATATTAACTTAGAGTATCTACATAATATTCTCATTGCCTATGAAATTATGAATACACCTAGTTTTAAAAATATGATGAAAGAAGAGATGTAAATTTGAAGTCATGAGAAATATTAAGTTGAAATAAGAAGAACCAAAATAATATAGTGAATTTTATTATTATTATTATTATTATTATGTCAATAAGGATTAAAAGATAATCATGTCTCCTATCTCTGATGGTTTTGAAAAGGAAAAGGTAAATATAAGGTCCAATTTCCATTGAAATGAATCAAGTGTTGAGTTATTGGAAAATTTGAATAAAATTATATAAACAAGAAAATTTTTGATATTGAGGATAATTAACATGGTGAAAAACCTTAAAATAAGAAATGGGGGAAATTCTCAAAATAGTAAATAAATTTGGTCACACTAAAAAGAAATTTCTAAGAAGAAAGAGAAGGAATCTTATGAGTGAAGAGAAAGTGAATGATTTATATTAAAGCAGTAAATTATATGAAGAAACTACTTATAAGTTCAAAAATTTCATGGATCATGTGGTGATACATGAGTAATCCTCAGGTGGTGAGTGAGAAGAAGATTGGATGGTTTATATGGAACACATGTTGAAATCTGAACTGGAGGAATGTCTTAAGCATAACATAATACTCAAGAATGAGATTTAATTAATGAATAAGGGATATGGAAATAATCATGAATCAAAATAGGATATTCTCAAAATAAAAAGTGAAATAATTTAAGAGCTCAAGAAATCCAAGATGAAAGGTGTGAAGAATGAGAAGATCATGAAATGTCTTAAAGAAAAACTAGTTGTGAAAGAAGATGAACTAAGAAGACTACAATAAAATTATCTTATTGATGATAATAAACTAAAAAGGATAAAATAATAATTTAAAAAACTTTTGAATTCATGTTTGAAACTTTTAATGAAGTAGAGAAATCTATCATAAGAAATTAGGTTAAATCTGCATCTAAAATTTTGATTGTGAATTTATTTTAAAAAATAATATAGGTCTTAATTCTAAATATGGATAGGTTTGGGTCAAGAAAAGTGGATAAAAACATTCTATTATATAAAATTATGAAATAATATAGCCAATAATAATTTACTCACCTATATAAAATAAGGTTTGAAGTAGAACATTACAACATAATCAAAATTCTAGACAACAATTTTATGGATAGAATTTCATTTGTTATAGAAGACTTGGATTCAGTGGGTATGGGTGGTGTTGTGGTATGTTAGGGAGTAAATTTCATGATTTCTATAATAAAATTTCTTTACCTAAAATAAGTTATAAATTGAGGGGAATAATCTCTGAGAAGATAATAAAAAACTCAAAGGAAGTAAGTTGTGGGTTGAAAAATACCAAATTTTTTCACAAAAAATATGTTTGAATAGTTAGAATTAATTATTGGAATACTTTAAAAACAAATAAATTGTGTTAATAATTGTATAATATGTTTTCCTATCTAATTTATTATAAATAAATTAGTAAAGTAATTCAAAATAAAAATCATCAATAATAGTGTCTTGTAGTTGAGGTTTCATTGCAATACACAAAGAGAGAAAGGTCATGGATCATTTATAGTGGTTTCTCCTACCACATAAATGAAGACTCTAAAATCTTAAATAATATATAATATTATAAATGAGGTTAATTAACTATTATAAATGATATTTTCTTGAAATCATAGGTATTATAAATGCTAAAATTGATTCAGAAAAACTAAAATTTAAGGAAGTGATTTTTATGGAAGTGTTTAAACACAATCTACTTTGTGTTATCCAATTGTGTGATAATGGAGATAAATTTTTATTTCATAAGAACTCATGTATCATCAGGTACTCCAAATATAGATGGTTTGTTACTCTGGGTGAAATAATAAGTGGAAATTTGTTTCATATAGGTGACCCATCCAATGCATGCTAATTGAGTGCTAAGGATAGGAATACCCTTTGGAATAGAACACTTGGACACCTTAACTAAATAAATATGAGTACCATTTCAAATAATAAAATGGTGAGAAAAATTAACCAACTAAAAATAGAGAGAGTGGATATTTTTGAAACATGTTAAAAAGGAAAGATGGCTTAAGGGATGTATAAAAGAATGGATATTTAGTCTACCAGACCATTAGAACTTATGAATTTAAATCTATGTTGTCATATGAGACATAAGTTAACCAAATGTGAATTATAATTAATTAATTACATTTATTATTACACCCAAATGACTAATTTTCTATTCATGATACATAAGTTATAAGATATACAAATTTTTAAAATCATTAAAAGACAGGTTGATAAGGAGTTTGGTGTATATACTAAGAAGGAAAGATCTTATAATAGAAAATAATATACATGAAATTTTTTTAAAATTTATTTGAAAATTTAGGGGATATCAAATCAAAATAACACACAATACACCCCAAAAAATGATATATTTGAAAGGAAAAAAATATAATTGTTAAGAAATGAAGGACTATACTAGCTGAGCATAAACATTCCAATGTTTTATGGAGATAAGTTAGGTATACTATGGTGTAAATTAAAAAATAAATGTTTTTTGAGAGATGCGACCAATATTAAACCTTATTATATGAGGTAAAAAATTAATATAACAATAAAATACTTTAAAATATTTAACAATCCTTATTTTATAGAGACTAAAGGATAAAATCAGACAAAATTTGAAGAAAAAGCATAAAAAGATACTTCATGTGTTATTTTTCAAATTATAATGGATAAAAATACTAGAAAAAAATACTGAAAAAACTTATTTAATGTTACAAGGTAATAAAAATTGATAATTAGAGAAAAAAATGATAATTGAGGAAGAAGATAAAAAAATGATGCTAGCATCAATCATATTTCAGAAAAGCAGATTGAGGAAGAAGATAGATATGTTCATAATATTGTTAAATTTGATTCATATAAAACTAGTGATAAATATGATACTACTAAGAATTATATATAGTCAAATTAGAGATTAAATAAGTATATTTATTATAAAAACATTATTAGAAATTAATATTCACTTATCCCAATAAGGATGAGGTTGAGATTGGAAAACCAAAATTTACTCTTCTCATAAGTTAAACCACCAACTATTTTTGAGAAAATTGAAAATAAAGGATGTATTGATTCAAGAAATGAGAAACTTTATCATATTGATAATAACCTCACTAACTTGAAAAAATAATGTGATTAGAACCAAGCGGGTTTTTAGAAATAAACTCAACATAATGAGAGAAGTAATGACAAATAAAGCGAGGATTATTTTCAAAGTCTACTACCAAATGTAAAGAATTTATTTTGAAGAAAAATTTTCACCAATATCTTGTCTTGAGTCCAATAGGGTATTCTTAATAGTGGTATAATATAAACATTAAAACATTTATTATATGGATGTGAAATCTTCCTTCCATAATGGTGATTTGGAGGATGGAGTTTTTATTGAAAACCCAGAGGATTTTATCATTGATAAATATGGAATAGTGGTATGTTAGCTTAAGGAGGCTTTATATGGATTGAAACAGGACCCTAGATCCCGATATTCCAAGATGTATGGATGTTTTAAAAGAATTTAATTCTTATATGGAAAGGTTTATATCAACCTTTATGTGAAATAGTTTTACACAAGTACTCTTATAGTCATTTGATATGTTCATGAAATTATTTTTTCTAGTAACAAATAGTATATTTGTGAAGAATTTTACAAGGAGATTAAAATATAGTTTGGGATGTTAATATTGGGTGAGATGAATTATTTTCTAGGATTAAAAATTGTTCAAAGTGGTGATCATATTTTCCTATACC
Organism: Viscum album; assembly: GCA_963277665.1. Classification (NCBI taxonomy): domain Eukaryota; kingdom Viridiplantae; phylum Streptophyta; class Magnoliopsida; order Santalales; family Viscaceae; genus Viscum; species Viscum album. Next base: position 1,493,581,406 of record OY728135.1, on the reverse strand, counting down.
AAAACAATCTATGAATTTTTAAATAGTTAAAGAATATAATATTTGAAGTAAGTAGCTAATTATATATAAATTGAATCAAAATTAACCAAGGATGTTTTTGGAAGTAGTGTTGGTGAAAAGAAATATAGAAAAATAATTGGAAGCCTTCTCTATATAATAACTTCAAGTCCAAATTTTTTTTATGTTTTTGACTATATGTGAAATATTTCAAAGTGATTCAAAGGATTATTATATGATGGATATTAAAACAATCTTGAGATATGTCAAGAGAACACTCTATTTTGAAATACTGTATAAAAATAGATCTAATTTTATTTTGTAAGGATATATAGATCTTGAATGGGTAGAATATTGGACTGATAGGAAGTCCACTTCATGTAGGGATTTCTTTCTTAGTAAAATTTGTGTATATTGTAATGAAAAGAAACAAAATTCAGTTTTATTGAGAATAAATGAGCTAGAATATATAAAATTATACATGCTTGTACATAGATGTTATGAATGCAAGTGTAGATAGAAAATTTGAGAGTTAAATTTTAGAAATCACTCCAAAATTATTTTGATAATTTTAGTTTTATTGATATCCCATAGAATCTTGTGCATCACTTAAGATTAAAGCATATTGACATTAGATTTCATTTTATTAAAGAGCAAGTGTCAGATGGTTATGTGAAACTTGAATACATTTTCACAAAATGTAACATCCCAAGTAAGTAATGAATAATATAAATTCTTATCTATGTCTATTTGCGAATTATATAGTGTTTTAGAGGCTTAAAATGATAATAAATCCAATCTTAAGCATGGAATACACTAATATTTTTAAAAGATTGTTTTACTGCCTTTTGATGGAAAACCATTTTTAAATCAAACTTTTGACAATTTTATAAGATATATTTTTCAAAATAAACATATTCTTTATGATTGTGACATTGAAATTTACCTTGGATAATTTTTTGGTATTTTTCTGACAATGTTCATTTTTTAATGAATAGTGAAAAATACTGCATTTTACATCAAAACTGCTTTTTCATCTAATTTAATTATATGGTTAGATTATCTTTTTAATTGGTTTTAAAGTGTAATTAGAATATATATTTACCATTTAATCCAATTTTTGTCATTAGGATTAATTTCACTTCGTAATTGGGCATAAACAAATTCCAAACTTTTCATAGATATTGTTTCTAAAAAACCCGCTATTTGTTTTGACAACGAGAATTATTTTTAAATTAATTTTTGCAATTTCTGTGTTTGGAATTTGGTAAAATGGATTACATATTTGGAATCATAAGTTCCAAATTATGTAATGAAGACTCTTTTGTTTTTGGATATTATGAATAGTAATGACGGTAATTATCATTAATTATCTTGATTAATTAGTAATAGGGTAGTTAAGGATAACAAAATAATATTATAATAATAACAAATGACCCTAACATGTGTCCTAATGCTACTGGTTGTGTCATGGATGACCATGGGATGCCTTGTTCTAAACTTGGGGACCCCATGGAATCACTTTTGTGTGATAATGACTTTTTATCTGTTTATTTTTAAAGAAGGTTAAATATAACAAAGAATGTACCACCTATGTAAAACATTTTTAGTTTTGTCTACATAAATTATCTATTGGACTATAAATATTCATTGGAAATATAAAAATATTTCCTTCATCATAGTCTTTTTTCAAAGTTTTTAGACATTAAATAAATTAAATTATTTATGACATCATGATGATGCAGCGATTACCTCATTAATGAACGATTTAAATAAAATGAAAAGATAATGTAAAATATAAGACTTACACTTGTCAAAGACCTCTTGGAGGAGTATATTTCAAACTCTTATCACCTTATCCTCAGAATACGTCAATGTGGGACCTTTAAAATCTGAAACTCATTTGAAAATAAAGTAACATTTTATACATTTCCAAGAGTTCCCCTCCTCTCCTCTTATAAAAGGCCCCCAACTCTACCTCTTTACCCACACTTCTCAATCCTTTGGCTCGGCCAAGATCTTCTCATTTTATCTCTCCACATCCCTCTCTTCATCCTAGAATCCTTACCTTAGGCATAAAGTTTAAAGACCCATAAAATTCAAGGGAAATGTTTTCTTAATTTTATTTGGTATTTGGGCTGCCAGTTATCGTCATAACGGGAGGAGGTCAGACTGCACGAACACAGCCAACCCTCCTCCCCCTTTGATGTTGTACTTATTGCAGCACGAGCAAAGGCAGCGCGATGCAACGGCACTGTGCGGAAGCAAGAGGAACGGGCGAAGATGCGAGGTGCAGTCGCGCCGCGCCGTTGAGGCCGAATGAAGCTGCAGCGCCATCGCGCCGTGCCAGAGAACCACAAAGAAGCCGCGGCCGGAGCAGGGTCGCGGCGGAGGGGTGAGGCGCCATCGCACTGCGCCGAGCGGACAAGGTCGCGGTGGTGCGGGGAGCGGCGTCCGGAACCGCTGGCCGCTGGTGCAAGGAGGGCGGGACCCGCGGGGGGTCCCACGGTGATACACCGGCCAGCTTGGCCGGCTGGTTTCCGAGAAAGCCGGGGGTCATAACTCGCAGATGGAAAATGGTAGGCCCCCCTCGTGGGGGGCTGTTTCTCAAATAGGGGGGCAGCGCACCCCCCCCCCTTCCGCAACGGCTCGGCCAGCGCTGAGCTGGCCATTGCGGGTCGCGCCCGCGCCAGGCCAACCGGCCGCCCAGGTCGGACCAGCCGCATCGGGCCGGTCCAGGCCGCACCGGCTGGGCCGGGCCGTGTCCACCGGGCCGGGCCATGCCCTAATGGGCCGGACCTAGACCCAGTTCGGGCCGACCCAGGGGGTCTTGCCTCGAGTCGGTCCGGGCCCAAAACCCCCTTTTTTCCGGACAGTTCCGTTCAAACGCCCATATCTTGGGCTACAAACCTCTTATTGACGCACCGTCAATTGTGATGTGATACTTGGAATTATATAGTTGTTTCATTATATTACACTAAAGGATTTGGAGAACTTTGGGTTCGGCCGGGTTGGTTCGAACACGAAACCAACCGGGCCCTCGGAGCGGAAATGCTTATAACTTGAGCTCCGGATGTCCAATTGACGTGTCGTCGACTTTGTTGGATGATTCTTAGTGAGAAGGAACTTTTGGATTACTACTCTCGCAGTTTGGATACAATTGGAGTATGGTCGCGTTGGTTTTGACTTAAAAACCAACCAGGCCCCTGGAATGAAAAAGTCAATAACTCTCAGACCGGGCGTCCGATTGAAGCGTCGTCTGTCGCATTGAGTTCCCTTTGTCAAGAAGGAACTTTGGGGTACATCAACTCTAGACTACGTTTCAGTTGATGTATCTACCCCTTGGCTCGTGGAGCGGACCCTCCTGTAAACAAGCATGATGTGTTTGGGAACCCTAGAGCTGGATGCGACTGCGACAACAATGATGACTGCGCTGAAATCCTCCGTGGGTTCGGCAGCGACGATGACTACACTGAAATCCTCCGTGGGTTCGGTAGCGATGAAGACTACACTGTAATCCTCCATGGGTTCGGCAGCAATGAATACCGTACTAAAATCTTTCATGGGTTCGACGGTGATGACTATTGTTCTTGTATCCTACGTGGGTCCGGCAGTACTACTGTTCTTGTATCCTACACGGGTTCGGCCGTGTTTGATTTTGTTCTTGAATCCTACGTGGGTCTGGTAGAGTAGCTGGTCTATATCCTATGTGGGTCCGACAGCTTAGCTGCTTTAGTATCCTACATGGGTCCCAGATTTGATGAATCAATGGCTACATCTGATCATCTCTATTACCTTACGAACAAGTATACATGTGTGAGCAGAGTCTTTAATTCAATCATTATCTTCGATATGATTGACTTGCTTTCCTATGTTGATTGTGTTGGGATTTCCTATGTGGATTGGGTTGTACTATCCTGTGTGGACGTGATCGAACTTGGGCTCGGATGTTGGAGCCGAATTGGAATTGATGACTTAGGTATATGTGTGGGAATATACCTAAGTAGTGTTGGATGTTACTTCGTCATTGTATCTTTCCTTTGTGGATTATCCTTTGTGGATTCTGGGAGACCTTTGGGGGTCTCGGGGTCCCTACTGAGTAGCATATACTCACCCCTGCATGGGCTATGCCTGCACTACGTTGTGTTGGATGCAGATGACGGACATTGCTGATCGTGGTTGAGGCTTGTGGAGAAGATTGGTACCTGGAGGTGGACCACTGGGCGTGACGTACACGGAGCGGACGGCTGGACTTGAGGAGATTAGTAGGATATCTGTACCCACCCTTTAGGTGGGACTTCTAGTGGATGGATCGACGTTGCTGCTTTACTTTCAGTTGTTGTACTTTCTTTCCAGTTGTACTTTACTTTCAGTTTGGGTTTGTATTCTGGCCCATTTACTTTCTGCACTTACTATTGTACCCAGTTTTACTTAGTGTTTACTTCTGCGGGCTTACTCTGTGGTGTTTCTTTACTTTATAAGGCAATGCCTTCTCCTTTTTATCAAGATTTACGCCTTTGGTGCTAGTCACCAGCCCCTGGCCTATGGAAGGCGGGCTTGGGGTAGTCATGGTACGGGTCCTGTGGACGGTTCGTGAAAAATTGGTATCATAGGAGTTTGGTTCTACCGCAGAACTCAGGACTCTGATCTTCCTTCTATGTGTAGCAATAGTGTTAAGGGTATTGAGTGTGGTTATCAGTCCAGGGAGTCCAGTGTTGGTGCGGCGACCGATGTATCCGTACACCAGGACCCTGACTTCTGATTTCCGACTCAATGCATGAAAACATTGATTGCATGTGTGTTTCAAAAGTTTTCTTTGTGATTACTTTGTGTCCGCTCACCAGGTATACTGTTTTGACCATGGTGCGCCTGTTTCTTTTCAGGATGGCCCCACGACAGCTGCCAGATAGGGTTCAGAGCTTTGTGCGAGACGACAGCCCATCGAGCGACGAGGCCTCGGTGCAGGGCCTTTTTTCAACGGAGGCACCGGCGGTACCTCTACCCGCCGAGCCACCGATGCCACCAGCCCTAGCCGCTGAGAGTTCACGTCTCCTTAGTGCACTGCATGAGTTCCAACATCAGATACCACCCAAGTTCTGTAGGGAGACGCACCCTTAGGCAGCTGAAGATTGGCTGGAGGCGGTTGTGCAAGTTTTCAGGTCAGTGGGGACACCAACTGACCTCATGGTGATCCTTGCAGCGAGCCTCCTGCACGCGGCAGCAGGAAGATGGTGGAGCTTGATGCTCCAGGTTCATGACGAGGCATCTCTCCACTGGACGGACTTTGAGATCCTCTTCCGCTCAGAGTTCGTCCCAGCCACCCTCCATGCGGTGTGCATCCAGGAGCTACTACAGTTGCGGTAGGGCATCATGACGGTCGCCCAGTACTCGGTGAGATTTACCGATCTATCGCGTTATTCGACGGACATGGTACGATACCCATTCTTCTGGGCCTGGACCTTCAAGCAGGGATTGAGGTATGAGATCAGGGCATCGATGATCTCCCTCAGCATTCCAAAACAGGTAGGATTTCTAGAGAGATCCCTTCTCATAGAGTGATTTCTTGCAGAGCCTACACTAGTAGCGAGACCTACTGCAGGGCGGCATTTAGCAGAGTCGTCTGCAGCTGGAAGTCAACGGATTTCACAGGGGTCCAGGCGGACCATACCATCAATAGGATGACCTCAGGACACTGGCTCAAAGGTGTGGGGCACCCGGCACAGAGCCAGCCTTCCGAGGAGCAGACAATGCTACACATGCGGTGGGCAGGGCCACATGGCTCGTGACTGCCCGACCCGCCATGCAGAGGAGCAGCAGATGGTTGAGGGGCCACCCAGGCAGAGGCAGAGGGTCGACCGTGGCGGTCCGTAGAGAGTAGGAGGACAAGGCAGAGGAGCTGGCTGAGCAGCGGGTGGTGGGTGACGCTTTGAGGCTTTACCACCACCACCACTAGGAGGTCCACCCCGACCACAGGGAGCTTGCGGGCAGAGACAGGCTCAACTTTAGGCAGTGGAGGCCTACGACCACGGCGTGCCAGAGATGATTTGAGGTAATATCTGTGTCTACTCCACCCTTGCTGCAGTTCTTTTAGACACAGGAGCGAGTCATTCTTTCATTTCCGCTACCCTTGTTCAAAGCTCGGAGATTCCAACGGAGCCGTTGGCTGGATCCTTACATCTAGAGACTCCTACGAGAGCAGACTCGACGATTACGCACTGGTTCCGGCTGTGTGAGATTACTCTAGGAGGTGATAGATTCGGCTGGGATCTTCTTCTAGCAGCGTCGAGGCCTTATGACGTCATCTTTGGCATGGATTGGTTATCTATAGTCCATGCACAGATTGACTGTATTAGGCGCAAGGTGCGATGTGTTCGCACCGATGGGAGAAGGTTCACCTTCACTAGTGAGAAGAGATCCTTAGCAGCACATGATGGACTCACGCAGAGGAGAGGACATCCCATCACTCATCAGTTGGCTAGCCTCATCCTAGGAGAAGTTGACGTGCAGAGTCTGAGTTTTTCTGCAGTGGTGGATCAGTATGTGGACGTTTTTCCTGATGATGTTTCAGGACTACCTCCTCGCAGAGAGGTAGACTTCTATATTTACTTGTACCCCGGGACAGCCCCGATATACACTCTAGCATATCTTATGGCCCCCGCTGAGCTTCGAGAGCTACGGGTACAGTTGGATGACTTGCAGAGCAAGGGATTCATCCGACCCAGTTTTTCACCCTAGCCTTCCCCGATTTTGTTCACCAAGAAGGCGGACGGGAGCTTGAGACTGTGTGTCAACTATCGTCGCCAGAACCAGGTGACCGTTAGGAACATGTATCCGCTACGGAGGATTGATGACCTCTTCGATCAGCTCAAGGGAGCATGGTGGTTCTCGAAGATAGACCTCAGATCAGGCAATCATCAGCTCAGAGTTCGGGACGAGGACGTGCAGAAGACGAACATCAGATGTCGGTATGGCCACTATGAGTTCTTGGTTATTCTATTCGGAATAACCAATGATCCAGTGGTGTTCATGGGTCTCATGAACAGGATATTTTATCCATACCTCGATCGATTTGTCGTGGTCTTCATCGACGACATTTTGATATACTCGAACACTAAGGAGGAGCACGCCTACCACTTGCGGGTTGTACTGGACACACTCCGAGAGAACCAGATTTATGGTAAGCTCTCTAAGTGTCAGTTCTAGTTACGTGAGGTCCACTTCTTGGGACACTTCATCTCTAGGGTGGGATTTGTAGTGGATCCGGCAAAGATCGAGGCAGTGTTAGCTTAGGAGCTACCCAAGAGAGTGACGGAGGTGCGGAGTTTCTTGGGTCTAGCCAGGTACTACCAGAGGTTTGTGCCAAACTTCTCTAGCATTGAGGCACTACTTTCAGCTTTGATAAAGAAGGGTAAACCCTTCGTGGGGTCAGATAGATGTCAGCAGAGCTTCCAGGAGCTGAGACAGAGGTTGACCAGCGCACCTATCTTGAGGCTACCGGAGGAGGGAGTAGGGTACGTAGTCTACTGCGATGCATCAGGGACCGGGCTCAGAAGTTTCATGATGCAGGATCGAGCGGTGATCGCCTATGTATCATGACAGTTGAGGCAGTATGAGAAGAACTACGCTACCCATGACTTGGAGTTAGCAGGAGTGGTCTTCACTCAGAAGATGTGGCGACAGTATCTGATGGGTGAGCGCTTTACAGTCTATTCTGACCACCAGAGTCTCAGGTACATCTTCTCGCAGAAGAACATGAACCTGAGACAGCGGCGATGGCTCGAGTTCCTCCAGGACTATGACTTTGAGATAGTCTATACTCCTAAAAAGGGGAACGTAGTATCCGATGCTCTTAGTAGGAGGACGGGCATTCAGCTACTTGGAGAGGTGACGGAGCAGCTAGCTGCTTTGCAGATATCCTTCGTGGATAGAGATGGATCACCCTTTCTTCAGTCACTCACAGTCACTCCTCCACTACTATAGTGGGTTAGAGAGGCACAGTGTGGGGACGTTGATTGTGAGACGCGGCGTGCACAGATATCCTCAGGACAGGCACCTGATGGATTCTCTATAGAAGGAGAGCATGATGTCCTTTTCAGAGGACGTACCATGGTACCAGTTGCTTTTTGGGAGGAGGTGTTGAGGAATTTCACACTTCCCCTTTAGCGGTACATCCAGGAGTGGCGAAGATGTACCAGGATCTCAGATGACAGCACTGGTGGCCGGGTATGAAGAAGGTTGTAGTAGAGTTCGTTTCTCTATGTCTCACCTGCCAGCAGGTGAAGGTGGAGCACCAGGTACCAGTAGGCCTGGTACAGCCCTTGAAGGTCCTGGAGTGGATGTGGGATAGGATATCTATGGACTTCACGACTAGACTTCCACGTACTTCCAGAGGTCACAACTCCATTTGGGTGATTGTCGACCGACTCACCAAGTCGGTCCACTTCTTACCCATCATAGAGCAGGGCTTAGTAGAGAGCTTGGGACATCTCTAAGTTCATAAGATTGTAAGGCTTCATGGTGTTCCATCATCTATCATCTTTGATCGAGATGCTTTCTTTACTTCCCGGATTTGGAAGGGGTTGCAGGAGGCATTCGGGACGCAGCTACATCTGAGCACCACCTTTCACCCTCAGACGGATGGTCAGACGGAGAGGACCATTCAGTCTCTTGAGGAAATGCTCCGCGCATGTGTCCTCGACTTTGGTCGTAGCTGGGAGGACCACCTACCCTTGGTGGAGTTCGTGTACAACAACAGATACCACTCCACCATTGGGATGGCACCATACGAGGCATTGTACGGCCGACCATGCAGATCACATCTGTGCTGGACAGACCCCGGGGAGTCAGCACTTCTGGGATCAGAGATGGTCCAGGCCACGACAGAGAAGGTCCAGGTCATCCAGGAGCGGATGAGGACAGCTCAGATCCAGCAGAAGTCTTATGCTGACAGGAGGTGGAGACCACTAGAGTTCGAGGATGGCGACCACGTCTTCTTACAGGTCCCACCTCGACGTGGATTACAGAGATTTGGACGGGGTGGCAAGTTATATCTGTGCTTCATCGGACCTTTTCAGGTACTTAGCAGGATAGGCGAGGCGGTTTATCACCTGGCTCTACCACCTCAGTTGCACCGGGTGCACGACGTCTTCCACGTATCTTAGCTGAGGATATACGTGCACGACCCGACGCATATCACCGACCATGGGGAGTTGGACATTGATGATGGGGATACTTTTTCAGAGGTCCCGGTGGAGATTGAGGATCGACAGAAGCGGGTCCTACATGGGTGGTTTATTCCTTTAGTACGCATCAGATGGAAGCACGGGAACCTCCAGGAGAGCACTTGGGAGCGGGAGGCTCAGATGCATGTACAGTACCCACATTTGTTCCCCTAGTTTATGATGTATCTTTACGAGGACGTAAATCCCTGATGTGGGAGTAATGTAAAGACACGTAAAATTCAAGGAAAATTTTTTCTTAATTTTCTTTGGGATTTTAAAATAACGCAGTTTCTGACGGAACCTGATTCTGAGGCTCGGTGTGCCCGGAATCAATTTCCAAAGTTTAGCTCAGGTACATTAAGTGAACGAATGAGAGGGCTTTCCTAACTTTTGAAATGGTGCTCTTAATCGAAATCTGAGGGAACCAACGAAACCGCAGCGCCGGTAATTTCTTAGGAACACCTTTTTTGGAGTTGTGTTTTCTCGGGTGTGGTTATTTAAAAGAAAAGGGTTAACTAATGAATAAAATAAAAGTTGTGCAACAATTTTTATTTTATGTTCTAAGTAGTTTAAACCTACTTATGGAAGTTGAGGTGGGACCCACTATATCCTAACCCCTCTTGATAGGATATTAGTGAGGTGGGCCCCACACGAGCCCCACCTTTTCAAATTCCTCAAACCCCCATTATTTTGTAACACACCCGCACCCCCTTATTAAATTCCAAGTCAACTCTCACATTAATTGGACTATTAAGACTCTTCAATTAATTCAATTAATTGAATGAATTATTTTGAATTTCAAATGGAATGTTGGCTTGTGTGTATTAATTAAATAAGACAAAGTCTTATTTCATTAGGGGTTGCTTCATTGTGTTGAGAGGGAGAGTTCCACAAAGAACTTCATCTTCCTCCTTGAAGAACGCAAAGAACAAACTGACACCGACGAAGTACGCTAATTCCTCGAAGATCGACGACGCGACCCCGTGTACCGCGACGCTGACAATCCTCTTCACCACGACATCGTGTATCGCGATATCGACGACGCTTACAGAGACTCCTTCCGCGACGCCGTCTTCCGCGATGTCTTATTTCCGTAATGAACCTCGTTCAATGACTTCATCGAGGTAGGGGTTAATTATTTTTCATGTTTTCTTTGTCGTTCATCGACTTTTATATTGGGCTTCCTGTTATCGTCATAACGAGAGGAGGTCGGACCGCATGAACACGGCCGACCCTCCTCCCCCTTTGATGTTGTACTTAGTGTGGCATGAGCAAAGGCAGCGCGGTGCAACGGCATCATGCGGAAGCAAGAGGAACGGGCAAAGATGCGTGGTGCCGTCGTGCCGTGCCGTTGAGGCCGAACGAAGTCGCGGTGCCATCGCGCCATGCCGAAGAACCATGAAAAAGCCGCAGCCGGAGCGGGGCCGCGATGGAGGGGCGCGACTCCATCCTGCCACGCCGGTCGGACAAGGCCACGGCCTATGGCTCCGGTGGTGCGAGGAGTGGCTTCTGGAACCGTCGGCCGCCGGTGCAAGGAGGGCGGGACCTGCAGGGGGTCCCGCGGTGACACACCGGACGGCTTGGCTGGCCGGTTTCCGAGAAAGCCGGGGGTCGTAACCCCCGGCTGGCAAATAGCGGGACCCCTCGTGGGGGGCCGTTTCTCAAACAGGGGGTAGCGTGCACCCCCTTCCGCAACGGCTCGTCCAGCGCTGAGCAGGCTATTGCATGTCGCGCCAGCGCCAGGCCAACCGGCCGCCCAGGTCGGACCGGCCGCACCGGGCCGCGACGGTGGGGTCGGGCCGCACCCTCTAGGTCGGGCCGCACCCTAATGGGCTGTACCCAGACCCGGTTCGGGTCAACCCGGTTTGGGCCGACCCAGGGGGTCTTGGGTCGGGTCGGTCTGGGCCCAAAACCCCCTATTTTCTGGACAGTTCCGTTCAAATGCTCGTATCTTGGGCTACGGACCTCCGATCGACACACCGTCAAGCGTGATTCAATCCTTGGAATGAGACGGTTATTTAGGTATATTACACTCAAGGTTTAGGAGAACTTTGGGTATGGTAGGGTTGGTTCGAACATGAAACCAACCAGGCCCTCGGAGCGGAAACGTTTATAATTTGAGCTCCGGACATCCGATTGACGTGCCATCGACTTTGTTGGATTCCTATTAGTAATAAGGACCTTTTTTCTTACTCCACTAGAGGTTTGGACGCATTTGGAGTATGGTCAGGTTGGTTTTGACTTAAAAACCAATCGGCCCCTGGAACGAAAAGGCCTATAACTCTCAGATCGGGCGTCTGATTGACGCGCCGTCTGTCGCGTTGAGTTCCCTTTGTCGAGATGGAACTTTGGGATACATCAAATCCGGACTACATGTCAGTTGATTTATCAACCACTTGGCTCATGGAGCAGACCCTCCCGGAAATGAGCATGTTCTGTGCGGGAACCCTAGAGTAGGCTGCGACTGCGACGACGATGATGACTGCACTGAAATCCTCCGTGGGTTTGGCAGTGACGATGACTTTAATGAAATCCTCCGTGGGTACGGCAGTGATGAAGACTGCACTGTAATCCTTCGTGGGTTCGGCAGCAATGAAGACCGTACTGAAATCCTCCGTGGGTTCGATGGTGATGACTACTGTTCTTGTATCCTACGTGGGTTCGGTAGTAATACTGTTCTTGTATCCTATGTGGGTTCAGCAGTGTTTGACTTTGTTCTTGTGTCCTATGTGGGTCTGGAAGAGTAGCTGGTCTGTATCCTATGTGGGTCTGATAGCTTAGCTGGTTTAGTATCCTACGTGGGTCCCAACTTAGATGAATCAGTGGCTACATCTGATCATCTCTATTACCTTACAAAGAAGTATACATGTGTGAGCTAAGTCTTGACTTTCAATCATTGTCTTCGATATGATTGAATTGCTTTCCTATGTGGATTGGGTTGTGCTTTCCTATGTGGATTGGGTTGTGCTATCCTTTGTGGACGTGATCGAATATGGGCTCGGATGTTGGAGCCGAACTGGAATTGATGACTTAGGTATATGTCTGGGAATATACCTAAGTAGTGTTGGATGTTACTTCGTGATTGTCTCTTTCCTTTGTGGATTATCCTTTGTGGATTCTGGGAGACCTTTGGGGGTCTCGGGGTCCCTACTGAGTAGCGTATACTCACCCCTAAATGATCTATTCCCACACTACATTGTGTTGGATGCAGATGACGGACAGCGCTGATCATGGTTGAGGCTAGTGGAGTAGATCGGTACCTGGAGGTGGACCACTGGGCGGTATGTACACGGAGATAACGGCTGGACCCGACGAGCTCAGGAGGCTATCTGTACCCACCCTTCAGTTGGGACTTCCAGTGGACGGCTCGACGTTGCTGTTTTACTTTCAGTTGTTGTACTTTCTTTCCAGTTTTACTTTACTTTCAGTTTGGGTTTGTATTCTAGCCCATTTACTTTCCGCACTTACTATTGTACTCAGTTTTACTTAGTGTTTACTTCTACTGGCTTACTCTGTGGTGTTTATTTACTTTATAAGGCAATGCCTTCCCCTTTTTATCAGGATTTATGCCTTTGGTGCTAGTCGCCAGCCTCTGGCATATGGAAGTCGGGCTTGGGGTAGTCACGGTACGGGTCCCGAGGACGAGTCGTGACAGAAATATCTTCAAGAAACCCTTTTGGTTCTAACTAAGAGGAGTTACCGATTTAAAGGTAAATACTTCTCTAATGTTCTTTTGTTTTATTTTGCTTCTCCAACCCCCTAAAATATTTTTATTCATTTCTTTTGTAAAAACACCAGAATGTTCAATATACTAGGATTTTGTTATTAGAATTATTCAAGATATACTTACACACACCTACATCTAATGGTTAGAGAACATATTGTTTCCGTGGATGGCGAATTTATGCCTCACGAAACGATGATTGTTCAATATTCATATAACAACTTCAAAGGTGGCCATTAAGATATCACTATATTTATATATGATATATAATATGTTTATGTTTTCTTTAAGCTTCTGTATTTTTCATTTATGGCATACCTTTATGGCTTCCATTATGGGTATACGTGATATCTTCATTTTAGGAAGTGCGGACTACCGCCCCCTCAAAGTGATTTGATTAATTAATGCAATATGTGGGACGTATAAAGGATATAATTAATTATATTATATATGATATTATACTGGAATTATAATTAACCTTTATATCATTATGATTTCATTCCATAAAATACGAAATATAAATAAAAGTAGCGTTCATGCGTACGTATGGCTTACCGTCTCCATTAACGGTGCATTTCATTTCTTACCTCTAAATGTTATGTAATATTGTAAATGCATGTATATACCGGATATATATGACATATACGATATCTAAATCATGAATATTATTCTAGATATAATGTATATTTTACCACATGAACAACTTGTAATTATAAAGAGTTTATTTTTGACTCAATTACCAATGATCTACAAAACGACCATTATTAACTTAAATAATTACATAGTGTTCATAACATGGTAATAAGTGATATAAAAGGAATAATGAACTAGAAAAAGGTTCTTAAGCAATTAGAAATTAACTCAAGTTTATTATTCAGGATGTTAAAGAACGATCGAGTCAAGTCGGACCCGAGGTAAGGGACTTCGTCTCAATCTCCTTTCATTGAGGCATACTATGTTTTATACACAACTTTCTTTTATACGGTGTATAAAACCATTTGAATTTTACGTTTATTCAAAAGGAATCTTTTTTATATGAAGCGTTTACTAAATGAAAAAAGGGAATGTTTTTTTGTCATATGTATGCGGCGACAATGACTTCTCCACCGTCGTGACCATTATTTGAGTTTCAGCTTCCTCTATAAGCCATAACATTTTTTAAAATGAAAAAATAAATACATTGTTTTACTTTTCATTTATTTTTGTATTGAACATGGTTTTCATTATGTTTTTATTATATCTATGTGTTGTATTAATATCTTGTGATTGAAATTTGGAAATGTTATGTTTCCTTTATGCATGATTTATGTGATACGATTATGTTATGGTACTTGGGAATTGTTATGAACATGGGTGGTTCCATGATAAACTAAGGGAGGGTGAGCCCGATATATCTATCCAATGCATTGGGTAACGCGAAGGAGTTAAACGTTAAGGTTTCTCCGAAGAGATTTAGGGAATATACTTTGATGGGTATTCCAAACGTAACCATGAGAGTTACTTCCTACGTAATAATGTTATGAATGCCTCAAGTTACCTTTATGTCTTACGATTTCTATGATTTATTCATAATTTGATGAGGTATGATTATGTTTTATGAGTAAAGTATGATTTCATACATGGAATAATGTTTTCATTTCATACTATTATATCCCTTACTAAGCTTTTTATGCTCATCCCAAGTTTTTGATATGTTTTTCACAGGTCAAGGGAAAGGTACATGATGTGATGATAGGGTCAAGGAAGTGTCATGAAAGAATCCATGTTTTGTTTTAAATATGTTTCTATTGATGGGGAAAAATGAATAATATATTTTATGTAACCACTTTGTTTAAATGTGTAATGTAATGCATGATTTATGATCTAATTCTCTAAAACTCTAAACCTGAAAATATCCTCAATGTGTAATCTTGTAATAACTCAAGATTAAGTAATGTTTAAGTCTGGGGCCTTATAGTTGGTATCAGAGGTCGGTTTAGATAACTTTAGGAGTTATAATTCTATTAAATGATTATCCAAAAATATTTTTTTATGGCCAAATTGAAATGATATAGCATTTTAAGATTACCATGTTGCTTCATCTAAGACATGTTTGTTCAGAATGGTTTTCTGTAGAGGAAACAGGGAAGCAGTTCTAGGAAGGCATACAGAAGGAAATAACCTTCCAAATCAGCATCCTGAGATAGTCGGAATTGGAACTGAACAATTTGTTGCTGTAATGATGCAGTTGACTCAAGCGATAAATGGTGGTGGTATCCATGCACGAGATCAGCTAGATCAACCGCAGAGGAACATGTCAGTGGTGGAACATTTCATGAGGCAACATCCCCCATCATTCAGAGGATCATCTGACCCTGTTCTAGCTGAAGGGTGGATTAAAGAACTGGAGAGGATTTTAAATGTCAAGGGGTGTTTAGAAAATCAAAAGGTTAGTATTACTATTTACCATTTGGAGGGTGAAACAGATCAGTGGTGGTCGATGGTTAAAAATATCAGGGACGCTGATGAGATTGATGCTCTCGACTGAGATGAATTCAAAGGTATGTTTCTTGAGAAGTATTTTCCTAAGGCTGTTCAACTTAGGATGGAAAAAAATTCCTGGAATTGAGGCAAGAGGAAGACTCAGTGGCTGCCTATGAAGAAAGGTTCACTCGATTGGCAAGGTATGCTCCAAATTTTATCTGATACCTTGAGAGTAAAATCAATCATTTTTACTCAGAATTAAATCCAAAATATCAAAGGGATTTAGCTTCTCGCGAGTTCAAGAGTTATGAAAATCTTGTTCGATGTGCTGAGAAGGTGGAAATGGATTTTTCCGATGATCAAGTGTTCTGTAACAACAAAAAGAATAAGAGACCAAGGTGGCAGGAGAAAGGAAATAATTATTCAAAAAAGGTCTGACGGTAAGAAAACTAAGTTTCCAGTTTGCAATAAATGTGGTAAAAGGCATGCTGGGGAATGTCTTCTAAATTCTGGAAAGTGATATTGATGCGGTAAGATGGGACATAAGGCTCGTGATTGCACTGAAAAAGATCAGGGTGATGGTAATACTAAATTTTATTTACAGTTAGTGAAATGTTTTAAGTGCAATGAGATGGGCCACTATGCAAACGAGTGTCCCACAAAGAGCTCGAGTGATGGGAAGCAGTTAGACTACAAGCATAAAGGGGTGGTGAAATCCTTTGAAACTACTTCAGCGGATGTCGGGCCATCAAATGAAGTGGTATCAGGTACTTTGTTTGTTTTTTCAGATTATGCCAGTGTGTTATTTGATTCGGGGTCTACACATTCTTTCATCTCTAAAAACTTTTCTAGTAAAATGGTAATACCATCTCAAGAAATGACTCTTAAACTTGTGGTAAAAACACCCAGGGGAAATGTTGAGGAAAAAAGATTTTATAAGAATCTTACTATCCTTATCCGTGGAAAGAACCTACTTGCAAACCTTATTGTTTTACCTCTAGTAGAGTTTGATGTTATCTTGGGTATGGATTGGATCTCTATTTACCATGCTAAGATTGACTATAGAGCTAAAGAAGTTTCTTTTCAGAAATACTTTCAGTTTGTGTACAAGAATGAACCCTTAATGTTGATAATATATCAAGAGGCCGAGAAACTCGTAAAAGATGGAAATTAATGTTACCTTGCACATATTGTTGAAAACAAGGGAACTGTTCAGATTAATGATGTGCCAGTGGTAAATGAGTATCCTGATGTTTTTCCTGATGAGTTTCCTGGAATAATACCAGATCGGGAAGTTGAATTTACCATTGACTTAGTTCCTGATGCTAAACCAATTTCAAAACCCCCTTATCGAATGGATCAAATTGAACTTTTAGAGTTGAAGGATCAATTACAATATTTATTAGAGAAATGTTTCATTCGACCTAGCACATCACCATGGGGTGCTTCTATTTTATTTGTTAAAAATAAAGATGGTTCTATGAGACTTTGCATTGATTATAGAGCCTTGAATAACATAACTGTTAAGAAGAAATATCCTTTGCCTCATATCGATGATTTGTTTGATCATCTCCAGGGAGCTCAGTTTTTTTCAAAGATTGACCTGAGATCGGGGTACCATCAGTTGAAGGTAAAGGAAGAAGATATTCCGAAGACCGCATTTCGTACAAGATATGGCCATTATGAATTTGTAGTAATGTCTTTTGGGATAACCAATGCACCTATTGTATTCATGGACCTTATGAATAGAATTTTCCATGTGTTCTTGGACAAGTGTGTGGTTGTTTTCATTGATGATATTTTGTTGTTTTCTAAAAGTGAAGAGGAGAATGAAATACATTTAAGGGTTATTTTGAAGACCTTAAAAGAAAATAAATTATATGGGAAACTCAGAAAGTGTGAGTTTTGGTTGCAAAAAATTTCTTTCCTTGGTCACATTGTTTCTAAATATGGGATAACTATTGATCCTGCAAAAACAAAGGTTGTTGAAGAATGGCCAAGACCCAAAAATGTAACTGAGATTCGTAACTTCCTTGGTTTGGCAGGCTATTACCGAAGGTTTGTTAGAAATTTTTCACAGTTATCTAGTCCAATGACTAAGCTAACTCAGAAGGGTGTTAAGTTTATCTGGACAAAAGATAGCGATGTGATGATTGTTTTCAGGAACTTAAAAGAAGATTGGTGAATGCTCCAGTTTTGGCACTACCTTCCAGGAATGGTGAGTTTGTTATCTACAGTAATGCTTCATTGAAAGGACTTGGTTGAGTCCTAATTCAGAATGATCAGGTAATTGCATATGCTTCACGACAGTTGAAAACTCATTAGGTAAATTACCCTATACATGATTTGGAATTAGCTGCTGTTGTTTTCGCTTTAAAAATTTGGAGGCATCATTTGTATGGATTAAAGTGTGAAATATATGCCGATCACAAAAGTTTAAAGTATATATTCACTCAGAAATAATTGAACATGAGACAGAGGAGATGGCTATAATTAATCAATGATTATGATTGTAAAATTCATTACCATCCGGGAAAGAAAATAAATTGGCTGATGCGTTGAGTCGAAAAAGTAATGCTTCATTAACAATGTTGCATTTGGAACGTGATCCTTTGGTTAAGGATTTGATGAAATTTGGAATAGAAGTTGTTGGTGCAGGATGTACTTCTGTTTTGTTTCAGGTATCAGTGAAATTTTCTCTATCAGACAGAATTAAGCAAGCACCGAAGAAAAATAGTGAGTTGCAGAAAAAGGTAGAGCTGGTTCAGAATGTAAGTTGCCTGAATTCAATATTGATAATGATTTTGTTTTGAGATTTGGGAAGAGATTGTGTGTTCCGTGTGATTCACAGTTGAAGAGAGAGTTATTATGTAAAGCTCATAGTTCTCCGTTTTCAGTTCATCCGGGCAGTACTAAGATGTATAGAGATCTATGGGAGTATTATTGGTGGGAGGGAATGAAAAGAGACATTGCTGAATTTACTGTGAAGTGTTTAACTTGTCAAAAGGTTAAAGCAGAGCGGTAGTTACCAAAAGGGATGATTCAGCCTTTACCAGTGGCAGAGTGGAAATGGGAGAATATATCCATGGACTTCAGTGTGGGATTGCTGAAGACACCTCGAGGTAATAATGCAATCTGCGTTATTATTGATTTCTTGACTAAATATGCTCGTTTTTTTGCTATACGAGATACTTTTTCCCTAGATCAACTTTCCCGTTTGTATCTTAAATAGATAGTCAGGTTACATGGAGTTCCACTCTCCATTGTATCTGACCGTGATCCCAGGTTCACTTCTAACTTTTGGAAATGCCTTCAGAAGTCATTGGGTACTGAATTAAATTTTAATACATCTTTTCATCCTCATTCAAATGGGCAGTCAAAACGAACAATTCAGAATTTGGAGGATATGCTACATGCTTGTTCGATGGATTATCAGGGAAGTTGGGACCAACATCTTTTTTGGTTGAGTTTTCTTATAATAACAGTTTTCATTCCAGTATACAGATGGCACCATTTGAGGCATTATATCGGAAGCGGTGTTGAACTCCAGTTTTCTGGGATGAAGTAGGTGAAAGGAAGTTGATGGGACCGGAATTGGCAGAAGAGTTGGTAGAAAAAGTTCAGCTGATACAGAAACACATGAGAACAGCTCAGAGTAGGTAGAAGAGTTATGCGGACAAC
The DNA here is from genome assembly GCA_963277665.1 of Viscum album. Taxonomy (NCBI): domain Eukaryota; kingdom Viridiplantae; phylum Streptophyta; class Magnoliopsida; order Santalales; family Viscaceae; genus Viscum; species Viscum album. Next base: position 1,493,562,320 of record OY728135.1, on the reverse strand, counting down.
AGGAAGAAGGATCTCTCTTTTGAGGTAGGTGATCATGTTTTTCTCAAAGTTTCACCATGGAAAAGTGTGATGCGATTTGGTAAGAAAGGAAAGCTGAGTCAAAGGTTTATAGGACCATATGAAATTCTATAGAGAGTTGGATCAGTTTCATACCGAGTGGATTTACCTCCGAGTTTATCTCAGGTACACAATGTTTTTCATGTTTCAATGTTAAGTAAGTACATGCCAGATCCATCTCATGTTTTGAGTCCAGAGGTAGTTCAGCTGGAAGAGAATCTATCTTATGAGGAACAACCAGTCCATATTCTTGACCACAGGGAGAAAGTGCTGTGGAATAAGATGATTCATCAATTAAAGGTTTTGTGGAAAAACCACATGAGTGAAGAGGCAACATGGGAATCTGAAAATGCAATGGGGGATAAATACCCCCACTTATTCGATAAGTAAATAAATTGCGGGGACGAAATTTTATAAAGGGGGGAAGGATGTAACATCCCAAGTAAGTAATGAATAATAAAAATTCTTATCTATGTCTATTTAAAAATTAGATAGTTTTTTAGAGGATTAAAATGAGAATAAATCCAATCTTAATCATGGAATACACTAATATTTTTAAAAGATTGTTTTATTGCCTTTTGATGGAAAACCATTTTTAAATAAAACTTTTGACAATTTTATAATCTCTATTTGTCAAAATAAACATATTATTTATGATTGGGACATTGAACTTTACCTTGGATAATTTTTTGGTATTTTTCTGACAATGTTCATTTTTTAATGAATAGTGAAAAATACTGCATTTTACATCAAAACTGCTTTTTCATCTAATTTAATTATATGGTTAGATTATCTTTTTAATTGGTTTTAAAATTTAATTAGAATATCTTTTTAACATTTAATCCAATTGTGGTCATTAGGATTAATTTCACTTCGTAATTGGGCATAAACAAATGCTAAACTTTTCATAGATATTGTTTCTAAAAAACCCACTATTTGTTTTGACAACGGGAATTATTTTTAAATTAATTATTGAAATTTCTGTGTTTGGAATTTGGTAAAATTCATTACATATTTGGAATCAGAAGGTCCAAATTATGTAATCAAGACTCTTTTGTTTTTGGACATTATGAATAGTAATGACGGTAATTATCTTTAATTATCTTGATTAATTAGTAATCGGGTAGTTAAGGATAATAAAATAATATAATAATAATAACAAATGACCCCAATATGTGTCCTAATTCTACTGGTTGTGTTTCTTTTGACCATGGGATGCCTTGTTCCAAACTTGGGGACCCCATGGAATCACTTTTGTGTGATAATGACTTTTTATCTTTTTATTTTTAAAGAATGTTAAATATAACAAAGAATGTATCACCTGAGTAAAACATTTTTAATTTATTCTACATAAATGATCTATTGGACTATAAATAGTCATTTGAAATATAAAAATATTTTCTTCATCATAGTATGTTTTTTATAATTTTTAGACATTAAATAAATTAAATTATTTATGACATCATGATGATGCAGCGATTACCTCATTAATGAACGATTTAAATAAAATGAAAAGATAATGTAAAATATAAGACTTAAAATTCTCAAAGACCTATTGGATGAGTATATTTCGAACCCTTATCACCTTATCCTCTAAATACATCAATGTGGGACCTTTAAAATCCGAAACTCATTTGAAAATAAAGTAACATTTTATACCTTTCCAAGAGTGCCCCTCCTCTCCTCTTAAAAAAGGCCCCCACCTCTACCTCTTTACCCACACTTCTAAAGCCTTTGTCTTGGCCAATATATACTCATTTTATCTCTCCACATCCATATCTTCATCCTAGAAGCCTTATCTTAGGTAGAAAGCTCTTCAAGAAACCCTTTTGGTTCTAACCAAGAGGAGTTACCCGATTTAAAGGTAAAGACTTCTCTAATGTTCTTTTGTTTTATTTTGCTTCTCCAACCCCCTAAACTCTTTTTATTCATTTTTTTTATAACAAAAACAGTATTTTCAATATACTAGGATGTTTTTATAAGAATTATTCTAGATACACTTACACACACCTACATCTAATGGTTAAAGAACATATTGTTTCCGTGGATGGTGAATTTTTGCCTCACGAAACGATGATTGTTCAATATTCTTATAACACCTTCAAAGGTGGCCATTAAGATGTCACTATATTTATATACGATATATAATATGTTTATGTTTTCCTTAAGCTTCTGTATTTTTCATTTATGTCATACCTTTATGGCTTCCATTATGTGTATACGCGATATCTTCATTTTAGGAAGTGTGGACTACCACCCCCTCAAAGTGATTTGATTCGTTAATGCCATATGTGGGAAGTATAAAGGATGGAATTAATGATATTATATATGATATTATACTGTAATTATAATATACCTTTATATCATTATTATTACATTCCATAAAATACAAAATAGAAATGAAAGTAGCGTTCATGCGTACGTATAGCTTACCGTCTCCATGAACGGTGCATTTCATTTCTTACCTCTAAATGTTATGTAATGTTGTAAATGCGTGTATATATTGGATATATATGAAATATATGATATCTAAAACATGAATATAATTCTGTATATAATGGATATTTTATCACATGAACAACTTGTAATTATAAAGAGTTTATGTTTTACTCAAGTACCAACGATCGAAAAAACAACCATTATTAACTTAAATAATTACATAGTGTTCATAACATGGTAATAAGTGATATAAAAGGAATAATGAACTTGAAAAAGGTTTTTAAGCAATTATAAATTAATTCAATTTTATTATTCATGATTTTAAAGAAAGATCGAGTCAAGTCGGACCCGAGATAAGGGACTTCGTCTCAATCTCCTTTCATTGAGGAATACTATGTTTTATACACAACTTTCTTTTTATACGGTGTATAAACCCCTTTGACTTTTATGTTTATTCAAAAGGAATATTTTTTATACAAAGATTTTACTAAAATAAAAAGGGGAATGTTTCTTTTGTCGTACATATGCGGCGACAATGACTTCTCCGCCGCCGTGACCATTATTTGAGTTTCGGCTTCCTCTACAAGCCATAACTTTTTTTGAAAATGAAAAAATAAATACATTGTTTTACTTTTCATTTATTTTGGTATTGAAAATGGTTTTCATAATGTTCTTATTATATCTATGTGTTGTATTGATATCTTGTGATTAAAATTTGGAAATGTTATGTTTCCTTTATGCATGATTTATGTGATACGATTATGTTATGGTACTTGGGAATTGTTATGAAGATGAGTGGTTTCGTGATAAACTAAGGGCGGGTGAGCCCGATATAGCTCTCCAATGCATTGGGTAACGCGAAGGGGTTAAATGTTAAGGTTTCTCCGAAGAGATTTTAGGAATATACTGTGATGGGTATTCCAAACGTAACCATGAGGGTTACTCCCTACGTAAGAATGTTATGAATGCCTCAAGTTACCTTTATGTCTTATGATTTCTATGATTTATTCATGATTTGATGAGGTATGATTATGTTTTATGAGTAAAGTATGATTTCATACATGGACTAATATTTTCATTTCGTACTTTTATATCCTTTACTGAGCTTTTTATGCTCATCCCAAGTTTTTGAAATGTTTTTCACAGGTCATGGGAAAGGTACGTGATGTGATGATAGGGTCAAGGAAGTGTCATGAAAGAATCCATGTTTTGTTTTAAATATGTTTCCGTTTATGGGAAAAAATGAATACTATATTTTATGTAACCACTTTGTTTAAATGTGGAATGTAATGTGTGATTTATGATCTAATTCTCTAAAACTCTAAACCTGGAAATATCCTCAATGTGTAATCTTGTAATAACTCAAGATTAAGTAATATTTAAGGCTGGGGCCTTATAAAAAATACCAGATTCTACATATTTTTATCAAATAAATTCCAATAGATAAGTTTGAAAAATTGAGGTTGAAAGTTCATGTTCATCCCTACCCTATCACTTGAGTAAGTGTGGAAGGTAAACCCCCACAAGGATTTGTATTATGTTGTTAAAGGTTGGATAAAGTGAAACAAAATCTTGTGGAAACCTTGTGGAACTCTTATTTGTCAAATGGTGAGTGTTTATTTCCCAAATAAGGAGTGTATATACCTTTTCTTATCTAGTTTAGTATAAAGTTGTGGGTATTTATAATTGGGGGAGATGTATATAAGTGAGATATTTGGATATTTTAATTGAGAGTGATCCCATCTATGTCACTTTGACATAATTTATTGTCACTGATGGAATTAAATCTCTCAAAAACACTGCATTATCCTTTGGTGTGGTGTTGAGATGCATCTCATGTGTGATAGGTTGTGATTTTATGGCTCCTGTATAAGTTATTAGGTTTTAGAATGATTTGATAAATGGTGACAAAAAATATAAATAGATATATTGAAGTACCCTATAAAATTTTTGGAAGTCAGTATTTTTTAAACCATGAATGGATAGCTCGAAGAATTATTTTGAAATATTATTGAGAATATTTAAAGTTTTTAATAGTGGTTTTGAAGTGTTTGAAGTTTATTTGAGATGATTGGAAGTTATTTTGAGCTTGTTTGATGCATTATGGAATTTATGAGTTGAACCTGGTTCATCTATATTTGATACATATGATGTTTAGTTCATATGTAATATGTATTAAGCTAAGTATTATGAAATTTTATAAATTAATTTAATATATAAAAAATTTGTGTGATGCATAATATGTTGTCTACCACTACTCTATAATACTACCAATGGATAACTTCTTATGCACATAGTGAAGATACATAGGATTTTGTCAATAAATAATATGTTCTATCTAGAAATAATAATTTTTTTTCTGTGTCTTCTTATATACACATTTAAGATACTATTCATTGAATACATAATATATTATATCTAGAATTTAAAATCAGAAAAGTTCAACATTTTACATATGAAATGTAAGTTGTTTCTTAATATGATGCTAAATTTTCATATAACATTTGGATCTTCCTAATATATTATAGTTATAAGGTAATATATCAGGATGCTTTATAAGATATTGGGACTACATAATATATCAATTGTATAAAATATTCCTATTTCATAAGCTGTTGAGCACTCATATGATATGAGTTGTGTAAGATGATGAAATGTATAAGATACCTAGTGAACACATATGATATGTTTTATAAGATATCTAATCTTTAGAAGATACCTTAATTTGGTAAAAACTTAGAAATATCATAATGAATTATTTAAATAAAATTAAAATTATAAGATGATCAAGCTTAAATTCATGGATTAAAACATCAAAAATGAATTTTTTATTCAAGTGTAATGAATATAATGTGATCTAAACATCACTAAGAACATGATCAACTTTATGAAAAACTGAATGTGAATGAATTAAAGTAATGATAGGTCTATTTAAGAATATTTTCCAAAAAATATTTTTGTAATGAATGCTTTATGATGTTGTGTTGATCCTAATTTTCATAATTACTTGAAAAACATGTTGTGATTCAAGATGAGATGTTCAAGTGTAAAAAATTTAATGATGTGGAGATATTCATTATTATTCTGTAGTTAATAGTGGAATGAAGATGAAATCATTGTTGGGTATTTTTGTAATTAAAAAATGTATTTATATGTGATTTATTCTCACTTTTTGGTCAAAGCTTATAGTTTTTTGAAATTTATTAACCATTTAAAATAAAAAGATTGTTTTTTGGAATAATTCAAAGAAATGAATAGATAACTAATCCATGTGATATTTTAATCAAATTTCATAGATAAAAAATTTTTATATAACCATTTTTCTTTCTAATTGGTAGGCTCAATACAACTTATAAGATACCATTTTGTGTAAATTAAAAATAACATGAAATTAAATGAATTCTTGTGTATAAAAATAAGTATCAGAGAGAGATAATATTAATACCAAGGAAAAGGTAAGATATCAAAATGTGAATAATAAATTTATAATAAGGAGGAGAGAACAAGACTGAAGTCGTGAGGCTATATAAATTTAAAGAACCTAGTTTTTCAATCTTTGAGAGTTGAGAAAGAGTATACCTTCAACAATCTATATCATGTGAGAAAGAACCAACTTGGGCTTTCATATTTACCTAAAATGGTATCTTTTTTTATTGAGTTTATTTAAGAGGTGAGTAGTATCTTTTCTGAATATCTCTGAAACCTCAAAGTGGAGGATATATTTATGTTGTTAAAGTAACTCGAACATTCTAGAGGTATTTCTTAACTAGTGTTTTTTGGTTTTCACTATAACTGGAATGATCCAATATAAAAGATTGTAAAAAATGGGAAGTTACCCATCGTGAATTTGTTTTATGATTATAGTGTAAAATAAATAGACTGGGATAAAAATAAAACATAATAAAAAGTGGACTTTCACACAGAGGCCAAACCATGTAAAAATTCTTCTGTGACTTGTGTTATTTTATTTTTTACTTACATCATGAAAGGTTAAGTGTTTTTTAGGGGATCAGATCCTAATAGGTCATAGGGGTTGATTTCAAAGTAAAAGAAAATGTAAGTTTTGTTGATACCCAATTCACCCCCCCCCCTCTTAGGTGTTCCCCCCAATCCACTAAATATATCATATTCTTTTGAATAATTTATATTTGTATATATTATAATTATAAAAATATTTTATTTAAATTTATACCTTATACATTAAAATTTATATTTTTTATGTGTAAGTTTGTATATTTAATATTTTTGTGGGCATATGTGTGTACTTGGGTGTTGGAGCTTCCATCGTCGAATGATGTTTATTCTTCTATTCTCTCTGTTGTGGTTGCTTCGTTTTTAGTTATCTTCTTTATGGCCTTTCTATTGCAGGATTCTTTTGCTGCTCTTTTGATCTTCCCCTTTGCACATGACTCCATCTTTTGGTCTGGCACGATGGTAAGCAAGACCTGTTGGGAGGTGTTGGTGGATTCTCTCAATGGCCCTTCTTCGGTCTTCTCAATTCTGGCTTCTTCGATTCATTTTTTAGGGTTTCAACCCTGATCCCTTTTTTCCATTTCTCGATGGTTATTTCATTAGTTCTTCTAAAATGCCTCTATTTCCCTTAGGGTTTCAGACCTAGTACCCCTCATTCATGTCACTCGATGGATTTATTTCACCCTTTCCCTGTCTCTATCACTCCTTATTACCCTGGACTCCCAGACATTTGCTGCCTTCTAGGTTGGTAGGGTGTGAAGGATCCCATTAAGATTTTTAGATGTGTTTGGGGAGCGGTATGAGTTTATGGGTAGTGTGGATGATGGTGGCTTTCTCCAATTTCTTTTTCCTTGAATTTTTCTCTTATGGTGATGGTTTTGGTTATCTCTCCCTTTATGGATGGATTTTTTTAGTGGTGGGTATGTCTATGATAATGAAGATTGGTTCCTGTTCTGTGGTTTTTGTTCTGTTTTTCTTTCTCAATGTTATCAACAAAGCATTTTTCATCTTTGGTTTTTAGTTTTTTCATTCTTGGTTGTGACAGATACCAATTTTGTGAGTGCTCATCTTCCGGTGAAGGTGATGAAGTTGAAGTTTCGAGGCTCTCTGATTATAGTGATGGGTCCCGATGAAGTGGATGTCATTGAAAATTTCTGGTTACCTTCTATTACGGTGGTGATGGCACCGATGATGGTTATGAGGATTGTGGAATGCAGTGTCATGACCGGCCTCTTGGTTTTAGGTCTCCTCGTGATGGTTGATGGTATTGATGGTGGTGGAAGGTAGTGATGGACCAGCCTCTATTCAAGCTCTCCTCGTGATGGCTGATTCTTTGTGGATTGTGATGGGTAAGCTTGTGGCTTTAGGTGGATATGGTGGTTTTCTAAATTTTGATTTTGACATTTGAATGTCAAAATTTTGAATTTTGAATGTGGTGTGGTGCGTTTTATGTGGATGTGGGGTTTGTGGGAATAGTTGGCTCTTTGGTTTGGTTCCCACTTACCCAAAAAGTGGTTTTTATAAATATATAAAAAATGGTTTGTGGTGTATATGTGTATACTTAAAATTTTACACACACACAGACACATGCATGTATATATATATGTGGTTTGTGGTGTATATATATGTATGTATAATTATATATGTCTGTATAGGTATAATTATAGATTTATACACAAATTTTTAATTTGTTGATATATTTATGAATATATATTATATAAAATTATATATATATATATATATATATATATATATATTTGTGTATATATATATTTTTCAATGTATTATAAAATGTAAACTTTTTATGTATTACTTTTTACACTTTATATAGGTATTTATTATAATTTCTAGGTATATTATTTAAATATATACTTCATATAGTTTATATATATATATATATATAATGCATATATACAAACATTATTTTTAGGCCCCGGATAGGTGACGGAAATGGAAAATAGGGGGTGAATTTTCTTTATTTTAAAAACTAATCAGAGTATAAAATTTCATAGAGTAAAGTGATCGGTTTATTAAACAACCCCACCACATCAATATAATAAATGAGAAATAAAATAAAATACATAAATTAAAATATGAACACAACAGATTTTTATAGTGTTTTAGAACTAAATGATCCTACTCCACTCTTCACCCTTCTCATTAATTGAGATATATTTCACCCACTATAGTATATCACTTTTGAAATAGAGTGACGACTCTTTACATCCATTGTTTTCATACCTAGAGTCTCAACCGAATTTTATTTTATTTTATGGGTACAAATAAAAACCCAGCCATTTATAGGTAAAGATCCAACCTATAATTTTACAGGCTTAATTCTAACCTCTTTCATTTTTTGGGTTTAGATGGAACCCATCCTTCTATAGAAGAAAACCCAACACAGTCTTTTATAGGTGTAGACCCAACCTAAAAAATTTTAGGCTCATTCCTAACCACTTCTATGTTATGGGTCAAGATAAACTCAGTCTTCTAAGGGGATAGAATTAACTTGGACTCTTACTAGAGTATTCATTTCCTCTTCTATTTTATAGGTCAATTAAAATTCAGTCTTCTAAGGGTATAGACAAAACCAATACTTCTAAGGGGAGATACCAAACCCAATCATACCTTTTTTTAGGGTAGTAAAACCTTATAGAAGATACACTAAGTGATACAATACAACCCAGAAATTTTTAGCATAAAAATGAATAAAATAATTTCTCCTAGTGAATTATCATCGATGGGGATGTTGGAGTTTCTATCAGGTAGTTCTTAGTCACATCAAGATGTTGAAACAGTGAAGCTCAAGAATCTAGTAGTTTACTTAAGTAAGTAGTTTAATGATGAAGCTCCCGGACTCAGTTTTGAACTATGTAGCATGTAAAATAAGAGCAGAGTCATGTCACTTATTTCATCATCGTATTCTTTGGTATTTTCAAATAAACCAAAATAGAAACAGTTATTTTCTCAACTTTAAATTCCAAAAATCTCCATAAATTCTAATTATATAGAAAACTTCGTGTGTAAACAAATTTTAATGCTGTATAAATAAAAAAAATATGATGTATACAAATTTATTAGAAGAATAAATAAACAATTAATATAGAAATGAATATATTTATAAAATTTGATAATAAATGATTTGGAATACTCCCGTTATTCATGTGATACTAAATTTTCATATTCAAAATTAAAATTTGAACTTCACTCATTCTTATTTTCCAGATAAATGATTCACATGTGTTTTTTAGAAAATAGATATAATTAATATCCTTGTGAATTGTGTATTGAAATTCTATCAATATAGTAGTTAGAAATAAATATTAATAATCTTTAAAAACTCCCTAACAATATTTTATATAAACTCTATATATTCCAATCGGTTTTATTTTGAATATATCACGATCAAAAAATTATACATAAATATCCTTACATGATTAATCCCATATGATTCTCAATTAGTCCTTCATCAAAAAAATTAAAACTTATTCACATGGCTTCTATATAATTAATGAGTAATTTTAGAATGAATAAAACACTAAGAATGTTTATAATAAATATGAACCAAATGGAAATGTGAAGAATAATGTAAGATAGGTCACATTTCCATTTTTAGAAAAAACCATAAAACTTGCATAACCATGTATGAAGATTCATGTAGATTATTTTCACATAATATTTTTCCTCCATGAGCCCAAATATTACTATGTAATAAAATTTATGTAGCCAAATTTACAAAGGTGAATTTCACGTAAGTGAATTAATGCATTTGTTTCACTTAAGAAAATTCATGTGACTTATTCTCACAAAATACTCAGTTTATTCAAATAGGTAATAATTTTTTCATAGCTTAAAATATATTTATTAAATTCTGATGTAAGAAAATTTATCAAATAGATAAATTCACACAATGGATTTTGTAATTTTGAAAAACAGATTTACTTATCAAACTTCATACCAAAAAAATGCCTTCTAAAGAGAAGGATTAACTTTGGGACCAATTCACTTATATTTATATAATTTCATTTTATTTACAAAGAATAAAGAATAAAATCAATCTTAGTTATGGATCCAAATTTATAATCAAAATACAATAGAAAAACTTTCTGAAAAAACTACAGATTTTAGGTTGAAAACATACAGTAACTTCTAACCTAATTTTGAACATGATAAAGATCGATTCAGAGTTTTATGTATTACAATGAAATTTTGGTAATTTTGTTACATTAAAAAAATGAATCATCCAATTTTTTTCTATAACTCATGATATATACATAATGCATCATGTAAATGATTCTAGAAAATTTGATACATGGTTCATAAATTGGCTATATGAATTTTAATTTGGCTACATGGTGAATAGTAGAAAACATGCCTAAATGATATTTAAAATTAAAAAAAACTTATTTATCCTAGTAAATGAACATGAAACTTTTAGAACATGTTTTAACAATAAAAAAAATTAAAGATATTTTAAAAAAATAAATTTTATGATATAATCAATGTTAATCATACATTAATAAAAACATAATATAACAAACTAAAGACAAACTAAATTATATAAAAATAAATTTAAAGTTTGACTTAATAAATATCTAATTTAAAACCAAAATATAACACTTAATTAAGAATTATTTTAAAGATAACAAAATAACCGAGTTTATTAATATATTAATACATATTAATAATAAAAATAATAATAAACTTAATACAAAACATAGTAAAGTTTTAAAAATTACAATTAATCATGGTGTGATATTTTTTAATTATAAAAACATGAATTGGTTAGAGGATCCTCTCAATATTATCCCCATTTTTATAATTAAAAAATCATATATAATTTAAAAAATTCTCCCTGATTTTGAAATTATCAAAAAGATAAAGTTTCAATAGAAAAATTAAATCTTTGAAATTAATACTCAAAAATTAATATACATTAAATATAAACATAATAATAAAGAAAATTTTATTTCATAACTTTATTAAACATCCATATTTCAAAAATATATATCATTAACCCACTTTAAAATCTTCCCACGCAATATAAAGAGAAAAAATTTACAAGTTGTTTTTGAAAATTAATGTGAACACCTTCATAAAACATACTTTTATTCAAAATAAAAAAAATAGATAACAATTTAACATTATATAGTATGTATGAGAATCCAAAAAATATATAATAAATTAATAAATATTAAACTGAAAAATAGTTTACATATTTTACATATTTCAAGAAAATATGAAATTTTCATCACATTCAAATCCCATATAATTCTAAAAATTTCAGAACACACACCACTCAAACTCCCACTAAATTTGGGAATTAAATATTATTCTCCATGAGTGTAAAAGAATAAAAAATCTATAAAACCCTAAATTTTTATGATTAAAATAGACTATAGAAATTACATATTAGTTTCCCCTTGAGTTATAATGTTATGCACTAAAGAAAAACTTCAATATTCTCAAATAACAATAAAGATAAGATGATAAAGATGATAAAGATAGACTTAATGTAAGAAAACATTTATAAAATATATTTTATAATTTAAATAAGGTTTACTCTCGCTTAATTGATTCATTTTATATATCAATTAAAATAGTTTAAATTTAAAATAGGAATCTATACCTCAATTCAATCTTAGATAAAATAGTTAATTCACATTTTAAGTATACAATTTTAAATTTATAAATCTGATTTAAAAAATAGATTAACTCAACTTAAATAGATTTTATCTTATCAAAATGAAAAAATAAAATCATTATGAGCATAATTTTAATTATAACAATGAACACACCTCCAAAAACATAGTTTAATATCACAATGAGCCACAAAACATTTCATAAGATGTTAAAAGAATTTTTAAAGTAACCAAATTATAATATTATAAAATTAAAATGGAATTTACAACCAATATAACATATTTAATGGACATATAAGTATATTAACCATATTGTAAAAAGATATTGTAGCATCCCAAAGCGATATAGTGTATTCAAGCTTAGCTAAAATGAAATTCTAATGATTATAATGCTTATGCCAACATGCTAAGAATTAAAACTATAATGAAATTCATGTAAATCATAAGAATTAGAAAATACACATTACATGGGTATAAAAAAAGTTATTGAATGTACATGAATACGAATACATGCCTTTAGGTACCCAAGCAGTTGAAGATTTTGAAAATTTGTCCTTGAAATCGGATTTGTACAAAAAAATTCCTTTTTTGAACAAAATTTTGAGATAATTTAAAATGGAAATCAGAATCATAATGACAAAAATATCTACATATAAAGAAATTAACTAAAAAAATATATCGGATTTTTATTTCGTAAGGTTACTTGTAATCATAATTGGAACAAAATATCACAATCAAGTCAGTTCCTTTTATCATTACATTTACTAAAATAGTATATCTTTCCAATATAAACATTTGAAACAAATTTATTATAAATATTCCTTTTTTTTTAAAACTTTTCATTCCTAAATTTATTTAATTTATTATTCATCCTTTCATTTTCTTTTCGAGAAAATTACAAATCATCACAAACCTTTTCATGTGAGGAAGAATATATGTTTCTAATATTTTCATTTACATTTTTCGGATTCTTACATTGATTCTTAACTTTATAAATATCTTCAAACAATAAATAATATCTTATTTATTGATCTTCATTATTCTTGAAATAAAATCTTTAATCATATCATTTTAAGTTATAAGCTTAAACATTTTAGATTCAAAATTCATGTTTCTCAATTTATCAATTTTAAGAGATAAAACCTTCTTATCTTCAAACAACTTTATAAAATTTAGATCATAAGATACTTTTATTTTCCAAAACACTTTTATATTTTTCTTTGAGTGATACATGTATAAAATTCATTTCTTTTATTTGACCATCATATAAATCACACATTTACTTCAGATCTTCAATACTTGGATCATAATTTCAAGAATTGATAGAAGCAAGAGAATTAGAACTATAATCACTATATTTAGTTATACATTTAACACATATAATTCATGTTTTTCAATAATAAGAACCATGATCACTTGAAATTAAATATTGTAAGTGAAATGTAACCTAAGAATATTTTACAATAAATAAAACATTACTAGTTTTTTTGGACTTTCAGTATTGTTGCGTGAAATTTTGGAATGAATCCATGATGTTATAGATTAATTTTATTTTTTATTGACCTTACTTTTATTTTTGATATCTAGATAATTGGGTTTAATATGTCCTCTCATCTATCAATTAAAAAAAATAACATCTGAACAATCTAAATTCAAATTTTAATTACCTTGATTGATATATCCTTCAGTAAAATGGTGTTTTCCAATTTCATGGTTGGACACTCCTTTTTATGTGTCCAGAATTTCTATAATTTGGGAGGATATATTTCATGGAATCACCTTCTTCAAAGGAAGTTGTATCAAGCTGTTTCCAAATCTCGTAAGTATTTTTGTCCCTAAATGTTTTTTATCAAATATATTTCCATCAGAGGAACAACAAATAATATTCACAACCTTATAATTAATATCATATTTAATAGAAAATTATTCTTTCATATCAACCATATCATATTCAGGTAACTCATAAGTTTTAATCACAATATCCCAAAAATATAGTAATAACAATCATTAGATATTATTCTATCTAGATATTTTATTGAGTATACTTACTACTATTGAAATGTGGTGGTAATGACATATTCAAAACACTTTTACTCTGTAATTCGTTTATCACTGAAAAAAATCTCTCCCTTAGTCTTATTAAGTACTATGATAAAAATTTAACCTAATTAATATAAATAAAATGAAGCACAATATATACTAAAAGATCCAAACTCTGATATAAATTTTTAAGTATCAAATAAATTAAAAAACTAATTTATCCTCAAATTTTCTTGATTTGATACCAAGTGTTAGGTATTAAATAGATCAGTTAAATATAATTATCCTTACAATATCCAAGCACTGATACCAATTGTTAAGTATCGGGATAAAAAATTATAGTGCTCAACTCTTAAAAGGGTATGGATTTGATACCAAATATTAAGTCCATAAGATGTGATGGAAATTCATAAGAGGGGGTGCATTATATTTTTAAAAAAAACTAATCCGAGTTTAAACTTTAAGAGTGGAAATTGATCATTTCAACTATTAAAAAATTCAACCACACTTATATAAAAATGATAAGTAAAATAAAATTCATAAAGTAAAAGTCGAATTCAAGATATTTTTATAGTGATTTGGATCTAAATGATCTTGATCCACACTTCACACCTCTCCTGAATTAAGAGATGTTGTACCCATTATGGTATATAACTTCTTAAAGTGTATAACAACTCCATTCATGTGCCTTTTTCACACCTAGATGCTCAACCCAATTCTCATATCTTTTATAATTTTAGAAAAAAACCCCAAAATTTTACAAGAGAACACCCAACCTAAAATTTTAGAGGATCAATCCTAACTTATTTCCATTTTCAATTTTAGATGGAACTCAGTATTTTATAAAAGAAAACCTAACCCATTATTTTATAGGTGAAAACCCAACCTAGACTTTTACAGGATCTGTCCTAACCTCTTCTATGTTATAGGTCAGTAGAAACTTTATCTTTTATGGGGAGAAACTAAACCCAGACTCTTATAGGATTAGTCTTTTCCTATTTTATTTTATGAGTTAAGAAAAACTCGGTCTTATAAGGGGATATACTAAACCTAGTATTTTAAAGGGATAGACTAAACCAAAATGTACCTTTTGTTAGGGTAGTATAACCCCATTAAATAAGAACTGAGTAAGATAATACATCCCAAACAATTACAATACAAGTAATTAATAAAACAATTTCACCTAGTGAATGATTGTCGATGGAGATGCTAGAATTTAGATCAGGTAGGACACAGGAAATTCAAGACATTGAAACATTTAACCTTGGAAATCCAGTAGTTTACTTCATTAATCAATTGAATGATGAAGATCTAGTACTGAGTTTTAAAACTATGCAGCTCCTAAAACAAGAGTGGATTCATGTCACTTATTTCCTCACAACATGCTTCGGTCTTTTTATATATACCAAACTATAAATATATATTTTCTCTACCTTAAATTCCACAAATATCCTTCTTAAATTCAAATGATAAAAAAATTTATGTGGAAACATATTCTAATAATGTGTAAATAAAAAACACATTTTACACAAATTTATTAGAAGAATAAATAATTAATTAATATAGTAGTGAATATATTCATAAAATTTGATAATAAATGATTTGTAATACTCCCACAATTCATGTGAGACTAAATTTTCATATTCTAAATTCAAATTTAAACTTCACTCAAGATTATTTTCTAGATAAATGATTCTTGTGTATTTTCCATAAAAGAGAGATAATTAATATCCACATAAACTATGTATTGAAATTAAATTCATATAGATAATTTTTACACAATATTTTTCCTCCATGTGTCCAAATATTACTAGGTAATAAAGTCAGCAAAGCTAAATTCATGTAAGTTAATGTCACATAAGTGAATTTCGATAATTGTTTCACATAAGAAAATACACATAACTATTTCTCACTACATGGAAAATTTATTCATGCAGGAAATACTTTTCACATAAATAAATATCAACATATTTGTTTCTCACATAAGTAAATTGATCACATGGCCAAATTTACATTAAGGATTCTATTATTTTGAAAAATAGATTGAATTGTCAAATTTCAGGCCTAAAATAGACCTTTAAAACAGAAGAATTAGATTTGGGTCTCGTTAAATTATATTTTGATAATTTTATTAGATTTGAAAATAATTAAGAATAAAATTAGTAGTAGTTTTTATCCCAATTAATCATTAAAATACAATAGAAAACTATTTCAAAAAACTGCATATTTTATACTAAAACATGTAGTAACTTAACCTAATTTCTAATATGATAGATTTTGATTCAGAGTTTGATTTCTTCTAATGAAATGTAAATAATATTTTTATCTTTACAACAAAAGAATAATCGTCCAATTTAGAGTTATGTATCTCAATATATTTTCAAAATATAAAATTCAATTGATTCTTGAAAATCATCTATGTGGTCCATAAATTGGCTATGTGAGTTTCAATTTGGCTATGAGGATTTCAATTTGGCTACATTATGAACAGTATAAAAACATTCCTAAATGATATTTAAAAATTACAAATTAATTATTTAGCCTAGGAAATCAATTTGAAACTTGTATAACATGTTTTGAATAATCAAAACATGAAATATAAATATATTTTAAACAAAGAAGTGTTATGATATAATCAATTTTAACCATACTTCAATAAACACATCAGATAACAAAATAAAGACAAAATAAATTATATAAGATTAAAATTAAAGAATTCCTTGATCAATATATAAGATAACAACCTAAAGATAAAACTTAATTAAGACTTATTTTATAGAGAATAAAACAAGGAAAGTTTTCAATGTATTAAGACTTATTAATAATATAAAGAATAAAAAACTAAAGAGAACACATAATAAAATTTTGAAAATTATAATTAATCATGGTATGATATTTTCTAATTATCAAAACATGAAGTGGTTAAAGGATACACTCAAAAATTATGTGAATCTATTTTTATTAAAATATGTATATCATTGAAACAAATTATATGAATATGAATCAAAAAATGGATGAATTTTAATCATTTAAAAAAAGGGTATAAAGATTGGGTTAAAGAATAATTAAAGTTTACAAAGAAAATCATTCAAATAACCCTTCTTGAATTATTTTTTCATGTTTATGTGTTGTTATCCAAGAAATATTTGACCACGTTAGTTTCAAGAACACTTGATATTTCATCGAATATATCGAAGTTACAAATATTGGACTAAACATAGGGAATAATTGAATGTTTCTAGAGACTTAAACAACAGTATAGTTTATGGATTACCTGATATCAGTACAAATGTATACAATGACATAAATCATATTAGGTAAATGAAATCATTGGTTGAAGATATTTTTAGGTCCACTAGGATAGATACCATGAGAGGGGGGTGAATCAGGGTACAAAAAATTAAAACAACTACCCCTTTTGATCTTGTTTTGTTGTAAGAAAAAACCTCTTCTCTCTCTAATTCCTGTTACATAGTATGAATGAAACTTAAAGCATGCACAGGACGCATCAATTTTACTTGGTTCACCCGCACAGGGCTATGTCCAAGGAGCATACACTGGCGATATGCTGATGTACCAAATCCACTCTAAGCGCATTGTTGTTTACAAGTTCAGAGCGGACTCACTATCCCTCCTGGTTTACAACCACCCACAATATGAAAGCTCACTACTCTCTCAACTGAAGTGTGCTTGCTGCTTCTTCATAAAATCCACTCACAGTTTATAGACCTATAGGTATCTTCATTATCTCTAATGAAATCTGAATCCTTAACTATTAATATATGTTCTGTTAGTGTCCAACTATCACTCGCAGATGAATCTCACTTTGCACTGGGTGTACCAGGAAACCCCAATTTTTACGCATAGTCTCTACACTGCCTTGCGTATAATTTTCTACTTTTGCATGAAATTCACATTTCACACAACACTACTATTATGCGGAACCACTTCTTTTATGTGCATCCTTTTCTTTACGCACAAACACTTATTTTATGCAAAGCAGTTTTCTTTTACGCGCAACCTTTGCTTTGTGAACAAACAGTTCTTTTATGTGCAACAGTTTTATTTTACGTGAAATAGTTTTATTTTACGTGCAACTCCCTTGTACACTCCAATTTCGCACGCTAGAGCTTGGATACTCTATAAGTGTTGAGATATTTTTAATGAGGGGGGTCACTTCATATTTATAGGAAAAATCAACCCCTACATGAAAAACACTCCTTCCACATGTAATCCTATTTGAGCGCAAAAACCACATCTTCCCTGCAACACTGTATTTTGTGCAATGCTTTAATTTTTCATGCACCTCATGCCTTTACCAATTTTCGAGCTTCTGATATTGAAACAACTATTGCATGAAAAGCTTCATTCCTCTATTTCATGCACCACACCATTATTTTGTGAACCACTTTCTTTTTCTGTGCACTGCTCTAATTTTGTGTGCATCTCATACCTTTTCTAATTTTTAAGCTTCTGATCTCAAACCGCTTTTGGCGTGAAAAAATTCTGGTCACTATTTCTCGCACCATGCCAATATTTCGCTCAGCACTTTCTTTTTTGTGCACCACTCTAATTTTTCACGAACCTCCCTTTTCCAAAAACACATCTCTCCATTTTCCAATTTTCAGGCCCAAAAATTTGGCAAACACTGGAAAACACCGCAACCTTATATTTGTTCTTTTTGTACCACCTTCAGATCGTCCATTCCTTTTTCATAGTTCTTTGTCAACATAGGTTGTCAACAATATATATGGAACTTGAAAAATCACCATGTAAACCCCCATTTTCAACAAAATTAACATCATGGTCTACTCTATCAACAAACACATCATGGAGGTCCGCTTTGTCAACAAACACAGTCACCTCAAAAATGCTTCAATGATGCCTTGTGGGATTCTTTCCCAACAGATAACCATTGTGGTTATTCGAAGTTATTTTGGAAGATAAATAACTATGAAAATATGTGATTGTATAATATTTATTTTAAATATTTAACATTATTAATCATGCTAAAACTATATAATATGAAATTTTGCAATGGATAGAGTAATATAATATTTACATAACTACTTTATTTCTTGAATGATATGTTACTAAAATATAATGTTATTCCTTTTAAAACATATGATGCTAAAAAACTGTCATGTTTAATGGGTATTAAAGGATTCATGCCTATATAAATGATTATATATTGTTTCTCAAGAACTGTGGATCACTAAAAAATTCCCTAAGTGTGGTGAAACTTGATACGAGAAAGATGAATCAAGTAATTTTAAGGTTTTATAGTACTTTATAAACATTACAAGGTTTAAATGAATATATTTAAGTGAGGATACATCAAGTCAATTGACATGGTATAGAGATAAAATAATAAAACATGGGAAACTCTATCAACCACCAGATTCTCCTCGGTGGAAGAAAATTATTCATTAATATTCAGAGTTTGGAAATGATTCAAGAAGAATATATCTTTCATTATCTAGATATGGTATAAATACTTCTGGTGTATAAAGTAACACTCATAATACATGGTTAGTTACATTTATAAATTATAAATTTAAATTATTGTAATGTATAAATAATAATTACATTTTGTTTTATATTGTTATTTTAGGATCAAAACAACCTAGTAATGATATTGATGTTTATTTGGATCCATTGATTGAAGATATGAAATTAATGTGGGATTCAAGTAAAATAATAAACAATTCACATAGAAATGAAGAGTTCACATTGAGAGTCATGTTGTTCAATATGATAAATTACTTTCCCACCTATGAAAATTTATTGGGATACGATACTTAAATAATTTTATATTTTAACCTTTGTAAAGAAGTTATGCACTTAGCTTGGTTGAGAAATTATATGAAAGAAATATTTCTTATTTATTTTAAATTTTTATCTTGATGATATAAATACTGAAATTGGACAACAATGTTTGATCATTAAATGAAATAAGTCATGACATATTCTCCATTAATTGGTGATGAACAGTTTAAAAAAGAATATTTTCACTATTTTTGGTAAATATTTTCTGAAAATCCTTATGAAAATAGGTCTTAAAAAGAAATAATTTATTAAAAAGTTTCATATTAGAATTTTTTATATGTCATACATTTTCAAGATTTAATGCATATAGAAATAAAATGCATGTGATATAATCATTGGTTTGTTATTAAATGCACAGAGAAAAACAAAATATAGCATCAAGTATAGATAAAACATGATTGATATAGGGAAAAGATAAAAGTTAGAACCAGTGAAATATGGAAGATGAACTTTTCTTCCTCCAATGACTCACACTCTTTCTATTCAAGAGAGATTTCAGTTTTAAAACTTTCTAAATAGTGAAATAGTTCAAAAGAGGTATTCATAAAATATAAATAAAATCATATCAACAAATTACTTAGAGATAAATGGATTAAAATCACATGTTTATCATGTTTTGAATTTATATTAAATGAACATGGCTATATGTTCTATTCTACCTAAAAATTTTAGATACATAATAACTGTAACATCCCAAGTAAGTAATGAATAATAGATATTTTTATCTATCTCTATTAATTAATTATATAGTGTTTTAGAGGCTTAAAATGAAAATAAATCCAATCTTATGCATGGAATACACTAATATTCTTAAAAGATTATTTTACTGCCTTTTGATGGCAAACCTTTTTTTAAATCAATCTTTTGGCAATTTTATAATCTATATTTGTCAAAATAAACATATTCATTATTATTGGGACATTAAATTTTACATTGGATAAATTTTTGGTATTTTTCTGACAATGTTCATTTTTTAATGAATAGTGAAAAATACTGCATTTTACATCAAAACTGCTTTTTAATCTAATTTATTTATATGATTAGATTATCTTTTGAATTGGTTTTGAAGTGGAATTAGAATATATTTTTTCCATTTAATCCAATGATGGTCATTGGAATCAATTTCACTTTGAAATTAGACTTAAACTGGTGTCAATCTTTTGATACTTATTGTTTTATAAAAACACGCTATTTGCTCTGACAGCGGGAATTAATTATTAAATTAATTAATGTGACTTATATGTTTTGAATTTTTTAAAATAGACTTCATTTTTGAATTCAGAATATCAAATATAGCTTAGGGTGAATTTTTGGTAATTTTCTGAAAAACTTCAATTTATGATGAATAGTGAAACCACTAAGTGGTACTTATAAAAACTGATTTTTCGTTTAAATGAAATTTTTCCATCTTTGTGTTTTGAATTTCAAAAATCCGACATACATGGTTGTCACTAAGAATTAAAATGTGGTTCAATGAGATCAAAATAATTTTTTTGGTGAATAGTAACTTATTAAGTTTTTAATCGTGATTAGTGGTAATTAGTGTAGTTTAAGGTAAAAATAATGTTTTAATAGTATGAGATTAGCTTGAAACATGTCCTACCCTTATTGGATGTGGCATGGCCGACCACGACAAGCCATGGGTCAACTTGGGGACCCCATGGAGCCACTTTGGTTGGGAAATGACAAAAATAACTTTTTATTTAATGTTAAAGTAAAAATGACACAAACATGAGTTATTTTACTAAAACAATTTTTATATGATGTTATACAAGTCAGATTTTTTATTATAAATATTCATTGGAAATATAAAAAGATTTAATATATCATAGTATTTTTTTTATAATTTTTAGACTTTAAATAAATTAAATTATTTATGACATCATGATGATGCAGCGATGACCTCATTATTTAACGATTTAAATAAAATGGAAAGATAATGTAAAATCTAAACCCTACAAATGGAAAAAACCAATTGGATGAGAGGATTTAGAAGCCTTATCACCTTATCCTCGAATTATATCAATGTGGTACCTTTTGAATCCGAAACTCTTTTTAAAATAAAGTAACTTATCTTTATTTTCCAAGAGTGCCCCTCCTCTCCTCTTATAAAAGGCCCCCACCTATACCTCCTTACCCACACTCCCAAAGCCTTTGAATCGGCCAAACCCTACCCATTTTGTCTCTCCACTTCCCTCTATTACTCCTTGAAGCCTCACTTTGGGCAGAAGTCTTCCCAAGGAAGCCTTTGAGCTCAAACCAAAGGGAGTTACCCGATTATAAGGTAATGTCTTCTTTTGAATCCTTTTGTATTATTTTGCTTCTCCAACCCCCTAAACTCTTTTTATTCTTTTCTTTTGTAACAACTCCAGTATCCTCAATATACTAGGATGTTGTTATAATAAGTATTTTAGCTACACTTACACACACCTACATCAAATGGTTAAAGAACATACGGTTTCCGTGGATGGCGAAATTCTGCCTCCCGAAACGATGATTGTTCAATACTCATTTAACACCTTCAAAGGTGGCCATTATGATGTCACTATTTTTATATATGATATATAATAGGTTTATTATATCCTTAAGCTTCTGTATTTTTCATTTACGGCATACCATTATTGTTTCCATTATGGGTAAACACGATATCTTCATTTTAGGAAGTGCGGACTACCGCCCCCTGAAAGTGATTTGATTCGTTAATACCATATGTGGGATGTGTAAAGGATAAAGTTAATGATATTATATATTTTATTATACTGGAATTATAATATACTCTTATATCATTATGATTCCATTCCAGAAATACGAAATAGAAATGGAAGTAGCATTCATGCGTACGTACGGCTTACCGTCTCCATGAACGGTGCATTTCATTTCTTACCTCTAAATGTGATGTAATATTATAAATACATGTATATGCTGAATATATATGATATATATGTTATCCAAATCATTAATATCATTCTGGATATAATGAACATTTGACCAAATTAACAACATGTAAGTGTAAGAAGTCTATTTTTGACTTAAGAACCAAATACCGACAAAATGAACATTATTAACTTAAATGATTACATGATATTCATAACATGGTATAAAAGGAATAATGAACTTGAAAAAGGTTCTTAATAAAGTAGATATTAACTCAAGTTTATTATTCAGGAGATTAAAGAACGGTCGGGTCAAGTCGGATACGAGGTATGGGACTTCGTCTCAATCTCCTTCATTGAGGCATATTTTGTTTTATACACAACCTTCTTTTATACGGTGTATAAACCCCTTTGACTTTTACGTTTATCCAAAAGGAATATTTTTTATACAAAGCATTTTACTAAAAGACAAAAGGGAATGTTTTTGTTGTACGTATGCGGAGACAATGACTTCTCCGCCGCCGTGACCGTTATTTGAGTTTCGGCTTCCTCTACAAGCCATACCCTCTTTTTAAAAGAAAAATAAATACCATGTTTTAATTTTCTTTTATTTTGGTATTGAAAATGGTTTTTATAATGTTTTTATATCAATGTGTTGTATTGATATCTTGTGATTGAAAGGTGGAAATGTTATGTTTCCTTTATGCATGTTTTATATGATACGATTATGTTGAGGTTCTTGGGAATTATTATGAAGACGGGTGGTTCCGTGATAAACTAAGGTCGGGTGAGCCCGATATAGCTCTCCAATGCATTGGGTAACACGAAGGAGTGAAACTTTAAGGTTTCTCTGAAGAGATGTTAGGTAATATACTGTGATGGGTATTCCAAACGTAACCAAGAGGGTTACTCCCTACGTAAGAATGTTATGAATGCCTCAAGTTACCTTTATGTCTTATGATTTCTATGATTTATTCATGATTTGATGAGGTATGTTAAAGTGCTTATGTTTTATGGGTAAAGTATGATCTCATCCTTATGTATATATGTACCCATGTTTCCTTTCCATATTTTTATATCCCTTACTGAGCTTTTTATGCTCATCCCAAGTTTTTTTGAAATTTTTTTCACATGTCAAGGGAAAGGTACATGATATGATGATAGTTTCAAGGAAGTGTCAAGAAAGAATCCATGATTATTTTAAATATGTTTCCATTGATGGGAATTAATAATACTATCTTTATGTAACCACTTTGTTTATATGTGGAATGTAATGCAAGTTTTATGATCTAATTCTCTAAAACTCTAAACCCGAAAAGATCCTCAATGTGTAATCTTGTAATAACTCAAGGTTAAGTAAGGTTTAAGGCGGGGGCCTTATAATAACCAATATTTTTTCTTTCTTAAAGCTATTTCTAGAAAATTTTTAGACCAAATAAAGTTTCCAGCTATAGAAAAGAGAATTATTTTCATATTATGTGAATTGGAGATATTATTACCACTGTTATTATTTGATATAATAGTTCACATTATGATTAACTTAGTGAGAGATATCCAATTATATGGTCTTATACGTTATTGATGGATGTACCCATTGACCGGTATTTGTATATTATGAAAGGGTATAACAAAAATAAAATTTAACCAAAAGGTTTTATTGTGAACAAATATATTATTTAAAAATTCATTGAATTTTTTATTGAATTCCTATCTAATGTGGTTAACATTAGAATCCATAAATAATATCATAATGAGTACCTTATGGATAAAGGAGTTTTTAAAAGAAATTTAAACACAATTACCATCCCAGATTAGGAGTTGGCTCACCTCTATGTTTTACATAATACTACAAAGGTTGATACATATATTTAAACTCACAACGAAATTATATTAATTTTAATATATCATCGTTTGAAAATGTATGTAAAATAAACACTATCATAACCCAACCTAGATAAACCACCAAAATAGTACCTTAATTATTTTTGACATAGCCCAAAGGGTGTTTCTAATCACCATGGGCAGGCGACTTGCACCTAGGAATCAAACAATCAAGAGGGAATAATTTAGGCATAAAACTTACTCAAAAATGAAGTAGTGGATATAAAACAATAAAAAATTGGTTTGACAAACATTTCTCAAGAGATAAAATACTATAAGTTGATATATACAAGTATAAAAAATGGTATGTCAACTAAATCCATCAGGTAAAACCACCAAATAAAACATCCCAAAACATCCATGTGACAAGTAAATCACATGTTACATTGGTTACCACTAACTCCCAAGTCTCACTAACAAGAACTCCTGCCACCATAAATTAGTGATTTACCTTTTCATTGACCTATAATAAGAAAATATATAAACTTCTGAAGAAACGGTAGGGCATGAGAAAAAAAATCATTATAGGATCTCACCAACCATTTCATAAGTGATCTATAATAAATAAAACATATTTTCCCAATTTTAAATAAAATATGTCATGGAAATATTTTAAAAATTTGTATCAAAGCATGATTTTCTAAAAAAAATGGATAATATAAAATAGGTACAAAATTGAACTTCTATCAAAGTAGGAATATTCAAGAATCATTGTCAAAATAGACATGAATAAATCACTTTATAAAAACAATCATGATTAAACAAACTATCAAACAATAGAATGTTTTAATCATTTAAAATTATAGTACCATGGTTATAATATTTGGGGATTAGTATAATCAATTCATGATATTACATAAAATCTCAATGGAATATAGCTTCAGGTGTACACACATTCCCTAGATCTTAGGCCTATAGAAAATAGGATATAATACCAAATAATAAACTCCCGACCCTAAAGATAATTTTTTATTTTCGCATCACTAACTAATTGCTTGTTATAATTTTACCTATCATGCATATCCACTTTATAACTAACCAAACTATGCTTCAAGATATTAAAACATGTAAGTGGATATCATTCATTTCAATCAATCACAAATCATTTAAAATAATTATTTCAAACATCCCCATGTTCAATATTTTAAACATACCTTTCATTTAAAAAACCAAAATCAAATAGTTTTTATCAAAAACATGTTCTTTTAGTTTTTAATAATTTCATTTCAAATCATAAAATATTTCATACCTTTTAATCTCATCAAAATCTTGTTTCAAATCATTCTTTTCAAATCAATATCATATTTCTAGATACCACACTTAATTTCAAAATCCATTGTCAAATGATTTAATTATACAGGCCATTCCATTTCAAACCATTAATAAAGAGATTCAATTGAATATTTAGAAATAAATTGGTAAACTAATTAAAATTAAACAATCATAAGAGGTTTATATTGAAAGAGATTTTCTTATGAAACCAATTGACTCAATCAATATCAACAACACCCACACGAGATCCATCGATGTAAAATCGATGGTAAGAATGACCAAGGGGTATTCCTAGAACCAAAATTCACTAAGTCAAGATATAAATTCACTAATTATATGAGGATCCATCACTCTTGAAGAAGGATATAGGAGAGGAAAATAGAATTCATGATCAAAAAGAGATTAAACTTACTAGGATGCATCTAATGCATCAATCTGCACTTTGATCCATGAAGAAACAAGGTTGAAATAGAAAAAATCTCCTCTAGAGAGCCTCCAAGGACTATAGGATGAAATTATATTTGACTAATAGGAGTTTAGAATTTAAAATGAGGTTATTGGGAATCAAATTAAGAAAATAAGATAATTAAACTCCTTCCACATAGTCTAGTCGCATGGTTTGAAGACCCGTTCACCAAATATTAATGACCCACTATCCTAACTGAACGGTAATTTGTGTAGGATTTGTGGTTATTACTAACCATTAATAGCCCCCCTTGTGAGTCAAACTTAATTAACATGGTTTATGAGGCTAACCCACACAATTTTCTATAACCATGAACCAACCATGCATAGTTCTACAAAAACATTCAAAAAAACTCCAAAACTCACCCAAAACAACCTATAAGAAGACAAAAAACAAAAGATAATCAAAAAAGGAAATTAAGAACCCAAAATTAGGTTTTGGGATGTTATAATTCTCCCCACCATAAATTTTTTCATCCCCTAAAAATCCTATAAATAAGACTCTATAGAAAATACATGAGGCCACTAATATCTCATCAAGTCCCCACACTCCCACATCTCATGACAACTATAACCATACTACCATAGAACCCAAAAGCAAGTGAGTAGATTTTTCATGAAGAACCTTTACTCCCAACTCAAGATATGGTATGTGTCAAAGAGATATTTTCCGAGTTACGAAACATGGAAAACAATATGGATCAATGTCATATTATGTGTAAAATCTAAATGGTAATCTATATTCCCAATCTACTCAATAACCTCAAATGGTCCCATATATCTTGGTGCTAACATTCCATGTTTCACACACCATCAGTGTCCCAACTGAGGTGGAACTCTAAAACACCAAATCGCCAACTAAGAACTCCAATGGGAATCAGTGATGATCAGCATAGGATTTATAATGGTTTTATTTCATTACCATTCAATAAAGTATCGACTAAATATTATTCATTATCTCTCGGACTAAACTACTTCTTGAAGTGAACTATGTTGCATTTGTTGTCAATGAGGCATGATGTTGTCATAAGATGAATGGATGTCAAGTAATGTCAATATGTGAATGAAAAAGGATGTGATGGTGATGGTGATGAAGGAGAATAGCCATGGTACTTAGAGGCATGCCACTTAGGAGATTCACTAAGTGACATAGGATGTTTTGGTTGAAACATTCTCTATGAATATCAGACGATTGTAGAGTTGTTCTTAATGTTTCAATACTTGTATCAAGATGATACTAAGTTACACCACTTGAAGAATTGATGATTATGGAGTATCATCATTATATCTGACGAATGTTGAACTGGTCTTTAAGTTCAAAGAACTTTTTTCAGGTGGATACAATGTCACCACAATGTCTGAAGACCATGCATTGTCTTAACAATGCATGAGGAGATGAATATGATCCATCCACAACTACTAAGTGGATGATGGGGATTAATGAAGTCCATGCACTATTACTTAGTGCATGTGAAATATAATAAGTTCCAATTTGATCTCTGATTGGATCAATGAAGTACATTGAAGAAATAATTGATCCAAGTGATTCGGTTGATGATGAACCTTCAGGAATTCCACCTCCTAAGTCTAGATTATATGTTAAGGAGGATTGGTGAATTCTAATGAAGAAGATGGAGAATATGTGTTAGAAGAGAAGAAATATAGAAGAAGAAATGGCTTAGAGGTAGAAGTGGCATTTGGCATTGGAAACTTGGTTACTTTGTTTTATACAAAGTCCTAAGATTTCCCCTTAGCAAAAATATGGGCCACCAAGGGCCAGCCTTAAGGGTTCAACCCAAGGCACATGTGGGACTAGGTCACCACGCCCAAGGGGATCCCATGGGGCCAGCCCGAGAGGCCGGGGCCGTGTATAAGCCCCGGGCCACGCAGGGGAGTGTCAAGCCCTGCGTAGCGTGGGCGCAGGAGCGCGCCTGAAGGAAGCATGGTGGGCGCCAGTGGCGCGCCCGAGTGGCAGGGGTGGGCGCAAGAGCGCGCCTGCAGAGAGAACACAGTGCGGGGCGGCACCGTGGAGGTTGTAAGTTTAATTGACGGGAGGAGGGGAGCGCTAGTTTGATAAGCCGCGAAAAAATCGCGCTTCGTTTCGATGTGGGACGCGGGATTTTGCCGCGGAGCGAATCCTGGCCCCTCGATTGATCGCGCGCTAGATCTCGGCCGCACATCTAATCCGCCGTGGCCCATTCTGATCGCGGCCGTCCAAATCGTCGATCCGACGGCTCCCCATCCATCCTCAACCTCAATCCAGGACGAAGCCTCCCCGCGTGCCTCCGTCGAACCAGGAGCAACCCGAGAGATGATTTCGAGCTCCCGGCCACCGTTGATCGAAGTAAAGCCACCATTGTGATCGTCTGGCCATAATGAACATATTCATGCATTAAAATATGCATGCATGCAATGAGATGATGAATTCGGTCGAGGCCGAGGAAAACGAAGCTGCCGAGGCCACTTAGATTCGTGCTTTGCATGGATAGGCCTAAACAGAAGGCATGCATGCGTTCAAAAATGCATGCACGTGAAGACAGTGCGCTATAATGAAGCCCCGCGTTGAACAGAGAATTGAAAACAAGATTTGAAGAAAATCTTTAATACTCGAAATCTTCGGGAGTTCAAATTTGTATCACGCGGATGGGCTGAGGCATTCCTCTGCCTATAAAAGGAGAGCCCGAGGCATTGGAGATGCTTGCTGAAAAACTTAAGAGTTCCCGCGAAGCCTTTGTGCAACGTGAAGTCATCCCTGCGTGCATCACTTGCGCGGCAGAAGCCCGGAGCTCCCATTAGCTCTGTAAGGATACTTTCGTGCACCCCTTGCGCCAAAGAAGAAAGGGAGAGGTCCCCTGCGCGCACCCCTTGCGCGACAGGAAGGAAAGTTGGGCAGCGCACTTGCGTGCCCTTCTTGTGCCTGCGGCAGTAGCACCTACGCGCTGTTGCACTTGCGCACCCCGCGGTGTTGCACCTTGCACACCCGAGGCAGTAGCAACATTGCTCGCCCAAGGTTGGTTGCACCTTGCACCCTGCGCACCCGTGTAGCCTTGGATCCAAGTGAACCTTGCGCGGCTCTTAAAGAACAGTGGAGTGCATACCTAGTGTGTGTGTGCAAATGGAGTAAGAGGACCCTACGGTTTTGTGTGTGCAAGGAGAACCCGAGACCATACTTGTGTGTGCACCAAGTGAAGACATACACCATTTGTGGGTGGAGATTGAACAAGAAGGCTGAGGCCATACCTTGTGTGTGTGCCAAGTGGAGAAGAAGACCCGAGGCCTTAGTGCCTTGTGTAAAGTGAAAGAACACACCCTAGTGGTGTATGTGCAAAACAAGAAGGCCGAGGCTTACACCTAAATGAACTAAAACAAAATGGGTTGTGGGTGTTAAACACAAGAGAGGAGGCCAAGCTCAAGTGTGTGCCAAAGTGAAGAAGTTGTGTGTACGAAGAGTAGAGGCCGAACCTTAGTGTGTACAAAGTGATGTGCACACTTTGAAGAAGAACAAGACCCACACTAAAGTATAACACACTTTTAAGTGTGTAAACAAATTGAACAAAGTGTGTGAAGTTCAAGAGGAAGGTGTGTGTGCTGAAAGTGTTTACACCCTTTGAGGGTTTATTGCACCAAGAGAACAAAGAAGGGGAGTGCATGCATGCATGCATGCACATGCACACGTGAACAAAGCCAAATCTGGTTGTGTGCATTTGAGGAGTCCAAGACCAGGACATCTTGAAGATATTGTGATGCCATGCATTCAGTGCATGAAGTTGATGTGAAGTGAGACTGAAGCCAGACTGAAGTTAAAGTCATCAGCTGCCTGAGTTTTCAGTAATTGAGAAGACCCTGATAAACAGAAGTGATCAGAAGTTTTGAGCAAGACCAACAGACCTTTTCAGAGGCTGTTGAAGATTCTTGAAGAGAGAGGCCATGTCATCCTTAAAAGAAGGAGATAAATCATGAGCAAGACGAGAAGACCTGTTCATTACAAGTGAGAAGAGGTACAGAGCAAGGCCAGCATCCTTTATCCCAGGCTACTGAGGATACTTGAAGAACTTAAAGTGAAGAAGAGCTACTCGTGTGACTCGAGGATCCAGGAGAAGCCCCATGTGAGACTCAGGGTGGAAGAAGTCTTCAGTGGGATTTTGGAGCAGGCCAGTGGGACTCTGGTAACACTGTGGGACGCAGTATAAAGACCCTCCTGTGGGACTCAGGAGAGATACAGTGGGACTCTGTATCGACCATTGTAATTTTAACAGGTTATAATGGAGAAACCATTTTGGGGCGTATAACCAACATGGCAAGGACGTAGGCCTTTGGTGCCGAACCTTGTAAATCCTTGTGTCTTGTGCCTTTACATTTACTGCATTACTCGAGGAAAGGCTGAGAGATACAAGAAGAGTGGATCGAGGCTTTAACCAGACATAGAGGTTTAATTGATAAAGAATCAATTAGTAAAAAGTTTTAAAGGGATCACTGATTCACCCCCTCCCCCTCTCAGTGATTCACACTGATCTGGGCACTTCAATTGGTATCAGAGTGAAGGTTACCTCTAAAAGATCCAAGGGAGTCTTTATGAAGTGTAGATTTGAGGAAATGAGTGACCAGCCTCAAATAGAGATATCTTCCAAGACTCAGAAAATAGAAAGAAGAAACAGGCCAAAAAGATGAAGAAAGCCTGTCCTAGCTGTGATAAAGTTGGAATAATGAATGATCTTCAAAATGCAATCGAATATCTTCAGAAGACAGTCCCCAAGGAAGTGTCAATGTGTATATCTACAGGCATCCTTGATCTTCAAGAAGAAAAATCACAGTTAGAAGAAGAAGCCAATGCAATGGAAGATCAATTGGCAAAAAGGGTTGGCATAACCAACACTCTCAGAAAGCTGGTGAAGGCTAAAGATGAAACAGTATCGCTTTGCAATGAAAGATATGAAGACACTACTGAAGAATTGCAAAGAATCCTTTCTAAGAAAGAATTCTTTAAAGTAATAATCAAAGATGTTTACCATGCACTGGAGAAGAGGCATAGAGTATCAATGGTTGTTAAAGATGCTCAACTTGAAGACAAAGTAAAAAGGGTGAAGGAGATTGACAACTCATTGCTTGAAATGGAGAAGGTGCATGAAGACCAGTTAGAACAGCTGAAAGAAAATTGGGAAGGAAGGCTAAGAACTGTTGAGGATGAGAAGAACTCCCTTAACATAAAATTCTTAGAACTAGAGGTGATATTGAAAAATCTGCAATCACCCAAAGCTGAAACCTCCCAGTCAGCTGATAGAAGAAATGTTGCTACACAAGTATGCATTGAGAAGGATGATTCCAAAAGAAGGACATCCTCTAATAAAAGGGCAACATCTTCTAAAAGGAAGGTACCATCCATCCCATCTTGTACTAATGCTTCTAATTGTGTTTCCACAAAAAGTGAAGGATGGAAGAATAATTCCAAACAAGTATGGATGAAGACAATGAAGAAAGAAAGCTCTCCTGAAGCAGCACAACAATTCAAGACAAGTACCCTACAATCAGAAGGAATCAAAAAGTCAAGATTTGTGGGTCAATGTTGGTGTTGTAACAAGTATGGGCATTGTGCAAAGGATTGTTGGTACAATCCACTGAATGCCAAAGCACAAAGTAAGCCCATGCCAAGGGGGAGCAAGCCAGAGGAAAAGAGGCAACATCCACAGGTCTAGAGACATCTGTTTACTGCTAACAGATTTGGATTGCTTGATAACATCTGGGATGTGTGCAAAAGTGGTCAAAAAGATACATGTCAATCTCCAACTATATCCAGAGCTCAAAAGAAGAAAAGATCACAGAACCTGGATCAGAAAGAATCCTTGGGAAGCAAGCAGAAGAAAGCTGAAGATGCTCCCAAGAAGATTATGAAAAAGGAAGAGAAGACCTTGGAGTCTAAATCCAAGAAGGGTGATGCATCCAGAAGGACAAACAAGAATAAATGCTTCTACTGTGGAAAGAAAGGACACACCATGGATCTTTGTGAACAAGCCATGTAATTGAATAGAAGCAGACTGGACTCGAAAAGACAATCAATCCAGAAGAAGAAGAAGGGGTTTATTGAAAACAAGTTGCCTAAGAAAGGTAGCTTGAAAGCATCAAAGGAACCATGTGGAATTTCCAAAACTGAGGCCTCACTTCCAAATGACTTGTTAGTCATATGGCCTAATCAGTTGCAACTTTCCATAGAACTACAAAGAGCTGAATATAAAATTCTGGCAATTGCTAAGGCAAAAGGAAAGAAAAAGGTTTCACATGAAGATCAAGTTCTGTGTGTGAGGTGCAATCAAGATGGACATACTAGTGATAAATTCATGATACTCATTCCAGCTCAGAAGGGATTCTTCAAAAGAATGAAGATTGCACCAGGAGACTCTAGTGCTCAGAAGGCACCTAGAAATACAGGAGTCACACACAAAGAAGTTAAAGAGGTGTTGAGATCCACATCAGCACAAACATCATTGAAGATCAAATGTGCAAGTGTGAAGAATGGTGAAAATGGGACATCTCGGTTGAGAGAATCTTCTCAACCTTGTTGTTCACATTGATGAACCAAGGAGGTTCCATCTTGTTCCCTTATACTTCTGGTATTTACATGTGCTAACATTGCAGGGAATTGAAGATGAAGATCATTCTCAACTGGAGAGTGGTTTGGGTAGAATAGAGAGCACCCCTTGAGGGGGAGCCAATCTGTAGAAGATGGGATTCTAAGATTTAATACCATCTTGAGAAAAGTGAAGGTATTCTAATCATACTTTCATCCCTTGTTTCTTAATTGTATTCATCATAAAAATTAAGGGGGAGTATTGATTGAAGACAAATGGTTGAAAGTGGGAGCTTTATCTTTGCACCTGAACTTTCTAATGTGTTTGGTGAAGTATGTGCAGGATTTAGCAATTCATTGTTATATCTGAAAAATTTCAAGCCCCTTGAAGCATGATCTCACATGTATAGTGAATGTTGGACAGCATTAAGTACCTTGGTTATATCACTCTTGTTTTCTACACCGGGTTATCCCAAGTAGACTTAGAGTTGATTTACTAAAGGTTCTTTGCTAAAGAGAACATGTGACATCATCCCTCTCTTAGTGATTTTCAAGAAGATGCTATTCAAAGGGAGGAAGTGATTTTTTTTGAAGATAACCACACCACACCTTTGCATTTGATTTCCAATAAGGGGGAGAAAATATTGGCACACATATTGACCCATTCATATGTGCTGAAGAAGTGTATTGACAGCAAATACAAAGGGGGAGATTGAAGTGCACTGTGTTGCATTTGTTGTCAATGAGGCATGATGTTGTCATAAGATGAATGGATGTCAAGGAATGTCAAGATGTGAATGACAAAGGATGTTATGGTGATGGTGATGAAGGAGAATGGCCATGGTACTTAGAGGCATGTCACTTAGGAGATTCACTAAGTGACATAGGATGTTGTGGTTGAAACATTCTCTATGAATATCAGACGATTGTAGAGCTGTTCTTAATGTTTCAATACTTGTATCAAGATGATACTAAGTTACACCACTTGAAGAATTTATGATGATGGAGTATCATCATTATATCTGACGATTGTTGAACTGGTCTTTAAGTTCAAAGAACTTGTATCAAGTGGATACAATGTCACCACAATGTCTGAAGACCATGCATTGTCTTAACAATGCATGAGGAGATGAAGATGATCCATCCACAACTACTAAGTGGATGATGGGGATTAATGAAGTCCATGCACTATTACTTAGTTCATGTGAAATAGAAGAAGTTCCAATTTGATCTCTGATTGGATCAATGAAGTACATTGAAGAAATAATTGATCCAAGTGATTCGGTTGATGATGAACCTTCGGGAATTCCACCTCCTAAGTCTAGATTATATGTTAACGAGGATTGGTGAATTCTAATGAAGAAGATGGAGAATATGTGTTAGAAGAGAAGAAATATAGAAGAAGAAATGGCTTAGAGGTAGAAGTGGCATTTGGCATTGGAAACTTGGTTACTTTGTTTTATACAAAGTCCTAAGATTTCCCCTTAGAAAAAATATGGGCCACCAAGGGCCAGCCTTAAGGGTTCAACCCAAGGCACATGTGGGACTAGGTCACCACGCCCAAGGGGATCCCATGGGGCCAAACCGAGAGGTCGGGGCCGTGTATAAGCCTCGGGCCGCGCAGGGGAGTGTCAAACCCTGTGTAGTGTGGGCGCAGGAGCGCGCCCGAAGGAAGCATGGTGGGCGCCAGTGGCGCGCCCGAGTGGCAGGGGTGGGCGCAAGAGCACGCCCGCAGAGAGAACACGGTGCGGGCGGCACCGTGGAGGTTGGAAGTTCAATTGACGGGAGGAGGGGAGCGCTAGGTTGATAAGCCGCGGAAAAACCGCACTTCGTTTCGATGTGGGACGCGGGATTTTTCCGCGGAGCAAATCCTGGCCGCTCGATTGATCGCACGCCAGATCTCGGCCGCACATCTAATCTGCCGCGGCCCATTCTGATCGCGGCCGTCCAAATCGTCAATCCGACAGCTCTCCGTCCATCCTCAACCTCAAGCCAGGCCGAAGCCTCCCCGCGTGCCTCTGTCGAACCAGGAGCAACCCGAGAGATGATTTCGAGCTCCCGGCCACCGCTGATCGAAGTAAATCCACCATTGTGATCGTCTGGCCATAACGAACATATTCATGCATTAAAATATGCATGCATTCAATGAGATGATGAATTCGGTCGAGGCCGAGGCAAAAGAAGCTGCCGAGGCCACGCAGATTCGTGCTTTGCATGGATAGGCCTAAACAGAAGGCATGCATGCGTTCAAAAATGCATGCACGTGAATACTATGCGCTATAATGAAGCCCCACGTTGAACAGAGAATTGAAAACAAGATTTGAAGAGAATCTTGAATACCCTAAATCTTCGGGATTTCAAAGTTGTATCACGCGGATGGGCTGATTCATTCCTCTACCTATAAAAGGAGAGCCCGAGGCATTGGAGATGCTTGCTGAAAAACTTAAGAGGTCCCGTGAAGCCTTTGTGCAACGTGAAGTCATCCCTACGTGCATCACTTGCGCGGCAGAAGCCCGGAGCTCCCATTAGCTCTGTAAGGATCCTTTCGTGCACCCCTTGCGCAAAAGAAGAAAGGTAGAGGCCCCCTGCGCGCACCCCTTGCGCGACAGGAAGGAAAAGTTGGGCAGCGCACTTGCGCACCCTTCTTGTGCCCGCGGAAGTAGCACCTGCGCGCTGTTGCACTTGCGCACCCCGCGGTGTTGCACCTTGCACACCCGAGGTAGTAGCAACCTTGCTCGCCCAAGGTTGGTTGCACCTTGCACCCTGTGCGCCCGTGTAGCCTTGGATCCAAGTGAACCTTGCGCGGCTCTTAAATAACAGTGGAGTGAATACCTAGTGTGTGTGTGCAAATGGAGTAAGAGGACCCTACGGTTTTGTGTGTGCAAGGAGAACCCGAGACCATACTTGTGTGTGCACCAAGTGAAGACATACACCATTTGTGGGTGTAGAGTGAACAAGAAGGCCGAGGCCATACCTTGTGTGTGTGCCAAGTGGAGAAGAAGACCCGAGGCCTTAGTGCCTTGTGTGAAGTGAAAGAACACACCCTAGTGGTGTATGTGCAAAACAAGAAGGCCGAGGCTTACACCTAAATGAACTAAAACAAAATGGGTTGTGGGTGTTAAACACAAGAGAGGAGGCCAAGCTCAAGTGTGTGCCAAAGTGAAGAAGTTGTGTGTGCGAAGAGTAGAGTCCGAACCTTAGTGTGTACAAAGTGATGTGCACACTTTGAAGAATAACAAGACCCACACTAAAGTATAACACACTTTTAAGTGTGTAAACAAATTGAACAAAGTGTGTGAAGTTAAAGAGGAAGGTGTGTGTGATGAAAGTGTTTACACCCTTTGAGGGTTTATTGCACCAAGAGAAGAAAGAAGGGGAGTGCATGCATGCATGCATGCACATGCACACGTGAACAAAGCCAAATCTGGTTGTGTGCATTTGAGGAGTCCAAGACCAGGAGATCTTGAAGATATTGTGATGCCATGCATTCAGTGCATGAAGTTGATGTGAAGTGATACTGAAGCCAGACTGAAGTTAAAGTCATCAGCTGCCTGAGTTTTCAGTAATTGAGAAGACCCTGATAAACAGAAGTGATCAGAAGTTTTGAGCAAGACCAACAGACCTTTTCAGAGGCTGTTGAAGATTCTTGAAGAGAGAGGCCAGGTCATCCTTAAAATAAGGAGATAAATCATGAGCAAGACGAGAAGACCTGTTCATTACAAGTGAGCAGAGGTACAGAGCAAGGCCAGCAGCCTTTATCCCAGGCTGCTGAGGATACTTGAAGAACTTAAAGTGAAGAAGAGCTACTCGTGTGACTCGAGGAGCCAGGAGAAGCCCCCTGTGAGACTCAGGGTGGAAGAAGTCTTCAGTGGGATTCTGGAGCAGGCCAGTGGGACTCTGGTAACACTATGGGACGCAGTATAAAGACCCTCTTGTGGGACTCAAGAGAGATACAGTGGGACTCTGTATCGACCATTGTAATTTTAACAGGTTATAATGGAGAAACCATGTTGGGGCGTATAACCAACATGGCAAGGACGTAGGCCTTTGGTGTCGAACCTTGTAAATCCTTGTGTCTTGTGACTTTACATTTACTGCATTACTCGAGGAAAGGCTGGGAGATACAAGAAGAGTGGATCGAGGCTTTAACCAGCCATAGAGGTTTAATTGATAAAGAATCAATTAGTAAAAAGTTTTAAAGGGATCACTGATTCACCCCCTCCCCCTCTTAGTGATTCAAACTGATCTGGGCACTTCAGTTTTAACCAAGGAAACTTCACCAATATCTAACCAATAAAGAGAATATTTACATGGTCAACCATACACTTCCTCAAAGGGTTATATCTTTATAGTTGACTAGTATCTATTATTATAGTAAAACTCTACCATCCCTAAGTGAAAATACCAATATCCTACAAAGTAAATACATAAGCATAGAGTATGTCCTCAAGAAACTGTACATCTCATTTTGTCTGACCATCTATCTAAGGATAGTATGTCATGCTCGGAATTACCTAGGATCTCATCACCCCCTAGAGGCCTTTCCAAAAATGATAATTAAACTAGGTTTCCCTATTAGAAACTATGGAATGTGGAACTCTATATAATCTGATTATCACTATCGCATATTGATTTCCCAAGTACTCAAATTTGGGGGTATAACGAATGGAAATAAAGTGATCTTATTTGGTCAATCGTCCAATCACTACACAAATTATATCATTCCATTGAGGTATACATGGAAACCCAAAAATAAATTCCATTGATATCCCATCCCACTTTCAAGTCAGTATAGTAAGTGGTCTAAACAGACCTGAAGGCTTCTAATGCTCAACCTTAATCTTCTAACAAGCATAACAATTAGAAAAAAATCATAAATGTATCATTTCATACATGACCAACAAAAATGATACATCATATCATAAAATCATTTTTCTAGGACACACCACCTACTGGTAATGATGAAATTTTCTCATCACATCCTTCCTCATAGGTAACAGAACAATGAACTGGTTTCAAAAATAAAGGATTCCCTGAGAAGATAGTGACCATTATACGATGGTCTCCCTAATAAATAAATATTCCCTAATTACTCAAAACTCATCATCATGATTTATTCCAAGAGAATCAACTCAATAAGGTAATATTTTAACTGAATTCTTGTCAAAAAAACCTTAATATCGTCCTCTCATACTCCCAAATGCATACAAGAAAAGGGGTCCATTGTATTATATTCCTCAAAATATTTTTTCATGACCTGGGAAGGAATTTTCCTACTCTAAGAACCAAAAATAAAATTACCCTTACTAGGGGTTTAGTAAATGTCAAAGTCAAAAGACTATAGGTAAACCACCCATCACATCTATTAAAGCTTTAGATATTTTTTCAATAATATATAACTAAAACTTTTATAATTAGAGTATATGGTAAACCTTTCTCTGAAAATGTAATTTCACTAAATCTTTAGATAATGCCTCACAACTTCAAGTTTCGTATCATTTGTGGGATAGTTCTTCTCATGAGATTGTATCTGAAGAGAACCATAAGCTACCATGTGATCACACTGCATAAGAATGAATCCCAACCCTAAACCTAAAGTATCACAGAATACCACATAGAATTACTTATCCTTTGGAAGATTAAACACTAGCACTGAAGTCAAAATATGCATAAACTCATTAAAATAATTCTAAAATTTTTAATCCCATACAAATTTTACACCATTATGAGTAATAGAGGTAAAAAAATAATCCAACATTAAAAATTCCTTCATAAACTTATGGTAATACCCTACCAATCCTAAGAATATCTAAATCTCAAAGATGTTTAATGGTTCCTCTCATTTCATATCAGCTTTCACCTTTTCAGGATAAATTAAAATTCCCATTTAAAAACAAAATGTACCAATAAATTTACCTCTTAAATTAAAAAATTTCATTTAGAAAGTTTGGAATAAACTATTTTATTTCTCAAGATGTCCATAACTACTCACAATTGATACACATGATCATCCTCGATTTTACAGTAAACTAAGATTTTATATACAAATATAACAACAAAATAATTGAGGTATGGATGGAAAATACAATTTACCAACACCATATACATAGAAAAATAATTGTTATATCAAAAGGTATAATAACGTACTCATAATGTTCATAACTACTACAGAAATTAGACTTAGGTATATCAAACTCCTTGATCCTAAACCAGTGATAACCATACCAAAGATCAATCTTCTACAACCACTTTTCCCATTTCATCTAGTCAAACAAATCATTAATATAGGGAAAAAAATTCTTTTTCTTAGTTCTAACCAGGTTGAGATTCTGATATTCAACCTAATGGTAAAGAGTTCTATCATATTTCTTTAAAAAAATTATTGGCACTGCCCAAGGTGACACACTAGTTCAAATGAATCCCTTGGAAAATAAGGAATCAAATTGAGTATTTAACTAATTTAGTTTAGTTGGTTCTATATGGTGGGAATGAATATAAATAGGAAAGGTACCTGGTACCAAATTGGTATAAAACTTCACCTCCCTCACTAGTGAAAACTAGAAAATTCATGTGGAAAAACATCGAGAAACTCATCTAACACTAGTGGAATATCACCACATGAATAATCCTTATCTAGTTGAAAGTAAAAAAATAGATTTAATACTATATAACTCCATAAAAGGAGTTCCATATCAACTCAACTTCATGTCCCACTCTCAAGTAGACTCACTAAAGATAGTAGTCAATACAATGTTTTTGAGAAATAAACCAATCCATCCTAAGAAAAAAAACCATAGGTTTCATATCAAGAACCAAAAATACAAAAATAATATTTATTTTAAATAAAGATAAAGTAAAAGATGGGAATCATAAACCCTTCCCTCTCTTTATCTCGAGAGGCATATAAATCTCCATTACATAATACATTATCTCTATAAAAAGGTCCATAACTCCACAATAAAGTTAAATATAAAGGAATAAGAGGCACTGGTATAAAATAAAGATATCACTAATGATGAATAAATGGTAATGGTACCTCTCACTATCACCATACATACATTAGCTTCCACTGGATACTCATCCACTCTATGAAGAATCCACATTCCTAATATATGTGGTTGGAACACATTTGTTCTGGAAGCATCTAAATTTTCCATAGATACTCCCAATACTTTCAAGGTCATACCACTACGTAGAGTGGTAAATACATAAAACAAAACTATTAAAGATACCTGAGTATCCATAACATCTACAGATCTCTAGTATCCTCAAGCAAGCATGATTTGAGTGCCTAACTTTGATACATTTGAAACAAGTTAGTGGTCTTTCACCAGATACTATAGAATATTTAGAACAATTCTATTACCAAGAACAAGTAGTATGATTTCTACCATGAGATTACTCCTAGTTCATATTCTCTTTAAAGGGACCACTCAAGATATCACTGAGATTAGGTGGAACTCCCATAAACTTGGACTTACCATCCAAGTCAAGTTCTGCCACCAAAACCTTATCTAGTATATCAGTATATGAGTTAATATTTAACAATAAAACTTGATATTAGATGTTTTCTTGAAAAACAATATCCAACCTCTAATATTTCAGATTATTATTCAATACCACCTCAACTGAGAAATAAAAAAGCTCAGAAAAATGATTGGCATATTGGGTCACTGTTTGGTCACCTTTTTAAGGTTAAGGAACTCCATCTACTTAGACAATACTATAGATTCTAGATACAATTTCTCCACGAAAAGGAACCTGTATTATTTCCACTCTAAGACTATATTATTCCTATCCAAAACTATAGAATCGTACCACCTTTTTCATGGTCCTTAAAGTTTAAAGACAGTACATTTCACAATAAATGAATATTGTATCTCCCAAAACTCAAATAGTTTCTCCAACTTTTTCAACCAATACACTGTGTCCTAAGTATAATCAATACTATGGAAATTTAGAGGTTTCAAATGAAGGAACTCCTAGGTATGATATTTTCTATCATCCCTTTGAGGTAGAACCTATGTATCCTAAATGGGAATAGGTGTATCTACCTATCCCATAGCTTGGACTACATGCACAATAACCACTACAAGGTAATTATAAAATAGAGAATTCACTTGTTGTGGCTCATCAACATTTCCATCTTGAGGTTTTTTGATACATCTTCCTAGGTTCAGGGTACTTCTCAACATCAAGATATATCAAGGAAAATATTAGTCAAGATACATGAGATCATCAACTCTATTAATCATAATTCAACTGTGAAACACAAATCTCATATCAGAATAGTAGAAAAAGTCTATAATCAGACCAAATAACTTCTCAAAGACACTTTATCCCAATATAACATGGTAACTTAAGGATCCTTTTTATGATAAAAATTCATTAACTCAATCATAACATACCAATTAAGTCTCTATAATCTTATCTCCTATTTATAAAGATATCCCTAATAAGAACTCCCACCACCTCCAATCATTATTTTCAATTTTTCTGGACCTAGCATAAGAAAATATTAAAATTCTTGAAGGAAAAGGTGGGTGTGATAAAAAAATCCCAATAGGATCTCATAAAGTATTTAATAAGAAATATATAATTAATAAATTATCTTTCTTCAATTTTAAATAAAAAATGGCTTGGAAATATTTTCACAGTTCATGTCAAAACATGATTTTAAAAAAAATCAATGGATAATATAAAATAGGTAAAAAAATTCATTTCAATAAAAGTATGAATATTCAAACAACTTTATCAAAATAGGAATGAATAAATCATTTTATCAAAACAGCCCTGATTAAAAATTTCTACCAAAAAATGGCATGTAATAATAAATTTTAATCAAAGAACCATGGTTATAAGTCTCAAAAATTAGTTAGATAGATTAATGAGGTTAAATATAATCTATATGGAATACAGCTCTGGGTGTGTACACACTCCCTAGATCTTAGATTTATTGGGGATGGTAGATAATCTCGAAGAATAAACTCCATGGACTCAAGATAGTTTTGTTTCATTGTCATCATCAATTCCTTTTGAGGTATCAATTTACCTAGAATACATATTCTTCTCCTAATTAATTGGTCTCTCATGTGGTTTAATTTAATCAAAAATACAAGGGTATATAATTCATTTCAATCAATCTCAAATCAATTTAAATGGCCCCATGTTCAAGTTTCAAAACATTCCTTTCATTTAAAAAACCAACAGCAAACGGTTTTTATCAAAAACTCTTGTATTCCATTTTGAATAATTTCATTTCACATCATAAAGTATTCCATGCCTTTTTATATCATCAAAATCAAGCTTAAAATCATTATTTTAAAATCAAGATCATATTTCTAGAAATCACACTTAATTTTAAAATCCATCATCAAAGGGTTTCAATACGCACATCATTCCATTTTCAATCATTCATAAAGAGACACAATTCAAGATTTAGAAATAAATTGTAAAACCAATTTAAATGAAAAAAAAATCATCAAAGGTTTCAATTGATAGATACTTCCTCATGAAAGCACATTCCATAATCAATATCAACAACACCCACAATGGATCCACCAATAAAGAATTGATGGAAATAATGACCAAGGTAGAGTCCTAGAACCACAATTCATCGAGTCAACATCTAGATTCACCAATGATATGAGGATCCATTACTCTTAAATATGGATATAGAGATAAGGAAAGGATAATTCACTGTCAATATTTACTGAAAGAGATCCAATGCATCAACTAACACTTCGATTCATGAAGAAACAGGGTTAAAAGATCCAAAATCACTTCTAGAGATCCTCTAAATTTCAAATAATCTAATTAGGTTTGACTAGGAGGATTTTAGATTTAAAATAGGGGGTATTGGGAATAAAATTAAGAAAATTGGAGAACTAAATTCTCATAATAAGGTTTGATTGAATGGTTTGAAAAAATCATGTTCCAAACATGCATGACCCACAGTCCCAATCTATGAATTTTGGGGGCAGGCTTCATGGTTAGTACTAACCATGCACCTAAATGTGCACCCTCCTCTGGGAGATAAACATGTAGTGCGTGGTTTCCTAAGCTAACTCGTACAATTTTCTTTAATCATATGATATCCATGTACATTACCAAAAACCTTAAAAAAAACTCCAAAGTCTTCCAAAACAACATGTAATAAGAACCAAAAAAAATATTATCAAAATAAACAAAATTATTTACCTGAAAGTAGGAGTCGTGTTGTTACACACGTAATAAAAAAATTATAAGTTGGTTTTAAGACAATATTTTTAAGGAATTATCTAAAAATATGAATTCAATTTTTGGAATACTTTGTTATAGATCCATAGGACCAAGTATTCATGTATTATATTATAATGGTTAAACAATTGATATTTATATGTTATATAAAAAGGAATGGGTTGAACATCGTATGATGCAAAATAATTTCATTGATATTGTGGTGAAAGTGATGCATATATCTAGTACCAAGGATAGAAATACAATTTATGTGAATATTTTATACTCTATAATGATCAAAAAAATATAGGTGTTGGATTATCTGATATTCCAGGTATTTTTTTCAATGAAAATAGGTTAAATAAAAAATTATTGTTAAAATTGATGAATTGGGATTTTTAAAAGTGAATTTAAATAAATAATCATACAAGTATGGATCATTTATAATGGTATCATAGGTAGTACAAGTATTTTTTTTATATTTAATACTACATTAACAAATTTATTAGCTATTTTATTGGTGACAAAAACAATAATACAATCAAATAAAAATTCTATTTAGGGTGATCTTTTCATTGGGAAAACATAATCATTTTTAGTAGTACCAATATT
Organism: Viscum album; assembly: GCA_963277665.1. Taxonomy (NCBI): domain Eukaryota; kingdom Viridiplantae; phylum Streptophyta; class Magnoliopsida; order Santalales; family Viscaceae; genus Viscum; species Viscum album. The sequence goes on along the minus strand of OY728135.1, from coordinate 1,493,518,461 downwards.
GATAGTATATTTTATGTTATAGGAGAAATAATTAGGGTATTTGGATACTTTATAGAGGGTTAAAATCCTTTTAACCTCTAAAGAAAATAAAAAACGTATAATAAACAGTTTGGATGTCCCCAATTATTTTTTATATACAATGTGTGTTCAATATATATTATTTTTTTAATGTTATATTTAAATATTTTAAACTATTAATCTAATTATTCATGTAAAAAATGTATTCTACACCTACAGATGTCACCAATCATGAGGAAAGATGTTACAAATTTTTTGAAAATGAGAAATAGTTAAAAGGTGAGAAACAAATTAAAGGTCAGAAACAACCTAAACATGAACAACATGATAAAGGTGAGCATCAACCTGGAGGTGGGAAATAGGGTAAAAGTGACCAAGATAAAAAAATACAAGAGTGATTTCAAGAAATGGTGTTAAAAAATTTATTATGGTATGAAGTAGAGGTCAGAAATTCAAGGATGGATGGAATGCATGGGGTTTACTTATTGACCTAAACAAGTCCATTTTCATTAGTTATATTGTGTTAAAAACTAAAATGGATAGGCCAATTAATATATATACGTAGAACATTATTGTTACTATATTAAATTAAATAATTTGGGAATATATTGTGTAAATTTATAGCATACTTTGTATATTATACTAAAAAATCAAATAATGAAATGTTTATTTTCCCATCATTATCCTTTAACGAGTACATTTATATTAAAAGATTATATGATGAAATTCATATTAGTGTTTTTTGTAAATAATTATAGATCATTTTGAATACTTTTTACTAAAATAAGTCTTAGGGATATTGTGATTATTGTCAAACTGCACCCACTATCTTTATATGATAACCTTATTAACCAAGAAACTTAGGATTCTTTCATTACCCATTAAAATGAGGATACATTTAAGGTATATTTTAATAGATGTTGTTTAATTTTAAATTAAATATATAAAGTAATTTTCTTTTTAATTATTAATTTAGGATATAGTAAATGAGTGTAGAAAATAAATAATATGCATTAAAACCATTATACCCCTACCCTTAAGAAATTATGGTATGTATTTCTCATAAAAAAACATATGGTATGTATTTTAATTTTATATTAAAATTTTAATGTGATACAAAACACAAAAAAGAATTATTCTTTTTCATTTATATATAGATTGATGAATCATAATATTGAGCCACACTTATCCCATGGCATATGCTATAAAAGGAATATTGTGTAAATAAAAAGGGACAAATAGTATATGGAAACACACATAATGTATAGGAATCATATGTAAGTATTAAATAACATAAATATACTCTAATATAATATATTATAAAAAAATAATGAAAACATAGTTTATGTTATTCCCACAAGGGGATTAAGTGAGTGATACATTAGGAGGAGGTGAATCAGGGTATGAAAACTTATATAAATTGAACACTTTTTATTTAACTCTCACTACCCTAATATGATCATGAACTCATTCTTAGTAGGGTCATTATTCTTCTCTTATAATAAATGTGGATCTAAATAATATTCCTATTATATTTAAATATTAATTCGATATTATAAATGTTTTATTCATCCTAATTTTATTAGTTGTTTCTTGTATAATATAAAGTAATTCATGCATATTAGACACATGAATTTTTACTTGCTTCAGTTATACTGTACATATCCAAGGATTAGGAAATTATAAATGTTTTGATGCACTAGAATCCAATAACCTTATTAATTAATGGTAAATTTAGTTTTGTCTTGGGTCCACTCCCCTTACAATGTTTATGGATAGCTCACTACCACCCTAAAATCACTTCCCTCCTTTATTAACTTCTCCAATGGAGAAAAAAGTAAATACACTGGCCAAAATAGAACAGCCTCATAAGTGTTATAGATTTACCAGATATAGGGGGTTTTATTGATCTACAGGGTACTCCTTCACAACCAAACTATGAATATATCCTTAAACAAAATCATCTTTCAATGAGATATCTTGAAAACTCTTTTTTTCTTTATTTGGAAAAATATTCCAACAGTGAAAATTATATCTTCACTTATTTCTATCATTAATCTATAATTTCCTCTTATCTTTCATTCCAGGATGCTTCATGTGAATTTGGATGTTTCAATTAAATCTCTCTCTCCTCTGATTTTTCATATCTACAGACTCCCTTGATTTATTGAAAAATACTTCTCTATAATTCCATAATTCTGGAAATTCTTATCTCTAATTCAATAGAGATTCTCCTATTTTACCTTTATGAATATCTTCACATCATCATGAGTGAAATGGAAACTTTTTCCTTCAATATTCTTTTGAAACTAAGTCAGACTCATTCAAACATATCCTTAAACTTCCAGTAAATATATCATATTCAATTCCCTTCAAATCATCTAAAAAGATAGGATATTTAATTCTAATATTCTTCTAACTTGACTTGAATAATATTCACCACCATGAATAAAACTTCAGTTCCTCCTGATCTACAAGTATATTCTTCTATAGCTCTATAGTACCAAACTATTCTTTCAATATGGTCCCCTTAAAAATGGAAAATTCACTAAATTATGATTTGACCTCTTATATAAGATAATTATTCTCTATATCATGGTGATCGAACAAATAAAATATCCTATAAATCTATATAAATATTCTATTTAATTATACCAATGATCTTAGTGGTATATTTTCATCTTTCTTGATCCTAAAATGGGTTGCGGTATAGAAAATCAACTAATAGATATTGTTGTGGAATGGACCTCTCATATAATGTAGACCTCTAAAAATTAGTTGTTCCACTAAAATTTTACTTATCTCTCTTCGCATATTTTCTCATTCCTCCACATTGTGGACACCTGAGAAGTTAAAACAACATTATTCACATAAAATTTATTTGGCATGGTCCTACATTTCCACATAAGTTTAATTTCATAAATAGTGCATCATTTTGATGAATATAAAATAAAAATTAACTTCTATTTGTCTCCAATTAATAATCTAGAGTGTTCCATCCATAGTTCCTTCCCCTTCCATGGTTTCGACCCAAACTATATCCACCTTTTGCATCTTCATTTTGTACTTCCAATGAACTGAGTAGCCTAGCATCAACCCACACTAACTATGCAATACTTTTCCACCCTATTCATAGCCTCACTACCAATATTTAAGCTACCTAGCATTGTTCTTTCATTGGTTGGTTGGATACGGGTTGGCCTACTTATTTGTTTTACATTAATTCCTTCTATAGTCTTGTATGCTTTTGTGTGGTGTGTATGGTGTTTCTCTAACACCAAATCCAACTCCATTTAAAACTTCTTCAATTTAGTTCTAATATTATTCAATAACCAAAAACCAATATATATTGATAACATAGTGTTTTGATCAATTTATTGTTTTTGGAACTGGAAACACTCAATGGCACTCGTATATGTGATATAATACGTCATTGTGGATCTTCATTCCAAAGTTAGTTGATCACTGGGTGTTCATCAATGATGCTTTGGAATATGCATGGTTCAAGATAATGAGAGGGTATGGCTATGCCACCAGGACCATCCTATTCTTGAAAGGGAAGCCTATACAGATGTCCATGCATAGGTGGAGAGCTACTATCATGATTTAGATGTTGGGGAGGGGTAGTTCCTTGTAGATAGTCTGGTTGAATTCCTTAAGACCTTCGGGTCATGTAATCTCCTAATCCTACAGGCCTTGTAATCTCTGAGCCTACGGGCCTTTTAAGGGTTCCACCTCATCCCTTTAAATAGGGTTTATCAAAAATCAATAAAAATGAAGGCCTTCAGGTCATTCGGGTAATGGGATGTGGAGATTATTTCACCCTTTATGGTGGATTATTGACTACTCTGGGACTCTCTTATAGATTTACATAATATTTTTTGAATCCTTCCCAAATTCCCTAGATGGGACTAGTTACCCCTATACTAATGATAAATCTAATCCATATAGAGACACAAAAAACTATGTTTATTAGAGGTTTTCTATATTTATCCATTTCTAATTAATACTACTTAATTTTTTATTTCAATATTTAAATCTATATAGTTAGGTACTCTAGTGTTTACCATCATTTGAAAAGTCATAAGATGTTGGGGAGTTAGTATTGAACCACAATGAGGCATCCTACACATCATATGAGAACAATAATTAAAACCCCCATTGTTCTAGTTGCACATGTTAAAGTTATATGTCAAAGATCAATCCATGTAATTTAATATTGTATAGTAAGTATGAAAAGGTGAAATATTCACAATGATAGTTGTTTTGGGAATTATGCATAAACATCCATTTTCGGTTGACCTCGAAGGTAATATGGCCCAATAAAGTTTTATTTGGTGATTACCCAAAGGTAATATAGCTCTTCAAGTGGAGGATGGTATCATTGATAATGCAGACCAATGAGAACAATATAAAAATGTTTGTAGAGAATATGGATCTTCATGAAAGGGGGTATAACTTCATTTAAAGTATGATTTTATGAGGGGATTCTTCAACTTGTTATCCTGATGAGGAAAAACATAAAAAGATACATGGGGAATATGGACCCATGAGGATGGATTTATAATTTTGATGATATTTGGTTTGAACCTAAAATATATGTATTAAATATCATCTTTTATAGGGATAAAATCCCATGTAGTTCTAATTGCATAGTTTAGGGTCGTGTGAGAAGACTCTACCATGCAGTTTAACATCATGAGGAAAATACAATGGACATTCATTTTAACATCATAATGTGGGGACATCTATGCCCTAGAAGTTGTGATAATAGAGGATTAACTAAGGACTATACATGTGTGGTTTCATTATAAAGATAATTTTGGGATTATACTTAGTGGTAGACCCATATTGGAGGAATTAAAATTATGTCAATGGCATGATTAACTCAGATTTCAAATCCCACTTGAATCATGATCAGTGTGAGAAACAAGACGTAATGGAGGATCAAGCACATTTCATGAGTGTGCATAATTATATTTGAATAGGGATTATGTGATGATTCTTACCATTGTGAGTATCCCTAGATCATTGATGGTATCCTCAATAGGAACCATATTGAGTATTATACATAATAAGGAAGAACATATTCATGTCTTCCTATATATTGGTAAGAGAGGGCGGGATATGGAGGAAGTGGGAGTATTTCCTCCTATAATAAATAATATGGGTTTAATCCATGATGGATTCTCATTCTATAATGGTTCATCTAGTGGGGAATAAATCCATTATTAATCCAAGATAATTTACCCATCCATCCATGTGATTAGGGCCCTCATTATTAAGGGATATCATGATTGAAAAATACTTGTGGGACCTAGTGGTCAGGGAGTATGAATGGGATATACCTTTTATTAAGGGAATTCATGATCCAAGGGGCACATGTTGGTGTGAATACATCATGTGGATCTGGATGAGATTTTAGGTTGAATTTTTTTGAGTTTTAACCTTAGTGGGAGAAATCCACGTAGATATTTCAAATTGTCGCATCCTGATGGAGGAATATGGAATAAGGTAAGTTTACTAAATGGGAGGAACCTTTTCAAAAGTAAAAGGGAGTTCTCAAAGATGTTCTTGTGAGGTTGACCTCATGGACTAGATTCCTCATTAGCATCTTTACCTCTGTCAGGTCAGACTTATGTCTATGAGGTCGACTTGGCCTCATGTGTCCACCATGTGGGGTTGCCTTAGTGGGTCATGCCTCTATGTGGTCAGCCTCATGGTCTTGGCCTATGCATGTCTAGATTCATTGGCATTTACACCTCATGGTCAGCATTTTGGGAAAGTCCTCCTCATGTTTGACCTCACTGGCATGGCCTCCTCATGGTCTGAATGATGGTCTTGGCCTCTACATGGTTAAAATCACGGGATTTCTTGTACTCTTTTTATTCCTAAGAGGGATTCCCATTTATTAACTACTAATTTACAATGTGTGATGAATTTAAAAAAGTAAAAAAATTCCTATCTATTTCATCTCTTAGTGTGTTTCTATGTCTTTTAGGTGTATTTTTTATTTTTATTTTTGGATATGGAGTGGGATATTTATAAACATCCCCAAGTATATGGTTTTCTTAATTAGGTGGATACGAGGGGAAATGTCATGTAGTGAGTCAGGAATGGTTCACAAACCTCAAAAAATATCAAAAAAAGATTCTATGATGATTCATCATCCAACCACAAAGATCTTCTTTAAAAGATACTCTATCATAGTGTGGTCAAAACATGAAGTGGATGAAGGGACCATGTGGATAATCTTTAAAATTTTCTCTAAGACCATGTGTTTGTACCAAATAAATAATTTTAAAATGAAACCTCAATTTCATGAGGTTGGACCATGCAATAATTTATCTCATGGCTCAACCCCCGTAGTTTTTTAAACTGTGTGATCAGAATTGTAGTTCCATATATCACAAGATCAACCTCACGGTTCATTAAATATCTAAGTTGTTTCTTTGAATATATTTACCATGTCTTCCCTTGTGTATTTTTTCTTTAATTCTTGTTTTTCTGAATTTTTGGGCCTCAAAAAATCCCCCCCTTGGAATTAATTCAATTAGAAATGAAAATAAGTTGATTCCAAGGAAGAATAATGGCATTTGTAGTGTCCATGTGGTCCATTATATGGTGGTTCCCTATAAATATAGTGTTTGTGCCCTTTTAATTTTAACCTTTTCTATAGAGATGAGCTTGTTAACTCCTCTAAATAAATGAAACCGTCTTTAAACTCAAGACCCACTCCACAAAATTTATGAGCCCCTCCATGAAGTTTCCCTTGTATAGTCAACTTTGAGGCTCCCATGGAGACCTCAAGGTCTATATGGTCCGCAATATGGTGTGCATGTGTCTATGTTACCCACATGTTCAACCTCATGGTCTTTATTTCCAATCTTAGAGTCCACATGGTCAACCATTTGGTTCCCAAAGTGGCCTCATGAGAGATATACTTTATGAGTTTTTGTCAAAAAAAACTTTTTCATTTTCCAAAATTCATAAAATGACCTTGATCTTTTCCATTTTATATAAACACAATGACTCTAGAACAAGTCGCATAAGATATAAACATGAGGATAATTGAGATGGTTGATGGAATCGATACCTCACAGCATCAACAAGTTCTCTCACACCATACCCTTTTATTATACTTGATGGGGGAATCCCTATAAGATTATCTAGGGTTAGACAGACTACCCATATATGGGTTTTGAGTACTAAAAGATGTGCCTAATACAGCATCATGACCTATGAACTTACCAGTTAGATAGATCATTACCACCAGAAGGTGTCTCGAGTGAGTATTTATATAAAAGGTTATTTCATCAGGGAAATGGAATCTAAAGGATATATTATGGGGTAATACCTCTTGTATTTGGAAGTATAAAGACATGTGTTAGATGAAGACGCACACCACCATGTTCCAATCATAAAGATGTCAATATCCGATCATAAGTTGGGTTGAGAATCCAACTATGACTTTCGATCTGGTGATTCATTTGGCATGGACTGAGGCTATCCCTTCTAGGAGCACCAAATATATGTGGAATTTGAGAAGGAAATCATTATTATCTGGCTATATGAGGTGGTTTTATATATGAACACCTACCACATGATACATGGATAATTTGGTATAATCCTATGGGTTGTATGAATGATCAGTGGATATACAATTTTAGAATACAAGTATGATGAGTTTATCTCTACTACTTCTTCATGGTATAACTATAAAAGGACTCCCCCATTATAAAGAGATATTATAAATATGGAAGTGAAAATCTTTAAAGGAGAACCTCTCCAAAACATTTATGCCTCATTCATTGTCTAGGATAGAAAATTAATCAAGATTGCTTGGAATGATCTTTAGTTGAAAAGGCAAAGGACCTTCCCATCTCATGCCACTCATGATGCTTGAGGAATATATTGGCCAATGTTGTTAGAAGGGATTTACACCACCTTGGGTTAGGAAGTTTCCCCATGATTTAAGAAACTCATTTATATGATTCATTTATTTCAATATTTATCAGTGGATACCATCTCCTATTGAAAGAATCAAAGGCCAAAGTCATAGTCCGGACAATCATTATGACATCCCAGCTATCCACGGTAATGTGGGTTAACTTGGATGTTTCAATATTATAAAATTTATACTTCTTTATTGGACATGTTAATATAGGTAAGGTGCCTTTTGGGATTATAGCTCCTTGACAAATTCTGAGGGTTTTTTATTTAAGCACTTATATGAGCCTGTTAATTCCTTATTAACCAAGTGATCCCAAATGCATGATTTTAATAATATATTTTCTATTTATGTGGATTCAGGATATTAAATCCTTATTGAACCATCATGAAAAGTTTTCCTTCACATCATACCCTACACCAATCAATATTATTATAGAACATGACACCAACACCCAGGAATAAAGGGAATACTTGATATCTTTTTGGGGTGGTGTGTTGGTATCAAGAATTCAAGGGGAGTCAATCTATAAAGGATATTATAATTTTATATTTAGTTGAAAAATTACACTATATACAAAATATATTTCCTAATAATTCTTTTATAATATAAGAAGATAATAATATCATGTTCTCTCTCCATTATGTCTAATGGTCACATGGGAGGAGGTAGGTATTTAGTTTGTTCTACCACCAACAGATGATGAAACTAGACTTATTGTCGATTAAGAATAGACTTGGATACAGTCAATGGGAATATAGATAAACATATACCTTAGTGAAAGGGATAATAATTAGATAGATCCGATTAAAAGGGATAAAAACCAGTGATAGTGTAAGAACTTGTAGCGGCATAGAAACCATCCATAGTGAGTAGGTTGGTAATAGTGAAGAGGTAAATGGAGGTGAAGAGTCCCAGAGGGGTAGTTGGCCAAGTAAATACCCTTTCTACCCTTATTCCTAGGAAATGATAAAAAAATTAGGCCCTACCCCTTAAATAATAAAGGATGTTTCTAAGATAATTCTGACTCCTCAACTACCTATTTCTATGGATGCATCATTCCTAGTATCTTAGGGGGTGAGACTCTTGGAGAGGTGTTCAGTTCACTAAGGGGGTTTGGGATTATCTTCAAAAGAGATCTAGAAACCTCATAGAAATTTATTTTATCTCTACTCTCAAGAATATATCCTGATATAAATATTTTGGTAAAGTAAACAATCGTCTTTTGGACCTCGAGTTCATCATCTGCTCAATTAAATAAAGGTTCCACTATTTAGTGTAAATTTATACAATGATAAGACCCCTAGTGGGTTCAAATGAAGAGGAGTAAACCATCCACAGTACCATATAAAAGGTAAGAAAAATATGTTCCTTCACTTTATATAGGATACATCACTCTTTAATTGATAATATTAATGATTATTTTATGATATTAGAGAGAAACAAATATCTATACCTTCTCCATGTTCTATGAACATGGTAATTTTTGGGACCTATACATAATCGACGCCAACTTCCCATTTGGATGCATCTACTGCTTATCCCATGAACTTAAGGCCAATGGGTGACCTCAAAAATCCTTTGTTATTACTCTTCTAGACCCAAAAGTTTATGAGGATATAACAGGGGTTTTATACCTTGAGTAATATACTATTAAATAGTATGCAATCTCCAGTCCCTTAGTGGGGTATGATATGAAAGAAACACATGTAGGATAAATGAGAGGTGATACTCAGGAGGCTCCAAAACTGGTTATCAATCCAGAAATATTATTCATTGTCTCTATGACTTTGAGGCTATTATATAATGTACTGAATATTGAAGTTTTGATTTTCTACTCTAGGTAATAACTTTCAAACCTGGGTGTGTCTACTGGAAGGAATGTTGCTATGAAATTGACAACTCTTTTTTATATCATACTAACTAACATTCATCAAGTATTTATGATTGGTGACATTTATCATTACCAAACTTAAGGAATGACATAAATATTGGTTTCTTCATTATATGATTCATTCTTTCTATAAGACACCCATATTACCACTTTTAGTGAAGTGATGATGGTAGGTGGTGATGGTATCTGATTATCAAATTGTGAGGATCCATATCTCTCAATATTGATGTACTTTCATATTATTTAACAAATAATTATTATATATTTTATTTTTTCATATTTTTTCTGATTAAAATAGATCTATTATTTCATCATCCCAATTTATTAGAAAATGATAGTCATGAGAGTGCAAACTAACTCAGCACTAACTCTACTAGGGAACTTTAAGGATAGTCCTTCTCTAGATGATCTAGTTATAGAATATATTCCACCATTATATTATGACTATGAGACTAATTGTGAAGTTCTCATTACTCATCCAATAATTTTAAAATCCATGTGTAAGGGCATTTGAAATCTCATTTATTAGAATCATTTGGTTGAATGGATGGTGAAGATACCCAGACATAATCAAATGTTCACAACTCTTGGGCATGGTAGTTTTGATTACCAAGTCATTCATGATTTATTAAAAGAAATTTTTCATTACTGAGAGCATGAAAATGAAGGTTATTGGGTATTTATATGGTAGAGTATTTAATAACCATTATGATCCTTAGGTCTATTTTAATCTTGGAAGACTCTCAACATTTAGTGATAGAGGAAAAGTGGAAAATTCACTTTGTGGAAGAACAAGATTCTACCAACCAACTTCACCAATAATTTTCTTGTATTCAGAAAAAGATTTCCATTATCGATAAGGAAATAAAGGTGAACCAATAGCTATTTGAGGAGGAAAATAAGGTGATGGAAGATGCTGCTATGATGACTAAAATATTGCCTTCTCTAACAAAGGCAGGTGTTTTCAGACTGGATGAACTCAAAGAAAAAGTAAATCAATTCTAGAAATCAATTGAGAATATTTATGATTCCTTGGAACACAACCAATGAAATTTCATTACCTTTTTTCAATAGTTAATGATAGGATTCAAGCTATGGAAGTTCCTCCTTTATTTTGTTGATTAATTAATGAAAACAATTTTTGTCCCAAAATCATTTTTCCAATTTCTTTTATTTTTTATTCACATTATTTTTTGTTCCATATTATATTGTGAAACTTTAAAAAGGTAGCATCAATATAATCTTCAATTATATTTAACATTGAACTAGAATGAAAAAATTCAATCATGATTCCCAAACACTTGAGTCAAAAATATCTCCTTTTGGGTGTGGCTTGTGGATGGGTATATACAGAAATCCCATCACTGTAACACTAGAGTTGGTCCATTTGGATGAATGATTTCCCCTTAGACATGGATCATTGATAGTTATAGATATAAAAACATTATTGTAACACTATATTTGGTCCATTTTGATTAATTATTTCCTCATAAGTGTGGATCATGAAGGTATAGGTATAAATACCATCATCATAGAACTAAATATGGTCTATTTGGTTGAATTATTTTACTCAATATGATGATTATCGTGAAGGGTAAAACTATAATTAGTAATCCAATGTTTAATAGGGTTTTAGAACCCAAAGAAATAGATGAATTATCTAAATATTTCATAGTTCAAGGAACCTAGAGAGCACAACTTGACTTCTACTGGGATCATATTGTTAGATCCATAAGGTCGAAGTATTTTATTATATCAACCTAACTTTTTCTTAATCCACATATTGGGAAAACTCAATAGACAAGGATTTTTATTTTTTTAGGCCACCCTTTATGGGTTTTCAACCTAGAAAAATTTATTCCGTTTCAATTTTATATGCTCAATTTTTCCTAAAACATGTTCAAATTTTACGTGTTCAATGAGCGGGGGTTCAACTTTTACCCAAGTTTCCCTTTGTGGGTTTTCAAACCAGTGAGTCCTCTATCTATTTCCTTAGGCATTTTAAGGCCATTAAAGTTATACCATTGTATATGGTTTTTAAGTTCTAATATATTTGACCATATATTAGCTTTAACCACATAAGGTAGAACTGTCCATATAAGAAAGGAAAGGAAAAAATTGACATGAATAGAGGGTATACTATTAAGAATATACTATATTGGGAAAAGTTTAATTTAGTTTTTGGTCATGAAGCTTATACCATTGTGTCATGTGGTTTAAGATAAAGTAACAAAACCCAACAAAAGGTTCAAGAATGAGGTGTTGTGTCATTTCTTTGAAAATGGGTTTGATGAACAAAGTAATAACATCAAGGATATCAAATCCAATTGAATAGTTGTATTATAAATTGGGTAAACTGTAACTCATGGAGATTTAATTAAAGAATATGAGATGGGGTATGTGTACTAGGAACTATTACTAACCACATTTGGATGATGGGTTATGTTGCACTGGTGTGAGGGTGTACTGATATTAGAGGACCTTCTTCTTAGGATGAAAATAAGCCTCTAGTTCAAGTTGTATCCAAATTGTGGCATGTAAACATAGCCAAGATGAGGTTCCACTTGGATTAAAATATACTCATTATCAATATTTGTGGGAGGTTTGTGAGGATTCAAATATATAGAAAATAAAGTATAGTCATGGGAGAGGGTAATTCAAGGAGGGTTATAGTAACAATAAGGTTACATCACCATATATTTAATACATTATCTAGGTGAAGAGATATGATACATTATTTATCTAACTTTTTCCTAAAGCAAGGGGTCTAGCGAGCATGTATTGGATTTTTTAGGGCCACACGGTGGGTACCACAAGCTTTATGCCTTTTCAATTTTTTCTCTAATTTTTTTAAGTAAGCCTTAAAATCTAAAATCTTAGAAAGTTGTTACTTAACTTTTACTCATTATTTCCTTTATAGGTTGTCAGACTGACAAGTTTTATGTCTCTTTCACTATTAGTTTAAGGTCTTGTAATTTGGACTATCTAGGGATAGACTTTAAGTTCATGCAAATTTGACCTAAGTGCACATAGTTTAAGTTCATTATGTGTGGACTAATAAGGTTGGTGATTAAGGTTGAACAACTTAGACAAAAAAACCAATAAATTTTAGCCAGTTGGTGCAAATAAAATTTTTTATGAATGATCTATTCATTGTTAGAATGGGCTATTTTGGAAAAGAGTGCACACAGTTTTAGGTCATGGTGTATGGATATATTGATGTATGTATGAAGGAGAAACACAACACAACAACCCAATCAAGTTTTTAGGGATAAGAACACTGTAACACCTTATAAAGAGTGGTTGATGGTGTTTTAAATTATGGATCAATGTTTTCTTATCTAAAGTGATGATATGGGATAGTTATAAAAGGGATGGCCGCTAAATATATTTAAATGATGGGTTATACTATGATGTCGTCAGGGTGTATAGAGATCAGAGTACCTTCACCTTAAGAAATAAAAAAGCCTCTAATTGGTAGTCCAAATTGAGGGGGTGCATGTAGAAGATCTAAATTTGGACATATATGCATAGCCAAAATAAGAGTATCCTTAGAGTTGAATAAAGTTGTTACCAATAGGCATGAAATATTTATGTCAATCCAAGACACTTGTGACATGAAGTGTGATTCGTGGGAAGGTATTTTCATAACAAGGTGATAGTGGTATTCCAGACAATAGATGACCATGGTTATATTGTTTTGGTCCTTTATAAATGAGTAAAAATGGATGATGGTATGTGTATTTTAACTTCATAGAACAAGGAGTTGAATATCATGAAAGTTAAAATAACGTGACAAGGAATAAAATGTCATGAGGTTTAATATAAAAGGAAAAGGACTTGAATATCATGTAGTTTAGCATTATGTGTTGAGGATGTCACGACCCGTCCTCGGGTCCCATGTCGTGACTACCCCAAGCCCACCTCTCATAGGCCAGGGGCTGGCGACTAGCACCAAAGGCGTAAATCCCGACAAAAGGGAAGGCATTGCCTTTATAAGAGAAAAAACACCACAGAGTGCGAAAACTGAAGTAAACACTAAGTAAAACTGAATACAAAAGTAGTGTTGAAAGTAAATGGGGCCGGAAATACAAGACCAACTGTAAAGTGCAAGGAAATAGACAAAACAGCTGGAAGGTGACAAGAAGCTCCTAGATCGTCCACCACGGATCCTACCTGAAGGGTAGGTATAGATTGCCTCTTCAGCACCCTCATCTGTCAACCTCCTCCGAGTACCGAATCGTCGTGAGGTCCACCTCCGTGTACCGACTCGTCGTGAGGTCCTCCTCCAGGTGTCGTCCAGTCCTCGTACACTCGGTCTCCATCAGCGATGTCTGCCGTCTGCATCCAACACAATGAGGTGGGCATAGCCCGTGCTGGGGTGAGTATAACGATACTCATTAGGGACCCCGAGACCCCCGAAGGTCTCCCTGAATCCACAAAGGATAAACCACAAAGAAAAGATACAATAATGAAGTATCATCCAATTCTACTTGGGTATATGCCCATACATATACCTAAGTCATCAATTCTAGTTCTTCTCCAACGCACGATCCCAAGTTCAACCCAGTCCACACAGGAAATTACAACCAAATACACACAGGAAAGAATAAATTAATCCACACAGGAAATTATAACTTAATCCACACAAGAAATCATGATCCAATCCACACAGGATATCAAGTAAATCACATCGAAGATAATGATTCAAAGTCAAGACTCGGCTCAAACCAGGATTTTACTCATGAGGTTGAAACCACAGCTGTTGGAGAACTCCTCCTCTATCAAGTAAAGTGGGCTTGCCGCTATAACCAAGCACTTCCCACTAACCTTGGACTGTTGTAGTACTCCACTTGTCGAGTACTGTGGGCCTGCTGATACAACCAAGCGCTTCCCACCATGGGTCTGCCACTACAACCAAGTGCTCCCCCTCATAGCCTACAGAGGTACTCCTTCTGTTGAGTATCGCGGGTTTGCCACTACAACCAAGTGCTTCTCCACTATGGATCTACCACTACAACCAAGCGCTCCCCATTGGGCTATCTGAATCACTTTGAGTCGATCGATCAGCAGTTGTCAAGTCTCAGTCGGCTACTAGGTCTCTGCACTTTGCTCGCTCGTCTCCGGGAGGGTCCACTCCATGATCTACTGGTCGATACTCCAATTATCACAATTTCCCATGAAGAAGTATCCCAAAGGTCTTCCACGTCATAGGAATCTCAACACAACAGACGGCGCGTCAATCGGGCGTCCGGTATGTGTGTTATTAGCCTTTTCTTCCTGGGGGCCCGGTTGGTTTCGTGTACGAACCAACCCGACCGTATCTCTATTGTACCACGAACTCTCATAGGGTATAATCATAGGGACTGTTTCTCAAAAATATTACCAACGTCGCGGACGGTTCGTCAAACGGACGTCCGTTCTGAAAGTTATCGACTTTTCCGTTCCAGGGGCTCGGTTGTATTTCGGGTACAATCCAACACGGACTTACTCCAACTGCATCCAAACTTTAGGTTAAGTGTTCCAAAAGTTCCTTCTCATCAAGAGGAATCCAAAAAAGTCGACGGAACGTCATTCGGACGTCCGGAACTCAAGTTATAAGCGTTTCCGCTCCAAGGGCTCGGTTGGTTTCGTGTTCGAACCAACCCAGACGTACCCAAAGTTCACTTAAACCTTGAGTGTAATATACCAAAATGACCGTCTCGATCTAAGGATCCCTACTCAACTGACGCTGCATCGATCGGAGGTCCGTATCTCAAGTTATCGGCATTTGAACGAAACTGCCTCAAACAGGGGGGTTTGGGCCCAGCCCGACCCGACCCGGGTCTGGGTCCAGCCCGTTAGGGCGCGGCCCAGCCCGGCTGGCACGGCGTGGCCCGGCCCGGCGCGGGGGTCCGGCCGGCCCGGCCCAGCGTGGGAGGTCCGGCCCGGCGCGGGTGGTCCGACCCAGCATGGGTCGCGGCTCGGCTCGAGGTCGAGCTGGACGCGGAGGGGGGGGGGGGGTGTTGTTCCCCCCCAGTTGATTGAAACGGTGTAGATTTAATGTCGCACCCCCCCCCCAACCCGAAAAGGCTTTGCCGTTCCGGTCCGTTGTGGCTCGGCCGCGGCGTTCTTCTCCGGCGGCGTGCCCTCGCCCCTCTCCACGGACCACCGAACGCGCACCGGTGGTCCGTTTCACCCATCGTCTGCGCCTAAGGTCTTTACGGGACCCATACTTCACTGCGGAAACTTCAAAAACACTTCCGCAGTCCGGTTTCATCATCGCCATCAATCCATGCACCAACAACAAACTACGGAGGGTTGTTGGGCCGTGTTTGTTCGGCACGCGCCCTCCGCGTTAGGTGTTATCAATAGGCAGTCATTTACAACACATGCTTTTAATATTGATAAGGGTATAATTTATTCAAGTATAAATTATACTAACATCATACTAATAAACGCTCAAGAACGTGAGATAAAATCACTCAAAATAGAATTAAACAAAATTTCTCCTACCTCGTGAAATTTGCGGAAGCCAGCGTCGTGGAATGAGGCTCCGTATACGTCGATGGAGAACATCTGAGAAGGAAGTGGCGTCTCCCTTCCTTTGACGTGGAGAGAAGATGGAACAGCATGTTGGAGTGTATCCATGAAGGGAATGGCGTCACACATCGGCTACGGAGAGGAGAAGAGGTGGAAAATCTATCTCACCTTGCGGTGATGGCGTTCTTCGTCAAAGTCTTGGTGTTCTTTGCGTTCTTCAACAAGGAAGTAGAAGTTCTTCAGACTTATATTTCTCTCCTCAAATCTCCTCACACAACCTCTAACCAAAATAAAATAAGGTCTTCCATTATTTTATTAACACGTACAAATATTTTCAAAATTCAAGAACTCAAATCAAATAAATGAATTAGTTTGTTGTCATAATTAAATGCAAGGAGAGGGAAAGTCACACAATAAAGGAGGAGTTCATGAGTTATACAACTTAAGTAGGGGGTTTTGAGGAGTTAGGAATGTGAGGGGTTGGGATCATGTGGGCCCCACCCCACCTTTATCCTCTCAAGGTTAGATAAAAACAAGTGGGTCCCACCCCCAACTCCCTTACTTAGGATATAACTACTTAGAAAAAGAAATAAAATTGTAATACAATTTTATTTTATTCCTCACTAAAACCACATTTTTAACAACTCCTCCCGAGAAAACGTACCTTTGGAAAAGGTTCTCTTGAGAAAATACCGGCGTTGTGGTTTCATCGGTGCCCTCCGATTTCAATTCTGAGCACCAGTTCAAAAGTTAGAAAAAAAAAACCCGCTCGTTTGCTCACTGAACGTACACGAGCTAAACTTTGAAAATTGATTTCAAGCACACCGGGCCTCGGAATTAGGTGTCGTCAGAAACTGAGGACTTGTAAAATTCCAAAGAAATTAAGAAAAAAAAATCCTTGAAATTTTTGGGTCTTTACATTACTCCCACCTCAGGGCTTTACGTCCCCGTAAAGCTTCAACACACACTAAGCAAAACAAAGTGGTACTGAGCATGCATCTGAGCCTTCCGCTCCCATGTTCTCATCTGGAGGTTCTCGTGCTACCATTGAAAGCATACCTGACGAATCAACCATCCACGTAGGACCCGCTCCTATCGATCCTTGATCTCCACTGGAACCTCCGCAAAAGTAGCCCCGTCATCGATGTCCAGCTCCCCGTGATCGATGGTATGTGTCAGGTCATGCACGTATCTCCTCAGCTAAGATATGTAGAAGACGTCATGCACCTGGTGAAACTGAGGTGGATGGGTCGAGCGGTAAACCACCTCACCTACCCTATTGAGGACCTAGAAGGGTCTAATGAACCTCGGTGATAACTTGCTGCCCGGGCCAAATCTTCGTAAACCACGTCGAGGTGAGACCCATAAGAAAATGTGGTCTCCATCCTCGAACTCTAGTGGTCTCCGCCTCTTGTTAGCATAATAATTCTATCAGCTCTGAGTTGTCCTCATCCACTCCTGGATGACCTGAACCATATCTGGTCCTACAAGAGCTTCTAAGATTTCTTCTTTGCCGATAAGAGAAATCTGATTTCAACCCCTAGATGAACCACGTTCTTTACCTAATACAGTCAATCCTGACATGAATGATACTAATCCATGCAACAGATGACGTCATAAGGCCTCGATACTAATACCAAGAGATCCAACCATTACTCTTTCCTCCAAGGGTCGAGTCACACTGTCAACATCAGTGTGTTGTCACTTGGTCTCCTCTACTAGGAATCTCAAAAGTGAGGGTAAAGTCAACACTTTAAACCGGAACCTCTTAGTACACAAAAAGAGAGGAAGAAAATGTCACAAGGAAAAGTGTCTTTTATTACTACAGATCAAGTACAAAGACACACAACAACCACAAACAACAACAAAGCCAACAAGGAAACTAGAAGCACCAAGATCAAAGGTCCCATTCCTGGAACTAGTCCCACTCTTGTATTCTAGCTTCCGGAGCTCCATAGTTGTATGCTTCAGCTTCATGAAGTTGAGCTCTCCTATGTCTACCTATTCCCTGCGGTTGGGGTGGACCTCCTGGTGGTGGTGGTGGAAACACCTCAAAGCGTCGTCCACTTTCAGCTGCACGTCCAGCTCCCCTGCCTTGGTCTCCTGCTCCTTGCAGTCTGCCTCGATCGAACCTATGCCTCTGCCTGGGAGGTCCTTCGTTTATCTTCTGGTCATCTGTATGGCAGGTCGGACAGTCACGTTCCATGTGACCAACCCCACCGCAGGAGTAACACTGTCTGCTCTTGGTAAGTTGTTCTCCACCACGGGTGCCTCACACACACGATCATGTGTCATGCGTTCGACCACCTGTAGGTCTAGTCCTCTTGGACCTCTACTTCATCTGTCTACTGCCCGCTGCAGAATAATCTTCCGCATGCCGGCTAGTGGTGGATCCTGCTGCTAGAGACTACTCAGCAAGGAAAATCTCCACAAAGAGGGATCGCTCCAACACCCTTGTCTGCGTCGGGATGCTGTGAGAAACAACTAAAGCTCTAATCTCTCTCCCGATACCCTGCTCGAAGGTTTGGGCCCTGAAGAACAGGTCTCGTACCATATATGTGGAGTAGTGTGAGAGATCGGTGAACCTCGCTAAATATTGTGCCAACGTCATGCTACCCTGCTGATGATGAAGTAGCTCCTGTATATGCACTGCTCGAAGGGTGGCTAGAACAAACTCTGCCCGAAACAGGATCTCGAAGTCTACCCATAGAAGTGATGCCTTGTCGTGCACCTGGAGCATTAAGCTCCACCATCTACATGCTACTACCTGAAGGAGGCTGGCAGAAAGGATCACCATGAAGTCTTCTGGCGTCCCTACCAATCTGAAAACTCGAACAACAGCCTCTAGCCAATCCTCGGCTGCCTAACGGTCCGTCTCTCCGTGGAACCTTGGCAGTATATGATGCTGAAACTAATGTAGTTTACTAAGGCGACGTGCACTCTCATCTGCTGGGGATGGAGGAATCGATGGCTCGGCGGGTAGAGGTACCGCTGGTGCCTCCGCTGTAATGGGGCCCTGCACCGAGGCCTCGTCACTCGGTGGGATGCCATCTCGTACAATGCTCGGAACCCTAGATGGCTGTCGTCGTGGGGCCATCCTAAAAAGAAATAGGTGTGCCATGGTAAATATAGTATACCTGGTGAGCTGACACAAGTAATCACAAAGAAAACTTCGAAACAAACATGCAATCAGTGTTTTTATGCACTGGGTCAGAAATCAGTAGTCCGGTCCTGGTGTATGGATGCGTCGGCCACTACACAAACACTGGACTCCCTGAACTGAAGACCACACTTGGTACCCTTAACACTATTGCTTCACATAGAACAAATATCAGAGTTCTGAGTTCTGCGGTAGAATTTAACTCCTCTGATACAAATTTTTCACGAATCGTCCTCGGGGCCCGTGCAGTGACTACCCCAAGCCCGCCTCCCATTGGCCAGGGGCTGGCAACTAGCACCAAAGGCGTAGATCCCAACAAAAGGGAAGGCATTGCCTTTATAAGATAACAAACACCACAGAGTGCGCAAATTGATGTAAACACTAAGTAAAACTGAATACAAAAGTAGTGCTGAAAGTAAAAGGTGCCAGAAATAGAAGCCCAACTGTAAAGTACAAGGAAATAGAAAAAATAGCTGGAAGGTGATAAGTAGCTCCTGGATCGTCCACCAAGGATCCTACCGGAAGGGTAGGTACAGATAGCCTCATCAGCGCCCTCATCTGTCAACCTCCTCCGGGTACCGAATCGTCGTGAGGTCCACCTCCGTGTACCGTATCGTCATGAGGTCCTCCTCCAGGTGTCGTCCAGTCCTCATACACTCAGTCTCCATTAGAAATGTCTGTCGTCTGCATCCAACATAATGAGGTGCGGTCATAGACCATGCAGGGGTGAGTATAAAAATAATTAGACGGGACCCCGAGACCCCTGAAGGTATCCATGAATCCACGAAGGATAAACCACAAAGAAAAGATACAATCACGAAGTATCATCCAACTCTACTTAGGTATATGCCCATACATATACCCAAGTCATCAATTCCAGTTCTGCTCCAACTCACGATCCCAAGTTCAACTCAGTCCACACAAGAAAGTACAACCCAATCCACACAGGAAAGCATAACTTAATCCACATAGGAAATCATGATCCAAACCACACAGGATATCAAATCAATCACATCGAAGATAATGATTGAAAGTCAAGACTCATCTCAAACCAGGATTTTATTCATGAGGTCAAAACCCCAGATGCTACATACCTCCTCCTCTATCGAGTACATTGGTCTTGCCTCTACAACCAAGCTCTTCCCACTAACCTTGGACTGTTGTATTACTCCACCTATCAAGTACTGTGGGCCTTTTGCTACAACCAAGCGCTTCCCACCATGGGTCTTCCACTACAACCAAGCGCTCCCCCTCATAGCCTACAGAGGTACTCCTTTTTTTGAGTACTACGGGTCTTTTGCTAAAACCAAGTGCTCCTCCTCCGTGGGTCTGCCGCTACAACCAAGCCTTCCCCACTGGGCTGTCTGAATCACTCTGAGTCGATCGATCAGCAGTCGTCAAGTCTCACCCAGCTACTAGGTCTCTGCACTTCGCTCGCTCGTCTTCAGGAGGGTCCACTCCACGAGCTACTAGTAGATACTCCAAGTATCACAAAGTCCCACAAAGAAGTATACCAAAGATCTTCCATGTCACATAAATCTCAACACAACAGATGGCGCGTCAATCGGACGCCCAATCTGTGTGTTATTAGCCTTTTCATCCCGGGGGCCCGGTTGGTTTTGTGTACGAACCAACCCAACCGTATCTCTACTGTACCCCAAACTCTCATAGGGTATTCTCATAGGGATTTTTTCTCAACAAGATTACCAACACCACTGACGGTTTGTCAAATGGACGTACGGTCTGAAAGTTATCGGTTTTTCCATTCTAGGGGCTCAGTTGGATTACGGGTACAATCCAACCCGTTCTTAATCCAACTGTGTCCAAACCTCAGGTGAATTATTTCAAAAGTTTCTTCTCATCAAGAGTAATCCAACAAAGTCGACGGCACGTCATTCGTACGTCCGGAACTCAAGTTATAAGTGTTTCTGCTCCGAGGGCCCGGTTGGTTTCATGTTCAAACCAACCCGGACGTACACAAAGTTCCCTGAAACCTTGGTTGTAATATACCTAAATGACCTCCTCAATCCAAGGATCCCTACTCAACTGACATTGCATCGATCGGAGGTTCGTAGCCCAAGTTATGGGCGTATGAACGAAACTACCCCAAAACAGGGGGGTCTGGGCCCAGTTCGACCCGGCCCAGTACCCCCTGGGTCGGTCTGAACCGGGTCGAACCGACCTGGGTCTGGCCCGGCTGGAGCGACCCGGCCCGGTTCGGGGGTCTGGCCCAGAGCCAGCGGCCCGGCCCAGCGCGGGCGGTCCGGCCCGGCGCGGGCGGTCCGACCCAGCACGGGCCGCAGCTCGGCTCGAGGCCGAACTGGACGCGGAGGGGGGGGTGCTGTCCCCCCCCCCCCCCGGTAGACAAAAACGGCGCGGCTTTAATGTTGCACCCCATCTAAACCCGGAACAGCTTTTCCGTTCTGGTCCATCTCAGCTCAGCAGCGATGGTCTTCTCCAGCAGTGCGCCGCCGCCGCTCTCCGCGGACCACCGGACGCGCATTGGTGGTCCGTTTCACCCTCCATCTGCGCCTGAGGTCTTTACGGGACCTGTACTTCATTGAGGAAACTTAAAAACACTTACGCGGTCCCGTTTCATCATCGCATTCAATCCGCGCACCAACAACAAACTGTGGAGGGTTGTCGGGTCGTGTTTGTTCAGCCTGCGCCCTCCATGTTAGGTGTTATCAATAGGCAGACATTTAAAATACATGCTTTTAATATTGACAAGGGTATAATTTATTCAAGTATAAATTATACAAACATCATACTAATAAATTCTCAAGCACGTGGGATAAAATCACTCAAAATAGAATTAAACAAAATTTCCCCTACCTCGTGAAATTCGCGGAAGCTAGCGTCGCGGAATGAGGCTCCATATACGTCGATGGAGAACGTCTGAGGAGGAAGCGGTGTCTCCCTTCCTTTGACGTGGAGAGAATATGGAACAGCATGACGGGGTACATCCAAGAAGGGAATGGTGTCACACACCATCTGCGGAGAGAAGAAGAGATGGCACGTTGATCTCACCTTGCGGTGACGGCGTTCTTCGTCGAAGTCTTGGTGTTCTTTGCGTTCTTCAACGAGGAAGTAGAAGTTCTTCAGACTTAGATTTCTCTCCTCAAATATCCTCACACAACCTCTAACCAAAAAAATAAGGTCTTCCCTTATTTTATTAACACATACAAAGCTTTTCAAAATTCAAGAACTCAAATCAAATAAATGAATTAGTGTGTTGGCATAATTAAATACAAGGAGAGGGAAAGTCACCCAATAAAGGAGGAGTTCATGAGTTATACAGCTTAAGTGGGGGATTTTGAGTAGTTATGAATGTGATGGGTTGGTCTCATGTGGGCCCCACCCCACCTTTATCCTCTCAAGGTTAGATAACAACAAGTGGGTCCCACCCCCAACTCCCTTACTTAGGATAAAACTACTTAGAAAAAGAAATAAAATTGTAATACAATTTTATTTTATTCGTCACTAAAACCACGTTTTTAACAACTCCTCCCAAGCAAACGCACCTTCGGAAAAGGTGCTCTTGATCAAATACAGGAACTTTAGTTTCATCGGTGCCCTCGGATTTCGATTCCGAGCATTGGTTCAAAAGTTATAAAAAAACTCGCTCGTTCATTCACTGAACGTACCCGAACTAAACTTCGGAAATTGATTCCGGGCACACCGGGCCTCGAAATCAGGTGTCGTCAGAAACTGTGGACTCGTCAAATTCTAAAGAAATTAATAAAAAAATTTCCTTGAAATTTCCGAGTCTTTACAGAGGAATCAAATGTCATACAATTTTACATCATGAAATAAGGACTTGAATTTCATTTAGTTTAAGGTCATGCAACAAGGACTCATATGTAACATCTTAAGGTAGGGGTATTTGAAACTTGTAGTTGGGCCTAGGATAAAGATTTTGGTATCATAGCGTATCTTGAAGGAATAAGAATCAAGCCACACATAGTTATTATAAGGGATAATTTTATCTAAATGTGGATTAATGCACTAAGAAGATATTATATGAATCTATATATTGTGAAATAGAAAGGGTTTCACCAACCAACCACCTAAAAAGGTTTTGAGGATCATGTATAGAAAACCTTATGTCATTCATTTTAGTGTTATATGACTAGGAATGGATTCCCTACCTTTGAATATATTTCATCTCAATCATGATAGTCTGAATAATGTTTCATGACCATTAAGATTATGTGAGTCATTATCTGTGTGAGAAATAAGAGGTAACTAGGAGAACCTATGAATTTTTCAAGATTACATGATAGATAACATATAGGGGCATTTCCATCATTATATAAGTAATAAAACACATCATGGATCTGACTCTCTTGTAAAAAGATATGGTTAAGCGTGATCAAAATCCATGGTTGGGGCTATAATAGAGGGTTCATGTATCACTATTTACCCTACAATAGAAAGAATCAAGCTACATGTTCTTCTTAAAGAGAAATTTCCTGTATAGATATTGCTCATAAGAAAGGGAAATGGCATTTCTGTTTTTTATTTGTGGTTGGGCCAAGGATAAGAGTTCCATGTATCATGTGTATCCTATGGGGATAATAATCAAGCCACACATAGTTCTAATATTATAAGGGAAATATCTAAAAATTAGGATATAATATTGAGAAAGGGTAATTTTATCCTGAATATTATTTATAAAATCACCCCACATTATGTACCCTTACATGGATCTATCTATCAAGTAAGAAAAGTGGGTAGCATATGTAAAACCACTCCAATTAGTTTATGGTCATGTGATTAGGAGCCATACATCATGTAGTTTAACATCATGTGAAAAGGATTGAGATGCCATGAAGTTTAAGTTCATATGACAAATACATTTATAAGGGGTATTTTCAAAAAATTGTACTATATGAAAAATGATATGTTTTCATCTTAGATTTAAACCCACTGAGGAAAACACGTCAGGAATTAAGGAGTCCAAAAAATGTGATGAAGTGGGTGTTTGATGGAAATATATTTTTAGGCCTAGGATAATATATCCATGAATCAGTAAATATTCTTTAAATATTGAATCAAGCCACACATACTTCTAATACAATTCTCCCTTATACAGATCAAGCTCCTGCATAATGGGAAAACAATTTTTTAGTGTGGGTTCATGAATGAAGAACTATGTGATAAAGGATCTTATGTATATTTGGATAATATGTTAGAGAGGGGGATTTTTTTTTTAATATATATATGAGAAAGGGATAGGAAATCTAGGTTTCACAACATATACTAAAATAATATAAATCAACCCACACATATTACTTGTAAGGAAATTCCTCACATAGATTAAGCTCATGTGAAATGAAAGGGGTATTTCTACCATAGGTCAAGAAAACCATGACAGTAGGGTTATACAATTTTATATCATGTGACTAGGGTGATTTTATGAATTTTCGCATCATTTTATTAAGAATTTTTATGTGTAGTTTAAATTCTTGTAGTTAGGACTTTTGTCGTGTAGTTTATCATCATTCGGTGGGGATAAGTCTTTATATAATTTAAAGTCCCTATGGAAAAGATTTGGATGTTCCCAAATGGAGTGATTGATGTGTTGGGACTCTTTTCACTATCTAGGGTCACATCAGTTAGGTTCATATGATCCTTGCATTAAATAGAGAGGACCTGGTATTGAGAAAAACTCATGTCTAGGTCTAGGATGGGTGATCCAAGATGTCACTATGTGTCCTATTAGAATGGGAATCAAGACACATGTAGTTCTCATATGTTTCCACGTCCACATTGATTAGATCAAAATATATAGGAATTTTTATGTCATTATTTAGTTGAACCATGATACCAAGGATGGAAAACATTTCCATACCCACTAAATCTCTATGGAATGGAGAAAATACCATTTTTTATATCAACCTCTTGTGCATGGGAGGATAATTTTTTGAAAGGGTTCACTGGTGAATGATTCCATAAGAAAGGCCCCTAAGTAGATATGGATCATACATAGAAGATGAAACTTTACCGATCCATTCATATTTTTGTTTTCTATTTGGATTCTTCTATATAGAACTAATTAATGTTAAGGGTAAGAAAACCATTCACCACCTCAGTTCGGCGCCACACACTAAATTAAAGGATGGAATTTTGTTTTTCGATGGTCATAGAAGGTCCCAATATTAGAGATGCAAGAAAAAATACATATAAAAAAGTAATTAGAATCAATAAACTCATATTTATTGAAATATCCTTGAATAGATCGGTCTCGGGTGAAGGGGAAGAAAATTGGGTCTCACCATAGTGCAGTGTCATCATAAAGATGCAATATTTTTAGAGAGGCACAAAGAACTAAGGTGGGAGAAAGGATTTTTGTTATTATTGTTTTTCTAGGATTAGGATATGATATCCAAGCATTGATGTGTATCTGAAAATTCTAGGAATCAATCAACACATATTTCTGAAAAAAATCTCTACATAGATATGGCTTATATACAAGAGGGAGGGAATTTTTCTGAGCATAGAATCATGGATAAATGATCCTCTGTCGAGGGTATCCAATGTGGATATAGATCATATATAGGAGAGGTGAATTTTCACATTTTTTCAACACACACCCAAATAACTCAAGTCTTTAAGGAGTGGATCTAGTATCAAAATGGTTTTAATAGTGGTGAAATTGTGATTGTTCTAAAGAAAGGAGTTCGGGTGTCACTATGTATCCTAAAAGAGTAGAAATCAGGCCACATATAGTTCTTTACATATACCTTATATAAATAAATATCATAAATAATATATAAGGGATTTGTTTTAGTGAATTCTAATCAAAGGAACAAACCATGCACCAAGGAATTCCTACATGGATCAAGCTCCCATATAGAAGAATGAGGCCATAGAAACTGGGCCACTTTAATCTATTTATATTAATATAGGATGGACTTGTGGTGAAATTTATTTTAGGTTCATAATGCTTGGAACAATGTCTATTTTTCTTTTAGGTCATGTGGTGAGGACCTCCACCACACAGTTTAGCATCATATGGTGGGGACATTATGCCATGAAACTTAAGGTCATGAAATAAGGACCCCAGTGTCATGTAGTGTCGTGTAGTTTAAGTTCATATAACACATACCAAGACCCTTTAGTTTAAAATTATGTTTTTAAGAATTATTGGACCAATATAGATCCATGAAAAATATTTATTGATAAATATTAAATCGGTTAGGGGTGTGTTATGCTCCCCATCCATTATGATTAGGGAATATGCTCCATATAAGTAGACCTTATGTATAATGTAAGGTACCAATAATTTTGGTTCTATTATTTGGAGGCTTTATCCATGGTATCATTATCATTATCAAGGATATAACCAATTCTCCTTTCACAAATGAATTAAGGCATACTTTCTTATTGAAGGAATCAACTTTCCAATTCTAATGGACTTTTATATTGTGAAACATGTGTAATCTCTATAGAACCATTTTATCTCATCAAACCACTTCTATGATTTTTTTTCTTATGAGATATTAATATATATAGAAATAAAGAGTAATGTAAATTGATCTTTTATGGGTAGAAATACCTCTATTCCATAGATAAGTGAATATAAGGTCACTTGCATAGTATTATGAGTAGTAGTGTAGTAGGCCCATAAGGCATGTGGGAGTTTATATGGCTAGGATTTGTTGTCTTTTTCAAGAATATTACGTGGTATATTTGATAAGGTATTATTGAAGGAATGTATTTATATATTTTTTGTTTTATGATAGTGGGAAGAGTGGTTGGATTCAATGTTTTACTCCAGATACAGCCTTTTCAACTCAAATAAGCAGAATTTGGTGTCATTGTCTGTTAATATCATGTGGGGGACAATAAATCTAGGGATTATTTTAGAATTCAAAAATCAAATTATGTTTTCCCCACTTACTAGAGGTTTATTACCTCATTATATTTGTATAAGAGGTTTTTAGTAATAAATATGTACTTAAACTATCTGGTTTTAGCTGGGGGATATGGACACATGTTATCTATTCCCAATATAGTGAATGGACAAGATTATTTAGTGGTATACCACAATTTTTTTGGATTATGGATGATTTTTTATGTGTCTAACAAGAATGTAATTTCTTGGTGAATTCTATGTAACTTTGTTTCATTATGGTCCAAGAATAGGCAAGTTTCCTAATTTAATGGGAGAGATTGGTCCCTGATTAATGAGCATTGTTGGAGCCTATATGAACTTCATGCATGGTATTGAGGGTTTATCCTACATTAATTCATATAAAAAAGACTCCATAAAAACCCCATTTATAGAGTACCTTAATTTCATTCTGTTTCTCATAGAGGAAAAAAATACGGTCATTGGATTTGTTCCCTATTGGATTGGTCTGATGGAAGGATCCCACTTCAGAGATAGTCCATTAT
Organism: Viscum album; assembly: GCA_963277665.1. Taxonomy (NCBI): domain Eukaryota; kingdom Viridiplantae; phylum Streptophyta; class Magnoliopsida; order Santalales; family Viscaceae; genus Viscum; species Viscum album. The sequence continues at coordinate 1,493,490,510 of OY728135.1, read as the reverse complement.
GGGGAGAATTCATCCAATAATGGTATCTATTAGTGAGTTTATTAGATCATAATTCTCTAGGGTAGTGTTAATTTCATTAATTTTCTCCACATCACTAATGGTGACTAATGAGACCACTTTTTGGTTTATAATGTGTAAAAATATCTCATCCTAGTCAGGATCATTCAGGTTTGTAGTTGTATTAGTCGATGTATTAACATGAGTATTCTATAAGTGAGGTATGTGATTCAATGATGTATCAAAGGGGAATTATAACATTATTAGCATTATCTTTCCAAGTAGGGGAGCTAAATCTTCCTTCTTAATAGAATATTCTTCATTAATCTTCTTAATTATCATCTCTAAGTTAAATTTAACATTAAAATGGGACTTCTTAGTTATATGGATAACTCCAAACTTGTTATGAGAGATTGGCACTTTGCCTCAATGTTGTTGTCTAATTTGGATATTAATAAATAATAAGTTAAAACCATCTTAGGTGGGGATACGAACACAATCCCCAAAACAACTCTATTGAACTTTAGGTTTTTCATTATTTTCCCAGTTGGACTTCAAGAAGCACCATCAAAGTACATATCTCACATCTGGGGAGTGTCTTGTATGGAGAAAACTTCTTCATCTAGGATCTTGGTATTCACCAATGTTATTTTTTAGGTAGGGTGTGCTATAAAAAAATTTGTTAGTGTTGTCCATTTTATTTCCTCTTGTGATATGAATTGAATATTGAACTGATACAGCATAACCATACATCAATCCAGACACCAAGTCAACATCTGATTGTTGAGGATGTACTTGATTAGATAAATGAAAGACCCTAGTAGAACTCATGGTGATATAAGTAGTTCCTCGGTTTTTTTACTGTAAAGATTAGTGTGAGATGGTTATTCTCAATGTCAAAATATCAAGTCTCGATGTCTATCATTGTTCAGATAAGATAATATAGATTTTTTTTCTTTTCCTTTTTCATTTTTCTATGTTATGAGGGATTTAAAGATCACTCCATTATGTCCACATATAGTATGAGTGGATTCCCTTATACTAGAAGCATCAGGATAGGTGGGTGTGTTATATACTACTTGATATTTTCAAAGTATTCCTATTAGTCTTTATCCCATCGATAATAGAGTCCCTTCATCATTAGGTTCATGAAGGGGAGTAATTTTTTGGCCAAATTGGTTGTGAATTTTATTATGTAGGAAAGTATTCCATGAATCCCTCTCAAATATTTGAGTTTACAAGGATGTTTTAGTTAAATGATTTCACTAGTCCTCTCATTGTAGACCTCAATTGCATGGTGGTATTCTATGAAGCCAAGTAATTTTCATGACATCACCCCAAAGGAACACTTTTGGGGTATTAACTTCAAGGTTTTATAGTGAAATTTTCTAAAAACATTTATATTTTAGAAATATGATCATGGAATTACTGATATTTAACCACAAGGTCATCAACATAACATTTTGAGATCTTTCCCATAAAGAGTTTTAAGAATAAATTCATGGAATTATGATAAGAGGTGCTATAATTATTTAAAATGAAGGGTATGACCTGATAAAATAATACCCCTTAGTGTGATCTAAAATTAGTGGCTTCCTCATTCTCAAGGTCCATCCTAATATAATTGTACCCTAAGTAACAATCCATGAAATAAAGGTCTTAGAATCCTACGGTTGCGTTGATTAAGAGTTATATGATTGGGAATGGGAAATAATTCTTCGATCAATGCTATTTAAGATCCTTAAAATAAATGAAAACCCTTATCTTCTCATTATTTTTTTAAGAGGACTGATTTTTTGGAGCCATTTCAGGTACTAGACTTTCTAGTTGAAATTGTCTTTAAAAATATTATCAAATTTAGCTTTTACTATAGCGGTATAAGATGGATGCATCCTCCTAGATGCCTATTTGAAACCATTATAATCATCAGATAGGACCAGATGGTGGGTGGACACATTAAAATCTAATCTATGAATCTCTATATAATTCCAAGAAAACACATAAAAGTGTTTCTTTAAGAAATATATGTATATTTATTTATCTTCAAGTAGCACAGTTTCACTAATCAATGTGGTTCTCAAGTCCTCTTATATACCCAAATTTACTTGTCCGGGTTTGTAGATGATAGTGGATATTCCCTCTTCAAATACTGTAGGTAAATATTTGAGATCTTATTCCTCCCTCTCCTATGCTTCAATTTTAGCGGAGGTGGGTGATGACAGAATTTTCTTAGGACTGGGAGACAATACGGGAGAATTATTATCCTCTATAACTAGTATGGAGGAATATTTGAGTCCAAACGATAATTCATAGGTCTCCATGGGTTTTGAAAACAAATAGTGGGAATGTTTTTTCACCTATGGTATCATTCTTCGTAGGTACAACCTAGTTAAATTCTAACATACTTGTCCTGTAAAGTCCCAGAAATTTCAAGGAAATTTTTTTTAAAATACTTTAAAATTTTATGAGTCTATGGCTTCTGATGGCACCTGATTTCGACGCCCGGTGTTTCTAGAATCAATTTTTGAAGTTTTGTTCAGGTGCGTTCAGTAATCGTACGAGCGGGTTTTTCTATCTTTTGAACCGGTGCTCGGATTTGAAATCTTAGGGCACCGAGAAAATCATAGCACCGGTATTTGTTTAAGGGGACCTTTACCGTAGTTGTGGTTTATGCAGGTTGAAAGTTAATTTTTGGGGTTTAATCTTAAACTAAATAAAATTTTGTGGTACACAATTTTATTTTGTGAGTTGGTTATTTTCCCCCTAGTGTGGATGTTTGTGAGGTGGGGCCCACATGAGCCCCAACCTTCAACTCCCCATTAATTCCCTACTATTTCCTTTGACAAATCATCATTAATGGTGGAGCCTTCCCACCTCCCTCTTCCCATTAAATGTGCCAAATCTTATAATTAATGTCTGCGTTAATTAATTGAGACCTATTTTGAATTAATATATGAATTGCATAACAATTCTATTAATTGGAGAGCCTCCTTATTTCTTTGCGTTGACAAATCACTTGTGGGAAGAAGGTCTCTGGAGAATTAAAGAGAGGTGATCCTTCTCTGAAGAAGCACACTGTTCCTCAAACAAAGAACATCCTTGGCGAAGAATGGGAAGGACTTCTTACAATGACGCATCTTCCTCGAACGCACCTCGACGTCAAGGAGCCTACGTCGCCTACAACAACGACTCATCCTCCATTGTTGACAAGATGACATCGTTCTTCCGTGACGCCCGACTACCACGATGCTCGTCTTCTGTGGCTCGACGACGAACGACGTCAACTACAAGGTAGGGGGTTTTATATTTAATTTATGTGATTTATACCCTCGAGCATGGCGTTTAATTGTTAGATGATGTTTTGAACCACTAACGCGGTGGGTACGGACTAACGAACAAGTCTGGAACCATCGTCGTATTGTTCTTGATGTGTGGGATGTTGGTGATGATGAAACAGGACTACAACAGCAATTTGGAGCCTTCGCAGTGAAGTTCGGATCTCGAGACAATCGCAGGAACAGATTGAATCAAAAATGGACCACCGAAATGACTTCGGTGGCCCGCGAAAAACCGTGGCAGCGCGAGTCACCGGCATGGCGCTATCGGCGACCGGAGGCGGCGGCACCCCAGCGCGCTGCTGACAGAATCCCACCATGGCACCGGCCACAGTGGCGAGGAGGAGATCTCGTGGCTGCGCGGGATCCAGAAGACAAGTGGCGCCAGCCTTGCGCCGCATTCGTGGAACCGGGGGCCGCACCCCCCCCCCCCCCCCCCCCCCCCCCCCCCGCTCGGCCAGCTGGTCAAACCAGCACACCCCCCCCCCCCGGTTGGATCAGGGTGGGTCACACAGACCGGGTTGCACCAGCTGGGATGGGACATGCCCAGCTGGGCTGGACCCGGGTCGGGTCGACCCGGGGTGGGTTGGGCCGGGTCGGACTGGGCCCAAACCCCCCACTTCGGACGGTTTTTCGGTATTTTTCCCATAACTTGAGCTAAGGACCTCCGATCGACACACCGTTAGTTGTGTAGAAATCCTTGGATCTAGGTGGTAATTTAGGTATATTACACTCGAGGTTTCAGTGAAGTTTGGGTATGGTCGGGTTGGTTCAAACCCGAAACCAACTGGGCCCTTGGAGCAGAAACGCTTATAACTTAAGGAACGAACATCTGGTTGACGTGTCGTCAACTATGTGGAATTACTTTTGATGAGAAAGTTATTTTGGAATACTCTACTTGAGGTTTGGACACATCTGGATTATGGTCGGGTTGGTTTTAGCTTAAAACCCAATCGGGCCCCTAGAACAGAAAAACCAATAACTCTCAGATCGGGCGTCCGATTGACGCACTGTCTGTCACATTGGGTTTCTTTTGACGAGAAAGAACCTTGGGATACATCAACTCTAGACTTAGTCATAGTTTATGTATCGAAACCCCTTGCTCGAGAAGCGTACCCTCCCAGAATCGAGCGTGCTGTGTGCGGGAACCCTAGAGCTGGTTGCGACTGCATCGACTACTGTACTGGAATCCTCTGTGGGTTCGACAGCGACGACTAACATACTGTAATCCTCCATGTGTTCGATGGTTATGATTAATATTCTTGTATCCTGTGCGGGTCTGGCAGTATTTACCTTTGTACTTGTATCCTATGTGGGTCCGTCATAGTATTTGTTCTTGTATCCTGTGTGGGTCCGACAGCTTAGATGAATCAGTGACTACATCTGATCATCTTTATCGCTATGAAAAATATGTTTACCTATTTGAGATGAGTCTTGACTTTTAATCATTACCAATGGTGTGATTGACTTCTTTCCTGTGTGGACTGGGTTGTGCTTGGGTTTGAGAGTAGGAGCTGAACTAAAACTGATGAGTTAGGTATATGTATGGGCATATACCTAAGTAGGGTTGGTCGTTACTTCGTGATTGTATATTTCCTTTTTGGTTTATCCTTCTTGGATTCTGGGAGGCCTTTGGGGGTCTCAGGGGTCTCTACTGAGTATTGTTATACTCACCCCTACATGGGCAATGCCCGCACTACGTTGTGTTGGATACAGGAAACGGACAACACTGATCGTGGTGGAGGATTGTAGAGCTGAATGGTACCCAGAGGTGGAGAACTTGGTGTGACATACCCAGAGCAGATGGACGGACCCGTGGTGTTGGTAGAGACTAGCTGTACCCACCCTTCAGGTGGGATTTCTGAAGGATGACTCGGTGGTTTCTGATTTACTTTACAGCTGTTGTACTTTCTTTTTCAGTTGTACTGTACTTTCAGTTAGGTTTGTATACTGGCCCATTTACCTTCCAGCACTTACTTTTTGTACTCAGTTTACTTAGTGCTTACTTGAATTTCATACTCTGTTTTGTTTGTTTACCTTTATAAAGGAAATTCCTTCTCTTTTTATCGGTATTTACGCCTTTGGTGCTAGTTTCTAGCCCCTGGCCTATAGAATGCGGGCTTGGGGTAGTCACAGCACGGGCCTCGAGGACGGGTCATGAAAAATTGGTATCAGAGGAGTCGGTTCTACCACAGAACTCAGGAATTTGATCTTTCCTTTCTGTAAAGCAATAGTGTTAAGAGTATTGAGTGTGGTTTTCAGTCCAGGGAGTCCAGTGTTGGTGTGGCGGCCAATGTATCCATACACCAGGACCCTGACCTCTGATTTCCAACTCAGTGCACGAAAACAAAGATTGCGTGTGTGTTTCCTTTCAAAAGTTTTCTTTGTGATTACTTTTTGTCAGCTCACCAGGTATACTATTTGATAGTGGAATACCTGTTTCTTTTCACGATGGCCCCACGAAGGCAGCCAGCTAGGGTTATGAGTTACGTGCGAGATGGAATCCCACCGAGCGATAAGGCCTCGGTGTAGGGCCTCATTACAGCAGAGGCACCAGCGGTACCACTACCCACCGAGCCACTGAAGCTACCAGCCCCAGCAGCAGAGAGTGAACGTCGCCTGAGTGAATTTCACGAGTTTCAGTGACAGAGGATGCCCAGGTTCCGTAGAGAGACGGACCCTCAGGCAGCCGAGGATTGTCTGGAGGCTATCGTCAGAGTCTTCAGATTGGTAGGGACAGCAGCTGACCTTATGGTGATCCTTTCCATGAGTCTCTTGCACGCAGCAGTAGGTAGATGGTGGATCCTGATGCTCCAGGTGCACGATAAGGCATCTCTACTTTGTACAGACTTCGAGAGTCTCTTCCTCTGGGAGTTTGTTCCAGCCACCCTCCGTGCGGTGCACATACAGGAGTTACTTCATCTGCGGTAGGGCAGTATGACAGTAGCTCAGTACTCGGAAATATTTACTGACCTCTCACACTACTCCACGGATATGGTATGGGACACGTTCTTCAGGGCCCGGACCTTCGAGTAGGGACTGAGGCATGAGATCAGGGCTTCGACGATTCCCCTCAACATCCCGATGCAAGCATGGGTGCTGGAGCGAGCCCTTTTAGTTGAGATCTTTCTCGTTGAGCAGCCACCAGTAGCGAGACCCACCGCAGGGCAACACGTAGTGGAGTCTTCTGCAGCCGGCAGTAGACAGATGTCATAGGGGTCCAAGCGGACCAGGCCATCAGGTGGGCGACCTCAGGATACAGGTTCTGTTGTGTGGGGAACACGAAACAGATCCAGCCTTACGAGGAGAAGACAGTGTTATGAATGCGGCGGGCAGGGCCACATGGATCTTGATTTCCAAACCTTCCATGTAGAAGAGCTTCAGATGGTGGAGGGACCTTCCAGGTAGAGGCAGAGGTTCGACCGTGGTGGTCCGTAGGGAGCAGGCGGATGAGGCAGAGGAGCTGGCCAAGCAGTGGGTGGTGGACGACGTTTTGAGGCTATACCACCACCACCCCCAGGAGGTCAACCCCGACTATAGGGAGATGGTAGATAGAGGCAGGCTCAGCTCCAGGAAGCAGAGTCTTATGACCACAGAGTACCTGAGATGATTCGAGGTACTATCTCTGTCTACTCCACCCTCGCTGTAATTATTATAGACACAGGTGCGAGTCATTCTTTTATTGTCACTGCCCTTGTTCGGAGCTCAGATATTCCGATGGATCTGTTGGCTCGATCCTTATGGCAAGAGACTCCTATGATAGCAGACACGACTATTACACAATGGTGCCGATAGTGTGAGCTTACTCTAGGAGGATAGAGCTTCGGTTGGGATATTCTTGTAGCGGCGTCTAGGCCTTAAGATGTTATCTTGGGTATGGAGTGGTTATCTACAGTCCATGCCCAGATCGACTGTATTAGGCGCAAAGTGTGTTGTGTCTGCAAAGATGGGACCAGGTTCACCTTCACCGGTGAGAAGGGAGCCTTTTCAGTTCAGGATGGACTTACGCAGAGGAGAGGGAATCCAATCACACATCAATTGGCTAGTCTCATCCTTGGAGTGGTTGATGTGCAGAGTCCAAGTTTTCCTGTTGTGGTGGATCAGTATGCGGATGTATTTCCTGACGACGTTCCAGGACTACATCCTCGAAGATAGGTAGACTTATACATAGACTTATACCCCAGGACAGCACCGATATCTACTCCAGCATATTGAATGTCTCCCACTGAGATCCATGAGCTCCGGGTACAGCTGGAGGACTTGTAGGGAAAAGGATTCATCTGACCCGGTGTTTCACCGTAGGCTTCTCTGATTTTGTTCACCAAGAAGGCGGATGGGAGCTTGCGACTGTGTGTCAACTACCGTCGCCTGAATCTGGTGACCGTAAGGAACAATTACCCACTTCCAAGGATTGAAGATCTCTTCGATCGGCTCAAGGGAGCACGATGGTTCTCGAAGATATACCTCAGGTCAGGCTATCACCAGCTCAGAGTTTGAGAAGAGTATGTGTAGAAGACGGCCTTCAGGTGTCGGTATAGCCACTATGAGTTCTTAGTTATGCCCTTTGGCATGACCAATGATCCATCAGTTTTCATGTGTCTCATGAACAGGATATTCTAGCCTTACCTCGATCGGTTTTTCATAGTCTTCATTGAATACAAACTGATTTACTCGACTACTGAGGAGGAGCACGCCTACCAATTGCGGATTGTACTCGATACACTCTAAGATCACCAGCTTTATGGTACACTCTTGAAGTGCCATTTCGGGATTCGAGAGGTTCACATTTTAGGGCATGCCATCTCAGAGGCAGGATTTACAGTGGATCCTGCAAAGATCGATCCATTACTTTCTTGGTAGCCACCCAGGAGTGTGACGGAGGTGCGGAGTTTCCTAGGTATGGATGGGTACTATCGGATATTTGTGCCAGACTTCTCCAGAGTTGCAACACCACTTTCAGCTTTGACGAAGAAGGGGAAACCCTTCATGTGGTTAGATATATTCCAGTAGATATTTCAGGAGTTGAGATAGAGATTGACCAGTGCGCCCATCTTGAGGCTACTGAAGGAGGGCGTAGGGTACTTAGTTTACTGCGACGCATCAGGGAACAGACTCAGGTGTGTCCTGATGTATGAGCGAGCAATGATCGCTTACGGTTCATGGTATTTGAGACAGCACGAGAAGAACTACGCTACCCATGACCTAGAGTTAGCAGTATTGGTCTTCGTCCTAAAGATGTGGTGGCATTATCTCACGGGCGAGCGCTTTACAGTCTACTCTGACCACCAGAGTCTCAGGTACATTTTCTCGCAGAAGGACATGAACCTAAGACAGTGGTGATGGATCGAGTTCCTCCAGGACTATGACTTTGATATAGTCTATACTTCTGGGAATGGGAACATTGTGGCTAATTCTCTCAGCAGGAGATCGGGCATTCAGCTACTTTGAGAGGCGATGGAGCAATTAGCTGCTTTGCAGATATCCTTCGTGGATAGAGATGGGGTATCCTTTCTACAATTCCTCACAGTCGCTCCTCCACTACTTCAGCAGGTCAGAGAGGCACAGCGTGGGGACGTTGACTGTGACACGTGACGTTCTCAGATTTCCACAGGGTAGGCGCCTGATGGATTTTTTGAAGGAGGAGAGCACGTCATCCTCTTCAGGGGACGTACCATGGTAGCAGTTTCACTCCAGGAGGAAGTTCTGAGGGATTTTCACACTTCCCCTCTAGCGGTATATCCTGGAGTGGAGAAGATGTACCAGGACCTCAGACGACAACACCGGTGGCTGGGTATAAAGAAGTTTGTAGCAGATTTCATTTCACAATGACTCACTTTCCAGCTAGTGAAGGTGGAGCACCAGGTACTAGCAGGCTTGGTACAGCCCTTAGAGGTTCCGGAGTGGAAGTGGGACGGGATCTCCATGGATTTTGTGATGGGGCTTCCACATACATCCAGTGGGAATGACTCTATCTGGGTGATCGTAGACCAACTCACCAAGTCTGCCCACTTCTGACTGATCATAGAGCAGGGTTCAGTAGAGAGCTTGGGATGCCTCTATGTTCAGGAGATCGTACGGATTCATGGTGTTCCATCGACTATAGTCTCCGATCGAGATGCTCTCTTTACTTACCGACTTTGGAAGGGGTCTCATGAGGCTTTTAGGATGCAGCTACGTCTGAGCACCGCCTTGCATCCTCAGACGGATGTGCAGATGTAGAGGACCATTCAGACACTCAAGGACATGCTTTGTGCATGTGTCCTTGACTTTGGTCACAGTTGGGAGGATCACCTACCCTTGGTGGAGTTTTCATACAACAACAACTACCACTCCACCATCAGGATGGCACCATACGAGGCACTGTATGGCCAACCTTGCAGATCACCTCTGTGTTGGACTGACGCGGGGGATTCGACACTTTTTGGACCAGAGATGGTGCAGGCTATGACAGAGAAGGTGCAGATCATCTAGGAGTGAATGAAGACTGCACAGAGCATATAGAAGTCCTATGCTGATCGGAGATGGATACCACAGAAGTTCGAGGATGGAGACCATGTTTTTCTATAGGTCTCACCTAGACGAGGTCTATGGAGATTTGGATGGGGCGTAAAGTTATCTCTATGATTCATCGAACCTTTCTAGGTCCTCAGCAGAGTAGGAGAGGTGGATTACCGCCTGGCCCTTCCACCTCAGTTGCATCGGGTGCATGATGTCTTCCACGTATCTCAGCTGAGGAGATACGTGCACGAACCAACCCACATCATCGATCATGGGGAGCTGGAAATAGACAACAAGGTGACATTCTCGGAGGTTCTGGTGGAGATCGAGGATTGACAGGAGTGGGTACTTTGTGGACATTCGATTACTCTGGTGTGTATTCACTAGCAGCACGGGAACCTTCAGGAGAGCACATGGGAGCAGGAGGCTCAGATGCGTGCTCAGTACCCCTTTTTGTTTCCCTAGTGTATGTTGTAGCTTTAAAGGGACGTAAATCCCTGATGTTAGAGTATTTTAAAGACCCTAAAATTTCACGGAATTTTTTTTTAAAATACTTTGAAATTTTACGAGTCTGTGTCTTCTGACGGCACCTGATTCCGAGGCCCGGTGTGCCCGGAATCAATTTTTGAAGTTTTGTTTTGGTACATTCCGTAAACGTACGAGCGGGTTTTTCTATCTTTTGAACCGGTGCTCGGATTTGAAATCTGAGGGAACTAATGAACTCGCAGCATTGGTATTCTCTTAAGGGTACCTTTACCACAGTTGCGTTTTATGCGGGTCAAAAGTTAATTTTTTGGGTTTAATCTTAAACAAAATAAAATTGTGTGGTATATAATTTTATTTTGTGAGTTGGTTATTTTCTCCCAAGTGTGGATGTTTGTCAGGTGGGTCCCACACAAGCCCCAACCTTCAACTCCCCATTAATTCCCTGTTGTTTCCTTTTACAACTCCTCATTAATGGTGGAGCCTTCCCACCTCCCTCTTCCCATTAAATGTTCCAAATCTTATAATTAATGTTAGTGTTAATTAATTGAGACCTCTTTTGAATTAATATATGAATTGCATAACAATTCTATTAATTGGAGAGCCTCCTTATTTCTTTGTGTTGGCAAATCACTTGTGGGAAAAAGGGCTCTGGAGAATTAAAGAGAGGTGATCCTTATCTGACGAAGAACACTGTTCCCCAAAAGAAGAACATCCCTGGAGAAGACCACGAAGGACTTCTTCCAATGACGCATCTTCCTCGGACACACCTCGATGTCAAGGAGCCTACGTCGCCTACAATAATGACTCATCCACCATCGTTGACGGGATGACACCGTTCTTCCGCGATGCCCGACTACCGTGATGCTCGTCTTCCGTGGCTCGATGATGAACGACGTCAAATAAAAGGTAGGGGGATTTTTATATTTCATTTATCTGATTTATACCCTCGAGCATGTCTTTTAATTATTAGATGATGTTTTGAACCACTAACGCGGTGGGTACGGACTAACGAACAAGTCTGGACCCATCGTCATATTGTTCTTGATGCGCGGGATGCTGGTGACAATGAAATTGGAATGCAATGGAGATTTGGAGCCTTCGCAGTGAATTTCGGATCCCGAGACAACCGCAGGCACAGACGGAAGCAAAAACGGACCACCGAAATGACTCTGGTGGCCCGTGGAAGACCGCAGTGGCGCGGGCCGTCGGCGTGGCACCGCCGGCGACCAGAGGCGGCGGTGCCCCAGCACACTGCCAGAAGAAGCCCGCCACAGTGGTGAATAAAGGATCTTATGGCCGCGTGGGATCTGGATGACAAGTGGCGCCAGCCTGGCGCCGCGTTCGCGGAACCGGGGTTCGCGCCCCCCGTTCGGCCAGCTGACCAAACCAGCACACCCCCCCCCCCGACTAGGCTGGGGCAGGTCACGCGGCCGGTCTAGGCCGCGCCCTCCCAGGATGGACAAGGATCCAGGTCAGGTCGACCCGGTTCGGGCCGAACCAGGGCGGGTTGGGTCGGGTCGGACCGGGCCCAAACCCCCCACTTCCGGCCGTTTTTCGGTCGTTTTCTTGTAACTTGAGATACGGACCTCTGATCGATGCACCATCAGTTGCGTAGGAATCCTTGGATTGAGATGGTAATTTAGGTATATTAAAATTAAGGTTTCTGTGAAGTTTGGGTATGGCCAGGTTGGTTCAAACTCGAAACCAATCGGTCCCATGGAGCGGAAACTTTTATAACTTAAGAACCGAATGTCCGATTGATATGTCGTCAACTACGTGGAATTCCTTTTGATGAGATAGTTCTTTTGGAATACTCTAATTTAGGTTTGACGCAGCTGGAGTACGGTCAGGTTGGTTTTATCTTAGAAACTAACTGGGCCCCTGGAATAGATAAACTAATAATTCTCAGATCGGGCGTCTGATTGACGCACCGTCTGTCGCATTGGGTTTCTTTTGATGAGACGGAATCTTGGGATACATCAAATCTGGGCTTCATGACAGTTGATTTATTAACCCCCCTAGCTCGAGGAGTGTACCCTCCCAGAATCAAGCGTGTTGTGTGCGGGAACCCTAGAGCTGGCTGAGACTGCATCGACTACTGTACTGGAATCCTCCGTGGGTTCGACAGCGACGACTACCATAATGGAATCCTATGTGGGTTCGACGGTGATGACTACTGTTCTTTTATCATGTGTGGGTCTGGCATTATTGACCTCTATACTTGTATCCTATGTGGGTCTGGCAGAGTAGCTGGTCTTGTATCCTGTGTGGGTCCGACAACTTATCTAGACTTGTATCATGTGTGGGTTCGACAGCTTAGATGAATCAGTGACTACGTCTCATCATCTTTATTGTTATATGAAAGATTTTTACCTATGTGATCTGAGTCTTAAATTTCAGTCATTACCAATGGTGTGATTGACTTCTTTCCTATGTGGACTGGGTTGTGCTTGGGCTTGAGACTAGGAGTCGAACTGGAACTAATGACTTAGGTATATGTATGGGAATATACCTAAGTAGGGTTGGTTGTTACTTCTTGATTGTATCTTTCCTTTGTGGTTTATCCTTCATGGATTCTAGAAGGCCTTCAGGGGTCTCGGGGTCCCTACTGAGTATCATTATACTCACCCCTGCATGGGTAATGCTCGCACTACGTTGTGTTGGATGTAGACGACGGACAGCGCTGATCGTGGTGGAGGCTTATAGAGTTGGACGGTACTTGGAGGTGGAGCACTTGGTGTGACTTACCCGGAGCATACAGACAGACCCATGGAGCTGGGAGAGACTATTTGTACTCACCCTTTAGGTGGGATTCCCAAAGGACGACTCGGTGGTTGCTACTTTACATTACAGCTGTTGTAATTTCTTTTTCAGTTGTACTGTACTTTCAGTTGGGTTTGTATACTGGCCCATTTACCTTCCAGAACTTACTTTTTGTACTCGGTTTACTTAGTTCTTACTTACGTTGCTCACTCTGTTTTGTTTGTTTACCTTTATAAAGGCAATGCCTTCCATTTTTATTGTGATTTACGCATTTGGTGCTAGTCTCCAGCCCCTATCCTATGGAAGGAGGGCTTGGGGTAGTCATGGCACGGGCCCCAAGTACGGGTCGTGACAAATTGGTATCAAAGGAGTCGATTCTACCGCAGAACTCAGGAATCTGATCTTTCCTTTCTGTGAAGAAATAGTGTTAAGAGTATTGAGTGTGGTTTTCAGTCCAGGGAGTCCAGTGTTGGTGCGACGGCCAACGTATCCATACACCCGGACCCTGACCTCTGATTTCCGACTCAGTGCACGAAAACACAGATTGTGTGTGTGTTTCCTTTCAAAAGTTTTCTTTGTGATTACTTTGTGTTAGCTCACAAGGTATACTATTTGACTGTGGCGCACCTGTTTCTTTTTAGGATGGTCACATGAAGGTAGCCAGCTAGGGTTCCAAGTTACGTGCGAGATGGCAGCCCACCGAGCGATGAGGCCTCGGTGCAGGGCCCCATTACAGCGGAGGCACCAGGAGTACCACTAATCGTCGAGCCATCGATTCTACCAGTACCAGCAGTAGAGAGTGAATTCCACCTGAGTGCGTTGCACAAGTTTTAGCGACAGAGGCCACCCAGGTTCTGCGGAGAGACGGACCCTCAGGCAGCCAAGGATTGGCTGGAGTCTATCGTCAGATTCTTCATATTGGTAGGGACACCAGCCGACCTTATGGTGATCCTTGTTGGGAGTCTCCTGCACACAGAAGCAGGTAGATGGTGGAGCTTGATGCTCTAGGTGAACAACGAGGCATCTCTACTTTGGACAGACTTAGAGAGTCTCTTCCTCTCGGATTTTGTTCCAACCACCCTCTGTGCGGTGCGCATTCAGGAGTTACTTCATCTACGGTAGGGCAGTATGATAGTAGGTCAGTACTCTGTGATATTTACTGACCTCTCACGCTACTCAATGGATATGGTACGGGGATCAGACCTTCGAGCAAGGACTGAGGCACGAGATCAGGGCTTCGACGATTCCCCTCAGCATCCTGATGCAGGCAGGGCTGCTGGAGCGAGCCCTTTTAGTGGAGATATTTCTCGCTGAGCAGCCACCAGCAACGAGACACACCGCAAGGTGACACGTAGTGGAGTCTTCTGCAGCCGGGAGTAGACAGATGTCACAGGGGTCCAAGCGGACCAGGCCATCAGGTGGGAGACCTTAGGATACAGGTTCTGTTGTGCGGGGCACATGAAATAGAGCCATTCTTACGAGGAGCAGGCAGTGCTATGCATGCGGCGGGAAGGGCCACATGGCTCGTGACTGTCTGACCTGCCAGGCAGACGAGCAGTAGACAGTGGAGGGACCTCCCAAGAAGAGGCATAGGTTGACCGTGGTGGTCCGTAGGGAGCAGGCGAACGAGGCAGAGGATCTGGCCGAGCAGCAGGTGGTGGATGACGTTTCTAGGGTATACCACCACCACACCTAGGAGGTCCACCCCGACCACAGGGAGCTGGAGGACAGAGGTAGGGTCAGCTCTTGGCATCGGAGTCTTACGACCACAGTGCACCTGATATGATTCGAGGTATTATCTTTGTCTACTCATAGTCACTCCTCCATTACTTCAGTGGGTCAGAAAGGCACAGCATGGGGACATTGACAGTGATATGCGACGTGCTCAGATTTCCACAGGGTAGGCACCTGATGGATTTTCTGAAGGAGGAGAGCACGTCATCCTCTTCAAGGGATGTACCATGGTACCAGTTGCACTGCAGGATGAAGTGCAGAGGTAGTTTCACACTTCCCCTCTAGCGGTACATCCTGGAGTGGAGAAGATGTACCAGGACCTCAGACGACGGCACTGGTGGCCGGGTATGAAGAAGGTTGTAGCAGAGTTCGTTTCACGATGCCTCACTTTCCAGTAAGTGAAGGTGGAGCACCGGGTACCAACAGGCTTGGTATAGCCCTTAGAGGTTCCGGAGTAGAAGTGGGATGGGATCTCCATAGATTTTGTGATGGGTCTTCCACGTACATCCAGAGGGCAAGACTCTATCTGGGTGATCATAGACCGACTCACCAAGTCGGCCCACTTCCTACCGATCAGAGAGTAGGGTTCAGTAGAGATCTTGAGACACCTCTACGTTCATGAGATCATACATATTTATGGTGTTCCATTGACTATCGTCTCTGATCGAGATGCTCGCTTTACTTCTCGGCTTTGGAAGGGGTTGCAGGAGGCTTTTGGCATGCAGCTACGTCTGAGCACCATCTTCCATCCTCAGACGGATGGCCAAACGGAGAGGACCATTCAGACGCTTGAGGACATGATCCGTGCTTGTGTCCTTGAATTTGGTCATAGCTAGGAGGATCACCTACCCTTGGTGGATTTTGCGTACAACAACAACTACCACTCCCCCATCAGGATGGCACCGTACGAGGCATTGTACGGCCGACCTTGCAGATCACCTCTATGCTGGACTGACTCGGTGGAGTCAGCACCTGTTGGACCAGAGATGGTGCAGGCTATGACGGAGAAGGTGCAGATCATCCAGGAGCAAATGAAGACTGCACAGAGCAGACAAAAGTCCTATACTGATCAGAGACAGAGACCACTGGAGTTCAAGGATAGCGACCACGTTTTCCTACAGGTCTCACCTTGACGAGGTCTACGGAGATTTGGCCAGGACGGAAAGTTATCTCCATGATTCATTGGACCTTTCCAGGTCCTCATCAGAGTAGGCAGGGTGGCTTACCGCCTGGCCCTTCCACCTTAGTTGCACTGTGTGCATGACGTCTTCCACATATCTCAGCTGAGGAGATACATTCATGACCCGACCCACATCATCGATCATGGGGAGCTGGACATCGACGACAGGGCGACAGTCTCAAAGGTTCCGATGGATATAGAGGATCGACAGGATTGGGTCCTTCATGGCTGGTCGATTCCTCTGGTGTGTGTTCGCGGTCAGCACGGGAACCTTCATGAGAGCACATGGGAGCGGGAGGCTCAGATGTGTGCTCAGTACCCCTTTTTGTTTCCCTAGTGTATTTTGTAGCTTTACAGGGACATAAATCCATGATTTTAGAGTATTTTAAAGACCCTTAAATTTCAAGGAAATTTTTTTAAATACTTTGAAATTTTACGATTCTCTGGCTTCTGACGGCACCTGATTCCGAGGCCCGGTGTGCCCGGAATCAATTTTTAAATTTTTCTTCGGGTACGTTCAGTAAACGTACGAGCGAGTTTTTCTATCTTTTGAACCGGTGCTTGGATTTGAAATCTGAGGGCACTGATGAACTCACAGCATCGGTATTTTCTTAAGGGGACCTTTACTGCAGTTGCGTTTTATGCGACTCGAAAGTTAATTTTGTGGGTTTAATCTTAAACTAAATAAAATTGAGTTGTACACAATTTTATTTTGTGAGTTGGTTATTTTAACCCTAGTGTGGATGTTTGTGAGGTGGAGCCCACACAAGCCCCAACCTTTAACTCCCCATTAATTCCCTGTTGTTTCCTTTGACAACTCCTCATTAATGGTGGAGCCTTCCCACCTCCCTCTTCCCATTAAATGTGCCAAATCTTATAATTAATGTCAGCATTAATTAATTGAGACATCTTTTGAATTAATATATGAATTGCATAGCAATTCTATTAATTAGAGATCCTCCTTAATTCTTTGCGTTGGAAAATCACTTATGGGGAAAAGGGCTCTGGAGAATTAAAGATAGGTGATCCTTCTCTGATGAAGAACACTATTCCTCAAATGAAGAACATCCCCAGCGAAGAACTTGAATGACTTCTTCCAACGACGCATCTTCCTCGGACACACCTCGATGTCAAGGAGCCTAAGTCACCTATGACAACGACTCATCCTCCATCATTGACGAGACGACACCGTTCTTTCGCGATGCCCGACTACCGCGATGCTAGTCTTCCGTGGCTCGACGACGAACGACGTCAACTACGAGGTATGGGGATTTGTATATTTTATTCATTTGATTTATACCCTCGAGCATGGCGTTTAATTGTTAGATGATTTTTTGAATCACTAACGCGGTGGGTATGGACTAACAAACAAATATGTACCCATCACCGTAGTGTTCTTGATGCGCGGGATGTTGGTGACGAAGAAACGGGACCGAAACGGCGATTTGGAGCCTTCGCAGTAAAGTTCAGATCCCGAGACGACCATAGGCCCAGACAGAAGAAAAAACGGACCACCGGAATGACTCCGGTGGCCCGTGGAAGACCGCGGTGATGCGAGTCACCGGCGCGGCGCCGCTGGCGACCAGAGGCGACGGCGGCACCCCAGCGCGCCGCAGGCAGAAGCCCATCGCGGCACCGGCCACTGCGGCGAGGAGGTGATCCCACAGTCACATGGGATATGGGAGAAAAGCGGTGCCAGCCTGGCACCGCGTTCGCAGAACTGGGGGTCGCACCCCCCGCTCGGCCAGTTGCCCGAACCAGTACACCCCCCCCAGCTGGGCCGAGGCGGGTCACGCAGACCGGGCCGCGCCGGCCGGGCCGTGCCACTCCCATCCGAGATGGGCCGCACCCTCCTGAGCTGGATCCGGACCCGGGTCGGGTCAACCCAGTTCGTTCCGACCCAGGGTGGGTTGGGTCGGGTCGGACCGGGCTTAGACCCCCCACTTCGGACCGTTTTTTGGTCTTTTGCCCATAACTTGAGCTACAGACCTCTGATCGACGTACCGTCAGATGTGTAGGAATACTTATATTGAGGTGGTAATTTCGGTATATTACACTCAAGGTTTCAACGAAGTTTGGTTACAGCCGGTTTGGTTCAAACCTGAAACTAACCGGGCCCTTGGAGCGAAAACGCTTATAACTTAAGGACCGGATGTCCGATTGACGTGTCGTCAACTACGTGGAATTCCTTTTGATGAGACGGTTATTTTGGAATACTACACTTGAGGTTTGTCCGCAGCTAGAGTATGTTCGGTCTGGTTTTAGCTTAAAAACCAACCGGGCCCCTGGAACAGAAAAACCAATAACTCTCAAACCGGGCGTCCGATTGACGCACCGTCTATTGCATTGGGTTTCTTTTGATGAGACGGAACCTTGGGATACATCAACTCTAGACTTCGTGACAGTAGATGTATCGACCCCCTTGCTCGAGGAGCGGACCCTCCTGGAATCGAGTGTGTTGTGTGCGGGAACCCTAGAGATGGATGTGACTGCATCGACTACTGTACTGGAATCCTTCGTGGGTTCAACAGAGATGACTACCATACTGGAATCCTCCGTGGGTTTGACGGCGATGACTACTGTTCTTGTATCATGTGTGGCTCCGGCAGTATTGACCTTTTTACTTGTATCCTATGTGGGTCCGGCAGAGTAGCTGGTCTTGTATCCTGTGTGGATCTGACAGCTTAGCTGGACTTGTATCATGTGTGGGTTCGACAGCTTAGATGAATCAGTGACTACATCTGATCATCTTTATCGCTATGCGAAAGAAGTTTACCTGTGTGATTTGAGTCTTGACTTTCAATCATTACCAACAGTGTGATTGACTTCTTTCTTGTGTGGACTTGGTTGTGCTTGGGCTCCAGAGTAGGAGTCGAACTGGAACTGATGACTTAGGTATATGTATGGGAATATACCTAAGTAGGGTTGGTCGTTACATCGTGATTGTATCTTTCCTTTGTGGTTTATCCTTCGTGGATTCTGGGAGGCCTTCGGGGGTCTCGGGGTCCCTACTGAGTATCGTTATACTCACCCCTGCATGGGCAATGCCTGCACTACGTTGTGTTGGATGCAAATGACGAACAGCGCTGATCGTGGTGGAGGCTTGTAGATCCGGATGGTACCCGGAGGTGGAGCACTCTATGTGACGTACCCGGAGCAGATGGACGGACCCGTGGTGCCAGGAGAGACTATATATACCCACCCTTCAGGTGGGATTCCCAGAGGACGTCTCGGTGGTTATTTCTTTACTTTACATCTGTTGTACTTTCTTTTTCAGTTGTATTGTATTTTCAGTTGGGTTTGGATACTGGCCCATTTACCTTCCAGAACTTACTTTTTTTACTCAGTTTACTTAGTTATTACTTGTGTTGCGTACTCTATTTTGTTTTTTTACCTTTATAAAGGCAATACCTTCCATTTTTATCGGGATTTACACCTTTGGTGCTAGTCGACATCCCCTGGCCTATGGAAGGCGGGCTTGGGGTAGTCACGGCACAGGCCCTGAGGATGGGTCGTGACAAATTGGTATCAGAGGAGTCGGTTCTACTGCAGAACTCAAGACTCTGATCTTTCCTTTCTATGAAGCAATAGTGTTAAGAGTTTTGAGTGTGGTTTTCAGTTCAGGGATTCCAGTGTTAGTGCGGAAGCCGACGTATCCATACACCAGGGAGTCCAGTGTTGGTGTGGTTTTCACTATGAAAATATCGATTGTTAAATCTCAATTTGAGCTAGGCCTGGGAGACTTTCTTAAAATGAGGGAAGCTATTGTTATAGTGTAGGAAAGTCTTGGTCTTCCTCAATCACTAGGTTCAAGTACATAGGCTTCCTAGAACTAGAGATAACCTGATGCTCATACTTTACTCTCATGGTCTGAGTATCCCTCTCCTAATGAGTGGGAAGAGAAACATTTGTTTCTATTTGAAGGTTATACTCAACAAAAATATTATTTTAGTGACCTGAAATTTCCTACTCTTATTAATAAAAAAACTCATATTTCAAAATTACTATTTTATTATGTCCTATAATAAAATTACGAAGAAAGAATATTACATTTCATTACACCTCATGAAATAATATAGACTATAATATCTAGGAATGGTACATAAATATAAACACTAAAGAATAGTGTTTACATAAGGGTAAACTCCAAAGGCTCTAGTTTTCCCATAAAAATCACTCCTTCTATGAAGACTATTAGAAGAAAGAGAACTGTTTTTAATATAATAGAAATTATCAAGGGAAGTGTTTAACTGAAGTAAATATATGTGAATGGTGGAATATATATATATGGTGTATAATGGGAAAATTGACTATTAGGATATAACTATTACATGACCAATACCTAACCATTGTTCAATGTAACAATTTTTCAATATGATCATTAGGAATTGTAATTTTTGGTAATTTAGTCACTATGATTGGAATATTGGTATTATTATATATTAATAGTAACAACAGGAACTAGTTAATATAGAAGGGAGATGATATGGCCTCAACTAGTGGGATCATGCCTTATGAATCCCATTTAGTAGATCTTGGGAAGGAGGTTGCATTAGTAGGGTTCTCCCATTACTAAGCCTAAATAGAGATTAAATAAATGATATTCAAGTAAAACTACCTATATAAAAATTTCTAGTTTGTTGATATCACCACTAGAACGATGCTAGTCAAGTCACCCCAAAAAAGTACCACTATCACACACCTTACCCTTAGGGAATATGTTGATATAATAAGGGGTTATATATATATACCATAGTATTATAAAGGTATATTTTTATTTACAGAAATGAAATAGTGTTTTATTAAATCCCATTTTCATTATTATTTTATTTAATAAAATATACATGAATATATGATGAATATGATAAATAAATATTTTGATAAAAAGAAAAAAAAATTATTTTTTGAAAATATAAAATTTCAATTAAAATAAATTTTTATGATGATTTCAATAGTTTTAAATTAATGTTATTTCCATGAAATAGTATTATTTAAATATAAATGATAACATAATTTTATATTTTCCTACGTAATTTTTATAAGTGTTAGAAAGTTGATTGTCTCATTAAAAATTCTTCTTTTTATAAATAAGGAATTTTTTTAAAGTTAAAATTATCATATTTAGAAAATTATTTTGATAAAATAAATATTATTTTTTAAATTAGTACATCAAAATTAACCAACGGTGAATTTTTCATAATTTCCTCAGACGGTCAAATTTTTAGGTAAAAATTAAATACGTTATGAATATATTGTAACTATTATAACATATTAATAAACCAAAAGTGATGTAATAAATTCTATAAAGGGTTAGATCGACCAAAAAAAGTTCTTTTCATTAATATAAGGTATTTTAATGTGATGATATTATTTTTTTCAAACCTATAATTAACCTTCCAGAACCTAAAGGATATTTTAAGATTTTAAAAAAAAATTCTTCATGAACATGACTTACTTCCACATCATGAATGACATTATTTTAAAGAGTTCGGTTATTAAACTAATAAAATATTAAAAACCACTCCTATTTGAAAAATACCATTGTAAAAAACAATGGTAATTCCAATGGTTTTGTATTTTTTATTAACTAGGTGTCCAATTTCTAATTTTAGAAATTAATAAAAAAAATCCCCACTTTTTCCATAAATACCCACCCATTCTCCCATTACTCTTCACTATAAATCATTTAAACACAAATTTCCTCTCATTTTAACGCTATAGATCCCTCCCAATGAATTTATAAGGTTCTAAGGATCTCTTACCAAGCTTTAAGAATCAACCTATCAAGGTAAGGGTTCTCTCCCTCCTCTTCTTCAATATAAGCACTTCATTTGTTATAAGATTTTCGATTTCAAAGTGGTTATGCTATAATGTGTTCATAATTATCCCTTAAATTCCAAATTATTCTCTATTGAGGGGATACTACCCTTATCTCTCAATAATCCCTTCCATGATTTTTTATATAAAAATTTTATACTACTGAAATTATCCCTTGATTTTCCATGCCAAAAATTTGTGTTGTGAATACCCAACCCCATTTTTATTTAAGGGTATTCGCCTAGATATAACTATTATTAATTGATTGGGGACTTACATGTATGAAACTCACATCCCTTAATCATGTAATTGAAATGATAAAATATATTCTTATGTTATATGATCGATGTGGTACAAGTAAAGTTAGACATATGAAGGGTGCACCCTGATAGCGCTCCAATGCATTAGGTAATATTTTCATTACTTGAGATTCTAGGTATACTGGATGAGAATTTATCCTAATAATGATATGTTTTGATGTCTTGGAAGTTATCCTTAACTTATTCTTATGATTTAATGTTTTATGTTTCTGCCACATTCCTATGATACCATGGTATTGTGATGTTGTTTTGTCATTTCATGCCTATATGGGAGTATGTATGATGCTTATCTCTTTATGTTATTATGATATGCATCTTGAATAACTTGTATTATTTATCATCATGAAATACTTTGATTATTATATTACTAAGATTTATATCTCACCCCTTCCTTTTATATGCCTCTTGGTTATCTGGTGTAGTATTAAGTATTCAAAATAAACTATGAGAACATTATAGAGTTTTAAATAATTATGTAGTATTTTAATTTAAGTTAATAGTTTATGTATATAATTTCTTAAAGACACTAGGACTATCGATTTTATAGGATTGTATTATATGGATATTTATGTTAAAATTTATGAAATAAAATGTATTAGAAATATGGTTTTTTATAGTTGGTATCAGAGAAATATCTAGTTATTTTTGGGGATTAGGATTGAGAAAAAATTATCAAAAACAAAGGGATAAGTATAAATATAATAAAAAATCCCTAAATTTTGGTTGAGTTTTTGGTTTCTTAGAAATTACATCCCTATCCAGATATTAGTAAGTGGATTTAGTTGTGTCATAGATGCACCTAGGGGAAATCACCCTGAAAAATGCTAGTTGATCATTGAATCACACTTCACTAGTTTCATGATGAGTGGGCCTAAGACTATACACATAGATAGAATTTTTATGGGGATATGATTTGGATAATTCATATGATCCTTTAAAACCATTATGAATGATTTAGATATAATGTTAAGTTAGAGAACCTAATAGGAAATAGACCATGGATAAGCTAGATTGAAACTTAGAAATTTATAAGTTTGGTTATATATGTCATTCCTTATAATCTAAGTATTTTAGCAGTTTATATTATTATTAAATCTTGTATCCTCATCCTAACCTCTTTTTTATTTTGAAAAATGGTGAAAAATGGGAGGAATCAATTTAACAAAATATGTGATAGGAAATGTGATGATTTCTCTAATGAAATGCCTATTATAATAGGATAAGGAGTTAATAACTTCATAGAAATACTAGAAAAAATGACTCAAGTTAAGATTAATAACATGAATCACATCTAACAGATTCTTTACCATAAGAATAATCAAGTCCAGGTTGATTACTTTATGAAAAATAGACCTCTAAATTTTAGTATATCTTCTAATCCCCTAATTTTAAAGAAATGTATTAACTCCATTGAGAAGATATTTGTTGACCTAAAATGATATAATCAAGCTAAATTCATGCTGGTTATTTATCTCTTAAAGGGATAAGTTGATCATTAGTGGACACTAATAAGGAATAAAAATTCCAAGGAATACATTGAATCCATGAAATGGGATGGATTCAAGAAGATATTTTTCAATAAATATTTTCCATGAACTCTCTATCATAAAGAGGAGAGGGAATTACTTAGAATAAAGAAAATGAGGATGAATCTATTAGGGATTACAAATCATATTTAATTTTTTATTTACAATATGCCTCCAAATTTTCACAGATACTGAATATAAGGTTAACCGCTTATTCAGTGGGTTAAATCCAATTCTTTGATAATATTTAGAGATTAGAGACTTCAACATCTATGAGTAAATTGTCTGATGTGCCCTTAATATTGAGATATAAATTAGTGAATCTTAGTGGTATCATGGGAATTAGATAATAAATGGATAATAGATTTTAATTCTAGAGGATCATTTGATAGTACTCATGGTGGAAATAGAATCTAACATTCTTTGTTTCATATATGTGGGAAGAAGTATCTCAGAAACTTCCTTAAGGGAACAAGTAAGTATTTAAAGTGTGGATCGGAAGGGTATCAAGATAATGAATATAGAAATTATATGAATAATCCCACTAATGTGGTGGAGAAAATAAGGTTTTTATCAATCTTCAACTCATAACCCAATGCTTCAACAACAAGGAACATTGACACTATGTTAACCAATGCCCCAATACAAGGTTTTTCAATCATAACCGATGACAGCAACCTTTAAATGCAAGGGAGAAAAGGTGGGTATATAATGTCACTACTATTGATGTGGATCTTGATAATGAATAGGTGATTTATATGCTTGTAATTAATTCAATAATAGTGAATGTATTATTTGATTTTGGTTCTAAACATTCTTTCATATCATGAAATTTTGGTATAACTATTCAAATACCACCTCAAAACAGAGAGGTTGTTTTTTTAGTGAAAATATAAAATAGGGAAATTATTTCATATAAATCATATAACTCCTCTCTATTTAATGCTTGTGGGATAAATCTCCTAGAAAACCTTGTCATACTTACTTCAGTAGAATTCAATGTTATAATGTTCTTGGATTGGTTTTCCTTATATAGATCCAATATCAATTATCATGAGATGGAAATCACCTTCCATATCCTAAATCATACTCCGGTTCTATAAAAATTCAATGATGAGTATGAATAAACTTATTATCAATCATGGATAATGTTTCCTTATGAGAAAAAATATCTAGCTCAAGTTATTGAGTCAAAGGAGAGGATCACTCTTGAATACATTCTCATTATAAGGGAATACGTTGATGTATTCCTTGAAGAGTTTTTTAGCCTTCCTTCTAATCAAGAGGTTGATTTCTCAATTGAACTTATACCTAGAGATCTAACAATATCTAATACTACCTTTAGAATATCCCCAATTAAACAATAAGAACTAAATAAGTAGTTATAATAGAATTTGGAAAATGGATTTATATGACCAAGTGCTTCCCCATAAGGTTCACCATTCCTCTTTTTTAAGAAGAATAATGTGTCGATGTGCCCATGAATTGACTATTATGATCTCAACAAGATCATTATAAAGAAAACGTATCCTTTTCCATGGATTGATGACTTGTTTGATTAGTTACGTGGGGCCCAATAATTATCTAAAGTGGACCTTCAGTCAGGATATCATCAATTAAATGTAAATAGGGAGGATATTCCAAATACTTTCTTTCATATAAGGTATAGACACTGAGTTTATAGTAATTTCATTTAGACTCACTCATACTCTTGAAATATTTATAGACTTAATTAATACAATATTTATAGATTACCTTGAAAAAATTATGCTCTAAAATAATACGGAACATGCGGTATAATTAATTACTCTAATAAGTACTCTGAGAAAGAAGAAATTATATGTAAATTATAGTAAATTTGAGTTTTATATAGATAAAGTATCATTATTTGGTAATGATATCACAAGTAATGGGGTATTTGTAGATCCTTTTAATAGAAAGGTATTTGTGGAATAAACCAAAAAAATTGTAATTGAGATCCATAATTTACTTATATTATATGGGAAATATCGTTGATTAGTGAGAACTTTTCATGATTATAAAACCCATTAAACAAGATATATCAAAAGGGAGTGAAGTTTTTTGGTATGATTAATATAAATAAATCTTACAATATTTAAATTAGAGTCAAATAATTTCACCTATACTTAAATTTCATGATTTTGGGGAAGGATTTATGTTTTAAAGTGATGCATCAAATAAGGGATTAGTTTGTGTCCTCATGAAAAAAGATAAATCATCTACCTATGCCTCTCTATAGTTAAAGGTGTATGAGAAACATTATCCAACACATGATATGTAGTATGCTACAGTAATCACCACATTGAATATTTTGTGACATTATCTCTATGAATTAAAGTGTGATATATATATGGATCATAAGAGCCTCAAGTATATATTCACATAGAAGGAGTTCAACATGCAATAATAAAGGTGGTTATATATGATTAAGGGTTATGATTGTTCAATCCATTACCATCCTGATAAGGCAAATAAAGTGACAAATTCTTTAAGAAGAAAGGATCCTAAAACCTTATCCATGATGTGGATTGAGAGGGATCAAATCTTCTTAGACATGAAAAGGATGTACATGGGAATAATAAAGTAAGGAACATCATCATATTTTGCTCAAATTATTACTCAACCAACCCTTATAGACAAGATTAAGTAATCATAAAGGGGTTTTGTAGATATGAAGAAGATGTTTTAAATTATGAGGAAGGGGAAATCCTTATAAATCAATATTTATAAATATGGATTTATGATATTTAGGATGTGAATATGCATACCATTGAATACTGAGATAAAGAAGTCGTTGTTGAATGATGCTCATAGCTCAAAATTATCTATCCACCCAATGATTAAAAAATATATATAGAGATATATATGAGCACTATTTGGGGGAAAATATGAATAGAGAGATTTAATAATTTAAATCAAAGTTCTTAGTATGTTAAAAAGTGAAGATGGAAAGGAAAATGTACAAAGGTATTATGAAACCATTACCCATACCTATGTGGAAATGGGAGAACATATCTATGGATTTTTTCATGTGTATTCCAAATATAACTAATGGGAATAATTTCATAAATATTTTAGAAGACAATCTTATAAGGGTTGTTCATTTAATTGATATTCAAGAGGACTTATCACTTGATACACTTACAAGGATATATATTAGATAAGTGGTGAGGTTTTATGGAACACCATTATCGATTGTATCAAAATGAGATCCGATATTAATATCAAAGTTCTAGAAAATTTTCCAACATGCTATAAACATAGAGTTGAACTTTAGTACATCTTATCTCCCTCACAGTAATTTTCAAACTAAATGTACTATCCAGACACTTCATTATATGTTTAGAGCTTTCTCAATGGACTTCAAAGGAGGTTGTGATCAACATCTTCCTTTAGTTATGTTATTATACAATAATAGCTTTCACTCAAAAATTTAGATGGAATATTATAAAGTCATCTATGGAAATAAATATAAAAATCCAACATATTGGGATGAAGTTGGAGAGCATAAGATATAGGGACCTGAACTGATATAAGAAATTATTGAGAAATTCAAGGTCATTTAGCAATGCATCAGAGCAGTAAAAAATTTATAGAATAATTATGATGATAACCATTGATGAGACCTATAGTTCTATGATAGTGATAAATTTTTCCTTTTTATATCTCCATGGAAGTGGTTCTTGAGGTTTGGGGAGAAGAGAAATCTAATTCCTATGTATATTGGCCCCTTTGAGATTCTTGATAGCATCATAGTTTTAGCCTATCGACTGGAACTCCTGGAAAACTTATCTCAATCATAGGTTGTGTTCCATGTATCCTTCTTACAAAAGTTCATACTAGATCCCTTGCATGTACTGAATACAAATGTGGTATATTTGTAGAATCATATTTCTTATCAGGAGCAGTTGGTAAAGATCTTGGACTATAGAGAAACATTTCTACACATCTAGACAACTCTCCTTGTCAAATTTCTTTAGTGAACCCATAAATTTTAAGAAGAAGCATGGGAACCAAAGGAATTTATGAAACTAAGTACCAATATTTTTTCACCGTAGTGTATGAAATTAATTTTCAAGGGTAAAATTTCTTAATGGGGGATAATGTGACGAATTGAAATTCCCTTATCTTGTTAATAAAAGAACTCATGTTTCGTAATGAATATTTTAGTATGTCTTATAATATAAGCACCTATAAAAGATATTACATTTCATTAAACATCATGAAATAATATATACTATAATATATAGGAATAGTACGTCAATATAAACACCAAATAATAGTGTGCACATAAGGGTAAACACCATAGGCTCTAGTTTTCCATAAAAATCACTCCTTTCATGAAGATAGCCAAGAGAAAGAGAAAAATTAGGAATAAAATATACATTATAAAAGGAAGTGTAGAAATGATGTAAATTTATGAGAATGGAGGAATATATATATATAGTGTGTAATTAGAAAAGTAGCCATTAGGATCTGACCATTATATGATGGGTACCTAACAATTGTTTAATGGGACCATTAGTCAATATGACTATTGGGAATTGCGACCATTGGAAATATAGTTTTTATAACATGACTACTGGTATTATTGTATATTTAGAGTAATAACAAGAACTAGTTAATATATAAGGGTGATACCATGGCCTCATCTAGTAGGATCATGCCTTATGAATCCAATTTATTAGAGCTTGGGAGGGAGGTCACATCACTAGGGTTCTCCCTTGACCAAGACTAAGTGAATCTTAAACAAGTGAGGCTCAAGTGGAACCACCTATAGTAAAAGTTCAAGTTATTATAGATCACTACTGGATCGATGTTAACTAAGCCACCCTAGGAAATTACAACCATCACAGACTTTACCCTTAGGGAGTATATCGGTATAATAAGGGGTTATGTATCTAGACCTTAGTATTATAACGGTACGTTTTTATTTTTGGAAATAAAATAGTATTTTATTAAATCCCATTTTTATTATTATTTCATTTAATAAAATACACATGAATATAAGATGAATATGATAAATAAATTTTTGGATACAAAGAAAATATATTTTTTTTGGAAAATAAATAATTTAAATTAAAATAGACTTTTATAATAATTTCAAGAATTTTAAATAAAATTTATTTTCATGAAATAGTCTTAGGAAACAATATTTATTTTAAATATTAATTATAATATAATTTTATAATATCCTATGTAATTTTTATAAGGGTCTGAAATTTGATTATGTCATCAAAACTATTATTTTTTATAAATAAATATTTTTATTAAAAAGTTAAAATTATCATATTTAGAAAATATTTTTTATAAAATAAATATAATTTTTGAAATAAATGCATCAAAAATTATCCAATGGTGAATTTTTCATAATTTTCTAAGACAAACTAATTTTTGGGTAAAAAATAAATACGATATGAATATGCGGTGAGTATTATGACATCATAATAATCCAAAAGTGGTGTAATAAATTCTATAAAGGGTTGTATTGACCAAAAATAGTATTTTTCAATAAAATAAGGTATTTAAATATGATAATATTATTTTTTTCAACCCTATAAATAACCTTCCAAAAACATGAGGATATTTTAAGATTTTAAAAACAATTCTTTATGAAAATGACTTGCTTCCACATCATGAATGATATTTTTTTAGGGATTTCAGTTCTTAAACTAATAAAATATTAAAAAAATCCTCATTATAAAATACCATTAAAAACCTATGTTATGGTCAGTGGTTTTGTATTTTTTTTATTTACTAGGTGTCCACCTAAGTTTGGAAATTAATAAACAATTTCATATCTTTTTCTATAAATACCCACCCATTATCCCATTAATCTTCACTCTAAAGATATAAAACAAGAATTTAATATTATTTTCACTATATAAATTCCTCCCAAAGATTTTTTGTCGTTCTAAGAAGCTTATAACAAACCTTAAGAATCAACCTCTCATTGTAAGGGTTCTCCCCCTCCTCTTTTCAATACAAGAACTTCCTTTATTATAAGACTTTTGATTTCCAAGTGGTTATGTTCTCATGTGTTCATAATCATCCATTATTCTCCAAATTATTCCATATTTATGAGATACTACCCTTATATCTCATTAATACTTTCTATGAACTTTTTTGTACACCCGTTATGTTTTTGAAATTTTCCCTTGATTTTTTAAACCATAACTTTGTGTTGTGAATACCCAACCCTATTTTCATCCAAGGGTATTCACCTACATATAAATATCCATAATTTATTAGGTAATTCCATTTATGAGACCCAAATTCATTAATCATGGGATTAAAATGATGAAATACAATCTTATGTTATAAGATCGATGAGGCACACATAAAGTTACACATATGAAGGGTATACCCTGATAACTCTTTAATAAATTATGTAATGTTTTCATATCATGAGATACCTTATATGGTGAAAAGGAGGTTATCATAAGCACACTATGTTATAATTTATTGGTGGTTAGCCTTGATTTTTTCTTATGTTTTCATGTTTTATGTCATTTCCACATTCCTATGATACCATGATTTTCGATGTCATTTTATCATACCATGCCTCTATGTGAGTATGTATGATTCTTGACTCTTTATCTTATCATGATATGCCTCTTGACTCACATGTATTATTTATCATCATTAAACACTTTTATTATTACCTTGATGGTATTTATAGCTCACCTATTTCTTTTGTATATCCCCAGGTTATCTTGTGCAGTATTAAGAGTTCAAAGGAACTAAGAGCATATTATAGAGTTTTAAATAATTATGTTGTATTTAAATTTAAGTTGATGGTTTATGTAAATAATTTCCAAAAGAGACTAGGATTTTTGAATTTTTTTATTGTATTATATAGATCTTTATATTGAAAAAAATTATTACAAATATTGGTTATTATAATTTCCCTTGAGTAACTCGGTATTTAGTCATTTTAGATAGTCAATCCCATCCTCACATTATGATATTTTTTATTCATCAGTGAGAACTATGTATTATTTAGGTGGTGAGTGGTATATTTCCACATATTTACCTTTATATTTATAATAAGGGAATATAGGGGTGGTAGATAATCATTTATAGATTCAATGTTTTGAGACTTCCTCTGATTTTAGGGTTGTACACCTTTCATATATGTTTTGGGGAAAACTATAGTTTAGGATAGTGTTTCATAATTACAAGTCTTAAAATTCAGGTCCCGATCAGAATCTTATATCATATAAATTGTGAAAATTTTCACTAATATATACCTATAAGTGTAAATCATTTCGTATTCTTCTGAATAATGGAGTAACTCTTTATTCCATATATCCTCTTCAAAGGGTACATTAAGGTCCTCCTTTAGTTATCCTATCTTGGTGCATTGTTTCAGCTTATGAAATCTATAGGATTTAATCTCCTTTTTTGATTATTCCCCTAAAAATGATTTTTGAATGTTAATCCTGAGGAAATCTCAAATTTTACTTATCAATAATTCCCCGAATGATTGGGGTATGTTACATATCATGTTCTCTCAAAACTTTTAGAACACCAGCATCGATTAGAATTCTATTGAAATATTTTTTTAAGTCCATGGGAGTTAGGATGTTGTTCACTACTGATTCAATTCCCAAAACCTTAAAAATGGAACCAAAATTGGTAGAAAATATCTTAAAAAATCACCAAGTTGGATAAAAGCATTTTTATAAGGTTCCCCCACACTTAAGTCACCCAAAGACTCAGAAATGGAACCATGGATTGTTGCAGCCTATTTACACTCACCAAAGAGTCACTCTCATTATGTTCTTTCTTATTTTAATAAGGTAAAGGATACTTAAGATCTACTAATAATTAATTAGGCTCAAATATAGAAAATACATCTACAAAATAGCTAATCTTAGTAGGAAAAGACCTATTGTCCATTTATATAAAAATATTCTAAATATCCTTTTTAACACTCTCAACTAGTTGGGGAAACTTATCTTCAACTTAAAAATGTAAATGAAAACCATTAGTCTTAACCCATTACTTTTAAAAGTCATTTTCCGTTGGTATTAACACTAAAACAGGATTAAAAATCTTAGAATGAGAGGTGAAGGGGACTGAATTTAGGTTGGATTCAATGGTAAAGATTCTCTCACAAGGAGGAGGTTGTTAGTATTGAACTCTAACCTGGGAAGAATTGTTAAAAAATATTTTTTTAAGATGGAAAACTACATGTTCCTTATAAATTAGCTCCCTAATTTGGATCTTAAGTCTCCCTAGTCTTTCAAGTTCTTGTGTGGATTCAATTTCAACAAAATTGACTCAAAATTAGTCATTAAATATACATTGAATTATTTTAACAAAATGACCATGAGTATCCTTCCTTATTTCATCCCTAAACACCTATTTAGATATATAAATATATATTAATTTAACACTCACCTCAAGTGTGTAATTATCAAAAAAATGAAAATATTCTTGATCATCACCATAATGGAAGGCTAGTTTTTCTTTTGATGCATTTACAAATACACTATCAGTATCAAAGAATAGTTTACCTAGAATTATAGAAATATTTTTGTCACACTCCATATCAAGAACTTCAAAATAATTTGGATATATAAGCTTCAATTTCTTAACTAATATGTTATCTAACCATTTAATGGGATGATTAATTGACCTATCAGACAACTAAAGATGAGTAGTGGTTGATTTTAATGGTTTAAGTATCATATGCTTAAAGTAGTTCTTGAAGTTGTTTTGGGAATTTGTAAATGAAATGTGTCCATTTGACTGGAAACTCTCAACCCAAGTGGGTCAGGTGAGGTTTTCATTTTTTTGCAATACTTCTCAATAATGAGAATTTTTAAGGTGTTGATATTGTAAGGTCTCGTATTTTTAGACCCATTGTAATTTTCAAGAGAATTTAAACTCTTCATTTGTAAGATAGACTAAATTTTAAACTGATCTTATAAATGTAAATATAAGGGTTGGAACACTTAAATTTGTTATTTGTTGATGTTTTTAAGGCCCGAGTGGTGTCTCTGAGGTTTGGATGAGTTTTGGAAGCATCAGGCTTTAAAACCCTATTTTTTGAGAGAAGATGATGGGGACACGTAGCTAGTTTAAATTACATGCCCCCCTAGGAGAAATTGTGTATCCCTATAATAGGTTTTTCATGGTTTTTTAAAGCATGTAAGGTGAGGAACTTGTCCATGTAGAATGTCTGTAGAAAATTGCATACGTAGCTACATATAAACAACACGGTTTTCTAAACCATGTGCCTAGCCCACATGGTTAGTTCCATTTAACTAGTATCATCACATGGTTAGCACATGGTTAGCATGTATTTAGTCCAAACTGTGTGGCCAAACCATGAGGGGTATGCCTCTTGGATAGTATGATCCTCATAGTCGGTGAACGGTTATCCAAATTGTGTGGAATGACTGCACACATCATTCCTCCAAATCCATTTTTTTGTCATTTTCAAATGCCACTTTTTGGGTAAGTGGGAACCTCACAAAAAACTGGATACAATTCTAATCACCCACATAAAGCATTACATAAAGAACCTATCCCAAAAGCTAGATTTAAATTTCAAAATTCAAATTCATACAGGAAACGCGGGCAGCGAGCATCCTGAGCAACCCCATCGAGAGACGCCTTCATCACCTTGTTTTCCATCATCACAGCACTATCACCCCCGTCGTGTCATCATCACCAGAGTCATCATTCACACCATCCTCTTCACCGACGACCACCGCCTGCTCACCATCACCGCCATCTCATAGAGACTTCCTCATCATGCCATCATCACCGTTGTTCAATACCACTCCAGAACGTCGAATCACCCTAACAGCAATATGTCTTCATCCCCCACCACCGGACCACATACCATCAACAAAACACCTACAAACATGACCACTGAAAACCATCTTCGATTCACCAAACCAGGACCAAAAACTCAGAATAGAAACCGATGACAGCGGCCATCAACATTAATTAATTACGTTATATTCTAAGACCTTGATCTATAACCCTCTTATGTGGTTAGAGGTAGATGACCACAACCCAAACCACCTCTTCAAATGAGTTCTTTTTCATTATTTTGTATCATACTTGATGATTAATTAAACTTCCATTTAGGGTGTGATCTTTAAATTCCTTAGAACCTTTAAAATGTCTTATTAAGTAAATTGAAGTAAATAATATTCTTAATTCCAAATGATTAAATGTGAATGGTAATTCCATGTAAATTAACCTTATTAACTATGATTTATTCCCATCACTAAATGGGATTAAATTGAAAAGTTAAATAGTTTAAAATTATTACATGACTCTTGTTAAATGTTGAATTATTCTCTTGGGTATAAAAGTTTTTAATGAAATGTGAAATGGATTATACT
The DNA here is from genome assembly GCA_963277665.1 of Viscum album. Taxonomy (NCBI): domain Eukaryota; kingdom Viridiplantae; phylum Streptophyta; class Magnoliopsida; order Santalales; family Viscaceae; genus Viscum; species Viscum album. The sequence goes on along the minus strand of OY728135.1, from coordinate 1,493,456,460 downwards.
TCACTTGAAAATTTAATAATGAATATAAATATTAAAGGTATGATGCATATTATAAACCTTTTCTATCTACAATGGAAATAAAATTGCATAATGAAATGGAATGGCATTGAAACTGACATGTACCTTAAATTGCTTAGTTTAATTTTTACAATATGATTGTGGTTATGGAACCTTGGGCACAGAATCACTTATATTGTGATTGAGGTGTATGGAACCCTAGGCATGATGTCCCTTATCTGATATGTGATCCTCTCATGTAGATTTTTTGGTACTAAAATTTGGGTCCACACTGGTGAAATTATATATGTTCATATGATTATCATATATATTCATATATATACATGATAGAAGGTGTGTAGAGACATTCTGTCTTAGGCCAAAGTAGGTTTTGTCATCCAGGTGTCTTCGAGCAACCTAATCTCAATATGTTATTAGTTATTGTTTACTAATTCATTTTGATATACCTTTACACTTCTTATTTTATATTTATTGAATGGATTGCATTAGACACCAATGGTAGTGGCCTACTGAGTATATCTCACAACTATTCTGGGCCAATTCTCTCACAACACATCCCCCGGGGCACATTTCGTGACTACCCCAAGACCACCTCCCATAGGCTAGGGGCTAGAGACTAGCACCAGAAAGGATTATCCCTATAAACAAGAAGTCATTGCCTTTAAACCTACAAGAACATAGTTCAATCACACAACAGGATACAAGAACGAAGTAAAATATAAAGAAAAATAGTGAGTACTGTAAGTAAAGGGACCAGAATACAAGTCCAACTGAAAATTACAAGTAAAACTGAAAGACTTCTCCTGTGATCATCTGCTAAGGATCCTACCTGAAGGGTAGGTACAGCTCACGATCGGTCGTCTCTGCGGCACGTCACATCAAATAGTCTACCTCCGAGCACCCACCAGTTCTAGATCCCTCAGCCTCGATTAACATTTTCCATCATCTGCACAAGACATAGAAAGGTTTTGGCATAGCCCATGTAAGGTTGAGTATAAAAATACTTAGTAGGAACCCCGAGACCCCTAAGGTCTCACATAATCCACAAAGTATAAACCAAAAATCAAGACCACAAACACAAAGCACGAAGCAATAGTCAACCCTACTTAGGTATGTGCCCATACATATACCTAAGTTATCAAATATAATTAACTCATTCATGAGGAAAAAAAGGCTCCAACCCTTTACCCATTAGCACAATTGTTCCATAAAGGAAGTAACACCACAAAGGTAACACCACAAGGGTAAGTACCACAAAGGTAACATCTCAAGCAAAACAATACAAAGGTAATACCATGAAGAAAAGTACCAAAAAGGTAAAGACTCATCTCACACTAGGTATAACTTAAGTACCGAATTACATATGATTAGATGTATTTCTAGATCATCTAACTTCATCGAGAAGCTTTGTTGTTGACCCACACAGGATTCGTATAAGTTGACCCCCACAGAGGATTCATAGGAGCTGACCCACACAGGATTCGTAGAATCTTACCCACATAGGATTCATAGAATTTTACCCACACAGTATTCGTATAAGTTTACCCACATGGGATTTGTATAAGTTCTTTATGTACATCCACCCATAGGGTTCTCCGCACCCGGTGTGATCAAGTTCGGTAGAAACTACTCCTTGAGTCATCAGTCATACCTCGACCACCACTAATCTCCAAAAAGGTGTAACCCAAAGTAACTCCATGTCATGAGGGTCCCACCACGATACACAGCACGTCAATCGAATACCTGGTCAAAAAGTTATTAGTATTTTACTGTCAAGGGCCCGCTTGGATTCGGGTTCGATCCAACCCAGCCAAACTCCAACTTTATCCAAAACACAATAAGAGTATACCAAAAAGAAAATCTCGATCCAAGGATCACAGCACCATAGACGGTTCGTCAAACGGATTTCTGGTTCTCAGGATATGGGCCTTTAACTGTTTATGGGTCTGTTTGGGCCCGTGTCCAGTCCGACCCGGTCGGACCAACCCAACCTGACCCGTCCTAGGCCGACCCGACCCGGTCTGAGTCCAACTCGACTGGGCTAGGCCACGGTGGGCTTGGAACACGGGGTTGTGGTCTGGCCCAGCCTGCAGGGGGCGCATCCCATTGGGCACGCACCCCGACCACGTGAGGTGCGGCCTGCAGCAGGGTGGAGTGGCCCGTTGTGGTGGGGCCCGCCCCAGCCGCCACCCGGAGAATGACCCCCAGTTTTCTTGAACGATTGTGAGGGTCGTTCGGTCTCTTCCATAGTGGCAGTGCCACATAGCACCGCCAGGTGTCATGCGGGACCCACTGGAGTGGGTCCTGCGTCCCTTCGCAGTCGGCCAGTGTCGGCCACCATCTCCAGCAAAGCACAACGGCACGCTGCTCCACCACCCATTTTCAATCGGTGTGCCGGCCACCTCCTTCGGTCTACCACGGTGGATGAGCCATAGCATGTGTCCTCTGGCGGCATGATGGTCGCGCCTCCCTCCCCTTCCGCATCCGGCCGATGTGTCAGTCCCCTCCTCCGACCGTCGTGGCTGATGAGTTGCAGTCGGTTCCTCCGACGGCACGGGTGCGCTGCCTCCTCCATCGCAGTCGGCCGGTGCCGGTCGCCGCCTTGGTCTCCGCCGATTGTCGGTATCGCCACATCGGTGGCCCTCTACAGGTCACCGAGTGAGATTCATTAGCCCATTTTTTCTTTCAAAGGCGTCGTTAAACTTCTCGAGACATCACTGTCACTTCTATCCTATCAAAATTGGGTTCCATCCATCCTGAATAATCACCTGTGAAGAACGCACAAATTAATCAAGATAGCGGAGGGATCGGGCCTTGTTCGTTTGGCTCGCGCCCTCTGCGTTATCTTGATAGAAATAGGTTTAAGATATTGAATCATCCATACTTGAAATTAAACAAGTTCAAATCCCTAACTCGATTCATTGGAGAGCCCTCGCGATTGAAGATAACGGGTCAGCGTTCATCGCTCTAAAACTAGCTTCAACGATTGCTCAAACGTTGATCCTCCATTCTTTGCTTGGTGGATTTGTTCTTCCAAAGGTTCTCCAAAGTTCTTCAAAGTTCTATCCTCCCAATTCAAATACTTTCTAATGAATGACCAAGATAAAGAAGATAATCCTTACTCAATAACTTAATTTAATGGTTTCTTTAACTTGTCATTAATGATATTTCATTAAATGGTGGGTTTCATGGTTACACACTTTCTTTAACCGGTCATTTAATGAGAAGTATTAAATTCCCAACAAACCTCATGTGGTACCCGCCTTCAATGAATTAAAAAGTATGGAAGGAGTTTAATAAAAATAAAACATTTCTTTTATTTTAATCCTCCATGAAAACCCACAAAACTAGATTTTTCCCTCGACCTACTATGGTCGAAGTGAAGGCTCTTTTAAGTGAATCTCGATGTTGTGAGTTCAATGGTGCCCACATATTTCAATTCTGATCACCAGTTAAAAAGTTAGTAATTCATGCTCGGTATGTTTACTGAACGTAACTTAAGTAAATTTCATAAATTCATTTCAGGCATATTGGGCCTCAGAATCACACGTCATTAATTTCTGTAGACTCGTAATAATTCCATATAATTAAAAAAATTACATTGAAAATCTGGGTCTTTACATTCTCCCCACCTTAGGTCTTTTTATCCCCGAAATCCACAATATAAACTTAGAAAACAAATGGGGGTACTGAGCATGAATCTGAGCCTCCCGCTCCCAAGTTCACTCCTAGAGGTTCTCGTGCTGCCATCGAATGTGCACTAGAGGTATCAACTGCCCATGAAGGACTTGCTCCTATCGATCCTCAATCTCTACTAGAACCTCCGTAAATGTCACCCCATCATTAAAGTCCATCTCACCGTGGTCAATGATTTGATATGGGTCATGCACGTATCTCCTCAATTGGGATACGTGGAAGACATCATGCACCCTCTCTAATTGCGGTGGAAGTTCCAAGTTGTATGCCACCTCACCTATCCTTTGAAGTATCAGAAATGATCTAATAAACCTGGGTGATAACTTTTCACCTCGGCCAAATCTCTGTTCTCGTCGAGGTGTGACTCATAGGAAGACACGGTATCCCTCCTAGAACTCCAAAGGTCTCCACCTCCTATCAGTATTAAACTTATCTCTACTATATTCAGTCTTAATTCTCTCCCGGATGACTTGCACATTCTCTGTGGTAGCCCATAACAACTCTGGACCCATAAGTTCTGACTCCCCTAGGTACGTCCAGTATATAGGTGATCTACATGGTCAACCGTACAAGGCCTCAAATGGTTCCATACCGATGGTGTAGTGATAACTATTTTTGTATTCGAACTCTACCAAGGGTAATTGATCCTCCCAATTGTGGCCAAAATCTAGGATGCAAGCACGTAGCATGCCCTCCAGTGTCTGAATTTTCCGCTCTGTCTGACCATCCGTATATGGATAAAAGGAAGTTCTCAAACGTAGCTGAGTCCCAAATTCCTCCTATAATCCATACCAAAACCAGGATGTAAAACATGCATCACGGTCAGAAACAATCATTTATGGAACCCCATTAAGTCGCACAATCTCATGTACATAGAGGTGTCCCAAACCCTCTATTGATCCCTACTCTCAGATAGGTAGGAAGTGGGCTGACTTGGTGAGTCATTCAATGATCACACAGATGGAATCATGTCCCTTGTACGTACCTGGAAGCCCTGTCACAAAGTCCATGGAGATTTCATCCCACTTCCACTATAGAACCTCTAGTGGTTGTGCTAAGCCTGCTGGAACCTGATGTTTGGCCTTCACTTGCTGACAAGTGAGGCATCGTGAAACAAACTATGCCACTACTTTCTTCATCCCTAGCCACCAGTGATGACGCTAGAGGTCCTGGTACATCTTTTCCACACCAGTTTGTACCGCTAGAGGGGATGTATGGAACTCCATCAACACCTCCTCCCGTAGCACCACCAGTACCATGGTGCTTCCTCTAAAGAGGATGACGTGCATCCCACCTTCAGAAAATTCATCAGGTGACTATCCTGTGGATATCTGAGTACATCGTGTCTCACAGTAAATGTTCCCAAGTTGTTCTTCTCAAACTTGCTGAAGAATTGGGGGAGTGACAGTCATAGACTGGAGGTAAGCTGCTCTATCTCTATCCACGAAGGATATATGCATCGCAGCAAGCTATTTTGTCACCTCACTCAGCAACTGTAGACCAGACCTCCTACTAAGTTCATATGCTACCACGTTCCCCTTCCCAAGAGTATAGAATCTCTCAAAGTCATAGTCCTGGAGGAACTCTAACCATTGCTGCTATCTCAGGTTCAGTTTCTTCTGAGAGAAGATATATCTAATACTCTTGTGATCAGAGTAGACTGTAAAACATTCGCCCATCAAGTAAAGTAGCCACATATTCAAGGATAATACCACTACTACTAACTCTAGGTCATGGGTAGCATAGTTCTAATCATGTTGTCTCAGTTTTCATGAACCATAAGTGATCACTGCATGATCCTGCATCAGGACACACCCAAGTCTGGTCCCTGATACGTCGTAGTAGACTACATACCTAACACCCTCTTCTGGTAGCCTCAAGATGGGGGCACTCATCAGTATCTGCCTCTACTTCTGAAGACTCTTTTGGAATCTCTCCTTCCATAATAAGGGTTGTCCCTTCTTCATCAATGCTGACACGAGTGTTGCAACTCTGGAAAAATCAGGCACGAATCTTCGATAGTATCCAGCCAACCCCAGGAAACTTCACACCTCGGTCACACTCCTGGGTGGCTCCCAAGCTAGAACTACCTCTATCTTCGCCAGATCCACTATAAATCCAGCCTTCGAGATAATGTGTCCTAAAAATTGAACCTCTCATATCCAAAACTAGCACTTCGAGAGCTTACCATAAAGCTGTTGTACTCAAAGTGTATCCAGAACTATCTGCAGATGATAGGCATACTCCTCCGATGATGACTAGTATATCAAGATGTCATCGATGAAGAACACCACAAATTGATCTAGGTATGTCTTAAATATCTTGATCATGAGTATCATGAACACTTTTGGGGTATTGGTCATACTAAATGGCATAACCAAGAACTCATAGTGGCCATACCGACATCTGAAGGTCATTTTATACACATCCTCATCTCGTACTCTGAGATGATAGTAGCCTAATATGAGGTCTATCTTTGAAAACCAATGAGCTCCCTTCAGTTGATAGAAAATATTATCAATCCTGAAAAGTGGATATTTTTTCTTCATGATCTCCTGGTTCAGGAGTCGATAGTCTACATAGAGTCTCAAACTCCCATCTGCCTTCTTGGCAACCAAAATCAGGGTTGCCCATAGAGAAACACTGGGCCTTATGAACCCCTTCCTCTGAAAGTCCTCCAACTATACCTGTAACTCACAGAGCTCTTTGGGATCCATCTGATATGCTGGTGTAGATATCGATGTTGTCCTATGGTACAGGTCTATGTAAAATTTTACCTCTCTGCGTGAAGGTAGTCCCAAAATATAATCAGGAAAGACATCAGCATATCGGTCCACCACTACATGATAACTCAGACTCATCAGATCAACTACTCTGAGTGTAAGTCTAGCCAACTGATTAGTGATCGGCTATGTAACACCCCAAGATTTCATAGTGTGTTATTTCTTCAAAATAATTCAATAACTTGCACTACACGCAACACCGAGTTCAATTGCACCATGACTTACCAAAAAAAAAGCCATTAAAAGAGGTCATGAATAGCATTAACTACATTTTTAACTTTATATAATCCTTATAATTTTAGAATCCATATTATGAGTTTCTTAGTCATAATGCAAGAACAGATTCATTTTCAGTATTGCACTTTTATCAACTTTTGATAGTGAAAACTTTTTAAATACAATATTTTAAACTTTTTTACTAAATGGAGACATCAAAAAATTTAAAATGAAACTTCCCAAGCTTCCACGGTACGCTTTCCTTTGAATAAAACAGTAGCGTGTGTTGTACGCAACTTCGAGTTTTAACACACACCACAACTAATCAAACTAGCCGTTATGAATAGTAATACCTACTTTTTGAAATTATATATATTTTATATTTGAAAATGGACTTCATTTTTGGATTCGGAATATCGAATTTAGCCTAAGGTGAAATTTTGGTACATTTCGGATAACTTTCATATTTTGATGAATAGTGAAAATTACTAAGTTTTAATTAAAAACAACTTTTTTAATCAAAATAATTAATAGTGATAAATTATGAATTTGAGTGGTTTTAAAGTATATTTAGAATATATTTTTACCATTTAATATAATTTTGGTCATTGGACATAATTTTACAATTAAACCGAACATAAACGAGTGTCAATCTTTTGATAGTTATTATCTCTTAAAAACACGCTTTTTGTTTTGACAGCGGGAATTAATTTTAAATTAATTTCTGCCACTTCTGTGTTTTGAATTTAGGAAAATGGATTCCATATTTGGAATCAGGATGTTCAAATTGTGTAAATAGGTAACTTTTATTTTTAGACATTTTGAATAATTACTGCGGTAAATATTTTATTTACCATGGTTAAGGGTAAATCCGGTAAATAAGGGTTAAAAAATAATATTATAATAATACTAAATTACCCTAAAACGTGTCTTAACCCTATTGGTTGATACATGGTCGACCATGGGCATCTTTGGGTCGATTTTGGGACCCCATGGATCCACTTGTAAGTGATAATGACACTTTATTTTAATTAAGTCAAAATGAATACAAAAATGACACAAGCATATATCTTTTAGAAAAACAATTGTTAAATAGGGTTATATATGTTGGATTTTAGATTATAAATATTAATTAGAAAGCTAAAAAGATTTCCTACATAATTATATTTTATTTATAATTTTTAGACATTAAATAATTTATTTTATTTATGACACAATGATGATGCAGTAATTACTATAATAGTGAAAAATTAAAATAATTGATATTATAAATACCCAAATAAATATAATATGAAACTTTTAATGAATTAAACTAATTTTCTAGGATAATATGATATATTATGATTGATTTAATTGACTTTGTTCGAAGTAATCAATCTGTTATGAGTTTCACAAAAATCAACTATTGAATAGTGTCAAAATTGACATAAAAGAGTTCTTAAAACAAATATTATATTATTAATTGATATTAAATTCCTAAAAATCTAAGGTTCGGCCAAGAGACTTATATCATGATAGGTTCATCATTAATGTACCACTTGTGGGTCGCTTGTATGTATATAGTAAGTTTATTAACCATATTATATAAAAATACAAAGAGACATTGTAAAAGTGAAACTAATTAACTTAGAGTTAATACTTAAAGATAAGGTTAATATAAGTACCCAAACCTGTCTAAATTCTATTGGTTGAGTTGTTTTCGACCTATCCCCACCTTAACCTTTTAATAGTAAGCTTTGGATCCATTAGAAGCCGAATATGAATTTATTATAAATTAATATTTCTAGCTTTTCCAAAGGTGCCCCTCACCCCTCTTATAAAAGGGCACTCCTCCTTCTCATTTCTTCACACCATCAAAGCCTTTTGGTTCGGCCAAACTCTGCCCAAATACTCTCACAACATCCCTCACTACAACCTAGAGGCCTTAGTTTGATCAGAAAGCCAACCTAAGGATCCCTTTTGATCAAATCAAAAGGAAGAACCCGAAGAAGAGGTAATGATTTCACCACCCTTTTCCAAGTTCCTTTCTTCTTCCACTTCCTCTTTCTTTGTTCTTACCATTCTAAAATAATAACTCCAGTATCTTACATATACTGTGATTTTATTATAAATATGGTACAACCATATTCAGTATTCTATCCACCCTTTGAATAACATGTCACCATACGTGCGTACGTACGGCTTACCGTCTCCACGTCGTGGTGTAATTGTTATTCAATATATTATTATTTGGATGGGTATAATAATGATGTGTAACTCATGTAAATAATAAATATAACATGTTAATGATTCTGTATATGTGATATACCATCCATTTATATATTATTTTAATATCAAAAGAATGATATTGTCGCTCGTGCGTACGTACGGACTACCGTCTCCACGAACGCGATGAGATTCATTCTCCATCGTATCCATTAAAGTATAATTATCATTTGATGATTTAAAAATGATGTTTAAGGACTAGATATCATTCTGGATATGAATAAGATACAACAACCATGGCTTATGTAACAAAACATATAAAAGAAAACAAGTAAGTTAACACCCGAAATGACGATAATTCTAAGATATTATTAACAAATCAATGTTAAAAGATCATATATGATATCATATTAATATATATGATTCTTGTATAATTTAATAACAATTATTTCACCATTATACAGGAGGTTAACCTACCCCAACCAAGGAAAAGTACAAGGTAAGGGTTTACTTTACAACCTCTTCATTATCCAAGGTTGTTTATACGTAATAATCTACTGGGATCTCTTTATCATCCACATCCATGTTTCTTAAAAATTCATTTCAAAACATTTTTACTATTTACTAGAATATGAGTTAAAGTCATTTATACCCTTTTTGACTTTTATAAGTGGTTTATAAAGGAATCTTTCGGTCGTTTTCAAAACAAGGTCCTTTTTAACCATTTCGACAGAAGTAAGGTAAGAATGTTTTTTTTAACTTATACGGCGGGTGCGGCTATTTTCCACCGTTATAAAATCTTCAAAGCTTCCCTTACAAGCTTATAAGAATATTTTCAAAGAAAATGTTTTATTTTATATGGATCTTAAATTATTTCAAAATAAAAGGAGATATTTCTTTAAAAAGAATTTTTATTTCATCTATGTCAACATCCTTTGATGGATTTTATGATTATTTGAAGTTGATTTATTATGATACAAAACTTCTATATTGTATTGAAGGTTTTGTGATATGTTTGACTGTGGATGTGCTATTTTTATACCATTCATAGTTTATGGTGAAAGTATTGACATTTCATATGCTAGTTTTAATATGAATGTTTATGTTATGTTTAAACCTTTTCATATGGGAATGCATTGGACTTAATATGTGACGGGTGGAGCCCTCTATAGCTCCTCGATGCATCGGTAGGTCTCATGAGACAAACTAGTTTCTTGGCACAAGGCCTTGACAAAATCTTATTTGTAGTCTTGGCACGAGGCCTTGGCTATGTGGTTATGATAGTCTGGCATTATGCATTCCAACATTATGAAAGTGGTTATTGAATTTTGCATGTGATTATTCGATTAGTAGAATATCCATGTGAATAAGTAAATGGCATTATTTCATTTTATTTATGCCATACCATGTTGAAAGTTCATATTTAAAAGTCTTTTGTTTTAGTTATACATTGCCTTAAATGTTTATTCTTATTTATGAAAGTTTCCGCTATATTGTTATCCTTACTGGGCATTTGAGCTCACCCCTTTTCTATGTTTTATTTTTCCCAGGATGTGAAGAAGTAAGTTAAGAATGACCTGCAGGGATATTATGTGGGGATATGAGTGTGGATTATGGAGATATTATGTTGTTGTAGTAGTTTTTCATTTTATGATGTAATGTAAAACTTATGAATATATCTAGTGTTTCCAAGGCTACTAAACCAATCGGTCTTTCGATATTTGATCTTTCTTGTGATCATGCCAATGTTACGAAGTAATGCACCGACTCTGGGTAGCTGGGGTCGGGGCGTTACAGTTGGTATCAGAGGAAGTTTAGTACAAACCTTGGAAACTAGATTTAGATAAACTCTGATTAGAGCACGTAGACCTAAGATGAACTTTGAGGATTAGTATAGAATAACTTCCTAGAATTTTGGTATTGTAGAGATTTTGTGAGTTTTCCGAGCAATACATCCCTGTTTGGATACGAGCAGGTAGAGGCGGCTCAGGCACAGATGTACCTAGGGGTAAAACTCGAAAACACCGCTTTGAGCTAGACTCGAACGGGAACTGGTGCACGACAACGGGCCTTGCTGCACTCTTGGTTACGACACTCCCGGGGGATATGCTTAGGATAACTCTCATTTTCTTTACAAATCATTATGAAGGATTATGAGTATATACTTCCTCAAAGAAAACATTCTTATGATTATGGATTATATCCATAAATAGTTCAATTTATGTTAAGTGTTTTATAAGTATGGGATTATGTATTTTGATTCATAAACTGATCTAGTTTATGCCATTGTTTAGAAATGGCGCCCAGTAGAAGGAATGAGAACTCCAGAAATACACATGATTCAAAGAGAAGGAAGGATCATATCTTTCATGGTCTTAAGCTAGAATTTATAAGAGAAATAGTCTCCCATGTATTATCATCATATGAAGAAATAATATCATGTGTTGATAAGATAAGTAAAGATTTTACTGAGTCCTATGGCTTTGAAGGGAAGCAAGAGAAGAAAAGGATAGAAGAGAGAAAGATGGATAAAGGGAAGAGGGAAAAGAAGAATTTTCCCATATGTGGTAACTGTGGAAAGAAACACCCTGGAACTTGCCTGAAAGGAATGGGAGTTTGTTATAAGTGTGGAGGAAAAGGGCACAAAGTACGTGACTGCAAGGGTAAGAAAATGGTTTTAAATGTACAATGCTTCATTTTCAAGGAGTTTGGACGCTACGCGAACCTATGTCCCAGTCATCAGACTATGCCTCAAATGATGTTATTGGATAATAATCAAGTTATGATACTACCACAGATGAAGAGGAATGATTAGAGTTCTTATGTTGATTATGTCAATTGAGTGTTGTATCAACAATGTACTTGTTATAATAATTATGGAGTATATAAGGATTGTACTGCAGTACTATTTCATTAAGGACTTGAGATTGTGTGGAACAAAGAAAAGTGACTCAATAGCAGGATAAATTTTTGGAAAATATATGGTTGAGAGAATGATAAATCATAATATAGTTCTGATACTGAGGTAGTGATTTTGGAATAATATGTGATTGTTTTGGATAAATTGGATATTCTTGACTACCTTGGAACTGATTAATGATTTGTATATTCCATCATTGTTGGGGTTTAAAACATTTTTGGATTAATGAAGTATATCCAGCATTCTATATGGAATAAGGGAGCATGAATGTAATCAATAAGGAATATGGTAATACATGATGAAGGTATTCAAATGCTATTACAGGGTAAAAAGGATCTACATTATGTTTACCTTCCTTATAAATGTTGGACTGTGAGTTTGGAAAGAAGTATTTTGGATAGTTCTAGTTTGGATTATTTTGGATTGCCATAAAAGGACAACCTGGAGGTCGGGCGGCAACCTATCGCGTCCGGCAAGGCTGCGAGACTTGAACCCGCAACCGAAGGGCGACAAGGGTGTATCACCTACCACTGGTCCACGAGATGTCCTGGATTAAATAATGTAGTTTTTTTTAAAAGATCTGGTAGATGAAATATAAATTCATTTATTTTGGAACCCTGTACGAATAGTATAAATAGAAAAAAAAAATTACATTCTATTATCTTTTAGAGTGAAAGATGAGTTTGTGGTAGAAATTTATTAATGGATAAAACTCTAATTATAAAGTAAGTATATCTCCTTATGATCTTAGCCAATCTCATAAATAAATTCCTCAACATTAATAAAAGGAACTTAGAACAAAAATGTTGTCCTAGATGGTACCTTAAATCATCACAAATTTATGGCTTTTGGATTATTGGCCTTTTCATAGCCATGTTCTCTAACACTCTCCATCAGATAATTGATGGTTAGATTTTTCTTCCATATCCATATTTTCTTACATGGAACCCTAGTATGTGTTATTTTCGGTAATCTTCATACTTTCGACTCTTTATTTTAAATAGAGGCCTCGTTAATTCATTTTTCGATGTGGGATTTCAACTAAGATATTTTGAAACGTCAAAAATGTGTTATCCCAATACCCTATATTTTGTTGAACCGATGGTACTTCAAATCATCATAGATTGATGAGTTTAAGGACCTCAATTATACACTTGTTTGTGATTGATGACCTCAATCACTACCTATAAATATTTACGTTTTTCCTCCGATTATATGTCTCTAATTGCCACCAATGTTCTCCTAATCAAGATCATAATTTGGTGGTGACCCTTTCATTTCTCTTTTCCTCATATTAAGACTAAATTTTAGTAACCCAATTCCCGATGTGGGTTTTCCCACAAATATATTATCTATTTTCAACCTTTTATTTTTGAAGAACAATTTCAAATTGCGAGGACGCAATTTATTGAAGGAGGGGAGAATGTAACACCCCAAGATTTCATAGTGTGTTATTTCTTCAAAATAATTCAATAACTTGCACTACACGCAACACCGAGTTCAATTGCACCATGACTTACCAAAAAAAAAGCCATTAAAAGAGGTCATGAATAGCATTAACTACATTTTTAACTTTATATAATCCTTATAATTTTAGAATCCATATTATGAGTTTCTTAGTCATAATGCAAGAACAGATTCATTTTTAGTATTGCACTTTTATCAACTTTTGATAGTGAAACCTTTTTAAATAAAATATTTTAAACTTTTTGACTAAATGGAGACATCAAAAAATTTAAAATGAAACTTCCCAAGCTTCCACGGTACGCTTTCCTTTGAATAAAACAGTAGCGTGTGTTGTACGCAACTTCAAGTTTTAACACACACCACAACTAATCAAACTAGCCGTTATGAATAGTAATACCTACTTTTTGAAATTATATATATTTTATATTTGAAAATGGACTTCATTTTTGGATTCGGAATATCGAATTTAGCCTAAGGTGAAATTTTGGTACATTTCGGATAACTTTCATATTTTGATGAATAGTGAAAATTACTAAGTTTTAATTAAAAACAACTTTTTTAATCAAAATAATTAATAGTGATAAATTATGAATTTGGGTGGTTTTAAAGTATATTTAGAATATATTTTTACCATTTAATATAATGTTGGTCATTGGACATAATTTTAAAATTAAACCGAACATAAACGAGTGTCAATCTTTTGATAGTTATTATCTCTTAAAAACACGCTTTTTGTTTTGACAGCAGGAATTAATTTTAAATTAATTTCTGCCACTTATGTGTTTTGAATTTAGGAATATGGATTCCATATTTGGAATCAGGATGTTCAAATTGTGTAAATAGGTAACTTTTATTTTTAGACATTTTGAATAATTACTGCGGTAAATATTTTATTTACCATGGTTAAGGGTAAATCCGGTAAATAAGGGTTAAAAAATAATATTATAATAATACTAAATTAGCCTAAAACGTGTCTTAACCCTATTGGTTGATACATGGTCGACCATGGGCATCTTTGGGTCGATTTTGGGACCCCATGGATCCACTTGTAAGTGATAATGACACTTTATTTTAATTAAGTCAAAATGAATACAAAAATGACACAAGCATATATCTTTTATAAAAACAATTGTTACATAGGGTTATATATGTTGGATTTTAGATTATAAATATTAATTAGAAAGCTAAAAAGATTTCATACATAATTATATTTTATTTATAATTTTTAGACATTAAATAATTTATTTTATTTATGACACAATGATGATGCAGTAATTACTATAATAGTGAAAAATTAAAATAATTGATATTATAAATACCCAAATAAATATAATATGAAACTTTTAATGAATTAAACTAATTTTCTAGGATAATATGATATATTATTATTGATTTAATTGACTTTTTTAGAAGTAATCAATCTGTTATGAGTTTCACAAAAATCAACTATTGAATAGTGTCAAAATTGACATAAAAGAGTTCTTAAAACAAATATTATATTATTAATTGATATTAAATTCCTAAAAATATAAGGTTCGGCCAAGAGACTTATATCATGATAGGTTCATCATTAATGTACCACTTGTGGGTCTCTTGGATGTATATAGTAAGTTTATTAACCATATTATATAAAAATACAAAGAGACATTGTAAAAGTGAAACTAATTAACTTAGAGTTAATACTTAAAGATAAGGTTAATATAAGTACCCAAACCTGTCTAAATTCTATTGGTTGAGTGGTTTTTGACCTATCCCCACCTTAAACTTTGAGTAATAAGCTTTGGAGCCATTAGAATCCGAATATGAATTTATTATAAATTAATATTTCTAGCTTTTCCAAAGGTGCCCCTCACCCCTCTTATAAAAGGGCACTCCTCCTTCTCATTTATTCACACCATCAAAGCCTTTTGGTTCGGCCAAACTCTGCCCAAATACTCTCCCAACATCCCTCACTACAACCTAGAGGCCTTAGTTCGATCAGAAATCCAACCTAAGGATCCCTTTTGATCAAATCAAAAGGAAGAACCCGAAGAAGAGGTAATGATTTCACCACCCTTTTCCAAGTTCCTTTCTTCTTCCACTTCCTCTTTCTTTGTTCTTACCATTATAAAATAATAACTCTAGTATCTTACATATACTGTGATGTTATTATAAATATTGTACAACCATATTCAGTATTCTATCCACCCTTTGAATAACATGTCACCATACGTGCGTACGTACGGCTTACCGTCTCCACGTCGTGGTGTAATTGTTATTCAATATATTATTATTTAAATGGGTATAATAATGATGTGTAACTCATGTAAATAATAAATATAACATGTTAATGATTCTTTATATATGATATACCATCCATTTATATATTATTTTAATATCAAAATAATGATATTGTCGCTCGTGCGTACGTACGGACTACCGTCTCCACGAACGCGATGAGATTCATTCTCCATCGTATCCATTCAAGTATAATTATCATTTGATGATTTAAAAATGATGTTTAAGGACTAGATATCATTCTGGATATGAATAAGATACAACAACCATGGCTTATGTAACAAAACATATAAAAGAAAACAAGTAAGTTAACACCCGAAACGACGATAATTCTAAGATATTATTAACAAATCAATGTTAAAAGATCATATATGATATCATATTAATATATATGATTCTTGTATAATTTAATAACAATTATTTCACCATTATACAGGAGGTTAACCTACCCCAACCAAGGAAAAGTACAAGGTAAGGGTTTACTTTACAACCTCTTCATTATCCAAGGCTGTTTATACGTAATAATCTACTGGGATCTCTTTATCATCCACATCCATGTTTCTTAAAAATGCATTTCAAAACATTTTTACTATTTACTAGAATATGAGTTAAAGTCATTTATACCCTTTTTGACTTTTATAAGTGGTTTATAAAGGAATCTTTCGGTCGTTTTCAAAACAAGGTCCTTTTTAACCATTTCGACAGAAGTAAGGTAAGAATGTTTTTTTTAACTTATACGGCGGGTGCGGCTATTTTCCGCCGTTATAAAATCTTCAAAGCTTCCCTTACAAGCTTATAAGAATATTTTCAAAGAAAATGTTTTATTTTATATGGATCTTAAATTATTTCAAAATAAAAGGAGATATTTCTTTAAAAAGAATTTTTATTTCATCTATGTCAACATCCTTTGATAGATTTTATGATTATTTGAAGTTGATTTATTATGATACAAAACTTCTATATTGTATTGAAGGTTTTGTGATATGTTTGACTGTGGATGTGCTATTTTTATACCATTCATAGTTTATGGTGAAAGTATTGACATTTCATATGCTAGTTTTAATATGAATGTTTATGTTATGTTTAAACCTTTTCATATGGGAATGCATTGGACTTAATATGTGACGGGTGGAGCCCGCTATAGCTCCTCGATGCATCGGTAGGTCTCATGAGACAAACTAGTGTCTTGGCACAAGGCCTTGACAAAATCTTATTTGTAGTCTTGGCACGAGGCCTTGGCTATGTGGTTATGATAGTCTGGCATTATGCATTCCAACATTATGAAAGTGGTTATTGATTTTTGCATGTGATTATTCGATTAGTAGAATATCCATGTGAATAAGTAAATGGCATTATTTCATTTTATTTATGCCATACCATGTTGAAAGTTCATATTTAAAAGTCTTTTGTTTTAGTTATACATTGCCTTAAATGTTTATTCTTATTTATGAAAGTTTCCTCTATATTGTTATCCTTACTGGGCATTTGAGCTCACCCCTTTTCTATGTTTTATTTTTCCCAGGATGTGAAGAAGTAAGTTAAGAATGACCTGCAGGGATATTATGTGGGGATATGAGTGTGGATTATGGAGATATTATGTTGTTGTAGTAGTTTTTCATTTTATGATGTAATGTAAAACTTATGAATATATCTAGTGTTTCCAAGGCTACTAAACCAATCGGTCTTTCGAGATTTGATCTTTCTTGTGATCATGCCAATGTTACGAAGTAATGCACCGACTCTGGGTAGCTGGGGTCGGGGCGTTACAGGCTACACCCTCCTATGGGTAAGTCCATCATGTGCTGCAAAGGTTCTCTTCTCATCGATGAAGGAAAACTCGGTCACGTCCTCACAGACACACCGCACTTTGTGCCTAATACAGTCAATATGAGCATGGATTGTGGATAACTAGTCCATAACCAAGATGACATTGTAAGGCCTCAACGCCGCTACTAGAAGATCTCAACCGAAGATCTCGCCTCCTAGAGTAAGCTTACATTGTCGGCACCAGTGTGTAATCTTCGAATCCTCTCCCGTAGGAGTCTCTAGCAGTAAGGATCGAGCCAACAGCTCCACTGGAATCTCCAAGCTCTGAATGAGGGTCGTGGAAATAAAAGAATAACTAGAACTTGTGTCTATAAGTACTACAGCTAAGGTGGAGTAGACACAGATCATACCTCTAATCATCTCTGGAGTGTCGTAGTCATAGGCCTCAACTGCCTGGAGCAGAGCTCGTCCTTGTCCACCTACTCCCTGTGGTCGGGGTGGACCACCTGGAGGTGGTGGAGGTAGAACTTCAAATCGCCACCCACCACCTGTTACATGGCCATCTCCTCTGCCACGTCCACCTGCTACCTGTGCACCTCCCTGATTGAACCTCTATCTCTGCCTCAGTGATCTCTAAACCATCTGTTGGTCATTCGTACAGAGGGTCGGGCAGTCATGATCCATGTGATCCTTCCCGCGACACAAGTAGCATTGTCTGCCCCTCATCTATCCAACTCTATCTCATGAGACCCACACCACTGACCCTATATCATGGGGTCGTCCACCTGAAGGTATGGTCCGCTTAGACCTATGTGTCATCTACCTACTTTCAGTTGTAGATGACTCCTCTACATGTCTTCTGGTGGTGGGTCTCGCTGATGGTGACTGCTCAGCTAGGAAGCTCTCCACCAAGAGTGCTCGATCTAACACCCCAGCCTGTGTCGGGATGCTGAGAGATATCATAGAAGCTCTGATATTCCATCAGAGACCCTGCTCAAAGGTTTGGGCACTGAATAAAGGGTCTCACACCATGTAGGTGGAGTAGCATGAGAGGTCATTGAACCTCACGGAGTACTAGGCCACGGTCATGTTTCCCTGCTATAAGTGTAATATCTCTTGTATACACACAGATCATAAGGTCTTTGGGATGAACTCGGCCCTAAAAAGGATCTCAAAGTCTGACCAGATGAGTGTCACCTCATCATGTATCTAGAGCATCAATCTCTACCATCTCTCTATAGCTGTCTAAAAAGACTGGCTTCTAGGATCACCATAAGGTCAGCTAGTGTCCCAACCAGGTGGAAAACTTTGGTCACTGCCTCTAGCCATTCCTCAGCTGCCTGCAGGTCTGTCTCGCCTTAGAACCTCGGAGGCCTCTGCTGCTGAAACTTGTGCAACATGCTCAATTTAAGTGCATCCTCTTCTGGTGGGGCTGGTGGAAACAACTTCCCAATGGGTAGTGGTGCCACCGGTATGCCACCCGATGGTACATCTGCCATAAGAGGGCCCTACACTGAAGCCTCGTCACTCGGTGGTTCATCATCACAAACTCTTCCCAAAACCCTAGATGGTTGTCTATGTGGGGGCATCTTGAAATAAAATAGATTCACCACGTTCAATAAGTTATAACTGGTGAGCTGACTCAAAAGAGATCGCAAAGAAAAACTTTTCAAAACACACACAATCAGTGTTTTCGTTCATTGAGTCAGAAATCAAAAGTCAGGGTTCTGGTGTATAGATACGCCGGTCACCGCACAAACACTAGATTCCCCAAACTGAAAACCACACTCATAATACTTAACATTATTTCTACATTTTAAAGATCATAGTTCTAGTTCTTTAGTATAACTGACTTCCTCTGATACCACTTTGTCACGACCCCTCCCCCAGGACCCATGTCGTGACTACCCCAAGCCCGTCTCCCATAGGCCAAGGAATGGTGACTATCACCATAAAGATATATCCCTATAAACTGGAAGGTGTTGCCTTTAAACCTGCAAGTACATAGTCCAAGAACACAGCAGGATACAAGCACAAAGTAAACTATAAAGAAAAATAGTGAGTACTATAAGTAGAGGGGCCAGAATACAAGCCCAATAGAAAAGTACAAATAAAACTGAAAGATTGTACCTGTGATCATCTGCCAAGGATCCTACTTTAAGGGTAGGTATATCTCACGACTGGTCGTCTCTATGGCACGTCACGTCAAATAGTCCACCTCGGAGCACCCTCCAGTCCTAACTCTCTCAGCCTCGATCAACATTGTTCTTCGTCTGCACAAGACATAGTAAGGTTCAGGCATAGCCCATGTAGGGGTGAGTATAACAATACTCAGTAGGGACCCCAAGACCCCGAAGGTCTCACAGATTACACAAAATATAAACTACATATCAAGACCACAAACACAAAGCACGAAGCAACAGTCAACCCTACTTAGGTATATGCCCATATATATACCTAAGTTATCGAATATACTCAACCCATTCATGAGGAAACAAAAAGCTCCAACCTTTTATCCATTAGCACAACTATTCCACAAAGGAAGGAACAAAATGAAGGTAACACCATAAGGGTAAGTACCCAAAGGTAACATCACAAGTAAAACACCACAAAGGTAATACCATGAAGAAATATACCACAAAGGTAAAGACTCAACTCACACCAGTTATAACTTAAATACATAAGTATATATGGTTAGACATATTGCTAGGTCGTCTTACTTCATTGAGAAGCTCTGTTGTTGACCCACACAAGATTCGTATAAGTTAACCCACACTGGATTCGTAGAAGCTAACCCACATAGGATTCATAGAAGTTGACCCATACAGAATTTGTAGAAGCTTAACCACATAGGATTCATAGAATTTTACCCACATGATATTTATATAAGTTTACCCACACTAGATTTTTATAATTTCTTCATGTACATCCAGCCACAGGGTTCCCCACACTAGGTGCTCTCAAGTTCCGTAGAAAATGCTCCTCGATTCATTGGTCAAACTTCGATTAACACTAAGCTCCACAAAGGTGTAACCCAAATGACCTTCATGTAATGAGGTTCCCAACACAACAGAAGGTGCGTCAATAGAATGCACAGTCTGAAAGTTATTAGCATTTTAGTGTTGAGGGCCCGGATGGATTCGGGTTTGATCTAACCCGATTGTACTCCAACTTTCCCCAAAATGCAAGTGGATTATACCAAAAGTACCATATCGATCCAAGGATCCCAGCTCCTTAGATGGTTCATCAAATGAACATCCAGTTCTCAAGATATATCCCTTTAAGTGTTTCTGGGTCTGGTTGGGCTCAGGTCTAGTCCGACCCGGTCGGACCGACCTGACCCGACCCGGTACAGGTTTGAATCGGCTGGACTGGGCCGCAGAAGGCTCGGCCTGCTGGGCCTTGGTCCAGCCCGACTTGCAGTGTCACGACCCATCCCCTGGGGCCCGTATCGTGACTACCCCAAGCCCACCTTCCATAGGACAGGGGCTGGTGACTAGCACCAAAGGCGTAATTTCCCAAATCTGGGAAGGTGTTGCCTTTATAAAACGTAACATACACAACCAGAGTACAAGGGGAAGCAAACACTAATTAAATTAGTATAACAAGTGTGCTGAAAATACAAAGGGGCTGGAAATACAATCCCAACAAAAAGGTACAACTACAACTGCAAAAGACAAATAACTAAAAGGTGAAGCGGCTCCTGGATCGTCTTTTAGGTTCCTACCTGAAGGGTAGTTACAAATAGCCTCCTTAGTGCTCCACGTCCATCCGTCTCCTCCGGATACCGTCTTGTCATGAGGTCCACCTCCAGGTACCGTCCAGTCCTCGTACGCTCCGCCTCGGTCAGTGTTGTCCATCATCTGCATCCAACACAACTAGGTGTGGGCATAGCCCGTGTAGGGGTGAGTATAACGATACTCAGTAGGGACCCCGAGACCCTCTAGGTCTCACAAAATCCAACAAGGATAAACCAAAAAGTATGATTTCAACGGATAACCATTACTTAGGTATATGCCCATACATATACCTAAGTTATCAAGTAACCCATATCAATCATGAGGAAAACACAAAGGGCATTGACTCAGCTCAAAGCAGGATTTTATTCATGATGTCGAAACCACGGCTGCTAGAGAAATTCTCCTCTTTCGAGTACAGTGGGCCTACCGCTACAACCAAGCACATCCCACTAACCTTCGACTGCTGAAGTACTCCACCTGTCAAGTAGTGTGGGTCTGATGCTACAACCAAGAGCTTCCCACCAAGGGCATGCCGCTACAACCAAGTGATCACCCTCATAGCCTACAGAGGTACCCCTTCTGTCGAGTATCGTGGGTCTTCTGCTTTAACCAAGAACTCATCCTTTGTGGTTCTACTGCTACAACCAAGCGCTCCCCACTAGGATATCCGAATCACTCTGAGTCGATCGATCAGCATTCATCAAGTCTCAGCCAGCTATTAGGTCTCTACAATCAGCTCGCTCATCACCGGGAGGGTCCGCTCCATGAGCTACAAGTTGATACTCCAAGTTTCATGAAGTCTCACGAAGAAGTATCACAAAGGACCACCTCATCATGGGGGTCTCAATGCAACAGGCAGCGCGTCAATCGGACGCCCGGTCTGTGAGTTATTGACTTTTCCGTTCCAGGGGCCTGGTTGGTTTTTAAGATAAAACCAACCCGACCATACTCCAACTGCATCCAAACATCAATTGGAGTATTCCAAAAGAACCGTCTCATCAAAAGGAATCCAACTTAGTTGACGACACGTCAATCGGATGTCTGGTCCCTAATTTATAAGCATTTCCGCTCCGAGGGACCGGTTGGTTTCGGTTTCGAACCAACCCGGCTGTTTTTCCAAAGTTGTCCAAAACTCACTTAGAGTATCTCAAAAGGGTCACCTCGTCGCAATAATATCAGTTCCGCAGACGGCGCGTCGATCGTACGCACGGTTGTGAAGTTATTCGCATTTAAGCGAAACGGGCCCGACACGTCAAGTCGGGTGGTCTGGCAGGTCGGTCCGTCCTACCTCGGTGGGTCTGACCCGGCTAAGGGGACGGCCCGACATGATATAGTGCGGCCCGGCCTGGTGGGGCATGGCCCGACCCGTGGCAGGTGGCCCGGCCCGGGGCTGGCGTGGCCCAGCCAACTGTTGGTCGCGGCTCGGCCAACTGGCTGAGCGATGTGAAGCGGGGGGGTGCGGCCCCCCAACTTCTCGGACCGGTGGTGCCGAGCAGCGCCACCCTCCTACCCGGCCTGCTGAAGCCGGCCAGCTTCTCCAATGCAAGCGGCCCGCTTGGGGGGGGCCGTTTTCCACCGCACGCGGCGTCGCGGCCTCCTCCAACCCGGCCGGCTGACGAGCTGGCCGATTCGCCCACGGAGTGCGGGTCTCGGACCTCCGCAGCACAGCACCTTGGGGCGCTGCGGTTCCACCAGCCCGGCCGGCTACGGCCGGCCGGTTCTTCTTCGGCCGAGCAGCCCGCGGATGCGGGCTGCAGTTCCTCTCCACGCGGTCGGCATACAATCACCGCTTCCTCCGGTCGTCGCCACCTCTTCTGTCAACGTCTCCATCAAAATAAAACGAGGATCAACGGAGGGTCGTCGGGCCATGTTCGTTCGGCCCACGCCCTCCGCGTTAGGCGGTATCATATGTCCGAAGACATTCTAACGGATTCAAAATGAACGAGATAAATAATTCATGTAGAATTATACAAAACCCCTACCTCATAATTGATGTCGCACATTGACAAGCTGCAGAAGATGAGTGTCGTGGTAGTTGGGAATCACGGAAGATGGCGTCACAGAGAATGTTGTCGTCCCGTCAACGTTGGAGGAAGAGTCGTTGACATAGGCAACGCTTCTCGTGAGTGGTGTCTTCTCCCTTGACACGGAGGAACAAGAAGGTAGGAGATGTCATGAAGTGTTCTTTGCCGAGAGAGGATGATTTTCTTCGTGGAAGAATGAAGCTCCTCTAATTCTCCAAAGGTTCCCCACCAAAATATTTGCTAAGGCAAATATTATAATAGACTTCACCAATTTTAAAGAATTGCCATGCAAGTCAAATTAATTCAAAAGAGATGTGCCAATTAATTAATAAGCTTATTAATTAAATGGGTTGGCATCATCAATGTTTGGGAGGTGGAGAGGCTCCACCATAATGAGGGGAGGAGTTAATTAATTAAGGGGGGTTTAAGGGAGTTAAGGGGAGATGAAAGGATTAGGGCTCGTGTGGGTCCCACCACACTAAATCCTCTCATGGGAGGTTATTTGGGTGTGGGCCTCA
Source organism: Viscum album (assembly GCA_963277665.1). NCBI lineage: Eukaryota > Viridiplantae > Streptophyta > Magnoliopsida > Santalales > Viscaceae > Viscum > Viscum album. Next base: position 1,493,432,829 of record OY728135.1, on the reverse strand, counting down.
CCTCTAAATCCTCTTGGGAGGAAATAACCACCACTAAATAATAAAATTGTGTACCAACAATTTTATTAATTTAGTATGAATTCCTCAAAAAAAAACTTTCAACCCGCATAAAACACAACTGCGGTAAAGGTCCCCTTAAGTGAATATCGGCGTTGTGAGTTCATCGGTGTCCTCGGTTTTTAATTCCGAGCACCGGTTAAAAAGATAGAAAAACCCGCACGTACGTTTACTGAATATACCCAAACAAAACTTCAGAAATTTATTTCGGGCACACCAGGCCTCGGAATCAGTGTGTAGTCAGAAACCACAGACTTGTAAAATTCCAAAGTATTTAAGAAAAAATATTCCTTGAAATTTCCGGGTCTTTACACTACCCCCACCTCAGGTCTTTACGTCCCCTTAAAGCTACAACACACACTTGGGAAACAAATGGGGGTACTGAGCTCGCATCTGAGCCTCTCTCTCTCAAGTGCTCTCCTGGAGGTTCTCGTGCTGTTAGTGAATGCGCACCAGAGGAATCGACTATCCATGTAGGACCCGCTCCTATTGATCCTCGATCTCCACCGGGACCTCTGTAAATGTCACCCCGTCATCAATGTCCATCTCCCCGTGGTTGATGATGTGGGACGTGTCGTGCACATATCTCCCCAGCTGAGATATGTGGAAGACGTCATGCACTCGATGCAACTGAGGTGGAAGGGCCAGGTGGTAATCCACCTTGACTACTCTTCTGAGGACTTGGAAAGGTCCAAAGAATCATGGAGATAACTTTCCGCCCTTTCCAAATCTCCGTAAACCTCATCGAGGTGAGACCTGTAGGAAAACGTGGTTGCCATCCTCAAACTCCAGTGGTCTTCGTCTTTTATCAGCATAGGACTTTTGTCTGCTCTGTGCAGTCTTCATCCACTCCTGGATGATTTGCACCTTCTCTGGTAGCCTCAAGATGGGTGCACTGGTCAACCTCTTCCTCATCCCCTGAAAGCTCTGATGGCATCTCTCTGACCACACGAAGGGTTTCCCCTTCTTCGTCAATGCTGAAAGCGGTGCAGCAACTCTGGAGAATTCTGGGACAAATCTAAGTCTGGCAGACTCATGAGTGATTGACTGCACTCACTTATGGATGATTCCATCCTGTGCAGCCTGGGGTTTCCTTTTCGCCGACCAAGGAAAACACATCCCAACTTTGTAGGTAAACCACAACCCTTTTTCCTAATACAGTCAATCTTTGTATGAACCGTGGTTGCCCATTCCATACCCAAACTAACATTGTAAGGCCTTGACGCTGCCACTAAGAGGTTCCAATCGAAAATCTCACCTCAAGGGTCAGATCACACCATCGGTGTAAGTGTGATTATCGAGTCTCCTCCCAAAGGTATCTCCAGACGTGAGAGTCAAGTCAACAGTTTAACCGGAAACACTTGGTCTGTGACAAGATCTGTGGTAGGAAGGAATGATTAGTACCTATGTCTATTGATACAGTAGCTAGTAATAGACACAGACCGTACCTCGAATCATTCCTAGAGCCCTTGGGTCACACTCCTTGACCGTATGCAGCTACTCTCTTCCCCTGCCCTCCTGCTCCCTGAGCCTGGTGGGGACTACAAATTCGGGTGTTTGTAACATGTTGAAATGTACATCACCACATACTGCCCTCCTAGATCTGCTTCCAGGTCTGCTGCTCTGTAGATTCATCTGTCCTTAACACTTCCTTTTCTTAAAACATTTTACACGCCCAAGTCTCTAAGACTGGCGTCAGTTCCCTAATTTCCCATTGCTAACATTCACTAGTTGTATCTGTTTATCCAAAGAGCATTCAACCACAAAGGTTCTCTCTAGAACCCTAGCATAAGTAGGAATACATAGAGGAAAATTGTTGGCTCGTATATCCTTTAAACACACCTCATTCGGTAGTTTGATCCCCAAAGCACTGATCATATCATATTCATCGAGTACCCGGAATGATTGGTATGCCTCGATGAATACTTAGCTACTGACATGTCATCTTGACGAAGCTGTATAAGTTCTAGAGAACTCTCAGCCACCTCCTCAAGCCAGTCCTCAGCCGCCTGTGAGTCGGGCTCACCTCAAAACCTGAGGGGTATCTAATGTTGAAACACATGTAAGGCACTAAGCCTACAAGTTTCCTCTACCAGTACTTACGATCGTAACTACTGATCAATGGGTAGTGATATAGTAGTCACACTACTCAAAGGTACTATCTCAGGCATCGGTCCACATACTGAAGCCTCATCACTAAGCGGACCAACCTCGTGGTCACGCACGGAAAAAGTCTAGTAGCTAAGATCACCATCTTCTCTACTGGTGTCTCAACTAGGAGGAAAACTATAGAAATTGCCTCCATCTGATCCTCTACTACCTGGGAAACTGTCTCGCCTCAAAACCTCAGAGGCCTCTGCCCCTGGAACTCGTGCAACACGCTCAATCAGCGTGCACCATCCACCAGTGCGGCTGGTGGTATCTGTTACGCAATGGGTGGTGCTGCTGCTGGTACACCACCTGAAGGTGCCAACATAGAAAGAGGGCCCTACACCGGAGCCTCGTCGCTCGGTGGGCCGTCATCGGGTACTCTCTCAGAACTCCAATTGACTATCTGCGTGGAGGCATCCTGAACAGATGTGACATGGTCAAAAGCCTATACCTAGTGAGCTGACCTCGTTGAGATAACTTAAAGAAAACTTTTTAAGTAACACACGCAGTCAGTATTTTTGTGCACTGAGATGGAAATCAGAAGTCAGGGTTTTAGTGTATGGATACGTCATCCACCGCACCAACACTGGACTCCCTGAACCGAAAACCACACTTGGTACCCTTAACAATATTGCTTCACATAAAGGAAATATCAGATTCCTATGTTCTGTGGTAGAACCGACGCCTTTGATACCAATTTGTCACGACCCGTCCCTCGGGGCCCGTATCGTGACTACCCCAAGCCCGGCTTCCATAGGCCAGGGGCTGGCGACTAGCACCAAAAGTGTAGTTTCCCAAATCTGGGAAGGTGTTGCCTTTATAAAACATAACACACACAACCAGAGTACAAGAGGAAGCAAACACTAAGTAAAGTAGTATGACAAGTGTGCTAAAAATAAAAAGGGACCGGAAATACAAGACCAACAAAAAGGTGAAACTACAACTGAAAAATACAAACAGCTGAAAGGTGAAGCAGCTCCTGGATCGTCCTCCAGGTTCCAACCTGAAGGGTAGGTACAGATAGCCTCCTCAGTGATCCACGTCCATCTGCCTCCTCCGGGTATCGTCTCGTCGTGAGGTCCACCTCCAGGTACCGTCCAGTCCCCGTACACTCTGCCTCGGTTAGTGATGTCCGTCGTCTACATCCAACACAATGAGGTGCGGGCATAGCCCATGCAGGGGTGAGTATAACGATACTCAGTAGGGACCCTGATACCCTCAAGGTCTCATAAAATCCAACAAGGATAAACCATAAAGTATGACTTCAACGGATAACCATTACTTAGGTATATTCCCATACATATACCTAAGTTATCAAGTAACTCATCTCAATCATGAGGAAAACACAAAAGGCACTGACTCAGCTCAATCCAGGATTTTATTTATGATGTCGAAACCACGGCTGCTGGAGAACTCCTCCTTTGTCGAGTATAGTGGGTCTGCCACTACAACCAAGTGCATCCCACTAACCTTGGACTGCTGAAGTACTCCACTTGTCGAGTACTGTGGGCATGCTGCTACAACCAAGCGCTTCCCACCATGGGTCTACCGCTACATCCAAGCGCTCTCCCTCAGAGCCTACAGATGTACTCCTTCTGTCGAGTACCGTGGGTCTGCCGCTAGAACCAAGAACTCCTCTACTGTGGGTCTACTACTACAACCAAGCACTCCCCACTGGGCCATCTGAATCACTCTGAGTTGATTGATCAGCAGTCGTCAGGTCTCAGCCAGCTACTAGGTCTCTGCAATCAGCTCGCTCGTCACCGGGAGGGTACGCTCCCCGAGCGACAAGTCGATACTCCAATTGTCACGAATTATCACGAAGAAGTATCACAAAGGACCGCCTCATCATAGGGGTCTCAACGCAACAGACGACACGTCAATCGGACGCCCGGTCTGTGAGTTATTGACTTTTCCGTTCCAGGGGCCCGGTTGGTTTTTAACTTAAAACCAACCCAAACGTACTCCAACTGTGTCCAAACCTCAAGTGGAGTATGTCAAAAGAACTATCTCATCAAAAGGAATCCAACGTAGTTGACATCACGTCAATCGGACGTCTGGTCCTTAATTTATAAGTGTTTCCGCTCCAAGGGCCCGGTTGGTTTTAGTTTCGAACCAACCCGGCCGTTTTTACAAAGTCGTCCAAAACTCACTTAGAGTATCTCAAAAGGGCCTCCTCGTTGCGAGAATACCAGTGCCGCAGATGGCGCGTCAATCAGACGCACGATCGTGAAGTTATTCGCATTTAAGCGAAACGGGCTCGGCCCGTCAAGCCCGGTGGTCTGGCGGGTCGGCCCATCCTGGCTTGGGGGGTCCTACCCGGCTAATGGGATGGCCCGACCCGATATAGAATGGCCCAGCCCAGTGGGGCATGGACCGACCCTTGGTAGGCAGCCCGGCCTGGCGGGGCGCAGCCTGGCCTGGGGCGGGCGCGGCCCGACCCCACTGGCGCAGCCCGGCACGGCTGGCGCGGCCCGGCCAGCTGTTGGCCATGGCTCGGCCAACTGGACGAGCGACACGGAGTGGGGGGCGCGGCCCCCCGACTTCCCGAACTGGTGGCGCCGAGCGGCACCGCCCTCCTGCTCCGCCAGCCAAATCCGGTCGGCTTCTCCAGCGCAAGCGGCCCTCTTGGGCGGGCCGCTGTCCACCGGACGCGGCACTAGGTGCCGCCGTGGCCTCCTCCAACCCGGTCAGCTGACGATCCGGCCGGTACGCCCACCGAAGCGGCCTGCGGAGTGCAAGCCGCAGACCTCCGTAGCGCGGCGCCTTGGGGTGTCGCGGTTCCACCAGCTCGTCCAGCTACGGTTGGTCGGTTCTTCTTCGACCGAGGGGCCCGCGGATGCGGGCCGTGGTTCCTCTCCATGCGGCCAGCATAGGGCTGCTTCTTCCTCCGGTCACCGCCACCTCTTTAGTCATTGCCTCCATTGAAATAAAACGAGGATTAATGGAGGGTTTTCGGTCCGTGTACGTTCGGCCCGCACCCTCCGCGTTAGGTGGTATCATATGTCCGAAGACATTCCAACAGATTCAACATGAACGAGATAAATAATTCATGTATAATTATACAAAATCCCTACTTCATAATTGACTTCGCACATTGACAAGTTGTGGAAGACGAGCACCATGGTAGTCGGGCGTCGCAGATGGTGGTGTCGCGGAGAACGGTGTCGTCCCGTCAACGTTGGAGAAAGAGTCGTTGATGTAGGCGACGCTTCTTGCGAGCGGTGTCTTCTCCCTTGATGCGGAGGAAGAAGAAGGTAGGAGAAGTCGTGGAGTGTTCTTCGCTGAGAGAGGATGATGTTCTTCGTGTAAGAATGAAGCTCCTCTAATTCTCCAAAGGTTCCCCACCAAAATATTTGATAAGGAAAATATTATAATAGACTTCACCAATTTTAAAGAATTGCAATGCAATTTAAATTAATTCAAAAGATTGGTTCCAATTAATTAATAAGGTTATTAATTAAATGGGTTTGCATCATCAATGTTTTGGAGGTGGAGAGGCTCCACCATAATGAGGGGAGGAGTTAATTAATTAAGGGGGGTTTAAGGGAGTTAAGGGGAGATGAAAGGATTAGGGCTCGTGTGGGCCCCAACACACTAAATCCTCTCATGGTATGTTATGTGGGTGTGGGCCCCACCTCTAACTCCTCTTGGGAGGAAATAACCGCCACTAAATAATAAAATTGTGTACCGACAATTTTATTAATTTAGTATGAATTCCTCCAAAAAAAACTTTCAACCCGCATAAAACGCAACTGCAGTAAAGGTCCACTTAAGCGAATATCGGCGCTGCGAGTTCATCGGTTTCCTCGGTTTTCAATTCCGAGCACCGGTTCAAAAGATAAAAAAACCCACACGTATGTTTACTGAACGTACCCTAACAAAACTTCATAAATTTATTCTGAGAATAACGGGTCTCGGAATCAAGTGTCGTCAGAAACCACAGACTCGTAAAATTCCAAAGTATTTAAGAAAAAAAATTTCCTTGAAATTTCCAGGTCTTTACATGTAGGGAGCGCGGCCCAACCCCCAAAGGGGACGTGGCCCGGGCGCATGAGGCGCGACTCGCGGCTGGGTGGAGTGGTCCGTTGTGTTGGCGCCCACCCAAGCCACCACCCGGGGGAGTGACCCCAGTTTTCATGAATGGCCACAAGGTCCTTTCGGTATCCTCTATAATGGAGGCGCAACGTGGCACCACCAGGTGTCATATGGGACCCGCTGGAGTGGGTCCTGCCTCCTATCGTGGCTGGCCGGTGTTGGCCACCATCTCCAGCGGCACGCAATGGTGCGCTGCTCCGTCACCCGCCATCGGCTGGTGTGTCGGCCGCCTCCTCTGACCGTCATGGATGACGAGTCACGGATGGTTCCTCCAGCAGTGTGAGTGTGTCGCCTCCTCCCTCACAGCTTGCCGGTGTGGCCTACCACCTTGGTCCCCACCGGCGTCGGTCGCCGGTACCGCCGCACCAGCGGCCTTCCGCGGGTCACCAGGTGAGCTCCGGTGGCCCATTTTTCCTTCTGAAGGTGTCATTGAACTTATCGGGACATCACTTTCACTTCTAGACCATCAAAATTGGGTTATGTCTATCCCGAATAATCACCCATGAAAAATACACAAATTAATAAAGATAGTGGAGGGACTATGCCTTGTTCATTTGCTCTCACCCTCCGTATTAGCTTGATAGCCATAGGTTGAAGTGATTAAATCATCCATACTTGAAATTAAACGAGTTCAAATCCCTACTTCGATTCATTGGAGAGCGCTCGTGGTTGAAGATGATGGGTCGGCGTTCGTCGCTCCGCAAGAATCTTCAACGGTTGCTCGAACATCAATCCTCCATTCTTTTCTTGGTGGATTTGTTCTTCCAAAGGTTCTCCAAAGTTCTCCAAAGTTCTCTCCTCCCAATTAAAATCCTTCCCAATGAATGATCAAGAGGAAGGAGAGAATCCTTACTCATTAACTTAAGTTAATGGTTTATTTAACTTTTCATTAATGAGATTTCATTAAATGGTGGGTTTCATGGTTACACACTTTGTGTAACCAAGCATTTAATGCCCAGTATTAAATGCCCGACAACACTGTGTGGTCCCCACCTCCAATGAATTAAAAAGGATGGAAGGAGTTTAATAAAAAAACATTTGTTTTATTTTAATCCTCTATGAAAACCCACAAAACCAGATCTTCTCCTCGACCTACTTCGGTCAAAGTGAATGCTCCTTTAAGCGAATCTCGGCACTACGAGTTCAATGGTGCCCTCATATTTCAATTCTGAGCACCGGTTCAAAAGTTAGGAATTCCTGCTCGGAACGTTTACTGAATGTACCTTAAAGGAAGTTTGGAAATTCATTCCTAGTACACTGGGCCTCAGAATCACGCGATGTCAATTTTTTCAAACTCTTAATAATTTCATATAATTAAAAACAATACATGGAAAATTCGGGTATTTACAATTTCACTAGGGTGATCAAACAGACATCATGGTTGTAGGTTAGGTCTCTAGATTGTTCTCTAAGCTATTTTAATTATAGAATAGTACTGGATATGGTAGCTTAGGAATAGTGGCTGGGAATATACTCAGGATACCTTCTGAAGTTTGAGTCAATTATTTATTTACTCTTTATTTAGTCTAGTCATATTATACATGTATCTTCTACTGTATTATTTACTAATTGTATGTTCTAGAAGGTTTATGCATATTCATTGATTTATTTATTATTTTATAATATTTTATTATATTTCTCTTCTCGTTATTTATTATTTCTTTTTTTATATTTATTTCTGATCCATAGGTTATAGTCTCCCCATTGTACCACCTTTAGAACCTCACTGCTAATCGGTAGCCTCTAGCATATAAGGAGGTGCAATTGAGGCCATGTGAACAACTAGCCCAGGGAAGTATTTTAGTGTCTCTCAAGTTAGTATGACACAAAAACATTCTTTAAAACATTTTTAATGAAAATGTAGACATGGAAGACAAATATTCTGGGCTAAAGAGATAAATAAAGTTGGTTTTTCTTAAAAACATTATTTTGGTCTCTTGAGTAATTAAAGGGATGAAAATAAAATTTAAAATTTTAATATCTATAAATAACCATATTAGAATAAAATTAATGATATTTTTTTAGATAGATCGTATAATTTCATCATTGGAAATTTTAATAATACACAGTTCCGGTAAAAATGTGATTGTAACAAAAACCCTTACCTCAAGTTCAACTTGCTTCATAAGCACTCTAAACTAATATATAATAAATTTAAATTTATTATAATTATATAAAATATAAATATAAATACTTATAATATCATATATGATCCACTAATAACATTTCAACCACTGTTTATTAAAAATTATTTATTAAATCATCATTTTCATGTGTTAACTATTTCATTTTTCATGAAAGTTTTGGTTCAATGGTTCTAGTCATTATGCTTTGATCATAGTTCCATAATATTAATAATTTTAATAATGATATATATAACATATATATTCATTATATAAAAATTTATAAACTTCAATGAAAAGTAGATATATAAAGATGAATTGCGTCATTCGTGGAGACGGTGGTACATATGTATGCAAGAACATTATTTTCATTTTCTAATGAAAATAATGAAAGAAATATTAATAATATTTTATAATTTAATAATCATAATTATATCAAAAATATAATATATATTCATTAAATCCATCATTTTAAAAAACCATGTAAATTGGTGCTGGAAAATTAATCATATATCTATGTGGAGGTGGTAGTCCACATGTACACATGAGTGACACTTTCATTTCCCATTTGATGAAAAGGAGGTATAAAATGGTTGTGATGTCATCATAATAACATCTCATTATATTTATGATACTTTATTAATCATGTTGTTAAGGATTAAATAGGTTTATATAAGGTATAATAAGAAATAATATTTAAAGAGCTCGGTTAAGATTTATACCTATTCTTTGAGAGACCTCCTTTGGATTATACCTTACGCCTTGAAATAATGGTCTTATAAAAAGACCATTGGATATAGGATGAAGGGAATGAGGTTAGTAAGGTTTTGGTTTAGTTATTGGATGATCAATAAGGCTCAAAATTATTCAATAAGGGTGTATATGAGGTTCCATTTATAATTGAGGGAGAGGACACACTTATAATTACTTAGAATATTGAAATATAATTAATGTATTTATCAAGTATAATTCTTCCAAATGGAAAAGTATTAAAAATTAATATAATATACGGTCTAAATATTTTCAAAAATAATAATTTTAAAAGTTTATATGGAAATATATCCCTTATCTTTTTGTTTAACTCCCCCCCCCCCAGTAAACTCGTTTTAACCTTAACCGTTGTAACAAATTTTTACTATTTTTTCTATTCATTATGAAAAAAATGAAAGTGAAATCATTAAAAAAAATTAAATTTTGATTCAAAATATAATATCCATTTTATTAAATTCAATTTCTATAATTTGTAGAAATTAATTTTAAAATAAGCATGAAAAATGAAATGAAAACTCATTTCTATAAAAAATGCATTTTTAAGAAAAAATTAAATTTACTATAATTATTTACCATGTAAAAACTATAAAAAGAATGTTAAAATATTTTATTTAATATATATTCTATATATTTAATTAAAATATTTAATCAATAGTGATTTATTTAATTTATTAAGATAAAAACACATTCCACATATAAAACATTTTTCTGAAAAATAATTGTTTTTATCTTCAAATGATTTTATCATCATTTATAACCATTAAATAACTAATGTACGGATTATTATTCATTTATTTATATGCATTACCAATATATTTAATTAAAATAATTTTTTAATAGTGATAAATATATTTGTTCATATAAAAATTCACAACTCCTATAAAAATACATTTCTTCAGAAAAATAGTCCTTTTAATCATGAAAATATTGTATTAAGAATTAATGATTATTTATTTAGAATTAATAAATACATTTGAATTTAGGAAAATATTTCTATATATTTTTCTTAATGTGGTTAATCATATTCATACCCATCAATACAATAACTATTCTATAAAGGTATATTATATCACAAGTTCATTTTGACTTGAGGTTGTGTGTACAACAAGATATCAAATACTTTATATTTATTTCAAAGTAAATTCATATAAAATATTTGGATGTTACATATTTAGACTCTCTAAGTTATCAAAATAAACAAACATATTAAGCATGTGAGTAAAGACTAAAGTTCCTTAGATTATTTTTTATCTAACACCTTTGAAACCATATGTGAATCATTCCATACTTATCATAGTAGTCTATATCCATGTGTTATACTACTTAAACATTAGATCAATCAAGAATGAATTTACCCTATCACATAGAATTTTCTTTTTCTTAAGACGCACTATTAAGTTTTTATACCAGTCTAAGAATTTTCTTATATTAATCTTTTATTTTTCATAAGACTAATCTCAAAGTAATATTTGATGGTGATAATGATGGTTATAAATAATATAAGCTTTTATCAGATAAGTATCATGATTTAAATTCATTTAAGAAATAATTTTATTAAATGTTCTCCCATTAAAATGATAACCACTTTTTAAATCTATCATTTCCATTAATGGTATAAGATCAATATTTCACTAAATAATGAGTCCACTGGAGTATTCATCTCATGGATTAGTCATTTAGGTTTTCCATCATATATAACTCTTGGATGGTTAAGTGGATAACTCTTTTCCAAATTAATCATATGGATAATCTTAACATCATTCCTTTGGTATCTTATCTCATAGGTTTTTCCATCAAAATTTAACCAAAATCAGTCACAAAAAATGAGGCCCCTTTTAGGGTCACCTCATTACTTACTTTACTTACATAAGATAATCCATGGGCACCCAGATTTATCATGAACTTTCCTAGTTGGATGATCAAGGTATTGGAAAGTTTTTAATTTTAAATGAATGTGAAACTTGTTATTTTAAAGGGGATTTAATCTCACCATTTTATCACATGTAGTCCCTTTACATGTATTCATGATTATAATTTTTTAGTTTAGAATCATATTCCTTCCACTAAATCAATATGTACAAACCATATTTATGTGTAACCTTTTACACAACTCATAGCTCAAACTATTAACCCAAATTAAAATTAAATTATATTTATACATGTCCAAATTCATCTCATAAAAAAGGTGCATGAAACACTTTCATGTAAAGGCTTGTAATCAAATGGAACTAATAATTCCCACAAGATTAAGTTATGAGTGTGAAATATGAAACCCCCGTTTTTCAAGACTATGAATAATCCTCCACACCAGTGAGAAATCTTACCCAAATTCCCTCTACCTATGGTCACTTTACTCAATAGATACTTCAATTATATCATAGATGTAGCATCCAATATGTAAAATTGTAGTGAACTTCTTAATTCAAGCTCATAACCTAGTAAAAAATCAAGGTAGAAGAAAACTAATGTAAACACTTTATAATGTATCCATTCATTATAGACATTCCATGATCATGTAAATATAAACACTTTATATTTATATCTAAAGTGAACTTATTTAAATTACTCTTTTATAAGGTATTCTAATTAAATATATGACATTAGATGAAATATAAACATTTTTTATTTCAATTCTATTACACAAACAATTTACAAAATCTAAATATCATATATTTAATATTACTTAAAACTTGATCATATCAATTATCAAAACACTTTTTGATAAGGTTTAAATAACTTCTCAAATAATAATTTTTTAATTTAAATAGTTAAAATTAAATATTATGAACAATTCATAATATTAAATATAAATTCTTTCATATTTTTAGTTATTTTATAACTTATAAAAATGTTATTGATTGAGTTATAATTTCCATATGAATATTTTATATCTAAATTATAAGTCATTCCATATAATTTCAAAACATATTTAATATTATAAAAATTTATTTAATAAATGTTTCATAAACATTTTATACTTAATTAATTTATAAACACTTTATATATTAAATAATTATCCAAAAATACCATTTTTCATAATTTATAAAGAATTTATAAATTATAAAATTCAATTCCTGATTGATAATTTAGAAAAATATTTTTTTTACATATATCATATTTTATAATATCTATTATATCATAATCTATAGTATGCTCTATTAAATATCATATTTAACCATAGATAATCTTTTTCTATGATAACTCCCATGGCACCTGCGTAGTTGTAATTTACGATATCCCCTGTATCATAATAATGATTTGATACTTTTTTTCAACTGATTTAAGATGAAACAATTCCATCATATTCTTGATTACCAATATCATACACTATGATATAACAAAAACCAAAGGATTTACACCAGAATATATGTTACTATATTTCATGTCATACAAAAAAGTCTGATCACATCTTATGAGATCTCATATCATAATATATGACACATAACAATTTTTATATTGTATTTGAGGACATGGATTATGATATCTATTTTTCAATAGAAAATCCACATCATATCTTATGATATAAATTACAACACACATTATTTATTCATTTTCAACATCATTTTGATAACCAAGAAGAATGGAAATTATTTAATTCCACTAATGGGTTGCTAAGGATCAAACAACACATGTTTAAGGTGATGAAATACATTATATCCCCCAAATACCAATATTTTCATTCAATGAAAAATTGAAACCATGTAAATATAAAATAAAGAAAACATACCTTACATCTGAGATGGAAATTATTGTTGTCTTCAATCAATTATTGGTGAATATCACTAGGAATGGCCAATATACTTTTCCCTCCATGTTGTATTGAAGAGATGATCTGAATCCCTAAAAGCTCGGGATGGACCCTCCTCACAACCATGGTATACTATTACCTCAGGAAAAGGGATGTAAAATGAGAGAGCAATGGAAGAGATAATCAGTAGGAGGATCATAGCACTCATATGAACACCATCTCAAGGGCTTGGCCTCATTATATAGCCCTTGGGACACTCCCAAGTATTCATTATTTTACTCATACATTATGAAACAAATGAGTAAATGTAATGTGGTGATAAAATCTTGTAACCCTCAATAATATCATTCTCCCAATATTTCATAATATAAAATTTTTAATTATTGATATCTTACATGGATAATATTCAAATTGACACTTAACATTATGCTACTAATATCAATTGTAAGGTGTTGGTTTGAATCATACAATTCCATTCTCTACATAATATAGCCCAATGATATAGCCAAATCATACACTATGATTGTCTTAGGTTTCCATAATATGATATCACCAAAATATATAAATTGATATGCATTTTTTTCTCTATGTCGTACATTATGACATATTTATATCAAACATTATGATATATCCATAAATACATTCATGTATAAAGGCTTGAGGGAATATCTTCATCAAAATTTCGTACTCCATAGAAAAACTCACATCCTCATATAAGTATTTATGATAGTAAATAAAAATTCATTGAAAATAGTTATTATTCATTTATATATATATTTTTTCTAGTAACACTTAGATTATAGATAGAGAACATATTCAAATGAAGAAATATTTTTTTAATAAATTAGTGTGAAACTTACATGGTGTTAGAATGTCTACAGATATAATGAAGAAGGGGTTTCCTATCACACATTAATTTTTTTTAACAATTTCATTATAACACCCCAAGATTTCATAGTATTTTATTTCTTCAAAGTAATTCAATAACTTTCATTACAAGCAATATTGAGTTCAAGCGCACCACGGCTTACCAAACTAGTCGTTCAAAAGCGATTATGAATATTATTAACTGAATTTTGAACTTTATATAATCCTTATAATTTTAGAATCCATATTATTAGTTTCTTAGACATAATTTAAGAACAAATTCATTTTTTCAGATAAAATAAGTATTTTTCAAAAAACGTAACTTTACCGCCTTTTAATGGAGAACCCTTTTTAAATCCAATATTTGAAACTTTTATATATTCAATTTTAAAAAATAAACTTCTTCTTTAGAATAGGGACATAATAATTTAGTTCCAATAAATATTTGGTGTTTTTATGATAACTTTCATATTTGGGTGAATAGTGAAAAATACTATATTTTAACTGAAAACAACTTTTTTAATCAAAATAATTTATAGTGTTGAATTATAAATTTTCATTGTTTGGAAGTATAATTAGATTATAATTTTAGAATTTAATCCAATGATGGTCATTGTAAGTAATTTCAATTTGAAATTGGACATAAACAAGTGTCAATCTTTGGATAGTTATTATTTCTTAAAAATACGCTTTTTGGTTTTGAAAATGGGAATTAATTTTAAATTAATTAATGAAAATTCTATGTTTTGAAATTGGTAAAATAGAATTCATTTTTGAATTCGGAATATCAAAATTTTCTTAGGGTGAATTTTTGGTATTTTTCTGAAAACTTTCAATTTTGGATGAATAGTGAAAAACACTGAGTTATTGTTTAAAATCGACTTTTTATTTAAATAATTATTTATTTTATTTAAATTTATTTTAGGTCAAAATAGATACATAATACATATATAAATTCAATTTAATTCATTGGATTCATTTTATAATAATTTTAGATATATGAAAATTTTATCGAACTTTTTACCGTATTTTACTCACCTCCTAGGAGCATTTGCAAATTTACATGAAAATTAATTTTACCACTTCTGTGAGTTGAATTTAAAAATTATGAGAGACACGGTTTATATCAGTAAGTAAAATGTGGTTCAATAAGTTGAAAATAATTTTTTTGTGAATACTAACTTTTTAATTTTATTTACCACGGTTAAAAGTAAATAGGGTAATTAAGATTGAAAATGATATTATTATTACCCTAACACATGTCCTAATTATATTGGATAAGTGTAATTCGACCAAAAAAAACCTTATTTATAAAATATGATCCTTTAGGTCCACATGGATTAGATTAGGACAATTATTATTATTTAATTCAAAGAAGAGTTAAAAGTGTTAAATTCAAAGTTTAATAACTAAAAAAATTAATATAGGGTTATACATAAGATAAATTCAACTATAAATATTCATTAGAAAGATAAAAAGATTTAATACATTATGGTATTTTATTTATAATTTTTATACATTAAATAATTAAATTTATTTATGACATAATGATGATGCAGTAATTACTGTATTAATGAAAGATTAAAATAATTGATATTATAAATATCCAAATAAATATAATTTTAGCCTTTTTAAGAATTTCAATAATTTTATAGGTTAATATGAAATGTTAGGGTTTGTTAGATGAATTTTTTTGAAGTAATAATGCTGTTATGAATTTAGCAAAAACAAAATACCAAATAGTTTCAAAATTGACATAAAAGAGTTTTCAAAACAAATATTATATTATTAATTGATATTCTATTCCTAAAAAATAAGTTTCTGCCTAAAGACTTGTATAATGATAGGTGCATAATTAATGAACCAATTGGGGTTCTCTTGGAAGTATATAGTAAGTTTATTAATCATATAATATAAAATTACAAAGAGACATGGTAAATGTCAAACTATTTATCGAAGAGTTAAATCTAAAAGATAAAGTTAATATAGTGACCCAAACCTGTCTAAAACCTATTAGATGAGTGGTTTTTGAACCATAACCACCTTTTCAGAGAAATAAATCACTTTTGAGCCATTAGAAACCGAAAATTAATTTATTATAAAATAATATTGTAAGTTTTTTCTAAGGTGCCTCTCACCCCTCTTATAAAAGGGAACTCCCCCTTCCCTCAAATTCACAAGTTAAAAGTCATTTGGATCGAACAAACCCTTCCCAAATTCCCTATAAACTGTAATAAATTCATCTCAGAGGAATTACTTTAGTCATAAAGACATCCTAAGGATCCCTTTTGATCAAATCAAAAGGAAGAACCCGAAGAAGAGGTAAATATTTCATCACCTCTTTCAAGTTCATTTCTTCTTCCACTTCCTCTTTCTTTGTTATTTCCATTCTAAAATAATAACTCCCATATATTATATATGCAGTGATTTTATTATAAATATGGTACAACCATATTCATTATTATATTCATCCTTTGAATGACATGTCACCATACATGCGTACGTATGGATTACCGTCTCCACGTCGTGGTGTAATTGTTAGTCAATACATTATTATTTGGATGGGTATAATAATGATGTGTAATTGATTTAAATAATAAATATAACATGATAATTATTCGGTATATATGATATACCATCCAATTATATATTATTTTAATATCAAAAGAATGATATTTTCGCTCGTGTGTACGTATGGATTACCGTCTCCACGAACGTGATTAGATTCATTCCCCATCATATCCATTCAAGACTAATTTTCATTAGATGATTAAAAATAATGTTTAAAGACTTAATATCATTCTTAATATGAATAAGATATGACCTATCCATAACAAACATTACTTACGTAACAAAGCACATAAAGGAAAACGAATCAGTTAATACCTAAAACGACGATAATACTAAGATATTATTAATAAAGCAATGTTAAAAGATAATATATGATTTTGTATTAATGTATATGATTATTGTATAATTTAATAACAATTATTTCACCATTATACAAGAGTTTAACCTATCCTCGACCAAGGAAAAGTACAAGTTAAGGGTTAATTTTATAATCTCTTTATTATCCAAGGTTGTTTTTACATAAGTATCTACTGAGACATATTTATTATCCATGTCCATGTTTCATAAAAGAGATTTCAAAGGGATTATTTTTAAGTCATTTTTTTTACTAAAACATCATTTTAAATGTTTTAAATATTTATTCTTCTAAATCATTCTCATTAATGTCCATGTTTTCAAAATAGTTCTTAAGGATTTATTTATATGGACATGAATGTTTTTAAAATGTTAATTCCTTTCAAAAGTTTCAAAGTGGTATGGGAAACTTTGATTAAAAAATGTCTTTAAATATCTTCCTTTCTAAATTGTGTGACTTTTAAATGTTTTTATGAAAAAGGTATATTTCTCTCAAATATTTTTACAAATCATTTTCATCTATATCAACATCCATTGATGAATTTTAAACTTATTTGAAGTTGATTTATTATGATACAAATCTTCTATATTGTATTGAAGGTTTTGTGATATGTTTGACTATGGATGTGTTATTTTTAAACCATTCATGGTTTATGGATAAAGTATTGGAATTCCATATGCTAGTTTTAATATGAATGTTTATGTTATGTTTAAACCATTTCATATGAGGAAAGAATTGGACTTAGTAAGTGACGGGTGGAGCCCGCTATAGCTCATCGATGCATCGGTAGGTCTCATGCGACAAACTAGTGTCTTGGAAAAAATCCTTGACCAAATATTATTTGTAGTATTGGCACAAGGCCTTGACTATGTGGTTATGAAGTCTGGCATTATGCATTCCATCATTATGAAAGTGGCTATTGATATTTCATGTAATTATTCGACTAGTAGAATATCCATGTGAATAATTAAATGGAATTATTTTATTGTATCTTTTCCATATTATGCTGAAGTTTAATTTTAAAAGGCTTTTTTTAGTCTTATACATTACCTTAAATGTTTATGCTTATTTATGAAAGTTTTCGCTATATTGTTATCATTACTGAGCATCTGAGCTCACCCCTTTCTATGTTTTTATTTTCTCAGGATTACAATAAGTGTATTATGATTGATAAGAAGGGTTAAGCTAGGGGATTAATGGAATTATCAAAGGATCATTTATGTTGTGTTTTATTTTCTAATTTGTAATGTAACATTCATGTATGTAATGTATTTTCCAAGACTGCTAAACTAATCGTTGTTTCGGGAATTGATTCCTTGTAATCATGAAAATATATTAAAATGATGCACCGACTCTGGGTAACTGGGTTCGGGGCTTTACAGTTGGTATCAGAAGAAGTTTATCAACAACCTTTGAAATAAATTTAGTAAAACTCTGATTAGAAAAACATTACCCTAATATAGAATTTGAGGATTAGTATAGAATAACTTCCTAGAATTTTGGTACTGTAGAGATTTTGTGAGTTTTCCAAGAAATACATCCATGTCTGGATACGAGAAGGTAGAGGCAGCTCTGGCACAAATGTACTTAGGGGTAAAACCCAAAAATACCGCTTTGAGATAGACTTGAATGGGAACTGGTTCACGACAACGGGTCTTGCTGCACTCTTGGTTACGACACTCCCGGGGGATATGCTTAGTATAATTCACATTTTCATTACAAGACATTATGAAGGATTGAAGATTAAATACTTTATTAAAGAATACAATTTATTATTATAGATTATATGCATAATCTTTTCAATTTATGTTAGGTATTTTACAAGTTTGGAATTATGCATTGTGATTCATAAGCTAACCTAGTGTATGCCATTATTTAGAAATGGTGCCTAGTGAAGGAATGAGACCTCCAATAAAATGCATGATACAAAGATTAATAAGGATCATATCTTTCATGGTATTAAGCCAACATTTATAAGGGAAATAGTCTCCCATGTATTCTAAACATATGAAGAAATAATATCATGTGTTAATAAGATAAGTAAAGAATTTTCAGAGTCCTATGGATTTGAAGGGAATCCGGAGAAGAAAAGGATGGTAGAAAGAAATATAGATAAAGGGAATAAGGGAAAGAAGGATTTTCCCATATGTGATAACTGTGGAAAGAATCACCTTAGTAAATGCTTGAATGGAATGGGAGTTTATTATAAGTGTGGAGAAAAATAACACCAAGTACGTGATTGTAAGGGTAAGAAAAAGGTTTCAAATGTACAATGCTTCATCTACAAGGAGTTGGGACTCTATGTGAATCAATGCCCAAATCATCAGAGTATACCCCAAATGTTGTTATTGGATAATAATCAAGTTATGATACTACTTAAGATGAAGAGGAATGATTAAAAGTTCTTATGTTGTTATTAAAGTATTGTGTGATTTGAATATTGTATTAATGATGTACATGTTATAAGAATTATAGAGTATATAAGGATTGTATTGTATTAATATTTCATTAAGGACTTGAGATTTTGTGGAGCCAAGAAAAGTGACTCAATAGCAGGTTAATTTTTTGGAAAATATATGGTTGAGAGAAAGATAAATCATAATATGGTTCTGATACTAAGGTAGTGATTTTGGAATAATACATGATTGATTTGGATAAATTATATTAGATATTATTGAATACCTTGAAACTGATTAATGATTTGTATATTCTATCATTGTTGGAGTTTACAACATTTTTGGATAGAAGGAGTATATCCAGTATTCTATAAGGAATAAGGGATCATGTATGTAATCAATAAGGTTTTATGGTAATTCGGGATGTTGCAGTGTTTTAAAAGAATACATGATGAAGGTGTTCACATGTTATTAAGTGGCAAGAAGAATCTTAATTGTGTTTACCTTCCTTATAAATTTTGGATTGTGTGTTTGGACAGAAGTATTTTGGATAAGTCTAGTTTAAGATTATTTGTGGATTTCCATAAAAAGGACAACCTGGAGGTCGGGCGGCAACCCGTCGTGTCTGGAAAGGCCGCGAGACTTGAACCCGCAACCGAAGGTCGACAAGGGTGTATCACCTACCACTGGCCCACGTTTTTTAGAACCCTATACGAATAGGATAAATAGAATATTTTTTTTAAGTTCTATTATCATTTAGAGTGAAAAATGAGTTTGTGGTAGAAATTAGTTAAAGTATTGAACTCTACTTGTCAAGTATATTTTTTTTTCTTCTCTTATTCTACAAAGAAATTAATTCCTAAACTTTAGGTAAGGGATCTTAAAACTAAAAATGTGTTATCCTAATACCTTATGTTTTGTTGAACTAATGATATTTTAAATCATTATAGATTGATGGATTTGAGGCCCTCAATTCTACAATTGTTTGGGACTGATAACCTCAATCACTACCTATAAATATTTAAGTTTTTCCTACAATTATGTGTCTCTAATTTCCACCAATTTTCTCCTAATATAGATCATAATTTGGTGGTGACTTTTTCATTCCCCTTTTCCTCTTATTGAGACTAAATTTAATTAACCCAATTTACAATGTGGGTTTTCCCCCAAAGGTATTTTCTATTTTAAACCTTTTATTTTTGAAGAACAATTTAAAATTGTGAGGACACAATTTATTAAAATGGGGAAGAATGCAACACTCCAATATTTCATAGTACGTTATTTCTTCAAATTAATTCAATAACTTTCACTATACACAACACTGAGTTCAAGCTCACCATGACTTACCAAACTAGTCGTTCAAAAGTGGTTATGAATAATATTAACTGAATTTTGAACATTATATAATCCTTATAATTTTAGAATCCATATTATGAGTTTCTTAGACATAATGTAAGAAAAAATTCATTTTTTTCAGATAAAAGAAGTATTTTTCAAAAAATACAATTTTACCGCCTTTTGATGGCCAACCCTTTTTAAATAAAATATTTAAAACTTTTATATATTCAATTTGAAAAAATAATCTTCTTCTTTAGAATCGGGACATAATAATTTAGTTTCAATAAATATTTGGTGTTTTCTGAAAACTTTCATATTTGGGTGAATAATGAAAAATACTATATTTTAACTGAAAACAACTTTTGTAATAAAAATAATTTATAGTGTTGAATTATACATTTTAATGGTTTTTAAGTATAATTAGATTATATTTTTACCATTTAATACAGTGATGGCCATTTTAAGTAATTTCACTTTGAAATTGGACATAAACAAGTGTCAATCTTTTGATAGTTATTATTTCTTAAAAATATACTTTTTGGTTTTGACAACGGGAATTAATTTTCAATTAATTAATTCAACTTATATGTTTTTAAATTGGTAAAATAGAATTTATTTTTTAATTTGGAATATCTAAATTATATCAGAGTGAATTTTTGGTATTTTTCTGAAAACTTTCAATTTTTGATGAATAGTGAAAAACACTAAGTTATTGTTTGAAACTGACTTTTTATTTCAATAATTATTTATTTTATTTAAATTTATTTTAGGTCAAAATAGATACATAATACCTATATAAATTCAATGTAATTCATTGGATTCAGTATATAATAATTTTAGATATATAAAAATTTTATCGAACTTTTTACCATCTTTTACCCACCTCCTAAGAGCATTTGCAAATTTACATAAAACTTAATTTTACTGCTTCTTTGAGTTGAATTTCAAAAATCTGAGAGACACGATTGATATCAATAAGTAAAATGTGTTTCAATAAGATGAAAATAATTTTTGGTGAATAGTAACTTTATTACATTTAATTACCATGGTTAAAAGTAAATAGGGTAATTAAGAGTAAAAATGATATTATTATTACCCTACCACATGTTGTAATTCTATTGGATAAGTTTAATTCAAAAAAAACAACCTTAAGAATAAAATATGATCCTTTAGGTCCACATGGATTAGATTAGGACAATTATTATTATTTTATTTAAAGAAGAGTTAAAAGTGTTAAATTAAAAGTTTAATAACTAAACTATTTTTAATATAGGGTTATACATAAGATAAATTTGACTATAAATATTCATTAAAAATATAAAAAGATTTCTTAAATTATGGTATTTTATTTATAATTTTTATACATTAAATAATCAAATTTATTTATGACACAATGATGATGCACTAATTACTGTATTAATGAAAGATTAAAATAATTGATATTATAAATATCCAAATAAATTTAATTTTAGACTTTTTATTAATTCCACTAATTTAATAGGTTAATATTACATGTTAGGGTTGGTTTGTTGAATTTTTTTCAAAGTGATAATGTTGTTATGAATTTAGTAAAAACAAAATACCAAATAGTGTCAAAATTGACATAAAAGAGTTTTCAAAACAAATATTATATTATTAATTGATATTCTAATCCTAAAAATCTAAGGTTTGGAAAAAAGACTCTTATAATGATATTTGTATCATTAATTAACCACTTGGGGTTCTCTTGGAAGTATATAGTATGTTTGTTGACCATATAATATAAAAATACAAAGAGACATGGTAAATGTCAAACTATTTAACTAAGAGTTAAATATAAAAGATAAAGTTAATATAGTGACCCAAACCAGTATAAAACCTATTGTATTAGTGTTTTTTGACCCATCCCAACATTTTCCTCCAAATAAATCACTTTGTAGCCATTATAAACTGAAAATTAATTTATTATAAAATAATATTATAAGTTTTTCCTAAGGTGCCCCTCACCCCTCTTATAAATGGGCACTCTCCCTTCTCTCAAATTCACAACTTAAAAGCAATTTGGATTGGCCAATACCTACCCAAATACCCTATCAATTGTCCTCCCTTAATCCTAGAGGCCTTCCTTTAGTTATAAAGCCATCATAAGGCACCCTTGTGATCAAATAAAAAGGAAGAACCTGAAGAAGAGGTAAATATGTCATCACCTCTTTCAAGTTCCTTTATTCTTCCACTTCCTCTTTATTTGTTGTTTACATTCTAAAATAATAACTCCATTATATTCTATATACTGTGATATTATTGTAAATATGGTACAACCATATTCATTATTCTATCCATCCTTTTAATGACAAGTCACCATACGTGCGTATGTACAGCTTACCGTCTCCACGTTGTGGTGTAATTGTTATTCAATACATTATTATTTGGATGGGTATAAAAATGATGTGTAATTGTTGTAAATAATAAATATAACATGATAATTATTCTGTATATATTATATAACATCCAAATATATATTATTTTAATATCAAAAGAATGATATTGTCGCTCGTGCGTACGTACGGATTACCGTCTCCACGAACATGATGAGATTCATTCCCCATCATATCCATTCAAGACTAATTTTTATTAGATGATTAAAAATAATGTTCAAATCCTTAATATCATTATGAATTTGAATAAGATACATCCTATCCATAACAAACATTACTTACGTAATAAATCATATAAAGTAAAACGAATCAGTTAACACCCGAAACGACGATAATACTAAGATATTATTAACAAAGCAATGTTAAAAGATCATATATGATATCATATTAATGTATATGATTATTGTATAATTTAATAACAATTATTTCACCATTATACAGGATGTTAACCTACCCTCGACCAAGGAAAAGTACAAGGTAAGGGTTAATTTTACAATCTCTTTATTATCAAAGGTTGTTTTTACGTAAGTATCTACTGAGGCATATTTATTATCCATGTCCATGTTTCATAAAAGAGTTTTAAAAGGGATTATTTTTAAGGGAATTTTTTTACTAAAACATCATTTAAAATGTTTTAAATATTTATTCTTCTAAATAATTTTCATTAATGTCCATGTGTTCAAAATGGTTTTTAAGGATTTATTTATATGGACATGAATGTTTTTAAAATGTTAATTACTTTAAAAAGTTTCAAAGTGGTATGGGACACTTTGATTCAAAAATGTATTTAAATATCTTCCTTTCTAAATTTTATGAATTTTAAATGTTTTTATAAAAAAGGGATATTTATCTCAAAGATTTTTACAAATCATTTTCATCTATATCAACATCCCTTGATGAATTTTAAACTTGTTTAAAGTTGATTTATTATGATACAAATCTTCCATATTATATTGAAGGTTTTGTGATATGTTTGACTATAGATGTGTTATTTTTATACCATTCATGGTTTATGGATAAAGTATTGACATTTTGTATGCTAGTTTTAATATGAATGTTTATGTTATGTTTAAACCTTTTCATATGATGAATGCATTGGACTTAGTAAGTGACGGGTGGAGCCCGCTATAGCTCCTCGATGCATCGATAGGTCTCATGAGTCAAACTAGTGTCTTGGCACAAGGCCTTGAAAAATCTCATTTTTAGTCTTGGCACAAGGCCTTGACTATGTGGTTATGAAGTTTGGCATTACGCATTCCGTCATTATGAAAGTGGATATTGATATTGAATGTGATTATTCAACTAGTAGAATATACATGTGAATAAGTAAATGGAATTATTTTATTGTGTCTTTTCCATATTATGATGAAGTTTAATTTTAAAAGGCTTTTGTTTTATTCTTATACATTGCCTTAAATTTTTATGATTATTTATGAAAGTTTCCGCTATATTGTTATCCTTACTGAGCATTTGATCTCACCCCTTTCTATGTTTTAATTTTCTCAAGATTATAAGAAGTGTATTATGATTGATAAGAAGGGTTAAGCTTGGGGATTAATGGCATTATCAAAGGATCATTTATGTTGTGTTTTATTTTCTAATGTGTAATGTAGCGTTCATGTATGTAATCTATTTTCCAAGATTGTTAAACTAATCGGTCTTTCGGGAATTGATTCCTTGTAATCATGACAATGTATTAAAATAATGCACCGACTCTGGGTAACTGGGGTCAGGTAATTACATTCACTTTGAGTATTTGTGTATTAATATTCACCATCTTTATAATTCATTATTTTTTACTTCATGTATCCATCCACATCCATTTTAGTTTCATGAAATAAATAAATACTTTATTTAAACAAGAAACATAATGAAAAAACAAATTAATAATTGAATGAAATTTTTATTAGTTAACCAATGGTGAATATTCAGGGTATTTATGAACCAAGGATGATCTAACCCATTTCCCTTTCTTGATACTATTGATGAAATCATCAATGGGACCTAAATTTTCTTTTACTTTATGTGTAAATCTACCCTAAAACACTAGAGAATCTTTCTTCGTAAGTTAAGACAAAATGTGGGAATTATAGAATCTGGGAGAGGGATATTGGGAATATCAAATATATTTGTTACAAAATATTATTAGAGTGGATTTATACACAAAATAATATCAAACTATTAAAATTATTTTTAGTTCTATAAACATGCATCTGAAATTATTAACTCGTGAAATGATATTAAATTATCATGAAACTTTAGGGAAATTATATTTGATTCATTTATGAACCATGATAAAAATAAAAACCCCAATTTAATGTGTGATGTGACTGAAATGATTAAAAGTGCATTTTTAAGTTCTATAAATGTCCATCAAATGATCAAAACTAAGTTAACAACATCATAATGTCATAAAAATTATGGATAATGATCATGATTTACTTTTAACCTATAGTAAAAAATCATATGTTAAATTTATTTGTGATTTTTTTGGAATTATAAAAAGTTTATTTTTATTATTAAAAGATTTTACAGTTCTAAAAAAATGTTTCTAGCATTAATAACCCCTTAAAAACTAAAATTACCATGAAAATTTAGGATAATGATCTTTGATTAATTTATGGATTAAAGGAAAACCTTGTACATAAATATGATGTGTGATGAAGCCAAAATGATTAAAAATAAAATTTTAAGTTCTATAAACATTCCTTAAATGATTAAAACTGAGTAAATAGTATCTAAATGTTATAAAAATTTAAGATAATGATCATTGATCCAATTGTAAATTATAATATAAATGAATTTTAAATTATCATTTGATTTTCTTGGAATGATACATAGTATTTTTTATAGTTAAAATAATTTATATCTCTACAAATATGTATATTACATTAATGAATCAAGAAATAAACTAAAATTGTTATGAAAAAAATAGGAAAATAATATTTAATTAATATGTGGCCTATAGGAAAAACCCACATATCAATCTGATGTTTGATATGACTAAAATGATTAAATTTTCATTTTTAAGTTCTATAAACATTCCTCCATGATCAAAATGGAGTGAATGATATCAAAATGGGAAAAAAATTAGGACAATGATGCTTTATTCATTTGTGGACTTTTGGGAAAAATAACATGTTAAGTTAACATGTGATTTTTCTAGAATGACACAAAGTGTTCTTTTACTATTAAAAGCATTTACAATCACATAAACATGTGTCAGAAATTAATAACTCATGAAACAAACTCATATTATCATGAAACTTTAGGAAAATGATATTTTATTCATTTATGAACTACAGGAAAATCTTTCATGTCAATCCAATGTTGTATGTGAAAAAAATAATTAAAAGTATATTTTTAAGTTCTATAAATTTTATTAAAATGATTAAAAATGATTAAACAATGTCATAATATCATAAAAAATTATGATAATGATCATTTATTCATTTATGACCTATGGGGGGGAATTTCATGTTAAGTTTTTGTGTTTATTTTCTTAAATGATACAAAGTTTTTTTACTATAAAAATTATTTTCAATTACATAAAACTTTAGGATAATGTTGTAATTCATTTATGACTTATAGGAAAAAAACCTCAAATCAATATGATGTGTGGTGTGATAGATATTATAATAAGATCAATTTTAAATTATATAAACATTCCTCAAAGGATCAAAATAGAACAAACAACATCCAGATGTTATAAAAAATTTAGTATAATGATCATTGATTCATTTTTGAACTATCGAAAAAACTACATGTTAAACTGATGTGTTATTTTTCTAGAATTATACAGATGGTGTTTTTATTATTAATAGTATTTTCAGTTATATAAATTTCTAAAATGATTAAAATTGAATAAAAAAACTCATATTATCATAAAAATTTGAGGATAATGGTTATCAAACATTCTGTTGACTATAGTAGAAAAAACTACATGTAAATTCAATGTGTGATATGAAATTAATGATCCAATGTGGTTTTTCATAATAAAAAATCTTTTATATTTTACATATGAATGTCAAATAATCAAAAACTAACCCAATAGTTTAGATTTACATGGAAATTTATGATAACAAGTTATGATTTATTGGTGACTTTTTGAAATAAACTTCATATTAGTCAGTTGTTTTTCATATATATTCAGATTGATTTAAAATTTATTTTTTCAACTACAATTGGTATTTATAATGATTTAAATATATTAATTTTTGATATTTTTTAATGTATTATGTTACACTTTTTTAATTATATATCATATCCCATAATGAAATATACTATGAATTGATAAAATTTATCATGTATTATATAACATTTCAATTATAATTTTTTTTTTCTTCATGTAGTTTTACTAAAATAATAATTTTTTTTATTAAAATGTGCTTATTTGGTACAGTGTTGAGTTGATCCTTAGAAAAGGTTTCCTACACTCTTTTTTTTATTGTTTGTAATTATTTTGGTCTGTAATTATTGTACATCAATGTAATTTGTACAATAACTGCATTAAAATGATGAAATGTAAATCTATTTTAAATTGAAATGTTGTAATGAAAATATAATTTTTATTATATTAAAATATTAAAATATCACAATCTAAAATATTTTTGTTTCTGATTCCTTCAGTGGGGCATACTCGTCGCATGTTAATGTGCATTGGCTTCGTGTTTCTATCACTCTGGATTCATACTTTCCAAAAGCAGGTGGAATTCATCACTTTCATCAATTATGTATGTTCCTTGATCAAAACGGGATGATGGGATGTCAACTTCTCCTTTCGTGGATTCTTTCTTATAATTCCTCTACAAGTTTGATGCTCCCACATAGATTTAAGTTATGTTCATGGAACTCATTCCCAGTGTCATCTCTTTTTGGATGCTGGTTAATTATGTTGCTTCTCTCTAGACATTCCAAGGGGCCTTGAAAAGGCGGCAACCTTCAGTCAGTAGAGTAGTCATGTTGGGTATCACTAGTATGTATGGATGCTAGGAAAACTGGTAACCAGTATCTTCCTCGTATAAGGGAACCTCATGGAGACATCTCATGCATAGAACCCAAGGCATCCCATGTTGATCACGAGGTATCTAATAATGAAATAATATCTTTCAAGGCTTTCACCTTAGGCATTCCATGCTTGGCATGAGGTAGCTAACTCTGTAAGAACATATCTTTTAAGGATTTTAGCTTAGTAATCCCATGCTTAGAATGAGGTAATATTATGATATGGGTCATGAGTTTAACATATTTTGGAGACAGGAAGAGGTTGATTAGAACACCCTACAGAGGCGGATCAAGGAGGTACATCCCTAAGAGGGAGCAGTTGAGAAGGTTTACAATATTGATGGATCAAAATGCTTGTGAATGCAGATCTAGGGGGTGTTCCCCATAAAGGTAAGGTTTCACACCATGAAGGCTAATTGAGACACCCCTGTAGGTAGATCAGGAGAGTTCACCCATAAGAGGGGGACACCAAGGTTTAATATTGGTCAAGATTGAACCTCAAAGAGGCATCCTATATAACATGTTCAGGAGATAGGGATAAAAACCCACATAGTTTGATGGATGGTGTGGGGAATAGGCATAATATATTCCCTTCTCAAGAGAATTTATCTTGGTTAGATTGTGTGGGTCTTGCTCATGGAAGTCGCCCAAGTGATTCTAGGAGCAGTGATGATGTGGATGGGGCTTACACGTTGGATCGGCCCAGGTGGATGGCATGATCTTTCAAATATGTGGCAAGCTAGGTAAAATTAGGATGGATTATGGGTAGATTGGATGTAATGGATTAAGTGTGTTGGGTTATTGGGTTTGGACCTCAAATAGGATTTCTACATATCCCAGTTAGTTGGGAATAAAAACTCACATAGTTTTAGAAGGGCATTGGGGCTTATACCTGAGGAGGAGGCCTATAAAAATGTATCATATGGTTGGATATTACGCACAGAATCTACCCATTTATATGGAGCTTACATGTTATGGTGGCCCAAATGAAGTTTGGGATTGTGTAGATATCATGATCTCCACTGACCTCTAATTCCACATGAGTCATGCTCGGTGTGAGAAACAAGAGGTATTAGTAGACCAAGATATTTGATATCTTACTTTTTCTACTGGTGTAAATATGTTGAAGCACAAAGGAAGAGAGGGGGGAATTGAGATACACATCTCCTACAGCGATTCACCAAATCCTACTTCCTATGCAGAGGTTGTTCAAATAGTTGATGGTCTGATTATGTTACAGGAAACAAGAGAGTGGAACCCAACTTCCTACTTTGAACATGGACTTTCTATGAAGGGAGTGCATGATGGGAATGGGGATTAGGTTATGGTTATGAGTAGTTCGAGTTCTATAATTCCAATCTTGAATATAATCACTAGTATCCATTTTGAAGGCTTGGAGGTGGAGGCTCTAGTTTAAGAGTATATAGACTTAACTCGAACTATTTTGGGCATACATAGCCCTCAACCAGTGGATAATATATCTGAAGGGAAAAGATTATGTGAGGAAAAGTCAGGATATGAGAACTCTAGCCTAGTCTCAGCTGAGAGTACATAGGGTATTTATGGAAGTGGACTCCATTGCTCTAGGAGAAAGAAGGGAAAGAATTGATTTTGAGATTCAGGGAGCTGCATTGTAATTAATGGGAATAAATATAAAGGGCATAAAGATTACTCATTGTTAGGTATAAAAGGGGCCTTGATACCTTGAGAGGGGGGTGAATCAGGGTATGGATATCTGATTCTAAATTCTTCCTACCCCAATAGATATTGACCTCTTTATTATAAGGGTCACTTTTTTTGCACTTAAGTGTTAATGATGATCTTATTTCGTTCTTCTTTATCTAATGATGATACTTTGAGTGTAATGTAGTAAAGAAAGCATAAGGACACAATTATTTTTACTTGGTTCACCCTCACTGGGCTACATCCAAGGAGCATACAATGGTGATGTGTTGATTGTACCAAATTCACTAAGGCTCACTGAAAATAATGATGGTTCAGGATAGATCTCGTCTATACCCAGGCTCACTGCATTTACAAGGTTTAGTGTTTTGTAATTTAATTCCCAAGGGTAACTCCCTATGTCTCTTTCTCTAGATCACTATCGGTGGAAAGGATCGCCTTCTTCTTCTTCCTTCACTCACTGATCTTGGAAGGGATTTACCCACAGTTTGTGGATGTATAGGTCCCTTCATTATCTCTAATGAATATATCCTCAGTTGTATATGGATGCTCTATTTAAGTTTTACTTTCATCCAATAGATGAATACCACTTTACCACAGATTTACTAGGTAATCCCTTTTAAAAACTTTTCATGATACCCATTGCCTTCATGGAATTTCCTATTTCATAAAGCTCCTTCACAGAGCTCTTCACAAAGCTCCTTCATGAATCTTAAATATCCTTCCTTTCATGAAGCTTACTTAGCCTTTGAGAATTCCCTTACTTTAGTGAAGCTCTAAACATTCAGTTGGCTTATTTACTTCATGAATTTCTTTGCATGAAATACCTTTGCAAACAACTTTCATGATGCTCAAAACATTTCGTTAGCTTATAGCCTTCATGAACCACCTTCTCAATTCTAGAGTCTTAATATATTCATTAAGTCTAGCTAATTTTTTTAAAGGAGTATAGGCCTATTTATAGAAGTTTCTAATGATTCCATAAGCTTCCATGCCACATCATCACTATTTCTTGAAGCTTCCCAATTTCCTTTATGGTGCTCCCTATTTTGTGAAGCTCCATGAAAAATTTCCCATTCACGATGCTCATTGTAATGGTGGAGCTTTTTGTCGAATCCTTCAAAGCATTCGTGATGCCTATCATAATCATGGAGATCACCATCAAAAACCTTTTCAATGTTGTGAACCACTCTTTGCGAACTCAATCTTTGTAAAACTCATGCCTTAACCATATTTTCATAAGGCCTTCAAGGAAATCCAGTTTTTGTGATAAAAGTCAAAATCACATAATTTTCCATCACAAACCTTCATGCCTTCATGAACCACCCTTTACGAAAACTCATTCTTCATGAAATTCATGCATTTTCCATATTTTTACTAGGATTTCATGGAAATCCACTTTTTTTGATGCAGTTCGTAATCACGAAGATCACCATCAACTTTTTTGTACCTTCACAAAAACACATTCGTGGGTCCCATTATTAATTAAATTCATGCCTTTACTATATTTTAATATGTCCTTTAAGAACATCTAACTTTCATGATTAAATCCAAACTTCAAATTTTGGACCCCAAAAATTTGGAAAACACTGGTAAACGGTGTCACCTTGTGTATGAAAAATTATATACTGCTTATAAGGAATCCATTACTTCATCTTGGATCTTTATCAACATACCATGTCAATAATATCTCTAAACTCCACAACATACCTTAGAAACTCACTTTATCAACAAACACAATCAACCTAAAAATTTTGCAATGTTACCTTGAGGGATTTTTTCCCAACAATCTCCCCCTTTGGGTTTATTGAAAACTATTTCATAAAATGATACCTCTTTATGGCTTCAACCATCTTCTACCACCATTCTCTTCATGTGATTCAGATAGTGATTAAATATTTACTCAACACGCACTCTAAGACCACATGAATAATGCTCAGCATGAGAAACAAGACTATAATGAAAATTTCATTAATAAATCACTTAATTCTAAAACCTCTCAACTGCTTTCATCATGAAATTAATATATCATGATATATATCCTTTGATTTATCAGATTTATCATTGTAAAATTTAAAACTCCCCCTATCTCGCTGCTCCACTTGTCAACTTCAACTCCCCTATATTCATTAAGACATTTTCACCCCTTTGACAGCCACAATTTCTACCCCCTTGTAAACGAACCTGAAGGTCGCTCCATTGTATTTTGTAACAGGGTAAAGAACACAGATTAGAATATTTGGGAAAAAAACACCATACCTCGAGGAGAGGGGGTCCCACATCCACACTTATTCAAGTTTAGGGACTCAACTGAACTCCCAGAGCCAGTCGATTTCATTCAAACACTTCTTTGGGTAAGACCTTTTATAGAATGTCTGTAACATATTATTCTATAGGCACATACTCCGACTTCACAATCCCTTGCTCCACTTTATCCTTGATAAAATGATATTTTATTTCAATTTGACTTGTCCTTGAGTGATGGAATGGATTTTTTCTATGATTTATATCACTTTAATTATCGCAATGGATTCTGATCAGAGACTTCACTTCTACTCTCATATCATCAATTTGTTGATTCATCCACAATAATTATGTGCATGCTTGAATTGCCAAAATATATTCAGATTATACAGTGCTCAAATAAATGAAATATTGTTTCTTTCTTATCTAAGAAATACATACCCCACCAAGATAGAATGCACCACCAGATATTGATTTTCAATGACCTACTAAATCGGCCCAAACTACATTTGTATATCCCAATAACTCTGGATGAGATTTTTCATCATACATCAAACCAAAATCCACTATGATCTTGATATATATAAGTACACTTTTCACTAAAGCATATGGTTTTCATTTGGATTGCTTTGATACTACACTTTTTGACATGTGGAAAAAACAATATCTGTTCGTGTCATTGTCGAGTACAACAAGATTCCAATGATCTACCTATATTTGATGACATTAACTGCTTTTTCATCCCATGAAAGTTTCATCTGGGTAGCCACTGGAGTCTTTATATAATTGAAATTATCCATTAAAAATATTCTTAAAACCTTATTGGCATATTTATATTAAGAAATTAATGTCACATCCCTTCCTTGTGTAACCTATAAACCAAGGAAAAATATCAGTTCACCAATCATTGACATTTCAAACTCATTTTTCATGAATTCAGAAAATTTTCTGCATTGTGCTTCATCAGATCCACTGATGATTATTTCATTAACATATACTAGCACCATAATCTTTTGATTACTATCATTGTTCACATATATATTGTAATAAACTCCACCACACTAGAAATGAAGATTCTTCAAAAAATGATCTAGTCTTGAATAACATGATCTTGGTGCCTGCTTCAAACCATATAGTTCCTTCTTCAACCAATATTTATTCTCATGTGGCACTTTGTAATGATACATCAACAAAACCTCTAAGCCTACTGAGTCAGGACTTGGTGTAGGAAATAAGATATAAAGTTAATAACACAATTAATATTTATTATGCTCAATTAATTCCAACCATAAACCATTAACTCCTTTCAAGGAATTATTACAAATTAATTCTTCAACTCTTGTGAATGATTTGAATTAGTTGAAATTATAGAGAAAATCACATCACCATTTTTCATATTTTTATACCACTTACCCTTGGATCGTATCTCCCCTTGAACCTGAAACACTTAAACATAAGTTAATAGAATTTATACACATAGGGAGAGGGTTATCTCTGGAATCCTCAAGAATATGATTGTGGTTGATACTAATGGATCAACCCTTAGATACATTCTTGCAAAGAACTTCACTATTTTTAAGATTGTTCCAACTACCCGGTCAACTTCAACTTTTTTTTCCATATGACTAAACATTCTTTACCCACATGTTGAGTTTTCTTCTGATATTTAGCTTCTGTAGCCTTGTACTTTTTCAAAATTTGAGGTCTACACCCATTAGTAGAAATTTGTTTCTTTGATGCTCCATCAGTATTCCATTTTTCATGACTCTTTATTTGGACAAGGATATTTCTACTTATCATATTCCCTTTCTTCTTCCTCCATTGGAGGGATCTTTTCACTACCTTCACTTCTCTCTTTATGTCATGACATGTGAATTTTTTTAGACCTTATTTATTTATTTTTATTTTATTAGTTAACTGAGTCTACACACTATTTCATGTTGGTGTAGGGTCATCCACTGAACATACATTCTTCTTACTCACAACTAGAGTTCCTAATCCATTTTTATTCATGATTTTTTTACATTATACCTAAGACAGTGATTGTGAGTGTAACAGAGGAGGTGATTGACACTCCTTTCTTTGAGTTCCTTGTGTTACCCCTAAGGTTGTAAACCTATTTTTCAACTTACTATTGTGTATTCCAGTGTAGTATTTCTCGTTATACACCACTAGAGTTAGGGATCTCCTTTTGGGTTCCTTTTTCTTTCCTGTTATCTTCTTACTGCAATATATTGTCAAACACCCACGATTAGAACATATAAAATATCTCCCATTAAAAACATACCTCGTGTCAAAATTTCTCTATTGAGATATTGATACATCTTGAGTTTTTCTTCTGACATTGAGCTCCTTAGATTCATGACACATACTCTTCCACAATAGAAGCATTCCATGGATACTTTCTTCTGATAGACTCTTCCTTCATATTTCTCATGAATCTTATTATTATTCTCATATTTAGAAATATTTTTTTATTTTCAACATGAAATATATTTCAAAGTGATGTTATTAATATTTTCATGACTTATTATATTCCCCCTTTACTGATTTTATATGAAATGTGCATAATTTGTGTGAAATATTAATGTTTTAATATTAAGTATAATTTTTGAGCATTTTTAGAAGTAGTCCAATTGAGTCAGTTTAATGTTTTAATAATAACTGTCACTATACAGATCCAAATTGTCTTGTTCTTGTTTTTTAGGATTCTTCTTTCAATATACAACATTTCATTAGAAGGTACCATGATCCAATTCTTCCATTTGAAGGGTCATATGGTCCTCACAAACAAGGCCAAAGAATCTGTGAACAAACTGGACTAGCCTTGAAGATTGATTTACTGGGCTCAATAAAGATGTCCAAAAATATTAACTCTCCACCATAATTCGAGGGACACTACATTTCATCTTGGATAAAAATTTCAAGGCCCAACTCCAAGTACAAGGGGCCCAAATAAATCCTTGAAGTCCATCCCACCATTCTGGCCGAGAATTAAAACCAGTATAGTATGAATGACATATCTCATGATGTAAAAATCAAATAGAGCTGAGATATTTCAGTGTGAAAGAGGAGATATATTCGGCCGACTTTGTTGAAGAAATCATTCGGATTTTAAGGCATCTTCATATTC
The DNA here is from genome assembly GCA_963277665.1 of Viscum album. Classification (NCBI taxonomy): domain Eukaryota; kingdom Viridiplantae; phylum Streptophyta; class Magnoliopsida; order Santalales; family Viscaceae; genus Viscum; species Viscum album. The sequence continues at coordinate 1,493,397,876 of OY728135.1, read as the reverse complement.
ACAAACCCTTTCATATTATGGACTTCAAAAAGACTGGATTGAAATGGACAGTTTAACTTTGTTTAATCAACCGGACATAACTTTTGATCCGTAAGTCCAAATGACTCCAAATGTTGAGAGTAGTCGGACAACATTAGTGTATACAACTTTGAATAAGGATATATTTGAAGATTCGGCTGTCTGAATATCCAAATTGGCTATGCAAGTTGAAGAACATATTGGGAATGCAAACAGTCCACTCCTTGGGATATAAATACTCTCCCCTTCTCTCCTTGAGAGGGGTTGGCATTTCAGAAGAGAGGAGATCATATTGGTACGACCAAAGCTTTTCCAAAGGCTTGGGAGGACCTTCCATACTCAAGTTTTCACTTGAGAGACCTTTCCTCCCCTCTTTGTTTTCACTTACTTTTGTGTTCTTTGTTTTTGTAATTTTGTAAGTCCTTTCTTTTGTATCTGTTTTAATGAAAGTTTCTTCTTCAATATCTCTTATTCTCCTAAACCTTCTATATTTTAATATTAATGTTCTTAAAATAGTTTAAATTCAGTTGAATCCTCTTCCCTTATTTTTCTTCCTCATTCAATCGAAAATCCGTTTTTAATTATCATCATCGTTCGTGTGTGTGTGTCGATGTACCACTCTTTTCTAATCCCTTTCTTTTTGTTCTATTCTTAATTTATCATCATAATTATTATAACTTGAATATTAAACACCCAAATGGCTGAGTAAATATCTCATTGGGGTGATTTATAATTTAGGGATGTTAAGTGATTGAGAGTATTTTCTCGATGAGTATTCGTTAATTTAACATTGTGTATGTTGGACTTAATTTGTCATGGATTAATGACATATTTTGTTTAGAATGTGGTTTCCATGGATTATTGGAATTAAAATACACTACCATAAACATGTACTGATTGAGATTAAAATCCTAATTAAGTTAAGTCTTGGATTAAACCTTTAACACTTAGGAATTCTAATCGATGTCAACTTGTGAACTGGGTGTTAATTTAAATGCAATATAAAGCAAAGCTCAAGGATATCACAAGCTTAACTCCCTAATAATGAACTCACCCCAATATTTATCAATTTGTTGAATCAAACATCATTCATAAATTATTTCATAATCTCTACAAACAAACCCCCTAATCAGAATACAATTAACTAAAAACAAACTACTATTTCAAAGTATCATCGCTGGGGATTTGACCCGAGTGCTGCTATACACATTAGCAGAGCACCAGAACTTTGACTGGTCGATAGGCGACAATAGGCCGTGCATTTCAAATGGCTTCGTTTCTGGGGATGGTGCTTTATGTAGTCATTAGTTTCTGGTTATTGTAAAAAAACAAAAAAAAATAAAAAAAAATAAAAAAAATTGAAAAAAAATCACAAAGAAAAACCCGTCTTCTCATAAAAATCATAAAAAGAAAAAATACAAAGAAAAAATCGTCTTCCACTTTCTTCCAAAATCTCTCTGAATGCCCCGTAGCCTTCCAAACAATCCCTCGGATTTGTTTGACCCTGAAATTGAGCGAAAACTTCGTCAACTTAGGAGGAACATAAGAGATACTCAAATAATTCAAGAACCAGTCCTCATCCAACCAGTTGAAATTGAAATGGCCAATCCTAGGGAACAAACCCTAAAAGAACTCGCTTCCCCTGATATGAATTACTAACCTCTTGGTATTCAATATCCAAACATTGAAGCTGACTTCGAACTCAAATCGGGTTTGATTCATCTTCTCCCTCATTTTCACGGGCTAGCCGGTGAGGATCCACATCTCCACCTTAAAGAGTTCCAAGTGGTGTGATCTACCATGAAGCCTCAAGGGGTTTCTGAAGAACAAATCAAACTCTGAGAATTCCCTTTCTCCCTAGCTGACTCTGCCAAGTCATGGCTCTACTACCTCCCTCCTGGTTCCATAACTACGTGGAATGACATGAAGCGTCTCTTTCTAGAAAAATTCTTTCCTGCTTCTCGTACCACTTCCATCCGAAAGGAAATAAGTGGTATACATTAATTCACAAGTGAATCACTCCATGAGTACTGGGAGAGGTTCAAAAAGCTTGTGGCAACCTTCCCACATCATCAAATCCCTGACCAACTCTTGATCCAATACTTCTATGAGGGGTTATTGGCTATGGAGAGAACTCTCATTGATGCCGCAAGTGGTGGTGCTCTGGTTGATAAAACTCCTGCAGCTACAAGAGATCTCATAAGTAACATGGCTGCAAACATACAACAATTCCATACTCTAGCACATGCTCAAGTCAAACAAGCCCAAGATAATCAATCCATAGAGCCTAACAAGATGACTGAGTAGATGAGTGAACTTACAGGTCTTGTGCGTCAACTAGCGGTGGCTACCAAAGCCCCAACCTCATCTTCTCCACAGTCACTATTCCCTGGACCTATCAAGAATTGTGGAATCTGTAGCTCCCCAGCTCATCCAACAGACACATGTCCACAACTTTAAGAGGATCAATCCGATTCATCTGGACCAATGGAGCTCAATACAGCATATGCTCAGCGGAACACCAATCCTCAACTATCAGGTCAGTTTGTTAGAAACTTCAACCAACCTCACTCTGAGCCTTTCTCTTCTTCCTATAACCAAGGCCTTAGGTATGGTAATCCCATATCTCACCCCCCCTCAATTCCCTCCTCAAAATCCAAACCAATTTCAATATAGTCAAGGTGGTGGTAACTTCCATCAACCTTATCCTTTTGTTCCTCAACCTCAAAGGAACAATCCTCCTCCTCGATTCCATTATCCTAGTGAGCCTTCCCAATTCCAAAACCAATACAATCGCTTTCCCAATAACCAAAATCAAGGTAATCCCAATCCGGGACAAGCCTCTTCTTCCAAGCAACCATGGGAAAGTGCAATGGAAGATCTTGCCTTCTTCACCCGTTCTAGCCTTAAAAACATTGAAACTCAAATAGGTCAACTTGCATCCCACCTGAGCTAGCAACAACAATCAAATTCTTCCCAACTCCCATCTCAACCATTACCCAACCCCAAGGGTAATGTAAGTGCAATTGCACTTAGATCAGGAAAGCAACTTGCTATGCCTCAAGATAAATCCTCTAACCCTCCTTTAAATTTTGACCTAGAAAATGAAAAGAAAAAGAAAATTGAAAAGGAATCTGAATCCATTCCCTCACCTCCTTCCATTCCACTTAGGAATCTAATTCCTTTTCCTCAATCCGTTTCTAAACCAAGGAAGTCCTTTGAACCTGATCCTGAAATGCTTGACATGTTTAGACATGTTGAAGTCAACATTCCCCTCTTAGATGCCATAAAACAAATTCCTAAGTATGCCAAGTTTCTCAAGGAGTTTTGTACCCACAAGAGGAAACTTAGGACCTTTGAAAATGTTTCCACCAAACATTCCATACCCATTAAGTGCAAAGATCTAGGTACCTTTACAGTCCCATTCTAAATTGGAAGTTCCAACTTTGATGATGCACTCATAAACCTAGGATCCTCAATTAATTTCATGCCCAAATCCATATTCTCCAACCTTGGTCTAGGTCCCTTACACCCAACGGGTGTTGTCATTCAGTTAGCCAATCGAAGCACAGCCAGTCCTGAGGGAATAATTGAGGATGTCCTTGTCCGAGTCAATGATCTTATCTTCCCTGCTGATTTATATGTCCTTGACATGGAAGGTGAGACAACTTCTTTCAAATCTCCTCTAATTCTAGGAATACCATTCCTTATGACATCTAAAACCAAAATTTATGTCCATGCTGGCATCTTATCCATGGAATTTGGAGACCAAATGGTCAAGTTCAATATTTTTCAATCCATGCGATATCCATTAGAGAATCAATCTGTATTCTCTATCCATGTTTTTGAAACTCCCTCTGAGAGTGTGTTGAATCCTAATCCATCATGTTCTTCTTGTTCTACTAATAGAGGAGTTTGTGAATATTGCATCCTCATTAACCAAGTGATTAATGGTGAAATTGATGTTGACATTACAAATGCAAACTCCATTGATCAAAAGGATCTTGAAAACTCTTTGGAATCTCATCTCACCTATGACCTCCAATGCTCCAACATGGATGGTAATGAGGAAAATGAACTAGAATTCTCATTTGTTGATTCAGATCATATTATCCCACATTCATCCTTTCCTATCCATGATTCTGAAAATTCTGTTATATGTGAAGTGAACCTTGAACCAATGTGTTTATATTGTCCTGATGGTAGTGATGTTTGTGATATTTGTACCCTAATTAATAAAGTGATCACTGGTGAGGTTGAAATTGACCATTCTTTGGCAAATAACATTCAAATAAAGGATATTGAAAATTTTATTCAGTCATATGACTCCACTGATCCTCATTACTCTACATCGGTAAGTGATGAAATAAATGAGTCAAAAACAATTGGGATCTCATACTCTGCTTTTGTGTTATTTGATCCTTACATAAATGAACCATCAGAATTGAGTCATCTTCCTGAATTTCCAAGAATAAAAAACCATCACTTTGTGGATAAAATCATTCCTCAGGTTGAAGACCAAAGTGAGGATAGAAATATTCTCTTTCCAACCCCATTGAATTGCAAGCACACCAACAAGGATGGGGAGAAATTATCCAATGAATCATCAGGCCTCCCAAAGAAAAAGTTTTTCTGGAAGCACACTGGAGTTGAGAAAATATGATGGCCACCGTCAGACTATGGGTAGTCCACTGCAATTGTCTAGCTGTAGACAAATAAACGCAGTGCTTCTTGGGAGGCAAGCCATGTTTTCTTTTACTTTTATGAAATTTCAATTTCTTTTTAGTTTTTAATTAGAGGAATAATGAATTTCATTTTTCAGGTAACTTCCCACTGTCCTGGAACCACCTCGAATTCCACCGAATCTCCAAATTCTCTAGCCGACCCACCACTAGATGGAGATGGCAACCCACCAAATCCAAACCAGGGGCACCTATTTACCTTTAACTCTATCTCTCTATCTCTTCATCTCTCTACCTATTTCTTCCTCTTCTTCTTCTCTCCTTCATTTTTTTTACCACTTTTTTTTCCAACCCTTTTTTTTCTCTTTCTCTCTTTTGAGGGTGTGAATTTTAAAAAAACCTAAAAAACTAAAAAAACCAAAAAACACAATCACTTAAAAAAATAAAAAAAAGAGTCATGCTTACTCACCATCGAGTTTTGAAATTTTGTCAAACCATTTTGGGGAGTTAACAGACATGTTTTCATCTCAAAAATTTTGTATTTTCATCATGAATTTGGATAAATAATTTTGTGTCAAAATTAACAAATTTTGAATGCTCAATTTTTGATTTGGAAAATGATTTTCCCAAACCGTGAGAACAAACATTTTCTTTCATGCCAAGGCCACCTATGACCATCTTTTCAAAATGTGTGTTTTCACCCCCATTTGTGAGTCTTGTGTTTGTAGACCTTCGAGCTGAATTTCCTGCCTTAGTGTGCATTGATATGATAGAGGCATTTTCTGAACCACATGAGAATCACAATAGCCAAATAGCCTCCCATTTCCTTTACATTAATCCTCCTTTTGAAATCCACTTCGAGCCTATGAAAACCTTTTCTTTGATAGCCACATTACAAGCCCAATACCTTATCCCACCCAATATCAACATGGATTTTCATTGCATAAGTTTTTGAAATTTAAGTGTGGGGGGGAATGGATTTCATTTTTGGGTATCATTTCCTTACTTTCTGGTGTGTTATCATATTCTTGAGGGCAAGCATCAATTTTAGTGTTGGGGGGGAGGTTATAATTCAGTGGGATTTGGGAATGTATTGTACAAATGATATTGAAAATTGTTCAAAAAAATCAAAAAAAAAAATCAAAAAAAAATGAAAAAATGGGTTGTGTCTTGGGTAGGTCAAAAATCACTCTTCCTCAACCTTTGATCTTGTTATAACTATTACAATTAGTGTCATGAGGAGATCAATCATGGGTTGAGATATGAGTGTGAGATCTGTATCAAGGTCAACTTTTGAAAAAGCAAAGAAAAAAAAGAAAAAAAAAGAACACTTGCATCATATTCTTATATCATTGGGAGAAGTTTGGTGGTTTGTAAATATTTCATCTTCTCATCGACTTCATATTTTCTTTCTCTACTGTGTCTTTCGTCACACAATAATTCCCTTGTAAATATGTGTTTTCATTTCCTTCCATGTTTTATTTCAAAAAAATGTGCATTGTTTTTCTATGTTGGTATTTTAACCCTCTTATTCTCTCTCTTGGACATTATATTCCAACCATCCCATAGCCACAGAAAAACCCCTTAAAAATACCTCTTGATTTTTGAGCACTTTGGATAGGGAGTGGAAGCTGATATCTCTTACAAACTCTAAGATTTTCACTTTTGGTTGGTGAAAGAGTGAACCTCCACAAATAAATTTTATCATCTTGAGAGGTGTGAGTTTTGAGTGTCCACATTTTCCATTTCTAAATTTGAGCATGGAAAAATGAAATAGTTTTGGAATATTGTTTCTGTAACAACTTGTGGTGGATTTCAAAATGAATGAGTGAAATAGTCTAAACCTCCCCTGATTGGAGAAAACAAAATTTTAATATTTTTTGGTGAGTGAAAATGATTTTTCCATGTTTTTATATTTGTTGCACATGAGGACATGCACAAAGCTAAGTGTGGGGGAGTTGATGTTATTAATATTTTCATGACTTATTATATTCCCCCTTTACTGATTTTATATGAAATGTGCATAATTTGTGTGAAATATTAATGTTTTAATATTAAGTATAATTTTTGAGCATTTTTAGAAGTAGTCTAATTGAGTCAGTTTAATGTTTTAATAATAACTATCACTATACTGATCCAAATTGTGTGGTTATTGTTTTTTAGGATTATAATTTCAATATACAACATTTCATTAGAAGTTACCATGAGCCAATTCTTCCATTTGAAGGGTCATATGGTCCTCACAAACAAGGCCAAAGAATCTGTGAACAAACTAGACCAGCCTTGAAGATTGATTTACTGGGCTCAATACAGAAGTCCAAAAACATTAACTCTCCACCATAATTCTGGTTACACTACATGTCATATTTGATAAAAATTTCAAGGCCCAACTCTAAGTACAAGGGGCCCAAATAAATCCTTGAAGTCCAGCCCACCATTCTGGCCGAGAATTAAAACCAGTATAGTATTCATAACATATCTCATGATGTAAGCATAAAATAGAGCTGAGATATTTCAGTGTGAAAGAGGAGATATAGGCGGCCGACTTTTTTGTATAAACCATTCGGATTTGAAGGCATCTTCATATTCACAAACCCTTTCACATTATGGACATCAAAAAGACTGGATTGAAATGGACAGTTTAACTTTGTTTAATCAAACGGCCATAACTTTTGATCCGTAATTCTAAATGACTCCAAATATTTAGAGTAGTCGTAAAACATTATTGTATACAACTTTAAAGAAGGAGATATTTGAATATTCGGCTGTCTGAATAGAAAAATTTGCGATTCAAGTGGAGGGACAGATTGGGAATGCAAACAGTCCACTCCTTGGGCTATAAATACTCTCCCCTTCTCTCCTTGAAAGCGGTTGGCATTTCAGAAGAGAGGAGATCATATTGGCACGACCAAAGCTTTTAAAAAGGCTTGGGAGGACCTTCCATACTCAAGTTTTCACTTGAGAGACCTTTCCTCCTCTCTTTGTTTTCACTTACTTTTGTGTTCTTTGTTTTTGTAATTTTGTAAGTCCTTTCTTTTGTAATTATGTTTTAATGAAAGTTTCTTCTTCAATATCTCTTATTCTCCTCCACCTTATATATTTTAATATTAATGTTCTTAAAATATTTTAAATTCAGTTGAATCCCCTTCCCTTCTTTTTCTTCCTCATTCAATCGAAAATCCGTTTTTAATTATCATCATCGTTCGTGTGTGTGTGTCGATGTACCACTCTTTTCTAATCCCTTTCTTTTTGTTCTATTCTTAATTTATCATCATAATTATTATAACCAGAATATTAAAAACCCAAATGGATGAGTAAATATCTCATTGGGGTGATTTATAATTTAGGGATGTTAAGTGATTGAGAGTATTTGCTCGATGAGTATTTGTTAATTTAACATTGTGTATGTTGGACTTAATTTGTCATGGATTAATGACATATTTTGTTTAGCATGTGGTTTCCATGGATTATTGGAACTAAAAATACACTACCATAAACATGTACTGATTTATATTAAAATCCTAATTAATTTAAGTCTTGGATTAAAGCTTTAACACTTAGGAATTATAATCAATGTCAACTTGTGAAGTGGGTGTTAATTTAAATGCAATATAAAGCAAAGCTCAAGGATATCACAAGCTTAACTACCTAATAATGAACTCACCCCAATATTTATCAATTTGATGAATCAAACATCATCCATAAATTATTTCATAAGCTCTGCAAACAAATCCCCCAATCAGAATACAATTAACTAAAAACAAACGACTATTTCAAAGTATCATCGCCGAGGATTCGACCCGAGTGCTGCTATACACATTAGCAGAGCACCGGAACTTTGACCGGTCGATAGGCAACAATCGTCTGTGTGTTTCACAAATATTCAAAAAAACCTTGAGGCATGACCAGGCGTTCCACATAAATAGAAAATTTTATCATTACTTACTGTAAAATACTTTTTAGGTATATCTCCAACACCTAAAAGATTTTTCTTATCTTTGGAACCTTTCACACCTCTCTTCCTATCATGCATGGGAGGGGGATTATCGTATCCAAAAAAATATTTTCCCAAAATATATGTCCTTTTATATGAGAAAAATATGTTCTTGTTTCTCTTTATAAATAGAATATTTTCTTTTCATTTCATCATCACCTATCGAGGGATAATCAAATAGTAAGTGCAAGGAATCTTTAATTTTAGGATTTCCTTTGGTGTTGGATTTCTCCAATTCTATATTCACTAATAAAATATATTCTCCCAATTGTTGAATCTTCATATCACTTGATTCAAGTTGAGAATTAATTTCTCTCTTGAGATTTTTCCTTATACTTATCTAATATTTCTATTCACATGTGAGATTATCCACCATGTCACTTTACTCATTTCTTTTAAATTTTTCTTGAGAAATATTATTAAAATAGCATGCATTATCTTGTTTTATAATTTTATTCTTCTAAACTAGTTCAGATAGATGTGTCGCAATATCATCATTTCTGGATTTCAGATTCTGAATTTCATATGACTTCTGATTCTCTCAATTTTCATCATCTTTTGGTTTTTCTATCTTTGTGGACATCTTTTGTAGTTCTTCAACTTGGGAATCATTATTCTCCCTCAGATTAGTATCCACATTATTAAGCCTTTGATTTAATATTTTTAGTTTGTGGACCTCAATTTCTAGTACTTGGATCTGATTTCTTTAGATTTAATTTCTTTATTAAATTTCTGATCAAATTTATCTGTTTCATAGACAACTTCCACTTTTGGAATTCTTGAAGTTTCTTCATCATCAATAGATTTAACATCACTTGTAATGTCAAGTTCTTCACACATTACTATAACATCATTGAGTGAGTTTATATTTTCACCATTTTATTCGTCCAAACCTTTCTTTAGTAAACTATTGGATTCCTTAAGCTGAATCACACTTTTTCCATAGACACTTTCACACTGGAGAATACCACCTGACTTTTTCTTCTTATTTTAAGTTCTTCCCTTTTCCACGGCACACCAAGATAAGAGAATACTAAATATTTAACTTCAAAAATTGGTTAAACCAAGTCAGAGAAAAAAATATGATAAAAGAAACCTTCCCTATGATACCAATTGTTAGGTCCAAATGGGCCAAGATACCCTAAGAGTGGGGTGAATCGGGGTATGGATATTTGATTCTAAATTCTTCATAACCCAATAGATCTTGACCTCATTATAATATGGGTCACTTTGTTTTCACTTAAGTGTTAATTCTAATATTATTCTGTCCTTATTTATCTAATTATGATTCTTTTAATGTAATGTAAGAAAGAAAGCATAAGGAAACATCAATTTTTACTTGGTTCACCTTTACTAGGATACATCCAAGGAGCATACAATGAATATATTCCAATTATACCAAATTCCCTAAGACTCACTACCAATAATGATGGTTCAGGCTAGATCTCATCTATAACTAGGATCACTACCTTTATAAGTTTTAGGGTCTTCTCATTGTATTCCCAAGGGTCACTCCCTATGTCTCTTTCTCTAGCTCACTACTAGTAAAAATGATCCCCTTCTTCCTCTTCCTTCTCTCACTTCTCTTGGAAGGGATTCACCCACTATTTATGGACTTGTAGGTCCCTTCATTATTTTTAATGAATATATCCTCAATTATATATGGATGATCTATTTAATTTATACTTTAATCCAATATATGAATACCACTTCACCATATATTTATTGGGAAATCCATTTTAAACACTTTTCATGATTCTATTGTCTTCGCAAAATTTCCTCTTTCACGAAGCTCCTTTGTGGATCTCTTCATGAAGCGCCTTCGCAAAGCTTAAATATCCTTCCTTTCAAAAATCTTACTTAACCTTCATGAATTCCCTTAATTTTACAAATCTCAAAACATTCAATAGTCTTATAACCTTCGCAATTTTCTTTGCATGAAATACCTTCACGAAAAAAAATTGTGATGCCCAGAACATTTGGTTGGGTTATAACCTTCACAAACTTCTTCAAATACCACCTTCACGATTTTGGAGCCTTAAGATCTTTGTTAAGTCTTGATACTTTTATGAAGTGGGTAGAGTCTTATTTATAGGCATTTCCACTAATTCCATAAGCTTATATTCCACGTCGTCATCATTTCATAAAGCCCAGTAATTTTCTTTGTGGTGCTCCTTGTTCCAGGAATCTCCATGGAAAATTTCCCATTTTCGATGTTTGTCATAATCGATGATCTTTCCATTAAATCCTTTACAGCATTCATTATTTCTTTAGTAACTATGGATATCACCATCAAAAACCTTTTCACTTTCACAAACCTCTCTTCGCAAACCCAATATTTATGAAACTCATTCCTTATCCATATTTTCATAATTCCTTCAAGGAAATCCACTTTTTGCGATGAAATTCATAATCATGGAGTTTTCCATCACAAACATCCATGCATTCATGAACCACCCTTCATGAAAACCCAGTCTTTGTGAAATTCATATATTTTCCATCTTTTTACTAGGCCTTCATGGAAATCCACTTTTCGCGATGCATGTCATAATTGTGGAGATCACTGTCAAGATTTTTGTACCTTCATGAAACCACCTTTTGGGTCCCATTATTCATGAAATTCATTCTTTTACCATATTTTCATATGGAATTTAATAAAATATAAATTTCACAATTCAAGAAAAACTCCATATTTTGGACCCCAAAAATTTGGAAAATACTGGGAAATGGAATCACCTTGTGTACGCAAATTTTTGTACCACTTCCAGGGAATCAATTCCTTTATATTGGATCTTTGTAAACATATTATGTTAATAATCACTCTTAACTCCACAACATACCTTGGAAACCCACTTTTTCAACAAACACAATCAACCTAAAAATGTTGCAATGTTACCTTGAGGGATTTTTTCCTAACACAAGTACTTACCTATACTAATAGAGACAAGGTCAGTCAAGAAGCTAAGGGATGATGAAAGGGATGAAATTCCCACTGTTAGTGATCAGGTAGGAAAAATGCATTCAAAATTTCAGAATGATTATCAAATGCTTGAGTGTGGGGTTTATAAGGAGAAATATTAGGTTGTTAAAGTTTGGTAAGTTAAACATCAGATACAGGAAGAAGGAGACATGTTGGAGTTTCCCAAGGTGATGAACCTATATTCCAACAAAGTCAACACTAACTGGGTTGAGGCTATAGGTGAAGGGGGGGTATAGGAAATTATTATTCAATCTGAGGAATAAATGTTGGAGGAATATCTTTTGATCAACACCTCAAAAGTGGATGGTGATAAGATGTCTGATAGATTACTATGTGTGGACACTAATAAGGTGCAGATAGAGTGGATCAACAAGAAAGATCTTATTTTGTTAAGAGGATTAAATGAAGGGATTCATAAAGACATTGGACAAGATGTATTATTATTTCTAATAACTTATCAAGGATGATTCATTTTTAGTGTTAAATGGACTTATTTGGAAATTACTTAGGAATAATGCGTCTAATATACTTAAATTATATTTCAATGGTTCTTATATCTCTTATGATGTAATAAGGTTTTTATTTTTTATTGGAATGGGTTCTCACTTCCCCTTAAAATTGATTGTAAAATAAAAAAGTAATTTTCAGGTTAGGTACCCATCTCCTCGCTCGTTTTGGTATCCAAGGGAGGTGAGGAGGGGAAAAGGTGTTGCCTCCTACAAGAAAGGTTAATAGCTTACTCCATGAGGGATTCCTAGGAGGATGGAATTCCCTGTGTGGAGGAAGTTATTCCATGTGAGTAGGATCTCTTTATGTGTCACTCATACATGGGACATCTTGCATCCTTTTCATAGGGTAGGGATATAGTTTAATGTCGTGTGATGAGTAAAATGGTGATAGTTAGTTTTATTTCATGAAGTGTGAATGTGGGGGACTCACTCCTTACCCCTTGGGATTACATAACATCATATCATGAACCCTTGGGAGGGGGTGGCTTCAGTAATGTCGGGTTGGAATCATATGGATGATTGGTCAATCACAAGTTCCATGTTAGTGTCCTGGTACTGAAAAGAAGGGGGTATTATCATACCTATGCTGAAAAACAAGAGGTAAATAGGAATCTTGAGACACACTTGAAGTGGATTGAGTGATAGTTTAGGGTGTCAAAGGTCACATAAGGACTGAGGGTGAAACTGAACCAATCCTATATGAGTGTAGGAGTTTTGGGAACTCAACTTTCACGAAGAGGTGTCAGCGTAAGGGAGGTAGTATGGAGAGGCCAAGGATAGGGACTTAAAGAAGCTCAGGGCCTTGTAGAGAGGTGCTTCATGAAATTTAGTTGATTCAAAATGGACGTGGGATTTAAAAAGGGGGAGATTCATGAAACATGGTACCCCCCCCACCCTTAGGACGAACTCCCGGTTTGGGAAAAGAGTGATTTGTGAAGGCCAAATGCTTCGCAAAGCCACAATTATCCCTAAGGGACTTCCTACTCCATGAAGGGTGTAGGAGTTCGTGAAAGGCATACCCACTTTAGGTGGAGGTATTTAAGATCATATAAAAGGGGGGTTTTGGAATCTAGGATACCTTGAATGATTCATTTTGATTTGGTTCACGATGATTAGGGTGATTCATGAATTGGGAATAATTTTGGAAGTCAAAGAGTTGGGTAACTGTGTATTTAAGTTAGAAAGATCCAAGTATTTATAGGAAAAAGGGGTTCCCAAAGTTCAGATGCAGTTCATGGAGAAAATGTGTGTTTTTTGACTTTTCACAGCTATATCGGACTCACAGAGTGAAAATTCAACCTTTTAGCACGGTCGTAGAGTGTCTTCGGATTCACAAATCATTTCATCAAATCCTTGCACATTTATGAAGGGGGGAATCTTCATGAAAGGGCTTCATGAATTATACCCTTAAAGATTTTTTGGGGGCCATTGTGGTTTGTATGTTCTCCAAACCAGTCGGACCTCCTTGACTGATCTCATGGCATGTTTTTTGGGGCCAAAAAATACCCCCCCCCCCTTATAATGGGAGCATATGGGAAAAGGAGGTTTAGATTTTGAGGGAAAATTACCGAAAATTTTTACAATGTACTCCATTTAGAAAATTCCCTTTGTGGCTCTCACTCATGATGCTTCCATGTAGAGTTCACTGGTGTAAAGGCCATCACAAAGCGCCAACCACTATACACCTATAAATAGTGTTGGTGGGGGACCTCAAAGGCGTATGGAATTATGTGAAGAAAATATTTGTGATATCTTTTAATGAAGATCCAAACCTTTGTGATTATTTATTTTTGAATGATTCATTGAGAACTGTCCTTCTGTGCCTTTGCTCTGTGAACACTTCTTCATGAACTGGGCATCGCACATGTATTTTTTTGTGAAGAACAACGAACCCAAGATTTGAAAATCAGGATCTGTGAACTAGATTAGTGAATGAACTTTGTGAACCATCCTTCGAAAACCACTAAGTTCTGGATTAAATGGACAATTAGGAAGCTACTCAGGAATTCCTTACAGATGTTGCCTAAAGGGAGAAGATGGAAAATAAAATTATGATTGAGGAATATGCTTGCAGCACCTCAGACCATGAATCATTATTTAAGATGATGTCAGGATCTCAGAAGTGGTATCCTTTGTGAAAAAGGTTTCTGATATATGGATTCAGTTTGGGAGACAATGTATTTATCCCATAGGTGAGCAGAGATGAACCAGCCTACTAGTTCAGAGGCATAACAAGCTAATATGAGTGGTATAGTGCTATTTTAGGCCATATCAGGAAGGATCATGCACCCATCATGTTCGACTTCCTCTACAATAACATCAACAATATCTATGCGAATAATCTAGAGTTTGAGGAGTCCCTATCATAGTACTAAATGATCATCAATGTGGGGTTAGGGAACCCAGATAAAGGATGGGCCAATGGTGAGGATCAGTGCTAGGGAGTAAATTTCACTGATGAATGGTTTTGGGCCTACTAGGTATGCATGTCATGCACAAAATTCAGGGAAGAGATATAGTGGGTAGTATTTTATGAAGTGGAATGGGCCTCTCAGTTTCATGTCTATCAGCTATGGGAGATTATGTCATATTTATTGTGCAGTTGATCTCTAGGGACCAACACATTATTCATTCATCATGGGGAGGTAGGCACTAACCTTTGGGACCTTTTTTAGATCTATAGAATCCCAATTCTAGGGGAAATGTACGACAAGTTTATCCCTATGGAAAATGTATGGGAAGATCAGGAGAAGATTCCATATCTGGTGAAGTCACTACTGAATCTGGTGCGGGGCACTGATAAAGATGAGTTGAGGATGAAGGATGTCCACTTAAAGTCGCGGTTCAATTATTTTTTGAAATTCCTGATATAGGGACCTACTAAAGGGGATGAGGTGGCTAGGAAATTGCCTAAGAGGCCACGTACATGCCCCAAGGGGTCCCAATGGGGTAATAAGGGCTCCTACAGGTAGATGCTGGAATCAAGACAATAGAGTCTATGGGTATACATAATCAAGAAAGATCCTTAACCCATAGTTAGGTTGGTTGGATTCATGGAATCACTTATTTGTGGCTGGATTCTCTCGATGAGGGATGCATGCATGGGGTGCAGTCGAGCACCATTATAATGGAAGCACTATTGGAGATAGGGTAGTCTTTCAATATCAGAATCCCTATGCTTGAAAAGCAGTAAAAATTACTTCAGCACATCAAAAATGGAATACATCGTTGCATGTGTGTAGGCCATTACACTTCCTATATAGATGGGTGGCCACACAAATGGGGGGATAAAAATATCATAACCCTATTTACCCTCCTAATAAACTTTTTTACAATGATTTTTAACATCATGGAGAGTTTCCCCTCAATTTGGGTCTAGCATAGGTGTTTATTAAGGTTAGGATGGTGAATTACTTCACCTTCCACTCATTCCCTCTTCTGAATTGGGTGGTTAGTGATGATGGAACATGGACTAAGAATCGATCATCATATCTCATGTCATTATGAGGTGGGGTGTTGATGTAAAGGGTCAACTATGAACCAGTTTATGAGCCATATAACCCACACTTGTTTGTGAGGTAGTTTAGGTGCCTATAAAGGTTGACCCCGAAGGTGTACTCAGAGGTGTGTTATGATTTTCATCCATTAGTGATGAGGTATCTTTAGTTCATGTTCACATGGGAAGATGGAAATACATGGAATGAGATGTCTCCACCCACTACTGTATATAGGATAATCCATGAATATGTGAAGAGTTGGGTTACCACATATCTGGGGGTAATGTTGAGGTAGAGAACCATCCGGACCAATGAATGAGTGATCCCTCCACCACAGGGTCGAGGAAAAGTGGTGGATAGAGTGAATTATAATGGCATATCTAGCCTGGTGGGTAGGGAAGCAGCAGTGGGACCAGTGGTTCATAGGCCCAAATATACAAGAGGTGAAGGAAGAGGAGAAACAACATATATCATAATGGTCTTAGATAGGTAGACCTAGGAGGAAGGGGATACATCCATGGGGTTCCTCTGGATATCCTTCCAAGCTCCTAGAAAGTGGTTACAACTCATGGAAATTCCTAGTGATGTCGTCTTCCTTGAGGCTTAGGGTGGCTTGGATGTTTACATGTAGTTGTACGATTATTGTAGGATGCGGGACCACCTCAAAAGATATAGGATGCATATTTCCATGATTTCTTATGTCAAATATGACTTCCTCATGTCTTAGGAAGAGGGGGAACGATATGTGATGGAGCTGGAAGACCTATTTCACTCTTGGGGCATTGCGCGTCTGATGACATACCGGGTGAAGGTATTGGTAGACATAACTTTTCCTACATAGTTTTCAATATCTAATATGGTTTTATTCACTCCCTTTCCAAATAAATCATATGAATATTGGGGAGACGATGCTCATAAATGGATTCCCCAAGAGAGTGGTGAGATCACAGCCTCCATGGGAGAGCTAGCTAAACTATTTAAGGTCAACTCTAACTCGCTTCCCCAAGATTCATCTTTCCTCCCTCATTATCTAGATCCTCTAACTGAAACATGATTTTTTAAGGTTAATATCAAACAAGGGACCCCTACTAGTAAGGAAGAAGGTGCACTAATGGGTGCAGGGGAGAGCGCTTCAGGGCCTATACTCAGGATAGAAGCGGATGGTAGGTCGGTCGAAGTGGAGGAGGTCAGGGCGACCACCCCTGAATGTCCAGAGCTCTAAATAATCTTTGGGGGATAATTACCTATCATTAATATGGTGTTGAACCAGGAGACCGATCTATCAATGTTCATCTTTTGTAAGTCTCTTGTATTTATAGAGGCATACTTATCATCCACTGTCCATACTAACTGACATGTTACTTCTCTGAACAGTGCTAGAAGTACTATGTGCTCTATTATCAGAGGAGTTTGTAAAATCCAAGTTTTCTTCTCTGATAGTTACTCTAGTACATGTGAAGATAGTTGTCCAAGATGATCAGTCCATGGTCCCAAGTGAAAAATTGACTGTGGATGTGAGTAACTCTACTAGAAGGTCGGAACTCAGGCCGGGAAGGGATGACATTGTCGAGGTGGAATCAAGTGAGGATGAACAACCTCATGATCTAGATCCCATCACATCTGATGAGATGTTATAGAAATACCCTACTATCAAACTCCTTTTTCTCTTTCCAGGAGTATGAGCCTGAATATCCTGAATAGATGGATGACTATGATCCAAATGTGGCCAAATAAAATCCCATCATCTAGTGTAGGGAATGGAAATGAATTCAATGTTTTATTGAACAGACCCTATATCCACAATTGTTGGGTTAGATGGGGTATCTTCTCCAGTGGTTATGCAATCTATGTTATATTGGGGTGGATTCTCGTGGTCTCCATGTGATGATTTGTGACTAAATAACTGAAAATATATACGAAGGCAGCCAATACCTAGATGTTTCTTGGTGCCAAGAGAAATCGGACAGCATTTGGATTCTCCATGAAGTCAATCGGGAGATCAAAAACCTATGGGAACAATCAAAATAGTGCTCCTCTTTCATTTCCACTCAATTGGAACTTGTCACACAACTAAGGGCCCAGTTGGTGAAGGCCTAGGAATAGATAAGGCAGGTGTCATGTCAAGTGGCCGATCTCCAGGTTGAGAAGAATTGAACATATATCATATCTGATGAGATTCTCTCAGTGATTGATGAGGAGTAAAGGGAGATTAGAATATGGAAACAGATCCTAGAGGCCACATGCCAAAGGCTGAAAGAGCTATAGCACTCAATCACAGAAGCGGGGCTATAGGGGAAATTTTGCCAGGACTCATAAGAGGCTCCAATATGTGGATGTCCCTACTACTGTCACAACCTCCTTATTTGATTTAAAACTTTTTTTTAATTCATGGAAACATTTCTTTTCACTTATTTAATTATTTCACCTTGATCATACTTTTGATACAACCAATGATCAATCCCTAAGCTCATGTGGGTCATGCCCAGTGTGAGAAACAAGGGATGGACACATGATTTCTCATTTTTATGAGAGCGTCGGATAATCATTGAACACTAAAGGTCTATTATTGATGATTGGCCATAGATATTTTTCATGCTAAGAGAGGTTGTGGATAGATAAAAAGGATCTAAAAATAGCCAACTCACTTCTCTAATGTGCACTAATGCATGAACAGGATAACTCCAGAGGTGTTGGAATCTATCTGAATAAATGGGAATGATAAATTTGAATCACTATGCACAAAATTTGGAATGAAAGGAGAGTGGAATGGAAATACAGGATGAATTTTTATCTTGTTCAAAATATAGTATCCATACCATTATCTTAAAATGGGGATAAACTGATGAGGTTCAATCGTTGAACATGTTCAAAACACGAAACCTGTCTCAAAATGTTGTATGATGTCTTCTAGAATATTGGCCCAGGATGATAGGTGAGCCAAATTGGAATGATAACAAGCTATTAGGGGGTCCCTTTAGATGTGGAAGGGGATGAGGATCCAAATAAGGGGCACGAGAAGTGTGGAAATGGAGTGATGGAATGATCAAATGAATTACAACACTCTCAAGATTATTCCACCATGACTTAGAACACATTGTTGTAGGAGCATTGGTCTGAACAAAGATCAAACCCATCTTCTGGGGGAACTTCATCTCAAATTCCAAGTGATCATGGAAAATTTAAACAATGCAGTTGATGACTAAAAATGGATGGGATGGTATCTTTTGATGAGGGCCCAGAATTCCTTATAGTTTTACATCATTCAATGTACATGATAGACACGCAGTTTATCATCGTACGGTAAGGAAAATGCATGGTAAAATTTGAAGTCATGTGATCAGGTCACATCTCATAGTTTAATTCCATGTGACTGGGACACTGCATACAGTTTAAGGTTATATGTCTTAGACCAAGGTAAATAGTTTAAAGTCATGTTGCTTGGACTATACTTCTTACTTTATGGTCATATATTTTAGGCCACGAGATGCTCCAAATGGATATGTGTAGAATGATGAGTTGAAAAACCCTATGTGAATGAGGACCAAAGAGTCCCAACACTAAACTACACATTCCTAGGAGGTTTCTCACGTAGTTTAAAGTCATGATGCTTGGACTTGAACCCCTAATTTAAGGTCATGTAGTTTGGACCATATAACACCTTTTGTATGGCTTGTCCATATCATTAAACACCATAATCAAACTTCTAATCCCAAGTGATCCACAATCAATGTGGGGAACAAGGAATGGTAAAGAGGGGTCTCCTAACACGTGGAAGTGAGAATTAAGAGTGAGACCAAGGGTACTGGAATTCCACCATGATACAAATAAATGGAAAGGAGGTAAGTTGAGACTTTCAAGATCTAGATCAGGAGTGAATGATAGGCAATGATCAACTGTTTACCATGTTTGAGACACAAGGACCACATCCACATCAGTCAAGAATGGGGTGATCAAGATCAATTGTTGAACATGTTCAAAAACATAGGATCTTTAATTTTTACCAAATATCAATTAAGACATTGGCCTAGAATGGGGGTTGAGCCAAAAAAAATCATGATACCAAGCAATTAGGGAGTTCATCTAGATTTGAAAGGTGATGGAAATCCAAATTGATAAATACTTGAAGTGTGGAAAAGAGCATATCAAAAAAGTGGGATCTAGACCTGGGCAATGAAAAAAATTTAAAGTCGTGTCTCTTAGACCATGGAAAAAAATTTAAAGTCATTTTTCTTGGACTATCAAGGGAAATGCTCAGTCTTATGTTATATACATGTCATGTGGGAGGTATAACCTAATGTGAATGAGGCCAAAACGTATTGTGTTCTATATATGCACCTTAAGATAAACTGAATATAGTTTAAGGTCATAATGATTGGAATGTGATTGAGGACAAGGGGCTAAAGAATTAATATATTTGTGGTTGGGCCCAAAGAAAAAATGTTTGGAAATCACTATGTATCCCATAAGGAATGGAATCACTCCACACATAGTTTTGGAACACAGTGTGATGAGAGATCAACACCGGTAAGGATGATCCTATCTAGTGAGGGAAATGAGGCATCCTAAACTTGTTCAGGGTGGGATCACAGTTTAACATCATGCATTGAGGACATTATACTATGTATTTTAAAGTCATGAAAATTAGACAATAGGGGCTAAAAATAGTTTAAATTCATAATTCTTAGACTTTTTGTGAATAGTTTAAGGTCGTATTTCATGGACCATGGATGAAAGGATCATTCAAAGATGTTCAGGTAGTGCTAGATTTAAGATCTGACATGAATGATCTGAGGAGGTCTTGCACCATATGAAGTAATCATGATATAAATTGTCTATAGTTTAAATTCATATGGTCTAGACTATAGGGGAGATCAGTTTATATTTATGACATATGGATTGTAAAAAGGTTCAATTTATAGGGTATTTCTACAGAATGTGAGAGGAATAACCCGATGTGAATGAGACAAGGAGGCTCTCATACCACTTGTACACCTTTAAATAAACTTTGTACAGTTTAAGGTCATGTGCTTGGACCATGACCGAGGCCAAGGGTCCAAGGGTTTGAAAATTTTGTGGATGGACCTAGAGAAAAAACATATGGGAATCAATCCACACATAGTTCTGGAACATAGTGTGGCAGGAGACCAACATCGGTAGGAGAAATCCTCTCTAACTAGGGAACCAAGGATGTTAGCTCTTATTTTAAGGTTATGGAGTTTGGACCATGAGGGTGAATGTCTCTAGTGGGGTATGTTTAGTGTGGTGTTATGAAAATACTAACATGAATTGGGTATAATAGTGCCTAACACCACACAACACATCCCTTATAAAATCCACATACAATTTAAAGTTGTGATGCTTGGACTGCGTTGAGGCCAAGGGACTGAGGATTTGATAAAATTGAAGCTATACCTAAAGAAAAAATGTTTGGGCATCACTATACATCCCATAAGGATGGGAATCGATCCACATGTAGTTCTTGAAGGGAATATATGCGGTGGTATGGCATGTGCACAAGGAGGAGGATTTTTTTTGTTCTTATTATTATTCTTTTTGGGTGGATGGATTAGGATAAAAAATCCAAGTGTCACTATATATCCTATGTATATAGGAATAAAGTTGTACATAGTTCTTGAATATGGAATGGTGGATGATCGATGTTGAAGGAGATGTTCTCTCAGGTGATAAAATAACAGTGTTGTGCAGTTTATCATTGTATGTCCAGGATGATGGCACTATGTAGTTTATCATCATGTAGCTAGGACACTGGTTGTTATGTAGTTTAATTTAATGAGAATTGGATGATAGTATCACAGTTTAACATAATTTTTTAGGTATGATATGGAGGAATTGTTCAAAGGGGTGTGTTCATGGCATGGTAGTTGTAACTATGAGGGTCTAGGAGACCCAATGTCGCACAACACATGCCCAAGGAAGACTTTACATAGTTTAAAGTTGTGATTATCGGACTTAGGATCTTAGTGTAAGTTCATAAAGTTCAAACCCTAAGATGGGAATCTCATACATAATGGATATATGAGGCATGGAAAGAATACTCAATGTGAATGAAGGCTGAGGAATCCTACACTGCACGACACACTCCCGGGGAGATTCACACACATTTTAAATTCATGATGCTTGTAATTAGGTTCCAAGTTTAACATTGTGTTCATGGTACACTTGTACATGCATTTTAATTCATGCAAATAGGACCATCAATGTTGTGTAGTTTAACATCGTGTAGCTAAGAAGCTAATTCCTCATGCAAATCATTTCTTGAGAAACTTGGAATTGGTTGGAGGAGTGATGCACTTCTTATCCACGGTGATGAAAGAGTGTGTTCCATTGGGATAGACCTTATGAATTATTTAAGGTCCTTCCCACTTGGTCTCCAATATTGGTGGCTTCCTTCTGGGTATCATTGGTGTTCAAAGAGTCAGCACTATGTCACCCTAGAGGAAGGAATGAAGGTGAACCTTCTTATTGAACACTCTTTCTATCTTATTTTGGTGACTCTATAGATTTTGAAAGTCCTAGAGCCTATTTTCTTTAAGGAATTACATCTCATATTCACAAAATTATTCTATTCTATCTGATGTATACCGGTAAAAGAAAAATATTTGGAGTGATGGAAATTGTATCTTAATGTGAGAGACTACCTCTATTCCATACACCAGGTAATATGGAGTCACTTGGGTGGAATTTTGAGTCATTTTCAAATAATCCTATAGATAATTGGGGATATTTTACTACCAAGAAAACTTATTCTAGACCACTACCTTTTACAGTATGTTAGAGAGTTTTTTATTGAATGTCACGATCTTCCCATTTTCCTATGCATGATAGTGAGAGGTATGGTTGGATCAGATATTGTACTTAGCATTAAACTTCTTCAGCTTAGTAGTGCGAAGGTTGGTTTTGTTGACTGTGAGAATAGCATGAGGGACTCCAAATTTGTGGATGATGTGGGATCTCCTAAATTAAACTATTGATCGGGCCTTGACTTCTTTAAGAGGAAACACTTTTACCCACATGGAAAATAAATCTCTCCCGGTTATAATGAACCTGCACTAGAGATCTATCGCTGGTGGATATGGTCCCACAACATTGAGTCCCTAGACTACAAAGGGTTGGGAATACTTGGTATTATGTAGGGGATATAGTTTTCTATGTGAAAAAATGGCATGGATATAACATGTGTAGAACCTCTTGGCATACTCAATGCAGTCATGGACCATGGTGGTCCAGAAGCATCCCAACCTTCGAATATGGTGGGAGAGATTCAACCCTGCCTAATGAGCACCATAGGACCTAGCATGAACTTCCTAAATAACCTGATGAATCTCATATTATTTAACTAAATAGAGTATAATTCCATCAAACCCACATCTATAGAGACTATTCTCAAGGTTGAGCCAACTCTGGAGGGTGAAAAGTGTCATTCGTCGATGCATTCACTTGTGTTCGGCTCGATCTAGTGTGATAATTTCATGATGGAGATGTTTGATGAAAGGAGTTTTCAAATCAAAGGTTTCTTCCAATATGGGGAGATCTAGAGGTCTGGATCTAGAGGCACTAATAGTTAAGTGGTTTACCTATGGGTTATCATCATCATCATCTGGGATGACAGGAGCGATGACCCTTCAATGCACCACATGAATGAACAGATCGTCCTGGTCATGATCTACAAGAGATGTGTATAAGCTATCCATATCATTGGATTCACCATTCTAGGACTAGGGTACATGATTCCCCTTTATCTAATAAGAAAACTAGGCCATTAACTAGAGATTGTTCTCTAGTAGGGTCATGAGATCTGGATTCCTAACGATGTAGTCACCAATGATTTACTTGATGACTAATTTAGAGTCTCCCTTCACATGAAAGTGTGGGAAATCAATCTCAAGACCCAGCTTAAAACCAGTAATGAGAGCTTGATACTCTACCTCTTTGTTGGTGCAGCCTTCTGAGAGCAATAATGATTAGGGTAGGACAACTTGTGTTGGGGTGATTAAGATGATCCCCATGCCTACTATGTTGAGCTTGGGATCGTTGAGCCTTATACCGGTTGGGCTCTGGGATGCACTATCAAAATTTATCTTCCATCATGGAATGTCTTGATGCACTGATAAGATAACTTCATCAAGTAAATTTAAATCCATAGGTTCTTCTTTAGGGTTTGAATGGGTGGCCATAAAATATTACAATTTATGACCCTTGACAGCCTTCTACAGAATAAGATTGATGTCGAAATGCTAAAGAATCACTGCCCAATGTGTCATAAGGCCTATCAACATTAGGTAATTCAGGATATAATTTAGTAGGTCTATATGGGACATCAATTTTATCTCATTATACTATATGCAGTGCCTAAAATTTTTTACTATAAACATCATTTCAAGGCAGTTCTTCTTAATGGAAGAGTATCTGGAATCCGTGTCGAGAAGCATGTGATTGAGATAGTATAAACTATTCTTTTTCCTTTATTTGTTCTCCTGAGTGGGAAATATGTTGAGGGGTCATTCTAGGGCAATCACATAGAGGACCAGAGGATTCCCAAAAAAGAGTTCCATCAGAACCATAGGTTATAGCAGGTATTACTTAATTTACTAAAATGTGGTCTGGCACTCTTCGTCCTACTGGTAGACAGTCCCTCTCTTCATGAGCCTAGATAATGGATTAAACTTTTTGTATATATTCATAATGAATAGGAATATATAGGATAAGTGGCCTTAGAGGCCTCATATCTCCCTAATATTTCTCAAATGATTCATCTAGATAATGTACATGATCTTCTTTGGGTTGATCTCAATGCCTTTGTATCTGAAAATGAATCCAAGAAACTACCCAAAAGTAACATGGAATTCATACTTCAAGGGGTTCATCTTCAAATTTTGGGAGAAAAAGAATACAAAAACTTTCTCTAGATCTATGATATGGTCCTAAAATTGGCTGGATTTGATGACCAAATTACGCACTTAGCATTCTACTAGCATCCCAAGGATTGTTTTTAAGATACAGTGCATGGATTACTGATAAGTGGATATTGTATTCTTCAAACTAAAAGGAATTACCTGATAGCAGAAATTCCCTTGCGGTGCTTTGAAGGTTATGGACTCCTCATCTTTTTGGTCCATCCAGATCTTGTTGTATAAAGAATATCTATCCATGAAGGAGAGATCCTGGAACCCAGCTATGGAATCAATCAACAACTTTATCACTATAAGGGGAAAATAATCCTTTGGATAGTGGCAGTTGAGGTCTAGGAATTCGATAAAAACCATGATCTACTCATTCTTCTTCTTGACAAGCACAATTCTGGTGAGACACTTGGGGTACTAAACTTCCTTGATGAATCTATCCTTGATAATCTTATTAACTTCGTCCTCGACTATGGTTCCATGAGAAGGGTGCATTTTTCTGTGAGGCTTCTTGAACCTGCGATGACTTGTTGGGAGATCGAGATGGTGGAAAATAAACTAAGGTTCTAGTCCTAGAAACTCATCATAAATTCAGGAAAATACATCATGATATTTCTTCAAGAAAACCACATAATATTGTCGTTCCTCCAGAGGCATGGCTACATTGATCAGTGTTGACCTTGGATCTACTTCATTCGCAAGGTTCACCTAAACAAGGTCATAGACAATGGTGAAGATTACCTCTTCAAATTTAAGAGGAGAATCTTCCAAATCCCCTTTGTAATTTGAGGAAGGGAAATCAGCAGGAGGACATAACTCATCCAGGCTGACTAATTTTGAGTGAATGTTGGTGTCTTCTTAGGCAGAAGACGCGGAACCCTCACTATTATGATCTACTGAAACCAAGGTAACAGAGGTTTTTTTGTTGATTCCATCAGGCCTTTGAATGCAGAGTCCATGATTGATGTCAAATCAATGGTGGTGGGTTGACTTGTGTCAATTCAACCCGTCTTAGCGAAATAAGCATGTGTGATATACAGTTGTAGTCATGGGGTTAACATATCAATATTTTATAGGGGTAGGGTGGTATAGTATTACCTGATCCTAGCATATTTAGAAAATTAGGTAATCTTCTGATGTTATTTGTACTTAGGTATGTGGCACCCTTTCCTCCAAGAAATGACAAATCAATTTCCAAATTATGTTTTGGTTTCCTCTAACTGGTGAATCGGGAGGATGAAATCATCATCCAAGTCCATCCACAGGCTAGATTCCATAGTGGTTTGTTAAACCTCATTATTAGGAACTTTTTTTTCCTTGATCTTATAATAATCGGCATCCATATAGTGAGCTTCAAAGGAGTCGAAGGGAGATTCATCACCTTGGATAAATTCTACTCAACCGTTAAGGGAGTACTTGAGGCATTGGTGATATGAGGATAGGACTACCATGTGAAGATTGATCCAAGTCATACCCATCAATGAATTGTAGGTTATATCCTATGAGATATACATAAATTTAGTGTTTTCTATCAGGACATTGAACTAGGTCTTCAAACAGATCCTACCACACGGTCTCTTCTCGGTCCTATCATAACCCTAAATTTTTAGGTTAGAGGGACTCAGATCTACTTCAATAAGTCCTAGATTATGAAACATATGGGTTAGGATAAGATTGATCTCATAACTTTTGTCGACTAGATAGTGAAAAAACTCTACGCCATTGAATTGGCCAGTGATGTATAACGGGCAGATGTTCCCCTGCTTGAGAGATTCCTCATATTATCTAGATAATGAGAAGATTTCTTGGAATTTTTATTATTTTAACTCCTTGTCATAGAAGGTATTTATATCCACTACCTCTATTTTGAACTGTAGGGTTCTCCTTAAGGCATATGTGAGGCCTTGCACATCTCTTTGGATAGGAAGAGGGCCTCGAGGATCTAGAGTTTTGAAGGAATTCTGGTGAGGTTATTTAACACATCTTACTTCTATTACAAACACACATTTATACCCATAGGGGGTTTCTCTTTGGGAGGAGGCATGGTAGGTACTACTGGTTGAACCACTATATTCTGTCTAGTACTAGAAATATCTTGATTCTCATCAAATAACTCATCAAGAACCACTACTAGATGATGGATGGTTGATTGATACCTGGCTTTAGCTAGATGTCATAAATCATGGTGCAGTAACAGCTGCTCTGCATAATCAATTAGTATAGTCATTTGTGGTGTAAATTATGGAAGAATGGGCTAAAAGGACTTTGTCTCTTGAGCTCTACGTAGAACCTAATGTCTTGTTTTGGTAGCATGCATGAATTTTCTTAGAGCACTTTTTTTGTTCTGTATACCTTTGAACACTTATTTGGTGGTGTTGGATAGAGGAACTCAAAAAACTTGTCTGATTCCCTCTATCCTCAGGGAGTAGGAAATGATCCACCAACTCGATGGTATTCACATAGTTATACTTCTGATCATTTTTAGAGGAGTATTCCAATGTTGTGCAGAATTTGGGTGTGATTCCCATCTCCATATGCATAAATCCAACAAGTGTGCATGCAGGCTTCACCAACAACAAGGTAATTTTATTTCCCTTACACCATTAGTGCTTGATTTTTTGAGATGTGGAAGGCTTCTAAGTATATGTAGAAGTTTAATCTAGAGAAGGTGTGGAAAATTTGGGAGGTATGGGGTGGACTAAGTTGGAATGAATGATTCCATGGGATCATAAAACTTCTCTTCGAGCCAAATAGTCTTTATACTTCTAATCCCCATGATTGGAAACTTGCTTCCATTCACCAGAACCCTCGTTGTCACCATTGAGATCAATAGATATGTGTTCCACCTATGTCAGGACTTTATCCAACCATATCATACCATTTTCCACTTGATTTTAGAGACATTCCTTGAACACATATCATTGTTTGATGTTATTATGAGGATTTTTTGGTAAGGGAGATAGTCAGGGTGGTCAGTGAGCTTAGCCTCATGGGGATTCCTACACTCTGGTTGTTTTAGAATCCCTTCTTCTAAGGCACTATAGAAATAATTAGGAACCTTGGCCTTCTTAAAGGAGTAAGTTTGGTCCCTCCTATCTAGAAAGGGAGGTTGGGGAGCTTGGAACTAACAATATGTTGGAGACTGATGAGGGGTTGGAGCCACATTATCTCATCTAGGTGGTGGTGCTTGATGAGGGGGGCATGCTGATTCTACACTAGATAAGAAAGATCCTGGTGATGATACTATACATGGTGAGGTTGTGCTGAGTGAGGCTCAGTTGACAATAACTCTAGTTGTTGTGGAACCTCTACCTATATTGTGGTGGTATTCTCTACCTTGGTGGTTCTTCATGCAGGAGCTGAAATAAGCAATGGGTGTGCATGTTTTTCTTACTGCAAAGCTTACTCTAGGTATTGATCCTTGTCAGAAAAATCTTGAAATCCATCTAGAAAGTTCTAAGTGATAAGGGTAGGTAATAATTCATTCTTTACATCCCCTACGAACAACTTCAATAGTTATTCTTGAGTCAATAACATATCAAGTGGATACTTGAGGCCCTTTCACCAGGTTAAAAAGTTTGCGATGTGATCGTCTGACAATTTCTTTCACTTTAAGAGGTCAGAAATACTTGTCTTGTGCATATTGGAGCTGAATTAATATATAAGTTGTCTATGGAGGTATTCCCAACCAGTAATGGACCTAATAAGTAATTGGTTGTACTAAAATAATGCATTCTCTTCCAATGTGTGTACAAAACATCAGAGTTTGTATACTTTATACTACTCTGGAATCACCAACATGGGTTTTCACCTTGATATGAAGTGGGACAGATGCTTCAGTGGGTCATTCATCCTGTTGAAGGGGGAGAAGGTAGGATTCTCAAAATCTGGGGGTGCTCGCATGTCATCCACCCATGTCAGGTATGGATTTTTATCAGGTGGGATTTCCACCTGTCATGTCTCTAAGTCTTAAATGTGATCTTTGATAGAATATATCAAACTGTGCTAGTAGGGATTCCAATCTTAATGAGGATTACTAGCCACCAATTTTTTAACTGGATCAACAACCCCTTAAGCAAGCTCAACAACTCATGGAGCGGCTTGATCTGGGTCCTGAGGAGGGTTATCACACTACTCGAGCTGATCAAGTTGATTAGGTGATGTGTACCCTGGTATCTTTCCATAAAACCCTATCTCTACCTTGTCGGGATGTATAGGATTACTATGATAAACCAGGGGAAACTAGATGAGAATGAACTGTGGTTTCCCCTACTGCCCCAGTAGAAGAGAAACATGATCTAATCAAGGAACGTCATAGTCTGAGCACCACTCATAAAGGACCTCATCAATGAGCCTCTTCGGATCTATGATATGCTACGACAAGGTGTCTATAGTGTGGTTTACTTACATATTTTGTGCAACATCAGATAGGTTAGAGGTCTTAGAGTTCATGATCTTCTCTTTACCCTTGTTTGTATCCCGGTTAGTTGGAAATTATGTGGAGGGTTTTTCAAGGTTGATCGCCTGCCTTTTTTGGTGAGTGAGAACACCTGTATGAGGTTCCACCTGATATTGTGATTCCCCAATGGGTAATTTATCTCCTTCAATGCCTATTTTGGTGTCCTCGTTCTTAGTAGATATATTGGGGACGACCATGTTTACTGCAATGATACTCGGAGTCATATCCTTGATTTCACTAGGTAGGTCTGAATGTCACAGGGTAAGACTGAAGTGGAGACCAGTGTATTGTCCCTAGCTAAGGATCTTCATGTGTGGAGACATATATTCAATAATTATGTAGAGAATTGTGAATATCTAAATGCATCTTTGTTGAAGGGTCCAGTGGTAACTCGGTGACACATGATGTTGATCCAATGGGAGTGATTCCAACTCAACTATGCAGCACTACCGGTCAATGTTGTTGAAATATTATTGGATTCCTAGGTAGACCAGCTAATGGTTATAAAGGTGAAAACATATCGTCTAGATGGTTTAATGTAATCATGTAACCACATCCTAGGTTAGGGACTCTGAGATGTCTAATTCAAGAACCTCATTTTTTCATAACACTACTGACAACTGATCAGCAACCAAAGTGTCCCACAAAATTCCCTATTCATAAGTGGATCCTTGTCCTTGGTTATCCCAAGACTCAGTCGGTGCTTGATGGGAGATTGGTGTTGGAACCGATGTGGGTTTTTTCGGTGATGTACTGGATGGTGGATAAGTTGATACATGAGGTGATTGTTTGCTTTATGTTGGGTCATCTCTCAAAGGTGGCATTGGTTGCATCATCACATCCCTATATGACTGGGTGTTGACCACTGCCTCATGTGCGAGGGTAATGACTCTCATATATGGGTATATTGGATGTTATTCACCTATCAATCTCTATAATAAATCTTCATGATCTCATAAATAGGTAAAGAATGAAACTGGTAATGACAGGGATTATTGCGTCGTAAGACCCTGGAAGGGAGCCAAATCTTCCTCCACCTATATGTACCTATGAAGATATTAGGGTATATTGTGGATCTCACATTCTGGGATGATGAACCTCACATGTTGGGATCTTTCCCCAAACTCTTATATAAATTAATGGGGTAAAGGATCCATCATTGAATCACATTTTGCTTCAGAGTCTGAGAAGAAAATAGGATTGACAAAAACTTGTCGCTTCATGGAATTTTTCCTTTAACAGCGGTGGTTTTCCCTTCTTACCTAGGATGGTTCTTTGAGAAAGGGGAGTGCTTTGACATGAGGAGGACCTTCATGTTATTGGGTGATGTAATAGGTAGGACCTCTACCTTCCTTTTTTAGGATATAGGGAGGAACTTCATATCGGTTATCATCAGAGCGGGGAGGACCTCCGCTTGGACTCTCATAGAAGTGGGGAGGACCTCCACTTTGGTTGTTAAAGTAGTAGGGAGAACCTTTTCCTAGGTCACTGGGAATATGGGGAGGACCTCCATATTGGCTGTGAGAGTGGGGAGTACCTCCTCTTTGATGGGTTGAAGTGTGAGGAGAGTCTTTTCAATAATAAAAATGGACATGAGGATGACCTCTGTGTTGAGAAACATGAGTATGGGGAGGACCTTCATACTGTCTGTTGGATGCATGGGAAGGACCTCCACTATGGTGTGTACTGGAGTGTGGAGGACCTCTTCTTGTGATGATGGAAACATGTGGAGGGACTCCATGTTGATCGTTGAAGTAGTGGGTAGGACCTCTACACTGGTTGGCTATTACATGGGGAGGACCTTCGTGTTGGTCGGTCATAATATCATGAGGAGGACCATTGTATTGATCAATGATGAAGTGGGGAGGGCCTCAACTAGGATCGGTTCTAGAGTAGTTAGGACCTCCACTTGATCTAGTAATGGTGTAAGGATGAACTTCTCATTGATGGTATGTGACACATGGAGGAACTCCATATTGGGAACCATAAGCACAGGGAGGACCTTTGTGATAGACATCAATGAAGCGGGGAGGATCTCTACTTTGACTATTGTTGGAAACATGGAGAGGACCTCCATGTTGAGTGTGAAAGTGTGTAGGACCTCCACTTTGGTTAGAGATCATAGAGGGAGGGCCTTTATACTGAATATATTCATCACATACTGACCTATAATAGCTGTTGATAATATCAGTGGTTGACAGAGTCAACCCAACCTGTCCATGGGGTGGTTGGGGTCTCGATCCCAATCAGATGTTGATGGGTCCCTACTCAGTATTAGTATGGATTTGGTGTAAGGCACCAATGGTGGAAGGATCCATTGAAGTTTTGGAAGATGATGTCCCTTGTTGAGAATTTTCTTGAGCTTGTGCCTAACATTGGTGTCGGTTTGTCTGGATCAGGGCTAATAGAAAAGGGTGTAGTCAGCCTATTCCTCAGCCTAAGAGACTGGCCACTACTAGCATTGATGAGGCTTGGGGGATCCCTCCATTGTTCCTCCCGTGCAGTATTCATATTCGGGATGACTCGAACATCTCCTGCCTCCTCGAAGTTAGGGAGTGAGTTTTAGGATCTCTCTACAGATAGGCTCCTGAAGTGGTTCATTATTGAAGTGGGTAGCAGTGGATCCTTCTATGGCCCTTGGGGAAGTGGTGTTGGTGAAGAGCAGAAGCCTCTAGGTCCTGGAAATCCATATCCCTCATGGTAATGGCCCCCTCCTACTCGTACCAACGTATGAGTGTGTCCATCACCCTCCTCTGAATGATCTCTAAGGGTGAGATGAGGAGTGAGTACTCAATATCAATGGTCACTGCCAAAGTTATAGTTGAGGTGAATTCATTCAGGATTTCTGCATTGACATTTATCTTTCCCCTACATCTATGGGAATTAGTTGGTTGGTTTCCTATAGATTGGGTCCTGCAAAGAAGGAATATTTAGCTATCAGTATGGATACTAGGAAATCAATTCCCAATGCCCCAATGCAGTCCAATATTATATTTATGAAGAGAGATATATTTGTGTTGATGATGTCACAGACTGGAATTCCCAATATTTAACCACCCCAAATTTTTGTGAGTTCCATAATGGGACCAATTTTTTCTTAGTGGGACATGGCACCGGATAGTTGGATCTGGTGAAATTATCATCTATTGATGTCACAAAATATACTATTCCCCGTGTTGAGGTGAATAGTTTCACATTAGGTTCACCATTTCTATTTTTAACACTTTCACCAGGGAACTCCCACCACATGTTAATGTGTGCTGGCATCATGTTTTTGTTGCCCCACATTCCCATTTTCCAAAGGTGGTTGGCATTCAACACTTTCATTTGTGATTTCTACTCCTTGATTGAAATGATATGATGGGATGTCAGATTCTCCTTCCATGGATTCCTCCTTATAATTTTTCACCTAGCCAGGATCTCCCTCATAGACTTAAGTTATGTTTGTGGAACTCATTCCTGATGCCATCTCTTTTTGGGAATCGGTTAATTACACTGCTTCTATCTAGACATTTCAAGGGTTTTTTGACAGGGTAGCAACCTTTGGTCAGAAGAGTAGTCATGTTGGGCATTATTGTCATGTTTGGACACTATGAACATTGGTTTTATGTATCTTCCTCATTGGAGGGCACCTCATGGAGGCATCTCTGGTATAGAACCCAGGGCATCATGTGTCAGTCACAAGGTATCTAATGTCAAAGTTGTATCTTCAAAGGCTTTCACCTCAGGCATCCCATGCTTGGAATGATGTAGTCAGTGTTGTAGGTGCATATCTTTCAAGGATTTTACCCCAAGCATCCCATTCTTATCATGAGTTTTAAGTATGAGATGAGTCATGAATTTAATGTCTTGTGTAGATTGGAGGAGGTTTATCAAAATGCCCCCATGGAGGCGGATCAAGTGGGTACATCCCTAGGAGGTAGCACTCAATAAGGTTTACTGGATGGATGGATCAAAACTTTTATGGAGGTGGATCCAAGGGGATTATCCATAAAGGGAAGGTGTCACACCATGAAGTCATATCAATAAACCCCTATATGTAAATTAGGGAAGTGAACCCCTAAGAGGGGGACACCAAGGTTTATCGTTGGTCAGGATTAAACCTCAAAGAGGCATACTACATACTCTGTTTAGGCGATAGGGATCGAAAACCACATAGTTAAATGGATAGTGTGGGGATTACACATAAGATCTACCCTTCACAAGAGGATTTCACTTGGTTGGATTGTGCGGGGATTACTCATGGAAGCTACCCAAGTACTACTAGGAGTAGTTATGATGTGGATGAGGCATAAGTGTAAGAGCATCCCAAGTGGATGGAATGATCTTTTTGAGATGTGATAGCCCGAGTAAAATCAAGATGGATTATGGGTAGATTGTATAGAGTTGATGGAGTGGATGAAGTGGATTGGGTTGCTGGGTTTGGACCTCAAAGAGGATTCCTACATATCCCAGTTAGTTGGGAATAAAATCCCATATATTTTGAGAAGGGTGTTGAGGATTATACCTAAGGAGGAGACCCATGGAAATAGAGAAAATGGTTTAGGATTACACATAGAAGTTACCCATTTGGTTTTAGATTAAGCATGGAGATGGACTAGATGAGGTTTGGGATTTTTTGGATATCATGATCTTTGTTGGCCTCTAAGCCCACATGAGTCATGATATCTGTGAGAAACAATAGGTAGTAGTAGACCTAAAGATCGCACAGCTTTATTTATTCACTGGTGGATAGATATTGAAGCCCAAAGGAAGATAGATAGAGAGATAGAGTTCATTGAGGTACCCATCTCCTTGCTTGTTTTGGTATCCAAGGGAGGTGAGGAGGGGAAAAGGTGTTTCCACCTGCAAGAAAGGTTATGAGCTTAATCCAAGAAGTATTCCTGGGAGGATTTCATTCCCTATGTAGAAAATTTCATTCCATGTCAGGAGTATCTCATTTTATATCTCTCGTACATGGGATATCTTGTGTCCTTTTCACAGGGTAGGGCCACATTTTAACATCATGTGTCAAGGATGATGGTGCTAGGTAGTTTTATGTTAGGCAACGCGGATGTGGTAAGGCTCACTCCTTACCCCTTGGGCTTACATAACTTCATATCATGCACCCTTGTGAGGGGGTAGATTCATTAATGCCGATTTAGAACAACGTGTAGGAGTGTTCAGTTATGAGTTCCACATTAGCATCCCTATACTGAAAATAAATGGGGTTAGCATACCTATTTTGAAAATCAATAGGTAAATAGGAATCTTAGGCTGCACTTGAAGTGGAGTGGTCCACAGGAAAGGGTGGAATGGGTCACATAATGATTGAGGGTTTAGCTAAACCAATCCTGGATGGGTATAGGATTTTGGGGCACTTGAACTTTTCAAATAGGTGTCAGTAGAAGGGGTGCAGTATGGAGAGGCCCGGTAGAGGGGTTTCATGAAGATCAAGTCCCCATAGAGAGGTTCTCTATGAATATCAGGTGCTTCTTGATGGATAGGGTCTTTTTGAAGGGGTAGTATTCACGAAACATGGTGACCCCCCCCTTGAGATGAAGTCCTAGTTAAGGAAAATAGTTCTTCATGAATGATGAATGCTCCGTGAATCCGAAAGTACTCTTAAGGTTGTTCCTCCTTTACGAAGGGAATAGGCCTTCATAAAAGGAATCCCAACTTTAGGTGGAGGTATTTAAGAACATATAAAAGGGGGTTTCACGAAGCAAGGATGCCTTAAATGATCTATTTTGGTTTGGTTTATGATTCTCGGGGTGATTCATGAATTAAGAGTAATTTTGGAAATCAAAGAGTCAATTAATTGTGTCTTTAAGGTGGAAAGAGTTGGCTATTTATAGGAAAAAGGAGATCATAGAGATCAAACATGGTTCTCAAAGAAAATGTGGGATTCATAACTATTTGTGGCTATGTAGGAATCATGGAGTGTGGTGTCAACCTTTTATCATGGTTGCAAAGAATCATCATATTCATGGAGAATTCCATCAGGGCCTCACATGTTTATAGAGGGGGCTCTTTGCAAAAGGGCTTCATGAAGAAGACCCTAGAGGATGTTTTTGGGGATTTTTTGGCTCTTATGTTCTCCAAACCTTCCAAGGACTCCTCAATTAATACCATGACACATATTTTGGTGCCAAAAATCATTTTGTTTGGTATTTACTACTTCATTTTTTTGTTTATTATAGAACAAATTGAAATATCTGAAAAAGTTTTGTTTATCAGTGCTATGATTAGTAGTGATAAAAGTTACCAGACTTTATTGGTGTTGAAATTATAAAAACTTAAAAAATGATTAAAAAAGTCTATTTGAGTACTGATAAAGACCCTAGATATAGTAGTGGGTATAAATTTAATGATCATATTTATGTTCACAGTGAATTATTTTTAATTAATTAATGCAATTTTTTGTTGGACTAGTGCAGCCTGATCCCTGGATGAAGTTGGTCCGGTCACTGGTCTCCAATACTACATATTATACTGCAACTCCCATGGTTCAACCTCTATGATGTGGTTATTGGGGGTTTCAGGTGTTCGAGTGGATCCTTGAACCTCTTTATTTTACTTTTTTGATAATTAAAAACTTTTTTGTTTATATATTTTATAAAAAAATGTTTAATTGTTCTTTAATTGTTTTTTATTTATTTCTTACCATTATTATTATTATTTATAATTATTTTTTGTCATATTTTGTGAAAAAATAATTTTATAACGTTTTCTACCCTTATGTAACATGTATTAATTATCTTTTACCCTTAAATAGTCTATATTAATTGATATTTACCTTTATGTAAGCTATATGAATTTTTTTACCCTTATGCGAGCTGAAGGACATGCATCCTACCTTTATGTAACTATCTCTTACCTTCACACAAAAAATATATCTTACTTCTGAAGTTTATGTTGGTATTTAGTTATCTATATGTAGCATTTATATTTTGTAAGTTACCTATACATAGCATGTTTTTAAACTTTATGTGGTGCATGGTTTCTCCTCTCTACCTTTATGTATCTCATTATATTTACTTGTTACCTTTATGCACTTATCTAAACTACCCTTATTCAACATATATAAAGTATGAGTTTCCCTTATGCCACATTTTAAAATCATATTATACATTAACATATTATTTTGAAATTTATTTTTTATCTTTATTCATTCATGTAAAATGACCTTTATATAGATATGAAAAACTAGTTTTTCCATATTTCTTTGTTTCACATTTTTCTGGATATTTTAAATTGATGCATGTTAATAAAAAGTGTTTAAACTATTTTAACAATTATATAAATTCTTATTAATTATGTATAATCTATGTGAAGTGTTTCTAGGTTGTTTTAAATAGATTTAAATGTATTTTAATTTAACTTCTTCATTTACACATATATATACAACATGATACTTAATATTTTGACTTTATTTGTTTAAGTTGATTTCTTTGTTTTTGTTGTTTCTAAATTCATGTTTAAGTCTAAAAAAGGTTATTCAAACTTGTTCTATAGTTTTTAATATATTATATTTAAGATTTATATAATCTTATATATATTTTTGGAATGAAATTTGAAATTCAAATATTGAATTTTTACAGAATGAAATTGTGTGAGATTGTAGGATCTCTTTGACCTTTTATAATAGAGTTGTTTTGAACTCTTTAATGAGTGATTTTAAACTGGTTTTATTTGTTCAAATATTTTAAAAATTATAATTATAATATCATTGATAATATATCCCCCCCTCAATAATTATGGAT
Organism: Viscum album; assembly: GCA_963277665.1. NCBI lineage: Eukaryota > Viridiplantae > Streptophyta > Magnoliopsida > Santalales > Viscaceae > Viscum > Viscum album. The sequence continues at coordinate 1,493,361,071 of OY728135.1, read as the reverse complement.
TATTGTTATTATTATCTTGAATTTGAATTTATTAATGATTTACATGGATTTTATGAGTTATTATTATTTAAAGGGATTGAGGGGGCTTGAAGTGGTTCAGATAATATGATTGTGAACTTAAAATAGGATATGGTAAAATAGAATGAGAACTTCTACTACATGAACCTTGCATCCAAGTGAAGTACTACAAGAAACATTCAGAAAATATCCATCATTATTCATTGCTTGTGGAAGTAAATTTTTAGATAGCCCATACTTCATCATTCAAATCCATTTGAAGGACCAAGAAGAACTGTTCTACACCAGCATATCTATCTATAACTCTCTACTAGTTCTTTATTTGTTTTATTTATTCATTTTGGTCTGGGTAGATGGTATGTACGTCGCAGCATGTCCAATTTTCAAATTTTTAAAACCCACTAGCTACTATAGAAGTGGAGAGTAGGGTCGAACTATAGAGAGCATGATATCTAGATTGCTAAAATTATCTCTTTCAACAACATTCAGGAGAAAGGTATACTGATGTAATTCCTAAATTATGAAAGTGTATGAAATAGAATAAAATTAAAATTAAAATAAGGATAAATAATTTTTATCAATAAAATGTGTCTAGGATGCTGATGTTGTAATAAAACTACTACTCACCCATGAAAAATATTTTTTCCTATGATTAAATATTTATTCATCCTAATTATCTCTATTTTCAAAAGTATAATAATTTTTTAGATTCTCATTTTATATCTACTAATTTATTTAAATCCTAGTTCTATGGTGTTATAAATAAATTAGAAGACATGTTCGACTACCGAACCAATCGATGAAATGACACAGCATGTTTCTCACAAAGTTGTTCCATCTATTTGCACTACAATTAGTCAAAACAATTAACTTTCTCAATATAATTGAATTGAATAATAATTAAAATTACCAGTTTTAATTTCATACATTATTTGAGTGAAAATATAATTTAAGCATATAAAAAATCAAATGAAAATAAATTCAATTGAAAATTTAACCAAAAAATAAAAATGTCAACATGGCATGTGTGTTAGATTAAATTATTTAGTCTAACATCTTAACATAAATAAAATTACCCTGACATCATGACTAAAAAAACATGTGTAGTAATAAATTGAAAAATCATGAAAAATATACCCATGTTATCAAAATAATGCTTGTGTCGTTATGAACATGTCTCACGTGAAGAAATGTGATTATCATTGATCTCCAAACCCAATGATAATCCTTTGAATGTGATGTCATCATGCTTGAATCATCATTGTGAACTCACAATAGAGGATGTCTATATATATGGAAGTTTCTTGAAAAAAGGGGAGGAGGTTTGGTCAATTATCATTGCATCAGAGAGAAGGATAGAACGGATTGTGTAGCAGATGAAGGGGAGGAGGGTGCTTTGTGTTGTGGGTTAGTGCATAGTAGTGAAGGATGATGGTGGCGGGTGTGTGCAGCGGAGGAGACGGTGTGGTCTGGTGCACAAGGTTATTACACTGAAGAGTATATGATCATTTGTTTGTGAGGTCTGTGTGATGCACTTTCAGTATGAGGAGGGCTGTGTCGAGCTACTTCCTAGAGGAAGGAAGGTGCAAGATAGTGGTCCTCTGGTGCGTAGCGGAGAAGATAAGGAGGTAGCAAGTGGGTCAAGTCATCACCTGGTGGTGGTGCAGAGATGGAGAGGTGGTTCGGTGGCTAATGCTTAGGGTGTTACCTCCATCTCAGTGAAGATGATATATCTCCCTTTTGGTTCTCATGTATCTACATATCAAATAGAATTTAAAACTAAAACATATCAAAATTCAAAATTTAAAACATCTTATTTTATAAATGTTAAATAAATAATAATAATAATAATAAATAATAATAGAATTATGATTATATAAATATATTTTATAATAATTATATATAAACAAAAATAATTATAAGAATGTTATATAGGTAAATATATATATATATATATGTTCACTTTTAATTAAATAATCAAAAATATAGATATAATAAAAGTATGATAACAATATTACTAATATTAAATATTAATATAATAAAATAATAAACTAATAATAGTAATACTAATATTATTAATACTATAAATATTTTCAATGATATAAATATAATACTAAAATAAAAATTCGTTGAATTCAATATGCATCAGTAGAGTTGTATGCGCATAATATTTTCATGCAATAGGTTATACCACCTATAAAATCTAGTCATTGGTTATGCTCACCTGACCAAAAGGCTAAAACTTAGGTTGAAGATGATCCTTGTCAAAAAGATTGGGTTTTGTCTGATCATACAAAAGGCTAGTTAGATTTGGGGATACTCCCATGTAAAAGTCTTATGTTGGGATTTCCCCCTTTAAAAATTATCTCTCATATTATAGTGGGTATTATACTCTATTGGTTTGGGTGCGAAGAGTGGAGTGGGTCCACTTTGGACTGAACCACTATATAATTTCTTTCATTCATTTAATTATTTTTTTTCATTCACTCATCACACATCCACTATTATTAATTATTTAAGAAATAATTGTTTAATATTTTTAAACCACAAAATTCCACAATTTTTTTAGTTACTTTGATAATTTTAATAAAAGATAATCCACTCCCCCTGTTGTCTATTCCACCAACACTTATCTGAACTAACAATAAGGGGAATCACACCCCTACTAAGGGGATCAGGAACCAAAGGCCCCCACCCAAATTTTAGGCATTTTAGCAACTTTGATCAAACTATAGAAGATCTAACCAGAGATATCGATAGGGAACTATAACAACACTAACATATTATAGCTTCATGTGATGGCGGTATTGTAGCTCTATGGAATTTCTACCATTGATACTATAACATCTTGGATTTGGGTAGTTGTTACATTATAGCACAGTGGACTTACTGTACAAGCACTATAGATACATGGGTTAATATTCATTACATTACTTTAAGAGCTCATTCAAGCTATAGTTTTATATACTTTGAAAATTCACCCAGTAATCTTTCTCCAAAATATAGTGAAGTGATTCTTCCACTTTTTGGATATAGATATTATTCATTAACCATGTAAAACATTGTGTTCAACTTATTTTTATTCTTTTGTTCTATTTTTACCTTTTTACTCTTCTTATTAGATTCTTTTTGTAACATGTCAGTCTGGAGGACTTCAATTGGTTCCCCATCCTAGTTTTCCACAAGACTTCAAGCGCACATCCCTGAATTTCAAAGTCTTCCAACTAATAATAGGGGTCTAATGAGGTATCATGGGGAGGTTATACCCCTTGTATCATAATTTACCATCATAAATAAATCATCAAACATCATACATATAAGAGTACATGGAAAGGTAAGTAAACTGAGTATGTATAAAAAAATAAAAGTATTGACATATGACATACAAAACATACCACCCACTAGGTTGGTTATATATACAAACTATAATGAAATAGAAATATTATTCTACCATAATTCTTCTAAAAACCTTTAAAAACTCCATTGTTGTCAGTATTGGAGTGAATTTTTTATTATATCTTATACTTTTTAAATTTTTTTATATAATTTGTCTATTAAAGCTGAAAAGTAGCACTATTTTTTTAATGTTTTTGATCTAGACTAGAATGTAATAGGAAACAAATTAAAAATTGTGAACTATCAAAATGTTGAGCAGTGATAAATGAACTACCAGAATGAAATGCCTGAGGAAAAACGTTTGTACCACTGATTTTAGAGGTATTTCAATTCACTTAAAGGATATTGAAAAGTTCCATCATAATAATATGAATTACCTCCCTCTCCAGGAGTTAATTCACACAACCCATCTACTCTAGAGTTCACCACTCTAAAATAAAACAATTGTGAACAGTTTGAAAAATAACAACATGAATAACTCACCTTAAGTCTTAAAGTCTTTAGAATTTATCATCTCTTGAAAAGTGTGTCCATAATAAATCCCACCAATAGATTGTGAAATTTTGAAAATTAAGTTCAGATGACACAAACAAACAAATGAACTCAGTATTGATCTCGTCGATCAATACTGAATACATTAAAATGATAAAGTGAAATGAGAATTAAAGGATAACCAGTGGAACTTCAATCTATCCCCGAACTAGAAGGTTTAGACTAGAATCATCTCAATTACATATACTAAAACCATTCAATTAAAGAGGAGAATAATTGAAAGAAAATAGAGGAAGAAAACTCCCTCTGCTAGCTCAAATTTCTGCTGCTCCAGGCCCTCGGATCTCCATAGAATGGCTCTCTGAGAAGTGCTCCAAGGTTCGCCTCAAGGTTCACTACTCTTCTCTCGAGTGAAGTGGCTGATCGAATGAATTCCTCTCCCCCATCCCCCTCTTATCTATAGGCTTCTCTATCTTAAGTAGTCATTGTATTCTATTGCTTGTCAATTTTCATCTCCACCGACTTTGAGTGTTCTTCATGTATGCACTGCACACGTGCATTTTTTCCCCAACTGGCACGTTGTGCTAGTTTTGCCTCCGTAACTAACTCCTGGTGAGTAAGTTGTGTGAATCTGGATGTATACATGTTCCTTGAATGAACCTGAAAAGTTAGAAAAATAAATAAATTAATGAATCAACAATTATGAGAAAACTTTTATAAATAAATAAATGTTTTATTAGAGAATTCTTAAATGTTATTAAATCTAAATTAATTAGTCATTATTTTATTTGTTAAAAACTTATTCTATTTAATGTTATTACATGTTATTATTTATATCAATTTAAATATGAAGGTGATTATTTAAAAATTATATTTAATTAAAAGTTAGATATTTTTTAATTAATATTAGTATTTAGTTAATGAATATTTAAGTTTTTTTTAGATTATTATTTTTAAGATATTTTAATAAATAGTTTTATTTTAAATATTACAATTAAAATTATTAAGTTACTATGATTTATTTATTTGAATATAATTTTTAAATTAATATTAATTTTTTTTAGTTAATTTATTTAATAATTTTATTGAAATTAAATATCTTATATCTATTACTTATTTATAATTATTAAATTTTAATATATTTGGTTAAGTTATTATATTTAATTAAGTATTAACTTTTTTTTTAAATTTAGTTTTTTTATTATTATTATTATTATTTTAACTTATTCTCCCCCCCCCAAAAAAATCAACGCACAGGGGGAGCGGTTTTCTTCAGTTTCTTCTCCGCAAAGACGGATCCACAGCTATGATCTTCCCAGCTCAAACACCAACTTCAGCTCCTCCTCCCAACAAAATCAAGTGACAGCTTCGACTGATTACCCTCCTCCCTTCGGCATAACAAGTCACGATGAAGGCCCTTCTCAAATCCTCAAACGGTGAAAAAACAGACGATTCGGGTCCTCCCTTCTTCGACCTCGGTTCTGCCTCATCCTCCTCGAATCGACCTCGATAAGGTGAATTCATCCTAGTAACTAAGTAATGTGGGTTCTTTTATGAAAAGTGGTGGTGGAGGAAGGGCTGGATCTGCGTCGAAAAAGGGTTGAAATCTGGGAAAAATTGGGGTTTTCAGGTCTATCATTTTAGTTTATATTGATCTAGTTTTGGAAATTTTAAGTAAATTATGACATTGATTGATGGTCTAGTATGAATATCGAACTGTTTTGAGTTCATGAGGAGTCTAATGCAATTATTTAGATGTGTGAGTTGTGTTGCTTAGTGTTTGAGATTGGTGTGATGAACGAATGCGTAACGAGCATGAGAAATTGGTGGATCAAGGCTTCATGATCTATAGCTTCATCTTATTAGAGAACTAAGCTCTGCGTCGGTAGGAAGAAGAGGGTAGGACCGGTGACACAGGAACAAAGAAGGGGAGCAGGCGAGGCACGTCGAAGACGCCTAACGGTGAGGTGCAGGGTTCACCGATAGAAAGAATGATAAAAGGGTCACCGGTATTCAAAAAGAAAGTTCATTGTTCCATAAAAAAAATAAAATCTCACCATTAGTATAAAAATAAAGGGTCACTGGTGGCTAAAAGAAATAAGGTTACCATTGTTTTAAAAAAAATATCACTGTAACAGAAGAAACTAAGGTTATCAGTACATAAGGTCACCGTTGAAAATAAAAAATAGTGGTTACCAATACACTAAACATTAAGGTTATAGGTAGACTTTAAGTGACTGATAGAAAATAAATAAAAGGGTTACCGGTGAAGATTAAATAGAAGAGTCACCAATGATAAAAGGTCACTGGTAGACTTAATAGTCATGGTTTCCCATTAAGAAAATGGTCATTGTTAGAACAAAAATAAATAACTAACTGTGACCTTCAAAAATTTAAAACGCATAAATTGAACTTCAAATTAAAACTTAAGTAAAATAAATAAAAAATATTTAATTAAAATAATGTTGAACACCATAAATTAAAAACAAATTTTTTTTTAAACATAAAAATTTAAAGTCACAACTTAAATTATAAATAGATAACACTTAAACTAAGAACAGATATTTTAAAAACTAAAATGATATAAGATATAAATCAAAATTACTATATAAATTAATTAAAAGGTAAGCATTGAATGAAAAGGTTAGCATCGGTGACCCAATAGTTTACCGATAGCTCTTGTCTACCTCACCGGTAGAATAAAAACAAAAATTAGTGACTAAATAATCTAACAACATACTTAAGATTAAATAATTAATATTTTAAAACTATAAATTAATTAATTAACAAACTAAGTGAATAATTAAAGTTAAAAGCAAACTATTTTATTTAGTTTAAACTAAAATTCTTATCTTAATTAATTAGCAGGATGATTAGACAAATTATTTAACATTTTTAACCTATTCTAATGAAACTAAATTAAAAGATAAAATATTAAAATAAAGGCTAAGTTAATTAAATAGAATTACAATGATTAAATAATTTTTTAAAAATAAAGTTAGTTTATTAAAAAGTCAAGAATATTTAAATTAACCAAACTAATTAAGAAATGAATAAATTAGAAAAGTAAAATAAGATTAAAATTATTAATTTAAGGACTAATAATACATAATTATTAATGAAAATTGATTAATTAACAAAATTAATTATAAAAATACAAAAGTACAATTATTTAGTATTAAGTGATTAAATAATTAATTAAATCATTAAAAATTAAGTAAAAATATGTGGCAAAACTATGAAAAAATAGAGCTACATAAAATTCCACCACACTTAAGCATTGTTTGTCCTCAAACAATCCATGCTTTTTTATCCTTGAAAACATAGGACAAAACATAATAGTAGGCTTTTAGAAAATGAACTACTCAAATGAATCCTTGCCAATAATCAAATTATCACTGGTATTTTGGAGAACAATTAATCATAAATCAATGAAAGTGTCATGCCTCATAAGTGACACTACTTAGCGACTAATTTCAATCCAAGTTTAAGTCTAAATTACAAGGGTGAGAATAGGTAAATTGTATGTGGAATTAAAAATTAACCAAAGGAACCATGTACTTTGACTCAATATTAAGGTCCAAAATTAAATTTTTTTTTTGAATCACCTTAATGAAGAAACCTAAATGACTCCCATATAAACCAGTTGACCCCTTCTTCATTCATTTTTCATCATTCCCCTCACCTTAATGAACTCATTTTTGACCCTAGACACTTTATTTATTTTTCCCAAGACATGTATCATGTGATAAGAACTATGCATTGTATGTACAGAGGGATTATAGTAAACAGAAACGAACCCATCATCTAGGGTCTGAGAGACTCACTATGGGATCCCAGATGCCCAAACTACTCTAGTTTCAAAAAAAATTTATGAAAAATCATTTAGATTGTCTCATTAGGATGATTACTTTAATAATTAAAAGGAAAAAATGAATCCCCTAGGATAAAAATAAAACATCCAATTTCAAGGGCTATAATCATAATTCCACTAACAGGTTACCCATATTATGACAACCCTGGTATTTTATTGCACAATTAAGCATAATTTATTACATAAACTTCACTTGATACAACATAGAAGATAGAGATGTATTGTGTATTTGGGGCTTAGTATCATTACATAACAACTTAAAACATGAAATATAACATCTTTATTGAAAACTTTCTTTACATGATCACTACATTCCCTCGTACTTAGCATTTCATGGGATAACCTGAGGACATGCATAAGAAAAGGGTGAGCTATAAAGCCCAGTAAGGGAATAATCATGGAATAACATGAGGAATACAATACATGTTAGAAAATAGGCATATCAATAGAGCACAAGAGAATCATAATTATAAAGTCATGATAAAGCATGATAATCATAACATGGAAATGTGGTAACAACACTTAACATGGAATTAGCATGAGCCAACGCTCATTGCACATGGAGCATGAGTAAACCCTCATTGTACATGAAGCATGATTAAACCATCGTTGCACTTGAATTAGCATGAGTAAACACTCATTTCACATGACGTATCATGATACTATACTTTACCCAATGCATTGGACCTCTATCAAGGCACACCCTTCTTAAACATTTCATTTCATGCATAAGTGTGCCACATGGATCATAAAACATTGAATCATTCAACATAATCATTTATTCCATGATAAACAAATGTGGAATACATACATGAAACTATTTAAACAGTAAGTAAATGTACATAAAGGTGAATACCCTTGATAGATAAATGGGAATGGTATTCACTACACAATGACTTTGGCTTGGAAAAGCACAATGCAATTTCGGCAACATAACGGCGTGACGTAAGAACTCGTAAAAATGGTTGATGAGAGAGAAAGGGGTGTCTCATCATATTTACATGACATGTACAGTAAGGGGGTCATATATATACATGTCCCAACAAATTTAATGGAATTTTTATTCATGATACAAAATAATTTCTTGAATGTAAATTAGGAGAGATAAATTCCTTTTGGAATTTCGACATAGTAACGGGTGTACATGGGAGGCATTTAATGAGAGAGAAAGGGGTATCCCATCATTAAAAATAAATAGGGAAGTATGTGGGAGGTGTGAAACCATACCCCCAACATTTATAATTTAAATTAAAAGGGCATAACAATTTAAAGAATATTGGAAAAAAATGAGAAAGGTAGAAAAACCCTTACTTGGAAGTGTGCTTCCAAAGGCTTGAGAGAGGCTTCTTGGGAGCTTGGGGAACCTTGGGAAGATTCTAGAGAGAGGAGGTTATAGATTGGATGAACTTCAAAGGATTTGAGTGGGGAGGAAGTGGGAGCTTGGGTGGGTTAATATAGGAAAGGTGAGGGAATTCTTTATTATTTAGGTTTGGGACACCTCACATTAAACTAATCCAAACCACAAAACAGCCCCTGGTTTTTGCCCATGGTTTTTATAAAAGGGAAGTGGAAAACAATATTTTATAAGGAAAAAGTATAAACTTCTTAAAATAATGGGTTTTCTTATGTGGAGGTGAGTCACACTCCTAAGGAAAATAATTTAAAAAGACAAAAATGTTTAATAAGTTTTGAAGGGTCTACTAAAGCTTTGTACGATAAATCAAACAAACCCAAAATCACATTATTTTAATGGTAAAACATATATTGGCCGAAAATAAAGTTTATAGTATTTTATTACATCACTAATGGGTCATTATGATGTCATAAAACACATTATATATTTAAACGGTATTTAATTTTTACCCAAAAATTTGATTTTCTCGAAAAATTATGAAAAATTCACCATTGGATAATTTTGACGTCCTAATTCCAAAAATAATATTAATTTTATCTAAATAATTTTTTAAATATTTTAATTTTCACTTTTAAAATAAAAACCGACATTTATCAAAAATTCATGGGTTTTGACAAAAATGGATTTCAAACCTTAATAAAAATTACAATTGCATTCATAAAGTTATACGATAGTTTATATAAAAATTAATTTAATAATAATAATAATAATTTATTAAAATATTATTTAATTTAAAATTCCATTAATTCATCAAAATATATTTCTTAGTTGAACATTAACTAAAAATATTATTTGTGCTTTAAAAACAATTTACAAGGTAACAATAATAAAATGAAAGTATATTAATTATTATATACAAAAATAATGTACACAAACATAGTTCTAAGTTATTGTTACATAACCCCTTATAACACCTGCATAAGACTGAAGAGTAAGTTTTGCGATGGTGTCGGACTCTTGGGGTGGCTCGGATAACATTTCTCGGGTGGTAATCTTTATCAACTTCCACTTATCTCGTAGGCGGTCCTGCTCGAGCTAAACATATTCAAGCTCGGATTGGGCTTGGTCAAAAGAGAAGCCCAAAGACACAGCCTCCTTTATGAGCTCTGACAAATGGGCTTTGTATGGGTCACGTCTACTAGATGAGGTCATCGCTTCCTTTATCTGAGTAAATTGGATTTGTTAAAGTCCTATATTTATACTAATCATGTGATCATTGTTCAATGGCTATATTATCAATGGTCACAATTCTTAATAGTATTTTAAAATCCAAAAACATAAAACTAAAGAAGTTGACATTTTATATAAACATTTTACATAAAGATACATTTAATTAGATCAAGAGGGATTTCCATTAATGAAATTTTGGGTCGTTACACATATCACTTTCAGAAGTAGTTCCTAAACCAAATTTTCATCAAATCACTAAGTAAGATCACTCAAAAATCATCCATACTCATTAATTTCAGACTCAATGCACAACTTACCTGCCAAATAAATACTATCCTTAGGCAAGACCCAATTGAAGACTGAAGCAAGCCTAAAATTATGACAGAATTTTGAAAAAAAGTAACCATTTTTTTACAAAAAATATTGATGTGAAGTGGGAATTGATGGGATTTCATTAAAGCACAGTTTAACATAGTCAATAATTGACCCCCTCCCCCACACTTAAAACCCAACTTTGTCCCCAAAGTTGACTTCTAAATTAGATAAGAACAATTAAACATTTAAATTTCAAAACGTATTTTCAATTAAGTAGATTTATAACATGTATAAAGGGTCTCATTGAAGTTCAAAAATATTGTTTGCCACAATGAATAACTTATCAGTAGGTTCACAAGTAAGTACACGCATTATCATTTACGTCTAATGACATAGATTTTCAATATAGCTCAAAAGTAAATGTGAAGTGTAAGTGCACTATGAATTGCGGTGAAAGCAAGTTTAGGTGAATTAATTCAGTTTGGTAATCAACACAGCAGACAAAGTTCAAGCTAAAAATCCCAACCCAAAGCAGATTTAAAATACCAGTAGCATGTATCCCCCCACACTTAGTTTCACGCAGTGAATGGTTTTAACAATAGTGAAATTTAATTTAAAACAAGGAGGAACAAGCAGAATTATTTTCAGCAGGTGATATATAGCAGATTTGTTTCCTTAAAGAATGAAAGACATACAGCAGATTTTTTAAATCATTAAGGAGAAAATAAATGAAAAAAAATTAATAGTAAAATACTTCCCAGAATAGTTTTTCTCATTACTCCTTCAGTACAGGATTTCCACTCCTTAAATGAAAACAAATTCATCTTCATGATAACTTTGAAACAGAACAAAGATAAAAAAAGAAAGAAGAAACAAAAACTTCCCAAAAACAGAACATAGAATCATAACTTTCTTCAAGGTTAAAAATAAACAACATAAAGACAAAAAGAACCATGGGTTGCCTCCCATGCAGCACTAAGTTTTAAATTCTTCAACCAGACTTTATTCAAGATGAGTTTTCAAGCACTGTGAAGGCAGCCAAGCCCTTTGGTTGTCCCTCAAAATAAATTTTCACTCTCTACCCATTAACCAACATGGGTTTGTTCTCTTCACCTACAATTTCAACAGCACCATTCTTAAGCACTCTCACTATAGTAAATGGTCCAGACCATTTGGACTTCATCTTTACAGGAAAGTGTTTAAGTCTAGAGTTAAAGAGTAGGACCTTCTATCCAGGTTTGAATTCCTTGTTTTGAATGATAGAATCATGAAATATTTTATTCCTCTCTTTATAAATTCTTGAATTATCATAACTGTATCTCCAAATTTTATCAAGATCACTTAGCTCAAGTAATATCCTCTCACCAGCACTCTTAAAATCAAAGTTCAGAGCCTTAACTGCCTAATAAGACTTGTGTTGCAACTCCATAGGTAAATGATAGTATTTTCCAAACAATAGACTGTAAGGAGACATACCTATTGGGGCCCTGAAAGTAGTTCTATTTTCCCATAAAGCTTCATCAAATTTAAGAGACCAGTCTTTCCTAGAGTTTGAAATAGTTTTCTCAAGTATTTGTTTAAGTTTCCTGTTTGAGATTTCCACCTGTCCACTGGACTGTGGATGATAAGGAGTACCAGTTCTATGAACACAACCATACTTTTCCATCAAAAATTTAAATTTATAGTTCTTAAAGTGTGTTCCATTATCATTGATAACAGATCTTGGGACTCCAAATATTGTAAAGATGTTCTTCTTAATAAATTTTATTACAGAATTGGCTTGATTGTTGGGCAGTACAACTGCCTCAACCAATTTCGAAACATTGTCAACAGCAACAAGAATATATTAATTCCCATGAGATGATGGAAATGGACCCATGAAATCTAAACCCCAGACATCAAAAATTTCTACTTCCAGAATTCCTTTTTGGGGTAACTCCTGCTTCCTACCCACATTTCCTAGCCTATGACATCTATCACAGCCAACCACAAAAATTCTAGCATCCTTAAAAAGAGTAGGCCAATAGAAACTAGATTGTAAAACTTTTTGAGTAGTTATTTCACCACCATGGTGACCTCACCAAGGTGAGGAGTGACAACTTTATAATACAGGAAACATCTCTTACTCAGGCACACACCTCCTAAGGATACCATCAGAATATCTCCTAAAAAGAAGGGGATCATCCCAAAAATAGTACTTAAGATCATAAATGAATTTCTTTCTTTGGTTATTAGACAAAATTTTGGGAAAGATACATGTTTCCAGGAAGTTGGAAAAATCTGCAAACCAGGTAGATTTCCTGATAGACACAGTAAGTAGCTTTTCATCAGTAAAGGAAGAGTTAATCTCTCTATGTTCTTTGGATCGAGTAAGTGGAATCCTATATAAGTGGTCAGCAACTAAATTTTTAGCTCCCCACTTATCCCTAATCTCTAAATCAAATTCTTGAAGAAATGGGATCCATATAATTAGCCTGGGTTTAGTTTATTTCTTAGATAGAAAATACATTAAGGCAGAATGATCAGTGAATATAATAACTTTTTAACCTAACAAATACTTTCTAAATTTCTCTAAATCAAAAAAAATAGCTAACAGTTCCTTTTCTATGTTGGTATAATTATTTTGGGATTCATCTATCATTCTACTAGCATATTACACCACATGTAACTTCCTATCTTTCCTCTGTCCAAGGACATCACCCACAGCCATGTCACTAACATCACACATAAGTTTAAAAGGTAACTTCCAGTCAGGTGCAGTGATAATAGGTGATGTAGTGAGTTTTTATTTAAGCAGATTAAATGATTTCAAATAGTTTTCATCAAAATTGAATGGTGCATCCTTGACCAGAAAAGAACAAAAGGGCTTAGTTATTTTAGAAAAATCTTTTATGAATCTTCGGTAAAAACCGGCATGGCCTAGGAAACTTATAATATCTTTAACATTTATAGGAGGTGGAAATTTTTGAATAACATCAATCTTATCAGTATCAACTTCTAAACCTTTCTTGGACACCTTATGATCAAGAACTATACCTTCTGTAACCATGAATTGACACTTATCCCAATTAAGAACAAGGTTGATTTCAATGCATCTCTCTAATACTAACTTGAGATTTCCAAGACAAGTATCAGAAGTACTACCCATAATAGAGAAATCATCCATGAAAACCTCAGTAATTCTCTCAATCATATATGAAAATATATCCATCATACACCTTTGAAAGGTGGCTGGAGCTCCACACAACCCAAAGGGCATCCTCTTATAGGCAAATGGTCTAAAGGGGCATGTGAAAGTGATCTTTTCTTGATCCTCTAGATCAACAGGTATCTGGTTGTAACCAGAATACCCATCCAGAAAACAAAAAAACTCATTGTCAGTGATCCTCTCAAGCATTTGATCCAAGAAGGGCATTAGAAAATGGTCCTTCCTAGTGGCTACATTAAGCTTCCTATAATATATACAGACTCTTCATTTTGTGGCTTTCCTAACTTGTAATTCTTCATTTTTTTCATTCTTAACTATAGTGAAACCTCCCTTCTTGGGGAAAACTTGGACAGGGCTGACCCAAGAACTATTAGAAATGGGATATATCATTGCAGTGTCCAGCAGTTTGATCACTTCCTCTCTCACAACTTATTTCATGTTTGGATTCAATATTCTTTTTACACTCTACCCTAGGATTATGGTCAGGATCCATATGTATTTTATGCATACAAAATGAGGGACTAATACCCTTAATATCAGCTATTGTACAGATATGGTGGATTTAAACTTTTTCAAAACATTCAACAATATTTCCTCTTGATTTTCATTAAGTTCAAAAGAAATTATTACAGGAAAAGTGGAGTTCTCACCCAAGAATGAATATTTAAGATGGGCAGGGATTGGTTTCAGTTCAAGAGTGAGTGGTTTTACACTTGAAGGAAGACTCTTAGGCCTGGGAGGTTCAAGATCTTCAATATATTTCTTGTAAGGAGTTTTAAATGATGAAATATTTTCAATTTTATGCTCATTTTTAGAAGTAACAGTGCTATTGTCCAAATTAGGCAGTACACTGCCCAAATTTTCGAGATCAGATTTTAACAAGTTAATTAGAGAAGAATTGTCTAGTTGTCTTATAAGTTCTCCCTCAATATCATCAAAGTGTTCATCAAGGTTGGTGTTAACAGAAACACCCTCAATTTTACTCAAAAAGATCCTAAGTTCAGAAATAGAGGACCCTTCTATAGGAGAAACTGGACAGTTGTCCAGTTCTGGCAAATTTTCTAGATTTAGTTTTTGAGTAGAATTTTCAATTTCTAAAACAGATTCAATAGGATTTTCATATTCAAAATTATTTTCTTAAATAGAGAATTGATTTTCAGATTTATCAGAGTTTCCATTTGAGTTCTCATTCTCTAAAGACTCTACCTTTGAACAGTTTTCAGAAAAAGTTGGTCCTTTAACATTTTTAAACACATTGAAATCTTCTTGTTGTTCTCTAATTTTATAAATAAGTTGACCCTTAGAGACATTGATTACAACACCTCATGTGGAAAAGAAGGGCCTACCCAAGATGATGGGCACCTCTTGATCACACTACATATTTAATACTAAAAAGTCAGCATGCAGAAACATCTTCCCAACCCCAACTAGTAGATCATCTATCCTACCCACAGGATGAGTGAAATATCTATTAGCTAACTACAGTATGACTATGGTGGGTTGAAGGTCACCCAACCTAAACTGTTGAAACAGTGAGTATGGGAGAAGATTAATGCTAGCACCTAAATCACACAAACAATTGATTTGATCAGAATTTCCTAGTGTGCAAGGTATGAAAAAACTACCAGGGCCTTTCGGTTTAGGAGGTATTTTCTTTTGAAGTACAGCACTGCACTCTTCAGTGAGGCTGTAAGTAGAAAATTCTTCTAGAGTTTTTTTGTTTGAAACAATTTTTTTCAAAGATTTCAAGTAAGATGGGATTTTAATCAAATCTTGAATGAATGGAATGTTCACTTGAAGTTTGAAAAGAAGACCAAGGAACTGAAGAAGTTCAGCCCTAGTGTTACTCTATGGTTTCACCTTCTCTGGGAAAGGGATGGGTGGGGAACAAATTTTAAGGATACTAGGCATATCCCTCACCTCTTCCTAAAATTTTTCTTTTCCTTTATTCCTTTGATTTTTAGATGAAGTTTCATATTGAGTTTCAGGTGACAAATTCATATTTTCATTATTTTCAAGACTTTTCTGTAAATTTCCATCATGTGAACAAATCATATTTTTATTTCCAGATTGAAGAGAATTTTCATTTTGGGAATTTTCATGGTCTTTTTCAGCAACAATTTGAGTATTAAGCCCACTTCTAGTGACAACAGCCATAGCATTCTCCCTAGGGTTATGTTCAGTGGTACTTGTTAGTCTACCTTTTTCCCTAGATTAGAAATCCCTAGCAAGTTGAACAAGTTTTGTTTCCATTTTTTTTCATTCTAACATCAGTTTTCATTTTATCAAACTCATATTTATTTTTATGTTTGGTTAGCTGAGTCATGTATCTTTCCTCTTGGGAGTTGATTTTGTTCAAAATTAGATCAATCTTAGAAGACATGTGACTATCATTGTTTCCATGAACATTTAAAGACTCACCCATTTGTTGATTTTGAAAATTTGTTCTTGGTTGATTAGAGTAATTAGGGGTAGTGGATTGTTTAATTAAGCCTTGATCTTTCCAGGACGGATTAGGGTGATTCTTATAGCCTTGATTGTAATTATTTGAAAATGGATGTTCTTTAGAAGGCATTATAGGACCATAGTTAACAAATTTTTATCTTTATTGTTGTTGGGAAAGAATATCAAAATTAGGACAGAAGTTTTCAGTATGCCCAAACATACCACACTGGACACACTATTCCTTTAAATATTGGTTGGTATTTTGACATCCAAGTTGGTTAAGAGTTTGTTTTGAATTCTGGTTCATTAAGGATTGAATTTGGTTGGTGATTTCATCCAGTTGATCTTGAGTTTAATTTATTGAACCAGTGTTTGGGTTAACATTTCTATTGACTGTTTTCCTTCTTGAATTTTTATGTTGAGAATTCAGTTCAAGATTATTAAAAAAATTCTAAGTTCTTCATCTGTTTTATCATTATAATTACCCCCAGCAGCTTGGTCTACTAGATTATATCGAGAGTAGGACAGCCATTTATAGAAGGTATCCATGAGAAGGTGAGATGGGAGTTGATGATGGGGACACTGCCTAATCCGATCCCTAAATCTATCCCAAGCTTTATGAAAAGATTCTCCATCCTCTTGATAAAAACTAGTGATTTTAGTTCTAAGTTCACCTTTAAGTATTTGAGGATAAAACTTCATAATGAAATAATTATACACTTGATCCCAGTTTTCAAAAATGTTCTCATATAGACTAAAAAACTAGTTCCTAGCATTCCCTTTAAGGAAAAAGGGAAAGACTCTCATTCTATGTTCATTTTCTGTGAGTCCTAGAAGAGGTAATTGTTGCATAGTGTTTTAGAAGTCTCTAATTAAGGTAAGGGAGTCCTCATTAGAGAGTCCATTAAAAGCAGTCAATAGAGAAATGTGTGATTGTTTCAATTCATAGTTTCTGGCTCTAGGAGATAATCTAATGGATGATGGATTGCTTTAAACTTGAGGAAGTTGAAACTCCCTTATACTAGGCATTTCATTTTCATCTAAGAGTTCTGGATGATTTTGAATGTTGTTATTAGGAACTCTATTTTCTATGTTTTAAATTTCAATTTTGTTCTTCTTTCTTAGAGCAGTGAGATGTTTATCTATTTCTAAGTTCAGTAGATCTAGAATAATAGTAGAGTGTCTTGTTCTCATACAAACATCAATAGACAGTACTCAGTAGTAACAATTTAGCAAGAAGTGAAACAGATTTTTTTGAAATTTTCAATTTTTTCAATTTTTTTAAGATTTTTATAAATGTGTTTTTTTTAGTTTTTTTAGAAGAAATAGCTCGTGACTTCCCCAGAAATGGAGCCAAAAACTTGACCTGAACTATAATTGAAGTTGGTAAAAGTTTAAAATTTATATTCCTACTAACTATTGTATATGTGGCAAGAAGGTTCGAACCCACAAGGAAGGCAATTCTACCACTATTCTTCTAAAAACCTTCAAAAACTCCACTATTTTCAGCAGTGGAGTGAATTTTTTATTATATATTTTACATTTTTTTTATAATTTTTCTATTAAAGATGAAAAGTAACACTGTCTTTTTAATTTTTTTTATCTAGACTAGAATGTAACAGGAAACAAATTAAAAACTCTGAACTATCAAAATGTTGAGCAATGATAAATGAACTACCAGAATGAAATTCCCGGGGAAAAACGTTTGTACCACTAATTTTAGAGGTGTTTCAATTCACTTAAAGGATATTTCAGTGTGCCATCATAATAATATGAATTACCACCCTCACCAGAAGTTAATTCACACAAGACAATCTATTCTAGAGTTCACCACTCTAAAATAAATCAAATGTGAACAGTTTGAAAATTAACAACAGGACAAACTCACCATAAGTACTGAAGTCTTTATAATTTATCATCTATTAAAAAGTGTTTCCATGATCAATCTCTCCAATTGATTGTGAAATTTTGAAAATTAAGTTTAGATGACACAAACAAACGAATGAACTCAGTATTGATCTCGCTGATCAATACTGAATACATTAAAATGATAAAGTGAAATGAGAATTAAAGGATAACCAATGGAACTTCATTCTATCCCCGAACTAGAAGGTTTAGCATAGAATCATCTCAATTACTTATACTAAAACCATTCAATTACAAAGGAGAAGAATTGGAAGAAAATGGAGGAAGAAAACTCCCTCTGTTAGCTCGAATTTATGCTGCTCCAGGCCCTCGGATCTCCAGAGAATGGCTCTCCGAGAAGTGCTCCAAGGTTCACCTCAAGGTTCTCCAATCTGCTCTTGAGTGAAGTTGTTAATCGAATGAATTCCCCTCCCCCATCCCCCTCTTATCTTTAGGTTTCTCTATCTTAAGTATTCACTATCTTCTGCTACTTGTCATCATTCGTCTCCACCGACTTTGAGTGTTCTTCATGTATGCACTGCACACGTGCATTTTTTCCTCGACTGGCACGTCGCGCTAGTTTTTCCTTCGTAACTAAATCCGGGTGAGTTAGTTGTGTGAATCTGGACATATACATATTCCTTGAATGAACCTACAAAGTTATAAAAATAAATTAATTAATGAATCAACGATTATGAGAAAACTTTTATAAATAAATAAAAGTTTTATTAGAGAATTCTTAAATGTTATTAAATCTAAATTAATTAGTCATTATTTTATTTGTTAACTAACTTATTCTATTTAACGTTGTTACATGTTATTATTTATATCAATTTAATTATGAAGGTTATTAATTAAAAAATAGATTTAATTAAAAGTTAAATATTTATTAATTAATATTATTATTTAGTTAAAGAATATTTAAGTTTTTTTAGATTATTATTTCTAAGATATTTTAATAAATAGTTTTATTTTAAATATTACAATTAAAATTATTAAGTTATTACGATTTATTTATTTGAATATAATTTTTAAATTAATATTAATTTTCTTTAGTTAATTTATTTAATAATTTTATTTAAATTAAATATCTTATATCTATTACTTATTTATAATTATTAAAGTTTAATATATTTAGTTAAGTTATTATATTTAATTAAGTCTTAACTTTGATTTTTAAAATTTAGTTTTTTTTATTATTCTTCTTAAGAACTACTTCTCCACCCCCCCCCAAAAAAAAAATCGGCGCACAGGGGGAGGAGTCTTCTTCGGTGTCTTCTCCACAATGGTGGATCTGCAGCTCTGATCTTCCTAGCTCAGACACCAGCTTCAGCTCCTCCTCCCAATGAAATCAAGTGACGGCTTCGACCGATTACCCTCCTCCCTTTGGCATAACAAGTCACGATGAAGGCCCTTCTTGAATCCTCAAAAGGTGAAAAACAGATGATTCAGGTACTCCCTTATTCGACCTCGGTTCTGCCTCATCCTCCTCGAATCGGCCTCGGCAAGGTGAATTCATCCTAGTGACTAAGTAATGTGGGTTCTTTTATGAAAAGGGGTGTCGGCGGAAGGGCTAGATCTGCGCCGAAAAAGGGTTGAAATCTGGGAAAAAGTGGGGTTTTCAGGTCTGTCATTTTAGTTTATATTGATCTGATTTTGGAATGTTTAAGTAAATTTAGACATTGATTGATGGTCTGGTATGAATATTGATCTGTTTTTTGTTCTTGAGGATTCTAATGCAATTCTTTAGTTGTGTGAGTTGTGATGCTTAGTGTATTAGATTGGTGTGATGAACGGATGCGTAACGGGCATGAGAAATTGGTGGATCAAGGCTTGATGCTCCATAGCTTCATCTTCTTCTAGAACTAAGCTCGGCGTCGGCAGGAGGAAAAGAGTAGGACTGGTGACATTGGAATGAAGCAGGGCAGCGGGCGAGGCGGCGAGCCGCGTCGAAGACGCCTGACAGTGAGGTGCAGGGTTCACTGATAGGAAAAATGATAAAAGGGTCACCAGTACTCAAAACAAAAGGTCAATATTCCATAAAAAAATAAAATCTCACCATTAGTATAAAAACAAAGGGTCATTGTTGGATAAAAGAAATAAGGTTACCGTTTGTTTAAAAAAATCTCACTGTAGCAGAAGAAACTAAGGTTACCGGTACATAAGGTCATCATTGAAAATAAAAAATAGAGGTTACTGATACACTAAACATTAAGGTTACCGGTAGACTTTAAGTGACTGATAGAAAATAAATAAAAGGGTTACTGGTGGAAATAGGTTATCGGTGAAGATTAAATAGAAGGGTCATTGATGAAAAAAGTTCACCAGTAGACTTAATAGTCACTATTTACCATTAAGAAAAGGGTCATTGTTAAAGAAAAAATAAAAAACTAACAGTGACCTTCAAAAATTAAAAACACATAAATTGAACTTAAAATTAAAACTTAAGTAAACTAAATAAAAATATTAAAAATAATTAATTAAAATAATGTTGAACACCATAAATTAAAAACAGGATTCTTGTTAAACATAAAACTTTAAAGTCGCAACTTAAATTATAAATAGATAACACTTAAATTAAGAACATATATTTTAAAAACTAAAATGGTATAATACATAAATCAAAATTACTATATAAATTAATTAAAAGGTAATCAGTGAATGAAAAGGTTAGCATCAGTGACCCAATAGGTTACCGATAGCTCTTGTCTACCTCACCGGTAGAATAAAAACAAAAATTAGTGACTAAATAATCTAACTGCATACTTAAGATTAAATAATTAATATTTTAAAACTCTAAATTAATTAATTAACTGACTAAGTGAATACTTAAAGTTAAAAGTGAACTATTTTATTTAGTTTAAACTAAAATTCTTATCTTAATTAATTAGAAGGATGATTAGACAAATTATTTAACATTGTTAACATGTTCTAATGAAACTAAATTAAAATATAAAATATTAAAATAAAGACAAAGTTAATTAAATAGAATTACGATGATTAAATAATTGTCTAAAAACAAAGTTAGTGTATTAAAAAGTCAAGCAGATTTAAATTAACCAAACTAATTAAGAAATTAATTAATTAGAAAAGTAAAATAAGATTAAAATTATTAATTTAAGGACTAATAATACATAATTATATATGAAAATTGATTAATTAACAAAAATAATTATAAAAATTCAAAAGTGCAATTATTTAGTATTAAGTGATTAAATAATTAATTAAATCATTAAAAATTAAGTAAAAAGATGTGGCAAAACTATGAAAAAATAAAGCCGCATTAGTTATATATACAAACTAGAATGAAAGATAAATAAAACATATATCTACGACCAATCTAATCCATACCATGTCCCAGTATCCTCATATCATCTGATTTTTCCAACTTGACCATGCAAAACTTAATATCGAGCCTTAACCATATCTTTTCCTACAATAACCATGTGATCATTTTTCAAGTACATGATGTAAGGACCCGACTCCAGTTGCCTGAAGCTGGTGCCTTATTTTATTACATTGGCATATAGCCAAGAAATAAGCATCCTGAAGGACCGAGTAGTTTAATATTATTGGAAACAATATACGTACATAAGTTCAACTTTATATATTGAAAAGAAAAACAACACTAAATTATTCTATTAAAAACATCTAAGCCTCCTAGATTATTCGTGAAAGTCACTCACAATTTACTTCTTCATACCTTGAGAAAATGAAACATAAGGAAGGGGTGAGCTCAAACACTCAGTAAGGGTAAGCAATACAGTGGAAGATATCATAAATATAAGACATGGTAAGTAATTAAAAACACATTCCTTAAAAAGAATAATATTCTTGAACACATTATGGCATGAATATGAGATGAGTAAATAATTCCATAATAAAACATAATCATGGGTATTCTACTTGTCGAATAACCACATGAACTTCAAATACGAGCACCATAATGAGGTAAGTTCATATGTCGGACATTATAATCATACCATCCAGGCCTTGTGCAAGGACCATAAATAATCATTTTGTTAAGGCCTTATGCCAAGACCGTAGTTTGTCTCATGAGACCTACCAATGCATCGAGAGGCTATAGAGGGCCCCACCCATCACATAATATGTCCAATGCATTCCTCATATGAGCAGGGATAAACATAAACATCATATGCATTCATATTTAAACTATCATATGAAATGTAACTAACTTTCCCCAATCATTAAACATAAAACTCTAACCATTTCGAGTAATATGGTGAATGGTTTTAGGATAGATCATCCACAATAAAGGTAGTTATAAAAAAACAAATTAAATATGGTAGATGAAAAAATAAATTATTAAACCCAATAATACAAAATAATCAACAAGAGTTTTGAATCAGATGAAAATACTCTTATAAAATCATTAAGCAACACTTGAGATAAATACACTATTATTTTAAAAAGAAGAGTTCTTTTGGAAAAATATTTGTATAAATCCAAAATGGAAGTAAGGTTGTATTTTCATAATCAAATGAGTTATTTTATAAAGATAATGGTTTCCAAAAACAGATTATATAGTGCCCTTGAAAATATATAAGAATCTGAGAACTTCCCTTGAATCGAGCTTGTATTTTGGTAACAATTTTGAAAGTTCCTTTTAAAACGTGTAACTATCCACAAAATAAGGACGGGTTCTGGTTGGTAAACATATATAGAACACTAACACAGATTTATGAGGATTACATAATAATATACAACAATTTAATTGAGGTAACTATACAATAAAAGTAACCTTAATGAAAATGGTAGTTCGGGTGAGAAAACTCTTACCTTAACTCTGAACGTGTTCTGATCTTGAACTTACGCTCTTGGAATATAAAATTATACTTATTAATAACTTATTTAAGAACCTATTAGACATGTATTTAGTTTATCTTAATTATAGTTAGTTAATTTATGTCCTTATTGATAAGTTATTGTATTGAATCTCATCGTTTTGGAGTGTTTGTTTTCCTTATTTTTCATAATTGGTTCACTTGTTCTTAAGTAATGAATTGGTATGGATGTAAATATCCAGAATTGAAATTAAATATTATTTATGAACATCCAGAATTATTAATTTCCATTTATATCATTTGGTTACATGGAATGAGGATGAATCATTAGATGACAATCACTTCGATTATTTGGCGATATTTGGATTATTATGAACTAGTTTTGTCATATAAATTAATAATATGTACATATAATGGTTCATGAATAGTAATTAGATTGTAATAAATATATTATGGTCTTGTTCAACCATAAATATGGTTTCATGACCCGTAATGAAGGAAATATTGAAGAATGAAACTCCGTCGTCCACGAAGGTTATAAATTGGAACCTCATGGATGTTGATTTCGTTTATAAAAATAAAAGAGAGAGAGTAAGAATATTGATGATGGTTCTTCCATTCACATGATATAAATAAATTATATATATGATAATGTAGTTATCATGGTCATTTGGACAGAGGAGGTGAGGAGAGGATAACAAAAGAAGATAAATTCAAATGAAACTAAAAGAAAAAGAAAGGTGCTTTACCTTTCGAAATAACTTCCTCGAGAACCTCCTTAAGGGAAGGGATTTTGGTCTTTTGGAAAGACCAAGAGCTTCATAGTCGTGGGGAGTGCCTAGGGAAGGGTATTTGGTTATAACATTGAGGATATTCAAGGCTTAGAGGAGTGAAGAGAAGAGGGTGTGGTGAGGGGTTTTTATAGTGGAGGAGAGGGGTAAATTTTGAATATTTAATTCATTATTTTATTATTTCCCTCAAGACAACCAATAGTGTTGTTTCATGTGACCCCTAATAGTAATAAGTGCATGTGAGTTCGAACCAAGTGGCCTTACATCACTTATGATGTCATAAATAGTGTATTTAACTGATAATTAGTATATACGGTATTTTATCATATTTCACTATTCATCAAAAATTCTTGAATTTTAGAAAAATACCAAAAATTTACCCCTACCATTTTTCAACGCGTAGAATTCAAAAATGAACTCCATTTTTCAAAATTAATTTTCTAAATATTATTAATTTAATTTTTAAATAAAGTCCCAGTTAATTCGAAAAATAACATTTTAAAGGTGCAATTAGTTTTATTTCACATTGAAAAATTAATTAAGATCTCATAATCTTATTTCCTTAAGAAAATAAAATAATATTCTTATTTACTATTCATAAAGGTCATATTACTATTCATATTACTATTCATAAGGGTATGTTACTATTCACCAAAAAATCAAGTTTGTTCTATCAAACTCCAAATGACTTACTGATCACAACTCTAGATGACCATTTTTTGAAATTAAAAACATAGAAGCAGAAAAGTTGAGTTTAACTTCTAGATTATAAAATGCACTCAATATTTTTTTTCAAAACCTTGGGGTGTTACATTCTTCCCCCCTTCAGAAATTTTTCCCACAAACTTTCATTTTACAATCTTGGCCAAAAAACATGTGGGGGTACTTTTCCTTCATTTCTTCTTCCAGTTCCCAGGTTGCCTCTTAGTATATATGGTTTCACCATATTACCTTGACCAGATGAGTAGTCTTGTTGCGTAGAACTTTGTCTATATGATCCAATATTTTTACTGGCTTCTCCTCATAGGAAAGATCATCCTCCAACTGTACCACCTCTGAAGAGAGTACATGTGAAGGGTCTAGTATGTACTTCCTTAAGAGGGATACAAGAAATACATCATGTACTTTAGACATGGTAGGTGGAAGTTCCAGTCGATAGGTCATAGCTCCAAATCGATCAAGGATCTCGAAGGGTCTGATATACCTAAGACATGGTTTTCCTTTCTTCCCAAACCGCATGACCTTATTCCATGGAGATATGCATAGAAATACCAGGTATCCAAATCTTTAGATCAAATATTACCACTGCTAACTCAAGATCATGAGTTGGATAGTTTTGTTCATGAATTTTTAGCTTCCTAGATGCATAGGCAATCATTCGATCAATCTACATAAGGACACAACCAAGTCCTTTCTTTTATGCATCGCTATAGATAACAAACCCATCATTACCCAGTGGTAGGGTTAGGATCAGATAATTAACTAACCTCCTCTTCAATTCTTCAAAACATTATTCACATTCCTTTTTCCATATGAACTTAACTCCTTTTCATGTGATCTTGGTCATTGGGTTTGCTAAACAGGTGAAGTTCTGAACAAAACACCGATAATAACCTACTAAACTGATAAAACAACCTTCCTCAGTTATGTTCGTTGGAGTAGGCCATTCTTGAACAGCCTTTGTCTTCACAGGATCTACAGATATTCCATCCTTAGAGACAATGTGGCCCTGAAAGGAAACTGATTGGAGCCAGAAATCACACTTGATAAACTTCCCATATAATTCATTTCTTATCAGAGTCTTCAGAATAGTGCGCAAGTGATTTTCATGTTCTTCGTAGCTTTTATAGTACACCGAGATATCATAAATAAACACCACCACAAAGTCATCAAGATATTCCTTGAAAACTCTATTCATCAAATCCATTAAAACATATGGTGCCTTAGTTAGTCCAAAAGGAATTACTGTAAACTCTTAATGCATGTACTTGGTTCGGAATGTTGTCTTTGGAATGTCTTCTTTCCTCACAAGTAATTAATGATATCCAGATCAAAGATCAATCTTCGAAAAATATTGGGCTCTATGAAGTTGATCGAATAAATCGTCAATTCGTGGCATAGGATACTTATTCTTTATTGTAACATCATTGATTTCCCTGTAATCAATGCACAACCTCATAGACCCATCTTTCTTCTTAACAAAAAGAACATGGGCTCCCCATAGAGAAATGCTACGGAGAATAAATCCTTTATCACTCAATTCCTCTAGTTGTTTCTTTAGCTCCACTAACTCCACAGTGGCCATTCTATAAGGGGTATTTGATATGGGTCTTGAACCAGGAATTAAGTCAACGGAAAACTCAATTTCCCACTCTGGAGGATGTCTAGGTAAATCCTCTGGAAAGAAATCAATATATTCTTTCACAACAGGTAAATATTCTATTTGAACATTCTTTTCTTCACCCATAATTATTTCATTATCTTCCTCCCCAATAATTGAATTTAGTTGAGCTACTGAGTGTGGATCTAGATAAGAAATAGGTGGAGATGTTTCTACTCTAAATATATGGTACTCCTTATCAACATCAAAAATTGTAACCTCCTTCTTCTTACAATAAATTTTCACATCATGGTCTGAAAGCCAATCCATATCGAGGATTATATCAAATTCAATCATGGGTATGACAATGAGATCAGTATATAAAGAACATTTATATGCCCTAATGGGAACCAATTCATAAAAATTTGTTGCAATGATACTTCCCTTAGGAGTTTTGACTAACAACTCTATTGTTAAATCAAATTGGAAATATATAATTTTCTTAGCAAACTAGGAAGATATGAAATAATGCGATGATCCAGAATCAAATAAAGCATTGGCTAAGTTTGATGAAATGATCAAATTACCTGCCACCACATTATGTGGAACTTCAACCTCTACAATTGTGATTTCATAAGCTTGGCCTTGCTCCCATGTCCTTTTCTGTGGCATGTTTCCTTGAAGTTTTGGAAAACCATTAGCATAGTACCCCATCTTCCGAAAATTATAGCATTGAAAATTGTTAGCCTCCTTCTTCCCCTTACAATCACCAGTAAGATGGCATTTCTGTCCACATTTGAAGCATACTCATTTTCCATTTAAGCAGGAACCAGGGTGTTTCTTTCCACAATTATCACAGGGGTGGAAATTCAACTCTTCCCTTCTTCCATGTTTCCTTGTTTCCTTTCACATAGTTTTCAGTAGCCCTCTTCTTCTCTTGATTTCCCTTAAAGTCATAAGACTTAGAGAATTATTTTTCTGTCTTGGTAGCACATGAAACTATATCCTCATATGATGAAAAAATTTGGGATAACAGTGCCCGCGGAGGAATGGATTTAGGCCATCAAAGAATCGATCAATTTTGATCATTGGATTTCATATGCAATCCACAACATGTCTTGCTAACCTTGTGAAGTTGGCTTCATACTTGGAAACATTTTCATCCTCCTTCTGCCTCAGATTCAAGAATTGTCTCTCTATATCTTCTTGTTGTTCATGAGGGAACTATTTTTCTAAGAATATTTCCTTAAAATCTCTCCATTACATATCTTCTATTTTTTCCTCCTCCTTTGTGTTTTTGATTAATGACCACCACTGATCTACATCTCCCGTTAGCTGATAAACTGCCATGATAACCTTCTCTCTTTCATTACATCCCAAAGCAAGAAATATCTTCTTGAGGGAACTTATCCACTGCTTAGCTACAAATGGGTTTGTAGTCCCATTGAATGATGTAGGCTATTATCGCATAAAGCGATCTAGCATAGCTTCTCCACATGGTGGATCCAGATGCTCCATACGGGTAATGTTATTATTCATAACCTGAGTAAGTTTTCCCAGTTTAGTTATGAGTTTCTCATAACCAGTCACATAACCATAGCCAACATCATTATCTTTAATCGTAGGAAAATCCCTATAGGAGACACGTGCATTCGTGTGGTTTCCATTCCTTCTAATAGGCACCATTTCTAAATAATGGCATACACTAGATTAGGGTATGAATCATAATTTATATTCTCAATTTAGAAAAATTATTAAGCATAAATTGAAATTTTGTGCATAGTTAATCTCTTAATCATAAACATGGTAACTTTGAGGAAAAATTTCATTTAAATCCTTCAAAATTGATTGTAAAGAAAACTTTAATTATCCTAAGCATATCCCCTGGGAGTGTCGTAACCAAGAGTGTAGCAAGGCCCGTTATCATATACCAGGATACCCTAGGTCAAGCCTGAAACTCCTTGTCAGAGCTTTCACTCCTAGGTATATATGTTCTAGAGCCACCTCTACTTGCTTATATCCAAACAGGGATGTATTGCTTGAATGATCCACATAATCTATTCCTTACCAAAATACCAGGACGTTCTTGTATTCTTATCTTCAAAGACTCACTTAGGGATTCTTCCCTAATCTATGTTTCCAAGTTTTCTACTAAACTTCCTCTGATACCAACTGTAAGGACCCGACACCAGTTTCCCGAATCTGGTGCCTTATTTTATTAAAATGGCATATAAACAAGGAAAAATCATCTTGAAGGACCGAGTAGTTTAGTATTATTGGAAACAAGATATGTACATAAGTTTAACTTTACATATTTAAAGGAAAAACAACACTAAATTATTCTATTCAAAACATCCAAGCCTCCTAGATTATTCTGGAAAGTCACTCATAATTTACTTTTTCATACCCTGAGAAAATGAAACATAAGGAAGGGTTGAGATCAAACGCTCGGTAAGGGTAAGCAATACAGCGGAAGATAGCATAAACATAAGACATGGTAAGTAATTGAAAACACATTCCTTAAAAAGAATAATATTCTTGAACACATTATGGCATGAATATGAGCTGAGTAAATAATGCCATAATAAAACATAATCATGGGTATTCTACTAGTCTAATAACCACATGAACTTAAAATACCAGCATCATAATGAGGGAATTGCATATGTCAGACATCATAACCATACCTTCCAGGCCTCGTTCTAGGACCATAAATAATCATTTTGTCAAGGTCGTGTTCCAAGAATGTAGTTTGTCTCATGAGACCCACCAATGCATTGACGGGATATAGAGGGCCCCACCTATCATATAATAATTCCAATGCATTCCTCATATGAGCAAGGATAAACATAAACAACATATACATTCATATTGAAACTATCATATGAAATGTAACTAACTTTCCCCAATCATTAAACATAAAACTCTAACCATTTCGAGTAATACGGTGAATGGTTTTAGGATAGATCATCCACAATAAAAGTAGTAATAAACCATTAAATAAAATATTGTAGATGAAAACATAAATTATTAAACCCAATATTACAAAATAATCAACAAGAGTATTGAATAAGATGAAAATACTCTTATAAAATCATTAAGCAACACTTGAGATAAATACTCTATTATTTTGAAAAGAAGAGTTATTTTGGAAAAATATTTGTATAAAACAAAAAGTGAAGTAATATTGTATTTTCATAATCAAATGAGTTATTTTATATAGATAATGGTTTCCAAAAAGATATTATATAGTGCCCTTGAAAATAGATAAGAATCTGAGAACTTCCCTTGTATCGGGTTCCTTTTAAAACGTGTAACTATCCACAAAATAAGGATAGGTTCTGGTTGGTAAACATATATAGAACACTCACAAAGATTTATTAGGATTACATAATAATATACAATAATTTCATTGAGTTAATTATACAATAAAAGTAACCCGAATGAAAACGGAAGTTCAGGTGAGAAAACCCTTACCTTAACTCTAAACGTGTTCTGCTCTTGAACTTGAGCTCCTGGAATGTGAAATTATACTTATTAATAACTTATTTAAGAACATATTAGACATTTATTTAGTTTATCATAATTATAGTTAGTTTATTTATTTTCTTATTGATAAGTTATTGTATTGAATCTCATCGTTCTGGAGTGTTTGTTTTCCTTATTTTTCATAATCGGTTCACTTTTTCTTAAGTAATGAAGTGTTATGGATGTAAATCTCCAGAATTGAAATTAAATATTATTTAAGAACATCCATAATTGTTAATGGCCATTTCTATCATTTGGTTACATGGAATAAGGATGAATCATTAGATGAAAATCACTTCGATTATTTGGCGGTATTTGGATTATTATGAACTAGTTTTGTCATATAAATTAATAATATGTACATATATTGGTTCCTGAATATTAATTAGGTTTTAATACATATATTATAGTCTTTTTAAACCATAAATATGGTTTCATGACCATTAATGAAGGAAATATTTAAGAACTAAACTTCTTCATCCACGGAGGGTATAAATTGGAACCTCATAGACGTTGATTTCGTTTATAAAAATAAAAGATATAGAGTAAGAATATTGATTATTGTTCTTCCATTGACATGATATAAATCCAGTATATAGATTATAATGGAGTTATCATGGTTATTTTGACAAAGGAGGTGAGGAGAGGATAACAAAAGAAGATAAATTCAAATGAAACTAAAAGAAAAAGAAAGGTGCTTTACCTCTTGAAATAACTTCCTTGAGAACCTCCTTAAGGGAATGGATTTTGGTCTTTTAGAAAGACCAAGAGCTTCCTGGTCTTGGGTAGTGACTAGGTAAGTGTATTTGGGCATAACTTTGAGGAGCTTTAAGGCTTAGAGGATTGAAGAGAAGAGGGTGTGGTGAGGGGTTTTTATAGTGGAGGAGAGGGGTAAATTTTGAATATTTAATTCATTATTTTATTATTTCCCTCAAGACAACTGATAGTGTTGTTTAATGTGACCCCTAATAGTAATAAGTTCATGTAAGTTTGAACCAAGTGGCCTTACATCACTCATGATGTCATAAATAGTGTATTTAATTGATAATTTGTATATACGGTATTTTATCATATTTCATTATTCATCAAAAATTCCTGAATTTCAGAAAAATCCCAAAAATTTACCCCTACCATTTTTCGATGTGTAGAATTAAAAAATAAACTTCATTTTTCAAAATTAATTTTCTAAATATTATTAATTTAATTTTTAAATAAATTCATAGTTAATTAGAAATATAACAATTTTAATGGTGCAATTAGTTTTATTTCACATTGAAAAATTAATTAATATCTCATTATCTTATTTCCTTAAGAAAATAAAATAATATTATTATTTACTATTCATAAGGGTCATATTACTATTCATAAGGGTATGTTACTATTCACCAAAAAATAAAGTTTGTTCAATCAGGCTCCAAATGACTTACTAATCAGAACTCTAGATGACCATTTTTTGAAATTGAAAACATAGAATGGGAAAAGTTGAGTTTAACTTCTAGATTATAAAATGCACTCAATATTTATTTTCAAAACCTAGGGGTGTTACACATAAGGGAAATGGTGACACGAGTAGGGTGTGAGTAAAAAACATAGTAGCTCTCCAAAAATGTGGTCTCATACCAACTAGAATATACAGTGATATGTACATGTGATATACTCAACATAAATAAATAAACTAGTGAACAATAAATAAAACAACCAATAATGCCTACTTCAGCCTAATGTTGGAATATCACTAAGCATGCTTTATAGATCATTCCAAGCCATGTACTATAACCATACCATTGTCGATCCTTAGGCATGTGACCTTGATTAACCATACCTTCTTCGGTCACTGTCAGAGTTTCTCCAAGCATGTCATGATATCATGCTAACTATATAAATATTGAATCCTAGTGTAACCCATTAATCCCTCATATTCAAGATCAACAGCCAACAAATCCTGATAAATGGATCCACAACCATATCTTAGGCATCTTGGGAATCTCTCCAGACTCTATCTATAAATAATGGATCTATACTTATTCTCAACATCTTGGGAAATCATTGAATCAGATTCATCCCCAAGTCACCATGTCAAACAGTCGAATCCTAAGCATCATAGGTATCCCGATCAAGAACAAGTAAGATCATCAAGATTGACTGGATAGATCCTAGGGGATGACCTAGGAATCTCATAATAATCACAATCAAAATAAAATAATCCTAGAATCTTATGTGATTGGATCCTAGTCAGGATAGCAATCCTAAGGACCTATGGCATCTAGGGCGTCCTATATAGACCCGAGGTCGAATCTTGGTGTCCCATACATTCATCATGTGGCTCAAAATTCGGATCCCATGTGACATTTTGAATTCCCAACAATGTCATAAGAACATGAAAACAACACAAAACATTACATTATAAGAAGAATTCAAATATCACTACTAATATAACATAAAATAGTGTGTTGGGCTAACTACATGTACACTATATATGGTATCTCATGAGATGAAAACATTACCCCATACATTGGGTGGTTGTATAATTATGGACCCACCTATCATTTCATAATATATATATCTATATGTATATGTGTTCCACATAAGTAAATCATGCATAAGTCATAATCATAAGAAAAACTCATGAGTAGGAAATGGGTCACATAATAATTTCTTAAGGCATAACCAAATGATGTAACATAATGATTCTTAAGAAAAGATGGGATTAAATATTTTCGGATGCTTCTATTTGAATAAATAATCATAGGTATTAAATATGTATTTCAAGTGAAGAAAATTCATAAGGAGAGGAGAAGTAGGTATATAAATGAACTTCTTAAACATTTTTTTAGGAAATGATTAAAGAGCCTTTGTAGGAAATGAGTGTGTAGGGTTTTCCTTAAAACCAGAAATGGAACTGAATATATTTTCCTAAAATAATTATTTTTTAGAAACCATTGAAGTTTAATACCTTTAAAATAGTGATACAAGAAAAGAGATAAAAAATAGAAAAAATCCTTTTAACTGGGTTCTCTTTGAAGAAGGGATTTAGAAGGGAATATGAAAAGCATATATAGCCCCAAAAATGAAAGTGAAAATAAAATAGGAATATATGTAATAGATATATTGTAACATATCGCCCCTCACCCATTGGCTTGGGAAGAGGCGGTGGTGGTACTGTCTTTATTGACATCCTCAAGACACTAAAGAATGGAAATAAATTTCAAGGGCTTCATAAACAATTGGGGATGATTTTACCTTTAAAGATAAACATCCAAACCACAAGACAATATCTAGAAACCCACTATATGATACATGAGTAAAATGAAATCAACTCAAATTATAACCAAACTTAAAACCATAACAAAGTATAAAGTGGAAACCAAGACAACATCCAAGGAAAACCAAAGTCAATAAAACACAAAGGAAACAAATACATCCAAAAATCAAATCCCAACATGCTCCAAGATCCAATAAGACAATACATGATTGAGTAATAAAGAATCATTACTAAATAAATGTGATACCTTTACTTTAAATGTGTCTTGATTGATAACATATACAGACTCATAACGGTTCCCAAGCAGGGGGTGGGTCTAAACTTAGTAATATTTCTTCAATGACTTTCCAACTCATGACACTAGGAAAAAACTTGTTATCACATTTATATAAAATAGTTTAAAACAATTTAAATCAATTTATAAAAAATATAAAACAATTTTCCAATCCAAAATAGTATTCCCAAGGAAAGTAATAAAACATGCCTTTAAAATATTTCTCAATTCCATTTGGCATACCCATTCCATGATTCCACGCATCTACACATCCAAAATTTAATTCACATGTGATAGTTCCATACTCATGAGTGATCTCTCATCGATCTACCAAGTCATCACAAGGTAACCAATACTCAGGTTCCACAATGGAACATTCCCCTTATATAGGTTCATGTCATTATATGGTATAAGCCCCTTATCTAGGGTCACGTCAATGAAATGAACTTACACCAACCATGTATGCCAACAACCCATGCCAAACCATTTTCCAAAAAACCATTATTTATTTAAAACATTTCAACAAACATTTTCCAGGCATCAAATCCAAACCATAATTTTAAAATCATGAACCAAAAACACTTTCCACAAAACGAACCAATTTCCACAACTTCCAAGAAAACATCACTAAAGAGGTTTCTATAAAATCACATAAGGTTTTCAAAAAAATCAAGAAATTAAATCAATTTGAAACCAATCCATAAAGTTTTAATCAAGAGGATTAAATTGAGAATCCACTACCTCAATAATGTTTTTGAAAATGAAGAACAACGCAACAAATTTAAAAACCCAACTTAGATCTTCTAGATCCAACCTTAGATATTGTTCCCTTCAATCAAAAAAAAATCATATCTCATCATGATTGAAATAACATAGTATAGATCCATCCCAAATGGATTAGATCTATGATTCCAATATAGTGGAGGATAAGATATCTAAGGAAAATGATGAAAAATGAGCACTAACCGGTGAATATAAATCTCCAACAGACTTTGGATCACCTAGAAATTGCTCTCAGATCAAAGGGAATCAACTCTCAAGCCTTGGGAGGAAAATAAATTTGTGTTAAGGGTGTATTATGGAAAAATAGTGATTAAGTAGTTAAATAAAATGAGATCTACAATTTTTGGTATTCCAGTTGTACAATTCATGGTTAAACCACACGGTTTGGAAAACTATAAACCAAATATGTAGATGTTACTACCTTAATCCATCCATATTATGGTTGGCTCACACAGTTAGATAAACCATGTTTCAACCATGAATTATTCATTGTCCTAAATGATATTAGGTTCACACGGTTTCTCTTGTACATTCTCATGGTTCAGAAAAATTGTGTGCCAATTGTGCACCTGCTCATTGACCGATGTTTTCTCTCGTGCAATTTCATGTAGGTTATGTATGGTTTCTCTTAATCATAAACCTCCATAAAATACTTTAATATGTGTGAAAACCCCTAAAAACTTCTTGAAACTTAACCCAATAATTTTATATACTTAAAATAAATAAATAAAGGGTTAAGTACCCAAATGGGGGGTTTTAAATTCTCCCCACAATTGGTTTTTTCATCACCAGAAAGTAGAAAACTATAGTTGTCTTGGAAGAGTTTTTTACACTAATCTAACATTTCCTTTTCACACTCTCATGTTTCCTCCTGAATCTGAGCATATTTCCATAAAAACCACACTATAATTATTCTTTTACCATGTGAAAGGCACTATTGTGGGTGATTTCAAATGATATGTGATTTTTGGGTACTTAGGTGCAGTAGAGTGGATGACCAAGGTCGTCTCTCAAAGGAGGAAGTAAATTTAACAACATATTAAAAGTATTTGGAAAATAAAATAAAAGGAAATAAGAAGAGTAATTAAAAGTATGGGGTTTTTTATCATTTATAAATCTAGAAGAAGTTTTATGGAAGAATATTTCATTTTTTTGTTTCTGTTTTTTGAAATGAAGTTTGATTAAAAAGACACAAGAAGAAGATGTTTTTTTTAGAAAATATTTTAAAAGGTGTAATCGATATAACTTTACCTATTCACACAATTATTTATCATTATAATTTAAATTAACACCCAATTCATTATAATACTTTAATTTTTTAACATTATAACCCTACAGTAGTTAACTTAACCACAAAGATGAAATTACTTAAACTCTAGGCTATCTTTGGAACATGAAATCGCAGCACCCTACTTTGATTGATGTTCTTAGGTTAGATTATGGTCAGTGGTTAATTAGAGCACATATCCACTCTGTAAATGAGTATTAATTGATTTTATGTATTATATTTTAACTCTAAAAATTTATCATGTGTGGCCTTGTATTACCGATTAAGATTGCACTCTCACAATTCACACAATTCTCAACCTCGCATGTTTTGTGCTAATTGTTCAATTGCTTGATTAGTTTCATTTAAATTAAAAACAAAATTCATATAACATATTAAGTAAATTAAAGTATCTAATTGATTCAAAATAAATTAATGAATAAGGTTATAGGTATATTGATTACTAAAAAGAACTACACTTTCATGGGTGGTGTAGTCATCGTAGAAACGTTTTGCATGTGCAAAGGCTTAGAAAGGGTATATCCCAATATCATTTATACTCTTGAATTACAGACCAAATTGGAAGAATAATGAGGAATATAAATGAACAAAAGAAAATAAAATAGAAGAAATTAAATAATAACTAAGGAGTTTATTATGCAAACAAAAGTATTACAACACGAAGAAGAAGAAGAAGAAGAAGGCTTCATTGAAGGCGTCATTGCTTCAAGAGCTAACCTTATTGAAATGGATGGATAATTGGAGTAGATCCACTTTTCCTCTACCCTAAACTTCCCAATTCACATACCAACCCCTTAAAATGAGAAAAACGCCAATTTATAGAGTGTTGGAGAGGCTAGGTTCAAAGTGGTTTCAAGTGTGAAAGGGGAATCTCGGCTAAATATTTTAAGCCAAATTACACCTCCCATTTGACCACAAAAACTAGTGAATAATCTATCATTACAGTATAATTATTTGTGATAAAATGAGTCTTATATCTCCTCTCAAAATGTGGGCCTAATCCAAGCACATATAAAAAATTTATGGCCCAAATATAGAACCAATGTCCAATCTAGCGAGTTCATCCCAACTTTGACTTTATGTCCCATTTGCACCAACCAAATGCATGATTTAGTTCCAATTTCCTAAATAAAAGTTTTATCACATTAATTCAGGAACATATTTAAAAAAATTAAGTTCAAATAATAAATAGAAAAATATTTATGTTCGAAATTATACAGTGAATTTTAAAGGGTAAAACTAGAATTTTCATCAAATTTTCAAATGAATGATCTAATACCAAATATTTCATAAATGAACACATTTACCACAATGTGAGGAAATTATATCATTTATTATCAATAAAATATTCAATAAAAATATGTTTTATCAACTCCCCCACACTTATCCTTTTGCACTCCTGGGAAAAACCTTATATCATGTATTCGAAAAAAATTGTGACAGTATATGCATATTCAAATTTCTCAATCCATAGTGAAAATATAGTAAAAGTAAGAATCCCATCAAGAGTCAATATCAATAAATTTTAAATTCATTGTCTCAAAAAAAAATTCAAAACAAAATCCAGTGAGATTCATAACACTAATCATAGAGAAACAAGTCGTGGGTCTTCCATGACACTAAATCTCCACATGTGTGTGTGTGCCAACCATTCCAAGCTCATAAATCCACCCATTATTCAGTATATTCAGGTCAAGTAAAATAATTCTTATTACCTGGTTTAATTCACCGAATATGTTCTACATTCCTTTGCAATCGATATTCAAGACCCACTCACTTAAGCATTCCTGAAATCCAAACCTTAAGCTCCCAACCTAGATATCCCCATATGTTGTGCATTTCATCACTACCCTCATTTATTTTAATTTATTTTTGTTTTTTTAAGTTTCACTTAGAAAAAATATCACACTCAACTCTCAACTCATGTTTGATCTCCTCACAACACTAATTGTAATAGTTATAACAAGATAAAAGGTCGATGAATAGTGGTTTTTGACATGTCCAAGACACAATCTTTTTTTTAGGGAATACAACAGTCAGATAATAGGTGCACATGCATAGGTCAATTTTTACAGTAATGAAACCGATCGGAAGAGAAACAAACGTATGGATCAGCCAATGATTTTTTTTACCTAACATGACTATACCTTCAATTGAGTAGCAAAAATTTCATAAGTCATGGTTGAGTGAAATTTTGTGTGGAGAAATGAATGACACAATTTACCATGAACAAATATCACAAATAATTATGTCAAAATATAAAAGGTTTTATAATGACATAATCATTCATATCATTAATGACTTCAATTTTTATAAAAATCAACCCTTGATGATGAAATCTTACTCATGCTTATAATTCTACCAATGAATTTTGAAAACATGAATTTTCCATATGTTTCGCATGATAATGTTACATGATAGATTTGTTTCTTTTTTTATTGATTTTTTTTCTTTTTTTTTGTTTTTTTTTTTTGAAAATTTTAACAAAAAACTTAATAGAAAATACACACAAAACACAAAAATGAAAATCCTAATTATCTACCCCAAAAAATTTTCCCCTCCCCCACACTTAAAATATTACATTTTCCTCAATGTTAACCTATGAGATGATATATGCACATGAAATGTATAATTTTAAATAGGACAAAGAATATAAAAGTGAAAGGGTTAGGAACAACCTGATATGCTTAAGTGATGATGGGGTCATGCAGTGTGATGAAACCCACTACATTAGTTGTAATTCTCTCAATGTATTTCTTCGAATGTTGATTGTTGAGTGTAAAGATCCTTATAGTGTCCTCTTATGCGATCTCCACTGCACCATAAGAAAAAACATTAGATGAAATATAAGGACATAACCATCTATAATGCAACTTACCAGGCATCAGCTTCAGTCATGAACTGTAGAGAATGACTTTCTCTCTAAAATGAAACTCCCTTTGTTGGATCATTATATCATGAGTTTCTTTTTATATTTTCTTGTAGAGCCTTGAGTTCTCATATGAAGACAATTGAATCTCCTCAAGCTCTTGAATTTGCAACTTCCCTTGGATTCCATCTTAGTCCAAATCCATGTTGAATTTCTTTATATCCCAATAAGTCTGATGCTCAACTTCTACTGGGAGATGACACGCTTTCCCAAAAACAATCTGAAATGGGGACATACTAATGGGTGTCTTGTATGTTTTCATATAAGTGAAAAGTGCATCATCCAATCGCTTTCTCTAATCCTTTCTATTCGGCTGCACAGTTTTCTCCAAAATTTGTTTCAACTCACAATTTGAAACCTCAGCCTGGTCATTTGTTTGGGGGTGGTATGGTGTTGATGTTTTATGTGTCACCCACTACTTACGAAGGAGGAAAGCCAAATTCTGATTGCAGAAGTGTATCCCTTGGTCACTTATGATGGAATTTGGTACTCCAAAACTACAAAAAATCTATGTCTTGACAAAGTCCACTACAACATTAGAATCATCAGTCTTGGTGTTTTTAGCCTCCATCCATTTACTCACATAATCAACAGAAACCAAAATATACAAAAAAAAACCAAAGGAACTAGGAAAAGGACCCATAAAATTGATGCCCCATACATCAAAAATCTCAGAGAATAGTATGGGTTGTTGGGGCATCTCATGTCTCCTAGAAATGTTCCCAATGTGTTGGTAACAAGATTATGACTTACAAAACACATGGGCATCATGAAATAAGCTAGTCCAACATAA
The DNA here is from genome assembly GCA_963277665.1 of Viscum album. NCBI lineage: Eukaryota > Viridiplantae > Streptophyta > Magnoliopsida > Santalales > Viscaceae > Viscum > Viscum album. The sequence continues at coordinate 1,493,322,061 of OY728135.1, read as the reverse complement.
TCCAGAGTCTAATAATTTTCTAGCTGACTGTTGGGGTCCAAAGTGTCCACCACAAGAAAGTGTATGACAAAAATGTAAAACAGAATCCAACTCATGATCAGGAACACACCTCCTAATAACTTGGTCACTACACATGCGTCATTAGTATGGATCATCCCAAACATAAAATCTTAACTCACTCTTTAACTTTTGGACTTGATGTTTCTTTAAATTTGGAGGAATTTCATAGGCAACAAGGTAGTTAACTAAATCAGTATACCAAGGGTGCATACTTGAGATGGAATAAATATTCTCATCGGGGAAAGTGTCTCAAAGTGGTACTCGGTCCAAGGTGTCATCCTCTAGTGTGTGAGTAAGCCTACTCATGTGGTCCACCACCAAGTTTTTTGACCCCTTCTAGTCCTTTATCTCAATATCAAATTCTTGAATAAGGAGCATCCATCGGATTAGCCTGGTCTTTGCATCTAGATTCTTCAAGAGGTACCTCAGAGCTGCATGGTAGGAAAAAACAACAACTTTAGAGCCCAATAAATATGAACGGAATTTATCTAAAGAAAATATAACGGCAAGAAAATCCTTTTTATGGTTGTGTATTTTCATTGGTCTGAATCCAATGTCCTCAAAGCATAGGTGATCACATGTGAATGTCCCTCCATCCTCTGAGATAATACATCTCCGACTGCAAAGTTGGAGGCATCACGTATAAGCTCAAAAGGAATCTCTTATCATTGGGGTTATATGATCGGTGGTGTAACACCCCGAGATTTTATGAGAAATATTATTTTTAATTTATTTGATGTCTTGTGTTGTACGCTACACCAATATTAGATTGTGATATATGCAACACCTTATTAGCTTTTAGTATATGCAAACACTATTATTGGCTTGTGTTGTACGCAAGAGCGACCTTCCTTGATAGCATGTGTTGTACGCAATACCGAGTTTCACTAAATAGTGATATATTATTATAATATTATAAACTTGACGTTATGAATAGTATTAACCAAATTTGGAATTTTATAACATTATAATTCATCTAACACATTTTCTAGAATGAGATATGAAAATAAAATCAATTTTTCGATAAAAGAAGTATTTTTCAAAAAATGCAGTTTTGCCTCCTTTTGATGGCGCACCCATTTTAAATATAATTTTTGACAAGTTTATAAGTTCAATTTTACAAAATAAACTTCTCCTTTTTAATCAGGATATAAAATTTTACATTGGATAATTTTTTGATACTTTTCTAATAACTTTCATATTTTGATGAATAGTAAAAATACGCAAGATTTTTCTTAAAAACAACTTTTTCATCAAGAAAATTTATATGGTTAAATGATAAAATTTAATGGTTTTAAAGTATAAATAGAATATATTTTTACCATTTAATATAATTTATTTCATTACCATTAATTTTACATTGAATTCATAGGTAAAAACATTTCAATTTTTGACAATGTTTTAACTTTTAAAAACTCATTTTCTTAAAAACGGGATTAATTTTAAATTAATTACTGCAAATTCTGTGTTTTGAATTTTGAAAAATTGATTCCATATTTGGATTCACTGGGTCAAAATTATGTTAATAGGTCACTTTTATTTTTATTTTATTTTTTGACATTATGAATAGTAACTACAGTAATTTTTATTTACTACAGTTAAAGGTAAATTGAGTAATTAAGGGTAGAAATAAGATTATAAAATTACCCTAACACCTGCAAAAATTATATTGGATGAATAAAAGTGGACCCATATAACTTAAGAGTTTTAATAGATTCATTTCATAGACTTTTGACCATGAAAATGATATAATTATTATTAAAACCAAAGAAAGTGACAACATGTCACTCTCTTATATCTTATAAGTGTAATAATTTTAATTTAGTGATAAACCTCATAAAACTTTGATTATAAATATAATCAAGAAATATAATAAAATTATATACATCATTAGAATTTATTTAGAATTTTTTGGGATTAAATAACTATCATTAATGATCACACAATAGTGATGCAGAAATTATTTTATTGATTGAAATATCAAATAAATGGTTTTAAAAATATTAAAATAAATAATATATGAACTAATTAATGTTCTCAACAAATTTTATAGATTAATATTACATGTTATAAATCTATTAAATATTTTGGTTCGAATATATCCCATGTGTGGATTTTATTTAAATTCAAATAAATGAATAGTGTAAAATTGACACTTGTTATTTTATAAAAAGAACATATTATAAAATTGTTTAAAAATCACAAAAATATTTAAAAATTATAAATTGAAATTTATATGGTCTAAAATTTCATAAGGAATCCAATTATGGACAATTCACAACACATAAGTAATTTTTTATAACAATTTAAAATTTAGAATATTATTACCGCAAATAAAATTAAATAGATTAAATAAGAATAAATCAAGTTGATAAGGTCTAAAATAAATAACCAACATGTCTAAATCTTATTTTCTGATGATATTACAACCCTATATCATCTAATATTTGTATTTGAGTCATTTTTGGAGGTTTTTAAGTGGGGTTTTAGTTTATTATAAATTAATATTTTAGAAGTTTCCGAAAGTGCCCCTCTCCTCTCTTATAAAAAGGCACCTCCTCCCTCTCCCCCTCACACCACTTTGAGCCTTCAAGCTCGGCCAAAACCTGACAATTTATCTTATCCACTTCCCTAAAAACATACTATAGGTCATGATCTTCTTTAAAAACCAACTTTAGTGCCCTAAGAGGAGGTTTAGAAGAGGCGCGTCGAAGAAGAGGTAATATTCTTTACCGATTCTTTCAAATTTATTTCTTCTTCTACTTTCTCTTATTTATTTGTTTCATTATAAAGTAATAAAATCAGTATCACTCATATAATTATATGTTATTAAAAATATTAAACAACCATATTTCACCTTCTATCTATCCTATGGAAAAAGAAATCACCGCGCGTGTGTACGTACGGAATACCGTCTCCACGTCGTGGTGTAATCTGTTTTCCAACACCACCTTACTTGGATGGGTATAATGGTAGAAATAATAAATATATATGATTATTATAACTTCATAATTATTATAATAAATTATATCATCCACTCTAATTCCATTCAATAATTATGGGAATGATATCATCGCTCGTGCGTACGTACGGATTACCGTCTCCACGATGCGATGAGATTCATTCTCCATGATTAACCATTAAATATGATTATAAAGTATATATAATAAATAATCATGAAATATATGACATAATAATGATACTGGATTTATGTCCATATATGTTTCATTTACTTAATTCCATTCAATTCAATAAGGAAACAAAAACAGCGTTCATGTGTACGTACAGCCTACCGTCTCCATGAACGGTGTATTTCATTCCATTTATCGATCTATCATATATATTTATATGCTGAATATATATTATATATAAATCATTTTTTACATTATGGAATTAAGTAAATCAGGATATAAGTAATAATATCAAGAACAACAAGTCAAAACACGTATGATAAATGAAACGATTTTACCCAAAACGCTGCTTTAACATGGAATTGAAAAAAGAACGGGTAATATAAAGTCCTAAGTGAATCATAAATGATATCATAAATATTATTATGGTTCTTTTACCAGTTAATAAAATGTTTAAACCCACTATATAGGAGTTTCGGACATGTACAGAAGAAATTGGACCTAAGGTAGGGGATAATTATTCCAATCTCATTCTTATCTAAGATTGTGTATTCGTAAGTATTTACTGGGGTTATGCTTATCATCCATGTCCATGTTTTCTCAAAAAAAATCATAAAATGTTTACTATTCTTACATATATGTTTAAAGTCATTTTTACCCTTTTATTACTTTTACCACAAGTTTTGGAAGGAATCTTTCTTTTGTTTTCCATACGAGGTACTTTTGGACTTTTCCAGCAAAAGTACAAGTAGAATGTTTTTTTAACTTATATGGCATGAACGGATTTTTACAGTTTCATAATGACTTATTTTCATGAAGATTAATCTACAATATTTCATGATTATTTTCAATAAAATCGTTTTATTTTAAAATTTCATGGCATTTTGTGAAAAGAAAATGATTTTAAAGAAGAAAGTATATTTTCCTCAAGAATTCATTTCAAGTGTTTTATCAAAACTATTTCCCATCTAAGATGAAATTATTTAGTATGATTATGTTTCAAGTATAATGTATCTATTATTTACATGGTTTTATTTTTCTTATGATGAAATGATATCCATTTGTTTTGTATGGATTATGTTATGATGGGATATTGTTTATGAAACCCATTTTATTCTTTGGGTTATGATGAATGATTTATCTTTATTTTTTGGGACATGAAAGAATGATTTAATTATGAGATGGGTGAGACCTATATCTCCCTCCAATGCATTGGGTAAAGATTTATATCTCATGAGATAGACATGACTGGAACAGTAAGTGAATCTGGTTTAGTAATACAGGGTTGTAACTGCAAGTAAACCCAGATCAGTAATGGACTTTGTCCACTATAATGGTCTTGGTAGCAATGTCTTGGAAAATATGGAAATAATAACATGTTATTAATGGTTTCCATAATTACATGTTTTATTCCCATGCTATTTTATCATGGTTAATGTTCCTTTATGATCTATTACTTATGTAGTTCCAATATTTATGTCATTACTCATGATTTTGATGTTTTATGTTCATGTTCTTGCGTTCGAATGTTTAGGGATTGTTTTATGTTCTCCATGTTTTCTCTTACTGAGAATTTGAGCTCACCCTTTTTATGTTTTCTTTTCCCTAGGATATAAATAAAGGTTTTAGGTAATAAAACCAAAGGGGAAGATCTTTATGGGAGATGTTGAAGATCTTTCACCATGATTAGAAGATTATGTTCCGAGTTTCCAAAGACACTAAACTAATACAGTCTTTGGGCGTCTGTTTTTTTCATGTATTAAGTATTCCACAAAAGTAATTTAATTTCCATGTATGTCAAGCTTTGGGTCTCTACAATTGGTATTAGAGCAAAGGTTTAGTTAACCTTTGGAAACTAGGATACGAAAACTTTAGTGAAATCCCTAGAGATATTTCTAAGGTATGTCTAGGGATATCTCTAAAGTTAAGTATAAGTATTGGTTATAGTCCTAGAATTATGGTAATGATCTTAGAATTAAACCTAAGATGTTATATATTGAAGGTACTCCTCCTTTATTATGTTGTTTTCCTAGCATGATTTTTTCCTCTCACACTATTATTTTTGGGTTTTAGACGATGGATGGAACCTGAAGGAACCGTGTTGTTCAATGTAATGGATAATGCAATGATTGTCCTCCTGAACAAACTAATGTTTTGGGAGATGGAGTGAAAAATCTTATTGTTATACTTACAAAATCTATGAATCATTTTGGACTTCCAAATGAGCAGAGAAAGGAACAATATTCTATTTAGTCCTTCATGAGGCAACGTCCACCTTCTTTCAGTGGGTCTTCTGATCCAGTTGTTACTGAAAAATGGATCAATAACATTGAAAATATATTTTCCATACTTCGTTGTTCAGAGCATGAAAAATTCATTTTAGATGTTTACCAATTAGAAGGTGAAGCAGTCCAGTGGTGGAATCTAATTAAAAATACAAGGCCCCAAGATTAAATTGAATCCATGGAATGGGATGAGTTCAATAACTTGTTTTAAAATAAGTACTTCCCTCATATTATTTAAACAAAGATGGAAAAGGAGTTCCTTGAGCTTAAGAAAAAGGATGATGAATCTGTTGGTATATACGAGGCAAATTTTATAAGGCTTGAAAGGTATGCATATGGATTTATCATCCAACCTGAAGGTAAAGTTGATCGATTCTTCAGTGTCTTAAAACCAAGTCTTTTAAGGGAATTAGCTATAAGAGAATTCAGTGGCTATGAAGAAATTGTGTGTTGTGATATCAAGGTAGAACTAGAATTTGGTGTTACATATCCATCTCATGGTTTTAACAAGAAACAAAAGATAGAGTTCATGGAAAAATCCCAAAACTATATTGAAAAGAAGACAAATGTTTCATTATGCTCAAAGTGTGGAAAGAAGCATGGTGGAGAATGTCTTAAAGGGACTAGAAAATGTTTTAAGTGTGGAAAAAAAGGTCATCGAGTAGCTGAGTGCCGAAGTAATGGGAAAAAGGTAGCTAATGATGTGAATAGAGAAAAGACTACAGAGAATTCACCCCCAACACTTAAATGCTACAAGTGTAGGGAAATGGGGAATTATGCTAACCAATGACCTAATCCAAGGGTTAATGATGATTGACATCAACAACATCTTAAGTAAAAGGACAAAGGGAAGTCACATGTGATCACTATTCGCGATGTTGAATATGACAACGAAGTGGTGGAATAATTAAGTGTTTATGTAATAGGATTCCAAAATAGTGTTGTGGAATCTCATTTTTAGTATCGTGGAATATTGAAATATCTATGTATTCATTTATTGTGGTTTTCAATAATTGTATGGTACTGGTAAACATGAAAAGTGATTGAAATATTTTTAGAAAGCAGATGATATGCACATAATGAAGGGATAAAGAGATAATGAAATTTTTGATAGTATTAATGAGCTCATGACTGATATAAGGACAAAGTGATGTCATGGTTTGAGTATATAGAAATTTTGGGATTTTGGTATGTGGAAAGAGTTGACTTTTGACAACATTCATGTTTTCACAAAGATTCTATGGTAATTCATGTTTCAAGAGAATACATGATTAAGGAATTAAAATGTTTGGAATGTGACCAACAAGATATATATCTTATGATATATGGGAGGTAAGTGATGGTATTCATGTGCCTGGTAGATAACCTTTCTAATAGTCATTTTCTTTATACTATGATATTGAATAGAAGTATTTTCGATAAGCTTAAAGGTCAAAATTCATTAAGTTGGACATTAGATAGTATTGTTTAAGGCTAGAAATTTTTAATATTATTTCCGGAATGTTGTAATAGTATAGTTTTAGAAAAAGGACAACCCATAGGACGGGCGACAACCCGTTGCGTCGGACAAGGATGCGGGAATCGAACGCACAACCAAAGTGTGATAGGCCTTTATCACCTACCACTCGCTTACAGGAAGTCCCTGGTTAGTAGAAATTATTAAGCGGTATGATAGATGAAGTATAAGTCCATTTTTGGAATCATATATGGTTAATCTCACCATATATATACTTATGTATATTTAATAATTTATGATAACCTTTTTGTGATAAAGACAGATGGAATGACCTATCATTCAATCGTGTGATCTGCTAACATTTCAAGAATTAAAAGTTCAACTTCATTTATTTAAATAAAATATGAATTGGAAATTTTTTATGGAATTACCAATGATGATATTACACTAAAATCACGTAAGTAATTCTCCTTATGAAAAAATTCATCAACTTTAGGGAAATAATCTTGAAAACCAAAAATGTTGTCCTATTACCCTCATATATGATGAATCAGATGGTACCTTAGATCATCACAATTTTATGGATTTTTGATTGTTGGATTTTTCATAGCCATGTTCTCTACCACTCTTCATCAGAACATGATGGTTAGATTTCTCTTCCATATCCATATTTTCACCTATATTCTCTTATGTGGAAACCCGGTGTTGAGTTACTTTGGGTGACCGTTATGTTCCTAAAATTCCTTTTTTTAAATTAAGTTTTAGTTTTAGTTTTTTACGATGTGGGTTTCTATGAAAGAAGCTTTCAAGTAGTAAACCATTTATAACCCTAACGAATTTTGAGGGCGAAATTCATTTTAAGGGGGCTAGAATGTAACACCCCGAGATTTTATGAGAAATATTATTTTTAATTTCTTTGATGTATTGTGTTGTACGATACAACAATATTAGATTGCACTATATGCAACACCGTATTAGCTTGTAGTATACACAAACATTATTCTTGGCTTGTGTTGCACGCAAGAGCGACCTTCCTCGATAGCGTGTGTTGTACGCAACACCAAGTTTCTCTAAATAATGATATATTATTATAATATTATGAACTAGATGTTATGAATATTATTAACCAAAATTTTAATTTTATACCATTATAATTCATCTTACACATTTTCTAGAATGAGATATGAAAACAAAATCAATTTTTCGATAAAAGAAGTATTTTCAAAAAATGCAGTTTTATCGCCTTTTGATGGTGCACCCATTTTAAATATAATTTTTGACAAGTTTATAAGTTTAATTTTAAAAAATAAACTTCTTATTTTTAATCAAGGTATAAAAATTACATTGTATAAATTTTTGATACTTTTCTGATAACTTTCATATTTTGATGAATAGTAAAAATATGCTAAATGTTTCTTAAAAAAAACTTTTTTCATCAAGATAATTTATATGGTTAAATGATAAAATTTAATGGTTTTAAAGTATTAATAGAATATATTTTTTCCATTTAATATAATTTATGTCATTACCATTAATTTTACATTCAATTCATAGGTAAAAACATTTCAATCTTTGATAATTTTTTAACTTTTAAAAACTCGTTTTCTTAACAACGGGATTAATTTTAAATTAATTAATGCAAATTATGTGTTTTGAATTTTAAAAAATTTATTCCATATTTTAATTCATTGGTTCAAAATTATTTTAATGGGTTACTTTTATTTTTTTGACATTATGAATAGTAACTACGGTAATTTTTATTTACTACAGTTAAATGTAAATCGAGTAATTAAGGGTAAAAATAAGATTATAAAATTACCCTAACACCTTCCAAAATTCTATTGGATGAATAAAAGTGGAAAATATAACTTAAGGGTTTTAATAGTTTCATTTCATAGACTTTTGACCATGAAAATGATAAAATTATTATTAAAACCAAAGAAAGTGACAACATGTCACACTCTTATATCTTATAAGTGTAATAATTTTAATTTAGTGATAAACCTCATAAAACTTTGATTATAAATAGTATCAAGAAATATAATAAAATTATATACATCATGAGAATTTATTTAGAATTTTTAGGGATTAAATAACTATCATTAATGATCACACAATAGTGATGTAGAAATTATTTTATTGATTGAAATATCAAATAAATGGTTTTAAAAATATTAAAATAAATATTATATGAACTAATTAATGTTCTCCACAAATTTTATAGATTAATACTACATGTTAGTAATCTATTAAATATTTTTTTTCGAATATATCCCCTGTGTGGATTTTATTTAAATTCAAATAAATGAATAGTGTAAAATTGACACTATTGTTATTTTATAAAAATAACATATTATAAAATTGTTTAAAAATCACAAAAATATTTAAAAATTATAAATTGAAATTTATATAGTCTACAATGTCATAAGTAATCCAATTATGGTAAATTAATAGCACATAAGTAATTATTTATAACAATTTAAAATTTAGAATATTATTACCGCAAATAAAATTAAATAGATTAAATAAGGATAAATCAAGTTGATAAGGTCTAAAATAAATTATCAAAATGTCTAAATCTTATTTTTTGATGATATTAAAACCCTATATAATCTAATATTTTTATTTGAGTCATTTTTGGAGGTTTTTAAGTGGGGTTTTATTTTATTATAAATTAATATTTTAGAGGTTTCCAAAAGTGACCCGCTCCTCTCTTATAAAAAGGCACCTCCTCCCTCTCCTCCTCACACCATTTTGAGCCTTCAATCTCGAAAAAACCTGCCAATTTCTCTTATCCACTTCCCTAGAAACATACTAGAGGTCCTGATCTTTTTCAAAGACCAACTTTAGTGCCCTAAGAGGAGGTTTAGAAGAGGCGTGTCGAAGAAGAGGTAATATCCTTTACCGATTCTTTCAAATTTATTTCTTCTTATACTTCCTCTTATTTATTTGTTTCATTATAAAGTAATAACATCAGTATCACTAATATACTGATATGTTATTAAAAATATTAAACAACCCTATTTCACTTTCTATCTATTCTATGGAAAATGAAATCACCGCACGTGCGTACGTACGGAATACCGTCTCCACGTCGTGGTGTAATCTGTTTTCCACCACCACCTTACTTGGATGGGTATAATGGTAGAAATAATAAATATATATGATTATTATAAAATCATAATTATTCTGACAAATTATATCATCCACTCCAATTCCATTCAATAATTATGGCAATGATATCATCGCTCGTGCGTACGTACGGATTGCCGTCTCCACGATGCGATGAGATTAATTCTCCATGATTAACCATTCAAGTATGATTATAAAGTATATATAATAAATAATCATGAAATATATGAAATAATAATGATATTGGATTTATGTGCATATATGTTTCATTTACTTAATTCCATTCAATTCAATAAGGAAACAAAAACAGCGATCATGTGTACGTACAACCTACCGTCTCCACGAACGGTGTATTTCATTCCATTTGTCGATCTATAATATATATTTATATGCTGAATATATATTATATATAAATAATGTTTTAAATTATGGAATTAAGTAAATGAGGATATAAGTAATAATATCAAGAACAACAAGTCGAAACACGTATGAAAAATGAAACGATTTTACCCAAAACGCTGCTTTAACATGGAATTGACAAAAGAACGAGTAATATAAAGTCCTAAGTGAATCATATATGATATCATAAATATTATTATGGTTCTGTTACTAGTTAATAATATGTTTAAACCCACTGTATAGGAGTTTCGTACATGTACGGAAGAAATTGGACCTAAGGTAGGGGATAATTATTCCAATCTCGTTCTTATCTGAGATTGTGTATTCGTAAGTATTTACTGGGGTTATGTTTATCATTCATGTCCATGTTTTCTCAAAATGTTTTTATAAAATGTTTACTATTATTACATGTATGTTTAAAGTCATTTTTACCCTTTTATTAATTTTACCATAAGGTTTGGAAGGAATCTTTCTTTTGTTTTCCATACGAGGTACTTTTTGACTTTTCCAGAAAAAGTAAAAGTAGAATGTTTTTTAACTTATATGGAATGAACGGATTTTTACGGTTTCATAATGCCTTATTTTCATGAAGCTTACTCTACAATATTTCATTATTATTTTCAGGAAAATTGTTTTATTTTAAAATTTCATGGCATTTTGTGAAAAGAAAATGATTTTGAAGAAGAAAGGATATTTTCCTCAATAATTCATTTCAAGTGTTTTATCAAAACTATTTCCCATATAAGATGAAATTATTTAGTATGATTATGTTTCAAGTATAATGTATCTATTATTTACATGGTTTTATTTTTCTTATTATGAAATGATATCCATTTGTTTTTTATGGATTATGTTATGATTGGATGATGTTTATGAAACCCATTTTATTCTTTGGGTTATGATGAATGATTTATATTTATTTTTTGGGACATGAAAAAATGATTTAATTATGAGATGGGTGAGACCTATATCTCCATCCAATTAATTGGGTAAATATTTATATCTCATGATATAGACATGACTGGAATGGTAAGTGAATCCGGTTCAGTAATACAGGGCTAGAACGGCAAGTAAACCCAGATCAGTAATGGACTTTGTCCACTATAATGGTCTTGGTAGCAATGCCTTGGCTAATATGGAAATCATAACATGTTCTTAATGGTTTACACAATTACATGTTTTATTCCCATGCTATTTTATCATGGTTAATATTCCTTTATGATCTATGCCTTATGTAGTTCCAAGATTTATGTCATTACTCATGATTTTGATGTTTTATGTTCATGTTCTTGCGTTCGAATGTTTAGGGATTGTTTTATATTCTCCATGTTTTCTATTACTGGTCATTTGAGCTCACCCTTTTTATGTTTTCTTTTCCCTAGGATATAAATAAAGGTTTTAGGTAATAAAACCAAAGGGGAAGATCTTTATGGGAGATGTTGAAGATCTTTCACCATGATTAGAAGATTATGTTCCGAGTTTCCAAAGACACTAAACTAATACAGTCTTTGGGCATCTATTTTTTTCATGTATTAAGTATTCCACAAAAGTAATTTAATGTCTATGTACGTCAAGATTTGGGTATCTACAGTTGGTATCAGAGTTAAGGTTTAGTTAACCTTTGGAAACTAGGATACAAAAACTTTAGGGAAATCCCTAGAGATATTTCTAAGGTATGTCTATGGATATCTCTAAAGTTAAGTATAAGTATAGGATATAGTCCTAGAATTATAGTAACGATCTTATAATTAAACCTAAGATGTTATATATTGAAGGTACTCCCCCTTTATTATGTTGTTTTCCTAGCATGATGTTTTCCTCTCACACTATTCTTTTTGGGTTTTAGACGATGGATGGAACCCGAAGGAACCGTGTTGTTCAATGTAATGGACAATGCAATGATTGTCCTCCTGAACAAACCAATGTTATGGGAGATGGATTGAAAAATATTATTGCTATACTTACAAAAGATATGAATCATTTTGGACTTCCAAATGAGCAGAGAAAGGAAGAATATTCTATTTAGTCCTTCATAAGGCAACGTCCACCTTCTTTCAGTGGGTCTTCTGATCCACTTGTTACTAAATAATGGATCAATAAAATTGAAAATATATTTTCCATACTTCACTGTTCAGAGCATGAAAAGTCATTTTGGATGTTTACCAATTAGAAGTTGAAGCAGACCAGTGGTGGACTCTAATTAAAAATACAAGGCCCCAATATTAAATTGAATCCATGGAATGGGATGAGTTCAAGAACTTGTTTTTCAATAAGTACTTCCCTTGTATTCTTTGAACAAAGATGGAAAAGGAGTTCCTTGAGATTAATAAAAAGGATGATGTATCTGTTGGTATATATGAGGAAAATTTTATAAGGGTTGAAAGGTATGCATATGGCTTTATCATCCAACCTGAAAGTAAAGTTGATCGATTCTTCAGTGGCTTAAAACCAAGTCTTCGAAGGGCATTAGCTATAAGAGAATTCAGTACATATGAAGAAATTGTGCATTTTTCTATCAAGGTAGAACTGGAATTTGGTGTTACATATCCATCTCATGGTTTTGACAACAAACAAAAGATGGAGTTCAAGGAAAAATATCAAAACTATATTGAAAAGAAGAAAAATGTTTCGTTATGCTGAAATTGTGGAAAGAAGCATGGTGTAGATTGTCTTAAAGGGACTAGAAAATGTTTTAAGTGTGAAAAAGAAGGTTATCAAGCAGCTAAGTGCTGAAGTAATGGGAAAAAGGTTTCTAATGATGTGAATAGAAAAAAGACTATAGAGAACGCACCACCAACACTTAAATGCTACAAGTGTAGGGAAATGGGGAATTATGCTAACCAATGACCTAATCCACGGGTTAGTGATGATTTACATCAATAACATCTTAAGGAAAAGGAAAAAGGGAAGTCACATGCGATCATTATTGATGATGTTGAATATGACAACGAAGTGGTGGAATGATTAAGTGTTTATGTAACAAGATTATAAAATAGTGTTGTGGAATCTCATTTTTAGTATCATGGAATATTGAAATATCTATGTATTCGTTTATTGTGGTTTTCAATAGTTGTATGGTACTGGTAACTATGAAAAGTGATTGAAATATTTTTGGAAAGAAGATGATATGCGCATAATGAAGGGATAAAGAGATGATGAAATGTTTGATAGTATTAATGAGCTCATGACTGATATAAGGACAAAGTGATGTCATGGTTTGAGTATATAGAAATTTTGGGATTTTGGTATGTGGAAAGAGTTGACTTTTGATAGCATTCATGTTTTCACAAATATTCTATGGTAATTCATGTTTCAAGAGAATACATGATTAAGGAATTCAAATGTTTGGAATGTGACCAACAAGATATATATCTTATGATATATGGGGGGTAAATGATGGTATTCATGTTCCTAGTAGATAACCTTTCAAGAAGTCGTTTTCTTTATACTATGAGATTGAACAGAAGTATTTTTGATAAGCCTGAAGGTCAGAATGCATTAAGTTGGACATCAGATAGTATTTTTTAGGGCTATAAATTTTTAATATTATTTCCGAAATGTTGTAATAGTATAGTTTTAGAAAAAGGACAACCCATAGGATGGGCGACAACTTGTCGTGTCGGACAAGGATGCGGGAATCGAACCCAAAACCAAAGTGTGATAGGCCTTTATCGCCTACCACTGACTTACAGGAAGTCCTTGGTTAGTATAAATTATTAAGCGGTATGATAGATGAAGTATAAGTCCATTTTTGGAATAATATATGGTTAATCTCACCATATATATACTTATGTATATTTAATAATTTGTGCTAAACTTTTTGTGATAAAGACAGATGGAATGACCTATCATTCAATCGTGTGATCTGCTAACATTTCAAGAATGAAAAATTAAAATTCATTTCTTTAAATAAAATATGAATTGTAAATTGTTTATGGAATGACCAATGATGATATTACACTAAAATCAAGTAAGTAATTCTCCTTATGAAAAAAATCATCAACTTTAGGGAAATGATCTTGAAAACCAAAAATGTTGTCCTATTACCCTCATATCTGATGAATCAGATGGTACCTTACATCATCACAAATTTATGGCTTTGTGATTGTTGGATTTTTCATAGCCATGTTCTCTACCACTCTTCGTCAGAACATGATGGTTAGATTTCTCTTCCATATCCATATTTTCACCTATATTCTCTTATGTGGAAACCCAGTGTTGAGTTACTTTGGGTGACCGTTATGTTCCTAACATTCCTTTTTTAAAATTAAGTTTTAGTTTTAGTTTTTTAAGATGTGGGTTTCTATGAAATAAGATTTCAAGTAGTAAATCATTTATAACCCTAATGAATTTTGAGGGCGAAATTCATTTTAAGGGGGGTAGAATGTAACACCCTGAGATTTTATGAGAAATATTATTTTTAATTTCTTTGATGTATTGTGTTGTATGCTACAGAAATATTAGATTGCACTATACGTAACACTGTATTAGCTTGTAGTATACACAAACACTATTCTTGGCTTGTGTTGCACGCAAGAGCGACCTTCCTCGATAGCATGTGTTTTACGCAATACTGAGTTTCACTAAATAATGATATATTATTATAATATTATGAACTAGATATTATGAATAGTATTAACCAAATTTTGAATTTTATAAAATTATAATTCATCTTACACATTTTCTAGAATGAGATATGAAAACAAAATCAATTTTTCGATAAAAGAAGTTTTTTTCAGAAAATGCAGTTTTATCGCCTTTTGATGGTGCACCCATTTTAAATATAATTTTTGACAAGTTTATAAGTTAAATTTTAAAAAATAAACTTCTTATTTTTAATCAAGGTATAAAAATTACATTGGATAAATTTTTGATGCTTTTCTGATAACTTTCATATTTTGATGAATAGTAAAAATACGCTAAATTTTTCTTCAAAACAACTTTTTTCATCAAGATAATTTATATGGTTAAATGATAAAATTTAATGGTTTTAAAGTATGAATAGAATATATTTTTTCCATTTAATATAATTTATGTCATTACCATTAATTTTACATTCAATTCATAGGTAAAAACATTTCAATCTTTGACAATGTTTTGACTTTTAAAAACTCATTTTCTTGACAACGGGATTAATTTTAAATTAATTAATGCAACTTTGTGTTTTGAATTTTAAAAATGGATTCC
Organism: Viscum album; assembly: GCA_963277665.1. NCBI lineage: Eukaryota > Viridiplantae > Streptophyta > Magnoliopsida > Santalales > Viscaceae > Viscum > Viscum album. The sequence goes on along the minus strand of OY728135.1, from coordinate 1,493,306,411 downwards.
ATATTTGAATTCATTAGTTTAAAATTATGTTAATGGGTTACTTTTATTTTTTTGACATTATGAATAGTAACTATGGTAATTTTTATTTACTAAAGTTAAATGTAAATCGAGTAATTAAGGGTAAAAATAAGATTATAAAATTACCCTAACACTTGCCAAAATTATATTGGATGAAAAAAAGTCGACACATATCACTTAAGGGTCATAATAGATTCATTTCATGGAATTTTGATCATGAAAATGATATAGTTATTATTAAAACCAAAGAAAGTGACAACATGTCACTCTCTTATATCTTATAAGTGTAATAATTTTAATTTAGTGATAAACCTCATAAAACTTCGAATATAAATAGTCTCCAGAAATATAATAAAATTATATACATCATGAGAATTTATTTAGAATTTTTAGGGATTAAATAATTATCATTAATGATGACACAATAGTGACGTAGAAATTATTTTATTGATTGAAATATCAAATAAATGGTATTAAAAATATTAAAATAAATATTATATGAACTAATTAATGTTCTCCGCAAATTTTATAGATAAATATGACATGTTAGGAATCTATTAAATATTTTTTTTGAATATATCCTTTGTTTTTATTTTATTTAAATTCAAATAAATGAATAGTGTCAAAATTGACACTATTGTTATTTTATAAAAATAACATATTATAAAATTGTTTAAAAATCACAAAAATATTTAAAAATTATAAATTTAAATTTATATGGTCTAAAATTTCATAAATTATCCAATTATGTACAATTAACAACACATAAGTAATTATTTATAACAATTTAAAATTTAGAATATTATTACCACAAATAAAATTAAATAGATTAAATAAGGATAAATCAAGTTGATAAGGTTTAAAATAAATTACCAAAATGTCTAAATATTATTGTTTGATGATATTACAACCCTATCGACTATAATATTTTTATTTGAGTCATTTTTGTGGGTTTTTAAGTGGGTTTTGAGTTTATTATGAATTGATATTTTAGAGGTTTCCAAAAGTGACTCTCTCCTCTCTTATAAAAAGGCACCTCCTCCATCTCCTCCTCACACAATTTTGAGCCTTCAAGCTTGTCCAACCCCTACCAATTTCTCTTCTACACTTCCCTAGAAATATAACAGAGTTCCTGGTCTTCTTCAAAGACCAACTTTAGTGCCCTAAGAGGAGGTTAAGAAGAGGCGTGTCGAAGAAGATGTAATATCCTTTACCGATTCTTTCAAATTTATTTATTCTTATACTTCCTCTTATTTATTTGTTTCATTATAAAGTAATAACATCAGTGTCACTCATATACTGATATATTATTATAAATATTAAACAACCCTACTTCACCTTCTATCCATCCTACGGAAAATGAAATCACCATGCGTGCGTACGTACGGAATACCGTCTCCACACCGTGGTGTAATCTGTTTTCCACCACCACCTTACTTGGATGGGTATAGTGGTAGAAATAATAACTATATATGATTATTATAAAATCATACTAATTATGATAAATTATATCATCCACTCCAATTCCATTCAATAATTGTGGTAATGATATCATCGCTCGTGCGTACGTACGGATTACCGTCTCCACGATGCAATGAGATTCATTCTCCATGATTAACCATTCAAGTATGATTATAAAGTATATATAATAAATAATAATGAAATATATTACATAATAATGATATTTTATTTATGTACATATATGTTTCATTTACTTAATTCCATTCAATTCAATAAGGAAACGAAAACAGCATTCATGCGTACGTACGGCCTATTGTCTCCATGAACGGTGTATTTCATTCCATTTATCGATCAATCATATATATTTATATACTGAATATATATTATATATAAATAATGTTTTACATTCTGGAATTAAGTAAATTAGGATATAAGTAATAATATTAAGAACAACAAGTCGAAAAACGTACGATAAATGAAACGATTTTACCCAAAACGCTGCTTTAACATGGAATTAACAAAAGAATGGGTAATATAAAGTCCTAAGTGAATAATATATGATATAATAAATATTCTTATGGTTCTTTTACTAGTTAATAATACGTTTAAACCCACTATGCAGGAGTTTCAGACACGTATGGAAGAAATTGGACCTAAGGTATGGGATAATTATTCCAATCTCGTTCTTATCCGAGATTGTGTATTTGTAAGTATTTATTGGGGTTATGTTTATCATCTATGTCCATGTTTTCTCAAAATGTTTTCATAAAATGTTTACTATTCTTACATGTATGTTTAAAGTCATTTTTACCCTTGTATGACTTTTATCACAAGGTTTGGAAGGAATCTTTCTTTTGTTTACCATATGAGGTACTTTTTGACTTTTCAGGAAAAAGTACAAGTAGAATATTTTTTAAAATTATACGGCATGAACGGATTTTTACGGTTTCATAACTCCTTATTTTTATGAAGCTTACTCTACAATATTTTATGATTATTTTCAACAAAATCCTTTTCTTTTGAAATTGCATGGAATTTTGTGAAAAGAAAATGATTTTGAAGAAGAAATGATATTTTTCTGAAGAATTCATTTCAAGTGTTTTATCAAAACTATTTCCCATATAAGATGACATTATTTAGTATGATTGTGTTTCAAGTATAATGTCTCTATTATTTACATGGTTTGATTTTTATTATGATGAAATGATATCCATTTTTTTTGTATGGATTATGTTATGATGAGATGATTTTATGAAACCCATTTTATTCTTTGGGTTATGATGAATGATTTATGTTTATTTTGTGGAACACGAAAGAATTATTTCATTATGGTATGGGTGGGACATTTATCTCACTCTAATTCATTGGGTAAAGATTTATATCTCATGAGATAGACATGACTGGAATGGAAAGTGAATCTGGTTCAGTAATACAGGGTTGGAACGGCAAGTAAACCCAGTTCAGTAATAGAATTTGTCCACTATGATGGTCTTGGCAGTAATGCCTTGGATAATATGGAAATCATAACATGTGTTTAATGGTTTTCACAATTACATGTTTTATTCCCATTTTATTTTATCATGGTTAATGTTCCTTTGTGATCTATGCCTTATGCACTACCAATATTTATGTCGTTACTCATGATTTTGATGTTTTATGTTCATGTTCTTATGTTAGAATGTTTAGGGATTGTTTTATGTTCTCCATGTTTACCCTTACTGGGCATTTGAGCTCACCCTTTTTATGTTTTATTTTCCCTAGGATATAAAGAAATGTTTTAGGTAAGAAAACCAAAGGGAAAGATCTTTATGGGAGATGTTGAAGATCTTTCACCATGATTAGAATATTATGTTCTGAGTTTCCAAACACACTAAACTAATACGGTCTTTGGGCGTCTGTTTTTTCCATGTATTAAGTATTCCGAAAAATTAATGTAATGTTTATGTACTTCAAGATTTGGGTCTCTACAGGTGGAGTGGTCAGACACTTCTTTAGCTCATCAAATTAAGTCTTGTAAGAATCATCAAACAAAAAATTAGAATCCTTTTGAAGTAATCTTAACCTAGGAAGAGAAATATTACTATAATATTTGATGAAGCACTGATAAAATCCTGCATGCCCTAGGAAAGATCTAACATCATGCACACATGAAGAATATTGTAGGGATAAAATGATATCTACCTTATTTATATCAATGTTTATCCCATGTTTTTACACTACATGCCCTAAGATAATGTCATGCTCTACCATAAAATGACACTTTTCAAAGTTCAAGACCAGATTCATCTCAATACAACGATTCAAGACATTTCCCAAAATAGAGATACAATCATCAAATGAATACCCATACACTATAAAATTATCCATAAATATCTCCATATAGGTCTTAATAAAATCAAGAAAAAAATACTCACCATGCATCTTTGGAAGGTACCTAGGGAATTGTAAAGTCCAAATGGAATCTTTCGATAGGAAAATGTACTGAATGGGCAAGTGAATGTTGTCTTATACTGATCATCCAAAACAATAAGAACCTGAAAATATCCAAAAAAATCCATCCAAGAAACAATAATGTGTCTTCCCAGCTAGTCTCTCAAGTATTTGATCAATAAATGGGAGAGGGAAATGGTACTTGCAAGTGGACTGATTTAGTTTCCTATAATCAATACACACAAGCCAACTATTTTTTACCCTCATTGGAGCTAACTCCTATTTCTCATTTTTAATAATAATAACACCACTTTTCTTAGGCACAACCTGAATAGGACTCACCCACTAGGAATCTGAAATGGGATAGATTATACCTTCCTCAAGCAATTTTTCAACCTCTTTTTTAACAAATTCTAAAAGAGTTGGATCCAGTCTCTGTTGTGGTTGCCTAACCAGTTTATCCCCATCCTCCAAAATAATCCTATGCATGAAAATGGAGGGTCCAATACCTGATATGTCATCCAAGGTCCACCTGATTTCCTTGATGTTCTCCCTCAAAAGATTCAAAAGTTTTCTTCATGTTCAAAAGGGAGATTGTTTGCAATTATAATAGGTAATTTCTCACTACTTAATATGTATGAGTATTTTAGATTTGGTAGTAATGGCTTGAGTTCCAGTGTAGGGGGTGGTGTATGGATGGATACATCGAAGGAACTGAAATATGTGCACAAAGATCAGTATCAGAATAGAAATCATCACAATCAGAGAATAAAACATCAAATCCATCAGCATACTCAATATCCAATTCATAATCAGATTTCACATGATCAAAATCAGAATATGAATCCATTTCAAAATCAAATCTAAGAGAGTTTTTTGCATTAGAAAAAGGTTTGGAAGTACTCTTAAACATCAAACTAGAACCAATGCTCATAATCTCCCTAAGAATAGGATAATAAAAATCCATGGGTTTTTTACTTGGTGGTTCAAATGGGAGATAATGAAAATAAAATGGTCCTCTGAGGGGTACTTCATGGAGTCTATGATATTAAATATCACAACTTCATCTCCAAACTCCATGGAAAGTATACCCTCATAAAAATTTATGATAATTTTTCAGTTTTGAGGAAGGGATTACCCAAGATAATGGGAGCATGAGAAATTACGTAATCATCCTCCATGTTAAGCATGTAGAAATATACTAGAAAGCTCATGTATCTTACCCAGACAAGTACATCCTCAAGGACTCCATATAGATATGTTGTAGCTCTATTCGCCAACTACACCACTACTCTCGTCAGCTTCAACTCACCAACCTGTAAAGAAGAAAAAACAGAGTGAGGAATTACATTTATAGAAGCTCGTAAATCAAAAATAGCATCAGAAAAGTGCAACTCCCCTATGGTTCATGGTATGGTGAATGTATTAGGATCCTTGCACTTTTTTGGAATTGATAGAGTTGGTGTAATGAGTGTTGACACATTCCTTCCAAGATTGATCCTCTCATTTCCCTTGAGCCATCTTCGATTGGTACAAAGTTCTTTTAAGAATTTGTCATACCTTGGTATTTGTTTAATGGATTCAAGTAAAGGGATGTTGATCTCCACATGCTTTAATGTATCCAAAAATTCTTTTTAAATCACCTCTCCAGCCATATTTTTGGTTTGAACAACTCTATTTCGAAAGGGAATGGGTTTAAGAGGAATATCATCAATATTTTTATTACCTTTATCTTTCTCCTTGGGTTTCTCAATAGATGATTTTGAATGGGGATTATCTGAAGTTGAGGTGAATCCTAGTGGAACGACAGGTGCAAATATATCTGTTGTTTTCTTCCCACTTCTCAATGTTATGGAACTAAAATTCCCCTTGGTATTTGGAGTAGGTTGGGAAGGTAGATTTCCAGAATTTTTACTTACCAGTTCATGGAGGGTAGTGGCAATCTGGCTCATTTGAGTCTTCAACTCCCTTAGCTCTGAACCTTGACTCTTCAGCTCATTCTATTGATTAAGAACAATTTGATTCAAAAGGTCATCAGTGTTAGAATCTACCATGGGTGGGGGATTCCCTTGTTGTTGGATTGTTGATGCATGAGCTTCAAATATTCTTTGGGGTTGTTGGAAACTCTGCCGGTAAGGCAGGGGTTTCTGGATGTTTTGTTGAAAAGGGGGCCTTTGTTGTTGTCCAGAGCCATACCTTGTGTATGATTGATCCTTACACCCTTGGTTGTATGTTGGAGAAAAGTAATCAAACTTATTTTTGGGATATGGTTTTTGTTTCTACTGATATGGTCTCCCAGGGAACATTGCTGCACAATTTTATGTTTCTTGTAGTTGGGAGCAACAATAAGTAGGGTGGATTGTATCAGTGAAAATGCCACAAGGCCTTAAAGGAGGGGGTTGGGATGTATTTTGATCCAAAGAAATATGTCTTACCATAGTGGTAAATTCTTCTAACTTAGTGTCAATCAAATGATTTTCAAGAGAGGAAGGACTTACCAAATGTACTCCTCTAACATGTGGTGTGCCTCAATCATCAAATTGTTAGGAGTTTTGTGTCATCTTGTTGATCAGCACACGTGCAGCTACAGGTGTATTGTCCACCAATTATCCTTCAGCCACAGAATCCACCATGCTCCTATCTATAGGTGTGAGTCCTTCATATAAGTATTGGATAAATAGTTTCTCATTGATTTGGTGATGTGGACATCTTGCGCACAACTTCTTGAATCACTCCCAGTACTCATACATTGACTCCCCTTGTGCTTACTTGATCACAAAGATCTCCTTACAAATGGAAGTGTTCCTTTATGCTGGAAATAATATTTTCAATAAAATAAGTTTCAAATCGTTCCAACATGTTACATCTTCAGATTGTAAATAATACATCCAATCCTTTGCACCTCCATCAAGTGAGAATGGGAATACTCTTAGTTTGATTTGATCTTTAGAAACATTTCTTGGTTTTAAGGTTGATCATACCACATTAAATTCTTTTAAATTTTTATTTGGATCCTTACCAGATAATCCATGAAATTTTGGAAGAAGGTGAATTAATCCAGATTTCAGTTCAAAGTCTGATTTGAGATTTGGGTATGCAATACAATTTGGTTGATAGTTAATATCAAGTGCATCCAATTATAGAATGGTTTTATTAAGTTAATTTCTATTATTTTCACCCATTGTTTCTTGTTTTAATTTGGACTTAAAAGTGTTTCAAAATTCAATGTTCTTGGAGTGGAGGAATTCTTCAACTGGTTGAATGTTGAAACTTCTTGTAGACTAAGAATGTCTGATTCGAGCTCGAAGGTTACGTTCAATCTCAGGTTCAAGATCTAAAAGATCCTTGGGATTATTTTGTGTCATAAATCAAATAAAAATTAAAATAAGGAAATTGTACCATAATAAAAATGAGAAGTTTGAGTTGATGGTCCAAAAAGAAGAAGAAGAAGAAGAAATTCAGACTGGGTAAAGAAGGAAGAAAGAAGAGAAGAAGAGAATAAAATGTAAAATAAAATAAATACATCTAATTGGTTGAAATAATTACTTGCCTCCCTGGAAATGATGCTAATTTGAAAGGTGCTATTGTGGGAGCTTTCAAATGATATGTGATTGTTGGGTACTTAGGTGCAGTATAGTGGCTTACCAAGGTCATCTCTCAAAGGAGGAAGTAAATTTAACAACATATTAAAGGTATTTTGAAAATAAAATAAAAGTAAATAAGAATACTAATTAAAAGGATGGGGTTTGTTTATATTTTATAAATCAAGAATAATTTTTCTGTAATAAGATTGCATTTTCTTTGTTTTTATTTTTTGAAATGAATTTCGATTAAAAAGACACAATAAGAATATGTTTTTTTAGAAAATATTTTAAAAGGAATAATCGATCTAAATTTACCTCTTCACTCAATTATTTATCATTATCATTAAAATTAACATTCACTTCATTATAATCCCATAATTTTTTAACCCTCAAACCCTATGGGAGTTAACTTAACCACAAAGATGAAATTACTTAAACCCTAGGCTAGCTTCGGAACATGCAATCGCAGCACCTTGCTTTGATTGATGTTCTTAGGTTAGATTATGGTCATTGGTTAATTATAGAACATATCCACTCTGGAAATGAGGATTAATTGATTTAAAGGATTATATTTGAACTCTACAAATTTATCATGTGTGGTCTTGTATTTCCGATTAAGATCGCGCTCTCACAATTCACACAATTCCCAACCTCGTGTGTTTTGTGCTAATTGTTCAATTGCTTGATTAGTTTCATTTAAATTAAAAACTCAATTCATATATCATATTAAGTGAATTAAATTATCTCATTGGTTCAAAATAAATTAATGAATAAGGTTAGAGGTAGATCGATTACTAAAAATAACTATGCTTCCATGGGCGGTGTAGTCATCGTAGAAATGTTTTTCATGTGCAAAGGTTTAGAAAGGGTATAACCCAATCTCGTTTCTAATATTGAATTCCAGAACAAAGAGGAAGAATAATGAGGAAGAGAAATGAAAAAAAACAGATAAAATAGAAGAAATTAAAGAAAAACTAAGGAGTTTATTACGCAAACAAAAGTATTACAACACGAAGAAGAAGAAGAAGAAGAAGAAGAAGAAGGCTTCGTCAAAGGGATCCTTTCTTCAAGAGATAACCTTATTGAAATGGTTGGATAATTGGAGTAGATTCACTTATACTATGCCCTAAACTTCCCAATTCACGTCCCAACCCATCCAAATGAGAAAAACACCAATTTATAGAGTGGTGGGGAGGCTAGGTTCAAAGTGGTTTCAAGTGTGAATGGGGAATCTCGGCCAAATATTTTAATCCAACTTGCACCGTCCATTTGACCACCAAAATGTGTGAATCAGTTGTCCTTCCATAATGATGATTTATGAGAAAATGAGTCCTAGATCTCCTCTAAAAATTTGGGCCTAATCCAAGCAGGGATGAAGAATTTATGGTCTAAATACAGAACCCATGTCCAATATGGTGAGTCCATCCCAACTTTGACTTCATGGCCCATTTGCACCAACCAAATGCATGATTTAGCTCCAATGTCCTAAATGAAAGTTGTATCCCATTAAGTCAGGAACATATTTAAAAAAATTAAAGTTCAAATAATACATAGAAAAATATTTATGTCCTAAATTCTACAGTGAATTTTAAATGGTAAAACTGGAATTTTCATCAAATTTTCAAATGAATGATCTAATCCCAAATATTTCATAAATGAATGAATTTGCCAAATTGTGAGGAAATTATATCATTTATTATCAATAAAATATTCAATAAAAATATGTTTTAGCACCATGAAATACTTTCTCTTGCTTATCCATAATTAGTAAAAGCACATGAAATAATGTAGCATCTAACGCTCACTACGGGAAAAACCATATTTGTGACTGGCTATTTGGGACGGGAATAAATCACGTCGCAAATAGTCCGTCGAAGAGGTTATTTGTGATGGGTTGGTCAGCCCGTCGCAAATAACCAATTATTTGTGATGGGAAGAGGCGCCCCGTCGCAAAAGGTTACGCACGGATTGGCGCGGTTTGCGCGCCAAACCATGTGAAAGAGTATTTGCGACGGGTTGGCACCGTCTGTCGTAAATACCGAGAGGCGGTAAGACCTAGTTGCGACAGGGGGATCCCTCGTCGCAACTAGTTCAACCCCCAAAGGGTATTTGTGATGGAACCCATCGCAAATAACCAGCGGTGGTAAAAACATATTTGCGACGGGATGTTGTCTCGTCGCAAAAAGTGTGTTGGCAGGTCACTTTTTTACGACGGGGCCCGTCGCAAATAACTTTTTAACCACCGACGTTAATTAATGCGGCCGAAGGTATTTGCGACGGGTCCGTCGAAAAAAGTACTTTTTGCGACGGGAGTCTCGTTGCTAATAGTCTCGTGGCAGCTAATCTAACCTATATATATCCCCCTCCATTTTTTCTTCTCTCCACCTAAATTTCTTGTTCCTCTGCTTATGTGAACTCTGATTTTAGAGTGAAAAATTTTGTGAGTTAGCTTTTTTTACGAATAAGTTGTGAAGCCCTCTACAATTATAAGAGATAAAGTTTAAAGGTATTTATGTTTTATTTAATTTAGTATTTATTTTCTTTCTTTACATTAATTTTAATTATTGTTGATTAGTTGTAATTAAGTTAGATTTAAATTGTTTTATCATCAGTATTTATTTGTAATAATAAAATTAAATTATTAGTATTAATTCTTAATAATTAGTAATAATTAATAATTATTAATGATAATTAGTAATGTATATAAATAATTAGCGGTAATTAGTAATTAGTAGCTGTATTTTGCAGTAATTAATAATAACTAACACTAATTAGTAATAATTAGAAAAAAATAGTAATAAATATTAACAATTAGTAATAAATAGTATTAATTAGTAATAATTAGAAATAAATACTAATAAATACAAATAAATAGTAATAAATAGTAATAAATACTAATAATTAGTAATAAATATTAATAATTAGTAATAAAAAAACTAATTAATAGTAAAAAATACTAATAAATACTAATAAATACTAATAAATACTAATAAATACTAATAAATAGTAATAATTTGTGATAAGTACGAATAAATAATAATAAATACTAATAAATAGTAATAAATAGTAATAAATACTAATAAATACTAATAAATACTAATAAATATAAATAAATAGAAATAAATAGTAATAAATAGTAATAAATACTAATAAATACTAATAAATACTAATAAATAGTAATAAATAGTAATAAATACTAATAAATAGTAATAAATACTAATAAATACTAATAAATACTAATAAATACTAATAAATACTAATAAATACTAATAAATACTAATAAATACTAATAAATAGTAATAAATAGTAATAATTAGTAATAATTAGTAATAATTAGTAGTAATTAGTAATAAATAGTAATAATTAGTAATAAATAGTAATAATTAGTAATAATTAGTAATAATTAGTAATAAATAGTAATAATTGATAATAAATAGTAATAAATAGTAATAAATGGTAATAAATAGTAATAAGTAGTAATAAATAGTAATAAGTAGTAATAAGTAGTAATAATTAGTAATAATTAGTAATAGATAGTAATAAATAGTAATAATTATTAATAATTATGAATAATTTGGAATAAATATGAATAATTAGGAATAATTAGCAATAATTAGCAATAATTAGCAATAATTAGCAATAATTAGAAATAATTAGAAATAATTAGCAATAATTAGCAATAATTAGCAATAATTCGCAATAATTAGGAATAATTAGCAATAAATAGCAATAAATAGGAATAAATAGCAATAAATACAAATAAATAGCAATAAATACAAATAAATAACAATAAATACAAATAAATAGCAATAAATACAAATAATTAGCAATAAATACAAATAATTAGCAGTAAATAGCTATAATTAGAAATAAATAGCAATAATTATCAATAATTAACAATAATTAGTAGTAAATAGCAATAATTAGCAATAAATAGCAATAATTAGCAATAAATAGCAATAAATAGCAATAAATAACAATAAATTGCAATAATTGGCAATAATTATCAATAATTATCAATAAAATCAATTGTAATAAATTGTAATAAATTGGCACAATTTTCAATGGATTGACGGCACTCCTTTTGATCGATGAATCTTCTCCTTTCAACTCTCACTGACTCAAAACATTATGAAAAGTATGCTTCTACGTATGCATATCCAATCTTGTATGTACGAGTTTGAATATGCATTCATAGGACCACATTTTTCATAATGTTTTTAGGCGATGATAGTTGCAAGAAGAAGATTCATCGACGAAAAGGGGGCTCTTTTGTCTGACGGCTCATTTACTTGCATCTTTGTCACACTCAAATCACAAAGTAGAATTTTCTCGGATGTACGCTTATGCATTCTCATATACATGAGAATTAATAAGCGTACCTCCAAGAAGATTCTTCGTTGTGATTTCAGTGTGAGAAAGTTATATGTAAATAAGTCATCGAACAAAAGAGTAGTCGTCAATCCACTAGAAATTATGTTGCCCGTAATTAATGGGTCTTCGGAGCAAAGACCAGTAGCACGAGGAGGACATGTGTCGATGGCAGCAGTAGCAGCACAATTAGATGGAGCACATGTGTCGTCTGACTCGTAGTTTATTGATGAAGTTTCATCCACCATCTCCTCCGGCTCCTCCATAAAACTATCCCCCCCAGTGATTTTTTCATTCTGTTAAAAACATTTGAATTGAAAATTTGTTGTAATATGAACTATTTACACTTTTTTCCTTTTATATTGGTGTGAATATTGTATAATTTTGTTAGTATTTTTAATATTTTATTATTTTATTATTTATTATTAGTATTATATTTTTTAATATTTGTTTATTTTACTAATAATAATAATAATAATAATAATAATATTTTATGATTTTTTTATATATTTTTTTTTGATTATTGAGAATTTTAATATTGTTTTATTTTATTATTATTTTAATAATATTAATATTATTTTTTTCATTAATCATAATTTTTTTATTTTTTTATTTTATTAAGTATTTAAAAATATTGATAATTTTAATATTTTTTATTTTTTTTATTATTTTAATAATGTTAATATTATTTTTATTTTATTTTATTAAGTATTTGTGACGGGGCCTTTTGTGATGGGGGCCCGTCGCAAATAGATTATATATATTTTTTAAAAGTTTTTTGCGATGGGTTTCTTTATTGTCACAATAACTTTTTTGTAACGGGCTCGTCACAAAAGGTTTATAACATATAAGTTATTTGTGATGGGCTGGTATCTCGTCGCAAATTATTTTTGTGACGGGCCCATCGCTAAAGGTTCTTGTATATATAATGTATTTAATCTAACATCTATTTGCGACGGGCTCGCTTCCCATCACAAGTAATATTTTTTGCGACGGGCCCATCACAAAAAATACTATTTGTGAAGTCGTTTTCTGCAACAGGCTATTTGCGACGGGCCCCCATCACAAAAGGGTTTTTACGACGGGATCCCGTCATAAATAGCCCATCACAAAAAGTCAAATTTTCAGTAGTGTCTAGGTCAATGTGATCTCATAAGATCACATGGTCTGGATTAGGTTGGTACTTCAATTGAGATACATGAAACACATTATGCACTGAATTGAACCTTGGCAGAAAATCCAACTAATATGCTACCTCGCCAACTTATTTATTATCTCGAAAGGGCGTATGTATCGAGGATATAACTTGACCTTATTACCGAAACAATGATTCCCAAGCCTTTGAGATATTCTCAAGAATCCATGATCACTCACTTTAAACAACAATGATCATCAACGATGACCTGAATACAATTTCAAAAGAATCTGAGTTATGTTTATTATTTATCTGATCAATTGTATCTTCTATATAGTCTCTTGTACAAGGTTGGGTCCAACTAGTAAAGTCTCACTTATTTCCACCCAACAAAGTAAAGAAAAAAAAGGATTCTCTTACAATTATTCAAAAGGATCCATATGTATTGAGGCCTCATAATCGTTGTTGTATGAGAACTATACTAATAGTATTTTCTCCTCCCATGAGCCACCAAAATCCATCACACAATCCCTAATCATATCCTCCGATGTTTGGATCATCCTCTCATATTTTACATCCACTAGAGGATGATACATTGTGATCATAGTAAACTAAGTCCTGATGAATTTCTGTAATGATTTATAAAAATGAGATGTAAACCTAGGGTCTCAATTAGATACAATTGAGACTAGAACACTATGTCACTTTTCCACTCCTTACATACAGATTTTTGAGAAGTATTGTACCATATGGGATTCAAAAATAGAGAAAATGATATTACATCATGATTTGATCCACAATTACCCATATGTAATTGTGTTTTCTAATTTTTCTTGGTAAACTTGTCACAAAACCCATAGTTATCTGCTCTCATTTCCACATGGTAATTAGCAAAGACCGCAGCATGTTTACAGGTCACTAGTGCTCCACCTTGACCTGATAGGTGAGGCATCTTGAAACATAATTTTTCACTCCCCTTTTCATTCCAACCCACCAAAACGATAATTTCATCATTTTATACATCTTTTGAACACCTGGATGAATATCCCATTTTTAATGGTGGTAAGCATTAATAATTTTTTTTCTAACAAGACAAAGGTACCATGATTTGATCTCTAAACCACAAAAATGAAATCACATCCATATTTCATCCCTCAATGTTCTCCACACAATTAAGTTTTGAACTCATAGAAATTTTTTCTAAATCATATTTCTTATCCTCTTTCACATGTTGAACCAAATTAGTAATGACTAAAACTGGGAAGAAATATGAAATATCAGCCATGTAAGTACAATCCAGGTGCACATCTACTATAACTAACATCATCTACCACTAATTTGAATCTTCTTTAGCAAATGATTATATAAATTCCTTCTTAATGAATCTTCCACTGAATTTACTTTACTCGATGTATACATCAAGTCAAATTCAAACATTTAAAGGTATTTCATCCATCTACTTTTCCTTAGATTCAAATATCTTTATGAGAAAAATGTGTTCACTACTACAAATATGGCTTTTATTAGCGCTAGAAAAGTTCATTAACAGCGCTAAAAAGGCGTTGTTAATTAAGGTGAAGATAAAGGGGGGTACCTTTTATCAGCGCTTTTTAAAAGCGCTGATAAAAGTCAAAAAAAATAAAAATAAAAATAAAAATATATATATATAATTCAGGGGGAGCTTTTAACAGCGTTTGACCCTCTTTATCATCGCTAGGTGGACCACTCCAGCGTGCTGCCCTTGCCCACACGTCCAACACATGCCCCCCACGTGCACCTCCTTGCTTCCACCAGAACTCGAACCCGCGACCTCCCCCTTGCGCACCTGTACCTTTACCACTAAGTCATTTCATTTTTTTTTCTATTTAATGATATACCTATTTATTTATATATATATAGTTATATTTATTCATATATTAATATAAATTCATGTTAATATAAATATATTTAGTTATATTAATACATATATATTTATTCATATATTAATATATATTTATATTTATTTATATATATAGTTATATTTATTTGTATAATAATATAGATTCATATTAATATAAATATATTTAGTTATATTAATACATATATATTTATTCATATATTAGTATATATATATATTTATTTGTATATTAATTTATATTTATTTTTATTTTTATATATATTTTTAGTTATAATTTTTATCCATATATTGATTTGTATAATAATATACATTTACAAGATTAGTTTTAAATAAATTTATAAAATATGTTTTTTATGTGTGTTTATAAATAAATAAATACATACATACATACATATATACAACACACACAAAGACACACACACACACACACAGAGATATATATATATATATATATTTACAAATAAATACATATATATGTGTGTATTTGAAAAGCCATAGAATGTTAAAACGACCATAACTTCTAATCCAGAATCCTTTTTAACTCCACAACCAGTTAAATCGAAGAAAATGAAATAATATTCAATATGATATGTGGTACATGCCTAACAGACATCCGGATCAGAAGTTATACTTGTTTTAATGTTAACAAATCGAGGTATCCCGACTAAAAACTCAGTTTTGGAGGCCTTTTGGGCCTTTTTTGGCCTTAAAAAATGTGACAAAATCTTTTCTTAGGTCATTGGAATGTAGATCTCGTCACAGGATTCGATTTGATATGCTGTAGAGCTCAAATGGACACTTGGATCAAAAGTTATGGTCGTTTGAAGTTTGAGTTACATTTTCAACTTATTTTAGATCTTTTATTATTTTTTTGATTTTTTGTGTCTTCAAATTGTTATTAAATTATTTTTAATCAATGATAATTAGAAAATTATTAATTAATTATATTTTTTAAAATATTTTAAATCCATTTTCACTAAATTTCTTATATATTAAATGTAATAGTCTATTTATACTTATCTAAAACATATTTAAAAAATATATATTATATTTATATCAATATAAATATACTTATATAACAATATATTATTTTTCATGAAAAATTATTTTTTTTGAAACATAAAATTTATCAGCGCTAGGAAAAAGTGCTAATAAAGCCCCCCTTTATCATTGCTACTAGAAGAAGCACTGATAAAGGGGTCCCCTTTAACAGTGCTAAAAAACGCTGATAAAGGAGGGGCCTTTATCAGCGCTAAAAAAACACTGTTAAAGGGTCACTTTTAACAGCACTTTTTTTAGCGCTGTTAATAGTGCCCCTTTATCAGTGCTTTTTTTAACGCTGATAAAAGCCCCCTTTTATCAGCTCTTTTTTTAGAGTTGATAAAAGGGTAGCGCTTCCCTTGCCCGTTTTTGTAGTAGTGGTTTCAAAATCTTATGATCTGTAAAAACTATGAATTTCTCACTAAAAAGATAATGACACCAATTTTTCAAAGCATGGAATACAACGACTAATTCCAAATCATGTATTGTTTAGTTCTTCTCATATAACAGTAACTATCATAAACCATAAGAAATAACATGATCTCCCTGCATGAGAAAACATCCCAACCCCAATCCTAATGCATCACAATAACTACATATCCCTTTCCAGACTCTAGAAATGTAAGGATATATGTTGATTTAATTATAACCTTAAGATCTTGAAATGATTTCTTACATTCCTCATTCCATTGGAAAGGAACGCCCTTCCTTATCAAAGCTTCCATCAGTGATACCAAATGTGAAAAGTTTCAAAAAAAACATTTGTAATATCATGTCAATCTAATGAAACTACATATCTCAAAGTCATTCTTTGGTGGTTTCCAAGATATAACAACATTTATCTTTTTCGGGTTTATAGAAAATATTTTTTTCTGAAATGACATGGTCAAGGAAACATACCTCTTGTATCCAAAAATCACACTTTGATAACTTGTCATATAGATGATGCAACCATAATATACCCAACACTATATCCAAGTGGTATTCATGATCTAAATTTAATCTATAATACATGATTATATCATCCACAAACACCACCACAAAGGAATTTTGATACCTTTGAAATATCTTATTTATCAATTCTATAAAGACAGTTAGTGAATTTGTAAGAAAAAAAATCATAACAATGAACTCATAATGGACATATATGATTTTGAAAGTTGTCTTCAGAATATCCTCTTTTTGAACCCATGGTTGGTGATATCCCGAATGTAATTCAATTTTAAAGAACCACTAAGCTCTCCTAAATTGATCAAAGAGGTCATCAATTATAAGGACCCGTCCTTATTACATACATAATCTTGAATTTATTCAAGAAAACACTTCCTTTTACATTAAATATCTTTTAAAGTTTATAACTTTAGAGAATTAGGACAATAAATTCATGACATTACACATTATTACAGAGTGGATACCATAAAAATAGTTTCCATTTAAAAAAAAATAAAACATAAAACAAGACTCCTTGAAAATTCTTCAAAATTTAACACGGATTCCTTCCTTGTATTAAAAATCCATTAACCTATGAAAAATCACCTAAAAACCTAGGATGAGCACAAAATCTCAGTAAGGGATGAAAAAGAAGGAAAGAGCTTATTAGTCCATGAATACTCGTAACGTATGAAAACATTTTCAAAATACATGCTTGTCACCCATATAAGCTTACTTTATGTAACATGATATTTACACAAAATCCACACAAATCATGAGAACATAAATATAATAATAAAATTATCTTGGGGAATTACTTACATAATCTTGTAACCATTCTTGGCTACCATATAATATGTAACCCTCACGGCTACCTTACTTTGTGTAACCATCACAATTACACTTGGAGTAACTAAACGTATGACCTCCAACTTAATCATACCCAATGAATTGGAGGGAGATATAGGTCTCACCCTTCATCATAAATAATTCCCAAGAACCAATACATAATCATACAACATGAATAATTCCATAAAAACATTGCTTTGTAATTTTGTAAAACCGAATTTAAAAAAGAGTATTTTTAAAGTAAAGCCCTTATAAATATCATAAAATTGAAGAGATACTTAATAGAGTGGATGGAGTATGTGTATATAATGAAAATAAACATAATAAAACATAATATAAATAGAACTCATCACACAAACAATTTAAATAGAACATAAATAATGAAGTAGAAGGTTAACCCAAAGAATGGAAATCAGGTTAAGAATTATCTTACCTTGGGTTTGTCTTACTTGAAACTTGTTTAAACTTCTTGTATAATGGTTAAAAGAGTGTTATTAGTATTTTTGCAGAAACATATTCATATTTATAACATCTTATATTTTCATTTAATAACATCATTTCACCCTTTAATTGTTAGTATCTTGCTCCTTGCACCGTTTTTGGGTGAGTTCTGCACATGATTTCTATGATTGGTTCATGGTGGACATTCTTGTCGATTGGAAGTGAAACACCAGAATTGGAATGGAGTATTATTTAAATATATCCAGTAACATAAATTATTCCATTTATCATTTTTAATTCTTACATTAGGATGATTCATAAGTTAGAACATTAATGATGTTCATTTAGATCATTTTAGTGGTTCTTTGATAATAACAACCTCGTTTTGTCTTATAAATTAGAACCATGAGTACAAAAGAATTTAAGAAACATGGGTGAGTTATAACACATATATTATAACCTGTTTCAACCATATAAATGGTTTCATGACCATACTTGAAATAAATAATGTAAATTGAAATCACATCGTCCACGATGTTGATAATTCGACACAAACGGACAATGTTTTTATTATTTAAATAAGTGGGAGAAGAGAAGAATAATGATGAGTAATTTTAAAAAAACATGATAACATCCAGAATATACATGATTTCTAGATATTTCATGCCTCTTGTGTAAGAATATATGAAGAAATAATAAGGAAGGAACTCAAAATAAAAGAATAAGTGAGAAATCTCTTACAAAAATTCGGCAGCCCAATGGTTATGCGACAGGGTTTTAGAAAACATTAAGAAGAGAGGGGAAAAGTTTCACCCATTAAGAAATGAATAATAATATATAATAGATAAATAATAATAATTAAATAAGGACATGGTATGGAAACTTGAAAATTATACCACATAAAAGAGAACTTGAAAGGAAAAAAGAAAGAAATTGAGAATTTTCTTACCTTGCAGAGTAACCCTTAGAACTTGACGGTTGGGACCTTGGGGTCTTGAGGAAACCTTGGGAGGAATACTATGAAGGTAAGGAGGACATAGCTTCGTTTAGGGAGAATTGGGAATGAATTCAATGAAGGAAATAGTTGGAATTTATAGGAAAAGTGAGGGATTATTTTAATAAATTTCAAGGGACACCTCATGAGTGGTATTTACAAAAAAAATGGGCTTGCCTGTGGTATAAGCCACTTGGGAAACCTCAAATATTATTTAACTATACACAAGTCGACAAGATTTATGAAATCATTATTATATCATTAATGATGTCATTAACACATCGTAACTAAAAACTGTATTTTTTACTATTCACCGAAAAATCAATTGTTTCAGAAAAATTCCCAAAATTCACCCTAACCATTTATCGATGTATATATTTCAAAAATTAAGTCCTTTTTTTGAAAATAATTTTTCTATATATTATTAATTTAATTTTTAAATAAAAGCATACTTAATTCAAAAATTAACAATTCTAATTCTGTAACTACTTCTATATCACATTGAAAAATTAACCTAGATACTATTATCTTAAATCCTTAACAAAATAAAATAATAATAAAATTTACTATTCATTGGGGTCATATCACTATTCATAAGGGTATGTTACTATTCACCAAAAAAACAATTTGGTTCCAATAGACTCCAAATAACATACTGAACACAATTGAAGATGAAAGTTTCTTGAAATTCAGAACATAGAAGTAGAAAAGTTATGTTTTAAAGGCTAATTAAAAATATATACTTTAAACAAAGATCCATTAATTTCTATTTATTTTTAGAAAAACTTGGGGTGTTACATTATCCCCACCTTCTTGAAATTTCATCCTCACAATTTTATTTACTTATTAAACAATTGGGGGTATTTTTTCCTCATAGCATTTTCAGACTCCCATGTTTCTTCTTCAACCATGTGGTTCCTCCACAAAACCTTTACCTGGTGGATTACCTTATTTCACAATACTTTTTCCCTACGATCAAGAATCTGAACTGGTTTCTCTTCATAAGAAATGTTCTCTTCCAGCTAAACTGCTTCTGGGCTCAAGACATGTGATGAATCTGGAACATACTTCCTCAACATCGAAACATGAAAAACATTGTGTACCTGGAACAAACTCGGAGGCAAGGCTACGCGGTATGCAATTGTTCCAACTTTCTCCAAGATTTCAAAAGGACCAATAAACCATGGACTTAACTTCCCTTTCTTACCGAAATGCATCACACTTTTCCAAGGAGATATTTTAAGAAAAACATGATCACCTACCTCGAAAGAGAAGTATTTCCTTCTGTTATCTGCATAACTTTTCTACCTGATCAGAGTTGTCCTCATGTGTTGCTAGATCATCCTCACTTTCTCAGCCACTTATTTAACTAATTTTGGACCCATCAACTTTCCTTCACCGACTTCATCCCAAAACACTGGAGTCTGACACTGCTTCACATACAAGGCCTCAAAAGGTGTCATCTGAATACTAGAATGAAAACGGTTATTATAAGAAAACTCATCTAAATAAAGATGATGATCCCAATTTCCCTGATAGTCCATTGAACAATCTCGAATCATATCCTCCAATGTTTGAATCGTTCGTTCTGACTGCCCGTCTGATTGAGGATGAAAAGTTGTACTGAAATTTAACTTTGTGCCCAATGACTTCTGAAGTCACTTCCAAAAGTTAAAAGTGAACCTAGGATATCGGTCAGATACAATGTAAAGAGGAACTCCATGTAACCTGAAAATCTCCTTGAGGTACAATCGAGAAAGCTGATCCAAATACATTGTATCTCGAATTGATAGAAAATGTGAATAATTTTTTAGCTGATCAAAAATAACTCAAATAGCATTGTTACCTCGAGAAGTCTTTGGTAGTCCCACCACAAAGTCCATGGATACATTCTCCCATTTCCACTCTGGCACTGGAAAATGATGAAGCATCCCCTTCGGTAACTTTCGCTCTGCTTTAACATGTTGACATGTCAAACATTTCATGGTAAAATCAACAATATCTCTTTTTATTCCATCCCACCAATAATACTCCCGAAATTCTTTGTACATCTTAGTACTTCCAGGATGAACAGAAAATGGAGAACTATGAGCTTCACACAACAAATATTTCTTCAACTGAGAATCACTAGGCACACAACCTTTTTCAAAATCTTAAAACACAATCTTTATAAAGATTAAATTCTGGCAACTTACCCATTTTGACCAATTCTACCATTTTCTGTAGATCACGATCTTCCTTTTGCGCTTGCTTAATTCTGTTTGACAATGAAGAATGCACCGAAACTTGAAACAAAACAGAGGTATTACCTTCACCAACAACTTCTAAGACAAAATTCATCAAATCATCAATCAAGGGATCATGTTCCAAACATAACATGGTTAATGATGCATGATGTCTCTGACTTAAGGCATCCACTACTTTGTTTTCTTTTCCATGATGGTAATTGATCATGCAGTCATAATCCTTTATTAGTTCTAGCCATCTTCTTTGCCTCATGTTTAATTCCTTCTGAGTAAATATATACTTTATACTTTTATGGTCAGTATATATTTGGAATTTGGTTCTGTATAGATGATGCCTCCAAATTTTCAAAGCAAAAAACCACAGCTGCCAATTCTAAATCATGTATGGGATAATTTATCTCATAAGGTTTAAGTTGTCTCGAAGCATAGGCAGTTACCTGATCATTCTGCATCAAAATACAACCAAGTCCCTTCAAAGAAGAATCACTGTAGATGAAAAACTCACCATTTCGGGAAGGTAAGGACAAAACTGGAGCATTCACCAATCTCTTCTTCAGTTCTTGAAAACAAACATCACATTATTTTGCCCAATAAAATTTAACCCCTTTCCGTGTTAACTTAGTTATCGGGCTAGATAACCGTTCAAAGTTCTTAACAAACCATCAGAATAATTTTCTAAGCCCGGAAAACTACGAATCTCTGTAACATTTGTGGGTCTTGGACATTCATCAACTACTTTTGTTTTGGCAAGATCAACTATTATTCTATCCTTATTTACAATGTTCCCAAGAAAAGAAATCTATTGCAACCAAAAATCACACTTGCTGAATTTTCCATATAGTTTCTTTTCTTTTAAAGTATGAAAAACAACCCTTAGATGTTTTTCATGCTCCTCTTTATTTTTAGAAAATACCATAATTTCATCAATAAATACAACCACAAACTTATCCAAGAACTCATGAAATACTCTATTCATAAGATTCATGAATACAGCAGGTGCATTAGTTAATCCAAATGGCATAACAACAAATTCATAATGCCCATATCTAGTATGAAAGGTTTTTTTGGGGATGTCATCCTCCTTCACCTTTAGCTGATGGTATCTGGATATCAAGTCAATCTTGGAAAAGTACTGAGCTCCCTGAAGCTGATCAAACAATTCATCAATATGAGGCAAAGGATACTTGTTTTTAACAGTGATGTTATTCAAAGCTCTATAATCAATGCAAAGTCTCATGGAACCATCTTTCTTTTTAACAAACAAAACAGGGGCTCCCCATGGTGAAGTGCTAGGACGAATGAAGCCTTTGTCAAGAAAATCTTGCAACTGATTTTTCAATTCAAGAAGTTATATTAGAGCCATACGATATGGGGGTTTTGAAATTGGCTTAGCATCAAGAAGTAAGTCAATTGTGAATTCGACTTCTCTATTAGGTAAGACACCAGGTAAATCATCAGGAAAAACATCTAGGTATTCATTTACTACTGGCACATCATTAATTTGAATAGTTCCCTTGTTTTCAAAAATATGATCAAGATAAATTTCATTTCCATCTTTCAATAGTTTCTCAGCTTCCTAATATGTTATTAATTGTATGGGTTCATTCTTGTATACAAACTGAAACTCTTTCTGAAAAACAACTTCTTTAGCTCTACAGTCAATCTTAACATGATAATCAGAAATCCAATCCATCCCCAGAATAACATCAAACTCGAATAAGGGTAAAACAAAAAGGTTTGTAGGTAAAGTCTTTCCATAGACCACAATAGAAATATTCTTATAATTTCTCTTTGCTATAACATTCCCCTAGTGTTTTAACAACAATTTTGGGTCTCATTTGTTGAGGTGATATTTCCAATTCACCAGAAAATTTCTCAAAGATGAAGGAATGTGTAGACCCCGTATCAAACATAACTTTAGAAAAATCTGAGTGAACAAACAAATTATCTGATACAACTTCATTGGATGTCCCTACATCTGTTGACATATTCGCAAAGGATCTCACTACACCTTTCTGCTTGTAGTTTAGCTTCTTTGCATCATTCGGATCTCTCTTTGGGAAGGCATTTGCATAGTGACCCATCTCACCACATTTAAAACACTGTATAGTTTTCTTATCAAGATTATTCTTAGGATCATTTTCATTACAATCTCAGGACATATGTCCAAAATTACCACATTTAAAACACTTCCCATATTTTCTAAGACATTTCCCAGGGTGTTTCTTGCCACACTTTTCACAAACTAGAAATTGGATTTTCTTACCATCAGATTTCTTTGGTTGATTCTTACCCATTGCTTACCAACTGGACCTCTTCTTCTCTTAGTTTCCAAAATGCATGTGATCATCAGAAAACTACATCTCTACCCTCTCAGCACATCGAACAATTTTCTCATAACTTTTGAATTCACGAGAGGCCAACGCCCTTTGATACCTTGGCTTTAATCCTGATTAAAAGCGGTTGATTTTGCTATCAAGATCCAAAATAAGATTTGGAGCATACCTCACCAGTCAGGTGAAGTTCGCTTCATACACAGCCACTAAGTCTTCCTCCTTATTTTTCAATTCAAGGAATTATTTCTCCATTCTAAGTCGCACCACCTAAGGAAAATATTTTTCAAGGAAAAAACTTTTAAAATCATCTCACTCTAAGGCATCAAAATCCTCTCTACCCCTGATATTCCTTACTATTGACCACCACTGATCATCTTCCCCTTAAAAATGATAAATGTTAAGACTTAACTTTTGATTGTATGAGCATCCCATAATATAGAATATCTTTTCAAGGGCTTTGATCCATCCTTCAGTTGCTACTGGGTCAGAAGATCCATTGAATACAGGAGGATGTTGTCTCATAAAATGTTCCACTATTGTCATGTTCTGTTGTGGTACCTATGTTGGTTCTCTTGAATGGATTACACCACCATTTATTGACTGTGTTAGCTAAGACATTACTGTCACAAACTGCTCAGTTCCAATCCCTACCATTCAGGGTTGTAGTTCCGTAAGGATGTCATTCTGTCAAGGCCTCTCCTCTTCAGTATCCATGTTCCTTCTGCGGACAACCATTCTGAACAAACATGACTTAGATAAATAAACATGGTAATATTTAAATTCTATAACATTTCAAATTAAACATAGAGTGAAAATCATTTATGGTATTCTATTAACAGCACCCTAACCCCAAAAGTTATCTAAACCATCCTATGATACCAATTATAAGGACACGTCCTTATTATATAAATAATCTTGAATTTATTCAAGAAAACACTTCCTTTTACATTGAAGATCTTTTCAATTTTAGAGATTTAGACAATTAGGACAATACATTCATGACATTACACATTATTACAGAGTGGATACCATAAAAACAGTTTCCATTTTTAAAAAAAATAAAACATAAAACAAGACTCCTTGACAATTATTCAACATTTAACATGGATTCCTTAATTGTATTACACATCCATTAACCTGTGAAAAATCATTTAAAAACTTGGGATGATCATAAAATCTCAGTACGGGATGAAAAATAAGGAAAGGTCTCATTAGTCCATGAATACTCGTAACGTATGAAAACATTTTCAAAAGACATGCTTGTCACCCATATAAACTTACTTTGTGTAAAATTAAATTTACACAAAATCCACAAAAAATCATGCGAAAATAAATATAATCGTAAAGGTATCTTGGGGCATTACTTACATAATCTTTTAACCATTCTTGGCTTCCTTATAATCAGTAACCCTCACGGCTACCTTACTTTGTGTAACCATCACAGTTACACTTGGAGTAACCATGTGGCTGACCTCCAACTTACTCATACCCAATGCATTAGAGGGATATATAATTCCCACCCTTAATCATAAATAATTCCCAAGAACCAAAACATAATCATACAACATGAATAATTCCATAAAAACATTGCTTTGGAATTTCATAAAACCGAATTTAAAAACGAGTATTTTTAAAGTAAAGCCCTTATAAATATCATAAAATTGAAGAGAGACTTAATAGAGTGGATGGAGTATGTGTATATAATGTAAATACACATAATAAAAAATAATATAAATAGAACCCATCACAAAAACAATTTAAATAGAACATAAATAATGAAGTAGAAGGTCAACCCAAAGAATGGAAATCGGGTTAAGAATTCTCTTACCTCAGGTTTTTCTTACTTAAAACTTGTTTAAAATTCATGTATAATGGTTAAAAGAGTGTTATTATTATTTTACAGAAACAGTTTCATGTTTATCACATCTTATATTATCATTTCATAACATCATTTCACCATTTAATTATTAGTATCTTGCTCCTTGCACCGTTTTTGGGTGAGTTCTTCACATGATTTCTATGATTGGTTCATGGTGGACATTCTTGTAGAATGGAAGTGAAACACCAGAATTGGAATGGAGTATTATTTAAATATATCAAGTAACATAAATTACTCCATTTATAATTTTTAATTCTTACATGAGGATGATTCATAAGTTAGAACATTAATGATGTTCGTTTAGATCATTTTAGTGGTTCTTTGATAATAACAACCTCATTTTGTCTTATAAATTAGAACCATGAGTACAAAAGAATTCCAGAACCATGGGTGAGTCATAACACATATATTATAACCTGGTTAAACCATATAAATGGTTTCATGACCATACTTGAAAGAAATAATGGAAATTAAAATCACATCGTCCACGATGTCGATAATTCGACACAAACAGACAATGTTTTTATTCTTTAAATAAGTGGGAGAGGAGAAGAATAATGATGATTAATTTTCCAAAAACATGATAAAATATATAATATACATGATTTATGGAGATTTCATGCCTATTGGTTAAGGATATATGAAGAAAGAATAAGTAAGGAACTTAAAATAAAAGAATAAGTGAGAAATCTCTTACAAAATTTCGACAGTCCAACGGCTATGCGACAGGGTTTTATAAAACATTAAGAAGATATGGGAAAAGGTTAACCCATATAGAAATGAATCATAATAAAGAATAGATCAAGAATAATAAGTAAATAAGAACATGGTATGGAAACTTGAAAATTATACCACATAAAAGAGAACTTGAAAGGAAAAAGAAAGAAATTGAGAATTTTCTTACCTTGTAGAGTAACCCTTAGAACTTGAAGGTGGGGACCTTGGGGGCTTGAGAAAACCTTGGTAGGACTACTATAAAGGTAAGAAGGTCAGATTTTAGTTTAGGGGGGATTGGTAATGAATTCAATGAAGGAAATAGTTGGTATTTATAGGAAAAGTGAGGGATTATTTTAATAAATTTCAAGGGGCACCTCATGAGTGGTATTTACAAAACAATGGGCTTTCCAATGGTATTTTCCTATGGTATAAGACACTTGGGACAACTCTCATATTATTTAACTATACACAAGTAGACTAGATTTATGGAATCATTATTATATCATTAATGATGTCATTAAAACACCGAAACTAAAAACTGTATTCTTTACTATTCACCGAAAAATCAACTGTTTCAAAAAAATTCCCAAAATTCACCTTAACCATTTATCAATGTGTAGATTTCAAAAATTAAGTACATTTTTTGAAAATAATTTTCTAAATATTATTAATTTAATTTTTAAATAAAATCATACTTAATTCAAAAATTAACAATTCTAATTTTGTAACTACTTCTATATCACAATGAAAAATTAACCTAAATGTTATTATCTTAAAGCCTTAATAAAATAAAATAAAAATAAATTTACTATTCATTAGGGTCATATCACTATTCATATTACTATTCATAAGGGTATGTTACTATTCACCAAAAAAATTTGGTTCCAATAGACTCTAAATAACATACTAAACACAATTGTAGATAAAAGTTTCTTGAAATTCAGAACATAAAAGTAGAAAAGTTATGTTTTAAAGGCTAATTAAAAATATATAATTAAAACAAAGATCCATGCATTTCTATTTATTTTTAGAAAAACATGGGGTGTTACATCAATTCATGAAATAGGATACTAATTCTTTATCATAACTTTTTTAAGTTTGTGATAATCTACACAAAACCTAAGAGTTTCATCTTTATTTTTGACAAAAAGAATTGATGATTACCATGGAGATGTACTCGATCGAATGAAACCTTTACTTTCAAAATCTTATAATTGATCCTTTAATTCCCTTAAGTCTATTAGTTTCATCCAATAATATGGAATGAAAATAAGACTGGTCCCCAGTAGGAGATCAATCGTAAACTTCACTTCTCTTTGGGGTGGAAACCCTAAGAAATTGTCAGTAAATACATCAAGGAACTAGTCCACTATGATTGGAAAATCTCTATTCCCAATCTTATATAATGTTTTCAAAGTAATTGCTTTAAAATGGTAATAGATAGTTCCAACTATCAATACTAAGGGTCTTTTCTTGCTTTCATCCATTGCCCAATCTCCTTTGAAGAGATTACTAACACCATCAAAAGATTTTAAACTCATCTGGCATTCATAACAATCAATAGGGGTCTCAATTACCATCATCTAATCCATTCTAAGAACCAAGTAATCAATATCCATCTCTATCATAGATAATTACCATACCAACTTAGTCTTATTGATAATTATCAAACACATTGCACATTTCAAAAATTGACATTCTCATTGACCCAAAGGTGTTTGGAATTTTAAAATAGAAGGAATCATCTCAACAAGTAAACCTAGAAGATCAACAACATAAGAATCAATAAATGAATGGGATGATCATGTATCAAACAAAGATTTCATAAGGGTAGAATTAAAAATAATCATACCTCTCACTATTGAAGGTCTTGATTGATTATTCATGATCACTTTATCAGATCCATACAATTTCTTACTCGTTTCACCTTTCTCTTTATTACCCTGTTGAGATTTCACTGGTTGATGAGTCATGGTGTTCCTAGAATCGCCAAGGATTTCTTGGTTTTTTTATGAGATCTATTCTTTTGCACACATCCCATAGAATCATATGATGCCTAAGAATCATGATATGTTTCCCTAGCACCTAACCTTAGAGCATTGCAGTAATAGCACTGAAGTTTTCCCATCTTGTTGCAGTTGTAACTTACTCTAGGTGGTGTTGTACAATCTCGCTTCATATGGTCAAAATAATCATATTGAAAACATGTCAAATTTATTTTTGGTTGAGTAGGAAGGTTTACTGAACCCATAGTTTGATTCTGAGATATACCACCCCATTGAGAATAGGTTCCCCTCCTCTTCTAGTTTACATCATTGGAGTTCCCACTCATTCCCAAAGGAATAAATATGATTCCTATAACTATGTTTCTCGAGATGTATCTTTCTATTATCATCACTCTATTGAAAATATTTGTATAATCTATTATAAAAATCATAGAAATCTTTGAGTGAATTTCTAGTTTTAACCCCGACTCAAATATGTGTACCTTCATGGATTCAATTGCAACAACTTCCGATGAAAAGAGAACTAAATTAACAAATTTAATTGAATACTCTATTATTGATACATTATCCTGATTCAAACTGAAGAAGTGTATTGTTATAGAAATTTTGAACATGTGAGGGTAGAATTGTTTGTTGAATAATTCTTCAAAATCCTCCCATGTAATGCCTTGGCTAATTTATCCTAAACTGCTAAATCACACCAATGGCATGCTAGATACTCCAACATATATGTTTCCAACTTCACTTTTATCTCATCTAGTGTTCCAAGGAAATCAAATATTCAATTCATCTTATTCATCCACACTTTTTCTTTTTCTGACTCTCAACCACCCCAAAAATGGGTGGATTCTGGTTTTGTATTTGAACTGAATGATCCAATTTCCTTGGTTCATCCCTTCTATTCCCTATTTATGTTGTCTAAAAATCCTAGACAATACTTTGGACCAACTGTTGGATCACCTGTGACTCAGGTGAAACCTCATTCTCAGCAGCCACTTTTGATTGGTTTCTACAATGCCTACCTGATGCCATTCACTATAACCAGAACAAACTCAATTTAGTCTCACTCTCTAGCAACTGAAGTCTTATCTATTTCAAATTTTTCACATCACATATATCACAACAAGCCTTTCCAAAATTCAACAATTTCTACTTTCAAACTATTTTTAAAAATTCCACTATGATTTTTGAAAATCAAACAATTTTCAAATATTTTCAAAAATCAAAAGTTTCTCACCAAATCATAAATCATTAATCAAAATTAATTATGCAATACTGGTGGTAATTAATTACTATAAATTTTCTTCATTCTCTTTTCATTATCTAAACACATTATGATGAGGTGATAACTCCTATAATTGTCTCAAAACACTCATGTACCCAAAATCCCTAGTAGCTTTAAGTTCATCATAAATAGGTTAGCTTCACCTTTTTATTCTTTACATTTCAAGTTATGATAATCCTAATCCTTACTGCCATCCTAATAAATAGAAAACTTACCAATAATGATACTCAAGGATCGAGAAAACTAATATCATTTGTAACATCTCTCCCCTCACCCATTAGATTGGGAAGAGGCAGTGGGTGTTATTGGCCTTAGGTGACATCCCCAAGACACCAAAGGCTAGAAATAAATGCCAAAGGCTTTATAAAAAAATGGAGGATGATTTTCAATTTCAAGATAAACATCCAAACTACAATACAATATCCAAACAAACCACTACATGATACATGATTATAAAGAAAAAACTCAAATTATAACCAAACCAAGACAACATCCAAGGAAAACCAAAGACAATAAAACCCAATGGAACAAAATTAATCCAAAATGAAACTCCCAATATGATCCAAGTTCCAATACAATAATCCATGACCTAAGTATCAAGAATCATCACTAAATAATTGTGATACTTTTCCTTTACTTGTGTTCTGATAGATAACATCTGCAAATTCACAACAGTGCCCAATAAGGGGGTTAGTCTAAAATCAGTAGGATTTCCCTAATAACTTCCCAACTCATGCCACTAGGACAAAAAAAATTAGCACATTTCTATAAAATATTTTCAAAAAAGTTAAATTAGTTTATAACAAAGCTAAAATAGTTTTTCAATCCAAAATTTTTCTTCTAAGTAAAGCAATAAAATAGGCCTTTAAAATTTTTCTCAATTTTATTTGGCATACCTCCTACAAAATGATTTTTTTTAGTATTTTAATAATAAAACACTTTTAAGGGGTTAGTGGGAACCCACATGACTTTCTCACCGAATTGAAAAACCAAAAACTGATTGCATCAAAACCCCCATCAACCCTCTTTCAAAATTCAAACATTCAAAATTCAAATCCAAAAGCATCATTGTCACCTACTACGGATTAGGTGCATCGAGAAAAGTTCAACCATTGACGTCGTTGCCTCGGTCCAATCACCTGACCTCCATCACCATATCGCTGAAACCCATCAATATCATCATTAACAGAGTTTACACCTGCACAAATAGAGCTCCGGTGAGATTGAACCCTTCATCGAGTCGTGCCTCCGACATTGACCTGCCTCTCATCAACTTCATCACCTTCATCCCGAAGAGAACCTCAGAATTCCACGGCCAAAGATTGTCGTCAACATCATCACACCATCATTGCTCGTAATACCATAATGAAGAAGAAACATCAAACAATAAATTGACCTAGAAAGACCATAATCAGAACTCACTGCTTCGTCAAACCACCATCAGAGCAGAACCAACCACATCAAACGCAGCCATCATCAACTCACCGTAGAAGATAACTTAAACATCGTCCACCAAAACTATAAACAAGCAATATCCAAGACCATGACGCTGAAAGAGGTCACCACCATCGATACCCGGAACCGGTCGCTCGATCTCACAACCCAAAGAAACAAGATGATTATTATGTTGCTCTGCCCCGGAGAGATCAGGGGAGTCTCGGGACCAGAGAAGAGAAACTAACAAACTAAGATAGGAAGAAATGTCAGTGGAACCTCTTCTCAACACAATCGCATTGCCATCGCCTTCAACACAACATCATGAACATCACTGACATAAAACGAATCACATACGCAGACACAAAAACCCTAAAAACACGAAAAAACACCATCGACGACGTGTTGCGCTAGGCATGCTGACGGCTGCTGCACCCCACATCCAAAAGTCTCTCCATTTCAACCACTCTCGATCCGCCTTGGAGGGGTGCAGAAGAACGATAGACCATAGCAGGGAAGGAGCGGTCGAGGACTTCGAGCATCGGAACCATCAGCGAGGCAAAAGAGTAAAACTAGATGATGCCAAAAATAGAAGTCCATCACCCGAGCGAGAGGAAGAAGGAGAAGCGTGAAGAATGGGAGAGGGGGAGACGATGTCGGAGAGCTGCGCAAAGGCCTCCCCCACTCTGAGCTTCCACTGAGGGTAAACCCTGGTGTGAGAGAGAAATCAGGGAGACGCTGCTCAGAGGCCACCAAGTTCCGCATACCTATTCCATGATTCCACACATCCACACATGCATTCCTAGGTGATAGTTTCATACTCATGAGTGGTCTCTCATTAATCTACCAAGTTTTTATAAGGTGACCAATACTCAAGTGCCCCAATGGAACATGACCCTTCTATAGGGTCACGTCATTATACCTCAATGGTACACACCCCTTATCGAGGGTCACGTTAATGAAATGAAATGAAACTAACTATGTATGTCAAAAACCCATTCCAAACCATTTTCCACAAAACCATTATTTCTTTAAAAAAAATCAACAAACATTTTCCATGCATCAAAACCAAACCATCATTTTAAAATCATGAACCAAAAACCCTTTACACAAAACCAGCCAATTTCCATAATTTCCAAGAAAACATCACTAAAGAGGTTTCCATAAAATCACACGAGGGTTTCACAAGAATTTCAAGGAATTAAATCAATTTTAAACTAATAATTCAAGTTCTAATCAAGTTGATTCGAGATAGAAGCCAGTTACCTCAATAATGTTGGTGAAAATGAAAAATGGAACAAAATCTTCAATATCCCAACTTAAAACTTATAGATTTGACCTTAGATATTGTTCCCTTCAATCAAAAAAATCATATCTCATCATGATTGACATAACATAGCATAGATATATCCCCAACAAATTAGATATATGATTCCAAGTGAGCGGGGGATAAGAGATTTATGGAAAATGATGAAGAAAGAGCACTAACCGGAGAATCTAGATCTCCAATGGACTTTGGATCACCTAGAACTTTCTCCTGAATCCAAGGTAATATCCTCTCAATCCTTTTAAGGAAAAACAATTTGTGTTAAGGGGGTATTAGGGGAAAACTAGTGATTAAGAAGGTAAATCAAATTAGATCCACAATTTTTGGAGTGTCAACTGTACATTGCACAGTTAGGCAGCATGGTTTGGAAAACAATGTGCCAACTATGTGGGTGATACTACCTTAAGACACCCCTTGCATGATTGGATCACACAGTTAGATAAACCATGCATCAACCATGCATTATCCATTGTCCCAAATGGTTGTAGACTCACACAGTTTCTCCTGGGCATCTGCACGGTTTGGCCAAATTGTGCACCAAACTTGTGCATGCCCAGTGGCCTATGTTTTATCTTGTAAGGTTCTCTAGATGTGTTTAATGGTTTCTCCTAACCATTATAAAACTGTTCACTTCTATAAAAGCCTCCAAAAAGTTTCAAAACCCCTTAGAACCTTCTAAAACTAACCCAAACATTTTATATACTTAAAATACAAAAATAAAGGGTCAAGTGTCTCAAATCAAAGGTACTACACATATATAAAGAATATAGAATAAGTACATGAGAAAAATAGAGATAGAAACTGAGGTACATAGTGAAAAAATGTAACCCAAAAGAAAGAGGGTGGTTCAAAAGTTCTTTTACCTTAAGTCTCAACTCGCTTGGTGCATGCATCTAACTTCCTGCATAATCAAATTAAGCTTATTAAATACTTTCTTCATAACCATTTTAAAGTATATTTAATTTGTTAAGTTTAATTTATTATTATATTTCCTTTATTTATTATATATTCCTTTGCTCACATCAACCATTTGAGGTCGTTTGGTCAAATTTTTCAAAACTCTTTCGATATTTTGATCATGGTCAAACGTATTGTCAAGTAGTTCCATAAACTCCAGAATTGTAGAGCTATAGATTTTTTATCATTAAAATAACACAAAAGTTAAATAGTTCTATGGGTTGTACAAAATAGATTCAAACTAAGAAAGGCATATCGGTATGCTGGTTTTGGACATTTAAAATTATTATGGTCATTATTCATTATTATATTTAATATAAAACCTAATTTATCTTTCTATAATCAAAATCATGTTATAAATATTGTATTTATTCATTTAATTTATTTTTAAAGTCAACCATGTGAGGAAGTAATGAAAAATGAAACACATCGCCCATGGAGGTGGTGAACCGACCATAATATGGGTGATGATTTCGTTTTAGAATTAAAGAGAGGGGGAAAGAGGATAATTGATATTTCATTGATAAATAAAATTTCAGTATACATGTGATGATGATGTCAATATATGATTATGGATTGAATATATTTAGGGGAGGTATAAGTAGGAAAAAAATTGATAGAACTTGGTTAAGACAATTATATCTTCCTTGGATGTTCTCTTTTAGATCACACATTAAGCCTTCTTAGATTGATCTTTTTATGAGACTAGGACCTCTAGGACATGTGAAAGAGGGTTGAGAAGAGATTTTGGTAAACCTTGGAAAGGGAAGGTGTTTTGAAAGTGAATATAAATGAGTGGAGAATAGTAGTATTTATAAGTGGTGGAGATGAATGTTTTAGAATATAATATTCTTTAGTTTATTACTGTATTTTACTATTCTAAAAAACATAATTTTCAAAAAAATACCAAAAAATCCCCTTAGGCTAGACACAATAAAATTTCTAACCCTTGGAAAAATTAATTATAATTTCATAAAATTGTATTATCATTTATAATCAAAATAACTAGCGTTTTATTAATACATTATATGAAAATAACTTTTATTTCAAAATTTTAAATTTATTATAAAAATATATTTAAAAAAATAAAACATATATGTTTTACCAAAATTATAATTATGATTTATTTGTGTCAAACATTTATTTTATCATCTTTAAAACTTATTTAATTTCCTTGTGATATAAGTTTCTTATATTTTTATTTCATAAGTTTTTCAAATATCATTTTACTATTTCATTGGTTATGTTACTGTTTTAACAGTTAGTTTACTATTCATAACGGTTGGATTACTATTTCTAATGGTCAAATTGTTATTCCTAATGGTTGTATTGGTCTTAAAATTCTTATAAATACCTATAATTTACATCTTTCATCATTCACTCCAATACCTCATATGGTTTTATATTCTTTATTTTCAAAAATGTCAACTAGATTATTAATGTTTTGTATCTTTTTTACAGATTTGTTTGTGAGTGTGATTATTTTAGGAAATTAAGACAATCCAAATTTCCCAATTCAAGTTATTTTATGTTTTTTATTTTTTGTTTTTATTGTCTCATTGTAACACTTTCAAAAAAAATTGACAATATTTATTCTCTAAATGTAATTTTCAATTGAATATAATAAAGTTTTAATATTTCTAATGGTCAAATTGTTATTCCTAATGGTCATATTAGTCTTCCACTTCTTATAAATACCTCCAATTTACATATTTAATCTTTCACTCCAATACCTCCTAAGGTTCTATATTCTTTATTTTCAAAAATGTCAACTGGATTACTTATGTTTTGTATCTTTTTTACAGAGTTGTTTGCAAGTGTGATTATTTTAGGAAATTAAGATGATCCAAATTTCCCAATTCAAGTTATTTTATTTTATTTTATTTTTTGTGTTTATTGTCTCATTGTAATATTTTCAATTTTTTTGACTATATTTATTCTCTAAATGTAATGTTCAATTGAATATAATAAAGTGTTATTGATTTTCATTATATGCTTCATGTGTTTTATATTATACTACATTATCATAAAAGTTTGGGTCATTGCATAAAGGGCACAAAAGTCGTACTTTTCCTACAAGGTGACAAATTTTATCTCAACTTTGACTAATGTTTCACTCATGAATAGTAACATATGCAGCAATACTTTATTTGGCTATATTCTAAATCGGAGTACGAGTAAATCAAAAGCATTGAAGCTCTAATGTCAGGCGCAACTTGAACTTTTTGAAACGTGAGTACCATCACACTTTAGATACACCAGAGAATATAAGGGGATTATCCATGTGATATTTCTCAAATCGAGTAATATGTGGTTTATAGGTATTTATAACGACCGAATTCCCATTAAACCGCTTATAAACACATGGCTCACATTCGTTCTTAATGAAACCAAATTCCTTTATGGCTTCATCAAATCGAATGTTCCATGACCAGGATTCTTGCTTCAATCCATAAATGGATTTTTGCAACTTGCAAACCTGTTTGGATTCACCTGGTGTCACAAACCCTTCTGGTTGTGTCATATAGACATCTTCTTGAATGTTCCCGTTAAGGAATGTTGTTTTGACATCCATCTTCCAAATCTCGTAGTCATGGTAAGCTGCTATGGAAATTATGATTCTTATGGATTTAAACATGGAAACCAGCGAGAAGGTTTCATCATAGTCAATTCTTTGACGCTATCTGAATCCTTTAGCCACTAGCCTTACTTTATAAGTGCTAACTTGACCTTCCATGTCCATCTTTCTCTTGAATACCCATTTTCATCCAACAGTCTTCACATCAACCGGATCATCGACCAGAACCCAAACTTGGTTCTGATACATGGAATCTATCTCAGAATTCATAGCTTCTAGCCATCTTGCAGCTTATGAGATTTATACTACTTCCTTGTAGGAGAGAGGCTCGTCATTGTCCAACAATAATGATTCACCATCCTCAGTGATTAGAAAACTAAATCTCTCTGGTTCCCTTACCTCTCTTGAGTTTCTACATTGTACTTGTGTTTTTGGAACCTCCTCCACAAGGACCTGTGGAACTTGTTCCTGTACCAACTCTTGTGTATCTTGAGCATCAACTTCGTCGAATTCAATATTGCTCCCACTATCCTTCTTTAGGATGTGCTCCCTCTCAAGAAATACGGCTTGTCTGGTGACAGTCACTTTCTTTTCTTGAGGGTTATATAGGTAATATATTTTCATTTCCTTGGGATATCCTATAAAGATACACTTCGTCCCTGGGGTGCTAGTTTGTTGCCTGAGAAGGCCTTAACAAACGCCTCGCATCCCCATACACGTGTATGTGACAAAATTGGTTTCTTTCCACTCCATAACTCAGAGGGAATTCCATTTGATGCCTTAATTGGTACTCGGTTTAATGTGTATGTTGCAGTTTGTAATGCATATCCCCAAAAGGATAATGGAAGATCTGCATGACTCATCATCGACCTCACCATGTCT
Organism: Viscum album; assembly: GCA_963277665.1. Classification (NCBI taxonomy): domain Eukaryota; kingdom Viridiplantae; phylum Streptophyta; class Magnoliopsida; order Santalales; family Viscaceae; genus Viscum; species Viscum album. Next base: position 1,493,269,613 of record OY728135.1, on the reverse strand, counting down.
AACAAGGTGTAGTTCCTCCTTTCACTAACACAATTCCACTGTGGTGTATAAGGAGGATTGAGCTGAGATAGAATCCCAAACTCTCATAGAAGATCGATGAACTCTTAGTTCAGATATTCTCTACCTCGATCTGATCGAAGCTTCTTTATCTTCTTACCAAGCTGATTCTCTACTTCATTATTATATTCATTAAATTTCTCTAAGGCTTCTGAATTATACCTCATTAATTAGACAAATCTATATCTACTCAAATCATCAGTAAAAGTAATTAAGTAAGAATATCCACCTCTATCTTCTACTGGAAATGGTCCACATACATCCGTGTGTACCAATCCTAGAAGCTCTATATCCCTTTCACCCTGTCCACCAAAAGGCATCTTGGTCATTTTACCTTGTAAACAAGTGTGACATCTATCAAGTGGTTTTAGCATAGTAGAGTCTAAATATCCATCTTGACAGATCTTTGTCAAGTGCTTCTCGTTTACATGACCAAGGCGATGATTCCACAACTGGGTGATGTATGATTCATGTGAGTTTGTTTCATTATCGATTGTCAACACTTGGTTTTTGTAATTTAATACATACAAACCATTATTCGAATGTGTCATACCATAAAATACGTTGTTCTTATAAAAGAGACAATCCTTATTTCCAAACTTGAAAACAAATCCATCCATATCCAAAAAAGATACAAAAAATTATGTTTTTGGTAACACTAGGCACAACATAATAGTTTTGTAAAACCAAAATCATGCTAGTTGGCAATGAGAGGTGATAGTCTCCAATAGCCAACGCAGCCAGCCTTGCGCCATTGGCAGCTCGAAGATCCACCTCTCCTTTGGAGATCTTTCTAAATCTACTTGGTTCCTGCATTTTAATAAAGATGTGAGCCCCACAAGCTGTATCTAATACCCAATGTGTAGAAATAGAAAGATTACACTCGATAAAAAATGCACCTTTAGCATCCCCGCGCTTCTAGGTGCAGTTCCTCTTCCAGTGGCTCTGCTTGACACATGCAAAACACACTGCCTCTCATTCCTTGCCCTGCCTCTGGATCTTCCCCTTCTTGGAGGGATGGTGCTCGGGGGCTTCAGACCGTTTATAAGTCTTTGGCCTCTTTGCCTTGTCCTTCCTTTTCTTGTTCACCATAAGGACCGCAGGTTTGTCATGCCCCATGTCCTTATGTACCTGGTGAATCAAGGTCAGAAGCTCTGATAGACTCTTCTCATTGTCGCTCATATTATAGTTGACAATAAAGCTAGAGAAGGTCTTGGGCAGTGATGATAGGATGAGATCTGTACACAACTCATCTGGGAATTTAATCCCTAAGATGTTCAGGCGTTCAATGTACCCAATAAGCTTGACTACATGAGGCCCAGCTGGTGCAGACTCTCCAATCTTAGTTGTAAAAAAATCATTGGTGATCTCATACCTCTCATGTATCACCTTCTCTTGGTAGAGATCCTTAAGGTGAGACATCATGCTATACGCGTCCATGTTTTCATGTTGCTTCAAGAGCTCATTGGACATGGCTGATAGCATGAAACACTGGACATCTATGGCATCATCCATGTGTTTCATATAGAGATATAATTCCTCATCATTGGACTCTTTCCCAGGCGCAACTGGAATAGGCTCTTCCAGCACATACAATTTCCTTTTGTGGCGAAGGATGACGCGTAAACACCTCTGCCACTCTTGGAAATTGGTGCCGGTGAGAAGGTTTTTCTTCTCAAGTATGGTTCGCAATGATATGTTTGAAGTCATTTTCTTGTCATTTCTACAATTTAATATGAGCAAAGGTTTAGTACTTTATTAAAAAACTGAGACAAATAAATAAATTAATACTTATTATTTTCCCATTATTTTATCTAAATCCAATAGCCCTCACCATTGATTTCGGAATATTCTATTGCCTGAATATTCTAGTGGCAAGGATCCATATTTCCCTTCACATTACCCCAACTAGGGTTGGTCAAGAAACTTGAAGGGTTTTAGGTAGGCATTCAAAATTTCAACTACATTAACTCGCAGCTCCTTGATCTGTTGAGTGGACTCCCCAATCCTAAAATCCTTTTATTTTGGATTTCCTCAACCTTTGCCTCTTGGTCACACCAAGTCCTGCTATGGCGGTCAACCCTTGATGCGAACCAAGTCAAGTCAACCCAAAACCTTGAATTAGAATTCCCCGATAATTGAAAGCACCCCAACTAGGGTTGGTCAAGCACTTTGAACTATGGTTCGATTCTAAACAAGATTATGGAAGGCTATACTGACTTAATATTTCTTTTGAGGGATTTTATCCTTATACATAAATTTCTATTTTATTATATTTTATTACATGATTGTTAATATTAAGTGGGATATACTTAAGTGATTAACCATGTCTGAGATAATATTTGCGTATAAGTCGTTTTTTTATTTTAGTTCCATCTTACATGCTCGTTTAATTCATTAATTGTGTGATCGTGACAACACACCCACAATAAATAAACCATGCAACTGAAAAAAATAAAATAAATGGTATGATCATGAGTTTTTTCTATTGGTTATTTTATCTAGAGGTTGATAAACTAACCCAAGACCTAGGGGAGAAACACCTTGAACCTTTTGGGTTCGTGTTTACAGCTTTCCACTTGTCCACCTTTGTATCTCCTTGGATTGGCTTCACCTTGGCTCCTGACTTGAGATGCCTCCATTAGCTTGGGATCTCCATCCATTACATATGCATTTATCTCACATGCAGGTGAGGGGTAAAAGGGGTTTTTACATAAAATAATCCTTGGGCACACAGGCCCTACATATTAATGAGGAGATGGGTCATAGGCCAACAAATTTAATTTAAATAAATTAATTAAAAGAAACCATTCACAAAGGTCTCGGTCTAGCTCATGATCATCCATACATGCAACGATATTTACGCATAAATAAAACTAGCATTCAATTCTTTAATCGTTCTTGTTTAAGATAAATCACGCTCTAATTAATTAATTATCTTTAATTAATCAATCCTTTTATCTTAAACCCTTTTCTAAACTTCCTTGATATTTTCATCATAATTTTAAACAAATAAATTCATTTAAAATTATCCTTGTACGTAACTTGTACCTTGGAGGCAACCCGGTTAATTCTCGTTCATTACGCAGATGTTAAATTAAACACATATATATAAAACAACTATCATGTGTTGTGCCTCAGTTTTACGGCTGCACTATGGTACACGTCTCAAGGGTTTGTATAATATAAATAATAAATTTTAATAAATCTGTGTAACTTGGATGAGTACACGGTGTGTAGTTTTGACTACATGGCGTGTACTTTTATTCACCGTCCATCTGAAGTACATGCCCGGGGACATGGCGTGTAAATTTACTTTAGAAATTTTCGGAGTACATGGCATGTTCTTTTGGACACGCGCCGTGTAGTTTCCGTGTTACACGGTTTCCAGTCGGGCAAGCCGTGTACAGGGTACACGGCACAACCCTAACCCGAAGGGACCACACGTCGTGTTCATTGGACCACACGGCGTGTAATCCGGAAACCGTGTGCCACCTATTTCTGGTCAACACACGGTGTCTTAAATTCTTAGAAAGAATCCAATACACGACCTAATTTGGCGGATCAGTCAATGCATTGAACCTAGACTACACGGCGTGTACTTCCGAATACACGTTGTGTATTCTGGTGTTGTATGGCCAGAAACTTTTGGATCCTCCGGATGAGTTCCTCTATTTTATTTTAATCAAAATTAAAATAAAAAATTTGTTTCTGTGAGGTGAATGAGAAACGAGGGAGGAGGAACAGATCTTGAGATTCATATTTCTATAATGATTAAACTTTATTTGAAAACATCTAAATTTTTTAATGCGTAAATCACCAACGAAAAACTAAATAATTATAATCAATGATATAACCTCCCTTTGATGCCACTTGTAGGTTCTGGGCGCAGCGGAAGCGCGTTGGTGGGATTGCCCAACTTTAATTTTAGCATTAAACAACGTTTAATCCGAGATCCTTCACGATATAAAATGACGGATCTTTGGAATGGAATGAAGAACGAAAAAGAAAAGAAGAGTCCCGGAACCATTGAGATAGGATCATCATATGTTGGTTATAATTAATTTAATTAATTCACATGAATTACCTCGGTGGAATTATTTCTTCGTCGATGTCTCTGGTCACGATCTTGTGATCCGTCGTTGCATTGTAGAATCCAAGTATAGGATTCCTCTAGCGGTGATCCACACGTGCTCCACATATCTCTGGACGTCGTTGAAGGGATCTCCGGGTGCTAGCGCGGAAGAACCTTCGCTTGCGATGTTCGCCTTCGACTGCCTTGATCCGGTGGAGGATCTCGCTCTCGTAACTTGAGGGTGTTCTTGGTGGAAAGGGAATTCTCTCTTGAATTGAGAGTATTTCCAAATCCGTTGTGCACAACCAAAAATGTCTCCTACAAAGTGTTGGGGTTGTGAGGATATTTATAATCGGGTTTGAGGTTAATAGAGTTATGACAATAAATAAACGTGTTACGCGTTTTATTTATTTCATTAACTCTTATTGAAAACCCTCATGTTGAATCATTAATTCCTTGACATGCGTCCACGCTGATTATAATAAATATCATTTAATAAAACAATATTATATCCTCAAAATCCTGACTGGAAAACTACACGGCGTGTAATAATTAATACACGGTGTGTACTTTTATTTTCCATTTTTCTCCACCACATTTATTAGACCTTGAGTAATGGCTATTTATTTCTTAAATAAATGTAACTGCATTACTCGCTAATAAATATATTATTTCGCCCACAATATATTCTCTCAAATAACTAGTATCGAAATAAATGCGATCAGGCATTCTTAAATAATTATTAAACCACAGTCGGGAATAATATTTATTTAACTTGTTAAATTAATATTTAACTGAGATACATGGACACACTTAGTGTGTGACCCTCTAGGCCTCTTTCTCAGTGGCATTAGGCGGAGCCTGCCTAAAGTCCAAGGTTAGCGTCTAGAAACACGCCAAGGCACCCATAGATAAATAAGTTAATGTTGCAATGACGTGTCACCTCCTACGAACGCTTACCGTGTAATATAATCTCTTTGTCTCAATATCTCTAATCAAGCGGGTTGCATGCTAGTGTCATCAACCCATGTGCTCGATTATTCTTTCTTTGACTTCCCAGAACTGAACTCGCTCATACCTTACCATGGCCATGGATTTATTCAGGCTATATCAATTCCATCAAATGGCATGAGATATCTACTTTTGTTATGGAACAGAAGGGACAAATCCTTTCTCGCATTATCTATTAATGCAGTAATACTCGTAACGCACTCAACGTATCATACCTCGCTGTGAACAGTGCGTCATCACAGTTTTCGTCAATACATCTAAGTGTGCGAGTTGTAATACCCATTAATAATAATCTTAAAGTCTAAGGACTAATACACACTTCTGCAGATAGGAACATCCAATGACACTATGAAATGTGGATTTCCTACTGACGGGTCTCGTTCTCATAATATCCTCCTGGATATTACCAAGGGCGCACACCATGAGAAGGTGCCTCAAAGTTTTATGAGTTCTCACCCCTAATGACCTGTATTATTTGTGTCCCTCAAATAACATCATCCGGTCATAGAACGTATATTCAAGAACAGTGTTATGGCACTTCCAGGTTCTCATCATAGCAGGGATCCGCTATGACTCTTTAATGCAACAGCTGTCCTTAGGACATTATCACATGCATTGTCACGCAGAAGAATAAACAAGATGTGATAAGGCTTTTATTAATGAATAAAGTACAAAGTAGTTGGTTCTAGACCACCAACTCCAATAGATTATCCATGTGATATTTCTCAAATCGGGTAATATATGGTTTATAGGTATTCATCATGGTCTGTGAGACTACTCTGGATACTAATATTTTTTTAAAGATGGTTGAGGGATAACGTATTAGATTAGATCACCCCCCCCACACACACACACAAGGTGATCTATCATTTTTTTTATTAAATATATGAAATGACCTCAAGCCCTAGGTTGATGATTGCTCGAAGTCCCTAATATATATTTTTTCTTTTTCTTTTTTTGGCGTTTGTTGCACAAGTCACCTACGCCCGCCTCCCACGTTGCCTCCATGCCAGCAACATCCCATCGCACCTCACGCTATCATCCGCGCATGTGGCGTCCCACTACTGGACAACTAACCTATACCCACGGTTCAAAACCGTGGGTATAGCCCCCAAAACCGTGGGTATAGGCTATACCCACGATTTTGGGAACCGTGGGCTGGAAAGGCATCGGGATATGGGGGCCTGCCTATACCCACGGTTTATCCAAACCGTGGGCATAGAATTGCCACAACATGGCAGGCCAGGTCCACGCTGGCACAGCGTTTGACCCCACGGTTCTCAAAACTGTGGGGATTTAATCTTCAAAAATAGCTGCTGCTGAGACTCGACCGCAGGATGCGTAGGACTCATTCCAGCCTCCACTACTAACCAAGCCAACTGCAACTTTGATATATGTATATACATCTCTCTAAATATATTAATAAAATCACGTATCTAAAAATAGCGGCGCTGGGAATCAAACACGAGACCCCGAGTATCTTCACATGCGGGGCAACCAACCGAGCTAATGAATATTCATTTATTTAATCCTACATCTTCCGTCTTATATTAATAAAAATTAATTTACAGAAACAAAATCAATGAGTTTTGAACCCCGGATCTCCAGACAAATGGAAAGGACTTTAACCAACCGACCTACGATGCTTATTTGTCTTCATTTTTGTACATTTATAATTATATTAATGTAGACAATGTTTTTTGCCAAAAAAATTTGCGTCCCGCGCAAATTTTTTTCCCCGCCATAACGCGGGAAAGCTATACCCACGGTTCTCCAAAACCGTGGGTATAGGTCTCTTAAAAAAAACACCAATACCCACGGTTTTGAATAACTGTGGGTATATGTCTTTGCAATACACCCTATCCCCACGGTTTTTCAAAAACCGTGGGTATTGGTCTGGTAAAAAACCGTATCCCCGCGGTTTTAGTCAAAACCGTGGGGATAGGGAACCTATGCCCACGGTTTTCAAAAACCGTGGGGATAGGTTCAAGCTCTACCCTTATACCCACGGTTGTGGAAAACCGTGGGTATAGGTCCATTTTCCAGTAGTGTCCCACCTAACTCACGCCACCACCTCGCCTTGTGGTATCCCAACACATCCCGCACGACCCCCTCTGACGCATGCGTGGGAGGAAATTCATTGTTGTTTGCGCATATCATGGTTGTGGGGGTTTGAACCTCCATCCAATCCCACTGGATGCGGTGATCGCATCCCAGTACTACTCGGTTGCAGTCATATCTACAACCCTATATACTAATATTTTTTACATGTATTGCTCATATTAACCTTTTTCTTTCTTGATTTTTCTTGATTTTTCTTGATTAAAGATATACAACAGTTCAGGTAGGAGGATTACAAAGAAACAAAGATTTTTACGACGCCTACAAGTACTCGGGGAGACTCAACCCTGAGACCTCCCACAAGATTTCTCAAAGGTGTAACCACTGGGCTATGCCATTTAGGGCTTCTTGATTAAAAATAAAACGGTGTGCTTAACACATAAGGTAATTATTAACACATTATATGTCTTTGTTAAATACACCAAAACGCAATATAGTGATGATATACAATAGTTCAAGTAGGAGGATTGCATAGAAACAAAGATTTCTATGACGCCTACAAGTAATTGGGAAGATTCAACTCTGAGACCTCCCACAAAACCTCTCAAAGACGTAACCACTGGGCTATGCCCTTGAGGGCTTATTGATTAAAGATAAAATGTTGTTTGCTTAACACACAAGGTGATTATTAACACATTATATATTTTTGTTAAATACACCAAAACACAATATAGTGATGATATTTTTTTCTTTTGCTTTTTTTGGCGGTTATTGCACAAGTCGCCTACGCCAGCCTCCCACGCTGCCTCCACGCCAACAACATCATGTCGCCAGTACCGGCCTGGAAAATTGGATTGCCCAAGACAAACATTGGAAATATTGTGCTTGAGTGTGCATGTAGCTACAATAAAAGTGTGGATTTTTTTGCCCCTTTTCGGAGTATGAGTAAATCAAAAGCATTGAAGTTCTAATGCCAGGCGCAACTTGAACTTTTTGACACATGAGTACCATCACACTTCAGATACACCAGAGAATATAAGGGGATTATCCATGTGATATTTCTCAAATCGAGTAATATATGGTTTATAGGTATTCATCATGATTTGTGAGACTACTCTGGATACTAATATTTTTTTAAAGATGGTTGAGGGGTAACATATTAGATTAGATCACCACCCCCCCCCACACACACACAAGGTGATCTATCATTTTTTATTAAATATATGAAATGACCTGAAGCCCTAGGTTGATGATTGCTCGAAGTCCCTAATATATATTTTTTTCTTTTGCTTTTTTTGGTGTTTGTTGCACAAGTCACCTACGCCCGCCTCCCACATTGTCTCCATGCCAGCAACATCTCGTCGCACCTCACGCTATCATCCGCGCATGTGGCGTCCCACCTAGCCCGCGCCACCACCTCGCCTTGTGGTATCGCAACACATCCCGCACGCCCCCCTCCGGCGCATGCATGGGAGGAAATTCATTGTCGTTTGCGCATATCATGGTTGTGGGGGTTTGAACCTCCATCCAATCCCACTGGATGCGGTGATCGCAGCCCAGTACTACTCGGTTGCAGTCATATCTACAACCCTATATACTAATTTTTTTTACATGTACTGCTCATATTAACCTTTTTCTTTCTTGATTTTTCTTGATTAAAGATATACAACAGTTCGGGTAAGAGGATTACAAACAAACAAAGATTTCTATGACGCCTACAAGTACTCGGGGAGACTCAACCCTGAGACCTCTCACAAGATTTCTCAAAGGTGTAACCACTGGGCTATGCCCTTTAGGGCTTCTTGATTAAAGATAAAACGGTGTATGCTTAACACACAAGGTGATTATTAACACATTATATGTTTTTTGTAAATACACCAAAACGCAATATAGTGATGATATACAATAGTTCAAGTAGGAGGATTACAAAGAAACAAAGATTTCTACGACGCCTACAAGTACTCAGGAAGATTCAACTCTGAGACCTCCCACAAAAGCTCTCAAAGACGTAACCATTGGGCTATGCCCTTGAGGGCTTATTGGTTAAAGATAAAACGTACACACAAGGTGATTATTAACATATTATATATTTTTGTTAAATACACCAAAACACAATATAGTGATGATATTTTTTTCTTCTACTCTTTGGCGGTTGTTGCACAAGTTGCCTACGCCCACCTCCCACGCTGCATCCATGCCAACAACATCCCGTCGCACCCCGCGCTATTATCTGCGCATGCGGCGTCCCACCTAACTCACGCCACCACCTTGCCTTGTGGTGTCCCAACACGTCCTGCACGACCCCTCTGGCGCATGTGTGGAAGAAAATTCATTGCCGCCTACATTGCTGCCTACATTGCCTACAAGTACCACAAGACCTCTCAAATGTGTAACCAATGGTGATTATTAACACATTATATATTTTTGTTAAATACACCAAAACGCAATATAGATATTTTTTTGAAAATCTTGTTGCTTTTCCCCTATTTCAATTGCGATAGAAATAAATAGTAAGAATAATTATAGAAGTCGTTAGCTGTTTTGGGACGTTAATTTGATGGTTTTTTAACACATAATATATTTTTGATAAATACACCAGAACAGAATATAGTGAGGATATTTTGAAAATCCTGTTGCTTTTCCCCTATTTCAATTGCGATGGAAATAAATAATAAGAATAATTATAGAAGTCGTTGGCTGTTTTTGAACGTTAATTTGATGGATTTTATACTTTCAAAAATTATGGCCCAAAAATAGCGCCACGGATAAAATGTCAGAAGTGGGATTTGAACCCACGCCCTCTCACGAGGACCAGAACTTGAGTCTGGCGCCTTAGACCACTCGGCCATCCTGACTCTTACGACAATGTACGAAAATTATTATATACATCACTGTGGCTGTTGAAATAGTTAATAAAATAATAATAAAAATGTAATAATAAATAATGACATTCCATTCCATTACCATGGACGTAGAAGTACTTGACATAATAATTAAAATCATTAGCAATGCTAAAAATACTACTTTTTTAGTAAATAAATAAATTCAGTTAATTAGATTCAAACAAATATATAAATTAATAATTAGTCATGAAAATCAATAATTATTTTATTAAAATTAATGAATTACTAAATCACCAAAAACCATTAAATTGATATTTTTTTTGATAAATTTTCATTTATTTAAAAAATAAAATCTTTAAATGTTTTAACGCATTATACAATAGTTTTAAGAAAATGGTCATTTTGATATTTTTATAGGGATATGAGATTTTTTTCCCTTCTACTTATAGAATATATATATTTTTACTCATTCGTAGGTCAATCCTCATTTTTGTAATTGAACGTATGCCCTTCTCGGGCCCTTAATTTTATATTCCAATGTAAAACGTCAAATCCTAGGTTGGGTTTTGAAAAACCTTTTACGTTTTGATTTTTTAAAATATTTTAGAAAACTGATTGGGTATTTTAGAAACGGTTTCTCTCTCTCTTTCCAACCGTTTACACCCTTTTTTAGAAATTTATTTTACATGCAGAATGTTAGCGACCTTGCGTGGTATCAATGATATCTTGGGTTCAAGTATCGCCGAGTTATTTAATTGACAGTGTAGATTTTCATTGTATTTCTCACTCCTCCCAAAACCCTTGTAAGTATTATTTGACATGCATTGCACACACATTTCGGGTTGGGTGTCAGGCCACTCGACCCGAGCCAGATCCCAACGGGTCAGCTCAAACCGATATTTTTTTAAGGTCGAGCCCAATTGGGCACTGGGTGGATTTCTAAGCCTCTGCCATTTTTAGACCCCTGCTCAATGACTATTGCCACGATTGCTTTAGTCGACCACCGCATGCATGGTCACCTCCACATAGTGGTGGAAAAAAAAGATGCTCAAACCAATTTGTAAACCAATCCAAACCAAACTGAAAATTGCGGGTTTTTTCTTATGATTGGGTTTATGGTTCGAATTGAATAGGCCATTGTGGTTTGTGGTTTGTGGTTTGTGGTTTGTGGTTTGTGGTTTGTGGTTCAGTTTAAGTACAAACCAAACCGCACTTGTTAAACTCAACCACACCATTTTTTTACTTGTTTATGATTAAGTACTTATGGGCTTCAATTGCTAGATAAATTTCATTACGAATAAAAGTTTTATTTTGATAGCAGGTCAACAGTGATATCATGTCATAGTGTGATTATGTACAAATTATGTTCAAATTATTAGTCAATCATTATAAAATATAATGGATCCATATTTAGGCTATTACTACAAGAAAATAGGTTAATCCGCAATCCAAACTGAATGAAATCTCAAATTAATGGTTTAGAAATATTACTACAGATTCGGGCAAGGGATGCGCTAGCTTTTATCGGCGTTAAGAATAAAGCGCTGATAAAAGTTTAACTTTTATCAGTGCTAGCTAAAAGCGTTGATAAAAAACATATTTATCAGCGCTAAAAAAAATGTTGATAAAAGTATATCCTTTAATGTTAGTACTTTTGTGAGCGCTGATAAAGGATAGATTTATCAGAACTATTCTTAGCGCTGATAAAAGTTTTTAATAAAAATTATTATTAATATATATAAAATTATTATATTTATATTCAAAAAATAATGTTTATTTATATACATTAATTAAAAAACGCATGTTTATAATTAATATGAATATGTATTTTTTAATTATTCAAATATATATATATATATATAATGTTTAAAAAAAAGTATTTATAAGATTATAATAGATAAATGTATATTTAAATAATTATAAATTTAAAATGTTTTTTTTAAAGAATAAATATATTTATTATATTTATAATTATATATAAATAATTTTTAAATATATTTATTTATAATTATAATTATAATTATAAATAAATAAATATATGTCGCCAATGAATTTGGTCAATTAATGTGTGTGTGTATATATATATATGTATGTATGTATGTATGTATGTACACACACATCATGAGATAACGATGATATTCATGGACATGATTGTCATTATTTATGTTAATATATTGATATATATGTGAGTATAATTGACGTTATATGATCATAACACTACTAGAATAGAGCCCTTTAGCGATTGCCAAAACGACCACTAAAGGCCATTACAGACCGCCAAGCGATCGCTGTTGGTGGTCGCAGTAGCTTCGTTGGTGTTGATCAACCCCGACCGCCAGTGGTAGCCCCTAAAAGATTGCAATGCAGATAGAGTGAATCGGGTGGCGGGGCGTTTGGGATGACGTGGGGGGATGTTGGGGACGACGACGGACCTTGTTCGTCGGCCATGGCGGACACACGACGGTCGGAGATTCTCGAGGTGCACCCAAGGTGATCGAGGCGGGGTGGAGAGAGAGCAGGGTGCATGCCGGATGGACACCATAGGGTTGCCGGTGGAAGGGGAGGTGTTTCGGCGGTGAGGGGTGGTTGATCGAGGGTGGTGGTGAAAAACGAGGGCGGCGTCGGGCGAGTTGCAGCGACAAGGGAAAGGGAAGTGAGAAAATTCCCACCTGTTTTTTTAGCAGTATTAGAGACCACCATTGGCGGTTGCTAATACCCTCTTTAGAGACCGCCAATGGCGGTCGCCCGAATCTCCCTACGCAAAAACCTAAATTTCTAGTAGTGTAAGTTTATCTGTGGACATGATTGTGGGTTGCTAAATGTTAAGATTACCTATATTATGATGACACGTGCATATATTATATATTTATCATGAATGTTCATTTATACATTGACATCCTTGTTATGTTTTTCATATATTTGATGACTCGTTTTTTATGATCTATACTCTACTAGGTATATGATTACCCATGAACTTATTATGTTCTCATATATACTTATAAAATACAATTACAATAAATATATTTAAATAATAAATATATTTATTATATTTATAATTATAAATTTAAAATTATATATAAATACTTTTTAAATAGAATTATAACTAAGTAATTATATTTAAATAATTATAAAATTACAATAAATACATTTATTATAAATTTATAAATATAAATATTTATATATTAATAAATTGCGTGACAATTTCTCGGGCACAAGTTGGCGTTGATTTGCAGATAATTGCGTGACAATTTTTTCAAGCGCGTTGCCTGGAGCGGATGAATGCAGATGGTGCGACGGGGCCCGCCAGATGCATGGATGGATGTGCTGGGCCATTTCTCATGTGGGCTTATTGCCTAGTTTGTACAAGGGGCCTTGAGGATTATAAAGTGGGCCTTCGGGGTGCTTAATGACAAACCTATGGGTTTATCATTTTCGTACTGTTTTGGCTTTCGCTTTGGCTTCTAGGCAGCGTTGGTCTGCCACCTTGTGTTTGGTGGCACTTGTGCCACATATCTGCATCGTTGTTTCTAGTTTATTTTCCTTAATATTTTTTTTGGGACCGAGTATGCTCGGATCCCAAACTTTCCTGGTAATTATAAAATTATAATAAATATATTAAATATATATAATTATTTAAATAAATATATATTTCCAATTTTATAAATAAATATAATAAATATATTTATTTATAATTATAATTATAAATATAATTAATATATTTATCATAATTTTATAATTATTTAAATAAATAAATATTTATTTGTAGTTATAATTATAAATAAATACAAATTCATTTAAATAATTATAAAATTATAATAAATATATTTATTATATGCAGTTGGAGGCTTACCCAAGTGGTAAAGAGTCTCCAAAATCCTACATCAAACTCGGATTCAAATCTGAGTGGGAGAGAATATCTGCAGGTACTGTAGCAGACATTGTAACAATGTAGCAGTAATGTAGTACTGTAGCAGTTATTGTAGTGGGTGTTGTAGTAGTGGTACTATCCATCCCAATTGGGCTTTCGGGCCACTGGGCCTTCGGACCATCAAAGGGGCGGTGACGTTGGCATGATGTGTAGGTGGTGACACAAGCATGATACAAGAAGGGCCTTCGGTCCATCCAATGGTGGGTCTACGAGCCATTTAATGGGCTTCATGCCCACTAGGCCTTCGGGCCAAAAAATATATAATGTAATAAAGCGGCTAGTTGACTAAGTTATCCCTTGAGGGGGCCATGACCCCCCTTTCAGGGCTGTGTGTATGTGGTGTGTATATGTTTGAATGCAATTGTACCCCCAGGATGCGATAGGGGTTACTGATATTTTATCATGCCTTGGTAAAATGAAATTATGGTCATAGATTGTTGCTGGGAGTGAGCAGTATGTTGGATCAAGTTGCTTAGCCAACTGAGGTTGATAGCAGGATTGATAAGATGATTGAGTTTGATATTGGGGTACAAGCTGCAACGACTAAGGCTTTCAGAGTCATGAGTGAATCTATGGAGCAACATTTTACTCTTTCTGAACCGGAAGGGGATTGGAAGCAAACAAGGACTTGGAAACGAGGCAGGCATCCGAAAAACTGTGGACGAGGTCGGGGCGACTGGGCTGAACGTGGACGTGGTCTGTCTACCGGGTCTTCTTCCAAGAATCTTACTCTAGAGCAGGCCAAACTCAGGGAAAAGTACTTACTGCTTTTCAATCAGCAGAACCCGCATGCATAATGAGAATTTGTTGATGACACCGCTGATCAGGATTATGAGGATGATCTCGACTCTACCTATTTGTAGTTTTATGGCTGAGGTTTTTACCTTTGTTGTTACTTTTCTTTCTCTTTGCCATGTACTGTCCTTTATTTTTAAATAAATTTTGGTAGGAGCGGGTTCGCCTGACCCCTAAACGTTTCTAATAATGTATGTGGTGTGTGTATATTTGAATGTAATTTTACCCCCAAGCATCTAATATAATATTTTTATTATATTTATAATTATATTTATAGATAAATATAGATATATTTAAATAATTATAAAATTATAATAAATATATTTATTATATTTATAATTTTATAAATAAATATAATAAATATAATAAATATAATTTTATAATTATAAATATATTCATATTTATTTATAATATTTATAAATATATATAATTATATAAATATATACAAATATTTATAAATATATTTATTATATATATAATTATAAAAAAATATAGATTTATTTATAGTTATAATTATAAATAAATAAATAAATATTTATTATATACAAAATTTTATAAATATACATAATAATATAAATAAATTATTAACATTAGATCTTTATGAGTGGTGATAAAGATATCCTTTTATCATTGCTAAAAAAACATTGATAATACTATTCTTTATCAATGTGATAATTTTAGCGCTGATAAAAGTCTTTCCCGATGTTATAAAAAAATCTTAACAAAGTCTCCTTCCTTCACGCCTTCAAGCTTTCACGGATCTGTAGTGCCGCCGTCATTGCACCCTACCCTCACCTTCACTTTCACCTTCACTGTCATCGTCACTCCCTGTGTAACGCCCCGACCCAGCTACCCAGAGTCGGTGCATTACTTCGTAACATTGGCATGATCACAAGAAAGATCAAATCTCGAAAGACCGATTGGTTTAGTAGCCTTGGAAACACTAGATATATTCATAGGTTTTACATTACATCATAAAATGAAAAACTATTACAACAACATAATGTCTCCATAATCCACACTCATATCCCCACATAATATCCCTGCAGGTCATTCATAATTTACATCTTCACTTCCTGGGAAAAATAAAACATATAAAAGGGGTGAGCTCAAATGCCCAGTAAGGATAACAAAATAGCGGAAACTTTCATAAATAAGAATAAACTTTTAAGGCAATGTATGACTAAAACAAAAGCCTTTCAAACATGAACTTTCAACATGGTATGACATAAATAAAATGAAATAATGCCATTTACTTATTCACATGGATATTCTACTAATCGAATAATCACATGCAAAAATCAATAACCACTTTCATAATGTTGGAATGCATAATGCCAGACTATCATAACCACATAGCCAAGGCCTCGTGCCAAGACTACAAATAAGATTTTGTCAAGGCCTTGTGCCAAGACACTAGTTTGTCTCATGAGACCTACCGATACATCGAGGAGCTATAGCGGGCTCCACCCGTCACTTATTAAGCCCAATGCATTCCCATATGAAAAGGTTTAAACATAACATAAACATTCGTATTAAAACTAGCATACGAAATGTCAATAATTTCACCATAAACTATGAATGGTATAAAAATAGCACATCCATAGTCAAACATATCACAAAACCTTCAATACAATATATAAGTTTTGTATCATAATAAATCAACTTCAAATAATCTTAAAATCCATCAAAGGATGTTGACGTAGATGAAATCAAAATTCTTTTTAAAGAAATATCTCCTTTTATTTTGAAATCATTTAAGATCCATATAAAATAAAACATTTTCTTTGAAAATATTCTTATAAGCTTGTAAGGAAAGCTTTGAAGATTTTATAACGGCGTAAAATAACCGCACCCGCCGTATAAGTTAAAAAAAACATTCTTACCTCAATTCTGTCGAAAAGGTTAAAAGGACCTTGTTTTGAAAACGACGGAAAGATTCCTTTATAAACCTCTTATAAAAAGTCAAACAAGGGTATAAATGACTTTAACCCATATTCTTGTAAATAGTAAAAATGTTTTGAAATACATTTTTAAGAAACATGGATGTGGATGATAAAGATATCCCAGTAGATTATTACGTATAAACAACCTCGGATAATGAAGAGATTGTGAAATAACCCTTACCTTGTACTTTTCCTTTGTTGGGGTAGGTTAACCTCCTGTATAATGGTGAAATAATTGTTATTAAATTATACAAGAATCATATATATTAATATGATATCATATATGATCTTTTAACATTGATTTGTTAATAATATCTTAGAATTATCGTCGTTTCGGGTGTTAACTTACTCATTTTATTTATATGTTTTGTTACATAAGCCATGGTTGTTGTATCTTATTCATATCCAGAATGATATCTAGTCCTTAAAAATCATTTTTAAATCATCAAATGATAATTATACTTGAATGGTTACGATGGAGAATGAATCTCATCGCGTTCGTGGAGACGGTAGTCCGTACGTACGCACGAGCGACAATATCATTCTTTTGATATTAAAATAATATATAAATGAATGGTATATCATATATACAGAATCATTAACATGTTATATTTATTATTTATATGAGTTACACATCATTATTATACCCATCCAAATAATATTATATTGAATAACAATTACACCACGACGTGGAGACGGTAAGCCGTACGTACGCACGTATGGTGACATGTTATTCAAAGGGTGGATAGAATACTGAATATGGTTGTACCATAATTATAATAACATCACAGTATATGTGAGATACTGGAGTTATTATTTTAGAATGGTAAGAACAAAGGAAGAAGAAGTGGAAGAATAAATGAACTTAGAAAAGGGTGGTGAAATCATTACCTCTTCTTCGGGTTCTTCCTTTTGATTTGATCAAAAGGGCTCCTTAGGTTGGCTTTCCGATCAAACTAAGGCCTCTAGGTTGTAGTGAGGGATGTTGGGAGAGTATTTGGGCAGAGTTTGGCCGAACCAAAAGGCTTTAGAGGTGTGAAGAAATGAGAAGGAGGAGTGCCCTTTTATAAGAGGGGTGAGGGGCACCTTTGGAAAAGCTAGAAATATTAATTTATAATAAATTCATATTCGGTTTCTAATGGCTCCAAAGTTGATTATTTAAATGTTAAGGTGGGGATAGGTCGAAAACAACTCAACCAATAGAAGTTAGACAGGTTTGGGTACTTATATTAACCTTATCTTTAAGTATTAACTCTAAGTTAATTAGTTTCACTTTTACGATGTCTCTTTGTAGTTTTATATAATATGGTTAATAAACTTACTATATACATCCAAGCGACCCCCAAGTGGTACATTAATGATTTACATATCATGATATAAGTCTCTTGGCCGAACCTTAGATTTTTAGGAATTTAATATCAATTAATAATATAATATTTGTTTTAAAAACTCTTTTATGTCAATTTTGACACTATTCAATAGTTGATTTTTGTGAAACTCATAACAGATTGATTACTTCGAACAAAGTCCATTAAATCAATCCTAATATATCATATTATCCTAGAAAAGTAGTTTAATTCATTAAAAGTTTCATATTATATTTTTTTGGGTATTTATAATATCAATTATTTTAATTTTTCACTATTATAGTAATTACTGCATCATCTTTGTGTCATAAATAAAATAAATTATTTAATGTCTAAAAATTATAAATAAAATATCATTATGTAGGAAATCGTTTTATCTTTCTAATGAATATTTATAATCTAAAATCCAACATATATAACCCTATGTAACAATTGTTTTGCTAAAAGATATATGCTTGTGTCATTTTTGAATTCATTTTGACTTAATTAAAATAAAGTGTCATTATCACTTACAAGTGGATCCATGGGGTCCCAAAATTGACACAAAGATGCCCATGGTCGACCATGTATCAACCAATAGGGTTAAGACACGTTTTAGGGTAATTTAGTATTATTATAATATTATTTTTTAACCCTTATTTACCGGATTTACCCTTAACCATGGTAAATAAAATATTTACCGCAGTAATTATTCAAAATGTCTAAAAATAAAAGTTACCTATTTACACAATTTGAACATCCTGATTCCAAATATGGAATCCATTTTCCTAAATTCAAAACACAGAAGTGGCTGAAATTTATTTAAAATTAATTCCCGCTGTCAAAACAAAAAGCGTGTTTTTAAGAGATAATAACTATCAAAAGATTGACACTTGTTTATGTTCGGTTTAATTGTAAAATTATGTCCAATGACCAACATTATATTAAATAGTAAAAATATATTCTAAATATACTTTAAAACCACTCAAATTCATAATTTATTACTATTAATTATTTTGATTAAAAAAGTTGTTTTTAATTAAAATTTAGTAATTTTCACTATTCATCAAAATATGAAAGTTATCCGAAAAGTACCAAAATTTCACCTTAGGCTAAATTTGATATTCCGAATCCAAAAATGAAGTCCATTTTAAAATATAAAATATATATAACTTCAAAAAGTAGGTATTACTATTCATAACAGCTAGTTTGATTGGTTACGGTGTGTTAGAACTCGAAGTTGCGTACAACACACGCTACTGTTTTATTCAAAGGAAAGCGTACCGTGGAAGCTTGGGATGTTTCATTTTAAATTTTTTGATGTCTCCATTTAGTCAAAAAGTTTAAAATATTGTATTTAAAAAGGTTTCACTATCAAAAGTTGATAAAAGTGCAATACTGAAAATGAATCTGTTCTTGCATTATGACTAAGAAACTCATAATATGGATTCTAAAATTATAAGGATTATATAAAGTTTAAAATTTAGTTACTACTATTCATGACCTCTTTTAATGGCTTTTTTTTGGTAAGTCATGGTGCAATTGAACTCAGTGTTGCGTGTAGTGCAAGTTATTGAATTATTTTGAAGAAATAACACACTATGAAATCTTGGGGTGTTACACCCTGCCCCGCCGCCATCGCTCCCTACCGCCTTCACTCCCTACCTTGTCACCATCGCTCCCTACCGCCATCGCTCCCTGCCGGTCTAAGGTATGCAAATATTTATTCTCTTTTTTAATCACTTATTCCATCTAGATATTTTCATGGTGGGTTGAACATTTGCGACCTAGAGATCCATGCACAGGTAGCTAGGTGTTTCTATTTTGGTTCCATGATAGATGATGAGCTTTGCTGTGTTTTGATGTTACTTTTCTGTATGGTTGATGTGTTTGGCAGAAGAATTTTGGTTTTGTTGGGTGTTTTAGGTAAGTGTTTCTTTCCTGATGTTGTTTCTTTTTAAGAGAGAGTGCGTGCATGTTTTTTTGAAGGTGGTGTCTCAGTCAAAGACCAAGACACAATTTATTGAATATAAAAAAGTAGATTACATGAGTCTGAAAGACGGAATCTTATTACAATCTTTATCATTAAAAGGGAGAAAATCACTAGGAAAATCATCCTTCCAAGTAATATCTTGGTTGACACCCTTGTTAGCGAGACCATCAACAACCATATTGGCTTCACGAAAGGCACGAGTGGCAATGTGGTTGATCTCCCGAATCAAAGCTAGGTAGTTCATCCAACGGGTAGCAAGCGGCCAAACAAGATGCACCACACCATTCCAGATGGTGGACAATAGTGGTCAAATCACTTTCAATCCAAATATTATTCCAGCCCTTTTGCTTGGCAAAGTCAACAACATGAATCACACCCATCATTTCCGCTTCCAGAGACGAGGCGGTACCACAACTACCATAAAAGCATCCATGACACTGACCAAGATAGTCTCTGAAAATGGAACCACAACCCACAGGACCAGGGTTACCTTTTAGAAGCACCATCGACATTCACTTTGATCCATCCTGGGAGTGGGGCTTACCAGAACACCTCAAAAGTGCGCCTCAGCTGTTTGTAAAGACCATCAATCCGAAGTCGGTGAAGGATCTCAAAGTCCCCAATGGTGTTGTCACAATAAGCTTTTTGAAGCATGACAACATTCCTAACAACGATGAGAATTCGGGTCCGACCAACATTAAGATTGAATGAGTAATTGTTGTGTATAATAACATTTCTATCATACCAGATCACATGGAGAAACTCAGCAACAACAGCTAAAAAGAGGTTCTTGATTTGTTGCGAGGTTTCTATATCCACACAACTTTTTAATTGAGAGTTGATAGTATCAAGAAGTATCCATATGCAGTAAAAAATGTCAGTAATATAATTCCAAAGGGAAGACGTCTTAGCACAGGACATAAAAAGATGGTTAGTATCTTCTCTATGTTGGTGACAAAAATGACACTTAGAGAAAAGGTGGATCCCAAAAGTCTGAAGACAAACCTCCGTGGGGACACAGTTGTGGGAAATATGCCAGACAAGAGTAAGTCTCGAAGGTTTAATCCAAAGTTTGTCAAAGGATTTCAACCAATGAAAACTAAGATCAAAATTTGAAAAATTGTACCTATAGAAACTTTTGGAATCAAGGACACCACTATGAGCAGGCTACCAAATAAGAAAATCATCATCGTTAGAGTAGGAATAATTGTCTATGATCTGAGTGATGTTATCAGGAAGATTAAAGCTATGAGATTGAATAACATCTTTAATAGTGCAATCAGTGTTTTCAGAAAGAGAATCAAGAGGCATCAAAGAGATGAGAGGGGCACCAGTCCAATTGTCCAGCCAGAAATTCATTGAGGAATCAATGCTAACCATCCATCTAGAGTTGTTCATGATATTGTCAAAAGATTGCCTAATAAAAGGACATATAGAGGAATTAATATAGTTCAGATTTCCCTTCTTTAATTTTACGAGGAATCTCTTTTTAAGGAAAGAAATGGAGCCAGAGTTGTTATGGATCAACCTCCAAGCGAGTCTAGCATGAAGGGCATCATTGAAAAGCTTTAGATTTTTGATACCAAGACCACCCTTCTCTAAAGGTTTGCAGCAAGTGGCCCATGGGATGGTAACATGCTTCCTTTCAAGAATACTGTCAGTCCAAATAAATTTTTTGATGTAAACATTAATTTTTTTAAGGATACCAAGAGTCCATTTGTAAACCATTAAGGAATATACCATTTTGGAGATGATAGTATAATTCACCAGATATATTCTACCAGCCATAGAGAGGGATTTACCCTTCCAGGAGGACAATTTATTGATGACCTGGTCAACCACATTGGAAAAGTAAATGGATTTAGGTCTTCCCCAGAAAGGAGGTACTCCAAGACAGGTGAAAGGGAGAGAACCTTCTTTGATACCTAGATTATTGATAATATTGTTTTTTCTAGTAGAAGAGAAATTTTTACCAAAGAAAACAAAAGATTTGTTCCTGCTTATAGCTTGACTAGATATTTATTCATAATGAGACAAAACATCTTTTAAAATTTTAATGTTCCTTTTATCATCTTGTAAAAACACAAATATGTCATCATTATATAAAATATGAGTGGGAACAATTAAGTTTCTGGAAGCCTGAATGGGTTTAAGTTTATTTTGGTCAACAAGACGAGTGATCAACCTGCTTAAGTAATCTTCTGCAATAGTAAAAAGGATGGAAGATAAGGTATCACTTTGTCTAACTCCCTTGGTGGATTTAAAATAACCCTTAGGGGAACCATTGATAAGGATGGAGATAGACACTGATTTAAATAAGGAGTTGATCCTACTGACGAAAGTATCATTAAAACAAAAGGACTGGAGGACTTTGAAAATGAAGATCCAATCAATGGTATCAAAGGCTTTCCTAATATCAAGTTTAATAACAATATTTCCCACTCTATTGGATTTGTTTAAGGATTTGGTACACTCTAAAGTAAGACAGATGCAGTCTTGAATAGACCTTTCCTTGATAAAACCAAATTGATTCAAAGAAACAATTTTGTTACATACAACAACAAGTCTATTAGAAAAAAGTTTAGTAATGATTTTATAAAGGGAATTAATAAGAGAAATAGGCCGAAAGAGATGTATCCCAGAGGCATTGTCCACTTTAGGAATTAAAGTGAGAAATTGAGCATTTAGACCATGGGGGAGAACACCATTAGAAAATAATGATTTGAAAAGTTTGGAAACATCAATGTGTATGACCTCCTAATGGCGTTGGAAAAAAACCATTGTTAAAGCCATCCGAACCTAGAGCACTATCAAGATTAAGGCTAAAAACAGTGTCTTTGATTTCATGATCAAGAGGGATGCTTAAGAGATAAGCATTTCCCTACTCATTTACCATGATCAGAATGACACCAGGAAGAAGATCCTTGTTGATATTTGGTCCATTGAAAATATTATCGAAGTAGGAGACAACATGACTAGAAATAGCCCCCTCAGAGTCCAAAAGGGTATCTTCATCCATAAAGAAGGAAAGAGGTCTACAAACTTTTCTGATTCTTTAGAAAGAATTGTAGAACTTAGTATTTCTATCACCATTCAAAATCCATTTGGCTTTGAAGATTTTCTTATGCAAGTTGTCTTTAAGGAGAAGAAGAGAATTAAGTTTCATCGAGGTGTTGATTTATAGTTGGGGGTCCAAATAAAAATCAGAGCTAGTAGTAGTGCTTTGAATATGGGTAAGATCATTCTCAAGAGTAGAAATTTCCTTTCCCAGTTGTTTGGATTTAGAAATGCACCAACCCTTTAGGCACTATTTGAGGTGTTTTAACTTGGTGATATAGGCAAAAGCATAACTATGACGATTCATAGAAGTCCAACATTTTTTGATAATGTTTGAACATTCTTGATTAGAAGACAAAGCATTATTAAATATAAAGTGAGGGATGGGTTTGAGCTTTTTTATGAGAAGACTGACAAGGATGGGGTGATGGTCGGATTTAAGTTTAGGTAACGTTATGCTAGAGATGGCGTCCCAATTGTCCAGAGAGGTCATGTTTGTGAAAGACCTATCCGGTTTACTAGCAACAACCCAATTGTAGTGTCTTCTATACCATGTGTATTTGGAACCAGTGAGGTTAATTTCAATAAGATTACAATATTAAACAGAGGCTCTAAATTCTCTAGAGGAGATGGAAGAGTGAGTCGGGCCAATTTTTTCACTGGAGGAAGGAATCGAATTAAAATCACCAGTCACAAACCAGGGGTCATGGATGTTGTTAGATAAAACATAAAGGTCATGAAAAAGATATCTTATATCTTGGTATATATTCTTAGCATATATCAAGGTACAATAAATATGCCTTCTATCAAGAGAAAATTCACAAGTAAAACTTTGATCAGAAATTTTGAAGGAATTGACATTCTGCAAAGATGCATGCTAAAAGACCTAAAGAGATTCTACAACCATACCATATTACAAGCGCTTAGATAATTATAACCATAAGAAAAAAGATGCATAAATTTCAGAGTGAAATTTATTTTAGGTTCATTAATAGAAAATATTTTAGGTTTATGAGTCATAAGAAATCTTTTAAGAACAGTAAACGTGTCAGGGTTTGCAATGCCCTGATAGTTCCAAAATAAAATATTCATTTTAACCTGTTTTGGGGCCAGAACCCCCTTTTTTTAAATCACCCAAGCTTTTATTCCTCACCAATCGTATGAAATTTTGAGAGGAGGTAAAACTGGGTTTCTTTCCCTATTTTCTCACAGAAGAAACATAAGATTTATAAGTAGAACCTGCATTAGTAATATTCTACTTTGGTTCAAGAGTCTTAGCATTCAATGGGTGTGGACATAGGACTGCCCCTTAAAGCCGTCAATGGATTTGCCTCATGTGTATGAGAGAAAACGAAAGGTGCAGGCTGTGTGCTCACAAAGATGGAAGACTCATTAGAAATATTCTTGATAGATTGAGAGTCCATACCTGAGATACCATCCAAGGGAGCTGTGTGGGTGGCAGTGTCCAAATTAGGAGGCTGTATGCTCTCTGCCATCATAGGAATAACATCCAAAGGAGTCAATTTGAGTTTCTCATAGGGCTGGATAGATTCTAAATTGTGATCCATATCCATGTTCTCTTCCATCACAGGATGACCATCCAGAGGAACTAGATTAGTCTCCTCAGAGGGCTGATTCATATAAGCATGGTGCACCAAGCTCTCAGTGCTACACTCTCAGGTGACAAATCCAAATCAAATGGGTTACTGCCATCTGGGGATTGCCCATCATTTTTTGGACTTGCAGGAGGAGACTGCTAAAAAATAGGAGATGATCCCATATGAATTCCTGAGTCAATATCGGTATCACCTCCACTGGGTGGCCCTACAAGGTCAGAAAAAACACATCTAGATTTGGAGACATTTAGGCTACAAGCATCATCTTAAGTAAAGGGAGCTTGAGTCTGGTCACAAGCATCCATGACAAGCTTTTCAATATCCTCAAGAATTATTTGATCGGGAAAAAGGAGCTCCTCTTCTTCAATAAGCTCAACCCATGTGGAACCTGAAGTGTCTCCCAAAAAGGTTTCCTTCTTAACCCAAACTTCTTATTTTTTCTTGGAAGGTTCATGTTTCTCAGAGGAAGTATTTTTATCCTTGTTTCCCCTACTAGATTCGGTCTAGCCATCATCCCTTGGCTTGGAAGCTTGATTCTTCATAACATGACATTTCAACAAGGAGTGGCCAACAATTTTGCAAAGTTCACTGAATGGTGGAATACATTCAAACTCAAACCAAACCTCTGTTTTTAGTCTTTTGCACTAAAATTTACAGCGTTCGAGAGTTTAGAATCAAGATCAAATTAAACCATAACACACGTATACAGTCCAAGCTTAGCATTTAATGTTCGCTGGTCGATTTTGAGGGGAGTGCCTAGGTAGGATATGATGTTATTCAGGATTTTGGGGTACCAAAAAAAAAACAACTAAGTCCATGCAGACAAACCAAAATTTGGGTCGTGTTGTTTCGAAAGGTATAAGGATTGAATGCGAAATTCCATTCAGAAATTCTAAGAACACCGGGTTTGAGTTGTAGGTTCCTTAATTTCCAAACACGATCGAGAACATCCTGGGATCTTAACAGCATGTGAAAATAACCTCTTCCTAATGGAAGAATCTTCCAATCAGAGAAACCCCAAACATGAGAAATCCTAAACTTGAGATCAGAGGCCGACTAGGGTTTGTCTCCTCTAATACATGAAATATGTCCCATGACAGAGAACTTACACATTATCGTGCATTGTTGAAGTGCCTCAGGGTCATCTTCGACTGCAAATCGGCCACCATCAAGATTCTTGCATAGAGGATCTTTCAACGAGGAAGATTTGTAGAAGTCTGAACCCTTAAGTGCTTTGAGGAAAGAGATACCTTTAGGACTATCAGCTTGAAGGACTTTGTCATTTTGCGCATTGATTTCTCAATCTTCAAAGTCTCTTTCCCAGTCAGGATTAAAAGCCACCATGATGAACCAGATCAAAACTGTAACATCCCAGGTAAATAAAGAATAAATAATTTTCATATTTATTAATATTTATGAATTAAATATTAATTTTAATTTAAAGGGGTTGCTATGTTCGATAGCGTACCCGATACGCAACAAAGAGTTTCATTGAAATCTTACGTTGCACACTAGTAATAAAATAATATTATTTTAAATGGTAGTTAACACATAGCCGTTGTATTGGAGGGAATGGATATAAATAACTAAAATATGATTATATATGTTTTTAAATATTTTTACATTTATCCAATAAAAGATAAAGGCTTAAAATACAAAAAGAATTCAATTTTAGGCTTTTATACCCTAATTTTCACTAAAGGTTCACTTATCGCCTTTTGATGGCGAACCGTCATTAAATATAGTTTTGGTCACTTTTATACATTCTATTGGACCAAATAAAACTCTTTTTTAGAATTGGGACATCCAAATTTACTTTGTGTAAATTTTTGGTATTTTTCCGATAAAGTTCATTTTTTAATGAACAGTGAAAAATGTTGTATTTTAATTCAAAACCTCTTTTTAATCTAATTTATTTATATGATTATATTATCATTTGAATTGGTTTTAAAGATAAATTATAATATATTTTTACCATTAAATCCAATAGTGGTCATTGGAATTAATTTTACTTTGAAATCGGACTTAAACTAGTGTCAATCTTTTGATACTTATTGTTTCATGAAAACACGCTATTTGCTCTGACAGCGGGAATTAATTATTAAATTAATTAATGCAACTTATATGTTTTGAATTTTTTAAAATAGACTTCATTTTTGAATTCGGAATATCAAATATATCTTAGGGTTAATTTTTGGTATTTTTCTGAAAAACTTCAATTTTTGATGAATAGTGAAACCACTAAGTGGTACTTATAAAAACTGATTTTTCGTTTAAATGAAATTTTACCACTTCTGTGTTTTGAATTTCAAAAATCCTACATACATGGTTATCATTAAGAAGTAAAATGTGGTTCAATGGGATTAAAATAAATTTTTTGGTGAATAGCAACTTTTAAGTTTTTAATCGCGATTAGAGGTAATTAGTGTAGTTTAAGGTAAAAATAATATTTTAATAATATGAAATAAACTTGACACATGTCCTACTCTTATTGGATATGTCATGGCTGACCACGAAAATCCATGGGTCAACTTGGGGACCCCATGGAGCCACTTTAATTGGAAAATGACATTAATATCTTTTTATTTAATGTTAAAATAAAAATGTCACAAACATGAGTTGTTTTACTAAAACAATTTTTACATGGGGTTATAAAAGTCAGATTTTTGACTATAAATATTCATTGGAAAGATAAAAAGCTTTCCTACATCATGATAGTTTTTTTTTATAATTTTTAGACATTAAATAAATTAAATTATTTATGACACCATGATGATGCAGTGATTACCTCATTATTTAACAATTTAAATAAAATGGAAAGATAATGTAAAATCTAAGACCTACACATCTCAAAAACCTATTGGATGAGTGTATTTAGAACCCTTATCACCTTATACTTGAAACAAATCAATGTGGGATCATTAAAATTCGAAACTCATTCTATAATAAAGTAACATTTCCTTACTTTCCAAGAGTGCCCCTCCTCTCCTCTTATAAAAGGCCCCCACCTCTACCACCTTACCCACACTTCCAAAGCCTTTGGATCAGACAACCCCTTCCAATTTTGTCTCTCCACATCCCTATATTACTCCTTGAAGCCTCACTTTGGGTAGAAGTCTTCCCAAGGAAGCCTTTGAGCTCAAATCTAAGAGAGTTACCCGATTTTAAGGTAATGTCTTCACCTGTGTTCTTTTGTTTTATTTTGCTTCTCCAACCCCCTAAACTCTTTTTATTCATTTCTTTTGTAACAACTATAGTATCTTCAATATACTAGGATGTTTTTATAAGAATAATTCTAGATAAACTTACACACATCTACATCTAATGGTTAAAGAACATACTGTTTCTGTGGTTGGCGAATTTCTGCCTCACGAAACGATGATTGTTCAATATTCTTTTAAACACCTTTAATGGTGGCCATTAAGACGTCACTCTATTTATATATGATATATATTATGTTTATGTTTTACTTATGCTTCTGTATTTTTTATTTGTGGTATACCTTTATGGTTTCCATTGTGGGTAAACACGATAATTTCATTTTAGGAAGTGCGGACTACCGCCCCCTCAAAGTGATTTGATTCGTTAATTCCATATGTGGGACGTATAAAGGATGGATTTAAAGTTATTATATATGATGTTATACTGGAATTATAATATACCTCTATATCATTATTTTTTTTCTTTCCATTAAAGTATGAGATAGAAATGAAAGTAGCGTTCATGCGTACGTACGGCTTACCGTCTCCATGAACGGTGCATTTCATTTCTTATCCCCAAATGTAATTTACTATTATAAGTACATATATATAATGGATATATATGATGTATGTTACTTCTAAATGATTAATATAATTCTGGAATTAAAATATACATACCTCTCATTTAGTTTTAATTCCATTAATATGACATAGAAATGAAAGTAGCGTTCATGCGTACGTACGGCTTACCGTCTCCATGAACGATGCATTTCATTTATTACCTCTAAATGATTATGTGATATTATAAATACATATATATACTGGATATATATGATATATATGATATCAAAATCAGGAATTTCATTCTGGATATAAAGAACCTTTGACCACACGAACAACATGTAATTGTAAGAAGTCTACTTTCGACTTAAGAACCAAATATCAACAAAACAAACATTATTAACTTAATAATTACATAATGTTTATAACATGGAAATAAGTGATATAAAAGGAATAATAATCTTGAAAAAGGTTCTTAAGAAAGTAGAAATTAACTCAAGTTTATTATTCAGGACGTTAAAGAACGATCGAGTCAAGTCAGACTCGAGGTAAGGGACTTCGTCTTAATCTCCTTTCATTGAGGAATATTTCGTTTTATACACAACTATCTTTTATACGGTGTATAAAAACCTTTGACTTTTACTTTTATACAAAAGGAATCTTTTTATACGAAGCGTTTTACTAAACGAAAAAAAGAATGTTTCTTTTAACGTACGCGGTGACAACGACCTTTTCCGCCGCCGCGAGTATTATTTGGTCTTTGGCTTCCTCAACAAGCCGTGATGTTTTTAAAATGAAATAAATACCATATACTCTTTTATGTATTTTGGTATTGAAAATGGTTTTTATAATGGATTTGTTATGTCAATATATTTGAGTGATATATTGTGATCAAAGTGTGGAAATGTTTTCTTTCCATTATATTTGTTTTATGTCTTATGATTTTATAATAGTACTTGGACATTTGATGGGTGGTTACGTGATAAAACATATGACGGGTGGTGCCGTGAATATCAGGACGGGTGGTTACGTTATAACCTCCAATGCATTGGGTATGGAAGTCGGCTGTATGGCTATTCCAATAAGTATGTATGGAAGTTGGCCGTATGACTATTCCATTAAGTGATATGTGTGGAAGTTGACCGTATGGTTATTCTACTTAAGTATGTTTATGTCCCAAGTTACCTTTATATGTTATGTGTTCTTTATATGGGTTTTATGGTAATCCTTTGGTTAAAAAAGGGTAAGTAATGATATTTTATTAAGTGAAGAGTTTTTACTACTTCATGAAGGTGAAGGTATTACTTTGATAAAGTATACACGGTTTACTTGATGTTTGAAAAACTAACAGTTTTCATTCTTTGTGTATCCCTTACTGAGATTTTTATGCTCACCCCAAGTTTTTTTTGAAATGTTTTTCACAGGACTTAATGTGGAATAGGGTCAGGGATGAGAGCAAGGGAAAGTCATGCTATCTAAAACATGGAACTAGACATGTTTCTTTTTAAGAGTTTTTATTTTATAGAAACTTAGTATACTTTGTAATCTTTTGAGATCTAACAGTTATGTCCTAATTCTCTAAAACTCTAAACATGAAAAGATCCTCAATGTGAATTATTCATTTAATTCAATATTAAGTAAGGTTTAAGGCCAAGGCCTTATAGTTGGTATCAGAGGTCGGTTTAGACAACTTTAGGAGTTAGAAAATTGTTAAATTATAAATTAATTTATGGTATGATTGAAAATGATATAGCTTTTGAAGATTACCATGTTGCTTCATCTAAGACATTTTTGTTCAGAATGGTTTTTCATGGAGGAAATAGAACAGATTTTCTGGGAAGGCATATAGAGGGAAATGACCTTTCAAATCAGTATCCTAAGATGGTCATAATCAGAACTAAACAGTTTGTTATAGTGATGGCTCAATTGACTCAGGTGAAAAATGTTGGTTGTTTTTATTGATGTTATTTTGGTGTTTTCTAAAAGTAAAGAGGATCATGAAAGACATTTAAGGGTTATCTTTAAAACCTTAAAAGAAAAGAAACTATATGGAAAATTCAGCAAGTGTGAGTTTTGGTTACAAAAAATTTCTTTCCTGGGTCACATTGTTTCAAAAGATGGCATAACTGTTGATCCTGTTAAAACAAAAGTTATTGAAGAATGGAAAAGACCCACAAATGTAACCGAGATCCATAGTTTTCTTGGTTTGGCAGGTTACTACCGAAGGTTTGTTGAAATTTTTTCCCGGTTATCTAGTCCAATGACTAAGCTAACTCGAAAGGGTGTTAAGTTTATCTGGACAAAAGAATGTGATGATTGTTTTCAGGAGTTGAAAAGAAGATTGGTGAATGCTCCAGTTTTGGCACTTCCTTCCAGGAATGGTGAGTTTGTTATATACAGTGATGCTTCGTTGAAGGGACTTGGTTGTGTCCTTATGCAGAATGATCAGGTAATTGCATATGCTTCACGTTAGTTGAAAACTCATGAGGTAAATTACCTTACACATGACTTGGAATTAGCTGCTGTTGTTTTTGCTTTAAAAGTTTGGAGGCATCATTTGTATGGAGTAAAGTGTGAAATATATACCGATCATAAAAGTTTAAAGTATATATTCACTCAGAAAGAGTTGAACATGAGACAGAGGAGATGGCTGTAATTAATCAAGGATTATGATTGTACAATTCATTACCATCCGGGAAAAGAAAATAAAGTGGATGATGCTTTGAGTCGAAAAAGTAATGCTTCATTAACAATGTTGTGTTTGGAACGTGATCATTTGGTTAAGGATTTTATGAGCTTTGGCATAGAATTTGTTTGTGTAGGAAGTCCCTATGTTTTGTTTTAGGTATCAGTGAAATCTTCTCTATTAGACAGAATCATGCAAGAACAGAGGGAAGACAGTGAGTCACAAAAAAAGGTAGAGTTGGTTCAGAAGGGTAAGTTGCCTGAATTCAACATTGATAATGATTGTGTTTTGAGGTTTGGGAAGAGATTATGTGTGCCTTTTGATTCACAGTTGAAGAATGAGCTGTTATGTGAGGCTCATAGTTCCCCATTTTCAGTTCATCCTGGCAGTACTAAGATGTACATAGATCTGCGGGAGTATTACTGGTGGGATGGAATGAAAAGGGATATTGATGATTTTACTGTGAAGTGTTTGACTTGTTTGCAGGTTAAGGCAGAGCGGCAGTTACCGAAAGGGATGATTCATCCTTTACCAGTGCCAGAGTGGAAATGGGAAAACATATCCATGGACTTTGTTATGGGATTACCGAGGACATCTCGAGGTAATAATGCAATCTGGGTTATTGTTGATCGCTTGACTAAATCTGCTCATTTCCTTTCTATACGACATACTTTTTCCCTAGATCAAATTTCCTATTTGTATCTTAAAGACATAGTCAGGTTACATGGAGTTCCTCTCTCCATTGTGTCCGATCGTGATCCCAGGTTTACTTCTAACTTTTGGAAAGGCCTTCAGAATTCATTGGGTACTGAATTAAATTTTAGTACAACTTTTCATCCGCAATCCGATGGGCAGTCAGAACGAACAATTCAGACCTTGGAGGATATGCTAAGAGCTTGTTCTATGGATTATCAGGGAAGTTGGGACCAACATATTTCTTTGGTTGAGTTTTCATATAATAACAGTTTTCATTCTAGTATACAAATGGCACCGTTTGAGGCATTATATGGGAAGCGGTGTCGAACTCCAGCTTTTTGGGATGAAGTGGGTGAAAGGAATTTGATGGGACCAAAATTGATAGAAGAGTTGGCAGAAAAAGTTCAGTTGATTCAGAAACACATGAAAACAGCTCAGAGAAGGCAGAAGAGTTATGCGGATAACCGGAGGAAAGATCTATCTTTCGAGGTAGGTGATCATGTTTTTCTCAAGGTTTCTCCATGGAAAAGTGTGATGCGATTTGGTAAGAAAGGAAAGCTGAGTCCAAGGTTCAATGGACCATATGAAATTCTGGATAAAGTTGGATCAGTTGCTTACCGAGTGGCTTTACCCCCGAGTTTATCTCAGGTGCACAATGTTTTTCATGTTTCGATGTTGAGAAAGTATATGCCAGATCCATCTCATGTTTTGAGCCCAGAGGTAGTTCAGTTGGAAGAGAATCTCTCTTATGAAGAACAACCAGTACAGATTCTTGACCGAAGAGAGCAAGTGTTGCGAAATAAGGTAATCCACCAGGTAAAGGTTTTGTGGAAAAACCATATGGTTGAAGAGGCAACATGAGAATCTGAAAATACTATGAGGGATAAATACCCCCACTTATTTTGATAAGTGAATAAAATTGCGAGGACGCAATTACCAAAAGGGGGGAAGGATGTAACATCCCAGGTAAATAAAGAATAAAGAATTTTCATATTTATTAATATTTAAAAATTAAATATTAATTTTACTTTAAATGTGTTGCTATGTTCGATAGAGTACCCGATACACAACAAAGAGTTTCATTGAAATCTTACGTTGCACACTAGTAATAAAATAATATTATTTTAAATGGTAGTTAACACATAGCCGTTGTATTGGCGGGAATGGATAGAAATAACTAAAATATGATTATATATGTTTTTAAATGTTTTTAAATTTATCCAATAAAAGATAAAGGCTTAAAATACGAAAAGAATTCAATTTTAGGCCTTTATACCCTAATTTTCAAGGTACACTTATCACCTTTTGATGGCGAACCGTCATTAAATATAGTTTTGGTCACTTTTATACAATCTATTGGACCAAATAAAACTCTTTTTTTAGAATCGGGACATCCAAATTTACTTTGTGTAAATTTTTGGTATTTTTCCGATAAAGTTCATTTTTTAATGAACGGTGAAAAATGTTGTATTTTAATTCAAAACCTCTTTTTAATCTAATTTATTTATATGATTAGATTATCATTTGAATTGGTTTTAGAGTGAAATTAGAATATATTTTTACCATTAAATCCAATAGTGGTCATTGGAATTAATTTCACTTTGAAATTAGACTTAAACTAGTGTCAATCTTTTGATACTTATTGTTTCATGAAAACACGCTATTTGCTCTGACAAGGAGAATTAATTATTAAATTAATTAATGCAACTTATATGTTTTGAATTTTGTAAAATAGACTTCATTTTTGAATTCGGAATATCAAATATAGCTTAGGGTGAATTTTTGGTATTTTTCTGAAAAACTTCAATTTTTGATGAATAGTGAAACCACTAAGTGGTACTTATAAAAACTGATTTTTCGTTTAAATGAAATTTTACCACTTCTATGTTTTGAATTTCAAAAATCCGACATAAATGGTTGTCATTAAGAAGTAAAATGCGGTTCAATGGGATTAAAATAATTTTTTGGTGAATAGTAACTTTTAAGTTTTTAATCGCGATTAGAGGTAATTAGTGTAGTTTAAGGTAAAAATAATGTTTTAATAATATGAAATGAACTTGACACATGTCTTACCCTTATTGTATGTGTCATGACCGACCAAGAAAATCCATGAGTCAATTTGGGGACCCCATGGAGCCACTTTAGTTGGAAAATGACATTAATATCTTTTTATTTAATGTTAAAATAAAAATGTCACAAACATGAGTTTTTTTACTAATTTTTTTTACATGGGGTTATAAAAGTCATATTTTTGACTATAAATATTCATTGGAAATATAAAAAGATTTCCTACATCATTATATTTTTTTTATAAGTTTTAGACATTAAATAAATTAAATTATTTATGACACCATGATGATGCAGTGATTACCTCATTATTTAACGATTTAAATAAAATGGAAAGATAATGTAAAATCTAAGACCTAAACATGTCCAAAATCTATTGGATGGGTGGATTTAGAACCCTTATCACTTTATCCTCGAAAAACATCAATGTGGGACCATTAAAATCTGAAAATCATTCTATAATAAAGTAACATTTCCTTACTTTCCAAGAGTGCCCCTCCTCTCCTCTTATAAAAGGCCCCCACCTCTACCACCTTACCGACACTTAAAAAGCCTTTGGCTCGGCCAAACCCTGCCCATTTTGTCTCTCCACATCCCTCTCTTACTATTTGAAGCCTCAATTTGGGCATAAGTCTTCCCAAAGAAGCCTTTGAGCTCAAATCTAAGAGAGTTACCCGATTTTAAGGTAATGTCTTCACTTGTGTTCTTTTGTTTTATTTTGCTTCTCCAACCCCCTAAACTATTTTTATTCATTTATTTTGTAACAAATCCAGTATCTTAAATATACTAGGATGTTTTTATAAGAATCATTCGAGCTACACTTACACACATCTACATATAATGGTTAAAGAACATACTGTTTCTGTGGTTGGCGAATTTCTGCCTCACGAAACGATGATTGTTCAATATTATTTTAAACACCTTTAATGGTGGCCATTAAGATGTAAATATATTTATATATGACATATATTATGTTTATTTTTTTCTTATGCTTCTGTATTTTTCATTTGTGGTATACCTTTATGGTTTCCATTGTGGGTAAACACAATAATTTCATTTTAGGAAGTGTGGACTACCGCCCCCTCAAAGTGATTTGATTCGTTAATGCCATATGTGGGATGTATAAAGGATGGATTTAAAGTTATTATATATGATTTTATACTGGAATTATAATATACCTCTATATCATTATTTTTTTTCTTTCCATTAAATTATGAGATAGAAATGAAAGTAGCGTTCATGCGTACGTACGACTTACCGTATCCATGAACGGTGCATTTCATTTCTTATCCCCAAATGTAATGTACTATTATAAGTACATATATATAATGGATATATATTATGTATGTTACATCTAAATGATTAATATAATTCTGGAATTAAAATATACATACCTCTCATTTAGTTTTAATTCCATTAATATGACATAGAAATGAAAGCAGCGTTCATGCGTACGTACGGCTTACCGTCTCCATGAATGGTGCATTTCATTTCTTACCTATAAATGATTATGTGATATTATAAATACATTTATATGCTAGATATATATGATATATATGATATCCAAATCAGGAATGTCATTCTGGATATAAAGAACCTTTGACCACACGAACAACATGTAAATGTAAGAAGTCCACTTTCGACTTAAGAACCAAATATCGATAAAACAAACATTATTAACTTAATGATTACATAATGTTTATAACATGTAAATAAGTGATATAAAAGGTATAATAATCTTGAAAAAGGTTCTTAATCACGAATAAATTAACTCAAATTATTATTCAGGACGTTAAAGAACGATCGAGTCAAGTCGGACCCGAGGTAAGGGACTTCGTCTCAATCTCCTTTCATTGAGGCATATTTCGTTTTATACACAACTATCTTTTATATGGTGTATAAACCCCTTTGAATTTTACTTTTATACAAAAGGAATCTTTTTCTACGAAGCGTTTTACTAAATGACAAAAAGGAATGTTTCTTTTAACGTACGCGGTGACAACGACCTTTTCCGCCGCCGTGAGTATTATTTGGTCTTTGGCTTCCTCAACAAGCCGCGATGTTTTTAAAATGAAATAAATACCATATACTCTTTTATGTATTTTAGTGTTGAAACTGGTTTTTATAATGGATTTTTTATGTCAATATATTTGAGTGATATATTGTGATCAAAGTGTGAAAATGTTTTCTTTCCATTATATTTGTTTTATGTATTATGATTTTATAATGGTAATTATACATTTGACGGGTGGTTACGTGATAAACCATATGACAGGTGGTGCCGTGAATACCAGGACGGGTGGTTATGTTATAACCTCCAATGCATTGGGTATGGAAGTAGGCCGTATGGCTATTCCAATAAGTATGTATGGAAGTTGGCCGTATGGATATTCCATTAAGTGATATTTGTGGAAGTCGACCGTATGGTTATTTCACTTAAGTATGTTTATGTCCCAAGTTACCTTTATATGTTATGTGTTCTTTATATGGGTTTTATAGTAATACTTTGTTTACAAAAGGGTAAGTAATGATATTTTATTCAGTGAAGAGTTTTTACTACTTCATGAAGGTGAAGGTATTACTTTGATAAAGTATACATGGTTTACTTGATGTTTGAAAAACTAACAGTTTTCATTCTTTGTGTATCCCTTACTGAGCTTTTTATGCTCACCCTAAGTTTTTTTTGAAATGTTTTTCACAGGACTTAATGTGGAATAGGGTCAGGTATGGGAGCAAGGGAAAGTCATGCTATCTAAAACATGGAACTAGACATGTTTCTTTTTAAGAGTTTTTATTTTATGGAAACTTAGTCTACTTTGTAATCTTTTGAGATGTAACAGTTATGTATTAATTCTCCAAAAATCTAAACCTGAAAAGATCCTCAATGTGAATTATTAATTTAATTCAATATTAAGTAAGGTTTAAGGCCGGGGCCTTATAAAAACTGATTCAAGTCAAGCATCATGAGTTCTAGGAGAAAACCCTAGGACTCACGAAGAGAGGACCATTGAGAGCTCCTGAGGATTCATCATTCTAGCCACCCCGTGCGTGCATGTTGTAGACTCATATTTTTAGATTATGTATAAATTGTGTGGAGACCCTAATAGGTATCAACGTTCATGAGGCCTTGTTTCCCTTGTTAATTCGTTGAATTTATTTTAGAGATATTGGTTTTTTATGAGGATGCTCTTTGTTAGTCTTAAGGAATAGTTTTATTAATGGACTCTCTTATTAGTATATATTCCAGTCACCCATGACACTCGCTTTTTCTTAGGGCATTAATGTTTTAAAGTGATTGATCATCTTCCATCCTTTGGAAATGAATTTCTAGGGGAGTAAAGTGTTATGGTGGTGATTTTGTAATATTTTGTGTCACTATAGTTAAATATTTTATTATATTTTAAATAATTATAAGTTATTTTATGTTTAGGTGTTTTTTTATGCACAAAGTTATAAAAGATTAAAATTTCTATGGGCCATATAGTTAGAAATAATGGTTTGATAAACTACGTAGAAACCATTATTATATTCAATAGACGTATTTTCTATTATAAAAAGGGTTTTAAAATAATGTATATTTCTTTAAAATATATATTCTTTTATAAATTATATATAATTTTATACTTCTATATATGCCTATAAGTTTATATAATGATATAAATATATATACATTTTTAATTTATACTTTTAAATCTGTATACTTTTTTCAATTTATAAATAGTTTAATACTTTTATACTCTCATAAAATTAATTTCTATAAATTATAATTTTATAATTTTAATTTTTTTTTAATATGATTATTATTTTTTCAATAAATTTATTTGGATAATTAAGAGTTATTTTATTATATGCAATATTCTATGTTTCAAATTATAATGGATAGATTGAGATTTGGAATTAGGTTTGATTGATTCATTTAGAACCGATGTCTGAACCTCTAAATTTTTTTGGTTCAGTGTTAGGAATGGGCATAGACTCTATGTTCATGGTTTCTTTCAAGGTTTTCATGATTTTTATTTTATAAAAAGAAAATCACATGGATAGTACAAGAGTAGAGATTTAATTATAATAAAAATTTCATTATAATAGACATTGTATAATACATGGTCTTTTATTTCATTACTGTAATGCAAAACAAAACTAAAAAATTAATGTAATGAACCAACTCAGGTCAACTTTCCATGTCATTCAAGTCGATTTGTCACAAGTCCTGAAGTACGTTCTCGATATCCATAGGCTGGAAACAAGAAATTTGGCAATCGAACACTACTAAGAGTGGAATTATAGGAAGAAACTCAAAGGGTGACATAAGTTTCATGTGGACACTAAGAAATGCATTCCTTGGACTAATGAGAGAGTATTTATAGGAGGAAGCTAGAAGGGTGACATAAGTGAAACCATTACCATATAATACAAAAATATATTCCCTATGATAATCCATAAGATGAGATCATGTGATAAAATGGGTAAGAATGGTGGTAATCCTAGTTGAATATGGATATAGAACTTTGGTTGGGAAAGTTCTAACCTATTTAATTGAATATTTATATTTTAAGTCGGGAAAGTTCCAAGGGGTTTTTGAAAAATACCTTTGTATCCTAAGGTTTTTCATAAAAACGTTCTTCCTTGTGTTTTTTAATAAAGTACACCCATTTGAAATTCTGAGTTTATATCCCAAAATTTCAAAAATAAAATATTTCCCTATATTTTTTAAAAACCATAAAATTAAAATTTAACTTTCTAAAAGAGTTAGAGAAGTATTTATATCCATTTAAAATTCTACTTCAAAACCCCTTCTTAAATTTCAAATTCTAGTTTACACACAACATTTTAAATCTAGTCACCTTTTACATTTAAAAAAACATCTACTCACATTGCTATATTAAATCCCTTGGGTCTCATGTAACGACCCTAATTTTCTCAAAGGTACAAATTATTGTTTTAAAAAATATAATAATTTCTTTTTTTATTTGTTAAACCATTATTATATTTAGTATTTGTATTTTCTATTATGAAAAAGTTTTTTAAATATTTTTTTTATATTTTAATTATTACATTCAGTAGGTGTATTTATATATCTCCTTTAATAATTTTTTGTTTTTGATCATGTGGGATGATAAACCATTTTCTAATCTTTGCATTTTCTTTCAGGAAATTCATGAGCTCCATATTTAATTGATCATTTTTTGTGTATTTATTTTGTTAAATATTAATATCACTGAATCAAATATGACAGATATGAAAAAGAATGGATGGATTCCAATTGTATGACAAAAGAGTATGAAGACAGAGTGGAAGATTTCATTAAGTTTGCAAAAGATCATGCATATAAACCTTCTCAAATCCTTTATCCATGTTTACGTTGTTGTTATTCCAAACTAATTAGTCCAGAGGAGTTGAAAGAACAATCAATCTATCACAGAATAGATCGAAGTTATAAATTTTGCAATAAACACAGGAAAAAAGAGAATGTATCTAGTGGTTGGGACAAAACTATGTTTTATGGATTATCTAACATGATTACAAGTGTGGATAATGAAGAAGACCATATCGAGGATGTGATTATAGATGTGAATGATAATGAAGATTGTATTGAATAAATAACAAGGACAATTGAAGATGAACTTCATGATTGTCCAAAAATATTTGAGAAGTTAAAGAGTTGTGAAAAGACACCATTGTATGCTAGTTGCACTAACTATATAGCATTTTTAGCCATACTGAAACTGTATAATTTGAAATCAGACAATGGGTAAAGTGAATCCAGTTTTACTGAACTACTTTCTCTCTTGAATGATATACTCCCATAAGATAATGATCTCCCTATCCAAATATATGATGCTAAACAAATGATATGCTTGATGGTTATGATCTATGAAAGAATACATGCCTACCTGAATGATTGTATACTATTTCTCAAGGACCACAAATCACTTAAATAATTCCCAAAGTGTGGTGCTTCTTGATACAATAAAGATGAATCAGGTCCTATGAAAGTTTTATGGTACTTTCCAATAATTCTAAGGTTTAGGCTCCTATATGGAAGTGAGGAGACTATAGGGAAATTAAGGCGTCACATAGATACAAGAAATAAATATGTGGAACTACGTCACCCAATAGACTCTCCTAAGTGGAAGAAAATTGATCATGAGTATCCTGAATTTGGAAACGAGCTGAGAAACCTTCTTCTTGCATTATCTACAGATGGAGTGGATACTTTTGGGTTTCAAAATAGTACTCACAGTACATGGATGGTTATATTGGTAAATTATAAATTCCCATCATAGTAATGCATGGAATGAAAATAAATCACGTTATTTATGATTATATTAGGACAAAAAAAACCAGGTAATTATATTGATGTTTATTTGGATCCATTGATTGAGGATTTGAAATTATTGTGGGATTCAAGTGTTACTTTATATGATGCTTTTAGAAATGAATATTTCACATTGAGATTGATGTTGTACGGGACGATAAATGACTTTACTACTTATGAAAATTTGATAGGATATAACATTAAAGGAACTCAAAGGTGTCCTGTTTGTGAATAAGGTACATAGTCAAATAG
This sequence comes from Viscum album, assembly GCA_963277665.1. Classification (NCBI taxonomy): domain Eukaryota; kingdom Viridiplantae; phylum Streptophyta; class Magnoliopsida; order Santalales; family Viscaceae; genus Viscum; species Viscum album. Next base: position 1,493,229,104 of record OY728135.1, on the reverse strand, counting down.
GTTGAAACATTTATTAAAAACTGTGTTTTTAGGACATCACATATTTCTACCCTGATGACATAAGTATCAATCTTGGACAACATCATTCGATGGAAGTTCAGAAGAACATACAACACTGACTCCACTAACAGGAGATCAACTATTTGAGAAAGTAAAAGATACAGACACTAATTTTGGTAAACCATTTTCGAAAAACCTTATGAAAATATATTGGAAAAAGAGATCAGTTTTTTTTAAATTACCATACTAGAATTGTCTGTATGTTATATTTTTTCTTGATGTTATGCATGTTGAAAAAATGTATGTTATAGTGTAATTGGCATGTTACTTAAGGCACCCAAAAAAACAAAGGATGTAATTAAGTCTAGGTTGGACATTGTTGACATGGTAATATGGGAAGAGTTAGATCCAGTGAAGGGTGAAAAACAAACTTTTCTTCCTTCAGCTAGTTACAATCTTTCCAGGTAGAAGAGATATCAATTTTGCAACTTTTTTAATGATGTAAAGGTTTCAAAGGGGTATTCATAGAATATAAAGAATATCATGTCAATGACCGATTTAAAGCTAAAGGGTTTGAAATCACATGACTACCATATTTCAATTCAAGATCTAATTCCTATAGCTCTACGCAGTATTTTGCCTAAGAATGTACATCATACATTAACCAAGCTCTGTTTCCTTTTTAAAGCTATATGCACCAAAGTTATAGACCTAACAAAATTTCTGACTATAAAAAGGGAAATTTCCATCATATTATTTGAATTGAAAATATTCTTCCTGCCAGTATTATTTGATATGATGGTTCACTTGATGGTTCACTTGGTGAGAGAGATTCGATTATGTAGTACTATATACTATAGATGGATTCACCCTATTGAATAGTATATGAAGATTTTGAAAGGATATGTCAAAAATAGATGTTGGCTAGAGGGTTGTATTGTAGAGCGATATATTGTTGATGAAGCTGTTGAATTCTGTACCGACTACCTATCTGGTGTGGAAATAATTAGTCTATTGAAATCTCATCACACTGGGTGGCTTGTGGGTGAAGGAATTTATGGAAGAGATGTTGTCACAATCAATATTAAAGATCGGGATTGGGCCCATCTTTACATTTTCACAACAGTTTAGAGGTTTCCCCATATGCTGAAACCCAAATTTTTTTTAGGCATTTGAATCCATCAAGGTCTGAAAGATGGATATCAAATACACATAATAAACAGTTTATATGATGGTTTTAGGACCATATTTTTAAGGAGTTAAATGAAAACCTAGATTCAATTTCAGAACAAATTCGATGAAAATATTGAGGACCAAGTGTGTATATATTATCTTACAATGGTTATGTAATTAATTTTTATATATTCTATGAAAATTAATATGATGAAGGTAGTACCATGAAAAATAGGGAAGTTACATTTGTGGCTGAAGTGATACATGTTTCTGGTTCTAAGGACATAAATCCAATTTATGAAAATATATCATAATTTGGCATCATCAAACAAATATGGGATTTGGATAACACAACATTCTAAGTGCCAATTTTTCAATTCAAGTGGGATGATAACAGGAGTGCTGTTAGAATAGATGAATTGGGATTCATGAAGTGGATTTTAGTAATGAAGGGTACAGTGATGAACTATTTATAATGGCATTACAGGCAGTACAAGTATTTTATGTTCCAAATCTCACAAACCAAAAGTGGTAAATTGTTTTGTTATTAACCAAAATCACTGAAGGGTTAGATGAAAATTCAACTGAGGATAACCCTTCCATTTGGAATTCACAACCATTTCACAGTGGTCCCAATGTAGATGGGTTTTTTTATTTTTGAGGAGAATATAATGAAGGTATTTGGATACTTAATAGAGGGGTAAAATCCCTTCATCCTTTTAAAAAAGAGAGTTCAATAATTAGGTTATATATATATTTTGTAATATACATTATGTTACCACATGTTATTATATGTTCACTATTGCATTTATATAATCTAAATTAAATGTTAAATCAATTATGTAGATAATGAATTCTTCACATGCCGGTGCTCCCAATACTGAGGAACAATAGGTCTCTTAACTTTCTTCTACTCCCAGTGTAGAGGAACAATTCCCTTCTGCACATGCTGGTGCTCCCAATCCCAAGGAACACTAGGTTTCTTAACCTACCACTACTCCTAGTGAAGAGGTACAACAACCTTCTGCACATGTCGATGCTACCAATCCATAGGAACAACATGTTGATGATGTTAAATCTGAGGAAATGATAGGTGAAGAATGAATAATGATGCAAAAAAATAGGAGTGTCGTAGTTTTATGGTGTTAGAAAAAATCATTAAGATGAAAAGAAAATACATTAAATTCAAGGTAAGATAGAATGTGCAACGCTAGCATGTTAACCCCAATAAGGCCATGTTCAATAGTTACATTGGACTCATCACTCGAAAACACATTCCAATTGATGTATATTTGTGTCACCTTGTTGTACCCACTCTAAAGGAACTGATGTGAGAAGAGATTATGATAACATTATGATATCATTTATCTATTTTACTAAAAAAATAAAATAATGAAACATTGACTTACTCTTCATCATCCCTTACAAAGTGTATTTATAGTAGATGACATCGATAAGAAATATTTATTAATTCTTACTGTAAGAATTCATAGAGACTTTCACATAATTCTAATGAGATTTCATCTTAAATATACTGAAGATAAAATAAACTTGCACCCACTGCTTATGTATGCACACTTGATAACTCAAGAAGTGTGGGATGAATTTATTGGCTATCATGCAGATCTATCTTTTCAGGTACATTGTGGGTGGTAATACATTATTTGATAATATGTGTATTCATCACTTTGATTGAGAAATTTTTATTTATAAAACAACAATCAAGTGATGAAAATAAGGAACATGAAACAAAATCAACATACCCCTAACGTAAAGAAAAAATGGGGCATGCTTTACTTGAAAAAAATTGGTATGTATTTTAAATATATCGTAATACTTTTATGTGATATAAAACAAAAGCATAATTATGTCCCTCTATTTATATGATAATTGATGATTCCAAATACAAAGCCACTTCCATCCCATACCATGTGATATAGAAGGAGGAAAATGTAATTAAAGATGGAATACTAATAGTTGAAAACACACAAAAAGTGAGGAAACATGTGTAAGTATGACATGATAATTTTTTTTTGCATTAAATCGCTATTACATAATAATGATTACTTATTTTTATATATTTTCTACTTGATATAGTCATAGAAATAATCAAAACCTATACTAGATAAACACATACTATCAGTGGCCTTGAAGTGGCTAGAACAATATGGCTGTGTTAGAGGTGTGGGTTTTGGGGTGACACCCCAAACATATTTTGAGAAAAAAACAATAGGAGGATAAAGATAAATAAATGGAAGTGATGAAAGCAATATTAGATACCCTTAAAGAACATTTTCATTGGAATACTGAGTTACTATAAACTATTACTGGGGAAAAGAAAAGAGAAGAAACAACTCAAAAAAAAAACTATTGTGTGAAGATCCCACCCCACCTCCCACTGGCTTTGAGGCAGAAATTTCCCCTCAAAGATCTATATTAGTTGAGGCAATCAATATTCAAATAATTATTTCTATGAAATTTGAATCATATATACACTTATACCTTTACTATACTGATATTCTACAGGGTGAAAATGACTATGATTTATATCTATAAACACCCACCAATCACCTTATAGCGAGGTCTAAAGTGTTCAATATCCAAGAAGATAGGCTACACAACATACCACTTACAACATGTCATGTGAGAGCGGTAATTAGTGAATCTTATGAGATGATCATCGAGATACATGTTCCACTTGATGACGAAGATATTCATACTGTCAAACAAGCTGTTGGAACATTCATCACATACCTTCCAGATCTTGTAAAAACACATGTTGACAAGGATGTTTTCATTTCCAATTTATTTTTCATGTTAAACCTTTAACAATTAATGAAAAAAGGTCTGAATCAATGAATGTTATTACATAAGGACAAAGGTAATGGGGTGAAATGAAAGGTTGAATCAAAACCATCTAAAGGATCAACCAACCAATTAAAAAGATTTTCTGAAATCACCTTTACCCCACCCATTCAATATCCTTATTTATTAACATTGAAGTTTCATACGGATACAAAGTTACAAAATAGTAGTAGTCATGTAGTTATTTTTGAAGAAAAAATGTATTGAGAGGAAGGTAAAAACTACATTTATTTTGAGAATGTAAATGAAATCCTGAACTATGAATTTCTATGAGCCTCAGTTGTAAATGTACACATGAGGTATGTTTTCATGATTTTATTTTCCAAAAGATGATATATTATGTTAATTATGAATAAATACATTTCATATTTTTTGTAGGTGTATATATCAATACCAATCAAAGGGATTTCCCCATGAATTTTTTTTGGACTCATTAGTCCTCACATAACCTCTACAGAATAAAAAGAAATAGAATCCAAAAAAATAAATGAAATAGTGGTAGGCCTGGTCAAATCACTTGAAAGAAAACTTATAGATAACAAAATCTTCACAAAACCAATGATACAGTGGTAAAACTCTAAAATTTAATCATATAAAATATATTTTCATTTATTTCATTGCTTATTCCTTTTTGTGTTTTTAGAAAACATTGGATGCTCATTACGGTTAATTTGGATACTCTGAAGATTTATTTTCTGGATTCACTACATGGATACCCAACAAACTGACCACACATAATGCCATTTTTCAATTTGTAATACACCACATCCAACATTTTAGAACTAAATTCAATTTAAATATTTTATATTATGTTTTAATGAGAATTCTATTATGATAGGGAGATGTATAAATATTGTGAAAATCATAGAATGAGGACAACCCATGCACACAAAGACCCTAAAAAGATCTACAACTGGACAAGTAGTAGGATATATATAATAATATTTCACTATCCAAACACATATCAAAACAAATTAATTATTTTTATCAATGTTTCTACAATGTATAAAACAAACAAATGGAAAATATTGTGCTTATTATGTTTGTAAATTTATGAGAGAGATCATATTCCATTAATAAACTATCATACCCAAAGAGGTATTTTCAAAGATAATTACTATTTTATTTAAAAATTTTATCAATCCTTTGTGTATTTATTTTTTCCTATACTACTATGATTGTTAAAAAAAATCATATTCATAATAAGATATAAATTTTCTTAGAAACAAATGGGCAGCATACCTGATGACATAATGTATATAAATAACATGAAGATGTGAATTATAGATAAGTAATGGATTGTTTCATATTTATGTTTAATTAATTTCTTTTTAGTATTACTTACATAAGAATTTTTTATTATATAGGTAGATTCCTTTGTTCGAGTTGGGGTGGTTTGTTTGAAGCTTCCCATGCTCATGATATATTGGTCTTCGAGGCTATAACTGAGATAATGAGAATAAGGAAATGGGTTAATAATGTATACAACCATCATGAAAAGGTGAATTACTACCACTTATTTAATTAATTTCTTCATCATTTTATCTATTATTTATAAGTTAATTTACTCATAATCTTTATCAAATACTTATTTAGTTTTTTACAGATCTTTTGGGATGCCATATTTTGGTTTCAATTATCTGAAAAAATCCACAAAAGAGATAACATGTTTTTTTACCAATGTTACCATGATTACCATTTCCTTTCTTTGTTGACCTTCCAACACTACATATTGATTTTATGTTCTTAACCAAAAAACCTTTCTTGTTTTAAAAAAAATAGAAGATTATAGGAAGCTCTTATGCCCATTTTGGTGAATTCTCATGATATTATGGGCATAATAGCTTTCTCTAATCTTTTGATTTTCAACAACAAGAAAGTTTTTTCAGATAAGAACATCAACTCAATATATAGTCTTGGTAGTTAGCAAATAAAGACAATGTTAATCATGATAACATTGCCAGTTAGGATAGTTTTGAGACTTTGAGACACGTAGAAATCATCCAAACCTCAATATGACACACAGTGTGATCAATATGATTCTAAGTGTTTCTTTTTTATTTAAAATTAACATTAATTTTAGTAAAAAAGAAAACCGATATACTCAAAACTAAGAAAACATATTTAGATTATTTTTATAATTTATAAAAACAATCCACAAGTCATTTTTGACTTGTAGTAATCAACCAAACCTCAATCTGATACACGATGTGCCTGATATGGCTCAAAGTATCCGTTATCAGTTTAAAATTGACATTTTAGTTCAAAATATGTCACTCAATAAAAAATGAGAAAATATGATCTAATAAATCGATTCATAAATCATTTTTTTATATGTAGGAATAAGTCTCATGTTAAACTAATACATGATATGACCGATAAGAGTCAAAGTGTGTGTTTCCAGTTTAAAATGACATTTTAGTATAAAAGACAAGTGACGTACTCAAAACTGAGAAAACACATTTGGATTGTTTTTATAATTTAGGAAAACAATACATGAGTCATTTTTGACATGTAAGAATCACTCAAACCTCAATATAATGCATGGTGTGACCGATATGACACCAAGTGCATCTTTTTTTTTTAAATTTGACATCAATTTTAGTAAAAAGGAAAATTGACCTACTCAAAACTAAACAAACACATTCATATTATTTTGATAATTTAGGGAAATGATCCATGAGTCATTTTATGTGTGTAGGAATAATCTTCACCTCAATCTAATGCACGGTGTAACTGGTATGACTCCAAGTGTGTTTTTTTATTTAAAATTAACATCAATTTTAATAAAAAGGACAACTGACCTACTAAAAACTGAGAAAATGATTTTTTATTATTTTAATACTTTAGAAAAACAATATATAAGTAATTTTCGATGTGTATGAATTAACAAAATCTCAATATGATGCACAGTGTGACTGATATGACTCAAAGTGTGTCTTTTTATTTTAAATTGGAATTAATTTTAGAAAAAAGAACAAGTGACATAGTGAAAACTGATAAAACAAATTAAAATTATTTTGATACTTTAGAAAAAATATCCATGAGTCATTTTTTATGTGTATTAATCACCCTCACCTCAATATGACACATGATGTGACCGTTAGGACTCCAAGTGCATCTTTTTATTTAAAATAGACATTGATTTTAGTAAAAAGGAAAACATACCTACTCAAAACCAAGAAAACGAATTCAGATTGTTTTGATACTTTAAGGAAATGATAAATAAATCATGATATGTTTATGAATCATTATCAACTCAATACAATTCATGGTGTGATCGATATGACTCTAGGTGCATCTTTTTATTTAAAATTGACATCAATTTTAGTAAAAAGGACAACTAACCTACTCAAAACTGAGAAAATACATTTGTATTGTTTTGATACTTTACAAAAAATATCCATAAGTCATTTTTGACATGTATGAATAAACCTAACCTCAATCTGATGCATGGTGTGATCGATATGACTCCAAGTGTATCTTTTTATTTTAAATTGAAATTAATTTTAGCAAAAAGAACAAGTGACATACTAAAAATTGAGAAAAAACATTTGTATTGTTTTTATAATTTAGTAAAACAATACATTAGTAATTTGCTATGTTTAAAAATCACCCACACCTCAATCTAATGCACAGTGTGATCGGTATGACTCCAAGTGCGTCTTTTTTATTTAAAATTGACATCAATTTTAGTAAAAAGGAAAACTAACATACTCAAAATCAATCAAAAAAATTCATATCATTTTGAAACTTTATTAAAATAATTAATATGTCATTTGAGATGTGATGGAATCATTGTCACCTAAATCCAATGAACAATGTGATTGACATGACTCTAAGTGCATCTTCTTATTTAAAATTGACATCAATTTTAGTAAAAAGGACAACTGACCTACTCGAAACTGACAAAATGAATTTTTATTATTTTGATACTTTAGGAAAACAATCCATCAATCATTTATGATGTGTAAGAATCAACCTCACCACAATATGATGCATGGTGTGACCGATATAAATCTAAGTGTGTCTTTTTATTTTAAATTGACATTAATTTTAGAAAAAAGAACAAGTGACATACTAAAAACTGAGAAAAATAATTCATATTGTTTTGTTACTTTAGGAAAATGATCCATGAGTCATTTTTTATGTGTAGGAATTACCCTCAACTCAATACAATGGTATGTCCGGCATGACTCCAAGTGAATATTTTTATTTAAAATTCACATCAATTTTAGTAAAAATGACAACTGACCAACTCAAAACTAAGGAAACAAATTCAGAATTTTTTATAATTTAGGTAAATAATACATAAGTTATTTGTGATGTGTAGGAATTATACACACCTCAATCTGATTCATGGTGTGACTGGTATGACTCCAAACACGTCTTTTTATTTAAAATTGAAATCAATTTTAGTAAAAAAGACAACTGACCTACTCAAAACTGAGAAAATACATTCGTATTGTTTTAATATTTTAGGAAAATTATCCATAAGTCATTTGTGGCATGTAGGCATCAAACACACCTCAATATGATACACAGTGTGACCGATATGACTCCAAGTATGTATTTTTATTTTAAATTGACATTAGTTTTAGAAAAAATAACAAATTACATACTAAAAAAATGAGAAAAAAAATTAGTATTGTTTTTTATACTCTATTACAAAAATTCATGAGCCATTTGTGACATGTAAGAATCATCCTCAACTCAATTTGTCACACGGTGTGACTATTATGACTCATAGTTCTCATTATCAGTTTAAAATTGGCATTTTAGTTTAAAACATTTCCACTCACTAAAAACCGATAAAACACGCTCTGATTGTCTTGTTAATTTAGGAAAAAAATTTATAAGTAATTTGTGGCATGTAAGAATTAGTTTCACATCAAACTGACACACGATGTGACCAGTATGACTCAAAGTGTGTGTTTCCAATTTGAAATGACATTTTAGTAAAAAACACAAGTGACATACTAAAAACCAAGAAAATACTTTCAGATTGTTTTTATACTTGAGGAAAATGATCCAAAAGTAATTTATTGACATTTAGTAATCATCCACGCCTCAATCCCACACACGGTGTGACCGGTATAACTTCAAGTGTGTCTTTATTTAAAATTGAAATCAATTTCATTAAAATGAACAATTAACATACTCAAAACCAAGAAAAATCATTCAAATTATTTTGATACTTTAGAACAATGATCCTTAGCTCATTTGTTATGTGTTGGAATCAAAAACACCTCAATACAACACACAATGTGACCGGTATAACCCCAAGTGTGTCTTTTTATTTACAGTTGACATTTTTTTAATTTATTCTTTCATATTAATTTTTTTATTTATAATATTACTAACATAAGATTTGTTTTATTATATAGGTGGATTCTTTTTCTCAGGTTGACGTGATTTGTTCAGTAATGAATACCATGGTTATACCTTTTTGAGAGGGGATCATGGGTTCCAAGGATAATGAAACATTGATGTTTTTAAATGTTTGTGGATAGTAATTATAAATGCAATTATACAAAAAAAATTGTTTAAAATGTATATAATAGTGTTTTTTTGTATTCATGATGTAAAATTTATTTAAATTAAATTATATATTTTGTGTACAGGTTACAAGTTGCTGTAGTGTGCTGTTATATAATCAACACACTACAACAGGTGAGGCCTTTAGTAGTTCTAGAATAACACTGATAAAGGGGACCCCCTTTTAACAACACTGAGGTTAACAATGCTATTTTAGCACCATTAATAGCTTTTCTGAGCATCGTTAAAGGGAATATCTGTAATAGTGAATTTTTCTAATCCAAACCAAACTGGTGTTAAATGGTCTGGTTTTTTATGTATAAGTATTGAATCATAAATTATGGTTTAGTTTGGTTTTTAGTCAAAACTGAACCAAACATGTGCCCACCCCTACCACCATCAAATTCAGGCCAACTATCTTACCTCTTCCCATGTGTCCACCACTATTCCTGATGACCCCATCATCTGCTCTAGTTAACCACCACACCTATGAAGGGGTTCATCAACAATAATTGTGATTAGTTGTGAGGCTTCGAAGGCCATGAAAATCTATTATGTTCTATGATAGAGGCTATGATGGACTTCCATGATATATTATTTCTATGGAGGGAGATTAAGACAATGTGATCGTGTTTCCCATTGGGAAGAAGATAGGGATATTTTGTTCCTTTCAAAATTTGAACACAGGTTACATAAAAAATGTTATTTGGTAACAATTATTTTGTGATGACTTTAAAAACCACCACCAAATGTTAGTTTTTTATTTTTTTGATTACTTTTATTGATGCTTTTTTAAATCCACCGCTAATAATTTAATTTTAATTTTTATATTTTATCTTAACCATGGGTTTTAAAAGACTATTGTTATTTAATAGCAATTTTTTGATGGCCACTCTAAAAAATGTCAACAAAAGTATTAAAATTAATAACAAGTAACTGATATTTTAAAATTTATAATTACCAATTAGTAGTTACCATTTAATATTAATAATATGTAATTAGTAACACTACAAAAAATGAGGCTTTAGTGACAGTTTATTAACAACGGTTCCTATAACCGCCACTAATTATTATTTTTTCAATTTTATTTAAACTATAGTGGTGGTTTCATAAAATCACTACTAAATCCTTTAACAAAAACCTAATTAACCCATACCCCCAATCACCCCTCCCTCGACGTCGACTATCGACAACCGACCCCCCGAGAGATCTTCTCTCGAGATGGCAGCCCCTCTTCCCTATTTCTCGATGACCACCATCCCTAATGGTTATCGAGACCCAACCCCTTCCCCACTACCATATACTCCTCCATGCCTCCCCAATTTACCATAATTTTTTCTGAGTTGGAAGTGGATGGGTTCGTATCCCTTACCTCGATGTTGTTTGTTACCCTCTCCTCACTTGAGTGACCTTCGTCCATGACATCTGACCCTCACTACCACAGATTCAGGAAAGGGAAACATCTGCTTTTATCAGCACTAAGTAGAATGTGCTGATAAAAGCTCCACCTTTATCAATGCTAGCTAAAAGCGATGATAAAGGTGTACCCTTTATTAGTGCTTGTTTTAACGCTGATAAAGGAGAGATTTATCAACACTATTCTTAGAACTGATAAAAGTTTTTAATAAAAATTATTATTAATATATATAAAATTATTATATTTATATTCAAAAATAATTTTTATTTATATACACTAATTAAAAAATGCATGTTTATAATTAATATAAATATGATATGTTAATATTTTTTAATAATTAATATATATATATAATGTTTTTTAATAAGTATTTATAAGATTATAATTAAATAAATATATATTTAAATAATTATAAAATTAAAATATTTTTTTAAATAATAAACATATTTATTATATTTATAATTATATATTTATAATTATATATTTATAATTATATATTTATAATTATATATTTATAATTATATATAAACACTTTTTAAATATATTTAAATAAATACATGTCTCCAATGAATTTGGTCAATAAATAAACAAATATATATATATATATATATATATCATGAGATAATGATGATATTCATAGACATGACTTCTGTTATTTATGTTCATATATTGATGCGTGAGTATAATTGATGTTATACGAAGTTTATTTTTGGACATGACTGTGGTTATTAAATATTAAGATTACCAATATTATGATGATGTGTGTATATGTTATGTATTCATCATGAATGTTCATTTATACATTGGTTTTTTATCATCTATACTTTACTAGGTATATGATTCATTCATGTTATACCCATGAACCTATTATGTTCTCATAAATACTTATAAAATTATAATTAATATAAATAATTATAAAGTTATAATAAATACATTTATTATAATTATATATATATATATATTAATATATGTATATATTTATAATTATATACAAATATTTATAAATATATTTATTTATATTTATAATTATAAATAAATAAATAAATTTAAATAATTATAAAATTATAATAAATATATTAGTAGTTGTGGCTTACCCAAGTGGTAAAGGCTACCCATAATCCCGCATCAGACCCGAGATCAAATTCAGATGAGAGCGAATTTTCCCCAAACATGCGGTGATGTAGGCATGATGCAAACAGACAGTGACATAGACATGACATAGGTAGACAGTGATAGAGGCATGAAACAGACAGGTGGCAATGCAGGCATGACATAGGCAGACAGTGATGCAGACATGATGCAGACATGAGGCTTCACTAGGCCTTTGGTGAACGAACCTATGCCACAACTGGGTCATAGTCCAGCCATGCCCCAGCCCACAATCGGGATTGGGATCATTTGGGCCACTAAATTGGGCCACACGTCAGGTATTGTACCTAGGTACTACTGGGATTTAATAGGCCTCCCCTGAGATTTGAACCTAAGACCCCAGGCTTAACAACTACCAGGGAGGTATAGTGGTACTCACAACCCTCCCTGGCGGCTGTTAAGTATGAGGTCCTAGCTTCGAATCTCAGGGGAGACGTATTAAATCCCAGTAGGGCCTCGGGACAATACCTGATGCACAACCCAGTTTAGTGGCCCAGATGAGCCCAGTACCAGTTGTGGGTAGGGGTGTGGCCAGACTATGACCCGATTGTGGCATAGGTCTGTTCAAAAAGGTACCTTTTTAGTGGACCTACACCACTAACTGGGTCATAGTCAAGACACACCCCAACCTCTAACTCGGAGTCTGGGCTCATCTGGGCCATTGAATAGGGCCACATGTCACCTATTGTCCCCAAGACCTACTAGGATTTAATACGCCTCCCTCATGATTTGAACCGGGGGCTGACTGGCATAATAGCCACGAGAGAGCATCTTTGGTACCACCGCGTTATCTAGCATGGTGGTACCAGAGATGCTCCCCGATGGGTATTATGCCACTCAACCCAGGGTTCGAATCTATGGGGAGGCAAATTAAATCCCCAGTTGGCTAGGGGAGATATCCAGATACTTGACCCAGTTGAGTGGCCCAGTTGAGCGCAAAACCAGGTTTTGGTATGCGGTGTATATGGTCCGTTTTCAGAAGCATCACCAGTCTAACATTTGGTCCATGTAATGGGCTTCATGCCCACTAGGTCTTCGAGCCATATACTAAATAAATAAGTCTTGATGAGTGAGCTATCCCTTGGAGGGCTATGGTCTGCCTTTCTGACCTTTGTGTGTGGTGTGTGTGTGTTTAATGTAATTGTACACCCAACCACCTAATATATATAATAAATATATTTATTATATTTATAATTTTATAAATATATATAATTATATAAATATATACAAATAATTATAATTATAATTATAAATAAATGTAGATTTATTTAAATAATTATAAAATTATAATAAATATATTAATTATATATATATTTATAAAATTATAAATATAATAAATATATTTATTATAATTTTATAATTATTTAAATAAATAAATATTTATTTACAATTATAACTATGAATAAATATATATTTATTTAAATAATTATAAAATTATAATAAATCTATTTATTATATTTATAATTTTATAAATATATATAATTAATATATTTATTACATATAATTATAAATATAATAAATATATTTATTATAATTATATATATATATATATTTATAATTATAACTACAAATAAATATAAAATTATAATAAATATATTTATTATATTTATAATTTTATAAATAAATATAATAAATATATTTATTATAATTTTATAATTATTTAAATAAATATATTTATTTATTTATAATTATAATTATAATTATAATTGATATATTTATTATAATTTTATAATTATAAATAAATAAATAATTATTTATAATATTTATAATTTTATAAATATATATAAGTATATAAATATATACAAATATTTATAAATATATTTATTATATATAATTATAAATAAATAAATATATATTTATTATATATATAATTTTATAAATATATATAATAATATAAATAATTTATGTAGTTGGGGTTTAGCTTAGTGGTAAGCACCCCATAATACTACATCAAAGATGGGGGTTCAAAACCCATTGAGCGCAGGCTACTATAGTAGTACTGTAGCATACTGTATCGACGGTGGAACTGTTGATCGACGACACTATAACAGTGGTGGGTACTGCAATGACTACATCATTGTAGTAGGTAATGTAGCAGACAGGGCACTGTAGCATCATTATCACTGGTGGGCCTTTGGTTCAAAAATTTGGGCCTTCAGGGCCATATAATGGACTTTCATGCCCACTAGGCCTACGAGCCATGTAGTGAATAAATAAGGCTCGATGAGTGGGCTATCCTCTTGGAGGGGGGGCTATGGACCGCCTTTTCAGCCTGTGTGTGAGGTGTGTGTGTGTGTTTAAATATAATTGTACCCCCAAACACCTAATATATATAAATAAATTATTAAAATTAGATATTTATAAGCATTTTTTTCACACTAATAAAGATAACCCTTTATCAGAACTAAAAAAGTGCTGATAATACTTTTCTTTATCAGTGCTATAATTTTAGTGCTGATAAAGACATGGTTTATCAGTGCTTTCTTAGCACCGATAAAGGGGTATCTTTATCCATGCTAAAAAAAACGTTGATAAAGGTTGGTTTTATCAGTGCTTTCTATTTTAGAAATGATAAAATCCTTTCATGTTTTTATAAATAGAACCTTATCAGAACCCTATCGCTACTCACGTCTCAAGATTTTTCGGAACCTGAACTTTACCGCCACCGCCGCTGCCATCACTGTTGCCTCCACCGCTACCTCCGCCACTGCTATTGCCTTCCCTGCCGCTGCCCCCACTGCTAGACCCTACTGCTGCTGCCGAACCTCTAAATCTAAGGTATTTTATCTTGTTTGTGCCTTTTTTTTTCCAGTTGCACATCGCCTGCTCACGATTCAATTTTTCTAAACGAATCGAACTCCCATACCTTTTTATCTCTGTGTGTCTTAGTCATCCTTCTCTTATCTTCACTTTGTCAACACCCTAGCTTTGATCTGTTGGTTCCAATGGATGCCCGTTGGTGATCGGTGGTAAGACCTTCTATTCTACTTGGTTATTTTCATCCATTCTTCTCCCAATGATCCAATATGATGGTGCATTTTTTGTTTTCAGTTTGAGTTGCTCTATATTTTGATGATACTTGGGTGTGGTGTGGGTTGATGAGTTATTTGTGGGGATACAATGTGCATTTTGGGGAGGCAATGATATGGTTGGTCTATGTTCATGCTATGGTGTGGTGATGTGATATTGCATTAAAAATACCATCTAATAATATTAAATTAAATATAAATCCAACATATACATTGGTCTCTAAATCTCATTTTTATAGCCTATGTTTTAATTATTTTTCTACATCACTTTTTGTGAAATAATAATGTTTTGATTATGAAATGTTTTTAATAGAGTTTTGTTTATTTTCTAAACTACTGATGAAATCAGTATTCATTGAAAGTATTATTTAAAATGGGTGTTTTTGGTGTTTTAATTTATAATTTAATTTATAATTCACCTGTATATTTTATATAGTTCATTAAAAATATCATTCTCTCCATAAAAGAGTATTTCAAAGATATTTTGAAAGATGTAAATTTAATATATGTAATATTGTTATTTTATAATTTTTATTAATGATATAGTGTTTGATTACAATGAATATATTTTCATTATCCATAATTCATAGAAAATTCATTTTATATTAAATAAAGTATTTTTTCACAACAACCAGTTTTCTATTAAATTATTTTATATGCATTTAATAAGGAAAAACATTAATAATTAGTCTACGGACCCTCTATCATATTTTTTTGTTAAAAAAAATTATAGGAAACATTAAAAATGCATGGTATAAAAATGTATTTTGACATATTTAAAGTGTTTCAAGTTTATAATTTTATATTTTTATACAAATTTAAATTAATATACTTTTATATATTTTAGAGTATATAGTACTATACTATTATAATTTAATAGTAAATTTTTATTAAATATTTATACATTTACATTTTTATTCATTTATAAAATTCTATATTTTTAAATTTTTTATAAAATATCATATTTACATATTTAGATTAAATATGAAATTTTATTAATTATTTATACTTTTATAGTTTTTTAGATTTATAAATTAATATAAAATTATAGTTTTATTCCTTATAAATTATTATACTTTGATAATTTCGTAAATTTTTCTTGTATATATTATAATTTGAAACCTTTATAAATTTTTAAAACTATATACTTCTATAATTTATGTATACATTTATAACATATATGTATTTTTATACAGTTTTATAAAAATAATAGTCAAATGTTTTCATTCCTCACGATTCATCAGACTCATGAAAATCCCTTATTGAAATGATCCATCTCAGGCGACCATAACCCAACATTGAAAACATTATCCTTCACTTAACACTATATTCACCTTCTACATAATATAGATTGATAATAACACCATGGTAAGGGAATGTCACTAACTCTATCCAATCCATAGGATATCCATCATGACCTCAACCCCGCAAAAGGTGAATTAATGTTTAACCCCATTGTAACTCCTAAACCTACTTTGCGTCCAACATCACCTATATGGTTTAAATTAGGGGAGTCCTCTACAACTACATCTTCTCTCTGGTTTGGTGTTAGTATCTATGGGGATGAGTCTTAGGCAACAAAATTCAATAATAACTATCATTCAAATGTTGGGTTCCCCTTATTTGAAAGACCCCATTTGTGTATTTATTTTGTTAAATATTAATATTACTGAATCAAATAGGATGGATATGAATAAATAATGGATGGATTCTAATCATATAACAAAAGAGTATAAATATGGAATGAAATAGTTCATCAAGTTTGTAAAAGATCATGCATGTTACCCTTCTCAAATCCTTTTTCTGTGTTTACACTATTGTTATTCAAGACTAATTAGTCTAGGGGAGTTGGTAGAACACTCAATTTTTTATAGAATTGATCAAAGTTATAAATGTTGGAATATACATAGGTAAAAAATAATGTAGCTAGTGATTGGGATAACACTATGTTTTATGGATAATATGATATGATTACAAGTGTTGATAATGAATAAGACCATATTGAGGATGTGATTATAAATGTGAATGATGATGAAAATCATACTGAGGAAATGATAAGGATAGTTGAAGATGAACTTCATGATTATCCAAAATTGTTTGAGAAGTTAAAAAGTTATTCAAAGACACCATTGTATTCTGGTTGCACTAAATATACAACATTGTCAACCATATTGAATCTATATAATTTAAAAGAAGGCAAAAAATGGAGTGATGTCGATTTTACTAAACTACTTTCTCTCTTGAATGATATGCTCCCAGAAGATAATGAGATCCCTAGACAAACATACAATGCTAAATAAATTCTATGCTCAATGGGTGTGATCTTTGATAGAATACATGTCTTCCCAAATGACTGTATACTATTTCACAAGGACTAAAAATCACTTAAATAATTCCGAAATTATGTTTCTTCTCGATACAAGAAATATGAATCAGGTACTACGAAATTTATATTATAATTTACAATCATTTCAAGGTTTAGGAACCTATATGGAAGTGAGGAGACTATAAGGAAATTGACATGGCACACAAATACAAGAAATAAATATGGGAAACTTCATCACCAGATAGTCTCTTCTTAGTGGAAGAAAATTGATCATGAGTATCCTGAATTTAGATACGAGCTGAGAAACCTTCATCTTGCATTATATATAGATGGAGTTAATCCTTTTGGTTTTCAAAGAATAACTCATAGTACATGGCCAATTATGTTGTTAAATTATAACTTTCTACTATGGTTATGCATGAAATGAAAATACATCATGTTATCTGTGCTTATATCAGGAAAAAAAACCAGGTAATGATATTGATGTTTATTTGGATCCATTGATTTAGGATTTAAAATTATCATGGGATTTAGGTGTTACATTGTATGATACCTATAGAAATGAATATTTCACGTTAAGAGCCATGTTGTATGGGATGATAAATTACTTTCCTGCTTATGGGAATTTTTCAGGATATAACATTAAAGAAACTCAAGTGTATCCCATTTGAGAACAAGGTACACAATCAATTAGGTTAAAAAATTCATCGAAGACCTTGTTTATAGGTCATCACAGATTTATAACATGATAACATTAGTACCAATCTTGGATGACATCATTCGATGGTAGTTCAGAATAATTCACAACACTATCTCCACTAACAGGTGATCAAATATTTGAGAAAGTAAAATATGTAGACACTTATTTTGGTAAACCATTTTTGAAAAACCTTATAAAAACCAGTTATAAAAAGTGATAAGTTTTTTTTGAATTTCTATATTGGAATTGTCTGTACGTCAGAAATTTTCTTAATGTTATGCATGTTGAAAAAAATGTATGTGATAACGTCATGAACACATTACTAAATTCACCTAGTAACACAAAGGATGAAGTCAAGGCTAGGTTGTACAAGGTTGGCATAGGAATATATAAAGAGTTGGTGTCGGTGAATGGTGAAAATTAACTTTTCTTCCTCCAACTTCTTACACTCTTTCCAGGTAGGATAGATATCATTTTTTCAAATTCTTGAATGACATAAAGGTTCTAGAGGGCTATTTATCGAATATCAAGAATATTGTGTCAATGATCGATTTAAAGTTAAGGGGTATGAAATCACATGACTCTCATGTTTTGATGCAATATCTATTTTTTGTAGCTTCACATTGAATTTTTCCTAAGAATTTTTGTCATACATTAACCAAGATCTATTTCTTTTGAAAAGCTATATACACCAAAGTTATAGACCCTGTGAAATTACTAACTATAGAAAGGGAAATTTCCATCATATATGAAATTTTGAAATGTTCTTCCCACTAGAATTATTTGATATGATGGTTCAATTTATGGTTCACTTGGTGAGAGAGATTTGACTATATGGTCCTATAAACTATAGATAGATGTACTCCATTAAATGATATATGACGATTTTTAAAGGGTATGTCAAAAATTGAAGTCATTCAGAGGGCTGTATTGTATAGCGATATATTATTGAGGAAGCCATTGAATTCTTCACCGACTACCTGTTCGATGTGGAAAGCATTGGTCTACCAAAATCTCATCACACTAGGTGTCTTGTGGGTGAAGGAATTTCTAGAAGAGATATTGTCATAATCAATATTACACATTAGGACCAGGCCCACCTTTATGTTTTGTATAATATTTTGGATGTTTCCCCATATGTTGAAACCCATAAAGAAATTCTTAGTCATTTGAATCCATCAAGGATTGAAAGATGGATATCAAATACACATAATCAATAGTTTATATGATGGTTTTGAGACCTTATTTTTAGGGAGTCAAATGAAAATCCAAATTCAATTTCAAATACTTAAATGGATATATATAGGAACAAGTGTGTATTTATTATATTAAAATGGTTATGTAATTAATGGTTATACATTCTATACAAATGAACATGATGAAGGCAGTACCATGAAAAATAGTGGAGTTACAATTGTATCTGAAGCAATGCATGTTTCTGGTACTGAGTAAAGAAATCCAATTTACATGAATATGTCATATGTTTCCATCATCAAACAAATATGGGAGTTGGATTATACAAAATTACAAGTTTTTATTTTTCAATGCAAGTGGGTTGATAATATGAGTGCTGTTAAAATATATGAATTGGGATTCATAAAACTATATTTCAGTAAGGAAGGGTACAAAGAATAACTATTTATAATGGAATCACATGTAGTAAAAGTATTTTATGTTCCATATCCCACAAACCAAAAGTGTTCAATTATTTTGTTATTGTCCAAAACCTCTGAAGGGTCAGATGAAAATTTAAATGAGGGAAACCCTTTCATTGGGATGTCACAATCATTTCACAATGGTCCAAATATAGATGGGGTTTTGTATGTCAGAGGATACCACAATAAAGGGATTTGGATACTCGATATAGGGATCAAATCCCTTCAGCCTTTAAAAAAAGAGTGTTCAATAATCAGGCTATATATATTTTTGTAATATACATTGTGTTACCTCATGTTATTATCTATTACCTGCTACATTTATGCGATTGAAACTAAATGTTAAACCACTTATATATATAATTAATTCTTCACATGCTGGTGCTCCCAATCCAAAGGAACAGTTGGTTTCTCAACCTATTGCTTCTCTTAATGCAGAGGAATAATGACCTTTTGCACGTACTGGTGCTCCCAATCCTGAGGAACAATAAGTTTCTCAACTTGCTGCTACTCCTAGTACAGAGGTACAAGGAACTTATACACATTATAATTCTATTGATCCATAGGAACAACATATTGAAGATGTTGAATATGAGGAAATGGTAGGTGAAAAAGGACCGATGATGTAGAAAAAAAGGAGTGCCGCAGTTTGACGATGTTAGAAAAAATCATTAAGGAGAAAAGTGAACGCATCAGATTTGAGGTTGGATGGAATGCACACCAGCATGTTAACTCCAACAAGGCCATGTTCATTAGTTACATTGGAATCATTACTCAACAACACGTGCCGATTTATGTAGATTCATGGCCCCATGTTGCGCCTATTCTTAAGGCACTGATGTGGGAAGAGATTACTGTAACATTTTGATATCATTTCTTTATTTTACTAAAAAATAAAATAATGAAACATTTACTTACTCTTCATAATCCCCTGAATTGTGAATTTATAGTAGATTAATTCCACAAAAAATATGTATTAATTCTTGTTTTAAGGATTCACAGATGCTTTCACACAATTTTAACAAGATTTCATCTTAAAGATGTCGAAGGGAAAATAAACCTGAACCCACCTCTTATGTATACACACTTGATAACCCAAGAAGTGTATGATGCATTTACTGGCCACCATGTAGAGATGTCTTTTTAGGTACATTGTGTTTGGTAATACATTGTTTTAAAATACTTGTATTCATCACTTTGATTGAGAATTTTTTATTTATGAAACCTAAACCGAGTGATGAAAATAAGGAATGAGAAGAAAAACCAACGTACCTCTACCTTAAAGAAAGGATGGGGTATGCTTCACTTGAAAAAAAATTGGTATGTATTTTAAATCTACCGTAATACTTTTATATAATATGAAACAACAACATAATTATATTCCCCTGTTTATATGTAGATTGATGAATCCAAATCCAAAGACACTTCCAACTTATAACATGTGATATGGAAGGATGCATGTGTAAATAAATATGGGATACTAATAGATGAAAATACATTAAAATTGTGGGAAACATGTGTAAGTATGACATAATAAATTTTTTTTTCATTTAAATTGCTATTACAAAACAATGATTACTTATTTTTCTATATTTTCTATTTGACTTAATCACCAAAATCTTCAACACCTGTACCAGATGAACACATACTATTGGTGGCCTTGAAGCGGCCAAAACAATATGGTTGTGTCAGAGGTGCAGGTTTTGGGGTGACACCCCGAACATATTTTAAGAAAAAACAACAACATGAGGATAAATATAAATAAATGGAAGAGATGAAAGAAAGATTAGCTTCCCTTGAAGAACAATTTCATTGGTAGACTGAGTTGCTATCAAATGTTATGGGGGGGGGAGAAAAGATAAGAAAAAACTCAAGAACAACCATTGCACGATGATCCCACCCCACCCCCACTAACTTTGAGGCGATCCATGTTGAAATAGTGGGTGCCCTAGACCCAACTATGTAGTGATTTTGATTACCATATCATGTATACAGTTAGATATACATGATGATAACTTACCATTATAGTATAGATATTTTTTCTTCCACTATTTAAGGGAAATGTCCAAAGATTAATTATTGTGTTGAAAGGTTATATCAGATCCCAAGCTATAATGAGAACCTCGAGATACTATGTCACTAATCTTAAATATGTCCTATGGTCTAGATACATCATACTAAATGGACATAGTAGATATTTGACTATTAGGTTCTGGGGGATCACAAGCATTGAGATTTCTTCTCATGAAGTTTTCACTTGGTGATATCTAGTAGTGAGATCATGAGGAGAGACCCTCCAATAGAAACACCACATGTTTCATGTTTCATTAGATGTTCCTATCAACAATCATGTGTAATGGTCTCCTAACTTGAGATCATTACCAATGTATTCTATTTGATTGCGTACTTTGATATAAGAAGAAAACCATGATATTGAAATCGTGGAAAGGTAGTTTTTGTTGGGTGCATAATTAGTGGCATGACATTGGTTGAATGGTCAAGAAAGGATTTGTCACTTCTAGGTTATAGAAGTAATATATCTCAGACCATGTTGACCAGGATTGTAGTACCATCATAAGACCATGACCATGACGGTCGAGGGAAAATCCATCCAGTTAGATCAACAAATAAAACAAGAAAAAGGATGATGACATGGGTGTGTGTACTGCTTTATGATATATAAATGACAAAGAGATTATATTACACAATAAGTTTTCCTAAGTTGGTTATTGCTGCTATTACAATCCTTATCTCTTTAGGGGCCATGATGGGTTATTGGATCCTGCTCGTAGTCTGTGAATGATATTCACTACTACTGAGACAAGGGCCTAGAGGCTCACACACAATAGTGTATTCAAGAACCTGCCCTATTCATTTGAATATGAGCTTTGGATATGGTGGGCCCCACCACTGGGGTTTAGGCTTTGTCCAAGGACATACGATCACCAAGGAATAAATAAATTCATATTATTCAAGTTAAGAATAATGGGCATTGAATTTATTTATTAAATGTATTTATAAGTATTAAAGTAAATACATGGAAAATATTAATTGAACAAATATTAATATATTCAAGGTTCAATTGATTTTTATTGGAATGATGAGTCGAGTTAATGATTCATTTATTATCAGGTAATATATTTTTAATGTATTACAGAAAATTGATAATAATTATGACTCGGTTCAATAGTCACAATATGTCATTTATAGTGCATTAAATTATTCGAGGATCGAGGTTTCATTTCAGGTAATTTATTAAACACTATAAATAGAAGATGACAGGTTCTCACCAATGACTATTCATGATATTTCTCTCACTTTTTACTCTCCCAAGTTCTAGAGAGAGAGGATTTTGATCCAAGAGATCAGATCGAGATCTCTCTCTCAGTAATCACAAGTAAGGCGATGCAGTGATCATCAAAGCATCAACGACATCATTGGACCTCCGTGCTAGCACCTAGATTTCGATGATCAGTACTCTTGCAGTTTTTTGAAGCACGTTTGGATGATCTAATGGAATTTGGATTCAGATTCTTCAAGCAGCGATCACCAATGATGAGTAGATGTCGTGCATGGATTTGGATCTAAACTAGGTATTTTACAGTTTAATTTTTGTGCTTAATATTTTTCACATGTGATCCTAAGGAATTAATATGGCAGCAATTCATCAATGTCAACAAGATCATGTGGTTCGTTGATGAAAAATTTTAAAATCCCATTTTTGGGTCTTCCACTGTGTTCCCAGTACCTTCAATTGGTATCAGAGAGACACGTGAAAATTTTAAGTGAATTGAAAAAATTAAGTTTGCATTAATTTATGAAGAGGGTTTTGTTATAGCTGCCATGCCGTAGATGATGTGAAAATCCGACATCGGATGACCAAGTTACGCCCATCTGAAGTTACTTTATAGATTGAATTATAACATCAGGTTTTAAATTTTGAATAACATATTTGTATTATATGTTATTTTTATACCCAAATTGATGACATGAGATTTCACCTTTAAACTTGGACACCGTTCGGAATTTCGGTAGCCGAAACAGTATTTTCCGGCCACTGAGATTTTCCACCAGTGATGTGCAATGATAATTATTATAATAACTTTATTATAATAATGTTATTATTTTATCAAACCCAATTGATTGGCTTAATAAAATAATAGTAAGATATAAAAAAGGAGGCAATCATGGGTGTTTTTATGAAAAAAAAGGAAACAAAAGACTCACTTTGGAGTCTCCACGAACATGTGTTTTTTTGTCAAAAGAAAAAGATTATAAAAAAAGGCTCAAAAGGTTGGGGGTTGAGCGGCCCCCCTTTCCACCTGCAGCGCCCCACAGGGCCTCCCGCCCAGCTTCCACGACTCCACGACTCCACGCCGCCCCATCACCCTACCTCCATTTGTGGCCGAACTAGCCATCGACGCCCCTCCAACTCGGCTATCCGCCTTCAGGCCTTCCCCCTCCCTCATGCGCTGACACACCGTGAAGGGTGGCCTGCTCCCGTCTCCTTTCCCGAGTGCACCGCGGTCCCCTAGTGCAACACCAACGCTCTGAGCCACCACCATCTACCCTTAGGAAGTGCGTACCGCCGCCCCAGGAAACACCCTCCGGCGTGCGCGACTCATCTAAGACAGCCACCCCATCACTGCCCTGGCTGGATCTCCCAACACTGCCAGCTTGTCCCGATCCGCAGCCACCTCCGACCGCCGCCTTGAAGGACCACCCCTAGCTGGATCTCTCCCATGGTGGTGCCCCCTTACCGGACCATCCCTCCCCTATGGAGCCTCGCCGGAACCCATATCAGACCTTTTCCTGAAGACACCTCCGACATTTCCCTCCTACTGGTTTGGATTTCCCCACGACCCATGACCCTTTTGCTACTACCCATGTACTCTTTGGTGCACAGATCTAGGTCTGGGTGTGTCTGCCTAGCTCAAAATGGTCTTGGACGGACCAAACTGACCCAGAACACCCCTAACAGGGTCTGCACAACCCAGAGTGGGATTGTGCGGGTTCGGTCCGACTCGCACAGGCCTTGCTTGAGGTTTTTGGGGCCTGAGTATTTTTTTAATTAATTAAAAAAATAATTAAATATGAATTTGATTAATTAAATCAATACATCATAAATTAATTAATTTTTGTGTTTAATTAAGTTAATTAAGTTAATTTATTTTTTAGTTTTAAAATTAAATTAATTATTGGGACTGAACAATATTATGATTGAATTAAAAATGAGAGTGAAATTTTTAATTCAATTTAATGCCCTCAAATTTAATTTAATTTAAGTTTAATTTAATTATACATTTATTTTAAATATGAAAGTTAATGCGTATTGATTGGTCATGAGCCATGGACCGACCAATGCATGTCTGGCGCTTGTTTATTTATTTAATTAATTTATTTAATTAGTGCATGTTGGTTTTGTAATAATTAGTTTAATTAAAAGGTAATCTGTGAATCATCTCAGTGTAATTATATGTATAAGGATCTGCACACACACTACAGAGTTGTATTTCATACTCCCCAATTCCCCTCACCCGTGTGAAAGTATTTTTGTATAATAACTAGATGAAAAGTGACACTTTTCACACAAAGTGATGGTGACACACCAGATAGGAGTTGGATGCATTGGATGGACAGGTGCTACATTTCGAGTCGCAAGTGACACGACTCAAGGTATATCTCCTAGGGTCTAGGTTGGTCCGTTATTCACTCAACGAATCAACCATTAGTACCATCTCACGATCAGGTCGACATTTTATTTTGCATGGTTTATTATTTTTGTGCATGTTTAGTTTATGTGCGATCACAAAAGAATAATAAACAAGAATGCAAGATAAAATAAACATATGACGCGATAGATATTTCTATTTCTTGCATATTCAGTTGTGTGTGCGATAACATAGTACATGATAAGAAGATATCAAATGATTTCTTTCATCACATAAAAATAATGCAAAAACCCTCAAATAAATATTAAGTCGTAAACCACCTTCCATCATTCTAATTTGGAAAAAACCGAGTGTTTGGGGTGCCAATCATGTGATAGTTGAGGGTGCCTCCTACTAACAAGGAGTTCTTATGAGAATGGTGGGTTGAATTATCTAAAATGGTAGTAAGGATTAGCCACATCTAACTTGATATCATTTTAGAGGCAAGCATTGAGTAAATCAAGTAATGATTTATGAAGCTGGGTCTTCACTCAACAGTTCAAGGAACCACGAGTTCACATAGTTGGCCATCCAAAATCCTACCTTGAACCCTCCAAGTAGTGGCATAGCCATAGCTTGTAGACTATGTGGGGAGGTTTGAGGATCCTTACCATTAGAATACTCAAGCGACAAAGTATTATGATTCTAGCATAGAGGGTTCCTAGAATTCAATAAAACAGTGGGAGACATTTAATGATATAATTAATTAATAAAAATATCTAAATATGTAATCTTGATAAAATTACTAATATGTTAAATTTATTTTTGCAGAAAAATGGAAAGTTATACCACAAGTTTAAAAACTACGATAAATATTGGGCAAAGTAAAATTTCACACCGGCATGAGTATCCAAAAATTAGTATGGGTGCTTGTGCATAGTACTATGATATTGGAAACTCAAGGTGCCAATATCCCAAACACCCGTTAAGTTACCTCTGGAAGAAAGGGTGAAATTTCTTACATGAGACTAATGTACAAAGCATATGATGGTTATTTCATTATGCTTTAATCAACATCTGATGTTAGTTGTGGTCATTACATTAGGACATGGATGATATAACATAAAGTCTCATCTCCAAGTGGGTTACAACGAGAAAGCTAAGCAATGATATGAATAGGTAATGGTTACACAAGATTTGTGTAAATTGAAAGGTGGTTTATGATCTTTCAATACATCCTATTCTAATATCATTTTCACCCCTTTACTCAAGTCTTGTTTAAAGTTACAAAAAGAACAAGTATTGAGTAAACACTTCATTACCAATTTAGGTAAGGTTTTTCAAGTTAAATAAGAATAAAAGGAAATATTTATCTTTAATTCTTATAGAGAACAAATTGAAAGGCAGGGTGAAAAGGCCAATAGAAAGAAACACTAAAATCATACTGGAAACATCCTTCAATTAAAGAGGTATTAATAAGAGGTTATTTTCTTTTCATATTATGAAATAAAAATATGGAAGTTTAAATGAAATGAACTAAATTAAAGAAGCAAGTTACCACTTATTATTCAGGTATATTCATCACTGTAATGTTTTCATTTTACTTATTGGGTATTCAGTACAATATGATGATCAAATATGTGCGTTGATATATAGTAACCAAGTAAGTATATAAATATTACTAGAAGTTAGGTGTATTCTCAAAGTGGTTGAGAAAGGGTGATACCTATGCCAGTGGTGAGAAGTGCACAACTTCTTTGTTACCAAGTGAAAGATTCATGTAGAACTATTATTAAGTATAACCAGGACATTAATCTCATATGTCCTTGGACATAAGGAGACAATTTTCCAGGTTCAACATTTAATGCTTTTTTTTGGTATTTAATACTCAACTAATAGTTCAGTAATACTTGAATTGTAGGCAATACCCGATGAATATAAAAATGTAAGACTTATAGTAAGTTGTGGGAAGATATTTATTTGTCAAGAAAAACTAAAAGTGGACATCAAGAATATACCTAGAATGGTATTTAGGCTCGACACAGCTAAACACATTTGGTATTATCAACGTCTTTAGTTTGGACAAAGAAACATTTAGAAATAAAGTTATGTCACAAAGCTTTCAGAATTAGTTCAACAAGAGAGCACAAACTATTTCAAGAATAATCTAGAGGTATACATTTACTTCATAAGATTATTTTAAGTAATTAAGGAATGGTAAAGTGAAGTAAGTGTATGGTCATAAGATATGAGTTGCTTTGGGTTAGCATTCCAAAGAATATATTGACTATTCAATCATCGATCATAATAATGTAGCATGGAGTAATTCCTAAATGCACATTACCTTGTCTATATCACTGCATTGATGTTAATGAGGAGGATCGATGATGAAGTCTTACATGTTAACATTGATCAACAAAATGTAGTGTGGAGCAATTCCTAAATGCACATTTTATACATCAAAGTTATGATGTATGGAGTATCAATGTTTCAAATTGTAGAAGCTTCCATTATATTTTATGATGTGCTTCAAAAATAATGGCGATATCTCATAATCATATACCAACTAAAATGAAAAATGGATATCATATGAGTTATATTATGAAAATTCATTATGTCATAAAACATATGTTTATATGCAAAGAGTTTGTATAGTTTTATACAAACTTGCATCAAGTATAAACACATTTTGCATCTTTTTTAATCATCCTAATGGTTTCTTAGGATATTACATAAATACATAAGATAGAAAATTGGTATTCAAGTAATAGACTACACTTCTATATAAGGGTGCACATATCTACTATAGATAGTGGGTTCTGGATTGACTTGGCTTTAGTCAATGCTTAAGATGAACAAGTTTTTGGCATATGAACTAGTTCCAAAAGCATATATGGGACATAGTATGTTCTAGAGACACATAATGCATGGGATGTATAAAACAATGATGATGGTTTTTTGTATTCACCATGGCCGGTGATCTATTATTCATTGAGAATAATATTTCCTACAAGAAAGTAGTGTATGGTAATTAGCTAAGTTTGAAAAAATAAATTAAAATTCTATAATGGTTCTATGTATCAATGTGGAAAGGGGATTATTAATTTGAATACTGCGGTGGGTATTCAAGTGAGTTGATACATGGATGGTACAAGTGTAGTACCAATAAGGCTCGATTGATAATATCAGGTCATTTTTTATAAATCCATTATAATTTTACATCATATCTAATTTATATGATCATATTATTAGGAATTAGATGTCATAACCATAAATCATGAAGGTGTATATACGATGCAACCAGAAAGGGATGGTCAATGACACAAAATGCTAATAATGGTTGAAATTTACTGAAATCCAGTTTAGGATTAAAGTAAGCAAC
Source organism: Viscum album (assembly GCA_963277665.1). Classification (NCBI taxonomy): domain Eukaryota; kingdom Viridiplantae; phylum Streptophyta; class Magnoliopsida; order Santalales; family Viscaceae; genus Viscum; species Viscum album. The sequence goes on along the minus strand of OY728135.1, from coordinate 1,493,200,219 downwards.
AAGATCATAAAATATTCATTTATAATGAATATTTTCCATGTGTCTACCAAAGGTTAGTGGGAGATCCAAGGTTTTACAAGTAAAATATGTTTGGAAACATATGGAAAATAGTCTGGTCTTCAAATTAGTTAAGACTAGGATGAAATTTATTCTCTAGTGATTAACTTATAGTAGAAACCTAAGTTCTAAAAAACAGGATCTACTAAGGTAGATCTAAAGGTTTCTTATACCTATTCAATCATACATATAGTGACATAGTATTAAAAAATATAGGTTAAAAAAATTCAAGATATGAATTGTTGCCATTGTCACATGAAATTATCTCTCTAGGTTTACATGTTTGAGATATAGGAATAGATAAACATGGTTAGCTGAAATCTATACACTTAAGCGATGTGTCTATAATGTATTCCATGATATGTAAAAAAATTGATATTTCCAGGATATTATTTATAGTAGGCAGATATCAATTATATCTAGGAGAACTGCAAGTGAAGCAGTTAGAACTATCTAATTGTACTTCAGTAAGTACAAAAGATATGTACCTGGTAAGTGGAGAAGAAAGGATACTAGTTTAAAGGGAACACAAACTTGTATTCCTAAGATCCATGAGATCTAATATCATAGTTAGGATAAAGGTGATAAGTGAGACAATATCATAAATTCTAGTGGTATCCATACCTATAATTACCAAGTATGCTGAAGTTTCTAAGGCAACTAAGAAGCAAGTAAATGCAAAAATTTATTCGAGTTCTTGGAATCACACCTAGTAAGTAAAGAATTATCATAATGTCAATTATGATATTATTACTATCCAAGATGTCAAGTTATGATAGTGGAAAAGAGGGATATACTCAAGGATACCATCTCGTGAGAAGTTTTGCTCAAGGAGATGAGGTCACAAATAGAAGAATTTCCATAAGGTGGAAATGTGGCATACCTAGAAGCTAAATCCATTACTTAGAAGAAACATGATATTTATCATGTGAGTAGCTAACAAGTTTGGTTATAAAGTTGGCTCTAGTGCAAGTGGGTGTGTTGAAATAGTGGGTGCCCTAGACCTAACTATTCATTGCTTTTGATTACCATATCATGTATACAGTTATATATACATGATGATAAATTACCATTAGAGTGTAGATATTTCTACACCCCCTATTTAATGGTAATGTCCAAAGATTAATTTTCATGTCGAAAGGTTACAACAGATCACATTCTATAATGAGAACCTCTAGATACTATGTCATTAATCTTAAATATGTCATATGGTCTAGATACATCATACTTACTGGACATAGTATATATTTGACTATCAGGTGTTGGGGGCTCATAATCATTGATACTTCTTCTCATGAAGTTCACACTTGGTGATCTCTAGTAGTGAGATCATGAGGACATACCTACCAATAGGAACAACACATGTTTTGGGTGTCATTGGATGTTATTATCTACGATCATGTGTAATGGTCTCTTGAATTTAGATCATTACCAATGTATACTATTTGATTTCATACTTTGATACAAGATTAAAACCATGATATTGAAATCGTGGTGAGGTAGTTTTTTTTGGGTGCGTCATTGGTGGCATGGTATTAGTTGAATGGTCAAGAAAAGATTTGTCTTTTCTGGTTTATGGAAGTAATATATCTCAGGACATGTCGATTAGGGTGGTAGTACCCTCATAAGACCATGGCCATAAAAGTAGAGGGTAAATACATCTAGTTAGATCAAAAAATAATAAAGCAAGAAAAAGGACGATGACATAGGTGTGTGTCCTGCTTTATGAGATATAAATAAAAAGGAATTTATATTACACAATACATGTTCGTAGGTTGGTTTTCGCTACTGTGACAATCCTTATCTCTTTAAGGGCCATGATGGGTTGCTAGATCCCACTCTTGGTCTATGAATGGTATTCACTAATATCGATATAAGGTCTTAGAGGGTCACACATAATAGCGTATTCAAGAATCTTCCCTATTTATTTGAATAAAAGTTTTGAATATGGTGGGCCCAAACACTGGGGTTCAGGTTTTGTCCAAGGACATATGATCACTAAGTAATAAAGAAATTCATATTATTCAAGTTAAGAATAATGGGTATTGAATTTATTTATTAAATGTATTTTTAAGTATTAAATTAAATACATGGAAAATATTAATTGAAAAAGTATTTATATATTCAAGGTTCTATTAATTTTTATGGCAATGATGAGTCGATTTAATGACTCATTTATTATAATGTAATATATTTTTAATGTATTACAGAAAAGTGATAATAATTATGACTTAGTTAAGTAGTCATAATATTTCGTTTATAGTGGGTTAAATTATTTGAGGGTTGGGGTTCCATTTCCAGTAATTTATTAAACACTATAAATAGAAGATGAGAGGTTCTCACTAATGACTATTCCTGAGATTTATCTCACTTATTCCTCTAATAAGTTCTAGAGAGAGAGGATCTGGATTCAGGAGCATTTATTGAGCTCTCTCTCTCAGGAATCACAAGTAAGGTGATGCAGTGATTGTCAAAGCATCGAAGGCATCGTCGTATCTCCGTTCTAGCACCCAGATTTTGATGATCAATACTCTCATAGTTTCTTGAAGAACATGTGGACGATCAAGAGGAATCCAGCTTCGAATTCTTTTAGAAATGATCGATAATGGTGAGCAGACATCGTGCGCAACTTCAGATCTAAACCATGTATTTTACAGTTTAATTTTTGTTTTTAATATCTTTCACACTTGATCCTGAGGAATTAATCAGGTAGTGATTCATCAACGTTGACAAGATCATGTCATTCATTGATGAAAAATTTTAAAATCCCATTTTTGGGGCTTCTGCTGCATGCCCGGTACCTTCAATCCATTCACCTCAAAGAGCTATCTTAGTTGAGGCATTCTAATAATTATTTATATGAAATTTCAATCAGACAAACATTGATACCTTTCTTATACTGATCTTCTATACGGTGAAAATGATTTTGATTTATATCTATCAATACCCATCCATCACCTTGTAGTGAGGGTTACAGTTTTCAATATCAAAGATGACCATATACACAACATACCACTTCCAATATGTCACGTGAGAGTGGCGATTAATAGAGCTCATGATCCAAGCATTAAGATACCTATTCCACTTGATGATGATGGTATTCATAAAATTGACCAAGCTATTGTAACATTCATTGCATGGCCATAAGATCTTGTAAAAACACATTCCAACAAGGATTTATTAATTTCCAATTTATTTTTCATGCTTAACCTTTAACAATTAATGAAAAAGTTGTGAATCGATAAATATTATTATAGAAGGAAAAATGAAAGGGGTGAAATGAAAGTTCAACTCAAAACCATCTAAAGGATCAACCAACTGATCAAAAAGGTATTTTGAAAACACCTTTACCCCACCTATTCAATATTCACATTTACTAACATTGAAGCTTCATGCGGATACAAAGTTACAAAATGGTAGTAATCACATAGTTGTTTTTGAAGAAAAAATGTATGAAGATGACGTTACAAACTACATTGGTCTTGAAAATGTAAATGAAATCCTCAACTATGAATGGCTAGGATCCTTAGTTATACATGTATACATGAGGTATGTTTTCATATTTTTTTTCCAAAAGCTGATATACTAAGTTAATTATGACTAAATACTTTTCATATTTTTTTTTCAGGCATATATATTAATACCAATTGAACAGATTACCCCATGAACATAAATTTGGACTCATTAGTCCTCAAGTTGCTTCTATAGAACAACCTAAAATAGTTTCAACAAAATTTAATGAAATAGTGAAAATACTGGCCAAATCATTTGAAAGAAAACTTACAGATGATATACTCTTCTTAATACCAACTTTGTAGGGGTAAAAATATACAATTTAATAATATAAAATATATTTTCATTTATTTCATTACTTATTAATTTTTGTGTTTTTATGAAGCACTGGATGCTAATTGTAGTCAATTTGGATACTCCAAATATTTATTTCCCAGATTCACTGCATGGATACCCAACAAACTGACCACACATGACATCGTTTTTCAATTTGTAATACACCACATCCAACATTTTATGACTAAACTTCATGTTATATAATTTATATTATGTTTTAATGAGAATTATATTATGTTAGGGTGGTGTTTAAATATCATGAAATTCATGGAATGAAGACAGTAATTAAGTACAAGGATCCTGAAAAGTTCTAAAACTGGATAAGTATCAAGGTATATATAATAATATTTCACTATCCAAACAAATATAAAAACAAATTATTTATTTTTCTCAATGATTTTAAGTGTTTGAAACAAACAAATAGAAAATATTATGGTTATTATGTTTATAAATTTATGAAAGAGATTATATTCCATAAAAAATAGCATCCTAGAAGAGGTATTTTCAAAGATAATTACTATTTCATTTAAAATATTTATTAATACTTTGTGTATTTATATTTTTCCAGAACTACTATGACTATACAAAATACTCATATTCACAAGATGATATAGATTTTATTGGAAATGAATGGTAAACATACCTGATGGAATAATGCATACAAATAACATGAATATATGACTTCCATGTAACTAATGAATTATTTCATATTTATGTTTAATTCATTTCTTTTTAGTATTACTCACATATGAATTGTTTTATTATATAGATGGATTCCTTTGTTCGAGTTGGGGTGGTTTTTTTGAAGATATCCATGCTCATGAGAGATTGGATTTCGTGGATGAAAATAATATAATGACAACAAGGAAATGTATTAAGAATTTATTCAACCATCATGAAAAGGTGAATTCATACTACTTATTTAATTAATTTTCTCATCATATTTTCTACTATTTATAATTTATTTTCCCTATAATTTTTATCTAATACTTATTTTTTTTCACAAATATTTTGGGAAGTCATATTTTACTTTCAACTATCTACAATAAGACACAAAATAGATAGTATGTTACTTTCTGCCAATGTTACCATGATTTCCATTGTTTTTTTAGTCGACCTGCCAACAATGCATATTGAGTCGATGTTCTTAGATGAAAAAACTTTCTCATTATTGAAAATTAGAATAGTGGAGGAATATCTTATGCCTATTTTGGTGACTTCTCATGATATAATGGGTCGATGATCTTCCTCTACTCTTCTAGTTTTCAATAATTATAAAGGTTTTCGGTTAAGAACATCAACTCAATATACAGTTTTGGAAGTTTGAAAAATAAAGTAAATGGTAATCATGGTAAAATTGGAAGTTAGGATTGTTTTTAAACTTTGGGACATGTATAAATTAGCTACACCTCAATCCGACACATGGTGTGACTGGTATGACTCTAAGTTATTTTTTTTATTTAAAATTGACATTAATTTTAGTAAAAAAGAAAACTGACATACTCAAAACTGAGAAAACATATTTATATTGTTTTTATAATTTATTAAAATGATCTGTAAGTCATTTTTAATGTGTAAAAATCAACCTCACCTCAATTCGATACATGATGTGCCCGATATGACTCAAAGTGTCCGTTATCACTTTAAAATCAACATTTTAGTTCAAAATGAATCACTCAATGAAAACCAATAAAATATGCTCAGATAATATTGATAATTTATGAAATAAATTCATAAATAATTTTTGATGTGTAGGAATTAGTCTCATATCAAACCAATACATGATGTGACCAGTATAAGTCAAAGTACATGTTTCTTTTTTAAAATGACATTTTACTAAAAAGGACAAGTGATATACTAAAAAATAATAAAAACATTAGTATTGTTTTGATACTTTATAAAAATTATCCATGAGTCATTTGGGATGTGCAGTAATCATCCTCACCTCAATTTGATGCATAGTGTGACCGGTATGACTCTAAGTGCATTTTTTATTTAAAATTGACGTCAATTTTAGTAAAAAGGAAAAATGACCTACTCAAAACTAAGAAAACACATTAATATTATTTTGATAATTTATGGAAATGATCCATAATTCATTTTAGATGTATAGTAATTAGAATCACCTCAATCCGATGCATGGTGTGATCAGTATGACTCAAAGTGCATCTTTTTATTTAAAAATGACATCAATTTTAGTAAAAAGGACAACTAACCTACTCAAAACTGAGAAAATGCATTCAAATTGTTTTTATACTTTATGAAAATGATTCATAAGTCTTTTTTGACATGAAGGAATAACCAGGACTCAATCCGACATGTGGTGTGATCAATATGACTCTAAGTGTGTCTTTTTTATTTTAATTTGACATTAATTTTAGCAAAAGGAACAAGTGAACTACTCAAAACTGAGAAAATTCATTTGGATTATTTTGATACTTTAGGAGAATGATCTAAGCATCATTTTATATGTGTAAGAATCACCATCACCACAATCCAATTCATGTTGTGACTGATATGATTCCAAGTGTGTCTTTTTGTTTAAAATTGGCATCAATTTTAGTAAAAAGGAAAACTAACCTAATCAAAACTAATAAAACACATTATTTTTTTTAAACTTTAGGTAAATGATACATAAGTAATTTGAGGTGTGTAGAAATCATCTGAATCTCAATCTTATGCACAGTGTGATCGGTGTGACTCCAAGTGTGTCTTTTTATTTAAAATTAACATCAATTTTAGTAAAAAGGACAATTAACCAACTCAAAACTGAGAAAATAAATTCTTAACATTTTTATACTTTAGTAAGATGACCCATAAGTCATTTTTAACATGTAGGAATCAATCACACCTCAATATGATGCACGGTGTGACCAATATGACTCCAGCTGTGTCTTTTTATTTTAAATTGACATTAATTTTAGCAAAAGGAACAAGTGATGTACTGAAAACCAAGAAAACACATTCATATTATTTTTAAACTTTAGGAAAATGATCGATCAGTAATTTTTAATTTGTAGGAATCATCTGCACCTCAATATGACACACAGTGTGACCAGTATGATTCTAAGTGTTTCATTTTATTTAAAATTGACACCAATTTTAGTAAAAAGGAAAACTAACCAACTAAAAACTAAGAAAAAACATTCTAATTGTTTTTATAATTTAGTTAAATGATTTATAAGTAATTTGAGATGTTTATGAATCAGCCGTACATCAATCTGATGCATAGTGTAACTGGTATGACTCCAAGTGTGTTTTTTTAAAACTGATATCAATTTTAGTAAAAAGGAAAACCGACCTACTCAAAACCAAGAAAATGAATTCGGTTGTTTTGATACTTTATGAATCCATAATTCATTTATTAATTTTAATAATCAAACATACCTCAATCCGATGCATGGTGTGATCAATATGAACCCAAGTATGTCTTTTTATTTTAAACTGATATTAATTTTAGCAAAAGGAACAAGTGACCTACTGAAAACTAAGAAAACACATCCAGATTATTTTGATACTTTAGGAAAATGATCCATGAGTCATTTTTGACATGTAGGAATCACTTTCACCTCAATATGATTCACATTTTGACCAGCATGACGCCAAGTGCATCTTTTTATTTAAAATTGACATCAATTTTATCAAAAAGGACAACTGACATACTCAACACTGATCAAACACATTCAGATTTTTTTGATACATTAGGTAAATGATCCATAATTCATTTGAGATGTGTATGAATCATCTATACCTTAATCTGACGCACATTGTGACCATTATGACTCTAAGTGCATCTTTCTATTTAAAATTGACATCAATTTTAGTAAAAAGGACAACTAACCTACTCAAAACTAAGAAAACGCATTTGAATTATTTTGATACCTTAAGAAATAGATCCATAAGTTATTTTTCATGTGTAGGAATCAACCTAACCTTAATACGATGTATGGTGTGACTGATATGACTCCAAGTGTGTCTTTTTATTTTAAATTGACATTAATTTTAGCAAAATGAACAACTAAAATACTGAAAATAGAGAAAACACATTCGGATTATTTTGATACTTTAAGAAAATGATCCATGAGTCATTTTTAACATTTAGTAATCACCTTCACCTCAATCTGATGCATAGTGTGACCAGTATGACTCAAAGTGCCTATTATTAGTTTAAAATTGACATTTTAGTTCAAAACTTGCATCACTCACTAAAAACCAAGAAAATGGGATTTTATTATCTTGATAATTTAGGATATAAATTTATAAGTCATTTTTGACATGTGATTTATAGTCTCACATCAAAATGAAACATGATGTGACCAGTATGAATCAAAGTGCATGTTTCTAGTTTGAAGTAACATTTTCGTAAAAAACACAAGTGACATACTAAAAACTAATCAAACACATTCCTATTGTTTTGATACTTCAGGACAATGATTTATAAGTAAATTGTGACATGTAGGAATCATCTGCACCTCAATCCTATGCATGGTGTCATCGGTATAATTCCAATTGTTTCTTTATTTAAAATTGACATTAATTTCATTAAAAAGAACAATTGACACACTCAAAATTGAGAAAAAACATTAGAATTGTTTTGATAATTTTGGACAATGATCCATAACTTATTTGTGACATGTTGGAATTAAACACACCTCAATACAATGCATAGTGTGAACGGTATAACTCTAAGTGTGTATTTTTATTTAAAGTTGACATTTTTTAATGTATTCTTTCATATTAATTTTTATTTTATTTATTTATAATATTACTAACATAAGATTTGTTTTCTTATATAGGTGGATCATTTTACTCAGGTTGAGGTGATTTGTTCAGAAATGGATACCATGAGAAGACCTTTTTGAGAGGGGATCATGGGTGCCAAAGATAATGAAGCATTAATGTTTTTAAATGTTTTTGGATAATAATTGTAAATGTAATTATACAAAAAAATTGTTTAAAATGTATACATTAGTGTTTTTTCTGTATTCATGATATAAAATTATTTTAGTTAAATTATATATTTTGTGTACAGGTTATAGGTTTCTACAGTGTGATGTTATACAAATAAAACACTATAGCAGGTGGGTACTTTATCAGTGCTAGAAATAGCCCTGATAAAGGGTTGAATTTATCGGTTCTAAACTAGTATTGATAAAGGGGACCCCCCTTTAATAGTATCGTGGTTACAATCACTTTTTAATAATGTTAAAATAATTTTTTCATACTATTAAAGGTAGTATCTATATTAGTGCCTATTATTGTGAGGGTTTATATTTATTAATTTATGTTATTTATATTTTTCATGTCGAATTGAATCATTTTGATGTTAAATTTGTATTCTGTCGAATCAAGACCCTACCCTTGTCAATGATGAAATTGGGTGATGTTAAAAATTTATTATACTTGATTTATTAAACATTTATATCTTTATATTTTAATTTATAGGTATAATAGTTACAATTAAATACCTATAGATAAAAGTTGGATTAATTTACCTCAAAACACAACTCAGTATGCCAAGGGCTTAGAATAATTTTTGTACTATGCAATTGCAAACCAATCAGTTGATGGTAGAATAAAATATCTATGTACTGATTGTAAATTTAAGCAATGGTTGACTAGAAATAAAGTATATGAGTACTTGATATTGAAATAATTTTTTTTCTTGATATGTATGTTGGATTTGGTATGACGAATCAAATGTTATGGAAATTTAAAACAACGACTATCCTGTAAATGAAATACAAAATGACCCGCTAGTGTAAAATTTAGTTTGAAACTTGATAAATGACACATTTCGATTTGAAGAATGTAATTCAAAATAATTTAATAGATTAATATAACCTTCAGTTGATCTTTAGTAGTTTAATTTTTCTCATAACATCAATGAATAACAAACGAGTTTTATGAATTAGTTGAATATGAACAACAAGAACTATATAAAGGGTGTGAAAATTATTCAAAGTTTTCTTTTCTACTTAAGTTATAACATATCAAGTGTCTCTATAGAATTACTAACAAATAAGTTTCCATGATTTTAGAGTTTATTCATGATGCATTTAGTGAAGCTAATATCCCCACATCATTCCAGGAGATGAATAAAATCATTAACAAACTTGGACTTGATTATACAATGATACATGAATACCCTAATGATTGTATGATTTAACGGGGAGAAGAGTCCAATAAATAATAATTCATAATATTTTATACAAATAAATGTAAGTCAATGAGAAAAAATGATATTATAAATAAATACAACACTAGGAATAAGCAGAAGAAGAAAACTTGTGCAAAGGTATTGTGTTACTTTCCTCTAAAACCATGCTTGTAAAGATTATTCATGTTATCTAAGACTATATATGACATGAAGTGACATGCTCAGGATAATAAAAATGATGGATTGATGATACATTCAAAATATTCAACATCATAGAAGGTTTTTGATTCATTATATCCATATTTTTATTTGGATCCTAAGAGTGTGCATTTGGGATTGTCTTTTGATGGTTTTAACCCATTTGGTACTTGAAGTACTAATTATATCATATAGCCAATTGTTTTGATCCCCTATAATATACCTCCATTGATGTGTATGAAGAATAATTATTTTATTATTTTGATGATTATTCATAGAAAGAAAATGCCTAGAAATGACATTTATGTATACCTTCAACCTATAATCAAAGAATTGTGAGAATTATGGGATAATGGCATGAAAACATATGATGATTCAATGAGAAAAATATTCAAAATTCATGATTCTTTAATGTGGAAAATTAGTGATTTTCATGGATTGGGAAACTTATCTGATTGGAAAACTCATATTTGTTTGACTTTTCTAGATTTTAATTTTGATTTTGAACCTCATAAATTACCTCATATTATAAAATGTTGTTTTACATGTCAACATCAATTTATTGATGTTTCTTATATATTCAGGTTTAACAAGACACAATTCAATGGAGATATTTAATTGAGAAATCCAATGAAGGTGTTATCTAGTTCATAAATCTTGGGACAATTAATAAATGTCACTATAGAATTTAGAAAATCTAATCAATTTAAAGAAGGGGGAAAGGGTAGAAGGTATAATATCTGAAGTAGCTAGAATAAACCAGTAAAAGAAAATGAGTATATTTTTCAAACTTCCTTATTGGTATTTTAATTTGATACATCATAATATTTAAATAATTTATATTGAGAATAACATCCATGACAATTTATTTTTTACATTTCTTAATGTGTAAGGTAAATAAAAGGACCAATTTAATGCGCATAATGATTTGGATTCAATGAATATAAAGCATGGTTTTTGAAAAAATAAGAATAGAAAATATCCTTAATCTATTTTTTTACAATGAAAAACTACGAGAAAGATTTATTAATTTGAAATTTAAAGAATATAAAAGTGTTATATGGATATTAAAGTAACATTTCAAGGTGTGTTGAATTAAAAGATAAAAACTTATATGGATTTAAAATTCATGACTCACATATTCTGATGGAGCAGTTTTTTCCATTGGCATTACATACTACATTACCTAAAAAAGTAACTACAGTTATAGTTGAGTTATATACCATTTTTAGAGAGTTTTGAAGAAAAATTCTAAATCCAATTGATCTTTATAACCATCAAGAAAGATTTTTTTGACATTGTCATTTGGAGATGTTATTTCCCACTTCATTTTTCATAATCATGATTCATTTGAATGTTCATTTCATTGAAAATGCTAAACTTGGTGGATCAGTACACTATCGATGGATGTATCCAATTAAGAGGTATGCTAATATTATTTTTATTTTCATTGATGAATTCAATTTTATAAAATAATTGTGTAATTTTTTTTTAATATTTTTGTTATTTTTTTTATCAGGTACTTAGGTCATTTGAAATCATATGTGAGGAATAAAGCTCAACCAGAAAGATCTATTACTGAAGGTTACAAAGAAATAGAGTGCTTGACCTTATGTTATAGATATTTGGATGAGATTGAGACTAGATTAAATTATGTTGGAATTTTTGAATACATATCCACTAATTCCCATTCTAAAAACCAATTATCAATATTTCCAACTATTGGATGACTAGTTAGAAAGGGGTTATATTTTACACCGACTGAATTGGAGTTACTACAAGAACATAGATATGTTCTGATCAATAGTTTTATTAAATACCAATTTATTGAATAATTGAGATTAAAATTAAAGAGGATACTAAAGGTTTGATTAAAAAAAAGTTAGAATTAAGAAAATTTGTTTATAAGAATATTGTCGAATGGTTCACCCATTGTGTAAGTATATAATCATATTCATATTATTGACATGTTATTTTTTATATTTTAAAAGCAACAACTTATATCTTCTTTTATAGATAATAAATGTTGATAATCGAGCTTGAATATGAAATGATTTTAAGTTTTTGTCTTGAGGCCCTCTAAGGAAAGCTAAGAGATTCAATGCCTACAATATTTATATCTTCAAGTCTCATACAATTTATCATGAAGAAGACTTGAAAACTAAAAATAGTGGTGTAATTACCCTTTAATATGTAGGATATTATGGAAATATAACTAATATAATCAAATTAAACTATCATGTACAATTTTAAAATGTCTTATTCAAATAAAAGGGGGTCAACATTGATAGGGGTATAATAAAAGATTTGTTACATTTTACTTATATCTACTTATCTTGCTTGATCCATACTAGTGAGAATGTAGATCATGATCTATTTATCTTGAATTCACAATCAAAGATGGTTTATTATGTGGATGATGGAATACCTGAAGGTTAGAGTGTTATTTTACACATAAAATAGAGATAATTGTATGATATGGGTGATGAAGGTCAATTGGTACTTTGTGACAGTGAACCTCATAAACCACAAAAAATTGAATAGTTTTTTCCTAACAATATTGAAACAATAGAACTTGAAAGAGAGGGTTAAAATAAGTTATTCATCAGAATGGAGGTTGATAAAAATGAAGACAATAAAGATGAATATGGTTGAATTTATAAATTGGTAATGAAACTATATTACAATTTCTTATTTATAATTGTTTTGTACATATATACATTTTTATATTTTTTCATTTTTTTGTAAATATATTTTACTTTTGTGTTTTTTATGCATTAAATATATTCTAAACCATTTGAATTGAAGGAATAATAAGAAAAAAATCTAAGATCCTAGCCGATCAAAATCTTAGATCACACCATCACTACCATCAATTTCAGTGGGTTTGAGTGATTATATTATACTAGAGACTTCAAGTGAGATAGAAGTTTCTCCAGATGTTATTAGTAGCCCAACATATAATGAACATAAAGAAATAGAGCATTTGTTCAACCCTCCATCTAGGGGATATTGGTGAGTTACCATTACTGGTATATATTTCATTGTATAAAAAATTATACAGTTTATTAATTTTTTAATTCCTTTATCAAACAGATAAATATAATTACATAAGAGATATAAATATGAACACAAAATATTTATGGGACCTGAAGAATTTAATATTATCATTCCATTTGATGAGTTTGGGGTGCCTACCAGTGATGATTCCTGAATCTATGAAGAGATTCTTGGGAGCTGGCTTGTGAGATGGAGAGCTTTCTTGATAATTATAAAGATTGGAGGCATATTCCCACAACTTAGAAAAATGAGGTGTTTGATAACCAATTAAAGGTAATATTAATTTAATATTCATTGATAACTAATTTAAAAGGAATGAGTAAAATTATTAGTATACTTATAAAGTGTTATTTGTTTTACTTATAGATGTTTTTTCATTTTGATGTCCCTGAATCTGTTTCACGCCCATGAAATCTAAAAAATTTAGACAATAAATAGAGATATTTTAAATGGAGATTATGACATGATTTTAATTACACATCTCTGAACATAGATTGATTTTTGAAATCACTAAAATGTGCGTGTAATGGTCAAAGCCATAGGAAATGACTACATATTGACATAAAATCATGTGAAACCCACCGTTTAATTATTTGTGATGTGTATGTGCAGACAACATTTCCATATGATGTGCAATGTGCTTGGAATGAATCAATAAGTAGTTTTAAAAGATACCAAAGTCTTTAAAAACATGTGAAAAGGGTTCAAAACCAATAAAACGATATGAGATGGACTTTAAATCATAGGAAAATGACTATAAAATGAATTGTGAAATGTAGGAACCGACGACACATCAATTGGAGTTACAGTTTTTCCAGGATGCCTACAAATGCATTTTTCGTGTTATAAAACACTAAAACATGCATGTAATGGTAAAATACATATAAAATGACCTCATATTGACATGAAAACATGTAAAAACCACTTTTGAATTATTTTTGACATGTGAACGTATGAAACACATCTATTCAATGTGTAGTGTTCTCAGAATAACCCAATAAACAATTTTAAAAGATACCAAAGTCTTTAAAAACATGTCATGGGGTAAAAACCAAGAAAAATATATCACATGGATATGAAATAATACAATTAATTTAGATTTATTTTTAAAACATAGGAACCTAATAAATTTCAATCTGAGTTGTGATTTTCCTGGGATGCCAGTAAATGGTTTTTTAGTGTTTTAAAACACTAAAATGTGTGTGTAATAGTCAAAACTATAGAAAATGCTCTTTTATTGAAATGAAATCAAGGGAGAACCACTATGGTATTATTTTTGAAATATAAGAAATGTTACCATATCAAATTATTTCAAAAATATTATTTATTAATTTCAAGCACACTGAACATCAGTTTAAAAATTAATTAGTTTTTTATATACTTATCCTTTTTCAGTTCCAAGTATTGAATCATATATTAAATAGGTAATTTTATGTTTTCAAATTTTTATACATTTTATATTATTTTTTTATGTTAGATTTTATTTTATTTTATTAACAAAATAACAAATGTTATGTGTAAAATTCTAAATATATTACGTGTCTATTATATTTCTCATTTATTTTCTTAAAAGTTCCAATGTGTATTATAGGTGAAAAATGTCATAAGTAGTCAGGAGCTTTACCATTCTAATCCATTACATTATTTAAAAGGTAGTCATAATGGCACTTAATTTTCATGGTATGGTTAAATATTATCAATTATTCTACTGTAATTCGGATTTATTATGTTCGGTTCTAATTTCTATAGTCTTTTTATTCTAGTTGATGATGTTATGCGGTTTGTTTCTCATATGATAGTTGTATCTATGGAGGTATATGGATGTGGTGAAGGTCGTGGGATGGTCGTATTGGCTATGGATTAAAAGTGGTTGTTGGAAATGTTTTATGTATATATTGATTACTGAGGTTATGGGTTGACTGAGGTTATGGGTTAAATGAGGTTGTATATATATGACTATGGATGTATGGTTTTGTGTGTTTAATGATTTAGTTTATAGTATGATTGAGTTTTTTATCTAATTATTATTATTTTTAGATCTATTTTTTTGTAATATATTTAGTGGCAGTTTTCATAAACTACTTCTAAATAGATAAAATAAAATCTATTTAGTAGCATTTTCTATTAACCGCCACTAAACATAACCAATGTTATAATACTTAGCTGTTATTATGTCAATCTCCCAATTTTATTTTCCACTAATTTTTATTTATTAAAAAATTCTGTCAACTATATAAATAACCGCTGCTAAGTATCCAAAAAATAAAACATATAAAAATCGCCACCAAACTAGAGAAACCATTTCTAAATGATTGCTGACCGTGAAATTCATGACAATTTTTGTAACCACCACTAAACAATATAGTCGCGGTTTAAACTACCACCAGTAGTAGAAGAACTACCTCAAAACCTCATTTTTTATATTTTAAGTAATATCTAGTAATTGATAATAAATATATATAAATGAAAAATTATGTAAAGGCCCGGATTTTCCATGTATTTTTTTTAATTATATGGAATTATTACGAGTCTGTGAAAATTTACGGCACATGATTCCGAGGCCCAGTGTGCCTGAAATGAATTTCTGAAATTTTTTTAAGGTACATTTAGTAAACGCATGAGCGACGTTTTCTAACTTTTGAATTGGTGCTCGGATTAAAAATACGATGGCACCGTTGAATCCACAACACCAATATTTTCTTAAGGGAGGCCTGACTTTGACTGTAATAGGTCTAGAGAAAAAGTTAGATTTTGGGACTTTTTTAAAAGAATAATAAAATAACTTTTTTATTTTATTTATTTATTTCTTTTCCTCCAACAGACAAGTGTTAGTGTGGAACCAATGGCGTGTGAATCCATTAAATGGAATGAACCTTCAAATCCTATGTGACAGCATCATTAGAATTTAGGAAGGTTCCTATTGAATGAACCCTCATAAATTCTACGAGCGTTGCTCACCCTCCCCCTCTCTTATTTATATGGAGCTTGGGGAGAGTTAATGACATGACTTCACCAAGAAACAAAGTGCTGATAAACTGCCGAAACGCCAACCTTGGAGGATGGAGCCGGTTCCAATGGGTGGTGATGGGTGACACCGAATCACGAACCAAAGGACAATGCTTGAGCGAAAATGTTGGCGACTTGTTGGTGGGACAATGAACACCGACCCACTTCCCCAATCATGGGTGCTCTACATCATTGTTGAGGTAGGGATTTATTTTGTTATAATTCTATTTGATTTTTGAATCCAACCCTCTTGATATCAAGCTAACGTGAAGGGTGTAGGCCAAACAAACAAGGCCCAGACCCTCTGCCCTTGTTGGAATTTTTGTGCGTTCATCGCAAACTTTATCTTCGGGTTGGGTGAGATCCTAGATGGCAGAAAATGGAGGCGGCCAGCACCGGCCAACTGCGATGGAGGTGACACGTCAATGCGCGCCGTAGGAGGAGGCCACGACACTATCCCGTAATGGTCAATGAAGCGACTGACACCGGCCAACCGTAGTGGTGATGCAGCGCGCCGTCGTGCGTCGCCTGCAGAGAAGGGATGTGGATTTCTAGCTGCGGAGGGGTCAAGCAGGGAGGCCGACAATGGCCGACCATATGTGGAGGCAGCATCGCACAACGACGTGCCACCACGACGGTGGGACCCGCAATGGGTCCCTCGGGTGACTTGGCAGCGCCAAAAGGCACTGCTATTTCACCTTTCAAATTGGGGAAACTTCCCCCGTGCCAGATCTGCAGACCCCACATCAGTGGGCCGTGCATGCTAGCGGGCTGCGCTCTGCCCCTGGCCAGGTCACGCATGCCAGCAGGCTGCGCTTCGCCGTGGGATGGGCCGTATGAGCCCAGAAGGCCGCGCCTCCATAAGCTGGGCCACACGATCCCAACAGGCCGCGGCTCCGCGGGCTGGGCCGCGTGAGCCCAATGGGACGCCCACTTACGGGCCGGGCTGTGCCCCCCTTGCGAGCCGGGGTGTGCCCGCTTGAGGGCCAGGCCAGACCATGGCCCAACGAGTCAAGCCTGCCGCGGCCCAGCCTAGCCGGGTCAAACCCGGACTAGGTCAGGTCGACCCGAAACGGGTTGGGTCTTCCCAGACTGGGTGAGGCCAGGTCGGTCCGACCGGGTTGGCCCGGACCTAGCCCCAACCAGGGCCAGTTTCACTTAGAAAGATATAAGTTGAGATCCGGGTGTCCGTTTGACGAACCGTCCACAAAGGTGGGACCCTTAGAGCGAGAAGGTCCTTTGGGTATACTTCACTTGAGTTTTGGAGACAGTTGGAGTACAACCGAGTTGTATCGAACCCGGATCCAACCGAGCCCTCAGAACTAAAATGCTTATAACTCACAGATCAAGTGTTCGATTGACGCACTGTCTGTCACATTAGAACCCTTAAGACATGGAAGTCCTTTGGGTTAATCATTTGTAGAGCTTAGTGGTGGTTGAGGTATGACTGATATTTCGAAGGGCAGATCCTACGGAACTCGAGCGCACCGGGTGCGAGGAATCCCGTGGCTGGCTATAACGTGAAGAAAGAACATTGATTCTAAGTGGGTTAATATCTATCGATCCTATGTGGGTAAACATCTATTAGATCCTGTATGGGTCATCACTCATTGATCTTGTGTGGGTCAGTGCATACCGATCCTGTGTGGGTCAGCGGGGGTTATTACCTATCAATCCTGTGTGGGTCAGAAGTAGTGCCTCTTAACAAAATAAAATGATCTAGCTTATGACTAATCATTTTTACTCATGTACTTAAGTAATCCTGGTGTGATCTGAGTCTTCTATCTTCATGGTGTTACTTTTGTGTTACTTATACCTTTGTGGTTTTACCTGTGCGGTAATTTTATCTTTTTGGTGTTACCTGTGTGGTACTTCTACCTTCGTGGTGTTGTCTTCATGGTGTTACCTATGTGGTACTTCTATCTTCACAGTGTTACCTGTGTGTTACTCCTACCTTCGTGGTATTGCCTTCGTGGGGATACCTGTGTGGTACTTTTATATATGTGGTGTTACCTGTGTGGTACTTCTACCTTCGTGGCATTACCTTTGTGGTATTCTTCCCTCATGTATGGGATGAGTATATCTTGATAACTTAGGTATATTTATGGGAATATACCTAAGTAGAGTTGATTTCTTTCGCTTTGTGCTTTGAGATGGAGGTCTTTCTTTATGGTTTTTCCTTTGTGGAACTCTGGGTGACCTACAGGGGTCTCGGGGTCCCTACTGAGTATTGTTATACTCACCCCTACACGGGCTACACCCACACCTTGTTGTGTCATGTGTAGACAACGAACAACGTTGATCGAGGATGAGGGAGCCAGGACTGGACGATTCTTAGAGGTGGACCATTTGGCATGTCGTGACGCAAGGACTAATGATCGTGAGATGTACCTACCCTTCAGGTAGGATCCTCGTTGGATGATCCAGGAGTAGTTTTACACTTTTTAGTTGTATTTTTACTTTCAGTTGTACTTGTACTTTTCAGTTGGGCTTGTATTCTGACCCCTTTACTTTCAATACTCTTTTTTAATATAGCAGTTACTTCATGGTTGCATCTTGTTGCATTCTAGTCTGTGTGTTTTCATAAGTTTAAAGGCAATTCCTTCCCATTTTAGGTATATGACTTTCCAGTTCTAGTCACCAGCCCCTGGCCTATAGAAGGTGGGTTTGGGGTAGTCATGAAACGGGTCTCGGGGGACGGGTCGTGACAAAGTGGTATCAGAGGAGTCAGTTCTATCGAAGAACTAGGACTTTGATATTTTCAATATGGTGATAGTGTTAAGTGTTATGAGTGTGGTTTTCAGTTTGGGGAATCCAGTTTTGGTGCGGTAGCCAACGTATCCATACACCAAGACCTCAAATTCTGATTTTCAACTCAGTGCATAGAAACACTAATTACGTGTGTTTTTGAAAAGTTTTTCTTATGATCTCTTTGAGTCAGCTCACTAGGTATAACTTATTGACCACAGAAAACCTATTTTCTTTCAGGATGCATCCACATATATAGCCAGCTAGGATTCCTGAGAGAGTATGTGATGATGGTCCACCAAGTGATGAGGCCTTGGTGTAGGGCCATCTTACGGCGTTAGCACCTTCGGGTGGTGTACCTGCAGCACCACCACCCATTGGGTAGCAGATGCCACCATCCCCACCAGAAGAGGGTGCATGTCGACTGAGAGTATTTCACAAGTTTCAATAGCAGAGGACTCCTAGGTTCTGAGGCAAGATGGATCCGTAGGTAGCTGAGGACTGGATGGAGGCTATGACCAATGTTTTTCCCTTAGTTTGGACACCAGCTGATCTGATGGTGATCTTAGCTGCCAGTCTCTTCCTAGGAGAAGCTGGGAGATGGTGGAGTCTGACACTCCAGATACATGATGAGGCAACCGTCACCTGGGTGGACTTAGAGGGTCTTTTTAGGTTAGATTTTGTCCCAACGAATTTATGCTCAATGCATATATAGGAGCTGCTGCACTTACAATAGGGCAACATGACAGTGGCCCAGTACTCGATGAGGTTCACTGATCTCTCCCGCTACTCCACCGACATGATACAAGACCCTTTCTTTAGGGACCAGACCTTTGAGTAGGGCATTTGACAGGAGATCAGAGAATCGATGATATTGCTCAACATTCCAATGTAGGATGGGGTGATAGAGTGAGCACTTTTGGTGGAGAGATTCCTAACTGAGCAGGTACTGACACTGAGAGACCCCACCGGATGTCAGATAGCAGAGTAATCTACAGTAGGCAGTAGATAGATGAAACAGGGGCCCAAGTGGGCCAAAGATTCTGGCGGACGACCTCAGGATACAGAGTCAGTGGTGCGGGGCTCACGGTATAGAGGAGGATAGATTAGGAGAAGGCATTGCTACTCGTGTGGTGGGTAAGGTCACATTTCTCGCAACTGCCTGACCCGACGTATGGTTGAACAATAGATGGTCGAGGGACCGCCAAGGTATAGTTAGATATTTGATCGGGGAGGTCCACAGGTAGCATGTGGATGTGGTAGGGGAGATGGCCATGCAATAGGTGTTGGGTAGCGATTCGAGGTGCTACTGCCACCACCTCCAAGTGGTCCACCCCAACCATAGGGAGAAAGTAGTCAGGGACAAGCTCAGCTCCAGGTAGCTAAGGCCTGCGACCACGGCTCTCTGGAGAAGATTAGAGGTACAATCTACATCTACTCTACCTTAGATGCTACACTTATATACACAGGTTCCGATCACTCTTTTATTTTCACAACCCTCGTTCAGATCTTGAAGATTCCAGTGGATCCGTTGGCTCGATCCTTATGGATAGATACTTCTATAGGTGGGGATTCGACGATTAAACACTGGTGCCGACAGTGTTAGCTTACTCTAGGAGGTGAGAGCTTTTGCTGGGATCTTCTAGTAGCACTGTCGAGGCCTTACGACATCATCTTGTTTATGGACTAGTTATCTATAGTTTATGCTTAAATCAATTGTATTAGGTGTAAAGTGCAGTGTGTCCGTGAGGATGGGACCAGGTTTTCCTTCACCAGTGAGAAGGGAACCTTTGCAGTATAGGATGAACTTTACCGGAGGAGGGTGCAACCGATCACACATCAGTTGGCTAGCCTTAACCTCGGGGCAGTTGATGTTGAGAGTCTGAGCTATCTTGTAGTGGTGGACCAGTATGCCGATGTCTTTCCTGATGATGTCCCGGGACTACCTCCATGTAGAGAGGTAGATTTTTACATCGACTTGTACTCTGGGACGACACCGATATCTACACCAGCATATTAGATGGATCCCACAGAGTTTCATGAGTTACGAGTACAGTTGAAAGACTTATAGATTAAGGGGTTCATAAGGCCCAGTGTTTCTCCATGGGCAGCCCTGATTTTTTCCACCAAGAAGGAAGATGGGAGTTTGAGACTCTGTGTGGACTATTGGTGCCTGAACCAGGTGACCATGAAGAACAAGTATCCAATTCCAAGGATTTATGATCTTTTCGATCAACTTAAGGGATATCGATGGTTTTCAAAGATAAACCTTAGACCAGGCTATCATCATCTCAGGGTACGAGACAAGGATGTGCAGAAGACGACCTTCAGATGTCGGTATGGCCAATATGAGTTCTTGGTTATGCCATTTGACATGACCAATGCCCCAATAGTGTTCATGGGACTCATGAATAGGATCTTCCAGCCATACCTCGATCACTTTGTGATGGTCTTCATCGAAGACATCTTGATATACTCAACGATGGAGGAGGAGCATGCCTATCATCTGCAGATAGTTATGGATACACTCTGAGAGCACCAAATTTATGGAAAGCTCTTGAAGTGATAGTTCTGGATATGAGAGGTCCACTTTCTGGGACATGTTATCTCAAAGGCTGGAGTTTCAGTGTATCTAGAGAAGATAGTGGCTATACTTGCTTTGGAGCCACCCAGGAGTGTGACCGAGGTACAGAGTTTCCTGGGGTTGGTTGGATACTACCAAAGATTCATGACTGAATTTTCTAGAGTTGAGGCACCTTATCAGCTTTGACAAAGAAGGGAAAACCCTTCATATGGACAGAGATATGATAGTAGAGTTTTCAAGAGATGAGGCAGAGACTGATGAGTGCCCTCAGCTTGAGGCTACCAGAAGAGGGTGTTGGGTATGTAGTCTACTGTGACACATCAGGGACCAAACTTTGGTGTTTCCTAATTCAAGAGAGATCAATGATCACCTAAATATCATGACAGCTGAGGCAACATGATAAAAACTATGCTACCCATGACTTGGAGTTAGAAACAGTGGTCTTCACCCTGAATATGTGGAGACATTACATGATGGGTGAACATTTTATAGTCTACTCTGATCACAAGAGTCTCAGTTATATCTTCTCTCAGAAGGACCTGAACCTGAGACAAATACGATTGCTAGAGTTCCTCCAGGACTATGAATTTGAGATATTCTATACTCCTAGGAAGGGGAATGTGGTAGAAGATGCACTCTATAGGAGTTCTAGTCTGTAGTTGCTGAGTGAGGAAACAGAGCAGCTAGACACATTGCAGATATCCTTCATGGATTAAGATGGAACAGCTTACCTCCAGTCTATGACGGTCACTCCCCCACTTATTCAGTGAGTTTGGGAGGCACAATTTGTGGGCATTGACTGTGAGACTCGATGTGCTTAGATATCCTTAGGATAGGCACATGGAGGATTTTCTGAAGGTGGGGAGCACATCATCCTCTTTAGAGGACGTACCATGGTACCAGTGGCGCTACGTGAGGAGGTGTTGAGGGAGTTCCATAAGTCCCCTCTGGCGGTACATCCTGGTGTGGCGAAGATGTACCAGGACCACCAGTGTCAGCACTGGTGGCTAGGGATGAAGAAATCGGTGGCATAGTTTGTTTCACGATGCCTCACTTGTCAGCAAGTGAAGGCTGAGCATCAGGTTCCAGTAGGCTTAGCGCATCCACTAGAGGTTCCAGTGAAGAAGTGTGATGGAATCTCCATGTATTTTGTGATAGGGCTTCCACGTATGTCTAGGGGACATGGTTTTATCTGGGTTATCATTGACTGACTCACCAAGTCGGCCCACTTTCTACCTATCTGAGACCAGGGATCAATATAGGGCTTGGGATGCCTCTATGTATAGGAGATTGTGTGAATTTATGGGGTGACATCAATGATCATCTCTCACCATGACACACATTTTACTTCTCGGCAGTGGAAGGGATTATAGGTGGATTTTGGGACATAGCTACGTTTGAGCACCGCCTTTCATCCATAGACGGATGGTTAGATGAAGCAAACCATTCAGATGCTAGAGGACATGCTACGTGCTTGCATCCTAGATTTTGGCCATAGTTGGGAGGATCACTTTCCCTTGGTGGATTTCTCATACAACAATAACTATCAATCCACCATCGGTATGGCACCATTCAAGGACCTATATGGTCAACCTTGCAGATCACCTCTATGCTGGAAAAACCTAGGGGAGTCAACACTTATGGGTCTAGAGTTGGTACGAGCTACCATTGAGAAGGTGCATATCATCCAGGAGCAGTTGAAGACTACACGAAGTAGGAAGAAGTCTTATGTTGACAGGAGATGAAGACCTATGGATCACCAGGAGGGGGACCACGTATTCTTACGAGTCTCTCCTCGATAGGGACTACAAAGATTTGGATGAGGTGTAAAACTCTCACTGAGGTTTATCAGACATTTTTTGATACTTTGGAGGATTGTAAAGGTGGCATACTGCTTGGAATTTCCACCACAGTTGGAGAGGGATCACGATGTCTTCCATGTATCCCAACAGAGGAGATACGTGCATGACCCATCTCACATCATCGACCATGACCAGCTGGACTTTGATGATGAGAAGACATTTATGGAGGTTCCAGTAGATATTGAGGATCGACAGGAGCGAGTCCTTAATGGGTGGTTGATACCTCTAGTTCGAATTTTCTAGAAGCATGGGAACCTCTAGGAGAGCACTTGGGAGCGATAGGCTCAAATTCATGCTCAGTACCCAATTTTTTTCTTAGTTTATGTTGTGGTTTTCAGGGATGAAAGGCCCTAATATGGAGAGAATATAAAGACCCAAATTTTCCATGTATTTTTTTAATTATATAGAATTATTACGAGTCTATGAAAATTTACGGCGTGTGATTCCGAGGCCCAGTATGCTCAGAATGAATTTCTGAACTTTTTTAAGGTATGTTTGGTAAATGCACGAGCAGCATTTTCTAACTTTTGAACCAGTGATCGAATTAAAAATACGAGGGCACCGTTGAATTCGCAGCGCCAGAATTCACTTAAGGGAGGCTTCACTTTGACCGTAGTAGGTCTGGAGAAAAAGTTTGATTTTGAGACTTTTTAAAAGAACAATAAAATAACTTTGTTATTTTATTTATTTATTTCTTTTCCTCCGATGGACAAGTGGCAGAGTGGGACCAATGGTGTGTCAATCCATTAAATGGATTGACCCTTAAAATCCTATGTAACAATGTCGTTAGAATTTAGGAAGGTTCCTATTAAATGAACCCTCATAAATTCTACGAGCATTGCTCACCCTCCCACTCTCCTATTTATATGGAGCTTGGGGAGAGGTAATGGTATGGATTCACCAAGAAATGAAGTGCTAATAAAGTTCCATGATTCCAACCTTGGAGGATGAAGCTGGTTCCAGCGGGCGGTGACGGGTGATGCTGAATCATGAGCCGAAGGACGATGCTTGAGCGACAATGTTGGCAACTTGTTGCGGGGACAACGAACACATACCCACTTCCTCAATCGCGGGCACTATCCATTGTTCTTGAGGTAGGGATTTATTTTGTTATAATTTCATTTGATTATTGAATCCAACCCTCTTTCTATCAAGCTAATGTGGAGGGTGTGGGCCAAACAAACAAGTCTCGGATCCTCCGCCCTTGTTGGAATTTTGGTGCGTTCATCGCAAACAATATCTTTGGGTTGAGCAAGATCCTAGATGACAGATGATGGTGGTGGATGATGCCAGCCGACTAAGACAGAGGCATAATGTCGATGCGCACTATAGGATGAGGCTGCAACACTATGCCACATTGGTCAACGGAGCGGCTGACACCGACCGACTATAGTGGTGATGCGGCGTGCCATCGCGTGCTGCTAGTGGAGAAGGGCCGCGAATTTCCAGCCGCGACAGGGTCAAGAAGGGCAGCTAGAAATGGACAACCTTAGGTGGAGACAACAGCGCACAACGGCGCGCTACTGGAGGAGAAGCGACTCTGACGCCGTGGTGGTGGGACCCGTAACAGGTCCCACGTGTGACCTGGAAGCGCAAAATGGAACTGTCGTTTTGCCTTCCAAATAGGGGAAAATGCCCCCGTTCCAATTTAGTGGACCCCACATCAGTGGGCCTTGCTCCATCGTAGGTCAGGCCACATATGCCAGCGGGCCGTGCTCCGCCGTGGGCTGAGACGCACAAGCCCAATAGGCCGTACCTCTACGGGCCGGGCCGCGCGAGTCCAGCGGGCTGTGCCTCCGCGGGCCGGGCCGTTCCCCACTTGCTGGTAGGGACGTGCCCCCTTGCGGGCCATGCCCCCTTGCGGGCTGTGCCGTGCCCCCTTGCGGGCCAAACCGCAGCCCAACCCAGCTAGGTCGGCCTGACCGGGTAGGACCAGACCCAGACCCAACCAGGCCCAGTTCCGCTTAAAGGGCTATAACTTGAGATCTGGGTGTCCATTTGATGAACCGTCTATGGAGTTAGGAACCATGGAGTTAGATGGTCATTTGGATATACTACACTTGAGTTTTGGAGATATTTGGAGTATGGTCGGTTGGATCAAACCCAAATCCAACCGGGACCTCGGAACTAAAACGCTTATAACTCACAGACTGGGCGTCCGATTGACACACCATCTATCATGCTGGAACCCTGAAGACATGGAGGTCCTTTGGGTTACTACTTTTTGGATCTTAGTGGTGGTTGAGGTATGAACGATATCTTGAGGGGAAGATCCTATAGAACTCAAGTGCACCAGGTGTGAGGAATCATGTGGCTGGCTATAATGTGAAGAAAGAACATCGATCCTAAGTGGGTCAGCATCTATCGATCCTATGTGGGTCAGCATCTATCAGATCCTATGTGGGTCAGTGCTCAGCGATCCTGTGTGGGTCAGCACATACCGATCTTGTGTGGGTCAGATCCTGCGTGGGTCAGTGGGGGTTATTACCTATCGATCCTATGTGGTTAAGAAGCGGTGCCTCTTAACAGAATAAGATGATATAGCTTACGACTAATCATATGTACTTCTATACTTAAGTTATCCTGGTGTGAGCTAAGTCTTCTATCTTCTTGGTGTTACTTGTGTGGTACTTCTACCTTCATGGTGTTGTCTTCATGGTGTTACATGTGTGGTAATTTTATCTTTGTGGTGTTACCTATGTGGTACTTCTACCTTCATCATGTTGTTTTTGTGGTGTTACCTGTTTGGTACTTCTATCTTTGTGGTGTTACCTGTGTGGTACTCCTACCTTCATGGTGTTGTCTTCATGGTGATAATTGTGTGGTACTTCTGTCTTCATGGGGTTACCTATGTTGTACTTCTACCTTCGTGGTGTTACCTTTGTGGTATTCTTCCCCCATTTATGGGATGAGTATATCTTGATAACTTAGGTATATTTATGGGCATATACCTAAGTAGATTTGATGTCTATCGATTCGTGATTTGAGATGGAGGTATTGCTTTGTAGTTTTTCCTTTGTGGAACTCTGGGAGACCTAAGAGGGTCTTGGGGTCCATACTGAGTATTGTTATACTCACCCCTACACGGGCTGAGCCCACACCTTGTTATGTCTTGTGTAGACGATGAATAGTGTTGATCGAGGCTGAGGGATCCGGGACTGGATGGTACTCAGAGGTGTACTATTTAGCATGAAGTGACACAAGGACCACTAATCATGAGCTATACCTACCCTTCAGGTAGGATCCTTGGTGGATGATCCAAGATCATTTTTCCACTTTTCAGCAGTATTTTTACTTTCAGTTGTACTTATACTTTTTAGTTGGGCTTGTATTCTGGACCCTTTACTTTCAGAACTCTTTTTACTACAACATTTACTTCATGGTTGAATCTTGTTGCGTTCTAGTCTGTGTGTTTGTATAGGTTTAAAGGCAATGCCTTCCCATTTTATGGATATGCCTTTCCGATGCTAGTAGCCAGCCCCTGGTCTATGGAAGGTGGGATTGGGGTAGTCACAGCACGGACCCTGGGGGATGGTTTGTGACAAATTAATTATTATTAAGTATTACTTATAATCATTAATTAATATTTAGTCATTATTATCTATTTAGTAATTATAATTAATTAATAATTAGTTATTGTTACTTATTGATTATTAATTATATATTATTAAAAATCTATATCTCTCACACACACATATAAATATAAATCTATACGTGTGTGTGTGTCCACGCACATGCATACTTTCAAAAAAGATCGCAAACCTAAGGACTAGCCAATTATCCTGTGGGGTTTTGCAGATTCAGGCCTCTAAAAAATAAGTCTACATGAATGTGATCATCCTTTACCCTGCTTTTAAAAATCTAAAATCTGCATGGACTGATCCCTGGGCCTTGGTGTCTGATCTAAAACCTGCATATGTGTATTTTTTTTATTTCAATATAATATACCTATAATAAAAATATTATATACATATAATATTTTTTTTGAATTATATTTCAATCTTTACACTATATAATTTTTTTAAACAATAATAAATGTTATTTTGACATGATTTTTAATATTTATTTATTTATTTATTATGAATTTAAACCTTTAAAATGTTTAAAATATTATTTTATAATAATAAAAAATAAGAATAGACTGACCTTCTATCTCGTGGGCCCAACAAGGGTAGGGTTAGGGCCTAAAATTTTACATCGAACTTGTGATGAATCGTCACTAATCTTAGGAGCATTCTTCTTGATCACTTGAGGTTGTCAAAAATGGCAAGAGATGACATTACACAATGTGTGAACATTCTCCCTCAAATACCACAATTCCATAAATTATTTTCCCATATACAAATGAGATATAACAATGGAAAAATATGTGTGAATAATAATGATAAATTTCATTCAATAATAATAAATATATCCAATACAATTCATTACAATATAATAAATAAAAAAACAATCCTCATGACCTAAAATGTCAACATCCTTCACAGACCACCATCAACCCATCTTTAGCCTCTCTGTGGGGACACTTTTCCATCAATGAAATAAACCATGAATGGCACCATCATTTTACCTGAAATCAAAAGTAAGAAAAAAATATGCATATGAACCGAAATGAATATTTAGGGGGTGAGTATATTAATACTCAATAAGATTTTCCCTAAAGGGTTCTATAATAATTCCATTTAAATATAATTAATCATGCTAACTATAAATATAAAACTATCCTCTATCATCTTTTATGAAAAAAATAACATAAAAAAGGACATGTAAATATTTATTTTAAAAAATTTAAAAGTTAGACATGTTAATGGAAAATTTAAATTCAAATAAAAAACATACAAGTACATAGCTAAAAACATAAATAAAAATGTATGAAAGCATCATAAGAGAATATCGACAAGACTAAGGTAAAATAACCTATAATCCCCATACTAAGTTCAATCCAAAATCTATATCCATCATAATCATATCCAAAATTTCCTATTTTGAAATCAAAAGTTTCATCCTATACTAGCGGGAACAATTTCCAGCTAGAGTGTCAACCTACAATAGAAAAAAGTAAGCTAGGGTGATTTGCCTCATAACCTAGCTTGGTACTTGACCTAGGAACCCTACTAAGTACCTAAGGTACTCCCATAAATTTTTATTACAGTGAATAAGGTTTAAATCACTTGAACATAATACATGAAACCACCACTTAAAAATATTCCACACCCCTTCAATCAAACAAATCCATATATGTGCACTTCAAAATAATCAAGAAACAACTATGTTGAAGGGTAAATCATGTAAATAGAATATTAAATAAACCAAACACCACATTATCTATGAAAATATTTCATAATAACACACCGTTAATTCTTTACATATCTTATTAAATAATCCCATGAAATTTTTTCTACTCAACTCACTGTAAAACCAAAGTTGACATTCCTTCGAACACCTTGTGAACATTATTTTAACTAAAAAATATTTTTTCACATGTAACATATTTAACTCAATAATTAAATTAATGATTAAAATAAATAATAAAAAATAAATAAAGAGAGAGGCATCACATAATTTCTCAAACATAATCATAATTATCCTATAAAAAATTTACATCAATTAAAATAAGATGAAAACTAGTAAGAACCAAAGGTTATATAAATTTATATAAGAGGTATAAAACCACTAACCTATTGATATTGATGAAAATGATTGAAACGTAAAACTTTGGGACCATAAAATCAACATTGGCACCTAATAAACCATAAAATATGGAGATCATAATTTATTCAAAGAATGAATAAGTTTTTACTAATGATTGAGTGTGAACATACTCATTGGGAAATGTTTCGAAGATGCCTAGACTTGAAACGAAGTGTGAAAGATTGGTCAGGATCAGTTATTTCATCCAAGGGTAAAAAATCTCTCTGAAATTGAGGTTTTATTGTCCTATGGTGAAATCCACAAACAAAATCCTAATAAATTTAGATATTTTTCATGAGGCATAATAGAGGAAGGGAAAGAGAAGTGAAAAAATGAGATTAGAGGAAGAAGAACTTACTCGACCCCGATAACCATTGGTGGATTGAAGAAGAGAAGTTGAAGAGGGGTTATAATTGGGGTATCTACCTTTTCTCTAATAATTAACCCCTGATACCCCCTTTTTACATAAAAAAATCATTAAAAAAACAAAAATAACTCTCTAAGTGAAAGTATTGTGTTTAACCCCTTTTCTAAAGCATTAACACATTTAAGCACTTAATTAATTATAGGGATGCACTAAATAAAACAAATTTAATATAATGTATAACAATACAACAATTTACTATAACTCATAAAATCACAACAAGATTTAAAGTAACAACGGTTCACCTAAACACATTAAATTTCTAATTAAAACACAAATTAATTAGATCACTCATTTTAATATACTTAATTAATTCATTAATTTTTACATCAATTACATAGTTTATTCACCTAATCTCCCCTTTTTATATAACTTTAATCACGGTTTTCCCCTTCTTCTAACCCTAAACTATTAATTTTAAACTCAAACATCATCCAACGAGTCATAAAAAATTTATTCTCTAGAACTAGAATCAAATTTACATAAAACTTTTAAGAGATTATTAAATCATTTAATAGTGCATGAATAATATATAATCACAATAAAAACACCATAAAAATGAAAAATGTCACTTAACTCATATTTAATAAGCAATTAATACAATTTTTAGAGCTTTAACACCTTAAAGAACTTGGAGAATTGAAGAAAACAATGAAATAGAAATAAAATAGAGTGATTGGAACCCCACAATAAACAAATCTTATCACATTCACCCAAAACTATAGGGTTAATTAATAAATCACCAAGATAAATATAATGCCTTTTATGTATCATAAATTCAAGTTGAAATGGAGGAGAAATCACTCCTTGAAGAAGAGAGATTAATGGAAGATATTAGGCGATTCAATCTTCATCAAAGATCATCCAAATAAACCATAGAAAATAAACATCTTGAGTTAACACCCAAAATCCATGATGGTAAATTGAAATATTTTCCCTTCATTAAAAAAATAACCTTAGACCCCACTAGGTAGCTATTCCACTACTACCGAGTATCCATTAGAATACTAGGTTCTATTCCACCTTTTCTACCCTCACCAGGTACTCAGTGGATTCTTGTTAGTAAATTCTAGCTGGTTCAACACTTTACCCCCACTCCATCCACTTATCTTCACCCTAATACCCCTAAACTGACCCAAAAAGAACCCAAAATAAATTCTAAATCACTAAAATAAAATCAAATACATACCTCAATTGCCGGGGTTGTTAAAAACTCCACACCATAGGGTTTCTCATCATTGAGAAGTGTCATCAAGTATCACCAATGAGAACCTTCAACCATTTTAACCTCATATTAGCTTCTCATTCCCAGGTATCCACTTGCATTCATCCATGTTTCCATAGAATGTTCACAGGTGGCACAAATTTTCCCCACAATTACTTCTTACTTTGATCAGCAATTTTTACTGTCTTGTCCACAAAAGAAGAATTTGGAATGATATCCATATCATCACATTGAAGCATAAGATATGGGTCTAGTTCATACTTACTTAACCAAGATACATGAAAAAAATCATGCATAATTGCATACTTTAGAGGCAGTGATAAACTATATGAAACCTCCCTGACCATATCTAAGATCTCAATGACCCAAAAAACTGTAGAGACAACTTACCATGATTTCTAATTCTCCAATATGCTAGCTAAGGCGAGAGAAAAAGAAAAAAATGATCCTTAACCTCAAACTCAAGAGGGAAAATCCTATGGTCAACATAATACTTTTTTCTACTTTGAACCAAATCCAATCTCTTCCTGATTATTTTCACATGATCAAAGGTCTCTTGAACTAATCTAGGCTCAAAGAAATATTCTACACCAATATATCTTTTAGATTCTAAATAGAACACTATTGGAGTTGTTTCCCTAGAACCAATTTAATTTTTACTTTTGATTACTTCTATATTCAAAGACTAGAATATTAATAAATATCTTATCACATGATGATTTTTATTCTACAAAAAATTAATGCGATAATTTACTTAGAGTATTTGTTACATCGAAATATCATAGTAGTCCTCCACTATAATGAGAACCTTGAAGTGTTATGATAACATTCTTAAATATATGTTATGTGGTTAGAAGACATTTATCTAATAGGAAACAAATGATGTTAGAATATTAGGTACCAGAGGCTTATAAGATATTGTGATTTCTTATCATGAAATCCACACTTAGTAATCTCCAAGATAGTAGGTTATGATAAATGACCCATCGGTATGAATTCCACATATTTTATCTATATATGTGTGTATTATTCGTTAGACTTGAGATTATTGTTAATGTATATCATGAATTGTGTACTTTGATGTATTGATAAAAACTGTTATGACATATACTTGTGGTGAGGTGGAATATGTTGGGTGTGCCACAAGTGATATGATATTAATGAACAAGTCAAGAAATGAATTTTTCTATCTATTTTTCAATGTAAGTTGATATCATTATCCCTTTGATTGAAATGAAATCATCTGATTAAGTTCAAAACATATACAATTTTACACATCCTTTTACAAACAACCTTCATCAATAACTTCCAACCTTTTCAATAAAAAATATCAACCCAAAACACCATTAATAGAGTTTTTTTACAATATTTTTGGAATCAAATACTTTCCAGGAGCCTGAATTCTAGGTTGAGGAGTGGGAATTTCATTTCAGTCGATGGGGTATGAACCTCTTATAGGGTGGGTAATGGATCCTCCATGATAGGATATGATTCCCTGGAGCCCCCTCTCATGAGGTGTGGGATGTTATTTCATGTACATTGATGGTACTCTTCATAGATGATCTCATACCTTGGAATGGTGTGGGATCCCCGATGTGGTTTCAGTGTCGACTTAATGTTGGTAGTAGTTTATCAGTAGATACATATTGATGTATCAGGTCGGTACCCTCTCAGTCGGGTTACATGTACCAATGAGTCATAGGTCTCCCATAACAATTTTAGATTTCATGGATTGGTAATGAAAATGGATGACCTCCACATGGTTCATATACGCAGAGGGTTGTGGAGAGTAGGGTGTGTCTCTCCATTTACTCTCAGTTTTCTTTTTAGAGAGGAGCAAGTTCCAGGAGTGGTTACTCCTCAGATGATTATTTTTTAGTAGTGGGATGTTGGGTTCCTACCTTGTGTGTCATTTGGATGAGGCATGATTTTACCTTAGGATTATCTGAATCTTGGTTATCCATTAGATGTTCCAAGAGCACTTGGTGTTGTTGGCTGTGTTTTTTGGTGAGCATGGTGTGGAATGGGGCCTCACTCAGGGAATGATGGTATGAATATACTTTTATTTACTTATCCTATGTATTGGTTGTGGTTCTAGTGAGGACCTTGGGGTTCATGGTTTAGTTTATGTTCATTGATTTTAGGTCCCATTAGATTCCATGGGGTGTGTTGATGGCATTTTAAGGGGTTTCCATTTCTTGGACTAGTATAGTTGGTCTTCTATGGTTGAAATTGAGTATGGAGGTGTCTAGTGAATGAAACATATTTAGGGTGTTCTTATTGTGTAAATGAGTAAGAATTTGTATTTTTTCCTAGTTTCCTCTACCAAATAAGGTGTAAATCATATGTAGGAGTCAATTGTTAGCTTCTCCATGAGTTTATTTTCCCTTGGGTTTCTTTGGGTGGTCATATCATTCGACCCTTATTATGTGATGATTTTAGCCTTCTCACCCTCTTGTTTTCATGACATCTACTGGGTATTTTTATACTCACCCTTATATGGGACTTGTTACCCACAAATGGTGTGTCTACATAAATGATGAATAAGTTGGAAGTATCTTCTGAGGACATTGAGCTAAAAGAGTGAGCGGAGATGTTGGGGACAAGGCATAGGAGTTACTAGCAAGGTTCATTACGGATGATGCTCGGGGTGGAGGATGGTGTGACATGGTGACATCCCCTTTATTGATGAATGTGGACAGTGTATACCCTCAGATTTTTGGGACTTGTATCCTTTCCATTTTGTTTACTTTTTCTATTGTACATCACTATATGGTTAGTAGGTATATTCATGCATGTTTTTTTTTGTTTCATCTGGTTATGTATATCCTATGTGGTTGTGCTCTTTATTCTTGGATTGGTAGTTTTTATCTCCTCCATGATATTTAAGATATGGCCTCCCACATGATTTTTATTAATTCTTGGTGCTAGTATCCAACCCTTGGCCTATTAGATGTGGCCTTAGGGAGTTACTCTTAGCTTACTGTTGATCAAAGTTCCTCCCAGTGGGTCAGGTCATGATAATATTCCTCCTCCTCCCTCTATAGATCATGAGATCAAGATAGAGTCATTAAAGAGTGTAAATTTTGCAACCAGGACCCAACAAACTCTAATAGGGGAGGGGGGGGGGTGAATTAGGGTGACATTATTTGTCACTTCTTGGACAATTTTATAATGTGAGTAAGAACAGTGAGAATCCGTTGGTAATTACAGCACATACATAACCATTAAAGTGCGGGAAAGTAAATTCAAGGAAACAAAATTTTAGTTGGTTCACCACTAAGAGATAATAAAAAAGAGAATGCATCAATAGTGTTCCAATTAATCAGGAGGTAATAATAATCACTTTAATTTTTACAATAGTTTTTGAAAGGCTCACAACCAATCCAAGGATCACTTCATCTTCTTGATAATGCATACAATGATTTGAGTCAAGGATTACATATGAAAGATAAAATGTGCAGGTTGATTACAATTATTTTATGAACATGATGTGAAAACTGAAACTAGAAAGGATATTTTTGATATACTCCTTTCTTTTCCTTCTTTGGATCCTGATCTTTA
Organism: Viscum album; assembly: GCA_963277665.1. Classification (NCBI taxonomy): domain Eukaryota; kingdom Viridiplantae; phylum Streptophyta; class Magnoliopsida; order Santalales; family Viscaceae; genus Viscum; species Viscum album. The sequence goes on along the minus strand of OY728135.1, from coordinate 1,493,165,791 downwards.
AGTGTGTTATTATCCCTCCTCACCATTATCTCTTCATTTCATCATATATGTCTTTCAATGATATATGGAACATCAAACATCTCTCCATCCTCTTATATTTATATCCCGATATATTCTCAAAATTTTGAATATGGAAATCCTTACTAAAATCACAACAACATTAAATTTATTACTCCAAATGTGTTGATTTACATATTTTTAATATATAAATACCATGAATTCATCACCAGGTATTCCTTTCACTTTAAATATCCATAATCTTTTAGATCTTCCTCATGAATTATGGTATTCAAATCTTTAAAACAACCATGAGTTTCATATTTCTATATGATTTAATTATTAATCATGTACTTTGATTAATAATATCCTATCTAATATGACAAAAAAAAAAGAAATCAGGTCATGGCATGATCTAAGTTAATAACCTGATATGTATTTTAAATTATCATAAATACTGAAACACAACCCTACCTTAATTTAAATATGATCTTATTAATTATATCATAATCCTTGAAATCACAATATAAAATTTCTCTAAATCTCCCAAATAAAACATCCCCTGATCCATGTATTTAAAATAAATAAAAAGGGGAATGATCCTTAATAATTCCCTAGAAGAGTCTGACACACCATGGGGAGATTTAATACTTTTTCATTTTTATTAAAGGATAAAGTCTCACAAAATCAAAGTCTTATGATATTTCCATAAAGTATTACAAAGATCCATAGAGAATTATTATGAGGTCCAACTTATAAGTCTTATAAATTTCTACACATTTTCCAAATATCAATCTTGTGAAGTCTTATAAAAACCAAATTATTACGAATACCACTTGATAAGTCTTACAAAATCTCCCTGATAAGTCTTATGAAATCCCTCTGAGAAGTATTATGTAATATCCCTGAGAAGTCTTATAAAATATTTTTTAATTATTATAAATACCAAATACTTATGATATTTTCCTTTCTTTTCCAAATATTAAATTTTATAAATTTCAACAAAAGTCTTATAAAAATTTACTTATCCAAAATATTCAAATGATACTCAAGAATAGATATAATCATAAAATTCTATAAAAAATTCAAGACTTCTCCAACATTTAAAACAAACCTAAATAACTTATTGGACACTAAATAAACAACATATTTCAATTGACAACAAATCAAAAAACATAATCCTTGTTTCCATCATTCTCCCCCTTTATATTTTGTTTTTAATTTATCACATGATCATGATTCCACTTCTTATCCACGTATATATTTACTCTCCCCATATAACTATTCTTCCCCTTTTACAATAAAATTCAAAGGTAAGTCTTCTACTATATCTAATACTTTTCCAGTAGTACTTCTTTTAAGTTGAAAACCGAGTAACATATAATCAATACACTCTATAACCCTACACGATCCCATGATTAGTGTAGGAAAAAAGAGAATATATTAATAGTGACAAATAATTCCTTATAATATAGGCAATTTTCTAATTTACTACCAACATACCCCATGGATACTATCCCCCCTTTATTAATACACTTAACAGAATATAATTACTTTCATGTAAAAACAACCACTGAAGTGAAACATGATATACAATGATGAGATGAGATAACTACCAAACCTCTTTAGTTTTAATGAGGTTGTTAAACTCCGAAGTTCAACCCATGTCTCTCAAAAAATAGCGTGTCCAAGAGTTTTTTCATAATATTATCTACTTATTGATTAGTCCCCACAAACTCCATTTTGAAAACTCATTTCTACAATTTCACTTTAATAAAATGATACCTGAGTTCAATGTTCTTAGTCTAGGAGTGATGCATTATATTTTTTGTGAGTTTAATGGAACTCTTATTTTCACAAAAATATCTAAATGTTGTTTAACGTCTTGACTTGGATCTTTTAGTTTCTACCATATCCATTGAAGTTGTGTACATGCCTTTGTAACAACAATGTATTCTACATCAAATGTACCAAGTGATGTAATTTTCTTTATCTTTTTATTAATTGTTCCATACACTTAATGCCAATAAAAAATTCACCTCCACTTTTTGATTTCATATCCACCAAATAACCCACCCAATTAGTACTAGAGAAGGCTGATAACTCATGATCCTTATTTGTGAAGGTTCCAGGGCATAGTGGAAGTGTTTCGAGCCTGTTCCCAACAATTTTTTTCATCGGTTTATTCAGATGAATCATTATAATGTGATGAAAACAAACCTAAAATATTTATACATAGGATATTTTCCTATATAATTTATAATTAAATTATATAAATAATAATTACCATTTTTTTCAATTCTTTCTTTGTTTTTGAATTGATTGAATTCTTCTTATCATACCATCATTTCATCAGATTCAATTATAGAATCCTTTTAGAGGAATCCATGAATTATACACTAACCTTAGAACATCATCGAAGAATATCCAAGTGATATTGAATATGATTTTAACTACTTTCATCATTCACCATTGGTTGTAAGAATAATTCTTTAGGTTTGAAGAATCCCTTCTCTTGTTCTTTTGATCCTTGAAAGGGAGGAGGAGAATCACAACTCTCCATTCTTTAGAAAATTCTTGAGAAAGTTCTCTCTAGGGTGGAGAGAATTATCTAGTGTAAATGTTGTTCTAAAAAATCCTATTATCTAGAAATGATATAATCGGGTTTATATAGCCAGGTTGGAGAATTGGTTATTGCACATAAGCCCTTAGCCAATCTCTTAACCATTGAAAAAACCCACTTATAATAATAATAATAATAATAATAATGATAAAATAATAATAATAATAAAAATTCCTTGACATGAACTAAACTCATAGATTAAATAAATTTCATTTCTTAAATAAATAAATTAATTTTTATTTAATTGTATTAAATATATCATTCCCACTGGACCCTTAACACAGTCTATTAATCCTCATCAGGATTTATTGAACCTTGAATAATGAATATTTATTTAAATAAATAAATATCAATGAATTATTCATTAAATAAATAAATAAATATTATATTAAGTGTGATTGACCCTCAACCAATTTTAAAAAAATAATAAATATTATATTCATTAAACTTATGAATAAATATGAATTTAATATTACTGTAAACAAATAAATAATTATTTGTTACCATGTGAATAAATAAGAGATAAATAAATATTATATATTAGCATAATTTATCAATTACATTATGAATACATATTTATTTAATATTCAATTCACATATTTATTCTTTTTAATAACTTGTGAATGAATTTATGAAATCAACCATACTTGAAAAATTTTTAAACTAAAAGTTGTGAATAATATTTAATTAAACTATTATATTTAAAGGTAATTTAATTGAGGTTCTGGATACACTTAACATGTGCCGCTCTTGGATTATTTCTTTATGGAATTAAGCTAAATGACCTAAAGTCTAAGTCTAACATCTATAAACACAACAAGACACCCATATAGAATTAAATTTCATAATGACAAAAACCTCCTGTGAATGCTGATTGTGTAATATGATACATTTTTCTTTACATCTCATCAAGAAAGTTGCATACCTTGTGTCATCAACCTATATGCTTGATTTATGTTTCTTTGAATTCAAAAAATGAAAAAAATCGACATCTTACCGTAGCCACATATTTATCACTTTATTCCATTTCAATAAGATATATCTACTTCTATTATATTAAAAGGGACAAATCCTTTCTTTACTTATTCATTAATTCCACACCACTCAAGAAACACCCAACATATCCTACCTCACTGTGAGTATATATCATCATATTTTTCATTAATACATCAAAGTACATAAATCGTGATATGCATTAATAATCATCTCAATTCTAAGGATCAATACACATGTCCGAATATAAGAATACCCAATGAAATATATTATATATATAATTCCTATAGGTGGTTTTATTCTCATAACCTCCTCTATTAGGGATTATCAAGAGTGAACTTTTTAAGAAGAAGTCTCAATATCTTATAACCCCCTACCCCTGATAGACTGTATCATTTGTGTATAGTTAGATGATGTCATCTTGACCTCAAACTTGTATTTTAGAATATTATCATAGAACTTCATGGTTATAATCATAGTGGGTAACTTCTAGGACCTTTAAATGTGATAAATACTCTAATAACATTATCACACTATTTTCATGTATAAGAACAATTATCATATGATAATATATTTATTAATATTCAAAACTTTGAATATACTGATAATCAAAAGTACAAAGTAGTTGGTTCTAGGGAACCAACTCCAATAGACTACCACTTTCACTAGAGACAACTATTAACTATATAACTAGTTATCCTCACCTGATATTCATGCTTCTACTAAGGTATGGCTATAGCTATTGGGACCACCACATTTTAATGAATGGTCTTCTTACTATAACTTCATCTCTCTGAGAAAATCCCTCAAGTAGTGACAACACTAAATATATACCTTTTACACTAAATTAGTTTCTAAATCATGGATAATACCATATTTTAAAGCTTATCATAATATATTATCACTTTATTATCTTTTTAAAACTCTAAAATCAGGAAAAAATCAATCCTAAACTCACTTCTTAAGATACATTAGAAGCTACAATGTACTTGGTCTATATAGATATAGAAACCATTGGATGTAATAATTTTTCTCTTACATATTACCTTATAATTAATATGATTATAGATCAAATTGATCTGAAATAATACCATTTTTTCATCCCCTTTATAACTAATATTCTCATTTCTCCAAAAACTAGGTACTCATATAGTTTTACTTTGTCAAGCACTCTTAGATAGTTTTGAATATCAACATTTATAGTTCTCCTAGTTGTGTTTAATATTAAATATCTATGTTTTACACATGTAAAAAATCAAACCTAAGTACATGTCATGGAATGTGATATATATTTCCAAATTACTCTAATGAATACATAATCTAAAATCACAAGAATCTCCTCCTACGTTTTCACAAATCAACTAGGTCGATTTCATGCCATGTGAAATTGGTAATAATTCTATTATGATTATTACATATTGTATTTTTCAATACCATTTCATCCTATATATTATGACTATAACTAATAAACCCTAAATATCCACCTATATTGATATTGTTTCCTTGAACTTGGTTCCTACTTTAAGTCATTCTTGGAAAAATTATTTTATTTTGTATTAATCAATCAAAAGGATGACCATCTATTTTCCATATGTTATCAACATATATTTCTTAGAAAACTATGATAATACTACTAAACTCTTGTAAAAACCTGAAAAATATTCATTCCAAATGAATATTCTATGATTTTGATACTTAATTTAATCTATAAATGGATCTTTGTAACTTGGGTGTGCCACGCTTTTGGGGAAGACCAAAAGCTGTCCACTTTACTTCTATTTTGAGCTTGATTAGAAGAACTTTATCTTCATGGAAGGGAAATCGCTTTCAATGATAGGGAGAGTTTGTCTTTTCAAACACATTGTTACCTCTAAATTACTGTACCCCTTTATGGTTTACCTATGTATAACCTCACTGATAAAAAAAATCAACACATCTATGAGGAATTTCATCTGGAGTGGGAGAATCTCAGAGAGGAAATTTATTATGGTCAACTGGAAACAATCCTATAAACCTTAAAATCTTGGGGGGTTAGGTATAAAAAATATGGAACTGTTTAATCAATCCCTACAAGGTCAATTCATATGGAAACTAGAAAATATTTGGAGTAAGTCCTTGGAGCTTCTCAGAGTCAGAATGATGGAGTGGATAAAGTCTGAAAAACTTCATTACATGGAGTCCTCTATCTGGCCTGGTTTGAAAATAGTGTTTGCTAAAGTGAATATATTGGAACATTTTCTGGCCAGTGCTAATTATTTTCTCAAAATTTGTCAAGATAATTGGATGGGGACATCTATGTTGAACTTTTATAGATATACGGATCAACCTTATGATCCCAACATCACAATTAAAGACCAACTAACCAACATGGATGATCTATCGAATGAACCTAAAGATGATCACTCTAATATGATTTTCATGCCACATGATGATTTATTGGTTTGGGAAATAGCCCAAAATGACTTTATGGATTATAAAACCTTCTAAAAACATGATATAAAAGGACCTCCCCGCTATATTGGAGAACCAAAACTTATTAGATTCAACCCTCCCAATTCTCCCTCCTATGGAGAGTTGCACACTATAGACTTCCAGTGGATGATTGCCTTTAATGTCGGGGTATCATCCTTTGCTCGAGATGTGCATTATGTCACCAACACAAGTAAGATGTGGATAATCTATTCATTTATTTTAAAATCACTACCTCCTTATGGATCGCTGTATTTGGTATATTCAAACTCACTCCCATACACGTGGAAAGAATTAACTATCTCTTGCTTGAGGTTCTCAACTTCTATATGTCCAGACAGTTTTCAAATCTATTTAAATCCACATGTGAGAAAATGATATATATTATTTGTCATGAAAAAACAAGGAATTTCATGAAAGTGCTCCATTTTATCTAGATTCTTCCCTCATGAACATCATTCAAATGATCTAACATGCCAACTTTCTTCAGCATGGGTTCTGCAACAACATTGTCCATGACATGACTGTGTTGCGTCCTCTTAGGATTATTGGTATGTATCCTCCCCCTCATGGGTTGTTCAAAGTTTTCTGGTCCTCTCCACTTATTGGTTGGTTAAAATGCAACACTGACAGGGCTTCTAAAGGGAACCTTGAGTTGGCGGGCTTTGGGGTGGTAACTATAGACCACAATGGTGATATCATTCAGTTATATTATGGACCTTGTGAACATTTCATATACATATAAGTGTAAGTGATGGCTTTCATTAAATCAGTGCATATGGTTGAGCAATGTAATTGGAATTCAGTTTTGTTTGAATGTGACTCAATTACTATTATGCAAGTGGTGAGGCTTGGTAAACCTCATATTTCATGGAAGCTCACTCTAAGATGGATTTATTGCATGAACAAGCTATCCACAATGAATTATATCATCACTCATTTCTTTAGAGAGGATAATTATTTGGCATATTCTCTTTCCAATAAAGGAGTCGTTGAGGAGGTCTGCTTCCATGCTAATACTTTACCCATGTCCTTCTACCTATTTAGAAAAAATACAATTTTAAAATACATTCTTTCTATTTTTTGTAACTTTTTTTTGAATAAATAGAGCCGCTACACTCACTTTTTTTTAAAAAATAGTACCTTTCTATCTTGGAGATGTTATTATCCTGAGTTTCTATAGGATAAATAACTAAGATACACTATGTGTTTACTTTGATGTAGGTTTTTAGTTTAACCATATTTAAAAAAATAGTTCCCATAAAACACTTGAGGTTATGACATAATGGACTCCCATAATATCATAACTCATATCATATTTATTAATCAATTTAATAGGCACGTGGTTATCCATTACACTGATATTTGTAAAGAATGTATTGAAATACTATAGAATACTAGAAAAATATATAAGACTCCTCATAAATCTACATTTTACCACCATCACCATTTTAATGTGATATTAGGAAAAACTTCACTCGATATTTAAATGATTTATGAATATTTGGTTAATATATACTCCAAAAAACCCACCCATAGAATCTTGTATCTTCTTACTAAGTGAATTTATTTTCACCTGAGAATTATTAAAATTTATTAAAGGATTATCATGGAGTATATATATTTACATCTAGATTAACATTTTAATAGTTCACATGGTCAATCTGAGCTAACTCTATATGCTTTGTGGACTACCTTTATTTCTAAAGGTTTCTTTGTCTAAAACTTAATATGTGAGTATATAGAAAATATTTTTTGATTTTAGCTCCAATGAGTCTAAAAACTTCTAGGAATATACTTGTGATTCAAAAATAATTATCTATATACAACTGGGTATGAGTCTTATATTTTAGATCTATTATTCATTTTTTAAATAGATAGGGTGAAATGACCCATTTTTTATTAAGGAAACAATCCCTCTTTTTCAAATGGAATGAGAGGTAACCCTTTACATGACCTAAAGTTCCAATGGATCGAAGTAACATTAAATTTTTAATGAACCAAAGGCCAAGAATCCCGAAGACCAATACATGGACCTTTATGGACTTGAGTGAGTAGTCAACATCATTCCATATCACCAGTCATACGTCACGCCCCCTGCCAGTAATAATCACACATTGATCTCATTCTGAAAGTTGTATCTCCCCTTACTATTAACCACTACATAATTAAATCTAGAAAATCATGGCAGGGAATCCCATTACATGGTGTGGGAGGAGGGATGTATGATAGGTATCAACACACTTATCTCTCTTTAGATCTTCTGACCCGGTGATGCCTATGTGGCCCTCACTTGCATCACCTGCCTATTTCTCTGCATCCTCAGATCAGTCCCTAGTGTAGATGGTCACATGGTAGGGAACCCCTCCATCTCATATTAGTTCCATGGGGATGTAAGTCTATATGAAAAGTGTCAATACACTTATCCCTCTTATTGAGGCCAAACACCTGACAATGCCTACCCACACTACCTTCTTGTTGTGCCAAGTCATTAGCTTGGTCCTTGTCACTCCACCTTCTTCCCAATGGCACTGAACCAAAGTCATTTCTATATCCTATAGGCTCTATGACCTAAAGGAATGTATGGAACTAAGGCCCTATGTCTTGTAGACCCAAATTAGTGGCCCTAAATCCCACTAGGAAAATTGAAGTTGTATTTTCCTCACTTCTGACATAGGAATCACACCTTATCAACTACTGGTAGAATTCAAATAACTTATTATAGCGTTTTAAAACATCCTTGGTACCTATATTTTAATAAAAATGTATAAACTTCATGTTTAATTTAATTCCCAAGAAGTAAAACACATTTAATGATGAATATACAAAAAGTAAATGAAATTGATTGATTATTTTTTAATTCATTATATTTTTTCTTCCAGTGATATTTCTAGACACATGAAAAGAAAATGCACTTCTGTTCATTGATATCCCCTTGAATCCTTTGTCTCTTTAAATGATGTTGTAAATTCACCATTGAATTTGAACTGATCATGGTATTTTCAACCCAAAATTTTATTTTATTAACCATAAATGATGAGGAACCCAATTCCCTGTAATCTATATCATCCCGACAAAGCATATTCAAAATATTCCTGAGTGGTTTATCTATATTAATCATCCTATAATTTTTGAAGAATATGGAGAACCTAATAGTTAAGTATGATAATATGAGATTAATAGTAAATTTATTATCCACATGGAAGACTAAATTTTATAATTGGTCAATATACTCTAGTATTTTGAAGTCATGATCACTAGATAACTTCACATCTTCTAGTTTTCATTGGTATAGTGCAATGGAAATATTGATAATATTAACCCCCTTCTCATTTTCAAGTAAAAGGAGATGAGTTTTCAGGGTGTAAGGATCTATATCCTTATATTTCATCACCATATCTTTAGTCATAACTAATAGCATGATGAAACATACATAAGTAGAATCCTCTATGAATCATTAGTAGGCTTCTATTTCTACTTCCTTTCCTGGTGAGGTTCCTAAATAAGTATAGGGGACTCCTACGCATAGTATAAATTTTCCTATAGTAGTGAAGTGTATAAATGACTATACCACTCTTAGAAATTTGTATTGGTGAGGACATGGTCTATATATAGAAATGATAATAGTGGTTTTGTGGTCTCACTTTCCATGTTCTATATTAATTAAAGCATATTTTTAGTATATTATATTTATTACTAAAAGATGTGCTGTAATAAATTTTATTTTATTTTATCAGTCTCCCAATATTTTATTAAATCCCAATAGACCTTACCATTGGATTCAGAATATCCTATCATGTGGATATTATAGTGGTAAGGATCTATATTTCCCTTATCATAAACCAGATGAGGTATCTACAAGTTATTCAAAGGTATTTAGGTATGCAGGTCTTACCGACCACATTAAATCACTATTCCTTGATCCATTGAGTGGACTTCCCAATCTTGAAATCCTGGAATTTGATTTCTTCAACACTTTCCTCCTAATTACACCAAGTCTCATGGAGGATATCAACCCTTTATGTGAACTAGGTTAAGTCAACCTAAAACTTTCATTATAACTCACTAATAAATGGAAGTTTCTTGATGAGGGCCATACCAACACTTCAATCTATGGTTTCATCCTAAATCATGTAATGGAAGGAGTTAGTGACTTAATTTTCTTTATGGGATTTTTTTATCTTTATGAATAAATATTCTTTATTTTATTCTTTTACGTCATTGTTAATATCATATGGATTTGATATAAGTGGTTAACCATTCCTTGATAAATTAGTTTATTCATAATCTATTTATTTTATTTTATCTTTAATTATTATTTATTTATTAATTTTATGTGATCATATTCAAATAAAAATGCATCACATAAATAAATAAACATGCACTGGATAAAACAAAATAAATATGTTCCATGATCATGGGATTTTAATACTAGTTAGTTTATTGAGAAAATGATAAACTAACTCTTGAACCTAGGGAATAAATCTTGAAATAATACTTGGTTTGTTTTGCATCATTCTTGTTGGATCCAATATACCTCCTCAGTTGGTTTCACCTCAACTTGGGTTCTGAACTATCTCCTCTCCTTTTATCACCATCCTTAACATGTATTTACTCACACACATGTGAGGATAATGAGGGGTTGGGGTTATATAAAAACCATGGACATGCAAGCCCGTACATAATAAAGGTGGGAGGGATGACTCACAAGCCGTCATATTTAATTTAATAATCTTTTTATCACATAATAAACTCATGTAATAAATATTATATTAAGAAATAACCCAATACATACATTGGTCAGTCATGTTTATGATCATCCATGCATGAAATGATTACACATTTAAAACCAACTAACATTCATTTAAATTTGTTCTTTATTAAGACTAATTACTCAAATTGATAAATTATTTATATTATTAATTAATTAATTAATTTATCTTAATTTTCCATCCAATTAGTCCTGGAGATTCCTGTCATCTATATTTTTCAAATAAATTAAGTAAATTAAATTAATTTAAAAATAATTAAGTACTCGGTTGTACTGAATGAAAAATGACATATACCCTTTCGAGCTACATAGTGTATCATTCAATCCTTATCGTGTATTGTGTACTGACTTGGCATCTAGGATACATGTAATGTCATGTTATTACACAATGGGTAGTTTTATGAGTCAAGTTAGGTATTTAGCTCAATATTTATGACACATGGAACACCTTTAATATACATGGAATTTACCACTAGAAATGTGTGTAAAGTACATTTTGTGTATGATAACCATACAAGACAAATAACATTGAACTAATGGGTAAATTAATTAAGAATTTAATTATATGAAAATCCTATCATGTAGTATGTACTCCAACTACATGTTTTTTTGTTTGGTGTAATTCCATAATTAATTTTCATTTCATGTAATTAATTTATGCAGTGTACAACCTAGCTTGATATGTACTCAACATAAACAGGTATGAGTTACATGGTGTGTATAGCCTACTACATGTCATGTACCCCTTTCCATGGATATCCATAATACATGTCTGGGGAATAGAAAAATAATGTACATATACATTTATGTGTTACACAACATGTAGTCTAGCTACACATTAAGAATCCCATGGACTTGTGGCTTGGTTTGAGAAATCTTGAAGATCCCATGGTTCTTGGTGAGTATGGGTTGTTGTATTTGTTGAAAAACTTATATGAGGATATAAAAAGTATGGAGATGATTGATATGGTTTGTAACGAATTTAATATCATGTTTTAAAGGTTCATGATGCAAGAAAGTATTTTTTGAGAGGGGATGAAGGTTTTATGGGGAAAATATGTTTGAGTTTTAGTGGTTCCATGATCTACACACCTAATTTTGTAAAAGGGTGTAATCACATAGATGTTTTTTTTCTATGCAGCCATTTTTTTTGTATAGGAGTTAATACAGTCATTTACACTACATAGGAAAATCACATAGTCTATTCATCCATGTAGAAGAGTGATTGACGGAGATGAATTTGGAATTGATGTATCCATTTTCAGTCACGTAGCGGATTTCTTAAGAAAAAAAATAACTGATTGGTGATGTAACCAAATATAGATTCACATATCTGATTCATGTAGGTGAATATTCCATGTAGAAATTTTCTATTGTGAACCATATAGTTGATTTCTCCATGTAGTCAATTCATATTTCTCACTACACCATGATTCCAACATGATTTGAAGAAAATTGTTATGGTTCTGAAGGAGTGTTAGACGGTGATTTTAGTATATTGTAAAATCCTTTTTAAGCCATAATAAAGATATGATATTTTTCACATGTTATAGATATTTTGGGGCATTAATAAAATAAATTAGAGATCATAGAGAGTGATATCCGTGAATCAATAGAAGAGAGAGAGTGAATATCATGGGGTATGTTCCCTAATGAAAACTAAAAAGGAAAATTTTGTAGATGCACAACAGAGAGATAATAGTGAGAAAACTTTCAATTCACAATAGAATGATCATAAAAAGAGACACAAAAAAACAACAACTAAGAGATCCCAAAGTAGAGGTTTTTGTTCTTTAATGATCAATATTTTATGCAACTCATGTATTCATAAGATTGAGTGTTGAGTCTAAGGATATTTGTATAGCATCTTTAGAATAAAATATAGGTAGTATTTTCTTACATATCCTAGAGGCTCATGGAAGGAGGTCATCTTTCTTTGTTTTAGAAGCAACCTTTATTTTCTGATTAATATATGATTATTTCAAAAGAAAGAAAATTAACAAAAGAGTATCGCTGATTCAACCCCCTGTCAGTGGTGCAACACCTATCTGGGAACTTCAACATGGAATTTAGTTACAATTATCCCATGTTGATTATATTTAATTCATTGCACAATGTGTATTAAATAAATTCCACACACTTTGACCATAAATATTTTATATTTCCCATGGGGCCAAACTATGGGAGGTTACACTACATGTACGCCAGTTACACACCATGTAGCCCCAAAAACTATGTTCCATATGGATGGTCAACATAAGAAATTTACTGATTCCATGTACACTTCTCCCACATTATATGTCATGATATGCGCTGCTTGTCCTGGTGTGGTGAATTTGGGTACATTGCATATATTTTTTGTTGCACATCATGTATCTATGTTATGAAAATAGAATCTTCAACACCTCTAGATGAGATCCTTGAATGTTTTTTACCACCTCTTAGCCTTATTATTGGGTATATTATGGTGAATGAACATTATATATTTAATTTCATATTAAATAAGGAAATACTAGAAATGAAAAATAAAAAAATTATTAATTAAATCAATGATTAATAACTAATTATTAATTAATACATGACCACTTTGATTCCACTTAAAGGTTTTAGGTCATAGAGGAAGTGAATCAGTCCCATTCCAAATCATGTATTTTTATTGGATTATTTAGATAAATCCTTAAAATATGATGGACACAACCATGTAATATTTACAGAGATAATTTTTTACATATATAATTTATAATTAATTTATGTAAATAATAATTAATTTTTCTTGCAATTATTTATTTATTATCAAATATATTGATATATTCTTATCATACCATCGTTATGTTGAATTATTGAAGTGTATAATCTCTCTAGAGGTACCAAAAAATGCTTCACGAACCTCAAAATGTCACTATAGAATCTTTGTTTGCTATCAAAGATGATTATAATCACTTGAATTGGTCATTGTTGACCAAGAGAAGAATTATTAAAGTTGGAATAATTATTTATCTTCTTTTCACAGTCCTTGGTATGAAGGAGATGGATTGTAACTCTCTATTCTTAAGAGAATTCTAGAGAAAATTATCTCCAGGTTATAGAGAATTCTCTAGTGTGAATGTTGTGGATTACAATCCCATTCTCTAGAAATGATAAAATCAGTTTTATAAAGTTAGTTTGGAGAATTTGTTATTATAAATAGGCCCTTATCCAATTTATTAATCATTTGATAACCCCCATAGAATAATAATATCATAATAATTAATCTTATCAGGTATTTTATATTACAACAAAGGAAAGGAAAGATATAAATAATAATAATAATATAATTATTATTATTTTCTTAACATGTTCTAAACTCACATATTAATTAAATATCATTTCTTAAATAAATAAATAAATTTTTATTTAAATGATATTAAATATATCATTCCCACTAGACCCTTAACTCGGTCCATAAATCCTCCTCAGAATTTATTAAACCTTGAATAATGAATATTTATTTAAATAAATAAATTCCACTACATTATTTTTTTAATAAATAAATAAACATTATATTCACTAGAATCATAAATAAATATAAATTTAATATTCATGGAACCAAATAAATAAATATTTTTTACCTTACATATAAAAAAGAGTTAAATAATTACTATATATTCATGTAATTTATTAATTACCTTGAAAATAAATACCTATTTAATATTCAACTCACATATTTATTATTTTGAATAAATGGTGATTAAATTTATACAATCAACCATACATGAATAATTATTAAATAATAATTCAGGAATAATCTTTATCCAAACTATTAAATTCAAATAGAATTTAACTGAGGTTTTGGATACACTTAGTGTGCAGACCTCTAGGTTTCTTTCTCAATAGAATTAGGATAACTAGCCTAAAGTCTAAGAACAATTTATAGAAAAACATAAATGAATCTATAAAGAAATAAGTTAATATTCTAATGACAATAACCACATAATAATGAACACTATGTAATATAATCCATTTTTCTAGATATCTCATCAAGCAGATTGTATACTTTGTGTCATCAACTGATATTCTTGATTTATGTTTCTTTGACATCCAAAAATGAGCATTTCAATGTCCTACCATGGATATGGATTTATCAAATAGTTCCATTTCAACCAAAGGGTTAGAGATATCTACATTATATCAAATGGGAAAAATCCTTTCTTGGATTATCCAGTTTCACCATATCACTTGTGACACACCCAATATATCCTACCTTACTGCAAGAATATGTCATCACGGTTTTCATCAATACATAAAATTATGTGACTCATTATATGCATTAATAACAATCACAAGTCTTATAAACAATACACATCTATATAGATAATAATGTATAATGAAACATATTACATGTGGGATTCCTACAAGTTAGTTTTTTCTTATAACCTCCTCTCTCAAAGATTACTAAGGATAAAATTCATGATAAGAAGTCTTAATGCCTTATGATACCCCCACCTTTGATATCCTATATCATATATGTCCAGTTAGATGATTTCATCTGGCCATAGAACATGTATTTAATAATTTCATCATATCACTTCAAGGTTATAATCATAACAAAGAAATGATATGACATTTCTATGTGAAATATACTCTAAGGAGATTATTACATTGATGTTGCACGTAAGAACAAACATCACTTACTAAGATATTTATTAATATTCAAGAACATGAATATAACTATAATCGAAAATATAATTTTTTTGGTTCTAGGAAACCACCTCTAACACTCTTCCTTAATGAGTAATCCATAATTAGGTGTTCCTCAAATATATCTCATGATTCTCTCCACTATTTCCAAGTGTTCTTCCTTGGTATTGCTCTGAAACCTGGCTACCAAATGATCAGTAAAAGCTATATCAGGTTGAGTTTCTATCAAGTAAAACAAAAATTATAATATTCCTTCTATAAAGAGTAGGATCCACTATTTTTCTATCTTCATGCTTCCCAATCTTGGTTCAAACTACAATGGGGATTTACATGGGATTTCAATCATGTATGTCAAGTTTTCTAAGCAGCCTGGTTGCATACTTGGTCTATGAGATAATTGTGTATCTCTCTTTTTAAATCACCTAAATCCCTAGAAAATAAGTAATCCCTCCAATTATTTACATATAAAACTTTGAATTCATAAATTTTGAAAAATATTCCACTGATTTCTATTTTCTTCCTCCAAAAATAATGTCATCTACATATACAAATACCATGAACTATTCTTCCTCAGAAATTTTCACATATGAATTATATTCAACACCTCCCCTTTTAAACTCATAATTCTGTATACATGAGTCAAGTAAAGTATACAATTAATGGGGTGATTTTTTAATCTATATAATGCCTTATTAAATCTATACACTTATCTTCCAACCATAAAACCCATGGGCTACTCTATATACACTTATTCCTTAATAACCTCATTTAAGAAAGTTTTTTTAACATCCACATTAAATATTTAGTAGCCTATTTGTATTTCCACTACCAAGAATAACCCCAATTGAATCAAGTAAAGCCACTAGTGTATAGGTATCCTCCACATTAAATACTTTTACTTGAGCATAGAATTTACATATTAACCAAGCTTTATGTCAAACTACAACACCATGTTTATCAAATTTATTCTGGAAAACCAATTTAATTCCAATCATATTTAGATGTTTGGGGATCTACATCGGTTCATATGTCAAATTATTATTCATCTAATATAGATACTCATTCATATATTTCATCCATTCTTCATCCTTTTTAGCTTCTTTAAATGATATAGGCTTCACTATGGATAAAAGAGTAGTGTTTTCTACCTACCTCATTCTTCTCACCTGGGTTGGTGCAGTTTTGTATCCAATGATATTTAATGGATATACCTATATCATTGAATTAATTTTTTATTATATATCCTCACTTTATTTAACCATATATTCATAAAATTCATCTTCTAAATCTTCATATTTTGATAAAACTTGAATAGTTTTTGAACTTTTACTGAATTCATCATCTTCTTCAAACAAATCATCCGAAAGAGAGCTTCCAAATTACTTTTTTCTTTATCCTCGATAACTTTTGCATCACCACTTTTAACTATTATTGAAATATTTATTGGATTTTATTTTAATATAATATCCTAAGAAGATTACTTTATTTTCCACATCACTATATTTCCCTCATTTTCCTTCTTTGTATCAAATGTAACACTTTCTTCCAAAAAATCAATTTATTTTCAGTGATGGTTTTCTCCTATTCCACATTTCAAAGGGAGTTTAATCCTCTTCGGGGCTTAGAAGAGACCAATTTTGAGTGTTAATATCCACTAGAACTTCCTATTTATATTTTCAATGTGAAACACCACTTTTGATAAGTAGTGCCTCAACCATGTTATTAACCACTCAATTTTAACGTTTAACCACTACATTTTGTAATGGTATCCTAACAAATGATACTTCATACTTAATAACATGTTTTTCAAGATAATTATAAAATTAAATATATATATATATATATATATATTCAATTCCATTTTCAGATAGAATAATCTTGATGGTGTGTCCAATTTCATTTTCACACTTTATATATACCTCTTAATGCAGTTAAGCACTTCATTCTTGGTCTACAAGAACATAACACACACTATTCTACTATAATTATCATAAAATAGTATGAAATATCTCTTGACATATGTTCTGGATATATTCATAGGGATTTAAAATTATGTGTAGACTAGATCAAGAAGGTTTTATACTTTCTTCTTCTTCTATAGGTAAGGGTTACGTGCTATTTTACCCTACATGCATGCGTCATATATTCTCTCTCTATCGTGCTTAATATTTAGGATATACACTAATTCCTTTTTCTTAGAAACATTATCCATGAACTACTAGTGAATATGTCATAACCTTTGATTCTATAGATTATTTTCTTCCACCATAGTGATAAATCATGTTCTGTTCTTGCTATCAACCTATTAAATATTACCATCGATTTGCTATCCTCTTATAAGAGAATTTCCATTTCTTCTCTTGTTGAAACAACCCTTACAATTAAAGGTAACTTTGATCCCAGAGTCAAAATGTTAGATTGAACTTAAGATATTGGGCCTCAATTCATTCATCAGGAGTGATTCAATATTCTTGAGAACTTCTCTTACAAGTTGTGTATTTACACTTCCTTTTATTTTCAATGCCTCATCATTGCCGAATTGAGTAGTACCATCAACTATTTCCTTCATATTATTTAGAATATTTTCATTACAATCATATGGGATGAGAACCCACTATCTAGGATCTAAGTGATATAATTATTTATTTCTTTTATTGAAAATTCTGATAAATTCTCTTTCTATATTATCCAATTTTCTTTCCAAGAGAGACTGGATTGAATTAGGATTTTAAATGGTGCCTCCTTTTATTCGTCAGCATAGGCAGTAGTGTTAAATTCAAATCCCTCTTCCAATAAAGAGAATTTCTTTATCAGGGTAATTGATTTATATTATTTTTTATCCATCTACCTTTGATTTCTATGGGTGGAATTCCTATCTCATTCTTGACTTTATTTCGTATAATTAATTAATTTATGTCCAAAGTAAGAATAGTTAAAAAATAACCATAAAATAGTTTCTTATTTGGAATAAAGGATATATAATAAATCTTCTTTTTCTGTTTCCTAGTTCTTATCCCCTTATATAGATCTTATCCTTCATATAGTAGGTCATTATGTGGCCAAGGAAGTTACAAAACTAGCATTTCATAAGTGGAAATATTTTTCCACTTCTGGTCCTCTACATATCTCCTGGCTTAGTGTAATTCTAATATTGATGACCAGTTTTTGAGGAATTAATATTATCTTCAAATTTATATTTTCCCTTGTTTTATATATATGATATATTATCCTTTGAGGCCTTAGATTCACAACCAATACCACTATTTATTATTCACCTAATTCTTTGTTCATCTAAAATTTTACCAACACTATATGAGACTTTCTTAGATCTTTCAAATATTTTTTCATTAGATAAACTCCTAAACTAAAACTTCTTCTTTTATTCACTTGATTTCACTTTAGTTTTGAACTAACTATTTAAGGTAACTACTTCCTCTTTAAGAGTTTCAATTCTCCTTTCTTTTTTCCTTTATAAAATCATTAAGACCATTATTTTCTTTAATCCATTATTCAATTTTTATTTTGTAGAAAATTACTTATCTTATGATTATGTGACCTGATTATTGATCATCCAATACTTCCTATAGTTGATAAATTTTAATTTCAATATGATCCACATATATTAAGGATTATTTTATCAAATCATTAATTTTTTATTCTTCTTTATTTGAAAATAAAACTCTTTAAGTGATCCTTCTATTTCAACATTGGGGTTAACCATGCCCTTAGCCTCTTGATCATTATCTTATTTAAGTTTTCCTTTTACAACTATGTCTATCATATAATTCCCTTTTTCTAACTTAAACTAAATTTCTTTTTCTTCCAATTAATCTTCATCAGACTCTTCTTCCTTTCTCACAAGGCTCTTCCTTTGGAACTTATTTATAGAAGAGCTCCCTTACTTAAAGTATCTTATAGGGGAAAAATTATTCTTGAATTTTTCATAGTTTATGAAGAGTGGGTTATCTTGAGGTCCTCAAAAAACAATTTTTTAACCCGAATAAATGCAGTAATAGTGGACTCAAGTTGTCTCTTGGAGAGGAAAATATTATGAGTGTGATTATATTTTTTTTAATGGGTTCTATTTTGTGGAAATAGTGAATGAGATCGATTGGGTTTAAAATAAAATATTAGGATAAAGTGGTCTAACCTTTAATATCACCATCCCTATCATCCAATCATTATTTATTTTCTTTTCAGTCCTATTTTGTCTCTAGTAAAACAAAATCTCATCTGAGTACCCGCCCTAGTTATTTTAGTTTAATCATAGGGATGCAATAACCACTAAAACGTCCAATATCCCATAACCTAGTTATTAGATATCTCTTATCAATCTTGGTTTATCACACTTCTAACTATCATAGTAGCGTATATACTCCAGGTGACCTATGTGTGAAACCCAAAGGGAGAGGAAGAAGAATTTGAATGCATCGAATAAAAAGAAATTTCATTAAAATTAAACACATTAAAACAATTATAGATAAAAAAGAATATAAAAATAATTTACTATTAAATTCATCAATAGGAGAAGGGGATATCCTCAGATCAACCACTAATGACTTAGCGTGTTATCAACAGTTCCATTACAAAAACAAAATTAGATGAAAGTAAGAACAACAATAGCTCCATTCAATCAATCTATTGAAAAAACAACCTCCCTCTTAAGTAAAAAATTCATAATTTATAGAGTAATGTTCAGAGTTATTCAGTGAATTTCAAAATTCACTACATGAGTAGCACAATCTTCTTTAACTCCTTTGGGTGACTATGGTAATGTCCCTTGGTTTCAGTGCTGATCTCAATTCCTTATTCTTCAGATTGCTGCCCCATATATAACTCGATGGTCGATATATCTCTAAATCTTTATACTCAAATATTTTTTGTTAAAAAATTCTCCTCCCTTGATCGATATTCATACTCCTTATT
The DNA here is from genome assembly GCA_963277665.1 of Viscum album. NCBI lineage: Eukaryota > Viridiplantae > Streptophyta > Magnoliopsida > Santalales > Viscaceae > Viscum > Viscum album. The sequence continues at coordinate 1,493,145,335 of OY728135.1, read as the reverse complement.
GTAGGATCAAATAAAAAATGATTTATTGATCTTTGAATTCATTGGACTTCAAAGTCTCTTTGAATGAACAAGAATATACACATGGTGGGCCTGAGTTCCTTTGAAAAATAAAGAAGGGATAATTTGAAAATATTTGTTCCTAAACATCACTATAGTTTGGCCTTAAAATTGGGCCTGGTGTCTTTGATCAAGGTTGGAATAATCCTACACTAGTACTTGTGTCTCGATGTCACCATATTTCTTCAAAAATATATTTTTTGTGGGACTATTATTGTGGTATTAAACTTAAAGATGTGCCTCCATGAAAGGATTTGAATTCATCTCATCATATTTAATTTTTAATAGAAAATGCTAGTACTAGGAAGGTCTTTGGAAAGTGTGGGGCTATACTTGTGCCTAGGATTGGACTTCATTTCTTAGGCTTAAACTATTGGGATTCAATATTAGGATTCGACTAAGTAGGCATATTATTTTGACTGGAGTGGAGATCATTCGGTGCTTCCCAAGCATGTGTTGGAGAATAGGATCTGAGCTCATGAATCTATAATGCTAGAATTGGGATCATACTTGGTTTTTATGAGTTAAAGTAGTGATTATTTCCATCCATAAGGGAAATTGTGAAGCTATCTATGGTTTTATGATTGGTTTGGACCTATAAATTGGTTTGGGATGATGGATCAAGATGGATATTTTCTGAATTTTATTGGAAGAATTAACCATGTGTGGGGGTTTCAAGGGTATTAGTAGATATCATGAAATGGATTCTCATACTTGGATGTAAATTCTAAGTGATTTATTTATTTTGTTGAGGACTTTTATTGAGAAAATTTGATGAAATTAACTTCTAAATAGTATTCGGTGGATGGGGATTGTGTGAGGTCCCCTCCCTTATTGATCTACACAAGGGAAAAACCAAAACAATAGTGATTACATGTATTTTATCACCGTGACCTTCTCATCTTCAGTCTATCTTATATTTGAAGTTATATTTATCAACAAAAAGTTCGATTTTTTTCCTTGATATTGAAACTTTTTCAGCTTAACATACACTAATTCAATCAATTAAATCTCCCAAAATCAATAAATCTTTAGATCAGGTAATCTTAAAGGTAACGGTCTTCATGAGAGTCTTTAGTTGGTTTCATTGGTCATAATTGAACAACTTACATCTCTACATTTCAACTTCACTTCAATCATAATTTTATCAGGATTTTATATATTTGATTTCTTTATCTATTCTTTTGATTCAGATCAGTTCATCAATCAACATCCCAGATCGAGTTTGATTTAAATGTAGAACACCCTCCTTCAGTTTGAGATCTTATTCTTAGAGTTAAGTTTCTATAAGGTTAGTTGAATTGGATGTGAAATGGATGGTGATGGTTGATTGGAAATTGTTATTGTGGTCACTTAAAAGGAAAAATTAATTTTATAGGCATACGGTCGATTGCATCAACTACAAGAAGAGGGAATTTATGTAGTCATTCTGGAACAACCATGGTCGATGTATGAGTGGTCAATCCTAGGAAATTACTTATGCTTGATTGAAGTATGAAGGAGTTCGGCCAATGTGTTCAATTGTGGTAAGTTATCATGGTAGGTCGAAGAGAGATACAATTGATTGTAGTTCCACTTATTGTCAACCATGGATGAGGGTGAAGCACAAGATCTTAGAGAAATAGGCATGGTTAAATGAAAATGGGCATGCAAGAGACCTGAGATCAAATCCAAGTGGAGGCTAATTTCTGGGAGCTGTAGCAGTACTGTAGCAGGAACTCTACAGAACTGTAGCATGTACTGTAGTAGGCACTGTTTGACACTGTTGTAGCTGGGAATATTCCCCCGTTTGGGGCTTTGGGCCACCGATTTGGTCCCTGAGTCCTTTAAGGCCTTCGGGCCACCTCAAGGCCTTAGGGCCACCTTAAGTGCAGATTCAAACCAGACAACCTACAAGGAACAAGCTTCAGAAGGAGGAGGAGCAAAGAGCTTTCACCATAACAGAAGATAAACAGATTGCAAGAATGAGAGGGTATGGAACCTGCCATCGGGACAAGCCTGTGCATGCACGGGAAAGCCTAGCCGAACAACCATGAAAAGGTGTAGAGATGGTTTCATGATGAAGATGTAGAGGAGGAGAAGTTTCAAGTAGTGAGTCTAGTTTTCATGTAATGTTTGAAGCCTACGGGCAATGAATTCCTCTAAGGCCTACGGGCCATGTAATACTTACTCCTACGGGCCTTGTAAGGGTTCCACCTCACCCCTTGAAATGTGGATTATCAAAAATCAATAAAAAATGAAGACCTTCGGGCCATTAGAGGCATGAAATCTATGAGGATAAGAAGGGAATGGTTAGCTGCCTTTAGTTCATGTGGTAAGTTAGGATTTCAACATGCGGTAGGTTGGTTCCTTTTCCAAATTTCCCACACACTTTCAATTGAATAATGGAATGATCGATTGAGGTCATCATGAAATCACTTTCATTTGATATATTTTTTCCTCCACTGCCATTCATAAAAATTTACTTTTAAGCATCAAATTCAAATTAAATTTTCATGCAATGCTCAATTAAATTCCAAATAAAATTTTAATCACAAAAAATAAAATTTAACCAAATTCATTTCCCCATTTTTTACACCCATTAAAATGATAAATTGAAATTCAATACCAAGGTTCATTAAACTATTTTATAAAACACAAATTAAATTCAACAATTCCCCATTTTAATATCAAAATTTAAACCAGGGTTTTGAAAATTAATTCAAGTTTAGTTTAAAAACATATTTACATCCAAATTGATGTATCACCAGTTAAAACACATGGTTCTAAATTAAAATCAAAATCAATTATTTAAATCAATTTATGGATTTAATTTAATTCAAAAATTATTAAAATAATTAAAACTCATGATTAAATCTATTTAAGTATATCAATTCTATATTTAAATTGAATCAAATAATTGGGATTAAATTCCTTTAAAAAATTAAATTCAATATCGACAAAAAATGAATGGCTATCAATTAATTAATTAATCATATAGAATAAATGTTTTAGGTCATTATTAATTTATTTAAAAATTTTATAGAATGTATAAAATCACATTAATTACCTGAGTTTTTAATAATATCGGGGGTAATTATCAATGAGAATCAATTAAAATTGTAGAAATTATATCTCTCATCACTCCCACACACTTGAACTATTTAACTCTTGGGAAATACATTTAATTACATTTCTTCAAAAAGATAATTTTCTTTCTTAGAAAAAAATATTCAATCCATAGAAGAATAAAATAACACATTAATCCATTGTTTAAATTATCAAACTTCTTATATGATTTCTATTATATTATCTAAACTAGGTTAAATACCCTGGGGGTGAATCAGGGCATGAAAGATTAATAAAACTTCTCTTTTGGATCTTGTTTCATCTTTAAACAATTTTTTTTATCTCCCTTTCCCATAGAAATTTGTGAGTAGAAATGAAAGCTCACATGAGGCATATAAATTTTACTTCGTTCACCTGCACTGGGCTATGCCCAAGTAATATACACAAACAATGTTCCTACATACCAAATCAACCAAAACACACTGCTATTACAAAATTTAGAGTAGAATCACTATCCGTCCTAGTTTACAACCAATCATAATTTTAAAGATCACTACTTTCTCAATTGAAGTGTGCTCACTAATCCTTTAGAAGATTATTCTTTGGATCACTTGAATCAATATTATTTACACCTCATTTGGTTCATCATGAAGCTCAATATTCATCCAATTGATGACTACCACTTTACCACAAAAAACTTGTAAAAATCCTTATAGGTTCGCACAACTTTAGATTTCACACAACCTTTTTCCTGACTTACATGAAACATTACCAAATTTAATTTAAATTTGGAATCATCGGTTCTTTCTAGAAACTAGTGTGAAGGAAAGAGACAATTAAGGGTTCTTTATTCAATGGTAGTAGAGAGGAGTTTGGAATCATCCATCGGTTCTTTCAAGAAATATTCATGGTAATGATTCCCTTTATGGGAATTTAATTTGAAGGGACTCTATGATTCAAGTTCACTGATCTCAACTACACCAAATGGAAAAGTGTTATTCAATATGTATGTTCTAGTCCATTTGGAACAAAGTTTACCTAATATGAGTTTTATCCTTGAAGATAACAACAATGTTTTATCTCTAATTTTAAAATATCCTTTTTAAATGATTCAGTCATGGAAAGATCTATATTTCTCCTTATACAATAGAAAATTATCATAATATTATCTTTTAATCTCCTAAAGATCTATCATTTGAAATTTCCTCTTCTCTCTAGTTTTTACAAACTCTAAGTTCACTCCCTTAAGAGCTCAGCAAATTTTTTGCTGCAAATCAAATGGCAGGTGATAATGTTTTCCATAAACTATCTTATAAGGGGACACAACTAAAGGGGTTTTAGGTAGTCATGTATTCCCACAGTTTATACTCTAGTTTCTTACCCCAAACATTATAGTTGGACTACAATTACATCTCTAAAATCCTTTTTATATCTCTATTAGAAACCTTGGACATCCCATTGGTTTGTGCGTGATAGGTGTAATGACCCAAAATTTTATTAATGAAAATTCATCTTGATCTAATTAAATATCTTATTATGTAAAATGGTGATATAAAACATATGGTATTCCTTTGTTTTATGTTTTTGGTTTTTTAAAATACCATTGAGAATTTTTACTATTTCTAATATAGTTGTTGAACAATGATCACATGATTTGTATAAATATAGAGCTTTAACAAATCCAATTTACTTAGACAGAGGAAGTGATGACCTCATCCAGTAGAATTACTCCATACAAAGCCCATTTTTTAGAGCTTATAAAGGAGGTATAATCACTAGGCTTCTCTCTTGACCAAGCCCAAGACGAGATTCAACATGTTAAGCTTGAAGGAAACTGCCTACGGGAGAAGTGGAAGTTAATAGATATTACCACTCGAGCGATGTTATCTGAGCCACCCCAAGAGTCTGTCACCATCACACACCTTACCCTTAGGTCTTATGCGAGTGTCATAAGGGGTTATGTAACAAGACCCTAGCACTATGATTATGTGAATTAGTTTTGTATAGAATAAATAATATACATTCATTTTATTATTGTTACTTTGTAAATGGTTTTTAAAGAAAAAATATTATTTTTAGTTAATATTCAATTAATATATATATTTTGATGAATAAATGGATTTTTTAATTAAATAATATTTTAATGAAATATTATTACTAAATTAATTTTTATTAAATATAAATTATCGTATAATTTTTATGAATACAATTGTAATTTTTATTAAGGTTTGAAAGCTGTTTTTGTCAAAACCCATGAATTTTTGATAAATGTCGGTATTTATTTTAAAAGTAAAAATTAAAATATTTAGAAAATTATTTAGATAAAACTAATATTATTTTTGGAATCAGGACATTGAAATTATCCAATGGTGAATTTTTCATAATTTTCCGAGACAATTGAATTTTTTGGTAAACAATTAAATACCGTTTAAATATATAATGTGTTTTATGACATCATAATGACCCAATAGTGATGTAATAAAATAATATAAAAGTTATTTTCGGCCAATATATGTTTTACATTTAAAATAATTTGATTTTATATTTGTTTGATTTATTTTACAAATCCTTAGTGGACCCTCCAAGACTTATTAATCGTTTTAACATTTTAAAATGACATCCTTGAGAGTGTGACTCACCTCCACCTAAGAAAGACTAATATTTTAAAAAGTTCATACATTGGCCTTATAAAATAATTTTTTTCACTCCCCTTTTCAAAAAACCATGGGATGGTTTTTGGTTTTGATTAGTTTAATATGTACTGTCCAAAACCTAAATAATAAAAAATTCCCTCTCATTTCCTATACAAACCCACTCAACCTTTCATTCCTCCTCACTAAAACCATTTGGATCTTGACCAACCCCTGAAATTATCTCTCTATAATCCTACCAATGTTATCTAATCTCCCAATAAGCCTCTCTAAATCCTCTATCAAGCCTCTCTCAATCCTTTGGGACCACACTTCCAAATAATGGATTTCTTCCTTTCTCATTTTATCCAAATTTCTTTGTGTTGTTATGCCCTTTTATTTTCAATTAAAAATTTTGGAGTATGATTTATAAAATCTCCCATAATGAACTCATTATTTTTGAGTGATGAGATACCTCTTTTTCTCTCATTAATTCCTCCCATGAACACCAGTTACCATATTAAAATTCTCTAAGGAATTTCTCTCTTCTCATTTACATTCAAGAAATTATTTTCTATTATGAATCTAAATTCCATTACACATGTTGGGATATTATGTTACACGACCCCATTACTATCCATTTCATGTATAAATGATGCAAGTCCACTTTCTCTCTCATCAACCCATTTTAGGATTTCTATTTGACGTCATTATGCTACTGAAGTTACACCAAAATTTCCCATGCCAAAATCATCGTGTAAGTGAATACCATACCCATTTATCTATAAAGGGTATTTACATTTATACACACATACTTGTTTATTTAGGAATTAAATTTATGTATTCCACATATCTTATCCGTGTAATAAAATATGATGTTTAATGAATCCATGTTGTATGATCCATGTGGCACACTTATGCATGAAATGAAATGTTTATAAAGGGTGCGCCCTGATAATGCTCCAATGCATTGGGTAAAGAATAATATCATGATAAATCACGTGAAATGAGTGTTGACTCATGATAATTCATGTACAATGAGGGTTTACTCATGATAATTCAAGTTCAATGAGGGTTTACTCATACTCTATGTGCAATGAGCCTTGGCTCATGCTAATATCATGTTAAATATTGTTGCCACATTTCCATGTTATTACAATCATGTTATATCATTACTTTATGTTCATGTTTCTATTATGATCCATTGATATAACTATTTCCTAACATGTATTATATTATTCATGTTATTCCTTGTTTACTTCCTTACCGGGCTTTATAACTCACCCTTTTCACATGTATGTCCTCAGTTTATCCCATACAATGCTAAGTACGAGGGAATGTTGTGGTCATGTAAAGGAAGTTCTCTATAAATATGTTGTATTTTTATGTCTTAAGTTGTCATGTAATGTCCCTAATTTTCCAAGAAACTAGACCTCTCGATCCTCAGAGTTGTCTTAAGTGTAATTTTATGTAATAAATCATGTTTAAGTGTGTAATAAAGAGCAGGGTTGTTATTGTTGGCATCTGAGGATAGGTTTAGTTATTTTTGGGATTAGGATTAGAAAACCTTAGTGAATGACTTAGGGATAATACTAAGGATAATAAAACATCCCTAAATTTTAGTGAGTATAAATTAAGTGGTTTATCAAGAAAATACATCCCTGTTTGGATACGAATAAGTAGAGGCAGATTTGGCATAGATGTATCTAGGGGTAAAACTCGAAAATAGCGCTTTGAGCTAGACTCGAACAAGAACTATTGCATGAAAATGGACCTTGATACACTCTTGGTTATGACACTAATGGGGGATCTGATTTGGTAAATTCATAAGCTTAGTATGAACCATTTGTAATGGAATAAAAAAAAATTCTCCTTAGAATATATGTTGGGAAGTAGATCATGGATAATATAGATTGAAGCCTATAAATTCATAAGTTAAGGAAATAAATGTAATTTATAAGTTATACCTTTTTGTATTTGGATTACCCTTTATGTGTTACCCCTAACATTCCTTTTATTCCAGCCAATGGCTGGTAATATGAGGGCTTGGGTTAACAACTGATGCAAAGATCAATGTGATGACTGTTCTAATGAGATGTCCAATCCGATGGGAGAAATAATTGAAAACTTTATCATGATACTCTATTAGTTAAATCAAGTTTTGAATAGAAATATGGGTAAAGAGGAACTTCCAACCCCCCTAATAAATAACAAGCTGCAATCGAGAGCTTCACGAGACAAAGACATCTTACTTTTAATGGATTATAGGATCCCTCAATCGCCGAACAATGGAACAAATTCATTGAAAAGATATTATCCATACTTCAATGTTACGAATAAGAGAAGTTTATTTTGGATACTTATCGTATCGAGGGTGAAGATGATAAATGGTGGGAATTGATAAAAAATATGAAGACTAAGGAAGAGATCAAGGCATTGTAATAAAAGGATCTCAGGAAAATGTTTTCAATCAATATTTTCCATGCACCCTCTGAATTAATATGGAAAGGGACTTCCTTGACCTCAATAAAAAATAAAACGAATCCATTAGAGCGTATGAGGTAAACTTCAAAATGATTTCATGATATGCCTCCAGCTTTGTCATTACCCTCAAATACAAGGTTGACTTCTTCTTTGGTGGGATAAAACCTAGCCAACAGAAATCCCTAGTGATTCATGAATTCGATAGCTATGATTAAATTGTATGATGTTCCCTCAAAGTAAAAATGGAGATTGAAGAATATCAGGGGTATCATGGGCCACTTTCCAATGGTGCAGAAAGAAGAACCCTAGAAATTGCCTTAAGGGGATGAGAAAATGCTTTAGGTGTGGAAGATAAGGGCACCTCACCATTAACTTCTGAAAAAAACCCACTTCTACGACAGAGGAGAGGAATAATCTATTAGAACCTCAATGCATTTTTCATTTCTTCAACTATAAAGAAATGAGACACTTTGCAAACCAGTTCCCTAAGACAAGGGTTTTATCAGGAAACCAACAACCTCCAAGGTAGCAAGGGTGATTTTTTCCATCACTATCAGTGAAGAGAACCCCAACAATGAAGTGGTGATAGGTACGCTAGTTATTCATTCAAGAATAACAAACATAATTTTTGATTCTAGTTCTAAGCATTCTTTTATATCTCAAAAGTTTAGTAGAACAATCCCAATACCACCACAAATCATGGAAGTAGAGATGTAGATGAGAATGAAAAATGGGGAAATCGTTACATCCCATGAATATAACTCCTCCCCTATCATAATTTTTGGATTGAACTTCCCAAAAAACCTCATCATACTCCCTCTGGTGGGATTTGATGCAATTCTTGACATGGATTGGATTTCCCTATATAGAGCCAACATAAAGTGCCGTGAGAGGGAAATCACACTCCATATGAAGAATAGTCCCCTAATTCTATACAAGAGCAAGGAATATGATGAATATTATTTAGAAACATCATCAAAAGCATGAATATTACTACCCTATGATCACACATATCTTTCTCAAACGATTGAGTCTAATTAAGCTACTATCCTTGAAGACATGCCTATTATAAGGGAATTTGCTGAAGTGTTTCCCAAAAAATTTTATGGACTTCCTCCTAGAAGATATGTTGAATTATCGATTGGTCTTATACCCGAGTCTTTTACAATATCCAAGACTCTATATATAATGACTGTTGTAGAGCTTGAGGAGATAAAGAAACAGCTATAAGAGAATTTGAAAATGGGTTGATACACCCAAGTGCTTCACCATGGGGTGCACCAGTCCTCTTTGTCAAGAAGAAGGATGGGTCAATGCAACTTTGCATTGATTATCAGGAGATAAACAATATCAAGATAAAGAATAAGTATACTCTACCACAAATTGATGACTTGTTCAATCAGATATGTGGAGAAAAATACTTCTCCAAGGTGGATATGCAGTTAGGATATTACCAAGTGAGGGTGAAGGAGGATATCCCCAAGACTTATTTTCATACAAGATACAGTCACTATGAATTCATAGTAATGACTTTCAAATTCACTAATGCTCCAGCAATCTTCATGGACTTGATGAATAGAGTTTTTAGAGATTATGTCGACAAATTTTTGGTTGTCTTTATATATGATATTCTAATATAATAAAAAACCAATAAGGGGCATGAGGAGCATGAAAGCACTGTACTAGAGACCTTGAAAAAGGAGAATATCTATGAAAATCACAACAAGTGTGACTTTTAGTTGAAGGAAGTCTCATTCTTGGGTTAAATCATCACAAGCAATGGGATATATGTAGATCCCTCTAAGACAAATGCAATTGAGGGGTGGATGAGGCCAACATCTGTGACATATATCCATAGATTCCTTGGGTCAGATGGATATTATCTCTGATTTGTGAGAAATTTCTCACAATTGTCAAACCACCTTACCAAGCTAACTCAAAATGGAGTCAAGTTTTCTTGGAGTGATAAATGTGAATATAAATTCAAGGAGTTGAAAAGGAGGCTTATCATTGCGCCCGTGATAACATTACCCACAAGTGGAGAACTTTTTATGGTATATAATTATTCTTTAAAGAAGGTACTGGGTTGTGTGTTAATGAAAAATTACAAATTATTTCCTATGATTCAATATAATTGAAAGTTCATGAGAAAAACTATCCAAAACATGATATGGAGTTGGCTGTAGTAATCTTCGCTTTGAAAATTTGGCAGCATTACCTCTTTGGGGAGAAGTGTGAAATATATAAAGATCACAAATTCCTCAAGTATATATTCACACAGAAAGAGCTGAATATGATCCAATAAAGATGGTTAGAGCTGATAAAAGACTATGACTTCTCAATTCACTACCATCCAGGGAAAGCAAACAAGGTGTAAAATGATCTAAGTAGAAAGGATCCAACAACTCTTTCATTGATGAGAATTGAAAAGGATCTAATATTCTTCGATTTGATGAAGATGTAAATGAGAATCATAAATAAGGTAACATCATCAATAATTTCACAAATTATTGCTAAAATGGCTCTTTTGGAAAGGTTAAAGGATGCTCAAAAGAATGATGTGGGAATTCATAAGAAATTGGAAACTATCAGAAAAGGGAAATCCTAAGATTTCAATGTTAGTTAATAAGGAATTGTGAGATTTGGGACAAGAATATGTGTTCCATATAATCCATAGTTAATGAATGAACTTTTGGATGATGCACATAGTTCGAATATCTCCATTCACCTAGGAAACACAAAGATGTATTGAGATCTTTGAGAGCATTATTAGTGGGAAAACATGAAGAAGCAGATCACTGAGTATACATCAAAGTGCCTGGTATGTCATCAAGTGAAGGATGAGAGGAAGAAGTCTAAGGGGATGATGAAACCATTACCCATACCAACGTGGAAATTGGAGAACATCACTATGGAATTTTTCACTAGACTTCTGAAGACATCTAAAGGAAACAATGTTTTCTGGGTTGTTGTTGATTGTCTTACAAAGAGTGCACAGTTCATTTCAATTTGAGAGGATTTATCATTGGATCAACTAGAACAAATATACATCAGATAAGTGGTAAGGATTAATGGAGTTCCACTATCTATTGTATCTGATCGAGATCCAAGATTCATCTCCAAGTTTTGGAAGATTCTCCCACAAGCTCTGAATACTAAGATCAACTTCAGTACGACTTATCATCCTCAAACTGATGGCCAATCTAAGTGGACTATCAAAACACTTGAGGAAATGTCGAGAGCATGCTCGATGGAATTCAAAGGAATAAAAACCCTAGGTCAAGAAATGGTCGAATAAATGGTGGAGAAGGTTAATACCATCCCGCAACACATTAAAGCTGCTCAGAGTTGAAAAAAGTTCTATGCTGATAATCGTCAATGAGACCTAAAGTTTGATGTTGGAGACATGGTATTCCTCTACATATCACCATGGAAGAGAGTTATGAGTTTTAGGAAGAAGGGAAATCTTATTCCAAGGTATCACTCTTGAGGAAGTACATCACTAACCCATAGAATGTACTCAATCCAGAGGTGGTACCATTGGAAAATTACCTCTCCTATGAAGAGAAATTGGTGAATATCTTAGATCATAGAGAAAAAGTTCTATGAAATAAGACAATTACCCTGGTCAAGGTATTATGGAGAAACCAAAAGTTTGAATAGGCAACATGGGAATCAGAGGAAGTGATCAAGTAGAGTTACCCACATCTGTTTAAGTGTGGGAAAAGGAAATTTCGAGGGAGAAATTTCTTAAGAGGGGAAGATTGTAACGACCCAACCTTTTATTAATGAAAATTACTCTTAATCTAATTAAATGTATTATTTTGTAAAATGGTTATATAAAACATATGCACTTTCTTGGTTTTATGTTTTTGGATTTTAAAATACCGTTGAGAACTGTTACCGTTGCTAATATAGATTCTGAATAGTGATCACATGATTAATATAAATATAGGACTTTAAAAAATCCAATTTACTGAAAAAAAGGAAGTGATGGATTCATACAGTAGAATTACTCCATACGAAGCCCATTTTTTGGAGCTCAAAAATGAGGTAGCGTCACTGGGCTTCACTCTTGACCAAGCCCAAACTAAGCTTCAACATGTTAAGCTTGAACGGAACCACCTAGGAGAGAAGTGTGAGTTAATAGAGATTACCACTTGAGCGATGTTATCTGAGCCACCCCAAGAGTCTCTCACCATCACACACCTTACCCTTAGGTATTATACGGGTCTTATAAGGGGTTATGTAACAAGACAAAAGAACTATGATTATGTGTATTAGTTTTTATAGAATAAATAATATACATTAATTTTATTATTGTTACTTTGTAAATGTTTTTGAAAGCACAAATAATATTTTTAATTAATATTCAATTAAGAAATATATTTTGATGAATTAATGGATTTTTAAATTAAATAATATTTTAATAAAATATTATTACTAAATTAATTTTTATTAAATATAAATGATCGTATAATTTTTATGAATACAATTGTACTTTTTATTAAGGTTTGAAAGCTGTTTTTGTCAAAACCCATGAATTTTTTATAAATGTTGGTCTTTATTTTAAAAGTGAAAATTCACATATTTAAAAAATTATTTAGATAAAATGAATGTTATTTTTGGAATTAGGATGTTGAAATTATCCAATGGTGAATTTGTCATAATTTTTTGAGACAGTCGATTTTTTGGGTAAAAAATTAAATACTGTTTAAATATATAATGTGTTTTATGACATCATAATGACCCAATAGTGATATAATAAAATACAATAAAAGGTGTTTTTAGCCAATATATGTTTTATCTTTAAAATAATGTGATTTTAGATTTGATTTATTTATTTTACAAAGCCTTAGTGGACCCTCTAAGACTTATAAAACATTTTAACATTTTAAAATGATTTCCTAGAGAGTGTGACTCACCTTCACCTATACAAGCCTAATATTTTAATAACTTCAGCCATTGGACTTATAAAATAATATTTTCACCCCCCTTTGGAAAGAACCATGGGATGGTTTGTGATTTTTATTGGTTTAATATGTAGTGTCCAAAACCTAAATAATAAAGAATTCCCTCTCCTTTCCTATATAAACCCACTCAAACTCCCATTACTCTTCATTAAAACCATTTGGAGCTCAAACAAACCCTGTCCTACTCTCTATAGAATCTTCCCAAGCTACCCCAATCCCCCAAGAAGCCTCACTCAAGCCTCTCTCAAGCCTTTGGGACCACTCTTCCAAGTAAAGGATTTCTTCCTTTCTCATTTTGTCCAAATTTATTTATATTGTTATGCCATTTTATTTTTAATTAAAAATGTTTGCATATGATTTCAAACCTCCCACATACTACCCTCCTTATTTTTTAGTGATGAGATACCTCTTTATCTGTCATTAATTCCTCCCATGAACACCCGTTACCATGCCAAAATTCCATAAATATTTTCTCTCTTCCCATTTACATTCAAACAATTATTTTCTATTATGCATATAAATTCCATTAAAAATGTTGGGATATTATGTTCCATGACCCCATTACAACCCATTTTAGTTATAAATAATGAGATACCCCTTTATCTCTCATCAAACCATTTTACGATTTCTATTTGACGCTGTTATGCTGCCGAAGTTACACCAAAATTTCCCATGCCAAAATCATCGTGTAAGTGAATACCATACCCATTTATCTGTCAAGGGTATTCAAATTTATGAACATGTACTTGTTTATTGAGGACTTACATTATTTTTACACATCTCTTATTCAGGGAATAAAATATTATGTTTAATTAATCCATGTTGTATGATCCATGTGGCACACTTATGCATGAAATGAAATGTATATAAAGGGTGCACCCTGATAGCACTCCAATGCATTGGGTAAAGAATATTGTCATGATACATCACATGCAATGAGTTTTGAATCATGTTAATTAATGTGAAATAAGGATTTAATCATGCTAATTCATGTTCAGTGAGGGTTTACCCATGATCCATGTTTAATGAGCCTGTGATCATGATAATATCAGGTTAAATGTTATTGCCACATTTCCATGTTATGATAATCATGATATTTCATGCCTTTATGTTCATGTTTCTCTTGTGCTCCATTGATATACCTATTTCCTAACATGTATTTTATGCTTCATGTTATGCCTTTTTTACTCCTTTACTAAGATTTATAGCTCACCCTTTTCACATGTATGTCCTTAGGTTATCCCATGAAATGCTAAGTATGAGGGAATATTGTAGTCATGTAAAGGAAGTTTTTAATAAATATGTTGTATTTTTATGTCTTAAATTGTCATGTAATGTCCATAATTTCCCAAGACACTAGACCTATCGATCCCCAAAGTTTTCTTAAGTGTAATTTTATGTAATAAATCACGTTTAAGTGTATAATAAAGAGCAGAGTTGTTATTGTTGGTATTAGAGGATAGGTTTAGTTTTTTTTGGGATTAGGATTAGAAAACCCTAGTGAAAGCCTTAGGGGTAAGACTAAGTATAATAAAAACATCCCTAAATTTTGGTGAGTATTAAGTAATTGGTTTATCAAGAAAATATATCCCTGTCTGGATACGAAAAAGTAGAGGCGGCTCTGGCACAAATGTATCTAGGGGTAAAACATGAAAACACTGCTTTGATCTAGACTCGAACATAAACTGATGAATGACAACGGGCCTTTCTGCACTCTTGGTTACAAAACTCCTAGAGGATATGCTTTGGTAAATTCATAATCTTAGTATGAACCATTGTTAAGGGAATAAAAAAATCACCTAAGAATATATGTTGGTAAGTAGAGCATAGATAATATAGATTTAAGCCTATAAATTCACAAGTTAAGGAAATAAATGTAATTTATAAGTTATCCTTTTTTTTATTTGGATTCCCCTTTATACGTTACCCCTAACATTCATTTTATTCCAACCAATGTTTGGTAATAGGAGGACTCGAGCTAACAACTGATGTGAAGATCAATGTGATGATTGTTCTAATGAGATGCCAAATATGATGGGAGCGGGAATCGTAAACTTTGTCATGATAATCTCTTAGTTAACTCAAGTTTTGAATAGAAACATGGGTCAAGAGGAACGTCCCACCCCACTAAGAAAGAAAAAGATGCAATCAAGTGCTTCATGATAAAAATTCCTCCTACTTTTAATGGATCATCGGATCCCTCAATCTCCGAACAATGGATCAAATCCATTGAAAAGATCTTCTTCATCATTTAATGTTCCGAACAAGATAAGGTTCTTTTGGATGCTTATCATCTGGAGGGTGAAGCTGATAAATGGTGGAAATTAATAAAAAATACGAAGCCTAAGGAAGAGATCGATGCATTGGAATGGAAGGATTTTTGGAAAATGTTTTTTGATAGATATTTTCTAAGCACCATCTGAATTAATATGGAAAAGGACTCCATTTCCCTCAAAGAAAAAGGCGACAAATACATCAGAGCATATGAGGAAAACTTCAAAAGGCTTGCATGATATGCCTTTGTCTTTGTTGTTACCCCCAAATGCAAGATTGACTTCTTCTTTGGTGGGATAAAACCTAGCCTACGGAAAGCCCTAGTGATCTATGAATTCGATAGATATGAGGAAATTGTCCGATTTACCCTCAAATTCAAAATCGAGATCGGAAAATATCAGGGGTATTACGGGTATAAGTAGAGAAAGGTCAAAATTAATTTTGGGGGGTATGATGGATAAATCCAATGGTGCTAAGAAATTATAGCACCCACTTTACAAAGGTGCAGAAAGAATCACCATAGAAATTGCTTGAAGGGGATGAGTAAATGATTTGGGTGTGGAATATAAGGGAACCTAGTCCTTAACTACCGACAAGAAAAACCCACTGCTACGATAGAGGAGAGGAACGCTCTGTTTGACTCTCAATGCATTGTTTATTGCCTCAATTACAAATAAACAAGACAATTTTCAAACCAATGCCCTAAGACAAGGGTTTTTAGAGGCAACCAACAACCTCCAATATAGTAAGGGTGAATTTTTTCCATCACTACCACCGATGCGAACCCCAACAGCAATGTGAGGATATGTACACTAGATATTTATTCAAGAATATAGAACTTACTTTTTGATTCTGGTTCTACACATTCTTTTAAATCCCTAAAGTTTAGTAGAACAATCTCAACACCACCAAAAATCATGGAAGTAGAGATGTCGGTGAGAATGAAAAATGGGGTAATCATTGCATCCAATGAATATAACTCCTCCATTGTCACAATTTGTAAATTGAACTTCCTAGAGAACATTTTCATACTACCTCTAGTGGAATTTGATACAATTCTTAGCATGGATTGGATTTACCTATATAGATCCAACATAAACTACCATGAGAGGGAAATCACTCTCTATATGGTGAATCAACCCCTGATTCTTTACAAGTGAAAGGAGGAGGACAAATCTTCTTTATCAACATCATCTCAAGAATTAATATTATTACCCTATGAGTACGCATATCTTGATCATATGATTGAGTCTAAAGAAGCAAACATCCTTCAATACATGCCTATTGTGATTGAATTCACTGAAGTGTTTCCCAAGGAATTTCCTGGTCTTCCTCGTAGAAGATATTTTGAATTCTAGATTGATCTTATACCTGGGACTTTGCCAATATCCAAGACTCCATATTGAATGAAAATTTTGGAGCTTGAGGATCTAAAGAAACAACTATAGGAGAATATGGGTAAAGGGTTTATACGCCCAAGTGCTTCACCATGGGGTGAACTAGTCCTCTTCATCAAGAATAAGGATGGGTCAACGTGCCTTTTCATTGATTATCATGATCTCAACAAAATCATGATAAAGAACAAGAATCCTATACCAAAAATTTATGACTTGTTCAATCAACTATGTGGAGCACAATACTTCTCCAAGGTGGATCTGTGTTCAGGATATTAACAAGTAAGGGTGAAGAAGGAGGATATCCCCAATACTACTTTCCATACAAGATACATGCACTATGGATTCATAGTAATGCCTTTAGAACTCACTAATGCTCCAGAAATCTTCATGGACTTGATGAATAGAGTCTTTTGAGATTACCTTTAAATATTTTTGGTATTCTTTATATGTGATATTATAATATATTCCAAAACAAATAAGGAGAATGAAGAGCATCTAAGAACTGTACTAGAGACCTTGAAAAATGAGAAAATCTATGAAAGGTACAACAAGTGTGTGTTCTGGTTGAAGGAAGTCTCATTCTTGGGTCATATCATCACAAGAAATGGGATGTCTATGGATCTCTCTAAGAAAAGTGCAATTTAGTGGTGAATGAGGTGAACATCTATGATGGATATCCGTAGCTTCCTTGGGTTATTTGGATATTATTACCAATTTTTGATAAATTTCTCATGATTGTCGAACCGTCTTACTAAGCTAACTCGGAAGGGATTCAATTTTCCTTGGAGTGATGAATGAAAAAAGAGCTTAAAGAAGTTGAAATGGAGGCTTATCACTGTGACCATGATCACATTACCCACAAGTGGAGATCTTTTTGTGGTATTTAGTGATGCTTTGAAAAATGGATTGGGTTGTGTATTGATGTAAAATGAAAAATTCATTACCTATGCTTTAAAAAAATTAAAAGTTCATGAGAAAAAATATCCAACACAAGATCTAGAGTTGGTTGTAGTAATCTTCGCTTTGAAAATTTGGAAGCATTACCTCTTTGGGGAGAAGTGTGAAATATATATGGATCACAAAAGCCTAAAGTATATATTCACACAGAAAGAGCTGAATCTGTGCCAACAAAGATTGTTAGAGCTGATCAAAGACTATGACTTCCCAATTAACTACCATCTAGGGAAAGTGAACAAGGTAGTAGATTCTCTAAGTATAAATGATCCAACAACTCTTTCATTAATTAGAATTAAAAAGGATATAATCTTCTTAGATTTGATGAAGATGGACATGGGAATCATAAAGAAGGGAAGATCATCAATCCTTTCACAAATTATTTCTTAACTGCCTTTTTGGAAAGGTCAATGGATGCTCAAAAGGATGACGTGAGAATTTAGAAGAAAGTGGAAATTATCTGAAAAGTGAAATCCTTAGAGTTCAATGTTAATGAAGAAGGAATTGTGAGATTTGGGACAAGACTATGTGTTCCATAAAATACGGAGTAAAAGAATTAACTTTTGGATGATGCACATAGTTCGAATTTCTCCATTCAACTAGGAAACACAAAGATGCATCAAGATCTCTGAGATCATTATTGGTGGGATAACATAAAGAAGGAGATCACTAAGTAAACATCAAAGTGTCTGGAATGTCAGTAAGTGAAGGATGAGAGGTAGAAGTCTAAGGGGGATGATGTAACCATTACCTATACCAATGTGGAAATGGGAGAACATCACCATGTACTTTGCCACTGGACTTCCAAAGAAATATACAGGAAAAAACTCTATCTGGGTTATTGTGGATCTTTTTATAAATACTGCACACTTCATTGCAATTTAAGTGGATTTATCATTGGATCAAATAGAATAAATATACCTTAGAGAATTGGTAAGGCTGCATGGAGTTCCACTATTTATTATATCCGATCAAGATCCAAGATTCACCTCTATGTTCTGGAAGTGTCTCCAACAAGCTCTGAATACTAATCTTAACTTTAGTACAACTTATCATCCTCAAACTGATCATCAATCTGAGCGGACTATCCCAACACTTGAGTAAATTTTGAGAGCATGCTCTATGGACTTTAAAGGAGGATGGGATCAACATCTTCCTCTAGTTTACTTCTCTTACAACAAAAGTTTCCACTTAAGAATCCAAATGCCTCCTTATGAAGCCCTTTATGGGAAGAGGTGCATAACGCCAACATGTTGGGATGAGTTTGGGGAGAAAAAACTCTGAGGTATGGAAGTGGTCAAAGAAATGGAGGAGAAGGTTAAGACCATCCAACAACATATTAAATCTGCTCAGAGTTGACAAAATAGTTCTGATAATAATCTTCAATGAGACCTAGATTTTGATGTTGGAGACATGTTATTCCTCCATATATCACCATGGAAGATAGTTATGAGATTTTGGAAGAAGGAAAAGCATAATCCAAGGTACATCAACCCTTTTGAGATCCTTGATCACATTGGAGTAGTGGCCTAATGACTTACACTCCCACCAAACCTATCCCAATTACATGATGTATTCCATGTATCACTCTTGAGGAAGTACATACCTGACCCATTGCATGTACTTAGTCCAGAGGTGGTACCATTGGAGAATGACCTCTCCTTTAAAGAGAAGCCGGTGAAGATCTTAGATCATATGTAAAAATTTCTACAAAATAAGACAATACCCCTCGTCAAGGTATTGTAGCGAAACCACTAGTTTGAAGAGGAAACATGGGAATCAGAGGAAGTGATGAATTAGAGTTACCTGCATCTATTTTAGTGTGGTAAAATGAAATTTTGAGTGTGAAATTTCTTAAGGGTGGAAAATTGTAATGACCCAAACTTTTATCAATGAAAATTCCTCTCGATCTAATTAAATGTATTATTATGTAAAATGGTTATATAAAACATATGAACTTATTTGGTTTTATGTTTTTGGATTTTAAAATACCATTGAGAATTGTTATTATTCCTAATATATACATTGAACAGTGATCACATGATTTGAAAAAATATAGGGCTTTGACAAATCCAATTTACTCAGACAAAGGAAGTGATGGCCATGTCTAGTAGAATTACTCCATATGAAGCCCATTTTTCAGAGCTCGGAAAGGAGGTAGAGTCATTGGGCTTTGATCTTGACGAATCCCAAGCTGAGCTTCAACAAATTAAGCTTGAACAGAATCGCCCACGGGAGAAGTGGTAGTTAATAGAGATTACCACTCGAGCGATGTTATCCGAGCCACCCCAAGAGTCTATCACCATTGCACACCTTACCCTTAGGTATTATGCGCGTGTTATAAGGGTTTATGTAACAAGGCCCTAACACTATGATTATGTGCATTAGTTTTGTATATAATAAAGAATATACATTTATTTTATTATTGTTACTTTGTAAATGGTTTTTAAAGAACAAATAGTATTTTTAATTAATATTCAATTAAGAAATATATTTTGATGAATTAATGGATTTTTGAATTAAATAATATTTTAATAAAATATTATTACTAAATTAATTTTTATTAAATATAAATTATTGTATAATTTTTTTGAATACAATTGTAATTTTTATTAAGGGTTTAAAGCTATTTTTGTTAAAACCCATGAATTTTCAATAAATTTCGGTCTTCATTTTAAAAGTAAAAATTCACATCTTTAGAAAATTATTTAGATAAAATTAATATTATTTTTGGAATCCGGACTTCGAAATTATCCAATGGTGAATTTTTCATAATTTTCTGAGACATTTTAATTTTTGGGTAAAAAATTAAATGCCGTTTAAATATATAATGTGTTTTATGACATCATAATGAACTAATAGTGATGTAATAAAATAATATAAAAGTTTTTTTTGGCCAATATATGTTTTAACTTTAAAATAATATGATTTTATATTTGTTTTATTTATTTTACAAAGCCTCAGTGGACCCTCTAAGCCTTATAAAACATTTTAACATTTTAAAATGATTTCCTTGAGAGTGTAACTCACCTCCACCTAAGATAGCCAAATATTTTAATAAGTTCAGAAATTTGACTTATAAAATATTGTTTTTCAATACCCTTTGGAAAAAAACCAAGGGATGGTTTGTGGTTTTGATTATTTTAATATGTAGTGTCCAAAACCTAAATAATAAATAATTCCCTCTCATTTTTTATATATACCCACTAAACCTCCCATTCCTATTCACTCAAACCATTTTGAGATTTAAAAACACCTTACCTATTCTCTATATAATCCTACCAAGGTGACCCAATCCCCCAAGAAGCCTCTCTCAAGCCTTTGGGATCACACTTATAAGTAAGAGATTTCTTCCTTTCTTATTTTGTCCAAATTTCTTTATGTTGTTATGTCCTTTTATTTTCAATTAAAAATGTTTGGGTATGATTTTGAACCCACCCATAATGAAATAATTATTTTTTAGTGATGATATACCTCTTTCTCTCTCATTAATGCCTCCCATGAACACCCTTTACCATGGTGAAATTCCATAAAGAATTTCTCTCTTCTCATTTACATTCAAGAAATTATTTTCTATTATGCATCTAAATTATATTTCACTTGTTGGGATATTATGTTCCATAACCCCATTAATTTCCATTTCATGTATAAATTATGATATACCCATTTATCTCTCATTAACCCATTTTACGATTTATATTTGACGTCATTATACTGCCGAAGTTACACCAAAATTTCCCATGCCAAAATCATCGTGTAAGTGAATACCATACCCATTTCTCTATCAAGGGTATTAACCTTTATGTACTTGTACTTGTTGTTTGAGGAATTAAATTTATGTATTCCACATCTCTTATTATTGTAATAAAATATGATGTTTAATGAATCCATGTTTTATGATCCATGTGGCACACTTATGCATGAAAGGAAATGTTTATAATGGGTCCACCCTGATAGCGCTCCAATGCATTGGGTAAAGAATAGTATCATGATACATCATGTGGAATGAGTGTTTAATCATGCTAATTCATGTTCAATTAGGGTTTAATCATGATAATTCAATTGTAATGAGGGTTTACTCATGCTCTATGTGCAATGATCCTCGACTCATGCTAATATCATGTTAAATGTTGTTTCCATATTTCCATGTTATGATAATCATGCTATATCATGCCTTTATGTTCATGATTATCTTATTCTCCATTGATATGACTATTTCTTAACATGTATTGTATTCTTCATGTTATGCATTGTTTACTCCCTTACTAGTCTTTATAGCTCACCCTTTTCACATGTATGTCCTTAGGTTATCCCATGTAATGCTAAGTACGAGGGAATGTTGTGGTCATGTAAAGGAAGTTTTCAATAAATATGTTGCATTTTTATGTCTTAAGTTGTCATGTAATGTCCTTAATTTTCCAAGACACTATACCTCTCAATCCTTAGAGTTGTCTTTAGTGAAATTTTATGTAATAAATTATGTTTAAGTGTGTAATAAGAAGCAGGGTTATTATAGTTGGTATGAGAGGACAAGTTTAGTCATTTTTGGGATTAGGATTAGAAAAACCTAGTGAAAGGATTGGGGATAATACTAAGTATAATAAAAACATTCCTAAAGTTTAGTGAGTATAAAGTTAGTGGTTTATCAAGAAAATACATCCCTGTCTGGATACAAACAAGTAGAGGCGGCTCTCGCATAGATGTATCTAGGGGTAAAACCTGAAAACACCACTTTGAGATAAACTCGAATGGGAACTGGTGCACGAAAATGGACCTTGTTGTACTATTGGTTTCTACACTCCCAGGGGATATGCTTTGGTAAATTCATATGCTTAGTATGAAACATTGTTAAGGGAATAAAGAAAATACCCCTAAGAATATATGTTGGGAAGTAGATCATGGATAAAATAGATTAAAGCCTATAAATTCATAAGTTGGGGAAATAAATGTAATTAATAATTATCCATTTTGGTATTTGGATTCCCCTTTATGGGTTACCCCTAATATTTCTTTTATTCCAGCCAATGACCAGTAATAGGAGGGCTCAGGATAACAACCGATGCGAAGATCAATGTGATGACTTTTCTAATGAGATGCCCAATCTGATGGGAGAGGGAATCAAAAACTTTGTCATGATACTATCTTAGTTAACTAAAGTTTTGATTAGAAACATGGGTCAAGAGGAACATCCAACCCTTCCTAAGAAATAACAATCCACAATCAAGAGCTTCATGAGACAAAGGCCTCCTACTTTTAATGGATTATATGATCCCTCAATTATTGAACAATGGATGAACTCCATTGAAAAGATCTTCTCCATCCTTAAATATTCTGAAAAAGAGAAGGTTCTTCTGGATTATTATCATATGGAGGGTGAATATGATCAATGCTGGACATTGATAAAAAATAAAAATCATGGGGAAGAGATCGAGGCATTGGAATGGAAGGGTTTTCAGAAAATGTTTTTTGATAAATATTTTCCACACAGCCTCCAACTTAATATGGAAAGGGAATTCCTTTACCTCAAGAAAAATTATGAAAAATCCATTGGAGTGTACGTGATAAACTTCACAAGGCTATCACGATACAACTCCGGCTTTGTCGTTACCCCCAAATGCAAGGTTGATTTCTTTTTTGGTGGGATAAATCCTAGCCTACGGAAATCCCTAGTGATCTGTGACTTAGATAACTATGAGGAAATTTTACGATATGACCTCAAAGTAAAAATGGAGATCGGAGAATCTCAGAGGTATCATGGGGATAAGAAGAGGAAGGTGTAATTTAATTCTGGTGGTCCAATGGAAAAATCCAACAGTGCTAAGAAATTCTAGCACCCCACTTTCCAAAGGTGTGGAAAGAAGAACCCCATAAATTTCCTGAATGGGATGAGGAAATGATTTAGGTGTGGAAGATAAAGTCACCTATCCATTAACTTATAACAAGAAAAACACAATCTTGTGATAGAGGAGAGGAATACTCTATTCAACCCTCAATGCATTGTTCATTGCTTCAACTTCAAAGAAACATGACACTTTGCAAAACAGTGCCCAAAGCCAAGGGTTTTCGGGGGGAACCAACAACCTCTAAGGCAGAAAGGGCGAGATTTTTCCATCACTACCTCATAAGATAACCCCGACAACGAAGTGGTGACAGGTATGCTAGTTATTCATTCAAGAATAGTGAACATACTTTTTGATTCTGGTTCTAAACATTCTTTTATATCCTAAAAGTTTAGTACAACAATCCAAACACCACAAAAAATCATGGAAGTATATATTTAGGTGAGAATGAAAAACAGTTCAATCATTGAATCCCATGAATATAACTCCAACCCTATCATAATTTGTGTATTTAACTTCCCAGAGAACCTCTTTATACTCCCTTTAGTGGAATTTGATACAATTCTTGGCCTAGATTTGATTTTCTTATATAGATCTAACATAAACTTCCATGAGAGAGAAATCACTCTCCATATGGTGAATCAACCCCCAATTCTATACAAGTGCAAGGAGGAGGATGAATCTTCTTTATCAATATCATCACAAGCGTGAATATTACTACCATATGAGAACACATATATTTTTCAGATTATCGTGTTTAAGAAAGCAACCATTCTTGAAGACATGCCTATTGTGAGGGAATTCTCTAAAGTGTTTCCCAAGAAATTTCCTAGTCTTCCTCCTAGAAGAGATGTTGAATTATCGATTGATCATATACCTGGGGTTTTTACAATATTCAATACTCTATATAGAATGACTATTGTAGAGCTTGAGGAGCTAAATAAACAACTACAAGAAAATTTGGATAAAGGGTTTATACACCCAAGTGCTTCACCATGGGGTGCACCAATCCTCTTCATCAAGAAGAAGGATGGGTCAATACGCCTTTTCATTGATTATCACGAGTTCAAAAAAATCACAATAAAGAGCAAGTATCCTATACCACAAATTGATGAGTTGTTTGATTAGATACGTGGAGCACAATATTTCTCCATGGTGGATCTACGGTCGGGATATTACCAAGGATGGAGAAGGAGGATATCCCCAAGACTGCTTTTTATATAAGATATGGAAACTATGAATTCATAATAATGCCTTTAGGACTCACTAATGCTCCAGAAATATTCATGGACTTGATTAATAGAGTCTTTATATATTACCTCGACAAATTTGTGGTAGTATTTATAGACAATATTCTAATATACTAAAAAAAGGAGCATGAGGAGCATATAAGAACTATACTAGAGACCTTTCGAAAGGATAATCTCTAGGAAAAGTATATAAAGTGTGAGTTATGGTTGAAGTAAGTATCATTCTTGGGTTATATCATCACAATAAATGGGATATCTGTGGATCCCTTCAAGAAAAATTCAATTGAGGGGTGGTTGAGACCAACATCTGTGACAGATATCAATAACTTCCTTGGGTTAGCTGGATATTATCGCTGATTTGTGATAAATTCCTCAATATTTTTAAACTCTCTTACCAAGTTAACTTGGAAGGAAGTCAAGTTTTATTATAGTGATTAATGCGAAGAGATATTCAAGGAGTTGAAAAGGAGACTTATTACTGCGTCCGTGCTCACATTACCCACAAGTGGAGAACTTTTTGTGGTTTTTAGTGATGCTTTGAAGAAGGTCCTAGGTTGTGTGTTGGTAAAAAATGAAAAAATAATTGTCTATGCTTCATGAAAATTGAAAGTTCATGAGAAAAAATATTGAACACATGATCTGGAGTTGGCTCCAGTAATCTTCTCTTTGGAAATTTTGCGGCATTACCTCTTTGAGGAGAAGTGTGAAATATATACAGATCAAAAAAATCCTCCAGTATACATTCAAACAGAAAGATATGAATATGCACCAATGAAGATGGTTAGATCTGATCAAAGACTATGACTGCTCAATTCAATACTATCAGGGAAAAGAGAATAAGGTGGCAGATGCTCTAAGTGGAAAGGATCCAAAAACTCTTTCATTGATGCGAATTGAAAATGATCCAATCTTATTAGATTTGATGAAGATGGACATGAGAATCATAAAGAAGGGAACATCATCAATTATTTCAAAAATTATTTCCCAACTGTATCTTTTGTAGAGTTTAATGGATGCTCAAAAGGAAACAATGATATCTGGGTTGTTGTGGAACGTCTTACAAAGACTCCACACTTCATTACAATTCAAGAGGATTTCTCATTGAATAAACTAGCACAGATATACATCAGAGAAGTGGTTTGGCTGCATGGAATTACACTATATATTGTATCCAATTGAGATCCAATATTCACCTCTATGTTCTGTAAGAGTCTCCAACAAGCTCTGAATACTGAGCTAAACTTAAGTATGGATTTTCATCCTCAAAATGATGTCCAATATGAGGAGACTATCCAAACACTTGAGGACATATTGAGAGCATGCTCGAAGGACTTCAACAAAGGATGGGATAAACATCTTCCTCTCGTTGAGTTCTCTTACAACAATAGTTTCCACTCAAGAATACAAATGGATCCTCATGAATCACTTTATGGGAAGAGGTGAAGTACACCAACATGTTGGGATGAAGTTGGGGATAAAAAATCCTTGCTCTAAAAATGGTTGAAGAAATGGTGGATAAGGTTAAGACCATCCAGCAACACATTAAAGCTGCTCAGAGTCGACAAAAGAGCTATGCTAATAATCATCGATGAGACCTAGAGTTAGATTTTGGAGACATGGTATTCCTCCTCATATCACCATGGAAGAGATTTATGAAATTTGGGAAGAAGAGAAATCTTAGTCCAAGGTACATTAGTTGTTTTGAGATCATTGATCGCATTGGAGCAGTGACCTATCGACTAAAACTTACACGAAACCTATCTCAAGTACATGATGTATTCCATGAATAACTCTCGAAAAAGTACATACCTAACCCATCACATGTACTCAATCTAGAGGTGGTACCATTGGAGAATGTCCTCTCCTATGAAGAGAATCTGGTGAAGATATTAGATCATAGGGAAAAAGTTCAATGAAATAAGACAATTCCCCTCATTAAGGTATTATGGAAATACTACAAGTTTGAAGAGGCAATGTGGGAATCAAATTAAGTGATGAATCAGAGTCACCCAAATCTATTTTACTATGGGAAAATTAAATTTCAAGGGTGAAATTTCTTAAGGGGGGAATATTTTAACGACCCAAAATTTTATTAATGAAATTTATTCTTGATATAATTAAGTGTATTATTATGTAAAATGGTTATATAAAACATATACACTTCCTTGGTTTTATATTTTTGGATTTTAAAATACCGTTGAGAATTTTTACCGTCGCTAATATAGGCTTTGAATAGTGATCACATGATTGGTATAAATATAGGGCTTTAACAAATCCAATTTACTCAGACAAAGGAAGTGATGACCTCATCCAGTAGAATTGATCCATATGAAGCCCATTTTTCAGAGCTCGTAAAGGAGGTAGTGTTGCTGAGATTCTCTCTTGACCGAGCCCAAGCTAAGATTCAACACGTTAAGCTTGAACGGAACCACCTACAGAAGAAGTGGAAGTTAATAGAGATTACCACTCAAGCGATGTTATCTGAGACGCCCCAAGTGTATTTCACCATCGCACACCTTACCCTTAGGTATTATGCAGGTTTTATAAGGGGTTATGTAACAAGACCCTAGCACCATGATTATGTGCATTAGTTTTGTATAGAATAAATAATACACATTCATTTTATTATTGTTACTTTGTAAATGGTTTTTAAAGCACAAATAGTATTTTTAGTCAATATTAAATTAATAAATCTATTTTGATGAATTAATGAATTTTTGAATTAAATAATATTTTAATAAAATATTATTACAAAATTAATTTTTATTAAATATAAATTATTTTATAATTTTTATGAATACAATTTTAATTTTTATTAAGGTTTGAAAACTGTTTTGGTCAAAATCCATTAATTTTTGATAAATGTCAGTCTTTATTTTTTAAGTAAAAATTCACATATTTAGAAAATTATTTAGATAAAATTAATATTATTTTTGGAATCAGGACGACGAAATTATCCAGTGGTGATGTTTTCATAATTTTCTGAGACATTCGAATTTTTGGGTAAAAAATTAAATACCGTTTAAATATATAATGTGTTTTATGATATCATAATGACCCAATAGTGTTGTAATAAAATAATATAAAAGTTATGTTTGTACAATATATGTTTTAACTTTAAAATAATTTAATTTTATATTTGTTTTATTTATTTTACAAAGCCTTAGTGGACCCTCCAAGACTTATAAAACATTTTAACATTTTAACATTTTAAAATGATTTCCTTGAGCGTGTGACTCACCTCCACATAAGCAAGCCTAATATTTTAATAATTTCAGAAATTGGACTTATAAAATAACATTTTTCTCTCTCCTTTTACAAAAACCATGGGTTGGTTTGTGGTTTTTATTAGTTTAATGTGTAGTGTTCAAAACCTAAATAATAAAGAATTCCCTCTCATTTCCTATATAAACCCACTAAACCTCCCATTACTCTTCACTAAAACCATTTGGAGCTAGACCAACCCCTGCCCTAATCTATCTATAATCCTCCCAAGGTTCCCTAAGCTTCCAAAAAGCCTCTCTCAAGCCTCTCCCAAGCCTTTGGGATCACACTTCAAAGTAAGTGTTTTCTTCCTTTCTCATTTTGTCCAAATTTATTTACGTTGTTATGCCCTTTTATTTTCAATTAAAAATGTTGGGGTATAATTTATCACCTACCCCATACTTTCCTCATTATGTTTGAGTGATGAGAGACCTATTTATCTCTCAATAATTCCTCCCATGAACACTCATTACCATGTCGAAATTCTGTAAGGAATTTCTCTTTTCTCATTTACATTCAAGCAATTATTTTATATTATGCATCTAAATTACATTAAACATGTTAGGATATTATGTTACATGACCCCATTACTGTCCATTTAATTTATAAATTATGTGATACCCCTTTTTCTCTCATCAAACCATTTTACGATTTCTATTTGATGACATTATGCTGCCGAAGTTACACCAAAATTTCCCATGCCAAAATCATTGTGTAAGTGAATACCATACCCATTTCTATATCACAGGTATTCAAATTTATGAACATGTACTTTTTGATTGATTACTTAAATTTATGTATTACAAATCTCTTATTCATGGAATAAAATATTATTTTTAATTAATCCATGTTGTATGATCCATATGGAACACTTATACATGAAATGAAATGTTTATAAAGGGTGTGCCTTAATAGCGCTCCAATGCATTGGGTAAAAAATATTATCATGACACATCATGTGAAATGAATGTTGAATCATGATAATTCAGGTGAAATGAGGGTTTACTCAGGATAATTCAAGTTCAATGAGGGTTTACTCATGCTTCATGTGCAATAAGCCTTGGCTCATGCTAATATCATGTTAAATGTTGTTTCCATATTTCCACATTATGATAATCATCCTATATCACGCCTTTATGTTCATGTTTCTCTTATTCTCCATTTATATTCCTATTACCTAACATGTATTGTATTCTTTATTTTATGCCTTTTTTACTCCCTTACTGGGCTTTATAGCTCATCCTTTTCACATGTATGTCCTCAGGTTATCCCATGCAATACTAAGTATGAGGGAATTTTGTGGTCAAGTAAAGGAAGTTTTCAATAAAGATGTTGTATTTTTATGTCTTAAGTTGTCATGTAATGTACCTAATTTCCCAAGACACTAGACCTCTCAATCCTCAGAGTTGTCTTAAGTGCAAGTTTATGTAATAAATCATGTTTTAATGTGTAATAAAGAGAAGCGTTGTTATAATAGGCAGTTGAAGTTTTGTAATGTACCCTATATTTTTTTTTCACCAATAATTATATTTTCTTGTTGTGGAAGTGTGTTACTTGGTCACTTATTATTACTTTAGGAACTCCAAAACATGAAAAAATATTTTATTTTATAAATTTAATCACAGATATGGAATCATTAGTTTGTGTGGTGTTTTCTTCAATCCACTTAAAAAAATAATACACTACTAATAAGATATAGGATAATATAAATGAAACAATAAATGTTCCTATGAAATAAAATCCCCATACACCAAATATTTCACAAAATATAAAAGGTTTTGAGGGAATTTCATGCCTTTTAGAAATCCCACCAGAAAACTGGATGTTTGGATTTTTTTTGAAAAATTCATGTGAATCTTTGAAAATTTAGGGCCAAAAAAATTTAACTTCTAAAACTTTTAGAGATATTCTTTGAGGTAAAAAATGGTTTTCACATTAAATCATATAAAAAATTTAAAAATACATTTTATCTATTCTTTAGGGATATATCACCATATTATTTCATCACTACATATTCTCCATAAATATGGATCTTCCCAAACATACATTTTTTCCAGATTTCAATACAGATGCTTGATGTTTAGAAAATAATGAGGGTACATTTGTTGTGACCTGAAAATTTACTATTTCTACATTCCAATTCACTTTAGTGGCTTTATACAACCGCTCACTCAAGAAGTATTCATCTAAGTTTGTTTCAGATGAATGTTCTACCTCGATAGCATGGGGTAGTTAACTCATATGGTCTAAAACCATATTCTCACAACCTTTATTATCCTTGATCTATAAGTTTAATTCTTATTGTATAAATATTCATCTCAATATATTAAAATTTTCATTATACTTATTTATCAAATACATGAGTGTGTATGATCAGAAAAAATAGATACTTTACTTACAAAAAAGTAAGATAAAAAAAATCTAAATCGACAATAATAGACAAAAACTCTATCTTTGTTATTTTATAATTGATTTGATTTGTGTCTTGGATATTTAAAGTATAGGATATCACTTCTGAGTGTCTATAAATATTTTGGGAAAGTAAAACTCCTACATCTCTATTCAAAGAATCACACAATATCTCAAAGGAGTGTTCCCAGATTGGTGGGTAGATTATAAGGGTATTTGTCAAGCTTTATTTTAGTTTATCAAAATCTATCCTATTTGATTCATCAAAAACAAAGTCAGTTTCATTATGTAGTAGGATAGTTATGGGTAGATAAATTTTGATAAATTCCCTAATAAATATTTTATAAAATGAAACATGTACTAAAAATAACCTAATGTGTTTCACAGTGGTGGGATAAGGTAGTGTAGATATAACATCAATTTTATCCTTATCAACTTTAATCCCTTATTTGGAAAATATGAGACCCAAAATATTTCTTTTTTATACCATGAAATGAAACTTTTCAAAATTTAACACCAAGTGTTTCTCAATACATCTATTTAAAATATTTCATAAACTCTTCATGAAAATTTAAAAACAAGTTTCATACATAGTAAAGTCATCAAGGAATACCTCCAAACATCTCTCAATCGGATCTGAGAAGATTCTTACCATGTATCATTGAAAGGTACCTGGGGAATTGAAATTACCAAAAGGCATCCTTTGGTAGGAAAACATGCCTAAGGAACTTCTGAATGTGGTATTTTCTTGGACCTCTAGAGCAATTGAAACCTAAAAGTTCTTAGAAAATACACCAAATAAACAATAATGTCCCTTCCCAAATATCCTCTCTAACATTAGGTCCACAAAGGGAATAGGGAATTGGTCTTTGTTGGTCATATGATTCAGTCTCTTGTATTCAGTTCAAACTATCCAACTATTCTAGATTCTCATGGGCACTAATTTGTAACAACTTCGATTTTTCCTTGTATTGTTTTGGAATATTGAATGGATTATTTTTAGATCCAGGAATGGATACGGTGTAAGATTCTAAGTCTCTATGCACCTAAAATTAATTTTTAAAATATATTCAATATATGAAATGCACACACATGTAGTTTTCATAAAAAAGTGGGATATATTCTAAATGGAGTCTCATATCAAAAATATGAGGCCAATATTGAGTTCAGAGCATCGTTTTTTCCCTAGGTGAGACATAAACTCGGAACGTGTCAGACATTCGGGTTGAGCACCATCATAGGAAAATTAATAAAATAAATAAATAAAATTGTTTATTTCATTAGATGATGTAATGATGTAATTTATATTTCTATATAAACATGCTTACGAAAAATTTGCAGGGTTAGTCACATAAACCTATAAATCAAGAAGAGCCATTGGAGAGCATTGGATGAGCTTCCGTTGGCAAGTGACAATCGTATCAAGATTGAGGATCAGTGTGCCAATGGGACATGTGGATCTCATCAATGACAGTGACATATGATCATTATTCTCTTGTGGTTGATTCAAATCGAGGTGGGATGATTTTTTATTTGGATTATTTCCTCATTTATTATTTCTACAATGAACACAAATTAATCGACTAACAAATTGATTCATAGATCAGTCATATTGAAGGTATGAGATTTATATATAGGGATTATTAGGAGAATTGTTTATTTTTATTTAGATCTTTATTCATCATTATAATGGAAACATATTGAGTTCAACAGAACATAGTTGAGGTTTGTTCCTCTTGGCGTGTTTCTTGGATTTCTATCACTGTTCCTATGCATTCATCATAGATATTCATTTTGACCGGTTGTTTGACAAATATTGTTAAATCAATCATTGAAAAATCATTTCTTGACATAATGAATTGATATAAAAGACCCAAGACTAGATCAACAATGTGATCGATCCATGATTATGAATGATCAAACAAATATGGGTTTAGGGATATCTTTCTTCATATCTTTGTCTTGAGGTGATAGATGATGCATGTGGATGTTTTACTAAATACATTCAAAGGCTGAAACTCGATGATCAGTGGAAAAAAGGGTTATTTGAATTTAGATTAACATTTTTTGGTGAGTTTTGTGTCTAAATTTATGTCCATAGGAGAAAACTATAATGCATGAACTAGATCTAGGATTCTATAAAATTACAAAGAATGTAGTGTGTAATCTGGGATTACATGAAGCGTGAGACCCCTAGTGGTACACTAGGGTTTCTATGGAGGATTTAAATATTACATGACATGTGACCCCTATCACATGATGTGTGAATCTACTTGGAAGCTCAATGTGTTTTGAGGAAGCTACAGGGGAATGGGAATGGGCACGACTAGCCATACACAAACACAATAAGCCAGACACTGACATGGCCAAGAGTACATGGGACTAGACACAACATTTACTCAAACATGGACATAGATATAGGCATGAGAAGGACTTGGTGACTAAGGGACACATCTTGTACTTCTAGTACACATCATGTAATCCTTAAAACATTTCTTAGAGCTCTTTTCCTCTTCATCTTGGACAAGTTTTGTTAAAGAGTGTTTCCTTGATCCATTCCCGGAGGGTTATTTAGGAATCAAACCCTACACATTGGATAGTGATCCCTTAAATGGGGATTCTTATATAGAGTTGTTGGAATCCTTATATGAGGGATAGAGTGAGATTCTCTATTATTATATTTCCCCAAGTGGAGTTCCTCAGTATCACCGTAACCAACACTACATGGGCCCTGATCCTCTACTTAGCAGGTTATCTAAGATTCAGTTGTTAGTATACCCCAAGAAATTGGGTGTGATCCTCATTTATGTATCATTATCTTTAGACTTAAAATGTATAATTATTATGTAGATACATAATGGGTAGTGCATCTCAAAAAGATTCCATATGTGATATATGACTTTTGGATCATTTTCTCCCAAATGAGTGCTATATGGAACCCTCGAGCAAGATTCCTAGAATAGAATTACAACTATAACTTTACTTTGAGATAATGTGTCTTTCTTGATTATATCTATATATTCTTGTTATATATGCTTTAAACATATACCGGTGTTGAGCTGAATATTATTCTTGATGTTACATGCTTAGTGATTTTAGGGTGTCCTACTAGGTATTGTTATACTCACCATTATATAAATTTTTTTTACACATCTCATGTCTTATACAGATGATTGACCTTTTTAAGGAGTTCTAGAGGGACTATGACCAGGTGGAGTTTAGTGAGCTATACTCACTGAGTTGTGTTTGTACGGTTATCTTGATATCAATCCCCTACTACACCTTCAAGTTAGACTTGTTTTTAGTTTCTTCATGGTGGGATTGTATTTGGACCCTTTTTTTTCCACTACTTGTTGTTGTACTTTGATGGTGAAATCTATATTTATGAAGGAATTGTTTATAAGTTTTTTTACATTTGATAATTGTATGGTCTTGGATATATGTACGTGTGTACAAGTATATTAAGCTAAGTCCTGCCATGTGAGTGATATGCCTACTCAGCGTTGACTGTCAGCCTTTATCCTATAAGTGGAATGTTTAGGGTAGTCATGACATGGGCCCTGTTAGGATGGGTCATGATAGAGTGGTATTAGAGGAGTCAGTTCTACCTTAGAATAGGAGTATGTGATATTGGTTTTGTGAAATAGTGTTAAGTGTTTCGAGTTCGGATTTCGAGCGAGGGACTCTAATGCTGGGGCGGCAGCTGACATATCCATACACCATGACTCTAATCACCTACCATTAAACTTAGTACATGTGGATAATGGTTGTAGGGAAAAAAATTTTACATGCATCATATAGGAATGGGTTGTGGTTTCCATGTACTTATTGAGTCATATCTCTATATATACTCATTAAACTTGGTACATCTTGTCTATTTCAGGATGCCTCTACAACATATTCGAGCTATGATTCGGTATTAGGATCACATGGATGATCCCCTCAATTATGAGGCATTAATACAAGGTCTAGTTTTAGAGTTTTTACCTCCATGAGGTGGACCAGTTATACCACCACCTATTATGCAGTAGATGGTACCCACAATACCAAAAGATGAGGTGTGCATGCCAAGTGTGATTCACAAGTTTCAATAACGGTGATCCTTTAGGTTACAAGATGAGACCAGTCCATAGGTGGATGAGGACTAGATGGAGGAGGTGAAGTGATTTTTCCATATTTTTAGGACACTGACAGAACATAAGGTGGTCTCATTAGAAAGCCTTCTCCTTGGCTCTATAGGATGAAGGTGCGATTTAGTGTCCCAGTCATACAATGAGGTGATTTTAGAATGGTCAGAGTTCAAGCACCTTTTTATAGAGGAGTTATGACTAGATACATTGAGGTATGTGCACATCCAGTAGATTATACAACTTTATCAGGGTTGTATGATAATGGATGAGTATTCATTGAGGTTCACCAACCTCTCTATATACTCGATGGATATGGTTCGTGATCAGTTATTTCAAAATTGGAACTTGAAGAGAAGAATTCATAGAGAAAACTGATCTAATGTTATAACTATATAAATTCCTACCTATATTGGAGTTCTAGAGCATGCCTTGGTGATCAAAAGTTTTCTAACTGAGCAGATACAGATAGTTATTGCTGACAGTGGGTAGATAGGAGTAAATACTTCATCAACAGGGAGACAGTTTCAAAATCAGGGACTTGGACATGTGAGACACTTCAGGAGGTGATCCTAGGATAGAGGGTCTATGGTTTAGGGCTCAAGAGATGGGTTTAGTTAGCCCAAGTAGAGACAATGCTGTTATTGTGATGGTAGGGTACATCTTACATGATATTGTATGACCTATCATATGGCTGACATAAATATAATGGATGGGATGCCTAGGTAGAGGCATTGACAAGAGAATATAGGTCCTTAGGGTGAATAATGTGCAAGAGGATCTAGGAGATAAGTTAGAGGTGGTAGACAATTTTACTTGTTACCACCACCACCCCCAGGTGGTCCACATTAGGCTAAGGGAGCTAGAGAAAAGGGGTGAGGGCAACTGCAGGCAGTCAAGGCTTATAACCTAGATGCTCCAAGGATGATATGAGGTATGATATATGTCTTTTATACCTTATCTATTGCATTTATAGACATATATTCTATTCATTCCTTTATTTACACATGTATAGTTTGATACTTAGAGATTATAGTTGATCCTTTATCTCGACCCTTGTGCTTTGAGACTCCTATGGGAAGTGACCTAGTGATCACACACTTATACTGACAATATATCCCAACTATTGTATTTGAGAGTTTCTTTTGTGATCTATTTTTAGCATTGATGGGGCCTTATAACTTCATCTTAGGCATGTACTATTTATCTATAGTTCATGCCTAGGTAGACTATTTCAGGTAGAGGATGTGGTTTGTCCGTAGTGATGAGGCCTTATTTTCTTTTGTGGGTGAAAAGGAAATCTAGGAAGTATAGGATGGAATCATACATAATATGATGTAGCCGATTATTCATCAATTAGATAGAATGACCCTCGATGCAGTGGATTTTATGAGTATTCAGTTACCTATAGTGGTGGTAGAGTATGCAGATGTTTTTCCTGAGGACGTTCTAGGTTTACTTCCCCACTAAGAGTTAGACCTTTGTATTGATCTACACCTTGGGACAACCTGAATATCTGAACCATAATATCGTATGGTCCCAAATATCTTCACGAACTAAGGGTGCAGTTAGAGGGATTTCAGAGAAAGGGCTTTGTTAGACTCAATGTTTCACCCTAGGAAACCACAGTTTTGTTCACCAAGAAGGTGGATGGGAGCATGAGTTTGTATTTGGATTACCACTACTTAAATCAGGTGACCATAAAGAACATGTATCCACTACCAAGGATTAATGAAATCTTTGATCATTTGATATGGGAATGATGGTTCTCTAAGGTTGACCTCAGATCAAGCTATCACCAATTATGAGTATAGGGTGAGGATATACCAAAGAAGGCATTCATATGTTTCTATCTTCACTATGAGTACTTG
Organism: Viscum album; assembly: GCA_963277665.1. NCBI lineage: Eukaryota > Viridiplantae > Streptophyta > Magnoliopsida > Santalales > Viscaceae > Viscum > Viscum album. The sequence continues at coordinate 1,493,108,757 of OY728135.1, read as the reverse complement.
ATGTTTCTCTTTAGTATGAATAATGTCCCAGAAGTGTTCATGGGACTCATGAAACATATCTTTCAGTCCTTCTTTGACTGGTTCATGTTAGTCTTCATCGATGATATCCTAGTGTACTTGGATTCCGAGGTGGAGCATAGGAGACAATTAATAATGGTTCTAAACATACTCTGAGAGCACCAAATTTATGGTAATCTTTTGAAGTTCCAATTATGGATTCAGGATTTCTACTTTCTAGGATATTTATCTTAGAAAACAGTGTAACATTGGACCCAACAATGGTCGAGACAATGTTATCTTGGTAGCTACCCAAGAGCATGACAGAGGTGTGGATCTTCCTTGTGTTGAAAGGATACTATCAGAGATTCATACCTGATTTTTCCATGATATCATCTCCATTTATTTATTTGAACTAGAAAGGTAGTCCTTTTATGTGGATAGAGAGGTCAAAACAGGCTTTCTATGAGTTGAGGTAGAGATTGATGAGCACTCCCATCTTGAGATTTTTAGAGGAGGGTGTCAAGTATGTAGTGTTCTACATTACATCAGGAACCAGGCTTGGTTGTGTTCATATGTAGAGGTATATGATGATTTCCTATGGTTTATGTTAGTTGAGACTACATGAGAATAATTATGTGACCCATGATCTTGAGTTACTAGTGGTAGTTTTCACACTAAAGATGCAGTGACACTACCATATGGGTGATAAGTTTATCATATATTCCAACCACAAGAGTATCAAGTTTTCTCTCTCTCAGAAGGATCTTAACTTGATAAATAGGTTATGAATAGAGTGTTGGGTCGGAACAAAACGGGAGTGATGGCAAGAGGGGGGGGGGGTGAATTGCCTTTTAAAAAAAGATTAACAGATTAAAATCAAAGTTGAAAGTGCAGCGGAAATAAAGAGGCAAGACACACAAAATTGATAACGGAGTTCGGCCAAAACCCGGCCTACGTCTCCGCTCCCAACTCAACCGTTGAGAGATTCCTACCGCTTGCTTTTCAAAGGTTTTAGCAAGAAACCCACTAGGCTTTGAGGTAGCACTAGGACCTATTATAGCTTGCTTTTTGTGGTTTAGCAAGAACCCACTTGCTTTTGATGGTTTAGCAAGAACCCACTATCCTTCTTACAGGTGAAGTATAGCTCACCTATGTCTCAAGCTATTTAAAGGAAATCTTGGAAACCTTTTCACACCTTAGTGGTGATGTGAAACCCAAAAGAAAGAGGGGATGAGAAAATTGGGAGTTTGTAGGCACAAACTCAAATTTAAGCTCAAAAAGAATAAAACAATAAAAACCATATTTGGAGAAGTCTTGGGCGCCTTTGATTGATTGGAGATGTTGAAGGCTGCTTCCAAGCTTCTTTGAAGGAGCTCCTTGGATGTGGAAGTTGTTGGAGCAAAGGGGGTTCCTTTGAGGAAGTCCGCCGGAGGTACGCCAAATGATCAACAAGGTGTCCGTGGGCTTCCGTATAGTTCCGGTTTGTTTCCGGGGCTTCCTTGGCCTTTATTTTTAGGCATGGAACCCTTGGGGAGGCTTCGGAGCTGTTGGAGAGGCTAAAAGAGCCATTGGGAGCCAAGTGGGCCAGCCTGGTCAAACTGCAACGGCTAGTTTGACTGGCTCCACCGGCTGGCCAGTACAGTCCCACCGGCTGGCCGGTGCCTTGAAAAAGGATGAGGATTTCTGTCCAGGGGCCACCGGCTGACCGGTGCCAGAGCCACCGGCTGGCCGGTGGCAAGACAGTAGCTTGCCATTCTGTGCAGGTGCCACCGGCTGACCGGTGCTGCGGCCACCGGTTGGCCGGTGGTGAGGCAGTGGCTCTGCCTTCTGCCCAGGGTCCATCGGTCGACCGGTGGTGAAGCCACCGGTTGGCCGGTGGACTGAATTTCAGTCCAGTTTTGCCTCTTGCTTTCTTGGCCTAATTCCTTGGCCACCTGAAAAGATTCCTATCATCCAAAAACACTTGAAAAAGGATTAGATAAAAATGAGGGTGATTGTGATCATGAAAATAAAACCTTGAGGGGTTCGAGAGGTACAACAATCTCCCCCTATTTTGATGATCACAATCACCAAAACAATCAATGTAAAAGATCGAAAATAAAGGCATGCTTTAAAAGATTTTTCCCCCAATCAATCAAGAATTTCTCCCCCTTTGTGATTATCAAAATAGCATGGGGCATTAAACTTGATTGAGGGAAAATTGAAAATCAAGATTTTTAAATCAATTGGAATTTTTGAAATTGAAATGAAAATTTGAATAACAGTTTGAATTGAAAGTTTTGAATCAAAAACCAATTGAAATTTGGAATTTGAAACCAAATGAAAAATTTTGAAATTGAGAGTTTTGAATCAAAAATTTGAAATGAAAATTTTGAATTGAGAATTTTGAATTGAAAATTTGATACCAAGAGTTGAAATTGAAGGTTTGAATTGAAAATTTTGAAATCAAAAGGGCTTAAACGATCCTAACTCCCCCTAAATAAAAACAATAAATCACCGGGGAGAGGGATTTTGAAAAGAGACAATTTTAGGCCCGGAGAGACTCGCTAGAAGGGATTTTTCAATCCATACTTGTCTCATGGCGGGTCTTCTCCTATAAAACTCATCCGAAAAGAAAATATTTTTGGGTTGACCATACCGGCCGTTTTTACAATTACATTCATATATCATGTGCCCGGGTTTCTTACAATAATTACAAAATTTAAAACTAGAGCTCCCCCTTACAAAAACAGTTGGAGCATGGGAGGAGGAAGCTATATTGGTGTAGCCAAGTCCATTAGTGGATCTAGATACTCGTTGAGAACCTAAGAGTTTGGACAAATTTTGTTCACCTTGGGTGAACTTGGCTAAGGATTCTCTAAGATCCTTGATGGTTGATTCCAGAGAATCAACATTGGGGAAATTTTGGATTTTTAGGGAGAGTTCTTCCTTCTCTTGGAGAAGTTGGTCTTTTTCGGAGGAAAGCTTTTTGAAATTCTTTTTTAAAGCAACAAATTTTGAAGAAAGCTCATGAAAACCATTTTCTAATTGATCTCTAACGTGTTGGAGTTCTTCATATGACAAATGATTGAAAGAATTTGAAGAACTAGAAGACGAGGAAGAAGAGTCGGAAGATGATACCTCATGATTTGCCATTAGGAATTTTTTACCTTGGTCGCTCGAGGAGAAGGAGGAGAATGAAGAGGTGGAGCTATCACTCCATGTTTTCTTTAAAGCCTTCTTCTTCTTCTTCTTGGCCCTTTTCTTGTGAGGTGGGCAATTGGGCACGGATTTTTCATCGGGTTCTTGCTTGTTGTCGGGTTCTTGCTTTTGAGCCTTCTTAGTGCCTTCATGGGTAAGTTCTAAAAGCTTCCAAATGTCATGAGAAGATGTGCAAGAAGAAATACAATCAAAAACATTACGATCTAACCCACAATGTAGAGCATTCATGGCTTTGCCATCAAGCTCGAAATTTGCAATGTCGGCGGGGGTCCATTTAGACTCATCGGGAGAAGAGAGCGTAAAACCATGCATAACAATTCTAAAAATAGGATATCCAATACGTTTAAGAAATGTGGTCATGCGGGTTTTCCAAAAACTATAATCGGCTCCATCAAAGAATGGAGCACGATCCAAAGAATGTCCTTCGGGGGATTGAGAGGAAGAAGCGGTAGAAGCCATAAAAAAAAAGGATCTTTAATTTGAAACCGGTTAAGGAATTATTCAAAAACGCCCTTTGATACCAATTGTTGGGTCGGAACAAAACGGGAGTGATGGCAAGAGGGGGGGGGGGTGAATTGCCTTTTAAAAAAAGATTAACAGATTAAAATCAAAGTTGAAAGTGCAGCGGAAATAAAGAGGCAAGACACACAAAATTGATAACGGAGTTCGGCCAAAACCCGGCCTACGTCTCCGCTCCCAACTCAACTGTTGAGAGATTCCTACCGCTTGCTTTTCAAAGGTTTTAGCAAGAAACCCACTAGGATTTGAGGTAGCACTAGGACCTATTACAGCTTGCTTTTTGTGGTTTAGCAAGAACCCACTTGCTTTTGATGGTTTAGCAAGAACCCACTATCCTTCTTACAGGTGAAGGATAGCTCACCTATGTCTCAAGCTATTTAAAGGAAAGCTTGGAAACCTTTTCACACCTTAGTGGTGATGTGAAACCCAAAAGAAAGAGGGGATGAGAAAATTGGGAGTTTGTAGGCACAAACTCAAATTTAAGCTCAAAAAGAATAAAACAATAAAAACCGTATTTGGAGAAGTCTTGGGCGCCTTTGATTGATTGGAGATGTTGAAGGCCGCTTCCAAGCTTCTTTGAAGGAGCTCCTTGGATGTGGAAGTTGTTGGAGCAAAGGGGGTTCCTTTGAGGAAGTCCGCCGGAGGTACGCCAAATGATCAACAAGGTGTCCGTGGGCTTCCGTATAGTTCCGGTTTGTGTCCGGGGCTTCCTTGGCCTTTATTTATAGGCATGGAACCCTTGGGGAGGCTTCGGAGCCGTTGGAGAGGCTAAAAGAGCCGTTGGGAGCCAAGTGGGCCAGCCTGGTCAAACTGCAACGGCTAGTTTGACTGGCTCCACCGGCTGTCCGGTACAGTCCCACCGGCTGGCCGGTGCCTTGAAAAAGGATGAGGATTTCTGTCCAGGGGCCACCGGCTGACCGGTGCCAGAGCCACCGGCTGGCCGGTGGCAAGACAGTAGCTTGCCATTCTGTGCAGGTGCCACCGGCTGACCGGTGCTGCGGCCACCGGTTGGCCGGTGGTGAGGCAGTGGCTCTGCCTTCTGCCCAGGGTCCAGCGGTCGACCGGTGGTGAAGCCACCGGTTGGCCGGTGGACTGAATTTCAGTCTAGTTTTGCCTCTTGCTTTCTTGGCCTAATTCCTTGGCCACCTGAAAAGATTCCTATCATCCAAAAACACTTGAAAAAGGATTAGATAAAAATGAGGGTGATTGTGATCATGAAAATAAAACCTTGAGGGGTTCGAGAGGTACAACAAATGTAACACCCCAAGCTTCTACGATATATTTCTCTTTGAATAATGCAATAGCGTGTGTTATACGCAACATCGAGTTCTAACACACACCACAACCAATCAAACTAGCCGTTATGAATAGTAATACTTACTTTTTGAAATTTTATAAATTTTATCTGTCAAAATGGACTTCATTTTTGGATTCAGAGTATCGAATTTAGCCTAAGGTGAAATTTTGGTACTTTTCGGATAACTTTAATATTTTGATGAATAGTGAAAATTACTAAATTTTAATTAAAAACAACTTTTTTAATCAAAATAATTAATAGTGATAAATTATGAATTTGAGTGGTTTTAAAGTATATTTGGAATATATTTTTACCATTTAATACTATTTTGGTCATTGGACATAATTTCACAATTAAACCGAACATAAACAACTATCAATCTTTTGATAGTTATTATATCTTAAAAACACGCTTTTTGTTTTGACAGTGGGAATTAATTTTAAATTAATTTCTGCCACTTCTGTGTTTTGAATTTGGAAAAATGGATTCCATATTTGGAATCAGGATGTTCAAATTGTGTAAACAGGTAACTTTTATTTTTAGACATTTTGAATAATTACTTCGGTAAATATTTTCTTTACCATGGTTAAAGGGTAAATCCGGTAAATAAGGGTTAAAAATAATATTATAATAATAGAAAATTACCATAAAACGTGTCCTAACCTTATTGGTTGATACATGTTCGACCATGGGCATCTTTGAGTCGATTTTGGGACCCCATGGTGCCACTTTTAAGTGATAGGGACACTTTATTTTTAATTAAGTTAAAATGAATACAAAAATGACACAAGCATATATCTTTTAGAAAAACAATTACATAGGGTTATATATGTTAATTTTAGACTATAAATATTCATTAGAAATATAAAAATATTTCCTACATAATGGTATTTTATTTATAATTTTTAGACTTAAAATAATTTAATTTATATATGACACAATGGTGATGCAGTAATTACCATAATAGTGAAAAATTAAAATGATTGATATTGTAGATACCAAAATAAATATAATTTGAGACTTTTTATGAATTACAATAATTTTCTAGGTTAATATGACATGTTAGGAATGATTTAATTAACGTTTTTAGAATTAATCATTATTTTATGAGTTTTAAAAAAATCAATTATTGAATAGTGTAAAAATTGACATAAAAGAGTTTTTCAAACAAATATTATATTATTAATTGATCTTAAATTCCTAAAAATCTAAGGTTCGGCCAAGAGACTTATATAATGACAGTTGTATCATTAATGGACCACTTGGGGGGTCTCTTGGATGTATATAGTATTTCTATTAACCATATAATATAAAAATACAAAGAGACATTGTAAAAGTGAAACTAATTAACTAAGAGTTAATACTTAAAGATAAGGTTAGTATAATGACCCAAACATGTCTAAATTATATTTGTTGAGTGTATTTCGACCTATACCCACATTAACATTTAAATAATCCACTTTGGAGCCATTAAAACCGAATATGAATTTATTATAAAATAATATTTCTAGCTTTTCCAAAGGTGACCCTCACCCCTCTTATAAAAGGGAACTCTCCCTTCTCATTAACTCACACCTTCAAAGCATTTTGGTTCGGCCAACCTCTGCCCAAATTCTCTCTCAACTTCCCTCACTTCATCCTAGAGGCCTTCCTTTAGTCAGAAAGCCAACTTAAGAATCCCTTTTGATAAAATCAAAAGGAAGAACCTGAAGAAGAGGTAATGATTTCACCACCCTTTTTCAAGTTCCTTTCTTCTTCCACTTCTTCTTTCTTTGTTATTCCCATTCTAAAATAATGAATCCAGTATCTCCTATATACTTTAATATTATTATAAATATGGCACAACAATATTAAGTATTATATCCATCCTTTGAATGACATGTCACCATACGTGTGTACGTACGGCTTACCGTCTCCACGTCGTGGTGTAATTGTTATTCAATATATTATAATTTGGATGGGTATATTAATGATGTGTAATTCATATAAATAATGAATATAACATGATAATGATTCTTTATATATGATATAACATCCAATTATATATTATTTTAATATCAAAAGAATGATATTGTTGCTCGTGCGTACGTACGGACTACCGTTTCCACGAACGTGATAAGATTCATTCTCCATCGTATCCATTCAAGTATAATTCTCATTTGATGATTAATAATAGTATCTAAGGACTTGATATCATTCTGGATATTAATAAGTTACAAACTATCCATGAAAAACATGGCTTACGTAACAAAACATATAAAAGAAAACGAGTAAGTTAACACTGGAAACAACAATAATACTAAGATATTATTAACACATCAATGTTAAAAGATCATATATGATATCATATTAATATATATGATTTTTTTATAATTTAATAACAATTATTTCACCATTATAAAAGAGTTTAATTTACCCCCAACCAAGTAAAATTGCAAGGTAAGGGTTATTTCACAATCTCTTCATTATCCGAGGTTGTTTATACGTAATAATCTACTGGGATCTCTTTACCTTCTACATCCATGTTTCTTAAAAATGTATTTCAAAACATTTTTACTATTTAAAAGAATATGGGTTAAAGTCATTTATACACTTGTTTTAATTTTTATTATATTTTTATAAAGTAATCTTTCCGTCGTTTTCCAAACAATGTTCTTTTTAACATTTTCGACAGAATTAAGGTAAGAATGTTTTTTTAACTTACACAGCAGGTGCGGCTATTTTCCACCGTTATAAAGTCATTTAGGCTTCCCTTACAATATTATAAGAATATTTTCAAAGAAAATGTTTTATTTTATAAATATATGACTCTTAAATGATTTCAAAATAGAAATATATATTTCTCTAAAAAGAGTTTTGATTTCATCTATCTCAACATCCTTTGATGGATTTTACGCTTATTTGAAGTTGATTTATTATGATACAAAACTTCTGTATTGTATTGAAGATTTTTTGATATGTTTGACTGTGGATGAGCTATTTTTATACCATTCATTGTTTATGGTGAAAGTATTGACATTTTGTATGCTAGTTTTAATATGAATGTTTATGTTATGTTTAAACCTTTTCATATGGGAATGCATTGGACTTAATATGTGATGGGTAGAGCCCGCTATAGCTCCTCGATGCATTAGTATGTCTCATGAGACAAACTACTGTCTTGGCACAAGGGCTTGGAAAAAACTTATTTGTAGTCTTGGCACGAGGCCTTGGCTATGTGGTTATGATAGTCTGGCATTATGCATTCCATCGTTATGAAAGTGGTTATTGATATTACATGTGATTATTCGATTATTAGAATATCTATGTGAATAAGTAAAATGAATTATTTCATTTTATTTTTTCCATACTATGTTGAAGTTCAAGTTCAAAAGACTTTTGCTTTAGTTATACATTGCCTTAAATGTTTATTCTAATTTATGAAAGTTTCTGCAATATTGTTATCCTTACTGGGCATTTTAGCTCACCCCTTTTCTATGTTTTATTTTTCCCAGGATGTGAATACATAAATTATGAATGACCTGTAGGGATATTATGATGGGATAATAGTGTGGACTATGGAGACAATATGTTTTTGTAGTAGTTTTTCACTTTATAATGTAATGTAAAACTTTATGAATATATCTAGTGTTTCCAAGGCTACTAAACCAATTTGTATTTCGAGATTTTATCTTTCTTTTGATCATGCCAATGTTATGTAATAATGAGCCGACTCTAGGTAACTGGGGTCGGCGCGTTACATAGAGAGTTTTATAAAAATATTAGGGAAGTTTAAGAAGAAAAAATAGAAAAATAATATTCCTCTTATGACAGATAAGTGATCTTATAAAACCAATTAATTTCTTTGAAAATAATAGGAATCTGATGATCAATTAAAAAAATAGGGAACTAATTATTTTGAGGCAACAATCACAGATGGATAGTTTTTACTATAGATTTTAAGATTTTATCTAGAGAAGAGGGTAATTGGAATATATGGAGATCAATATAGATAATGAAATGAAACTATTTATTTTTTCCCTCTTTCTCTTCCTTTTTATTTGATTTTATTATTCAAAAATACTAACTATATAAACCCTAAAAAATTTCTTGAAAAAAATTTGAGCAGGAAAATTATATTATTTAGGTTGATATTTTCAATATTTGTTTGTGAGATATTTTGAAAATTATAATCAACTTATTTTCATTTCTAATTGATTGATTTTTGATCATCGAGAAAAAAAAAATCATCTAATTATTAGTCATTTTTATAGACAAAAAATTATTCTACATGTTCAATCAATGGTTTCAATTAAATTTTTATAAAGAAACTATTTAAACAAACAGTCAAAATTTCTCTCATGATTCATTATTTTTCATCACCATCTTATCAGATTCCATTCAATATTTTCACATTATCTATTCAAAAAAATCATCGTCTTCTTCCATCCATCTTTGTTTCTAAATATATATATTCATAATTTTTCTATCACATTAATATTTTTTTTTATTTCATTGAATCCACCAATCACTTCATACCTTGAGGATTCGATAACTATCTCACACTTGTCTAAAATTTTTTAGGATTTAGATTTTCACTATTCAAATATCTAGCAATAATGATTTGGATTCATTTTTAAGAAGGATTTTTGTGTTTAAAAAGGAAATAAAATATAAAAATAAAAATAAAAAATTTCTTCAAAAAATAATTCTAAAATATATAAAAAAAAGGTTGATTTTGTCTATTTCTGGAATATTTTTAAACCTATCATTGTATATAAACATGATTAGAATCTCAAAATATAGATCACACATAACCTAAAATTGATAACAGTTTAATATCTCTATTAAATGAAAATAAATTTGAAATGGAAAATCTAAGAGAGGGGGAGAGAGGTATTGAAAATAATCAATAGAATATTAAACCAAAAAAAAATTCAAGAAAATTGTGTTCATCCTAGGATGGTATATTATCAACTCACACTGGTGTTAAATAATCCTTCCTCAATAAATGGTACACCTATACCCTAAAATTATGTGCTCAAATATTCACACCTTCCACTACTTACTTCATTTAATAAAATTCCTAATGAGGACTCTTTATCCTTCATCAGACATTTTTACAACATACTATAGTTGATTCCAATATAAGAGATCTGTGAAAATGAGATGAAAATGATAATCTTGCCTTTTTTTTAAAGGTAAATGTAATGGATTTGTTTTTTTCTTGATGAATGCATATTTGAAATAGGGAAACAATTTTAAAACCCCTCTATTATGAAATTTTATCCAAGGAGACTAATGGGAGAACTGACAAACAACACCAAAATATTATTTCAATAATATAGATAGCCTTTCCATAAAACACGGGATAGGTTCATGGACCTTCATAGTCAATTTAATCATCACCAACATTCTTTCTGTGTATATATAGAAGCATTCTTTAAAGGTTTGACACGTTCTTGCCCAAACAGGCATGACCAATCTACTATGGGAAATTACATTGATGAAACTGATTAAGATATTAGGCACATTTTTATAGCATTAACTCTTAATTCACAACATAATGATTCAAGGATAACTAGAGTAAATAGAAGAGGGGATGATACTATTTTAGGGAAATAAATAAATACTCATCAAATAAAAATTAAATATCAAATTAACTCCCAAATGAATCAAAATGTCAATCAATCTAATAATCATGTCGGATATCAAAATAAATCACTTAAAAAGATATTTAAAGAGTGTATTATATTTGGATATTAGATCACACACTATAAAAACTTTTTAATTCCATCCCATCCACTAGAATATTCCAATTTAGTATGTTATAGTCAAAGGATGAAATCTATGGATGATATATTTTCCAAAAATTATAATCCTGTTTATAGAATCCATCCCAACATATCTTATAGATAATAGGTAATGATAAGAAAAAAACATGATTCTTGTAGTTTTCAAAATCATCAAATAACACAATTTCAAAATCAAACTAGGGATTAAAATTCTCATTCTCAAGATAATGTAAAAGGAATGTTTGAACAGTTTATGGGGAAAATTGATTCATAAAAAAACTGAACATGATTTTCATAAGTCCCAAACTGATGGTAGGATACATAATGTTGAGATAAAAATGGTTCAATTATAAAGATAAATGACTTCAAGTGAAAAATTTAAAGCTTCCTAATACCACTAAATTCAAACATAGGGATAACTCCATTTATGTGGTAATCTAGAGTGGTGTAAAAACTAAAGTGGAAGATATATATGTCCATAAAGAAGTTCAAATAGAAAATTTGGAAGTATTTGTACACAAAAATATGAGAAACATTGAATCAATAAATGTTGAATAAAATATTTAAACTCGTGTAAATAATTTTTTTTCCTCTAAAAATATAGAATAAAAATACGCTAAAATTAAAAATTATAAAGGGATATAAAATTATGTGGAATATATAGGGTAATTTATTCTATTATTTGGAATTTTTCCACATCTATACCTTTTTCTAAAAGTTTAATATATTAAAATGACAAAAATAAATTTATTTAATTTCATGGGATTTTAAAAAATCTCTCTGTGAATATTCCTTTCATAGAAGATTGAATTCAAATTTCATCATATTAGATAGCTATAAAAACAATGTAATAAATAATAAAAAACATAAACACTTTTTAGCAAACAACCTCACTAAATATTGTAGCATTTATCTAAAAAAATAAAATCCCACGAAAGATAAAATATCCATGTATTTTTTTCTTTCTAAACACATAGGGGGAATAATGGTAAGTTAAATGGTCTTCATGACCTTAGTGCAAGTATAAAACTACATCCATTATCACTATATTGGTAGTTGGTATTAGGTAAATTACAATATAGAATTATGGTCATACAATTATTTGAACGATCTTTCTCGTGTTCTATAGGAAGAGTTGATAAACTTATTAAAGAATTTTTTAATCTATTCTTACCTTTCGAATTTATTGTTCTTGAAATAGAGAATGACCAAGAAGTATATATCAATATTTAAAGTCCTTTTTAGCCACCGTGGGAGGTATTATCAATTTGGGGAAGGCTAGTCTAGTTTTTAGGTTTGGTTAAAAAGAATAAAAGTTTCATTCATTCAAGAATGATAATCAATAGAAATTTTTTTATATATATTCTTGTGTTGAAATATTATAAGTTGAGGACTCTTTTAATCATCGAGAAGAATTTTTTAAACAATATATAACTGAATATACTTAGAAGGATGATGAAAAAAATATCCCAACATGTAATGTCATTGAAAATGAAAATATGATTGATTTTCTAGAAAAAAACAAATATATTATTTTAGCTTTGGAGAGAAATCAAGAAAATTAATTTTTTTCACGAATTTTAAAAAATTTCTAGGAGACCTTAAGGATAAATAAATTCTTTAAAAAAAATTAATGGACATTTTGAAACATCTGATGGATATATTTTGCAATGATGTGATAAAATTTCTTAGCAAAACATATTAAAATAAAATTTGTGCATTTAGTACAATGAAATTTCTACTTTTGACTACTGTATGGAAAATTAGGTTAGTGAAAATAAAATTGATAAGTTTTAAAAATTTTACAATCACTATAAGAAACATGTTGAAGAACATAGATGTCCTTGGTATACTAATCTATCATCAATTAAAGAAGAACAACAACTTTTTCTTAATCATTTTTCAAAACACCTAAAATATTCATTTTTTGGGCGAGAACTCTTCACTACTAGAAATTATTTCTAAAAAACCATAATAAAATCCAGAAAAAAAATAATTATCCTTCTTAAAAATGTATAAATATTCTATATGGTAGACCATTCCTGATATAAATGGATTATTACTTCATTCTAGGTTCTTAGAATCTCTATAGAACCTGGTCATAAACCAAGATTTAAGGGTTAATAAAGGCTAAATCTAAATATGAAATATGTTATGGGAGAGTGGGTTATAAATATTGTTGACTTTAGAATTATATATCCCATTTATGATAGTTATTTGGTTAGTTCAGTCCATGTTTTCACTAAGAATATGGGATTCAACATTGTTACAAATGAGAAAAATGAAAAATTCCTGGTTAAAAAGATACCATGTGAATAGCTTGTAAAGATTATAGAAAGTATAATTCTTATGCTAGAAATGATCATTTTTCAATATGATTTTGAGATCAAATTCTTTACAGGAATGCAAGAAATGAGTTTTTCAGTTTTCCAGATGGCTATTCAAGTTACAACTAGATTCCTATAGCCCTATAATACAAGAAGAAAACTACATTCCGGTTCACCTTTCATTCATTTTATTAACAGTGAATACCCTTTGGATTGTGTGGTGTGATGACTACCTTTAATAAATTTATGATTCCAATATTTTTAGATATGATTGAGATAATCAAAGAGGTGTTTATGGATGACTTCAACATTTTTTAATTTAAGTTTTTGAGAGTTTTTTCCAAATATGGAACTTATTTTTTGGAGTTTTCTTGAGACCAATATTGTCCTTAATTGGGATAAATTTTATGTCATGGTTATCGAAAGAATTATTCTTTGAAACAAGGTGTCTATTAGGGGTATAGAATTTGATAATTCTATTAATTAGTTCATTCAATAATTTCTCCATCCCTTGAAAGTTAAATATGTTATAATATTTCTAATCTAGTAAGGTTTTTATCAAATATTTATAAAGTATTTTTCTAAAATAATTAATCCCCTTTTATAATTATTATAAAAATTTCCACCATGATTGTTTTCTGAAAAACGTCTTGAAAACCATAATCTTATTAAGGTAAAACTCGCTTCTTCTCTCATCATCATTTCACTTGAGTATAACTTCCCATTTGAATATATTTGTGGTTCTCTTGATGTAGATGATAGAGTAGTTTTATTATGATGGAATGATAATAAATTGAATGTGGTGTACAAGGATAGCTATTGGTTAGATAATTATCAAATAAATTACACCATAGATGAGAAAGAATTATTGACTATTGTTTTTCCTAATAAAAATTTATATAGTACAAAATAGGTTCCAGAGTTAGAGTTTTACTAGGAAAAGTTTCCAGGAAATACTTTTTGTCTAAAAAAGATGAAAAACATAGGCTAATTGGATTTATACTTATGTTGAAAGAGTTTGATTTAAAAATAAAATCTAATTTTTTTTTAGAAAATTTAGTGTCTCAGCATTTTTCTATGTTCTCTAGTACTCAACCTGGTGATTCTAGAGATACAAATTCTAGTTTTTTGGATGAGAAATTCTTCATTGTTTCTATCCAAAAATCTGTTTGGTATAAATATTTTTAGAATTTATTTGTTTCTTGGATCATTACAACATTTTTAACCATAAATAAAGGAATAAATTCTTTTTTCAGTCCAAATTCTATTTTTGGGATAATCCACTTTTATTTAGAAGGTATTCTGATGTTATTTTTTAAAGTTGTGTTCGTAGAGAGAATATAATTCTAATTCTTGAAAGTTATCATTATGAACCATGGGGTGGATATCATAGAGGTGAAAGAGAAGAAAAAAATTCTTAAAATATATATTTTATTATTCTTCTTATTCAAAAATTCTAAGATATTATTTGTTGGTTGTGATAATTTTCATAGATTAGGTAATATTGTTAGAAAATATGTTCTACCTCAAATGGGGATTTTGGAAGCTGAGATTTATTATGTTTGGTGCATGGATTTTATGGCACCATTTATATATTCTCATGGGGATGAGTGCATCATAGTGTCTATAGATTATTTTTCAAAGTGTTTTAAAGAAGTGGCACCCCCAAAATAATCACGATAATAATGTTATCAACTTTATCGATAAGAATATCTTTTCAATATATGGCGGTGGTAAAATAATTTATAACTAATAATTTAAATCTTTTTATAAATTATAATTTCAAATTTTTGACAGAGAAGTATGGTTGTATTCATAGATGTATACTAGCTTACCACACACAATCTTGAAGACAATATCAAATATAAAATATGGAGGTCAATTTTTTTGAGAGAAAATTATTTATATTTATAGGAAATACTATTATTTAATGATTCATAAGGTTTTGTGGACCCACATAACTTCATTCAAACCCACCATTATAATTTATCCATATATAATCCTTTTTGGGAAATCGTATCACCATCTTGAGGAGATACAATGAAAATATATATGGGCAGTGAAAAACCTAAAATTTGGCATTAAAATATTTGGGGAAAGGATATTACATGAGTTAAGTGAACTTAGTGTGATTATGAGAGATTATTATGAAAATTATATGATTTAAAATGAATGGAAAAATATTTTTTATGATTCATTCATTTAAAAAAATGATTTTAAGGCTGGAAAAATGTTTCTTGTTTATTATTCGATACTTTGACTATTTTCTATAACGCTCAAATTTTTTGGGTATGGACCTTTAACCAACTTTGGATTGTAGATCAATGGATTTGTTGATTTTTTAAGAGATTTTTATTGGCCTTTCTTGGTGAATGGACAAATAATAAAACATTACCTTGAGGGGAATACAAGGGATTTGACATCCATCTATTTCTTCAATTATAGAAAAAACATTGAGTCTTTATGAAGAATAAATTTTTTTCTACATGGGAGGTAGCCCATGGTTCATATATTTATTATTTTATTCTAATAATAATAAATTGACTTCTCTTTCTTCCTTGGTATCCCCTATTCTATATTTTTTATGTATGGTAAACATTTTATTACAAGTACCACGTGGGACGAACATTTATAATCATGGAGGGAAATTCCAATAATTATAATTTTCAAGATGAGATGCTTATTTGAGAATTTTGGATTAAACTTCCTAAAAATTTATTTATGGTTAATTTCTATCTTGAACATGAAATTTCAGATTCTCAGGTTCATTTTTTAATTCTATAGGGGTTATGACTTTTTAACCATATAACTCAACTCAATTAATTAATGGGAGTAATAGAAATAACTCATGTGGCTTAAGAATCACAATCATGGGAGATTTGTTTTTCATTGTTATTTGAATAATTTGTTTATATTTTTCCTACATACTTATTTAATATATCTATATTTTTAAAATATGTTCACTTTTAGGAAATTAAATGTCGGGGAACATTCTCCCCTATTTGGTATTCTTTAAAATGTTTAAGTGCTACAAGTTATCATTATTAATTCTAGATTTATTATTTCTCAATAGAATTCCTTATGAACCCACTATTAATTTATGTATTTAACACCCATAACTTTCTAGTTACTTTTGGAATCATTATTAAGAATGCTGCATTTTTTATATATTTTGAACATCATTATTTATGTTATAATGAAAAATCAGGTACTCTTAAAATTATATTTTGGAAGACTTCATGATGTTTGGGCAAAATACTGGATGGATATCACTTTAACCACCACATATATCTTTTCATTACTGAGTTGAATAAAACGAAAATTTATAATTGATTTCTTTCCACAAAAGGTTCAGCAGTGATGGAATTGTAGGGTTTTTAGTGGGAGGGGAGGGGTTTTAATTATATATATATATAGTAAGTTAATGTCGGATCCATCAAAACCCTTTTAATTTTAGTAAATCGATTATTTTATATAAAACCCATAAAAATCCCTTTAATATTTTCAATGTTTTTTATTCTTAGATATTTTACCATTATTTTCAATGGGTAAAAATATTTCATTAGTTTGAAGATTAGGATGTCACTTTGAGGTGATTAATTTATATTAATACATGTATTTAATTGTGAAAAAACATTTTTATTTCCCTCCTAAAATAATAACTTATTGGTATAACTTTTGTTAAATTTTATAAAACTGTTATTGGATTTGAAAGTTTTAGTTTGAATTAAACTCATATGATATGAAACCACATAGGCTATGAATTAAAAATTTTAGTCCAGGTTGAGTCTCTATTTTCTCATTCGTTCTTTGTCTAATAATAAATATGTTGTATGAGTTCTTTATGCTTCTTTGTAATGATAATTTTGGATGTTTCAGTTGGATCCAAATTGAATGCAGATAAATTCCTTTCAAAATTTTCAAATTCATTCATTTTGGTTAAATATGAAATATAGTTTCACTAAAACAATTCAATTGTATTTGAGAAATGATATTTTTAACTTCAAAAAGCTCATAGGGGAAAATTTATATGAAGACTAATTCATTCTGGAATTATAATTTTTCACACTTGAGATTTATAATATTCCACTAAAATTGACTACAAAGTGGTTGAGGATAAGAAATTATTGATTATGGGGGAATTTTATATCAATTTCATTTGATGCATTTTTTCACTTAATTATGATGTTTTTACTGTACTTTTAATGATAAAATAAGTATTTAAGAGGTTAATTATACTTTTATGATTAATCTATCAATAATTAGTAAATTATTTTTTCAGTGTGATGAATTTTTAATCTAATATTTGAATTTTGATAACGTGTGATATTTTTATTTTATGTATTAAATAATTATAATTTTATTTATGATTAATTTTATATTTCATAATACATTCGTTGTGATTAACTAATTGTATTTTTTTCTTTTCTTTATTTATTTCAATTATTAAAAGTTTTTAATGTTTTGAATTTATTTTTAATTGATTTTTTAACTTATTTTTGATTAAAATTATTATATTTAGGCTGGATTAATTTTTTAAAATTATTTAAAAGGGCCAAGTTCTTAATTTTTAATTTATTTTGGTGTATAGTGTTATACTATTTTCTAGAATCATAAGATAATTATTTTACACATGTTGTAGAATAATTCTCCTTATATTTGGAATTGTTGATGCGTAATAAAATTAAAATTTCCACGCCCATAAATTTTCTCAAAGAGTTTTAGAAGAATTTAGTATACCTGTGTAACAGAAAAGCCACACGTAATATAATTTTGTGCTCTTATTAGATAATGTATCTATGTAAGATAATTATACATAGAATAAATTGTCGTATATAGGTCTGCAACAAATATTAAGTCAAACATAATAATGAGGTTAAAGGTATAAAAAACCTTACATGTGGTTTGTTTGAAGGTGATACTTATGGGAGATGAGTTAATGAGGATCACGGTGGGAACTACTCTAGACTCATATCAAAGATGGAAAAAAAATCATCTTTATTGAAATAGATTGATGATTGAGGTGGAAATAATGTATCTTGAACCATGTCTGTAAAAGTAATGACAGACTCTAATGGTATGAATACATATCATGTATGATGGAACCAGGTCGTGCTTTCATTGAACCCATTTAGGTTATTTGACAATGATCTTCTAAGAGAACCACGATCTAGCAGAGCTCCGCCAAACAAAAGCAGGAATCAAAGAACATATCAAAATGATTTTCAATAGCCAATACTCCAATGAATATGACTAAAGATGTTCACCAAGGCGGAATTGAACAATCACAATGGACATTCCATGTATAAAGACTTATATCTAAAAATACCCTCGACTGAAGTCCCTCTGTGGATGAAGAATCCAATTTTTGGACTTGATATCATGGGGTACATTGGATAATAATTTTCCAAGTACCCTATTTATGGAATTTTATTTTTAATTCTAGGTTATATGAGGACAATCGGTATGTTGTACCCATTATGAGATGTTTTGAGGTTGGTTATGTGGAATAAAGGTTCGAAAATCAATGAATCTATTTGATATTCATTCGGGAAATTTTTTGGCCATTAGAAATATATAGGTTGATGAATAATAGAAACATTAGTTGAATCCTCATACAATAAAATAATTCTGATGGGAGTTCTAATCTTCTTGAAGCATAGATTAATGAGGAATTCAATGGGTTAATCTCATGGTAGTTTGAGGGATAATTTGATAAATGGAGAAGGAAATTCTATTGTCAATATCAATTAATGAAACATGGATATAAGTGAGAGTAAAAAATACTAGAGACTGTGGTTGAGTTGGTTGGAGGGTTTAATTAAAATTATGGGGTATTATCGAAAGGAAGACGATAAAACATGCTTACTTTAATGACTACCAATAATATTTCTAAAATGAGTCAGTGATTTGAATAGAAATATAAAATAGGGATTTGATGAATAATTAATGAATTAGTGAAATCATTATTTTCAAAAGATATTTATAGGAAACTTTTTTTAGATACTTTTGGAGTGTAACATTGGTAAATAGTATCAAGAATATATAGAGCTCGATCTAGAGATAAATATTAAGTGAATAATTCTTGTCTTTTTTCTCTTCCTTCATATTTGATGTTATTATCCTGTAATAATTTTTTCTATAATTCATGAAATTTATTCTAGAAAAATACTTATTATGAAAATTATATTTTTATGGTTAATCATTTCAATTTTTGTTTGTTTGATTTTTTTTAAAATGTAATAGACTTATTTTATTTTACAATTGAATGAGTTTTATTCATGAAAAAATGATTTTTCATTTATGTATAGTCCATTTACTTGAATTAGATTTGGAAAACATGTTAGATCATTGATTTCAATTAAATTATCACATAAAAAGAAATTTTTTAACCGAAGAGTCAAAATTTCCTTAACATTTCATTATCATCAATCTTTGACTCGTCTATTTTTGTTCACTTCATTCATATAATTATTAAAAACAATAAAATTCTTCAATTTATCTATGTTTATAAAAGTATAGTTATCCTAGTTTTAACATTTTCAATCCTTTTTATTTTGTTTTTTATTTTATTTCATGGACTATATATACCACTTCCTTCCCTGAGTATTCAATACATATATCACGACTATGTAGTATTTTTTTAGGATTCATATTTGCAATGTTCAATTATCTATTGATCTAGAGCCTTGTTTTTGTTGAATTAGATATGTTTTTATACCCTTGTTAGGTTGTTGTATGATATCACCTGAATAAAAATCTAAAAAATATATTTGACTAATAAAAAATTATTCCCCTTGTAATTTGGTTTGTATGATAATACTCTTGATTTTAAATAAGTAATATAATTATTTCCCTTAGATTTTTTTTAAATTCAATGTGTTTTTTGTTTTGTGTGGTTGTCCTTTGCTGTGTTTTTTGTGTACTTCTGGTTGATTCATAGTTATGGTAGTAATCGAATGGGGTTTTTGATTCATTGGTTAATTGGAATGTATTCATTTTGGTGCAGCGGTATGGTGTGAATTGGTGGATATGGGTGATAATGATGGTGTGTGGTGTTATTTTTCCATGTTATGGGGTTGTGAAATGAGGGTGTGGTATGAAATACAGTGAGGTGTTTATAGTGTATAACAGTATAGATGTGAGATATTGATGGTGTGTGGTGGTGTTTTATCATGTGATTTAATTTTTTGTTGAGTTTGTGGTGTACGATGTGTTATGGTGGTCGTGGTTGTGTGGTGGTGGTGTTTTGTGATATTTGTGTTGTAATATATGGTTGTTGTGGAAAGATTATTGGTAAGTGTATTCTTGTGGTGATGGTTGTCATGAGGTGTAACATCAACCATTTAAAAAAGGTTTGAATTCATTTAATTTATGGCCTCACCCTCGATGAGTCATCTATTTGGATTAGACCTTGGTGATCATGCCTCAAGGTTGGTCAGTTTTATTTTAGGAAGAATGTGGTAGGAGGGATGGAGGTTGGTTGCATGCCAAATACACTGAGTTTATTTAGAATACAATGACGTGTATCGGTCTGGACATGCCCTTTTCGCATCTTGAATTGGTTTTTCATGGGAAGGAGTAAAATAAAAGATTTAAATGAGGTGTATTATATATACATATCTCGGACAAAACGTGACATTTATATATAATACACACCATGTATGTTTCATGGATTTTTTTAAAGGGGTTAGAACCTTCATTTTGATAGAACCATTTTTTTCTTCTATAGGAGCCTTGTGAGGGACCTCTTCTTCTTCCTAATCATTGATATTCCTTTCCTTCTAAATATGAGCTATGTTTTCTTCATCGTTGGTCATGTCGGGTCCAAATTGGAAAGATTCTCACTCCAATTCCTCTATTTATCATCATATCTCATCGTCTTTCACAATAATTTTGGTTCGGGATCATATGTAATATTTTTAGGACTTTTGTCTGTGTTTTTATTTATTCATTTTCTAGCTCATATAAAAGGCTGACAATGGATAAGATTCCATTTACCAAACTAATTTTAGGTGGTCTGGTCCTTTTCTCTAAAAGTCTCATAATATTTTACTATGCGATGTTGTGTCTTGTTCCTGACTTCTCTAGAGACACATCCAAAAATTTTAATAAATTAAATTAAATAAAAACACATGATTGAAATGGTCCTAGTATACCATGAGTTAACTTCACTGGGTGAAACCCATGATATAATCCACCCCTAAAAGTGTGCCTTTCGTAAAAGGATTAATTTCACCATGCCTTGGATTATGTTAAACCACCTTTTAAGTGTGTGAGATACCATTATAATAATTATGTAAATTTATTTAATGGTATGAGATTTATGTTCGCTTAAACCCATACCGTTACTTAAAGATGAGTTTGATACAAGGGTCTTAACTTAAGGATGACTTTTATGGGATTTTCATACATTATAATTGGAAATTTAAAATGAATTCCATTATGTTGGTAGTGATACATGGTTTCCGTTGGTATAATACATTTGATGAGCTTGCTAGGAGGATGACATGCCAACAAATGAGTGATACCAGTTCCCTAGGGGAATAAGCTTAGATGGGATTAGTGGTAAATTTTGTAATACCATGCAATGAGTGATAATTGGTCCCCTTGTGGTATACACGAGATGCACTCATATGGTTATGATTTACACCATATTGAGAGTGTTACTTGAGATTCCTTATATGGATCTCCATAGAAGGACTATTATATTGATGGGTATTTATAGTGACCCTAGAGAGATACCTAGGGTTCAAATTACGAATCGCCTTATATGGGATCAAGATTCCAATTATTAAGAACTAATGATTCCTTTATACTAAGTTCAGGATGTTTCCACCAAGAAAAATCACATGATTAGGTTTGTTCCTTGTTTACACTTTACTATATAATAGTCAAGATACGATTTTTGTACATGCATGCCATCTGACTTGTGACATCTATATATAAATATTTATATACATTCACATAAATATTATACCTTTATCAGTTGTCAGTAGATAAAAGATATTCATCTTAGGAAGAAGAAGGTGGATTTAGGTACCCATGGGAAACACGGTCAGATTTGGTTTTTTATCATTGACTTATATTTATTATTTAACTTCCCAATGATCATGTTAATTCATATAATGGATAGTTATATACTCTATTGGTGGTGGAATACAGAGTATATCTTAAACCCTCTTTATTTTTTCTATGGTACCCAAACAGACTTCATGATTGTTGGTATAGAAAAAGGGAAGCACCCTACCTCTAATTCTTGACCATTAGTACTACAATGGGGACTGATCATATTAAGGTAATTCTTGTACAATAATTTTTTTCTATTTATCCTTTTGTTTAGCATGTTTTATATTCTTATACCTATGTATCCTTTGTACTTTCTTTTTTTATTTCATCATGACGTGATCATCATTTTTTATATAATATTGATAGATTCGACATATTTATTTAAATGTATGGTTTATCATCCATTGCTTCATATTTATTAATGTCTATATAGAATACCCTTATTATTTTCCATTGTGATACACTCTGATAAAGAGGGAATAGTGTCCCCAAGGATACACCATAGACCCATGCTACTAGTCACCAGCCTCTGGTGAATGAGGATGCATGCTTAAGGGCTTGTCGCTAGCTAGATAAGGGAACCCATTTAGTGGATTCCGAGTCGGGGCACTATAAATTGGTATCATAGGTTCTCTTTTTTTCATTTATTATTATTATTTGGGTATTTTATTAGAGACATAGAATTCATTGTAATTTGGTAAAGTGCTTGTCCCTAGGAGTAGTTAACCCACATATTAGGAAATCCCATATTTATTGGGATGGTTTATTGTTGTTTTTCTTTGAGCCTATTATCATAGTAATGATTTCATAGTTGGGTGACACACATGTTTTGTGATGTTATTATTGTTGACATTATTATTAATATGGACTTCTTTTTCCTATTCTTAGTAACATAAGGAGGTACCATCTCATGAATCATATTAAGGACTTTAGGATTCACATTTCCAAAATTATGTCATTCCTTATTTAAATTATTATGTCCATTCCTTGTATTGCCTGTGATTTTTGTGAGATCCATGACTAATAGATATGAAACAATGCTAACAATTAATGTAGGGATAAAATAGTTTGATTCATTAAAGTGAATGAATCAATATAAATGATTTTTCCCTTATAGATTGATGATAAAACCTTAATAAACCAATTTTTCCATTTTTGGATCTATGAACCATTTCTTCAATGGGATGTAATGTTAGATGATTTTGATTACATGAATAACCATTGTAATATTTAAATCATGTAATCATTAAATTTGAAAGGGTAATTTAATTAAACAATTCATTTTTCCATACATGTTACAACCAGATAATAGATATAAGGGTTAGGTCACATATACATGATTTACCAACTACAATTTATAAAGAGAAAGGGCCTTTATAAAATGAAAAAGGTAACATATCTAACGAGACTATGATATCTTTATATATATAAATGACAATGTGATTAAATAAATTTTAATTTTTAAAATAAATGGTTACCTCTAAATGGTGGTTCCAATTTCAATGTAAATAGTGATTCCCTATATACAATGAAATTGAAAATTTATATATACTGGGAACCCCATGGTGTTATATGAGACCTGGACCCTGACCCAACCTTAGTAGTGTGCTGTAGGTAGGGTCTATTTTGACTTTTTTGATCTTCCTTATCACCAAGACATAGATTTAAGAGTAGGCATAGAGGCATGATTCATTTATAATAAGGATATATACTAATCCTATGATGTTATAAATTATCATATCTATTATTAAATATTATATGAGGTGTGAATTTGGTGATTTTAGAGCTTTTCCACCATGACGTCCTTGAGTCATTCGATGGGAGGGTGGAGATGAACATTATCCAAAGGTGGTGATAACTGATCCACTGGTGTTACCACCTATAGTTCCACTAGAGTCACCTCTTTATTATCCTCTATTGGGAACTGAAAATCAGTTTGAATAGAGATTATTATGTTTCATGCAGTCTGTATGGGGATTTCTATGTCCTTTTACTTTTTCGAAAAAGTTGATGTGGGAATTATAGCAGTCGAATCTTGCAACCTTCCTTGGGGATGATGGTCCTCAAGCTACATAATATTATAAAATGTCCAGTTTATCAATCTTTGAGAACTTAGAGACACCTACAAAGGGGAGGGTCAAGCTCTCCACCTATATGCATTAAGACTCTACCATGATATAGTGGGATGTCATCTCTTGGGCTGATCATACCTCAGGGTTTGGTATGGACGGACTACCGAAAATCCTTCAACAATTACTTTGTTATGCATTTTTTGATACTAAACCATGCTAGAAAGTTTATTCACCTACAACATGGATATATTCCTATAATGGATTATTCCACTAGTTTTTCTAAGATTCAAAATTTCATGCTGACACTGGTCGGTGATGATTTAATGATTGTGAGATGATTCGACTGTGGGATTATGTATTCCATCTGATCATAGGTAAATGTATTTTGGTTTACCACTATTTTATATATAGTAAACAATAACCTAAGTGAATATGGATGTTTGATTCATGACATATAGAATTGATAAATAAAGAAAGTCTATCTAGTGGAAAAAAACATCATTTAGATGTTTCTCGTGGGGGCAATACCAGTCAGAGAATGTTTATTAATAGTTAGGTGGTGTGTCACTAGTGTTGTAGTAAAAACCATATGAATCCCCAATGTGTGTGGAACGTAATCGAGTGTCGATATTGTGGAAGAATGGGACAACTTAAACACTTATACTTAATTTTACCTTCATTTAATAATAATAATTCATTAGTACTAACACCAAATTCGGGTATAAGATTTGTTTCACCACTCCATTTAGTGAGATGGAGAGATATCATCCCATCGGGATGAGGAGGTGGTTTTGTCTGAGGTAGCCAAACATCAAAGGTATAGTTCTAGTAGAGTAGACCATCCTAGGTTAGTCAAGTTGAATATCTGGGTCATGGATCTTGACATATGTATAAAGTGAAACTGACTCCCTTTGAGTATAGTTCAGATCCTTCTATAGTTTTAGGCAATATTCTAGTATCCACTACATTAATTTTTCCATATTTGATATAGGTGATTCAAAATCTTTTATATCTATTGAATTTAAGGAAAATCATTTATTATAGATTGAATAATTTGATGTCATTAAGACTCTCAACACACCATTAAGGGTCCAATAAGAGTGTATATTCTTGTACATGGATTTCTGTCTTGAGTTGGGTGCATATCTCTTCCAATTGAAACTTTTTTCCTCAAGATGACGGGATTTGACATCATTATTGAGATGTAATGGTTGGTTCTATATCATGAAAATGTTTGCATATATCATTTTAGTGTGTCCTTTACATCACCCAAGGGAATCACCTATATTCATATTGGGGAATGTGATGTATATGTGATTCAAGATACACCTGATCATCATTGTCCTTATGGAGTAATGACCTAGATGTCTAGTATCTTTATGATCAAATAAGGGATGAAGATAAAGTAATTTCCACCTATAGGGAATTATTTGAGGGTTTTTCCCTTGAAAATTTTTCTTATTACATTATATGAGGGTGGTAGAGTTAAATATTGATCTAGGGAAAATTGTGGAATGATTTTCCATTCATCCTTATAAGAGGGAACTAACAAGGATGCAAGAACTCATAAAAATGTTATATGATTTTGATGATAAGGGTTTTATATGACCTATTACTTCACCACGGGGTTCATCTATAATTTTCTCCATGAATGAAGATAGTGACCTATGATTGTTCATAGATTACTATCGATTGAAATAGTATATGGTGAATAACTCGTATTCACTACCCTGTATAGATGGCCAGTTTTACAAAATTTGTGGAGTGACAATTTTCTTTAAGATAAATTTGAGGTCGGGGTACCATCAGGGGCATGTGAAACCATTATCATTAAAAATTATAGTGTTTCAGAGTAGATTAATATTGTATGAATATCTGGTTATGTCATTCTACCATACGATCACACAATCATTTTTCATGGATTTTATTAATTGTTTTTTCTACTCGTACGTGGATTTTTTTAAGGTAGTATCCATGGATGAAATATTAATGTATTCTCATACTCAAAAAAACCAGAAAAATACATTAAGATCTTGCTTAAAATATTGGAAGAGAACAAAATATATGATTACCTCAAGAAATTCTAATTTTGGATTGATAAGATTCACTTATTGGGTCACATAATTTTAGAGGATAGAGTATCTATTTACCTAGAGAAGGTGAGTGATGTGGTTTCTTAGGAGCATCCCATGAATTTCATTTATGTATGTAGTTTCTTGGGGCTAATTGACTATTACAAGATTTTTATTCAAGAATTTTCACACCTATAATATCCTCTTATAGTCTTGAATAAAAATTTTGTGAAGTTATTATGGTCTAGAGCTTGTGAGTCAGACTTTCAATAATTGAAAGGGATGCTAAATTTAGCATTGATCCTGATCCTACAGTATCTGGTAAAAAGATACATAGTTTGTTGTGATTATATATAAATAGGGCTTGGATTAGTATGATGTATGAAGATTAATTTGGTGTGTATGTTTCCCTCTTTATGAGACCTCATTAATGAAATTACCCTATGAAATACCTTGAGATAGTAGTTGGGGTTAATGATTTAAAATGTTAGAGGAATTATCAATTATGGGAATAATTCATCATATACACATACCATAAATGTATCAAATACATTTTCACATAGTGTGACTTGAATATTAGGTAGAACATGTGTGTGGAATACCAAAATTCATTTATATTTGATCTCGGTTATACACCTAGTTAGGGGAATGAAGTAGCCGACGCCCTAAGCCAGAAGACATAGATGCTTACCATCAAGGAGGCCAGTTGTGAGTGGAAGTTGGTGGACCTATTTTTGAATAGGCACCTTGAGGTTCAAGAATATAATTTTAAGATTATTTTCAATTATTTCCTAGTGACATATTCTCCTCTAGAATTGGTGAGGATGAGAAAACATTATGATCTTTAGGTCTTATACCTGAGTGGGAGGGTATCGAGAGAGGGCCCATCGCCTAGTTGGGTTATCAATGTGGATGAGATACTACACATTCAGGGATGTATTTGGGTCCCTACATACATGAAAGAATATTTTATTCTTGAATATCATGCCTCTGTTTGGGTAGTACACCCTAGACTTAGCAATATGTACTAAGATGTATGTCGCCAGTATTGATGGTTAGGTATAAAGAGGCAGATTATAAGATTTATCACTCATTGCTCCACATGTCAGAAAGTGAAGGTTGAGAACCTTCAAACTGGTGGACTTTAATAGAATTTTTCCATTCCAAAGTAGAAATGGGATGATTTCAATATGGATTTTGTAACTGGTTTCATAAGACCTCGTTGATATAGTGATGTAGTACGGGGGATCGTCGACATATTAACCATGGTCACACACTTCCTACTTATCTGAGAGACCATATCAATTAAAGATCTTGGTAATATTTATATTTAAGAGATTGTAAAACATCATATTGTTCCCCATTATATCATATAGTATTGATATTCAAAATTTATATCATGGTTCTGGAAAGGGTTGAAAAAAGAACTAGGTTCAAAGTTGAAGATGAGTATAGTATATCACCCTGAAACCAATATGGAGACTGAGCAGACAATAAGAGTGTTATAGGACATGCTTATGGAATGATTACTTGATTTGGTATGTTCTTGGGAGAATCCCATAACTCTTGTTATGTTTTACTATAATAACATCTTTCACGAAACTACTCAGATAGGTCCATATGAGGACATGTATGTTAGTCCATTTTCTTCACCCATGTTCTGGTTAGAGGCCAATGTGGAAACATTTCTAGGACTTCATCTCATTCAGGATTATTCATATAAAGCACAACTGATTATAAAGTGTATGTCTATAGATCAATCTATAAAGGAGTAGTTTTTGGCCAACATCATTAGTGTCTAAAGTTAGAGGTAAGACATCAAGTCTTTCATTTAGTATTTCCTAGATTGTTTTATAGATGGATTTGGAGATAAGTAAATCTATCATCTTATTACATCGGGCCTTTTGAGATTGTGGAGAGAGTGGGGTGAGTAGTCTATCTGTTGGATTTACCTCACAGGTACCATGCTATGTATGACGAATTCCATGTATCATAGCTTCACTGATATTATTATGACCCATTTTATTCTTTGTTCTTTAGTATATTGAGGTGGATGTAGATTCTTATTTTGAGGATCAGCATATATATATCATTGATTGGAGCATGATTGTTCTTTTAGGTAGGTTAGTTCCTCTAGTATGGATTCTATGGAAACATGGCTGTGTATAGGATGAGACCTAGGAGAGAGGGGTCAATGTATGTTCTCAGTTCCTATAACCTTTATCAAAAAATGCTTTACCACCCTTTGATGATAAATTCGAGGATGAGTTGTTTTATGGAGGGGAGTTTGTAACATCCTAGACATTAAAAATAAGGTATAAATTGTTTTAATTTTTTTTCACATCCCGGATGAGTCTTCATGTTGGATTAGAACCAGGAAAAAAAGACTTTTGGGCAGTCAGTATTCTTTTAGGAAGAATTTGGGAGGAGGAATAGAGGCAAGGGTTAGGAATAATAAATGTTATTTATTTGAAATACATGATGTTTATTGGTCTCTTCAGGCCCATTTCATGTCGTGATTTGGTTTTTCCCATGTAGGGGGAAAACCCGAGAATTACAAAATGTGAATTATATATACACATTGTGAAAAATGCATGAAATGTATATATAAAACATGATTTGTATTTGTCATGGATTATTTTGTAAGGGGGAAGCACCCTCATTTTGATAGAACCCTTTTTTCTCTTGGAGTTGTGCGAGGAAGCTCCACCTATTCCTAAACTTGGTTCCTTCAGTTCTTCTCCATTTGATCTCAATTTTCTTCTCCATCAATCACATTTGGAATACAATGGTAAGCTCTCTATTCCTTTTCCTTCATTTCTGGTCTTATCTCAGTGTATTTTTTATAATTTTGGTATTAGATAATATGCCCTATTTTCTTGGATTTTTTTTTATATTTCAATTTACATCTATTCTATCTCATTTGAGAGAATAAAAATGGATGATAAGTTATCTAACAATCTACATTGGTCTAGTTGTTTTCCCTAAAAGTATTATTGTATTTGATTATGTGTCATTATGATGCATGAAGAGCATCTCTAGTGACACCTCCAAAATTTTTATTAAATTAATTTAAATAAAAACCCATTCTTAGAATGGTTCTAATAAACTATGAGTTAATTTCATAGGGTGACCACCCTGATTTGATCCACACCTAAGGGTGTGGCTTCCATATAGTACTTTTTTCCTCATTCCTTGGAATTATTTAAGTCATATTTTAAGGGGTGAGAGATTCTATTGGAATGTTTATGCTATATATCTTAATTTGTATAAAATTATTGTTACTTAAAACCCATAAACTAACTTTATGTCGATGGTGACATAAGGGTCTTGACTTAAGGACACCTTGGATGAACTTTTCATACTTTATAATGGGAACTTTTATATGAATTACATTATATCAGAAGTGATACTCATTTTCCTTTAATAGAATACCATGGATGAGCTCAATAGGTAGATGACATACCTAACCATGAGTGATATCGGTTCCATATGGGAATTACCTTATATAGGATTGGTGGGAAATATAGTTATACCCTGACATGAGAGATACGTGGTCCCCTATTAGGTATACCTGGGATGGTCTTAGTGGGTCATGATTTACACCCATATAAGAGTTATACTTGGGATTCTCTATATAGACTGCCTTGGATAGACTTTTATGGTGATGGTTATTTATAGATCTTCTAGAGATATACTTGGTGTACAATTTATGGATCACCTTGGATAGGCTCATCATGCCAATTATTAATAACTAAGGATTATTTTCTACTGATTTAAGGATGAATCTACCGCTACAAATCATGTGCTTGGGTTTAGTCCTTGTTGACACTTGACTATCTAATAGTCTAGATATTCTTTCTTTAGATGCATGTTGTAGAATTATTACACACATGTAAAAACATATATATATATATACATGTATTAATATACTTTGTCATATATATCATACCTTCATAAGTTGTCAATAGATCAGAGATATACATCTTTAGATGAAGTAGGTTTTGTTGTTCAAGTGCCCTTGAGGAACCCAATCTAATGTGATTAATTTATCATTTTCTATAATTTTTATTTTACATGAAAAATAATCATTTTTTATGCACAAACTGGAAAGTTATACACATAATTAGTCACATCCTACTAGTTATATCTCACACTCTATTCCATCCACCTATGGTACCTAAACACAATTATTGATTATTGGTATAGATAAAAGGAAGTATCGAGATTTTGATTTTTTTTCATTGGTACTGTGATGGAGTATAAGAGTAGAGGAACGAGACAATTCTCATGATTCTTAGAGAGGAATATTTTGGAATTTTCCCCCTTTTTTAGCTTGTTTTATATGATTCTACCCATGTATCCCGTTACATCCCCTTTGTATAGCATCGTGACATGATCTTCATTTTTGAATCTGATATTGATAGCTTCTTGTTCTTTATTTATTTTAATGGTTTATTTTCTACAACTTCTTATTTATTATCATGTTCATTAAATAAAATTATTATTTATCATTGTGATACACTTTGATCGGGAGGGAATTGTATCCCCACAAACACACACTAGGGATTCACTACAAGTTGGCAGCCTCTTGTGTATAGGGAGTTGTGCTTGAGGTCAAATGGACAATTAGATTGGGGAACTTGTGTAGTGGATTTCGGGTCAAGACGCTCTGAGAGGTGGAAAATTGTTCTCTTGTGTGAGGTTCTCTTGTTACCCAGTTATCAATGATATTAATTATAAGGCCCCATCCTTAAACCTTACTTAATCTTGAGTTATTACAAGATTACACATTGAGGATCTTTTCAGGTTTAGAGTTTTAGAGAATTAGATCATGAAACTTGCATTACATTCCACATTTAAACAAAGTGGTTACATAAAAGACATTATTCATTCTTCCCATCAACGGAAACATATTTAAAATAAAACATGGATTCTTTATTCACACATCCTTGACACTATCATCACATCATGTACCCTTCCCTTGACCTGTGAAAAACATTTCAAAAACTTGGGATGAGAATAAAAAGCTCAGTAAGGGATATAAAAATATGGAAAGGAAACATGAGTACATGTATACATAAGAATGAATTCATACTTTACCCATAAAACACAGGCATATCAAATCATGAATAAATCATAGAAATCATAAGACATAAAAGTAACTTGAGGCATTCATAACATTCTTACATAGGGAGTAACCCTCTTGGTTACGTTTGGAATACCCATCACAGTATATTCCCTAAATCTCTTCGGAGAAACCTTAACGTTTCACTCCTTCGCGTTACCCAATGCATTGGAGAGCTATATCGGGTTCACCCGCCCTTAGTTTATCACGGAACCACCCATTTTCATAACAATGCCCAAGAACCATAACATAAACATATCACATAAAACATGCATAAATAAAACATAACATTTCCACATTTCAATCACAATATATCATTTTAGTATATTGAAATAATGAATCCTTTCAAAAAGACACCATTTCCAAAACCATTTAAAACATTTAATAAGGAGATTTTTGAATCAAAGTGTCCCATACCACCTTGAAGATTTTAAAATTTTTAACCATTAATATCCATATAAATAAATCCTTAAAACCATTTTGAAAACATGGATATTAATAAGAACAAATCATTAAAACATTTAAAACGATATTTTGGTTAAAGGGTTTTTACCAAAATTAGAGACACTTGAATACAATAATTGAGGAATAACATTTAATCAGAACTTTATAATATCATGATAATAAATGGATTCCTGATATAATATTCCAAAGGACAGTATATACACCATATAAGAGTGAATTGGTTCATAACAACAATGAAGTCTCAATAGAGATTTAAAATGTGATGAAATCCCTTATAAAGAAGGTATCCTTAAATTAAGGATAAATCAATCTCAAAATTATGTGTGACAAATATAAATACACCCAATATAATTGGATATTAAGTGTAAAACAATAAAAGGCCATTCACACATATTCAAAGGATGACATATTCAATAACTACATGTTGAACCCAAAGAAATCGAAATTGGGTTAAAAAGTTCCCTTGGTAAAATTCGACAGCCTAACGGCGTCACTTCAAAAATTCAGAAAATGAGTTGATGAGAGATAAAAAGGGGATATAATCACTTGGACATAAAATTTAAATCAATCAGGATATAGAAGAACATATCCCAACATAATAGTATATGAATTAAAATACCCAACAAAAGAAGTCTTTTAAAAAGAGGAGGGTGAAAGGTTCCCTTACCGACATGGGTATCTTTCGAAACATACACCTTGTGAAAGAAGGACAATACAACATTGATGTAAATAATCATAAAAGAAAGTATATTACACAATGAGTAAAATAATGGTCAGTACATATACCACTCAAAAGAAAATTGTGGCAAATGTAGCATAAATCTCACGGGAATAAAAGTGAGATGAAAAATCCCTTACGAAAACTCGGCAGCCTAACGACGCCACTTAAAACTTCCAAAATGGTTTGATGAGAGGAAATAGGGTCTCTCATCACATAAAAATAAAGCTTACAGAAAGAGGAATATAAAATAACATCCCCCAACATAACAAATAGTAGCTTAAAAGAAGTGACATAATGGAGAGTACTTAAAAAGAAAGAGAGAGGTTAGATCTCTTACGAAAATTCGGCAGCCTAACGGCGCCACTCAAAACTTCCAAAATGGATTGATGAGAGAGAATAGGGTCTCTCATCACATGAACATAAAAATTACAGTAATTTTAATATAAAATAGCATCCCAATAACAAGAAAGATGATATTTAGAGGGAATGACATAAAAGAGTGTACATAAAAAGAAAGAGAGGAGTAAGATCCCTTACCTCGGGTCCGACTTGACTCGATCGTTCTTTAACGTCCAGAATAGTAAACTTGAGTTAATTTCTACTTTATTAAGAACCTTTTCCAAGTTCATTATTCCTTTTATATCAATTATTGACTTTTTATAAACATTATGTAATCATTTAAGTTAATAATTTTTGTTTTGTCGATATTTGGTTCTTAAGTCGAAAGTGGACTTCTTACAATTACATGTTGTTCGTGTGGTCAAAGGTTATTTATATCCAGAATGAAATTCCTGATTTGGATATCATATATATCATATATATCTAGAATATACATGTATTTATAATATCACATAATAATTTAGAGGTAAGAAATGAAATGCACCGTTCATGGAGACGGTAAGCCGTACGTACGCATGAACTCTACTTTCATTTCTTTGTCATATTAATGGAATTAAAACTAAATGATAGGTATGAATATTTTAATTCCAGAATTATATTCATCATTTAGATGTATCATTCATCATATATATCCATTATATACATGTACTTATAATAGTACATTACATTTGGGGATAAGAAATGAAATGCACCGTTCATGGAGACGGTAAGTCGTACGTACGCATGAACGCTACTTTCATTTCTATCTCATACTTTAATGGAAATAAATAATAATGATATAGAGGTATATAATAATTACAGTATAACATCATATATAATAAAATTAAATACATCCTTTATACGTCCCACGTATGGCATTAACGAATCACATCACTTTGAGGGGGTGGTAGTCCGCACTTCCTAAAATGAAGATATCGCTTATACCCATAATGGAAGCCATAAAAGTAAGCCAGAAATGAAAAATAAATAAGCTTAAGTAAAACATAAACATATTATATATCATATATAAAAATATTGACATCATAATGTCCACCTTTTAAGGTGTTAAATGAGTATTGAACAATCATCGTTTCGGGAGGCAGAATTTCTCCATCCACGGAAACCGTATGTTCTTTAACCATTTGATGTAGTTGTGTGAGAGTTTAGCTCGAATAAATATTATAAAAACATCCTAGTATATTTAAGATACTGGTTTTGTTACAAAATAAGTAAATAAAAAGAGTTTAGGGGGTTGGAGAAGCAAAATGAAACAAATGAACATGAGAGAATGAATTACCTTTAAAAGTGTAACTTCTTTTGATTTGAGCCTAAAGGCTTCCTTTGAAAGGATTCTGCCAAAAGGTAATCCTATAGGATTAGGAGAGGGATGTGGAGAGAGTAAATGGGCAGGGG
This sequence comes from Viscum album, assembly GCA_963277665.1. NCBI lineage: Eukaryota > Viridiplantae > Streptophyta > Magnoliopsida > Santalales > Viscaceae > Viscum > Viscum album. Next base: position 1,493,074,321 of record OY728135.1, on the reverse strand, counting down.
ATGGCCGAGCCAAAGGCTTGAGGAGTGTGTGAAATGAGGTAGAGGTGGGGGCCTTTTATAAGAGGAGATGAGGGGCACTTTTGGAAATCATGAAACTATTATTTTATTTTCAAAAGTGTTTCGAATTTCTAAGGTCCCACATTCATATATTTCGAATATAAGATGATAATTATTCGAAATATTCCCATACAATAGTTTTTGGACAAGTGTAGGTCTTAGATTTTATATTATCATTTCATTTTATTTAAACTGTTCATTAATGAGGTCATCGCTGCATCATCATGATGTCATAAATAATTTAATTTATTTAAAGTCTAAAAATTATAACAAAAATACTATGATGTAGTAAATTTTTATAGCTTTCCAATTAATATTTATAATCAAAAATATGATCTTTATAACCCCATGTAAAAATCGTTTTCGTAAAATAACTCAAGTTTGTGTCATTTTTACTTTAACATTAAATAAAAAGTTATTTATGTCATTTCCCAACCAAAGTAGATCCATGGGGTCCCCAAGTTGACCCATGGCTTTTCCTGGTCGGACATGACACAACCAATGAGGGTAGTACATGTTTCAAGCTCATCTCATTTTATTAAAGCATTATTTTTACCTTAAACTATACTAATTACCACTAATCGCGATTAAGAACTTAATAAGTTACTATTCACCAAAAAATTATTTTAATCCCATTGAACCACATTTTACTTCTTAATGACAACCATGTATGTCGGATTTTTGAAATTCAAAACACAATGATGGCAAAATTTCATTTAAACGGAAAAATCAGTTTTTATAAGTACCACTTAGTGGTTTCACTATTCATCAAAAATTGAAGTTTTTCATAAAATTACCAAAAATTCACCCTAAGCTATATTTGATATTCCGAATTCAAAAATGAAGTCTATTTTACAAAATTCAAAACATATAAGTCACATTAATTAATTTAATAATTAATTCCTGCTGTCAGAGCAAATAGTGTGTTTTTATGAAACAATAAGTATCAAAAGATTGACACTAGTTTAAGTCCGATTTCAAAGTGAAATTTATTCCAACAACCACTATTGGATTTAATGGTAAAAATATATTATAATTTCACTTTAAAAAAAATTAAAAATATAATCTAATCATATAAATAAATTAGATTAAAAAGAGGTTTTGAATTAAAATACAACATTTTACACTATTCATTAAAAAAATGAACTTTATCGGAAAGATACCAAAAATTTACACAAAGTAAATTTTGATGTCCCGATTCTAAAGAAGAGTTTTATTTGGTCCAATAGAATTTATAATAGTGAAAAAAACTATATTTAATGATGGTTCGCCATCAAAAGGTGATAAGTGAACCTTTAGTGAAAACTAGGGCCTATACGCCTAAAATTGAATTCTTTCCGTATTTCATGCCTTTATCTTTTATTGGATAAATGTAAAAACATTTAAAAACATATATAATCATATTTTAGTTATTTCTATCCATTACCACCAATACAACGGCTACATGTTAACTATCATTTAAATAATATTATTTTATTATTAGAGTGCAACGTAAGATTCCCAAGAAACTCGTTGTTGTGTGTTGGGTACGCCATCGAGCATAGCATCCCCTTTAAAGTCATATTAATATTTTATTCACAAATATGGATAAATATGAAAATTTCATATTCTTTATTTACCTGGGGTGTTACATCCTTCCCCCCTTTTGGGAATTGCGTCCTCACAATTTTTAAAATTGAGCTTGGAAACATCCTTGAACGTCCCACATCGGAACAAGAGTTGGTAAAACAATCACTTTAAAATAAAGGAAGATAAGTACAGAGGTAACCCTAGTTAACCCATACTAGGATTCCATGTAGAAAAACATGTACATGGAAGAAAAATCAAAGGGTCATGTTCTTGAGGGAGAGTGATAGTAAACATGTCTAGGAGAAAGTTAACAATGATAAAATCACAAACTTGTGATGGGTTAAACGGTATTCGATTCCCCAGTAGGAAAAGCTAATAGACAACATTTTTGTGTTAATTTACTTTTTATTGAGGCATTTATTCATAAGGAAACATAATCACTTATCATGTTGACTTTCAACCTTTACTGGATTCCTTAATCAAACTCATATTTTTTTCCAAAAGACAAGTATTTAGGGAGACTTGTTCGCATTAAGAGTACTATAATCAACTTCTAGAGAGTCACCTAATCCAAAAAAGAGAACTATATACTTCCCATGTCTTTAGACTTTAACCAAAACCAAAACCAAAAAGGTTATTACAAGATCAGATAATCCAGAAAAGGATAACCCTTTATAAAAAGAAAATCTATTCTTAATCTCCAAAATTTGTCCAACAAAACCCAAAGTTCAAAGAGGACCATTCTATAATCAATTTTTCCATAAAATTATTCAAAGTAAACCAAAATAAGATTGAAACCCAAATATTTGAAGGATTTAGTCACATAGTCTTCCCAGTTAAATCGTAACATTTATCTCCAAACAACATCAGTTGCTCCTAAAGTCTCGTATTGAAAAGTAATCAACCTAATCACATATCCTCCATGATAGGTTAATGATTTTCATAAATAACCCAAAATCAACTTACTATTAATTTATAAAATCATATAACTAGAAAGAATCAGTCAAACTAACCAGGTACTTCACGTAGTCCAGTGGTAGACGATAAATACCAGTCACACTTTGGTTGTGGGTTCGATTCCCGCAGCTTTGTCCGACGCGACGGGTTGTCACACGGTCTGTGTGTTGTCCTTTTTCCAAAACTATATAATTCTCAAATCATTCCCCAAAAAGGGATAAAATCATCAAAAATAATCATAACATATTTTAACCTCAAGTTTATCTCATTCCTTTCATTTTCCATCATATCATAGAGTAACCCATAATTACCTAAAAATTAAGGATCATATAAACCCTAATGGTTACCTTAATAATTATTACCTGAATTTCCACATCGAGTTGGCCATCTCGTACATGAAGCATTATAGAACTCACCAAGGTTGAAGTGGTTGATCATGACTCCTTGATTGTTGGTTTAGAACAACCATGAGATTCCTCATTGAATCCCCCATCTCATCCAGTCTCTTAATCAGAGAACCACCATAGTTTCCTTCAAACCCATTGTCACTTTGGTGCCTGCTAGATCCAGCCATTTACTAAAACCAAAAGGTCATTGTGAGTATATCAACATAACCATAATGTACTAATGAGGAAGATAAACACTAAGATATACTTACTCATTCACTTTATCTAAAACTAGGACTCTTTCTGAAATCCTAACCATTATGGTAATGTCACTTGTGCTTAGAGAATACCCTAACCTCTAAAGTTATCTAAACCGACCTTTGATACCAACTATAAGGCCCCAGCCTTAAACCTTACTTAATCTTGAGTTATTACAAGATTACACATTGAGGATATTTTCAGGTTTAGAGTTTTAGAAAATTAGATCATGAAACTTGCATTACATTCCACATTTAAACAAAGTGGTTACATAAAAGACAGTATTCATTCTTCCCATCAACGGAAACATATTTAAAATAAAACATGGATTCTTTCTTGACACATCCTTGACACTATCATCACATCATGTACCCTTCCCTTAACCTGTGAAAAACATTTCAAAAACTTGGGATGAGCATAAAAATCTCAGTAAGGGATATAAAAATATGGAAAGGAAACATGAGTACATGTATACATAAGAATGAATTCATACTTTACCCATAAAACATAGGCATATCAAATCAGGAATAAATCATAGAAATCATAAGACATAAAAGTAACTTGAGGAATTCATAAAATTCTTACATAGGGAGTAACCCTCTTGGTTACGTTTGGAATACCCATCACAGTATATTCCCTAAATCTCTTTGGAGAAACATTAACGTTTCACTCCTTTGTGTTACCCAATGCATTGGAGAGCTATATCGGGCTCACCCGCACTTAGTTTATCATGGAACCACCCGTTTTCATAACAATGCCCAAGAACCATAACATAAACGTATCACATAAAACATGCATAAATAAAACATAACATTTCCACATTTCAATCACAATATAACATTTTAGTATATTGAAATAATTAATCCGTTCAAAAAGAAACCATTTCCAAAACCATTTAAAACATTTAATAAGGAGACTTTTGAATCAAAGTGTCCCATACCACCTTGAAGATTTTAACATTTTAAACCAATAATATCCATATAAATAAATACTTAAAACCATTTTGAAAACATGGATATTAATAAGAACAAATCATTAAAACATTTAAAACGATATTTGGCTTAAAGGGTTTTTACCAAAATTAGAGACACTTGAATACAATAATTGAGGAATAACATTTAATCATAACTTTATAATATCATGAGAATAAATGGATTCATGATATAATATTCCAAAGGACAGTATATACACCATATAAGAGTGAATTGGTTCATAACAACAATGAAGTCTCAATAGAGATGTAAAATGTGATGAAATCCCTTATAAAGAAGGTATCCTTAAATTAAGGATAAATCAATCTCAAAATTCTGTGTGACAAATATAAATACACCCAATATAATTGGATATTAAGTGTAAAATAATAAAAGGTCATTAACACATATTCAAAGGATGACATATTCAATAACTACATGTTGAACCCAAAGAAATCGAAATTGGGTTAAAAAGTTCCCTTGGTAAAATTCGACAGCCTAACGGCGTCACTTCAAAAATTCAGAAAATGAGTTTATGAGAGATAAAAAGGTAATATCATAACTTGGACATAAAATTTACATCAATCAGTATATAGAAGAAAATATCCCAACATAATAGTATATGAATTAAAAGACCCAACAAAAGAAGTCTTTTAAAAAGAGGAGGGTGAAAGGTTCCCTTACCGACATGGGTATCTTTCGAAACATACACCTTGTGAAAGAAGGACAATACAACATTGATGTAAATACTCATAAAAGAAATTATATTACACAATGAGTAAAATAATTGGCAGTACATATACCACTCAAAAGAAAATTGTGGCAAATGTAGCATAAATCTCACGGGAATAAAAGTGAGATGAAAAATCCCTTACGAAAACTCGGCAGCCTAACGACGCCACTTAAAACTTCCAAAATGGTTTGATGAGAGGAAATAGGGTCTCTAATCACATTAAAATAAATCTTACAGAAATAGGAATATAAAATAACATCCCCCAACATAACAAATAGGAGCTTAAAATAAGTGACATAATGGAGAGTACTTAAAAAGAAAGAGAGAGGTTAGATCTCTTACGAAAATTCGGCATCCTAACGGCGCCACTCAAAACTTCCAAAATGGATTGATGAGAGAGAATAGGGTCTCTCATCACATGAAAATAAAAATTACAGTAAGTTTAATATAAAATAACATCCCAATAACAAGAAATATGAGCTTTAGAGGGAATGACGTAAAAGAGTGTACATAAAAAGAAAGAGAGGAGTAAGATCCCTTACCTCGGGTCCGACTTGACTCGATCGTTATTTAACGTCCTAAATAATAAACTTGAGTTAATTTATACTTGCTTAAGAACCTTTTCAGAGTTCATTATTCCTTTTATATCAATTATTGAAATGTTATAAACATTATGTAATCATTTAACTTAATAATGTTTGTTTTGTCGATATTTGGTTCTTAAGTCGAAAGTGGACTTCTTACAATTACATGTTGTTCGTGTGGTCAAAGGTTCTTTATATCCATAATGACATTCCTGATTTGGATATCATATATATCATATATATCTATAATATACATGTATTTATAATATCACATAATCATTTATAGGTAAGAAAGGAAATGCACCGTTCATGGAGACGGTAAGCCGTACGTACGCATGAACGCTACTTTCATTTCTTTGTCATATTAATGGAATTAAAACTAAATGAGAGGTATGTATATTTTAATTCCAGAATTATATTCACCATTTAGATGTATCATTCATCATATATATCTATTATATATATGTACTTATAATAGTATATTACATTTGGGGATAAGAAATGAAATGCACCGTTCATGGAGACGGTAAGCCGTACGTACGAATGAACGCTACTTTCATTTCTATCTCATAATTTAATGGAAAGAAATAATAATGATATAGAGGTATATAATAATTCTATTATAACATCATATATAATAAAATTAAATCCATCCTTTATACGTCCCACGTATGGCATTAACGAATCACGTCACTTTGAGGGGGCGGTAGTCCGCACTTCCTAAAATGAAGATATCGCTTATACCCATAATGGAAGCCATAAAAGTAAGCCACAAATGAAAAATACAGAAGATTAAGTAAAACATAAACATATTATATATCATATATAAAAATAGTGACATCATAATGGCCACCTTTGAAGGTGTTAAATGAGTATTGAACAATCATCGTTTCGGGAGGCAGAATTTCGCCATCCATGAAACCGTATTTTCTTTAACCATTTGATGTAGTTGTGTGAGAGTTTAGCTCTAATAAATATTATAAAAACATCCTAGTATATTGAAGATATTGGTTTTTTTACAAAAGAAGTAAATAAAAAGAGTTTAGGGGGTTGGAGAAGCAAAATAAAACAAATGAACATGAGAGAATGGATTACCTTTAAAAGTGTAACTCCTTTTGATTTGAGCCTAAAGGCTTCCTTTGAAATAATTCTGCCCAAAGAGAATCCTATAGGATGAGTAGAGGGATGTGTAGAGAGTAAATGGGCAGGGGATGGCTGATACAAAGGCTTGAGGAGTGTGTGAAATGAGGTAGAGGTGGGGGCCTTTTATAAGAGGAGAGGAGGGGCACTTTTGGAAATCATGAAACTATTATTTTATTTTCAAAAGTGTTTCGAATTTCTAAGGTCCCACATTAATATATTTCGAAGATAAGATGATAAGGCTTCGAAATATTCACATCCAATAGTTTTTGGACAAGTGTAGGTCTTAGATTTTATATTATCGTTTCATTTTATTTAAACTGTTCATTAATGAGGTCATCGCTGCATCATCATGATGTTATAAATAATTTAATTTATATAAAGTCTAAAAATTATAAAAAAAATTCTATGATGTAGTAAATCGTTTTAGATTTCCAATTATTATTTATAATCAAAAATCTGATCTTTATAACCCCATGTAAAAATTGTTTTCGTAAAATAACTCAAGTTTGTGTCATTTTTACTTTAACATTAAATAAAAAGTTATTTATGTCATTTCCCAACCAAAGTGTATCCATGGGGTCCCCAAGTTGACCCATGGCTTGACTTGGTCGTCCATGACACAACCAATGAGGTTAGGACATGTTTCAAGATTATCTCATTTTATTAAATCATTATTTTTACCTTAAACTATACTAATTACCACTAATCGCGATTAAGAACTTAATAAGTTACTATTCACCAAAAAATTATTTTAATCCCATTGAACCACATTTTACTTCTTAATTACAACCATGTATGTCGGATTTTTGAAATTCAAAATACAATGATGGAAAAATTTCATTTAAACGGAAAAATCAGTTTTTATAAGTACCACTTAGTGGTTTCACTATTCATCAAAAATTGATGTTTTTCGGAAAATTACCAAAAATTCACCCTAAGCTATATTTGATATTCAGAATTCAAAAATGAAGTCTATTTTACAAAATTCAAAACATATAAGTCACATTAATTAATTTAATAATTAATTCCCGCTGTCAGAGCAAATAGCGTGTTTTTATGAAATAATAAGTATCAAAAGATTGACACTAGTTTAAGTCTGATTTCAAAGTGAAATTAATTCCAACGACCACTATTGGATTTAATGGTAAAAATATATTCTAATTTAACTTTAAAACCAATTAAAAATATAATCTAATCATATAAATAAATTAGATTAAAAAGAGGTTTTGAATTAAAATACAACATTTTACACTATTCATTAAAAAAATGAACTTTATCGGAAAGATACCAAAAAATTACACAAAGTAAATTTTGATGTCCCGATTCTAAATAAGAGTTTTATTTTGTCCAATAGAATGTATAAGAGTGAACAAAACTATATTTAATGACAGTTCGCCATCAAAAGGCGATAAGTGAACCTTTATTGAAAACTAGGGCATATACGCCTAAAATTGAATTCTTTCTGTATTTTATGCCTTTATATTTTATTGGATAAATGTAAAACATTTAAAAACATATATAATCATATTTTAGTTATTTCTATCCATTTCCGCCAATACAACGGCTACATGTTAACTACCATTTAAAATAATATTATTTTATTATTAGAGTGCAACGTAATATTCCCAAGAAACTCGTTGTTGCGTGTTGGGTACGCCATCGAGCATAGAATACACTTTAAAGTCATATTAATATTTTATTCACAAATATTGATAAATATGAAAATTTCATATTCTTTATTTACCTGGGGTGTTACATTAATTATAATTTCAATAAAACAAAATTGACTAGTAAATAAATTTGATGCTTTTCATATTTATGTGTGGTAAATGGATTAAATGTTTTTAATGTTAAATGAGTGGAATATGTAAATGTGAATGAATGGATTAATAAATTTTATTTTTTGGAACTTGTTATATAAAGATATGGTGAAACTTGAAATTGAATGTTTGAATATTTGTTGTTGTGTATGGTGGAAGTTTGGTGTTCTTAATTTAGTGGTTCCCGTGGTTTTGATGGTTATCATGTGGTGTATTGGTATTGGTTCTGAGTATGTTGGTGAGGTTTTTTTGAACCCATATGTGGGGTATTTTGTGGTACGAATATATCATTTAATTTACTTTATTTTTATATTCACCCAACCTTAGTTGTAAAACCATACAAATTCCCATTTTTGGGTTCTAGGTGTTTTCCCTACAATCTAGGATAGTGGTGATATGGATGGCTAGCTACCCCCTATTTTCCAATCTTCCTTTGATGGATCTGATGTACTAAGTGACTTTTGAAGACATGTGATGTGATGGACCATGTGTATTTAGGTTAGATGTGATGTGATGGACTAGGTTTCTTTGGGTGGGATACAATGTGAAGAGGTAGTGGTGAGATGTGATCTTTGGTGGGGGGTCATGTGTTGTAGGAGGAGGGTTTTAGGTTTATAACCTTAATGTTCATGAATCCCTACCTATATGGTTATGTGATGAGATTGTGTTGTGATGACCTTGGTGTTTTTGGGTGAGATGTTTGGTGATGATTCCTGATGCTAGAACCATACTCTATACCATGTGAGGGGGTAGGTAGAGACACATCTAAATCCAAATCAAATATTTTTTGTGTTTTATGTGATGTAATAAGATATGTATAGAAGGGATAGGATCACCAGAAATTTGGCATTAGGCCATGAGAGTAGAAAATCAATGGGGAAAAGGTTTCAAAGAATTTTGCTTCATTATGATCTCAATTTTATATTACTATGTTAGATGTGTGATTTGGGGAGTCAGTCAACATAAAAATAACACTGGGTAGTTGACCTATTTAGGTTCTTGTTGGTTGTTTTTTTTGTTCACCGATTCAATAGTATATTGTTTTCACATGTGCACTTTAGACCTTAGTATGTTCCTACTGAGTATATTTGTATGACAAAACTATGTATATAAACTAATGTTCAGTTTCTAGGAGGAATTTGGGGACCTAGATGGACATTAATAGATTGTCTTCTACAGCTTCTATTGAGTCATTCTCATAGAACTTTTCATTTTGTATATAATGGATACTTTTATTTTGAAATTTTATTTTTTTCAATCATTTTGGGATGGTTTTAGGTTTACATATTTATTATTTTCTAGAGTTTGTGGGTGGTATTTATTCTATCTACCTATCATTTATAATTTATAGAAGTTACTCCCTCCCATATGATGTATTTTTATACCCTTGGTGCTAGTCTCAAACCTAGGGCCATGTAAAAGAGGGAATCAAGTGTCATTATCTCTCTTCTTTAATTGAGGTATCCTTGGAGGTAGGTGTCATGATAGAGTTGTATCAAAGTTGAGGATGGGTGATAGGGTGTAATATGGAGTCACTAACAGTGAGGATTTCATGGGTTGGTAAGCAGGTGGTTTCAGTTGAACTTAATACATTAAATGGGCCAGGGAGACCAACTACCACATTGGATTTTTGGGCCCATGGGATTTGATGCTTGGAATTTGAGCTTATTGAATGACCAAGTGAGGTAGAAATGTTTGTAGGGTAGATACCTATGATAGTTTCATTCATTATGATTAATTGTATTCATATTTTAATTATGTAATTATTGGAAGTTAAATAAATAATATAATTAATTGAATAAACCTAAGATAAAATTACATATTTCAGGGATTAGGGTGTTCTATTTTATTTTTAGGAATGTATCCTTATCATCATTCCTGAGTGGTTTAGGAAGGAGATTTTTAAAAGGAGGATCCAGTTGATCGAATGAGAATTGAGAAAGTAGAGGTGGATTATGAGTCATGGTAAGGGGTACTTGCATTCCTTTCAGTTTTAGAGTTTGGGAAAGTATGTAGAGGCCTCTCAGATGTGGAGATAGAGAGATGGTTGGAGGAGATCAAGATTTATTCTTATCTGATCCCTGAATGAGATGATTTCTAGGTTTCATTGGGTGTTATTAAATTTTGGGGTGTTATATGTTAGTGGTGGAAACTGTATCTTGGTGACAAAAAGGAGGAAAATGTGTTGTGCACAAAATTTTTTAATGAGTTCCAGGTGGAATAGCAATCATCTTTGAGGAAGTCATCAAATAGAATGAATTTTATCTCTCTTTAGTATGGGGGATTAAGTATGTTAAAGATTGGTATTATTTTCAAGGACCTCATACACTATAATACAGATTTTTTTAGATGTATAGTTTGTAGAACGACCTCTGTAAGAGGCTTTTCACCCAGTGATCAGGTTTGTGGCCACTCTATTTACACTCCCTACAAATCTGGAGGTGCGTAAGAAAGTAGTGGTTATCAAGGGTATTCTTTAATTGGTATTTGATTCTCAATAGAGTGTCTAGTAGGGCATCATAATGAGAAAATATTCATTTAATATTCCTTTGGTGTTCAGGTATTCTGGGTTGTGATCTGTGGGAAATTGGTTGTGGAAGATATATTCTTGTTCTTTTGGGATAGTTCACTATGAATCACCTCCCAAAGGATTCATGATTTCATGTTATAATTTCTGACAACATGGGAATCATCAGGATCAGTGTATGGTCACTCTAAGAGGATGATTTCAATTTTGTGTTCAATACACTATTCATCATTAAAAGATGTTTCATCTAAGATAGTTTCAGCATCAAAGATCACAGATACTGGTTCAGTAGCCTTGTAAATATTTTATTGGCCTTGGTTAGCCTTGTGGTGGTCCCTATACATAGGGACCTAGTATATAGTGTGTTCCTAGAGTAAAATGGTAGAGAGGAAATCGATCTGGGAATTGTTAGATGCACATGTTAAAGGTTGCAGCGCCATAAAGGCTATAGGTTTTTAGAGGAATGATCAACTTATTGTATACCATTATTTATAGTTTGTCTGATTTAGGATCATCTCACTCCTTAATTTATCACACATTAATATATTATTTGGGACTATATGTAGAGAGTAATTCAGTTCCCCTACTGTTATCTTGGATGGTGAGAGGTCAGCCTACTTTATTTCACATGTTCTGGGCATGTTGGATGGAGAAGAGGAACCACCAGTCCATGGGAGGTTTCTGATTATTGTAGATACAACCATATGATTTTATCCTTTTCATAGATTTGTTGTATTCATTTAATATATTCATTTAATATATTTATAGGATAGTTTTGTTTTCCAATGTGGAGGGAAAGCAAGTGGTGTTCATTGGTGAGAAAGGATGTCATAAAGATGGTAATAATGTAGAAACTATTTTTCCCAATTGACAGAGCTATTTGTTGAATCTCATGTGGATAATGTTACTATGGTTGTGGGGGAGTTCATAGATATCTTTCTATATGTTGTTTTGGAGATTCCCTCACGATGTGATGCTAATTTTTGGGATGGAGTTAGAACTGAGTGTGTCTTTAAGTTTAATGGATTCAAATAGAATAATACCTAAAGAGTTGCATGATTTTAGGTCATAGGTCGATGAACTGGTGCATAGGGGATTAATCTGACCTTTTGTGTCTTATTATAGAGGTTCAACATTATTCTCAAAGGAGGTGGATGGTAGTATGAGATTGTGTGTGGACTAAAAGGGGATAGATCAGAAACGTTGAAAAACGTTTACACTCTTCCAAGCATAAATGTTTGTTCGACCAGATGAGTGAATTTAGTTGTATTTCCAAGGTTTATTTCTTCTTTGGATATCACTAGAAGAGGTTGAAAGGTGTGGATATCATTCATATTCATTTATGGGAACTTAGATTTTTTTTCATGTCATTCAATGTCATAAATACACCATTCATGTTTATGGGACTAATAAAAATTGTATTTCTAGAGTTCTTGGATTGGTTTTTGATCATTTTCATTGATTATATCTAGATATATGTAATGTAAGAGGAGGATCATTTTGATAATATTAAAGCTATTTTGAAGGTCCTTCGACACCACTGTCTCTATGGAAAACTATCCAAGTGTGATTAATGGTCATGAGAGTTTCATTTATATTCACATGTGGTGTATCATAAGGGAGTGGTAATGAACTGAATAATTATTAAGTTATTTTTTATAGAATGAATCCAAGAACATGATAGAGTTATGTGTTTTATTTTTTATCACAAAATATTATCAAATTTTTTCCCCAATTTCAATCAAGTTGTATCCCCACTAAACATGATGGAAACGAAGGATGCAGATTTTGGTTGTATTTATTAGTTTTTAGCTATGTTCATTTATTAAAAAGTGATGTTGTTTAGTGTTGTGGTTCTTTACTTACTAGATAATGTTGTGTTGTCTAAGGTTTCATATGGTTCATCCTATATGGACTAGGGATTCATGTTGATGCAGCAAAGAGAAGTGATCTCTTATAGGTCTAGGTAGTTACATCCCCATGATCATAATTTTTTCACCCATGAACTAGAGTTGGGGGAAGTTGTGTTTTCAATAAATTTGCAGGGAAATTACCTTCTAAGAGAGGGCTTTGTGGTTTTCACAGACTACAATACTCTAATATATTTTTTCTCTTACCATGAACTTAATATATGCTAGTACAAGTTGATGGTGTTTCTTTATGAATAATATTTATAGATCTCTTACAACCCAAGAAAGGGGAATTTTTTTAACAACATGTTGAGTCAAAATTACAAAGTATATGTGGTTAGGGAATCTATCAATGTATGGAGATAGATGGAGGAACTTGAAACATTTCTTCTTGACATATGAGAGAGTAGTGTTTTTGGTTGCCTTTATTAAATGATTGTAGAGTCGTATTTGATGTATCATGTGGATAATTATCAATGGGGATGCCCAAAGCTAGAGTTTATATGTGATTGTATAATCCATAGTGATAATATAGATGGATGGATTGAGTATTTTCAAATCTAGGTACTTTTTCAGGGGAGGTTGTTTGTTCCGTCGGAAGTGTATGAGGAGGTTCTCTATGAGTTTCAGCACTCACTCTTGGAAGAACATCCTAGTGTGTCCAAGATGTGTTATGGTTTGAGGAAGTATCATTTGTGTCCATGGATGAAATAATTAGGGGTATATTTGTGGAAAATTTCTCGTTTTTTAAAAAGTGGATATGGATAAACATGTACCTTCAGGTTTTTTGCACACCTTGGATATTTCCGAATTGAAATGAGAATAAATATAAATATATTTCTCCACTTCTTTAAACTATGATCAGGTAGTTTGTGATGTAGTTTTTTTATATTGTACTGACTGATGAAGTATGATCATTTTATTTCAATCTACGTTTCAAGTCTCATGGATATCTTTGTAGAGAAATATGTGGACGATGTGGTTAAGATTTATGGGGGTATTGAGGACCATCATCATTGATCATGATCCATGAATTACTCAATATTCTGGATGGTATTCAATCATTATTTTGGATCCTAGTTTCATTTTATAATTTGTTTCCACCCTTAGATAGTGGTAAGATAGAGTGGGACATCTAAATGTTGGAGGATATGTTTTGATTTTTCATCCTTTGCATTGGTGGATTGTGGGCAATTCATATTCCTATAGTTGAGTTTTCATAAAAAAAAAATCTACCACACATCTATTGACGTGGCTTAATTTGATTTAATTCTACAGGTGTTCATGTAATTCTATGTTTTTTTGGATGGAGGTTGGCGAGTTAAAAAAATTTGGTATGAATTGGATTCATAACACGACCAAGAAGATCCAGTTGGTTCAAGAGAGGATGAGGGTGGAGAACAACCATTATAAGTCTTATGGTTATTATAGGTGGAGGAATATAGAGTTCACAATAAAAGACCTTGTATTCTGGATATTCTATCATCGATGAGGGAATTGGTGATTTGGGGGGGGGGAGTAAGCCTTCTCCCTAGTTTGTGGGGACTTTCGAGGTGATGGAGAATATTGATGATGTGGAATATCGGTTGGAATTTCCACCATGGATAGAGAGGATCCACGATTTCATCCATGTGTCCTAGCTTCATTAATATATTCCTAGATAATTCCTTATTATTGATTAGGGAGAGCTGGATATTGATGAGGATGAAACACTCATGGAGTGTCCCATAGTGATTCAAGATCATTCAGATATGCTATTATGTGGATGAACCATTCCTCGAATTTGTGTGTTATGGAGGCATGGTAGCCTAAAGGGTATTACTTGGGAGAGAGTGGTGTAGTAGTGTACCAAGTCCAAGAATCTATTTTGAGTTTTCTTTAACTTATCTTGTTTTGATAATGTGATGTTTGGGTAAATTTATTGTATGAGATGTGGTGTTTATTTTATGTGTGATTTGTGATAAATCTCTCAACACATGAAAAGGGGCTAACCTAAATCCTAGTAAATACACATCATAATAGACACAATTAAAACTGGTTCAGTAATTCAGTTCCACCCAAATTAGATAATATCATGTAATGGAATATTGAATTCCCTAATTTATGTGCTCAGTGCAGTGTTGTGTTTATTGGTTGTGGAAGTTGTTGGATTGGTTGTTTGGGAGTTATAGATTCTTATGCTGTTGGTTGTGTGGAAATGTGGTGGATTGTGGTTTCTACCAAATGTGTATTTTCATTCTAGGTGTTGGGAGGTGATGTGTTTGTTAGATATTTTTTTGATTTATTTGATTTAGTGTTTTTTAGGTAGTGTTAAGGATTAATGATAACCTTGAGAGGTATCTCATGGGGTGGTTATTCATACCATGTTATTTTTTTAGGTTTTGTTTTGACTCTTGAGGATGAGAATCATTTGAGATGTATCTAATGTAACAGTCCTTGAATTACCAACTCATTACATTGTGGGTTTTGGTAGTATAAGGTGTTTGAAGGAGACTCGAGGAGGTTCATTGAATGTTCGAGATGTAGTAGAACTATAGTAGAATTTTTATTTTACAAAATATGCTTTTATTGTGTTATTAGGTGGTTCATGGTTTTTGTGGCCTTTCATTTATGAATTGTGTGTGGTGAGGGTATTGAATTAATTTTTTTACATTAAATGAAGGGAAATTATGACATAAGTTAATTCTAGATTGAGGCACCATGTTTTTTAGTGGAAAATGGGTTGACGTCCTAAAGGATGGTTTTCCAGTGTAATTTATGTAGATATTGTGGGTTCTACACTATAAATGTGGGATTTTCACTGTAAAATTGGAATCTCGTGTGTTTTTATAAGGTATTATTTTGGATTATATTCCTCCCATTTATTCATCATCCCTCATGGTTTTTTGAGAACCCTAGAGGATTTTGGGATTCTTTCTAGGTCCTCTTCACTCACCTTGATCCTTGGGTTATGGTGGTAGTTTTTTTGTGATATGATGTTTTTTGTTCTATAATTCTCATTGAATTACTTCAATTCTTCACTTGGAGATATTCTATCATATTTTGATTTTGATTTGGGGGAGTTTTGTGATGTGTTTTCATGATCCCTTGATATTGTGTAGGTTGATCAGGGTATCTTGTGAAGTTGTTTCTTTGTGTTTATATCTTATTCCCCCTATAGTGTACATTGAGAATGGAAATATTTTTTAAGGTGGGGGATCCTCATTACAACCTATTTACATGGTATGTCTAGGGATTTAATGATTTTTCATTCCATTTGGTGGATATTAAGGGTTATATTAATAATGATAATTAATTGTAATAACTAAATTGATAGGGATATGGGGTAATTGTATTATTTTATTCATGATTTATGTTTTTGATGATATCATTCATGCTTATTTCCAATATTGAAAATAACTGCTATTGGTATCCTTTTTAAAATGTATATGATATTTAGTGAGAAACTTGTTGTTTCATAGTGTTATTTCACCCTTAAAAAAGGATAAAGAATGTATATTTGGTTAATAAAAAAAATCCCATGAAATATGGTTATTGTGATAATACTCATTCTAAATAAAAAACTAATGTGATTATAGTCCCAGAATAATAGTGGAAAGTTGGTTTGTGTTACTATTGTGTGTGGTTTTTCTTTTTTGTGTTTCCTTGTGTAGTTTTGGTGATTGTTTGATTATGGAAATGACCAGATGGGCTATTTGATATGGTGGTTGGTTATAATTGATGTGATGTGTGATGTGGTATGGTGCACAATGGGGGAGATGTGTGATAGTGATGATGTGCGGTGGTGTTGTGTCATGTGAATGTGTTGTGTGATGAGATTGTTGTATTATATATGTTATAGCGGGTATGGTGAATAGTGGTGTATATTTGTGATAGTTATGATTTCTATTGGTGGTGTACCATGTGATAGTGTTGTGAAATGAGGTTGTGGTGTGCGATGTGGTGCAGTGTTTGTGGTTGTGAGGTGGTGGTGATGTGAGGAACTTATGATATGAGATGTGGTTTTTATTCAAATATGGTTTTTTGGTTTATTTTGGTAGTTATGTTTGATTTTATTTTTTCTTTTCAAGGTTGTGTTGTTTCCCAGTTAGGAATGGGAAAAATTGTAATGTTAAATAAAACAAAATGGGGTGATAAATAAATTTGGTGGGTTGCATATGGATTTTTAATAATAGGATTATATTTTTTTAAAGTTAAATGAGTGGATAGTGTAAATTTTAATGAATTTATTAATAAATGGTATGTTTTATAACTAATTAAATATGGAAATTTCGAAACCTAAAATTGAAAGTGGGAAAATGTGTGGTTGTGTGTGGTGGTGGTGTGGTGTGTTATATTTTGTAGTATGAGAAGTTGTGTAGGTTGTTGGGTGGTGGAGTGTTTATGGTGTGGGGAATTCTAGTGTAATTATTTTGATCCCATAGTTTGGGAATTGTGTGAAACCTAAATGTATTCAATTTGATGTTATTTCTATATGTACCCCACCAGATTTTGATAACCATATCAATACCCAATGGTTTTTGGTTTGAAGTGTTTTTTCCAATATCTAGGATGGTGTGGATATGGATGCCATGATACCCCCTCTTTCCCACTATTCCTTTGGTTGTTGTCATGACCCAGGTGTCTTCGGGAAAGATGAGATGTGATACCCCATGTGTATTTTGGAGAGGTGTGATGTGATTTCTAAGGTGTCTTCAGGAATGATGTGATACGATGAGGGACTGATGATATGTGATATGCGGTTGGGATCATGCATAGAAGGAGGGTGTAATGAGGTTGAAATCCTTCATATTCATGATACCATACCACTTTGGTTATTTTATGAGGTTTTATTGTGATGACACAAGGGCCTTGATGAGATACATGTTTTGATGATTCCTGATGTTATCACCAAGTTCTAGACCTTCCGACGGTGGGTCATGTAGGAATACTTCACTACCCACATCAGAGATGGATGGTATATGATGTTATGTGATGTGTTATGTATGGAAGAGATAGGGGCATAGGAAGTTTGACGTTGGGGCATGAGAACATGAAATCAGTGGGGAAGAAGCAATGGGGATCCATTCTTTTTTATTATCCCAATGTAATATTACAATGTCGGATACATGATTCAGTGAGGCCATTATGAGTTTGGGATTAGTTATATAATTTTTTTGGGTTTTTGTTGGTTATGATTCTTGTTTATTGGTGCATTAGTATTCTATTTTCACATGTACACTTCAGAACTTGGTATTTTCCTGTTGAATATAATTTTATACTCACTCTATGTATATAAACTATTTTCAAGTTTCTAGGAGGACTTTTGGGACCAATATGGATATTACCAGCTTGGGTTTTGGAGTTTTTGTTGAGTTCAAACCGTAGGACTTGTCTATTGGTATAAAATATATACTTTTATTAGGTTGATATATTTTTTCATGCATATTGGGATGGTTTTGGTTTTAAATATATATTATCTTCTAGTGTTTTTTGTGGTTATTCATATTATATCTTGATCAAGTCTTATTTATAGAGATTAATGCATCCCATATGTGATATTTATACAACCTCAATTATAGTTTCCAAGCTAAGGAATATTGGAGGTTGGAATTTGTTGGAATCCTCATGTATTAATCATGTTTTAATGATCTCAAATCTTATTCAACCTATTTAACTCCTATAAATTATATCAAATCATGTGTATTAATGTTTAAATTAGTCTCATGCTTTATGAAGATCCATTCAGGATCTTAATTGCTCTACATTAATTTTAAATACGTTACACTATCTTTGATCTAATCTCATAATACCTTATTTGAAAAATTCTTAAGTCTAATCCATTATATTATCATCATTACTTAAGTCTGAACACTATTAATTTGGCAAAGTCTGAAACACCGTGAGTCTACCACTGGTTATGTCTTTCTGGCACCGTGAAGAAAGACATCGTGAAGTAAGACACCATGAAGCAAGACACGGTGAAGGAAGACACTGTGATGTAAGACATCGTGAAGGAAGACACAGTGAAGCAAGACTCTGTGAAGAAAGACACCGTGAAGAATATATCATGAAGCATGAAATCGTGAAACAAGACACAGGGACACTCAGACACCATGATCAGTCTAGACACCATGTGAAGGAGACACCGTTTCCATAACAAACAGTGACACTATTTCTTAAAATATTTTTTCGTCTTTCAATTTAATTTCTAATGGTCATATTTGATGATTTTAATGCACTAACATAATTAATGTTTCTTTGTAGAAATAACATCGTACAGTACGAGGTATGAGGTGTATAATACATCAAACCTGTCGACTTCAACACATGAATTTTAAGATAAAAGCAAAGTTTGGAAAAGAATCAAACGTGCGTGATACAAAAACGAAAAACAATTCTGTGAGCAAGATAATGAAGAACACTGAGAAATTTTCTAAAGGAAGGATTATCACATGCATGCAACCCAACTATGATGAACATACGAAGTACATTGGAATCCAGAGTACATCTTCACACAATCAAACCTCATGAAGAACGCAACCTGAATCGTGACACTCTATTTTACAGATGAGGTCTCAAACTATACATGTACTTTATCTCAGAAGTCCAAAGCTGCAAATACAAACACTCAGATCACCTCTAAACCCATCTCCATATTTCTACTCTATTGTGTATCTTTTTATTACCTTTTGAGTAGAGTGAGTACCTATAGAACAACACACTCTGTCTCCTTCATTAAATTGAAGGATACAATATTTCGATACTCAACCATTCTCTTACTCTTGTGTATACCCAACAATAAGTGTGGAAGAGGTCCCTGTGTGGCATGGTTATTTTGTCCCCACAAAAACTGTGGAAGAGGTCCCTGACCTGGATAGTCTATGTATTATTGTTAACCTGGATCCAAGGTGTGGATCAAAGTTTATTTATATAAACTGCTTGGTGGTAGTTGATCACCAAGTGGAGTGGATTTGGTCTCGGCTTGAGACTGAACCACTTATTGCATATCTGTTGTGCTGCTTAATTTAGTTTTCTCCATTTTATTGCTTTACTGTATAATACTAAAATCACTACTTTCACTTTGATAGTTAGTCTTGGAAAGAAGTTATAACTATATTTTCATCGTATAATAAATTCAAATGTAATATTAATAACAAAAATTAAGATTATTTAGAATTAATCAATCTTCTAAGAAGTTACTTAAATAGTCAAACTCTTATAATAATATAACCTTGATTAACTAGGTTGTATTTAATCTTTGGGGAAACCTTTTTGAAATAATTTTTACAGAATTTTTTGCAGTTACTCAATTCACCCCTCCCATCTTAAGTAATCTACTCTGACCAACATTTGGTATGAGAGGCTGTTTATTAGGACTCTGTTTAATCTTATTCAACTGGGATTGTAGTTGTACTTTAAATATCTGTAAATTTCTATTAACTCTAAATTTCTATAATTTTTAATGTAATACTTTATTATGGATAATAGATTGGAAGGTTCTACAACCAATAGACCACCCTTCTTTAATGATACCTATTATTCTCAATGGAAAATTAAAATGAAATTTCATTTTGAGAGTATGAGTTTTGAAATTTGGTCATCCATTATAAATGAATAAAAAATTCTTACTACTAATAGAATCACATGGGATGAACCTACCAAAATCACCTAAAATAACAATTGCAAAGCTATGAAATCTTTATACTACTCTATAAGAGATGAAGATTATAATATATTTCTTCTTTTTAAACTACCCATGAAATTTGGGATACCCAGTTTGTCTAACATGAAGTAACATCTAGTGTAAAAGAAATGAGACTTAATACTTATACTATCAAATATGATAATTTTAAAATTAAATCTGATGCACCTATTTTTGACATGTATCTTTAGATAAATTAGATTGTAAACACAATGATTTCTCTTGGAAGAGAAGTCACTGCCAAGGAACAGATCATGAGAATCCTTAGATTTCTACCTGAAAGATGGAGGGGAAGCTTTGTCTCTATTAGAGAATCGTGTGACATCAGCAAAATACATATAAAATTACTCATTGGGAAACTGATGATGTATGAGGAAGAGATGAAAGTAAATAAAAAGGAGGATGAACCACAGAGGAAATATATTGCATTCAAGACCACCACCACTAATCACAAAGACAAAGGGAAACTGGAAGCTTCCATAGAAACCTTCACTAGTGAAAAATCATCATCTGATAGTGATGAGGAGATGGATCAACTAGCCAGAAGATTCAAACGATTTTACAAAAAAGAAGAAATTTTTCAGAAAGCCTAACTTCAAGGTCAAATATGATCAAAAAGGAAAGTAGAAGGACTAGAAAATAAGTAAAAAGACTGAGGAAATTGTCTGCTATGAATGTACGAACAAAGGGAATATAAAGGAAGAATGTAAAAAGATCAAGTACAAAAAGAAATATGAGGACGAGGACAAGAGGTACAAAAAAGAAATGAAAGCAAACTGGAGTACCTTTGAGGAATGTTCAAGAGACTCACAGACATCACATGATGAACAGGATAACAAATACAATATGTGTTTTATGACAAACACATCTGTGGTAACACTGGACTCTTCTGTACATAACTCATATTATTCTGAAGATGAAAGTGACTATGAAAAAATTACTAATGAAGAACTATTTGAATACTGTAACATGCTTGAGGAAACATGCAATGAACTAAAATACAAATATAATTTATTAAAGAAACAACATGCTCTTACTGTAACTATTAAATATGAGATCACAACTGAAAAGGAGTAAAATGATCAACTCTTTAAAGAAAACAATTAATTAAAAATGTCTAATGAGAAATTAAAGAGAGACTTATAAAAGTTTACTAATGGAAAAAATACTCTTACCCAAATTCTAGGAAAACAGATTTCCCCTAAATACAAAATTGGCATTGGTTATCAAACTGGTAACAGAAACCTTAGTATAACAAATATTATTTCAAAATCTAAGACATACAGTTTTACTCCCAGTTCTGGACACAAATCAACTAATTCAATCCATGATACATATTCTATTATTTCACGTTTTGTTCACCAAATGAAGTTTATTTTTCAAATACTTTACACAATTCTTATAGGAAACCTATGAGGAATATATGGGTTCCTAAAGCACTTATTGCTAATATTACTAGACCCAAACAAGTATGGGTACCAAAATCTATTTTTTCTTAATCTTTTTTAAGGAAAGCTGCTTAAAGACCTCCTGCAAAAGTCTATGGTACGTAGACAGTGGATGTTCAAGGCACATGATAGGAGACTACTCATGCTTTAATAAACTGATAAAAGTATATGGAGGACATGTCAAATTTGGTGACAATTCCATTGGAAATATTATTGGCCTTGTCAAAATTGGTAACTCTAACTCAGTTTTAATTTCTAATTTACTGTTTGTTGATGGTTTAAAATACAATTTTCTTAGTATCTCACAACTATGTGATGATGGATTTCATGTTAAATTTGAAAATGATTCTTCAAATATCATCAATTCTAAAGATGAATTAGTATTTTCTGCATTAGGAGATGAAAATGTTTATTCTGTTAATATAGATTCTTTGGCCACTCAAAATGCTTCATGCATAAGTGTATTTTATAAATAATCTTGGCTCTGGAGTAGGAGACTAGGACATTGTAATGTTCACTCCCTTAGAAAGATATTTGGAAAATCCTAGTTAAAGACTTACCCAAACTTGGGTTTCCAAATGAAAAAGTGTGTAATCCCTATCAAAAGGAAAAACAACACAAAGTTTCTTTCTAATCAAAGAAAGAAATGTCAACTTCTCAACCTATCAAATTGGTTCAAATTGATTTTATTGGACCATCTAGAGTTTCCAGATTAAATGGAAACACTATAGATATGATCTTGTATATGACTTTTCTAGATATACTTGGACCTTATTTATGGTTCACAAAAGTGAAGCCTGCTCTTATTTTACCAAATATGCCAAGTCTGTATAAAATCTAAGTGAACTTACAATTAAATCATTAAGAAGTGATCATGGTTGTGAGTTTGAAAATCAAGAGTTTGAATCCTTTTGCTCACAAAATGGTTATGGTCACAATTTCTAAACCCCTAGAACACCTCAGCAGAATGGACTTCTAGAGAGAAGAAATAGAACCTTGCAAGAAATTTCTAGAACAATTCTTAGTGAATATGACCTAAATATTTATTTTTTGGCTAAAGCTATCAATACTGCGTGATACAAAATCAATAGAGTGTTGATTTGACCTATTATTAAGAGGAATCCTTACGAATTATGGAACAATAGAAAATCCAAGGTTAGATACTTCAATGTTTTTGGTTGAAATTTCTATATTATTAATACCAAATATAATCATGACAAATTTTCATCCCAAAGTGATGAAGGTATCGTTTTAGGATATTCCATGTATAGTAAAGCTTATAGAGTGTTCAATAAAAGCACTAAATGTGTGGAAGAATCTGTTCATGTCAAATTTGATGAAACAGACCCACATGAGCCTAAAACCATCCTAGATAATCTGGAGGATGATGTATCAAATTTGAACATCATTTCAAAATCCTCAAATTCTTTGGTGAAAGAATTTGTGAAAACTTCCAACTCTAGAAATTCCTTAGAATCATGTCACAACAAACCTGAATCTGTTGATGGACATGAAATTACTAGTACCTCTTTTTCTAGAACATTTAAAACTCTTATGAACCGTACCTTAGATGTTGTTTTCGGAGACTTAGACAAAGGGACTCAAACTAGAGAATCTCTTAGAAATCAGGTTGATCATCAAGTCTTTTTGTCACAACTTGAACCTAAAAACAATATTGATGCTATCAATGATGAATTTTTCATGATTTCTATGTAAGAAGAACATAATTAGTTTTAATGGAATAAAGTTTGGAAACATGTTGAAATACCCAAGGACACTTTTACCGTAAGCACTAAATGGTTGTTTATAAATAAGGTAGATGAAGCTGGTGACATAGTTAGAAACAAGGATAGACTAGTTTCACAAGGCTATATTCATGAAGAAGGAATTGACTATGGGGAGACCTTTGCACGAGTAGCCAGAATTGAAGCCATCAAAATCCTGCTTGCCTATTCTACAGATTTTAATTTCAAACTATATCAAATGGATGTTAAGCGTGCATTCATAAATGGGTATATAGATGAGGATGTTTTTTGGAACAACCCCCTGGATTTATAAAACCTCATTTTCCAAATAATATTTTTAAACTATCAAAAGTCTTATATGGTTTAAAGCAATCTCCAAGAGCTTGGTATGAAAGATTGAGTACTTTTCTTATTTCCAATGGTTTTACAAAAGGAATAGTTGATCCTACTTTTTTTATAAAACAAATTTCTAATGATGTTTTAGTCATTAAAATCTATATAGATGACATTATTTTTGGATCTTCGAATAATTCATTATGTCTTGATTTTTCTAAATTGATGCAAAATGAATTTAAAATGAGTTTAATGGGTGAACTAAAATTTTTTCATGGATTTTAAATCATTCAAAATAATGGTGGACTTGTTTTAACTCAAATTAAATATACTAGAGATCTTATAAAACGTTTTGGATTGGATAGAACTAAAATTAGTGACACTACCATGAGTACCACTTGTAAGTTGGATCTTGATGAAGATTGAATATCTGTTGATCAAACCACTTATAGAGGAATGATTATAATTTTACTCTACTTAACTGCAAGTCTTCTTGACATTATGTTTAGTGTGTGTATGTGTGCTCATTTCCATGAAAATCCTAAGGATTCTCATTTAAATGCTATTAGGAGAATTTTCAAATACCTCCAGCAAACAGCCAATCAAGGAATATTTTATCCTAAAGGGAAATCACTTGAATTAGTAAGTTATTATGATGCTAACTTCGGTGGCTATAAGCTAGTTAGAGAAAGCACCTCTGGAACATGTCACCATTTAGGTAAGTCACTAGTATCGTGGTGTAGTAAGAAACAAAATTCTGTTGCATTATCTATTGTAGAAGCTGAATACATAGCTGCTGGTAGTGGTTGTGCACAAATTTTGTGGATGAAACACACATTACTAGATTATGGATATCAATTCAGACATGTACCTATAAATTGCGACAACACAAGTGCTATTAACATCATAAAAAATCATATTTCACATTCTAGTACAAAGCACAATTATTTAAGACATCACTTTTCGATAGATCGTTATAAAAAAGGTGATATCACTTTGGAATTCATTGGTACTGAATATCAATTTACTGATATATTCACCAAACTAGTAAATTCTGAGAGAATAAACTACATTATACATGAACTAGGCATGATAAATCTCAAATAGATACCTTACTTCTTACTATTTCAGGTCTTACTATTCAATATCTTACTATTTTATACATTACTATTTCCTGAATATGGTTTCTCAGTTACTATCTCTCATGTTTACTATCTCAACGTAGAGTTTATGATTACGGTCTCACAATTAGTATTTTGTACTTACTATCTAACGTTTACTGTCTCACCGTAATGCACATTGAGATGTTCGTTAACAGTCTCACCATAAAACTCATTTACTATCTCACAGTTTACTGTCTTTCCTTGATAACCAGACAAGGTCTCACCATAATAAAATTTATAACTTTTTTTAAAAAGCCCATATCTCGTTAATTATTCATTTCCCTTCCATTTTTTCCATCATTTTTATTTTTGCAATGTTTTGTATTGCTAAATGATAAAATAAATAAAGTATCACTCAATTATTCACTCGTGGTTTCTTCTACTTACACATTTCGAACCATTATTTATCCCTATAACCCTTCTCCCGCTCGAACTTTTAGTGAATGCCAAGAATGAAATGTCCATCATCATCGACACCTGAGAAGCGAAGCTCAAAGAGGAAGATTTCACCTAAGATAGAACTCAGAGGACCTTTGAATCTGAATCTCACAAACCACGTTTTTGTACATGATAAAGAGATTTTCCCCAAATGGCTTCTATCTAGTAAGTCTCTGGTATTGAAAGAGTTAGAACAGCAAGGATGGTTAGATTGGTTCTCGAATGATTATAGACCCATCTAACCTAGGTTAGTGGCTCAGTTTTACCAGTACATTCTATTCTCCTTCAACTCTGGTGATAGTTATGTTGTAAGAAGTTGGGTCAATGGAAAAAGATTCTCATTCTCTTCGAGGTTATGGGATAGATACCATATGATACCTCTTTATGGCATCTATGATGATTATTAGAGAGGACATCCACCTTCAACTGAATTATTTGATTTAGAAGATTCCCTGAAAACCTTAACTGGAAATGGAACCCAGATGAAAGCCATTGTTGCCAAATTAGATGGATAATCAAGTCTTCTATTCATGTTTATATAGAATTTGGTTAGTCCCAGAAAAGGTGATTTTTTTGAAATATCAAGATGTGTTTCTGATTCACTTTATGAAAAATGGGCATAAGATCAAACTGTGAAAGTAAATAATACATCATATCTCTGAGCTGATCAAAGTCACATACAAGTCAACTTCACTATTTTACTCTCGATTAATCGTAGCCTTGCTTCATTCCAAAGTTATGGTTGGACATAATGTGGAAGTGATTAAAGACTGTGATTACTATCTCTCAAAATCCTCTATCAAAATAATGAAGATAAACCAAAATCCCTTAAAAAAGGAATGGGTGGAAGAAAATGATATTATTCATTATAAATTCAATCTAGTGGAACATCCCTCAAGACTGAGAAATATTTCTGATCCTGGTTTGGAACTAGATGAAATTTTTCAGTATCCTGAAGGAGAGGAAGAAGAGGCTGATGTGCCACCTAGGGAAGCTGTTATTGTAAAGGAAGACATGACTATTATTCCTCATGTATTTCTTGAATAATAATTCCTTTCTCTTGAAGAAGCTGTTAATCTAGACACTCAACCCGAAGCAATAACATAATCAATTGCCAAAGAACCTGAAAATCAATCCAAAGAAGATCCTATAGTAGAGGATCCTTTAGTGGAAGAGCAACGAGTTATGCAAGAATTCAATCTTGAAGAACTCCCAGTGGAAAAATTTAATCCTGAAATCATCCCTTCAACTAATGAACGAATGGAGATAGCTTTTCCACTGGCTAGACAGGAAATGAGTGAGGAACATAGAGTTGTGTTTGTTGAATTAGACCATGATCCTAAGACTCTCAGTCCTAAAGTGGAGGCACCTGTTGAGGGGGAGAAAACCCCAAATATCGAGTCTATTGAAGCTCCACATCCAACTGTGTCAAGACCTATAGACACACAGTAAAAAATTACCGGTTTCTATGATGTGGATGACTCAAAGTAGGTTATAGCAACTGGACTTCATCTTTCCTCTATATTCCATTTGAAATCAATATCCAATATCGCACCTGAGAAGGAACCTGAGCCTGTACTAGTCCCTACTCCTGAACCATTATCTGAACAACCATTTTTTGTGAGTAAGGATGATTTGAAGGAATTTGGTTCTACCATCTTATCTAGAGTTGAGAAAATTATTTGTAAAATAAAAACTAAGATGATTCATGAGATTCAAGAAGTAAGAATTGAAATTAAGCTGCTCAGAATTGAAATGAAGACCCTAAGAATTATGGTTGAAGACATGCAGAGAGAGCTGCATTTGAGATCTAAGCATGTTGCTCCTCCTATAGAACCTATTTCTCATCAAATAACACAGGTTTTTTTTCTCATATTCAACCTTATATAGCTTCCTTATATGAAAAGATCGCTGGAAGGAGCAAACAAATTGTGAAGGAAATGAGAAGTCTTGTTTTCAATCTTAATAAACTCACTGATGAGTATACAGGGTGTCTTTAAAAGGTTCTGAATCAACTCAAATACTTGACCAAAGTTGTCAATTCCTCTAAAGCATCTAGTCAATCCTCTAAACCCTTCTTGTACAGTGATCTACTCAGAACTCTAATCAAAGAAGAGCTTCAAAATTTACTCAGTGGTTTTAATATGGCTTCTCTATCTGATGTTGTCAAGAACAGTTATAGAGTTCTTGACCTAGTACAAATCCACTCCAAAATTTCTAATGACTCACATCAAGAGATTGCAATGAAAGTGGATTTCTACTTCAACAGAATCATCTCCAAGACCGATATCACAAACCATTTCATGTATCTTTTAGATAATCTGGGGATTCCTCTTGTGACTCAGGATTTCAAGTCCCAAGTCCAGAAGCTCATAGAGTTTAATAGATTTTTGGACAAGTTTATGGAGAAAAAAGATGAATTTGAGAAATACATGAAGTATGGTGGAGAGATCATTATAGATTTTATCAAACTCTTGAGACCCTATCCTCATGTCTAGAGTACAGCCATTATTGCTCCAGTGGCTGCACATCTAAGACCTAGGCTACCTATGTTCACTTCTTCCCTAGCCTCAACCACTATGTTTTTCGGCCAAGAACTAAGTCAGATCAGGCCTGTGATTCTCAATCAACAACTGGCTAGATCTTCTACTACTCCTAATTTGGCTCTATCAGTCTTTGAAGGCCTTCCTTTACCCTCTTTATCAACCACCTCAATGCCTTCTTCTACCTCGGCCTCTGCCCCTATGGCTTCCTCTTCTTCCACTGTAGATAAAGGCAAAGAGAGGGCCATACCCTAAAGAAGAACAGTGATTACTCTTTTTTGATAGGGATAATATTTCTTTTGTATTACTCATTTGTTGTATTGAACCTTATTTTATATTAATGGAATGCACATTTTTTATTTCTTAAATTCAAACTTTTTGATAATCTCAAAAGGGGGAGAAATTTCTATATGTTAGTCATTTATCTCTATAGTTGAATCCAATATACGCATTAACCTTACATGATTTTTGGCCATCAGAAAGGGGGAGATTGTTGGACTCATCATGTATTAATTGTGTTTTATTGATCTCAAATCTTTTTCAACCAAGTTAACTCTTTTAAATTATATCAAATAATTTTTATTAATGCTTAAAGTAGTCTCATTCCTTAAGAAGATCCATTCAAGATCTTGATTTCTCTCCATTCAGTTTACTTACTTTATACAGTCTTTGATCTACTCTCATAATACATTATTTGACAAATTCTTAAGTATAATCCATTCTATTATCATCATTACCTATGTCTGAACATAGTTACTTTGACAAAGTCAAAGACACCGTGATTCTACCACTGGTTGTGTCTTTCTAGAACCTTGAAGAAAGACACCATGAAGTAAGACATCTTGAAGCAAAACACTATGAAGTAAGACACCGTGATGAAAGATATCATGATGTAAGAAACCTTGAAGCAAGATGTTGTGAAGCAAGACATCGTGAAGAAGACACCAGGAAGCAAGACATCGTGAAACAAGACACTGTGAAACTTAGACATTGTGATCAATATAGACACCATGTGAAAGAATCATCATTTCCATAACTCACTAAGACACCATTTATTAAACTATTTTATCGTCTTTCAATTTAATTTCTAACTGTCATATTTGATGATTTTAATGCACTATCATAATTAATGTATCTTTGTAGACATACCATCGGATAGTACGAGGTATGAGGTACAAAATACATGCAACCTGTCGGCTCCATCACATGCATTCTAAGATAAAAGTGATGTGTGGATAAGAATCAAATGTGCGCGATACAAAATAAAAAAAAAGGTTGTGAGAAAGATGGTGAAAAACACTGAGAAAGTTTCTAAAGGAAGGATTGTCATAAGCATGCAACCCATCTCTGAAAAACATACGAAGTGCACGGGATTCCAGAGTACATATTCAGACTATCGAACCTCATGAAGAACACAAGCTGAATCGCGACACTCTGTTTTACAGAAGATGACTCGAAATTTGTATCTACTTCATCTCAGAAGTCCAAAGCTGGAAAGACAAACACATAGAGAACTTCTAAACCCATCTCCATATTTTTTCTCTGTTTTGTATCTATTTATTAACTTTCGAGAAAAGTGTGTACCTGTAGAACAACACACTTCATCTCCTAGATTAAACTAAATGATATAATATATCCTTACCCAACCATTATCTTAATCTTGTGTATACCCGCAGATAATTGTGGAAGAGGTCCCTGTGTGGCCTGGTTATTTTTTCCCCAAAAAAACTGTGGAAGAGGTCCCTGACCTGGACAGTCTATGTACTATTGTTAACCCAGATCCAAGGTTTGGATCAAATATTATTTATATAAACTGCTTGGCGGCGGGTGATCGCCAATTGGAGTGAATTAGGTCTCATCTTGAGACTAAACTACTTGTTTCATATTCGTTGTGCTGGTTAAGTTAGTTTTCTCGGTTTTATTGATTTACTGTATAATCCAGAAATCACATATTCCACATCGATAGTTAGTCTTGGAAATAAGTTATAAATGGATTGTCATTGTCGAATAACTTAAAAAGTAATATTAATAATAAAAATTATTATTAATTATAATTAATCAATCTTCTAAGAAGTTACATAAATAGTGAAACTCTTATAACAGTATAACCTTGATTAACTGTGCTATATTTAATCTTTGGGGAAACCTTTTCGAAATAATTTTTATAGAAATTTTTAAAGTTACTGAATTCACCCCTCCCCTCTTGATTAATCTACTCTGACCAACATACTCAAATGTCATTATCTATATTCATTCATTTTTATATAATTATAGAGATTTTTTCATTATAAAAATACCTTTTAATAATATTTAAAACATTTATTTGAAAATAGTAGAAAATACCCTTTCATTTTGGTACCGTAAAAAACTAAAAATTCAAAAAACATTGAAAAAATTATTTTCTTTAAAATCACTATGGAATATTTTAATTTTATATTCAAATCAAGGAAATGTTATGATTGCAGAAAAATTCCTTAGTATTGTATTTGTTCAAAAAAAAATTGTTCTCACATTTGATAAAAATAACTCATTTAGAAAAGCAACCGAAATACTTATTTAAAAAAATTATAGATAGTATAAAATGGGTAAAATTGAATTTCATCAACCCTTATATAATAATAAAAACATTCTTCAGAACATTTCAAATCAAATATAGACATGAAATAAAAACATTACCAAAGATGAAATAAGGTTGGCTTTTGTTAAAAACATGTTCTCAGTCATTTTAAGCACCAATGATAAAAAATTTAAAGGAAATCATGTAAACCTTATAAATAAGTATAGGAGGAGAAAAGATATTCTGATCATGAAATTATGATCATACAACTTCCATAATTTAACCATGAACATAAAAAATCCCAAAAAAAATTGAGATTGTAACATAAAGCCTTTACCACTTCGGTAACATTCAAATAAAAAGTCATTGAAAGAAAGAATGTGATATAGATCAATAAATAGGAATAATTACATGAATAAATATTTAAAAATTCATTCATTTGGTAGTAGTTACACCATAATAATATGTCAGGGTTCATGACATGAAATGTATCTCAGGAAAATGAGATTGAGATAAATAAAACTCTTCCAAAGACCTTATCATTTGATGTGATAGTTAATCCGTGAATTATTTAGGTCCACATATGTAAATACAAATAAAAATAATTAAATACATAATTAACCAATTTATATATAAATTCCCATATAATCGTAGACTAATGATGTCAATGAAGAAGTGTTATAACCTAATCAAAGGAAATTGAGTTAAGAAATCTCATACCTTGAGTCCCAACTTGCTATATATATCATTTAAATACTCTTTAATAAAATTATATTAATGATTTACTTTTTCAATATCCTTTTATAGTATTATAACTTATCATTAAACCATTTACTTTATTTATTTCAAAAAAATATTTAATTACTTAATCAGTTAAGTCACCTTTAGTGTTTTGGGGAAATTTTGTTAATAATTGAAAAATGAAATTGGTATATTGATCATAATAAATGTTTTAATTATTATATATTATCCATAATGATATTATTAATATAATCATCCTTTTTATAAATTAAATAATATTTTATAACCATCCTTTAAATTAATACATGGAAAAATAATTGCATCGCTCTATAGATGTGGTAATCCAAAATATGCACGAACGACGTTATCAGTTTAAAATAGATGGAAGAGAATGAAAATAGATGATATGTTATATTTATATAATTATAACTATTTCATTAATATAATATATATATTAAAACTACCATCATAAATATCCATGGGAGGCAGTGATGGAAAATTAAATTGATCGATTTGTGGAGGTGGTAGTCTACATGCACACATGAAAGATATTTTCATTCTCTAATTGATTAGAAAAGGATATGAATAAGGTTTTATCATTAATATATTAACATATCACTATACATTTATGCAATTATTTTATTATATTGATATCTTTATGAAATAAATAATGGATTTATAATTAGAATTAAAATGAAAACACTCGGTTGAGACAACTACCTCTTCTTTGAAGAACCTCCTTTAGATCTCTCCTTAATGAACCTAGATATAGTATTACAAGAATAAAATAAACTATATAATGTATAAAAGGATGTTGGAGAGAGTTTTTCTAAAGGTTTTGGTTGAGGTAAGTGGATCAAGAAGTGTGAGGATGAGAGGACTAGTGGTATCCTTTTATAAGTGATGGGAGGGGAACACAAGGAATTACTTAAAGTATTAAATTAATATAAATTAATATTCTTGATTAAGAGGATAAAAATTGATATATTTAGAAAATATGATAGATGGAATTATAAAAATATTCATATAATAAAATTTAGATAAATTTATTTGATGTGTCAACCCTTATTGATTAGTTTTAACCTCTCATTAACCATTTTAAAGATTATCGCAATAAAATTTATTTTTATAATTTATGGGCCAAGATAGAAAAAATAGATGGAAATGTGACCCATAATTGTAATATGGTTGAATTTATTGGCCATATAATATTTAATTTTTAAAATGTAATATTATAGATAATTTCAAATAAGTTAATAGATTATTATTTAACATAAAATGCCATTGAATCCATTTTCAAGACTATTAACATAATTTTAATTTAAAAAATATCCAGATTGTAATTTAATTCAAATTTATACATTTAGAAGATTAATAACAAATTATATTTATTTAAAGAATTCACGGTACACCATAACTCACCCAAACAATGTTACTTTTAAAATTTTTAAATTCATTTATTTGATTATTCTACTAATTTCAAAAGAATTGTGTCGTCATTACGTAAGTATTTAAGGGAATTATTTCATCCCTAACATTTCAATATAGAGTAAAATAAAAAATAATAATTTATTCAATATAATAATAACCATTTATAACCATTCATGACTTTTTTTATCCTTCTGAAATCATATTTTAGATATTAAAATCAATAAAGTGACATTTTTAAATTATTATTTACATATAATATTATAAATGAATTTATCAAATGAAAATGAAAAAAATGATATTTTTCGAATATATTAAGGATTTTTTTAACAAAACTCATTTAAAAATAAAAATAATGTTTTGGGGTGATTTTAGATCCTTTTCAAAATAGTTTTAACTTTAGTTAACCCAATTTACCCTTTATTATGGTGATGAATTTTACCAGGGTTACTATTCATTTTTCCCTAAAATAATGCTTTCATGATTACTAAATTTTTAAATTATGAATCCAAATATTGAATCCATTTTATCCAATTCAATTCTTATAATTTAAATAAAATTATTTTAAAATAAACACGTGATGAAAATGGTTTTCTAAGAAAATATATTTTATGTATGAAAATTGTTTTTATACCAAAATTAAAATTAATTAAAATTAAAATGAAAGTAATTTTAATATTTTTAATCCAAGGGAACTAATTAAATTTTCAAAAAAATGTAACACAAATTGTGACTTGTAAAAATACTTGAAAATAAAAGATAGTTTTCAATAAAATCGGTATTTTTCACTATTCACCCAATAATTAATATTTTCATAAACATATGAAAATTTCATCATATGATAAATTTGATATGATTTATATAAAATTTATAAACTTTTTATCAAATTCAATTCCAATTTTTGGTGAAAATTAATTATAATATTCTCTCATAAAAAACAATAAAAACATTTTTGAAGAAAATATATTTTTAAAGCATAAAATGACTTTATTAAAAATTAAGTGCTTATTTAATTGGAATTTATAAATATAATTTTTATTAGAAGGACCATAATATATATATCATAATTTTTTACTCTTATTAATACCTTAAAATTCAATGTATGGGTCATAATAACCATATTTAAAAAATAATACTTCACATTCATTAAATCTCTATCTTATATATTCTATACACAGTCAAAAATTGTCTTATTTCAAAATATCTGGGAATTACATTCTACACCCACCCTGATAAATTTAATCCTTTTATATTGATTTTGAACTTTTGAATTCAAGGGCTTAATATTTTAAAATCCCTTTGTTGAAAACCCATAATGAAAAAAGGGTTAATATAACCTCTTTTCGAAATTAAAGAAAGGGAAATGTAAAGTTCATTTGGAATAACACATAACTAGGTTCATAAATTGGAGAACATTGGAATGATGTGAAATTATGGACATAGAGTAGAAAATTAATTTTCAAATAATTGTATAGATTGTCAGAGAATATTTATTTCAAGAAAGTGAATGTTCATAAGAAATTAAATGACCAAAAGACCATAAAAAATAAGGTGTTAAACAATAACATCAATTCATCAGAAATTATTGTAAGAAAGGAAATAATTTTCATATTAAATATAGTTTATCCAATGTTAGTGGATCCTTTAATTTTTAAGTTAGAGAACATAAAAAAATTCATTTACATTATTTTCTTTAAATTCATAAATGGAATTTCATCCTTCAGTTGTGTTTTTGGATAAGTTTTCACCTCTATCACATCCCATGTTCCACATGATGGGAATCCACGATGAATATTTCTTATTCCTAAAGAATAACTTTTTAATAAATCATATCATATAGATGAGGATAAAAATATAATCCTCCTATATTTATTAAATCCAAAATTATTATCATATGATAATAAAATACCCAAAAAAATTAAACCTTCATATGAATAAATAGTATGTTAAACTAAAAAATGTCCATAATAACTCTAAATGTTTAACTTATATCATTAAATAAATAAATAACCTTATATCCCAATTAACCTCAAAATCCTCGACATTGATGAATGATTTAACCCCAAATATTATCACACACCTTTAAGATTGTATCCCCAAAATGTAATGGAATTATACCCAAATAATCTTTCATGTTAAATCACATTACAAGCCTTAGGGTTAATTGTACCTCATCGAAATAAAATGCCACCTAAAATATAATTAATCACATTAAAATATCATCATATAATACATGAATATGGGCGCACGTGCCTTTTAACTTATAGTCAACCGTAAACTTATAAAGATATGATAGTATCCATAACTCTCATGATAACCTCTTGTGAAACCACCCTAATCTCTAAAGTTTTTTAAAACCTTATTTTATATTAATTATAATAGACCAAAACTGATACTCAAATATCTAATACTAAAAACAAAATATTTTGATTTTTTGATTTGATACCAAAAGTCATGACCCAATCGTAGTCATCCAAAAATATAAAATCATTCAAATGTATTTTATCACTTATATACCAAAGTAAATTTTAGGTTTAGAGTTTTGGAGAATTGGGGAAGACTCTTACATATCATTACTCTTATATTAAAGTGATAATTTGTCCAATATACACAAATTTTCTTATTCTACATTGATTATTCAACATCACCCACCAAGAAACCATTTTATACATATCTCACTGATCATATTTGTTTATAACTTGGGGAAGATAAACATAGGATGAGTGAGTTCAAATGCTCCATAAGGGTAAACATAGGCATTAACAATTGAATGTATTTTATGAGCATAAGATGAACATAAGGTTATGAGAACATATTAACGGTTGAATGAACATTTAATAAGAACAATTATACCCATAAAACATTGATCATTAAACATGTGACATGGAATAATGCTTTAACAATGTAAAGTGTCACGAGAATTAATCATCATGAGCCAAGTGATGTCAAACTTGATCAGAAGAACCATTAAAACTCATAGAAATCATATATAAAACATTTGGGTTTCTTAGAAAATTATTTCCATCAACATTTTTCACAGGTTTCAAAAATATCTACATCCTAGTAAGGTCCAAAGGAGAAGCCTCCCAGGTTAACTCCTTCATTCTTTCCTTTAAAGACAAAGAACATTACTCAATATAATGGATAACTATATCGGGATAACCTTTCGTATAAGCTATATCATTCTAACCCATCATCATGAGATATATAGGCATCACCATTCATCATCATTAATTTCTATTTACCATACATGAATATAACACATGGAATCTTTAATTTTCCTCATTATACATTTAAAAACAATTTTCATTCCTCTATAGCATGATTTACCCATGGAAAAGAAATGGGTTACATGATAATCACTTTAAAACCATCATAATACACCTTCAATAGAAGTAATATATATGGTACCATGATATCATATTCACCGTGAATCATTGATCCATTAAAGGATGTTTATAATGATGAAAATACCATTAAAATAAAACATAAAACATTTCATTGAAAATAAGGGAAAATACCATTTTCATCTCGTAACTTTAAAAACAAAAACAAAAAATAATATAATATTGATAAAATTATTTTATTTTAAAATAAAAATGGAAAATATTAATTAAATATTAAAAAATATTATAGATATGTCATTGAAAAAAAATAATTTGTGCGGTATATATTGAAATAAAGATTTTGTTCACATTTTTGATAAAAAGTACCTCCATCAAAAAATGATAAAAATATTCTTTTTAAAAAATTATATAGAAATTATAGAATCGATAAAAATTAATTTAATAATCATTTTAGAACATTAAAAACATTCTTTAAATAATTTTATATAATATATACCTAGAATAAAATTTTTCTTGCTCAAAGAGGAAATTCTATTTCTTTTTCTTATAAATATTTTCTCAATAATTTTAAGTACCAAAGAAAAGAAAAAGCAAGGAAATCATGTAAACCATAGAAAAAATATTTCAAAATAATAGATATTTGGTTCATGAAATTAACAACATAAAACTTCCCAATAATAACCTTGATCATAAAAATATTGAACAGAAATGAGATTATAAAATAAATTCTTTACTAGTTTAGTAAATTTTGAAACCAAAGTCATTTAAATAAATAATATGATATGGATCTATAAATAAAATTAATAAAATTAATTAATATATTATAATTCATTCATGGTATATTAATCACTTCATACAAAGTAGTCAGGGAGCCCCACATGAAACATGTCTCAAGAAAATGATATTGAGACAAATAAAACCCTTCTAAATATCAAAACATTTCAAGTGATAATTTATCCTTGAAGTGATTATGTGCCCATATATAAATACATATAAAACAAGTTTAAATATTTAATAAAACAATTTATATATATATTAATTAATCATCATGTCCTAAGAAATTCAATAATGAATTTTTATAACTCATTGAAAGGTAAATGAGTTAAGAAATCCCTTACCTTGAGTCCCAACATGTTTTACATGTCCATTAAAGAATTCATAATAAACCTTTATTAAATATTCAATTATTAAATAACATTTTTAATGATTATTTAATTTTAATTTCTTTATTAATTTCATTTATTTCAACTGACATATTTAATTACTTAATCAGATAAGTTCACATCGGGTTTTTTGTGGATGTTCATTTCAAAATTAGGAAATGACATTGGTTGGTTGATCTTGGTTAAAGGGGCCATTGTTAAATAAGCTGAATAATAATTATTATTACATAAATATCATTTTTATACATTAAACATAATTTTAAAAACATATATGTAGGTTTTATAGGAAAAATGGATCACATCACTTCGTGGAGGTGGTAATCGAAACATATGCATGAACAACGATATCATTTTACAACGGATGTAATAGTAAAAAAATAGATAATATATCATATATCTAGAATGATAAATATTTAATTAATATCATTTATGCACACACATCTATATATATATATATATTAAATTTATAATTATAAATGGCCTGGAGAGGCTGTGATCTAAAATGAAACACATCGCTTCGAGTACGTTGTTGTCCACACATACGCATGAATGATGTTTTCATCCCCCATTTGAGGGAAATTGGAGATTAATAAGGTTATAAAATTAACATAATAAAATATAATTATATTTTAGATACTGATATTATTCTATGGATATTTATAAGATAGAATTGAAGGAGATAGAAGAGAATGTATAATTAAAATGCACAGTTAAAATGATTACCTATTCAATGAAGAACCCACTTTGGATCCCTCCTTTAGAACCCTAGTGATTGTATTCTAGGATTACAAAAAACTATATAATTTATATAAGTAATATAATATGACGTTTTTTAATGTTTTGGTTGAGCTAGGTGGATCAATAATTCTGAGGAAGTGAGGAGATGTGGTGTCCTTTTACAATTGAGGGGTGGGGCACCCTTGGAATTACATAAAGTATTAAACTAAAATAAATTTATTTTTAGGATAAAATCACTTGGAATTCATATATTTGGAAGATATTTAGGATATTTTTCTGAATAATATATTTTTATTTGATATATTAACCCCTATTGGTTGGATTTAACCCCTAGTTTCCCTTTTAAAGAATATCATGATAACAATTCTTTTTACTCGTTGGGGGTTAACAAAAGTTACAATAAAAGTAATAGTGAAACATAAGTGGGAAATGGATGATATTTTAGACTATATACCATTTTAATTTCAACATATAATATTTTTATGAATTTTAAAATATTTTGTAAGATATTATTTAACCTAAAATATCGTTAAAATCATTTTCCAATTTATTCATATAATTCTTCTTTAGAAAATATAATGAAAGTAATGTAATGTGAATATAAGATTTAAAAAATTATAAGTAAATTATATTTATCTTTAAAATTCAAGGAAAAATATAACTCACCGAAACAATATTACTTGTAATGTTTTTAAAAACATTTATGTTATTTTTCTACTCCTTTCATAAGAATTGTGTCAGTGTTGAGTAAGCATTTAAGGTAATTATTTCATCACTAAAAGATTAAAAAAATACCATCATAAATAATATTCATATTATAAAATCATTTATATCCATTCATTATTTTTTTATCCAGGTAAAAACATATTAGGGATATTACAATCAGGAAGGTGATGTTTTAAAATTATTTTTTGTTTATAAAAATAGAAAGTTCTTTATCAAAGATAAATAATCCAAAAATATTTTTTTTTATATATATGAATGTTTTGGTAAAACTCCGCTCATATAAAATATAAATATCAAATTTTAGGGTGATTTAAAGCCTTTTATCATTAGACTTATCCCCATTTTACCCAATCTACCCTAAACAATGGTGATAATTTTTACTACAGTTATTTTTCATTATAACCTAAAATAAATTTCAGATATTTAAAAAAAATGACATTGTGATTCAAAATATGAAACGAATTTTTTTCAAATTAAATTCTTATAATTTTCAGATTTTTTTTTAAAATAAACCATCAAAACAAACTAAAAATGGTTTTCGAGAAGAATGTATTTTAACTATAAAAATGGTTTCATGCCAAAAATATGCATAATGTTGATTCCTATAAAATTAATTGTATTAGTATTAAAGAAATGGAACAAATAAAATTTTAAACTAACATCAAAAAATGGTAAATTTTAAATCCTTGAAAATAAAATATAGTTTTCTATAAAATTTGTATTTTCACTATTCACAAAAAAATCATTCTCTTTGGAAAAAACCAAAACAGTAACCCAAAACAAAATATGATATACTGATTTTTAAAATGATATAATTATTATTAAAGAAAATTTTAAAAAATTCCAAAAATTATTTATATTATTCACACATAAAAAGAAATAAAAATCATTTTTGAAGTAACCATTTTTTTGAAGAATAAAAGGACTTTACTGAAAATTGAGTAATAAATTTATTTTTATTGAGTGTGAAATATATATATATATATATAAAATATGGTTACTCTTTTTAATACCCACCAATTAAATGACTATATAATAATACTTGTATTTTATTAATAATATTTTTCAGTCATTAAAGATTGATGTCGTGTGTTTTGTACGCTATTGAACATAGTCTAAATTTAAAATATTAATTCATTGCAAGACTGATGGGTTTTATTTTTTTATATTTTTTTCTAGAGTTAGAATGGAATGATTTTCTCTTGGATTTAATTTTCATATTTCCAAAAATAGTTAAAGTTTAATATATTCTTTGGGTAACTTTTTTCAGAAAACTAAATTCCCACATATTCTATAATAAAATAGATTTATAAAATTGATGATATTTTGAGGAAATATGTTGGGAAGATTGTAATATGTTATGTTATACCAAAAAATATTTGATCAAATCATGAGGTTAGGTTTACATACTAATTGTTTCAAGAATTTCAGTGAGATTTGGGTGGTAAAGTAAAACCAATAATTATTATCATCCATAAATTGATGGTTAATCTAAGTCCAATATATAGATTCATAATGATATCCTTCATTCATGTATCCTTTTATTGGTTGTATATAGGATGACCATGTAGCTTTTTTAGTTTTTTTCTATGATAACTATGAAAAAACAAGTATTTCGATAGATCCATTCTAGGAATAATATATGTGTCTTTCTTGATTACATTAATTTTGGATAAAATCTAGAGTTACATCATTATTTTAAATAATCATCATGTAAAATTCTTTGAATTAGGTTTGGAAAAGTTGAAAAAAATTAGTTATGAGTGAGAGTGTAAAATTTTATTATGTCAGCTGAAGTTGATTAACTACCCAATTTTTTGGTAGATCATATCATTCTCCATACAATTCCTTGTTTAAAAGATTGATAGATGAGCATGGAAGGGAAATTTTATCAATTATTTTTTTATCAATTTGTGATTTTGGAGAACAATTGAGTTGTTTCTGGTGAAATATATATACATATAATGTATAAGAAATTATATATTTTCATTAAAATATCATAAATATGTAATATGAGGGGACCCATATCATATGATATGACCTAGTGATGCAGAGTTGGAGTAAAATAAATGATTCATGGAAAGACCAATTTATGTTGAGTATCAACATGATAAAGCCTTTAAATGGAAATTCATACATCTTGTACATGTTTTATTATAGCAAGAATGTGTATAAGGTGAGATGTTGGAATCAAAACCATAATTAATGTATAAATGGTCTATGTTTTTTATTTGATATACTCAATAAAACTTCTTGGGAATGAAAATCATTATAGTGTGGAGATAGTATAAAATATAGTCTTCAATGTATGTTTGAATTTTTATTTTTAATGTTTTATGTTTTAATTTGATTGATTTTAAATTGAATTTTGAGAACGTGAAGGAGGAAGTGGAGTTGGGGAGAGGAGTTGGAGTTGAGTGAATAAAAAATCACTATAGTATGCCACCACAGTTCTAGTGTAACCAACTAAGAGTTTTCTTACAAGGGAATAACTCCAGTTGATGACACAATGAGGTTATTATAGTCTTAGTGGATACAAAAACTCCAATAGAACTCTCCAAAAATTTTGATTCCATGGTTATTGAATTTTTTAACAGGGTAATTTTTATAATTTTTTGGCCATGTTATTTTAGAATTTATGTATAATTCTCATTCCCTTGAGATTTCATTTGAGGAATACTTCACTCTAATTTCTCTCAATTTCTCTCTATATTTTATAAAGTTTTTATGTTTCATTTATAATAATAACATTGATCTATCATAGATATTAGGATCATCTGGGTTATTGATTTTAAATACCTATATATATTAGTCAGTGTATAATTTTTTACTCCACATCACATTCTTATCCTATTCTATTCTTATAGTTCAATGAAATTCTGAGATAATAGTTTTTTAAGAGGAATTATTTTTCATTTTTTGGTGTAGATTGACTATCTAGTAATAGGAATGGGATCCCTCCAACATGTTATCATTTAATTAGGTGGTTTTATTTAAATTGTAAAAAAATACTAGTATACAATATTTTGTGAGAACCTAATTTGATAAAAAATAATTCCAATTAATTTACACTAGTTTTATATGATTTTTTAGTTATTAGAACCATTTTAGATATGTGTTTCGAGGCTACAAATTTGTATTTATATGTTAAAATTTTTATTTTAATCTGAGTAGGGATTGATAAATTATTTAATTTGATTTTATCCATATTGCGTGAATTAATGATGAATTTTATTTTTCTATCATTTTGACGAAGTTTTATTTAGTAATAGTGGTGTTTTTTAAAATATAAAATTTACACTATCTTTATATGCCTTGGAGTGAAATACAATAAATGAATTGGTTAATGTTAAAAGTGTTTGATTACTATTTAGTCTTATAATACATGTATTTTAATATAAAAAATACATATGTATCTTAGGTAAACTATTTTTAGATATTCAGATAAATTATTAATGTATTTAAATTATTTTATTGTAAAGTTTTCATATTATAAAATGATTTAT
Source organism: Viscum album (assembly GCA_963277665.1). Lineage (NCBI taxonomy): Eukaryota > Viridiplantae > Streptophyta > Magnoliopsida > Santalales > Viscaceae > Viscum > Viscum album. The sequence continues at coordinate 1,493,031,846 of OY728135.1, read as the reverse complement.
AAGAGAATAAATTTCTTATGAAAAATGAAAATGGGAAATAAAGTGGGAAATGATTATCAATAATAGTTAAATAAAAAATTTTGATTTCGTGTTTCAAAATGGATTTTGGACATGAAACATGCTTGTTGAAATTTTTATAGTAAAACATTAAAATTTTATTTGATACATGAGTGTTTTACTATGAAATTTCAAAATAATAGATATTTTGGAGTAATTTAAATAGTGGATGATAGATGGATTGGTGTTCTAAATTATAAATTTTTTTGTTGTAATTATAATATAAAATAATTTTTATAAAATTTCATGTATTAGGATGACATATAGGGTTCCTTGGTTTATGTTATGACTTGAGATAATGAATTTTTATCCTTGTATTTTGTCACAGCATTATTCTAGTCGTGTGGTTATTTAATATACCATGTGTTTGACATAAGGTTCATATCATCCCTGTGTTTGGATACTAGTTCCAAATTTGATGTTTAGTGTTCCAAATCTATTGTATAAAGTAGGTATTTATTTTCATAGGTCACATGTTTAACACTTAATACAATTAATTTCATGTTATAAATTATATAAATAGACCATTTAATAGATTTACAGTGTTTATATTTGATAATGAAATATTTAAAGGGATTCTAAGGGTTACACTGGTTTCTATTTATTATTTATTTCTCACTCCCTATGTATACACACATTATGTATGTGAATATTTTATGAAAAATATTATTGGTTAATTAAAGTGGCCTTAATAGATCCAGTATTATGTTAGGAGACATCTTGGAGTTATTTTCATCTACTTTTAGATTCTTATAAAGGTAATTTCTACATGTTATTTTTCAACTTATAATAGTGTTTTATTTATGATTTGAAATTTTGGATTTATTATAGAGCCATGTTTCACTGCATGACATATATAGGCATCAACAAGATCTTATTTTCACATTATTGAGGATGATATCATTTTTCAACAACTTATTGATACTGTGTTATTTACATTAGTTTGTTTACCATAATAGATTATAAAAAGGTATATCACTCCCTAAGAAATAATTTTAGACCCTTGATGTTGGCTTCTAGAATCAAGTGACATGGTAGATCACTTGAGATCATGTAAATCTGCCCCTGGTGAATCTATCATGTTGAGTTAAGAAGCGACACATACCATGTAATTATAAATAATTATTTTTATAATAGTCATTAGTTTTAGTGGGAATAAATAAAGAAAAGGGTATTTGAGTTTAATTCTCACAATTTTTATTATTAGTTGGTTTTCATTGAGAATTAATATTCTATATGTTTATAGAATCCTTTTCTCATGATTTCATAAAAATGTGACAACATCAAAATGGATTTCATGGTTGGAATCCCTTGGTAAAATTGGAATCATGAAACTCTATATGTGATTTTGAGTCATCTTATAATGGTGAATCAATTATTTCTCTCTCAATATATGTTTAGAACATATTATCTTGAATTGGTTTATAAGAAAAAAAATTTATAGTCTCTGGTGTTTCATTATCTATCATGTTGGGAATATTTCCAAAATTTTAATCAATATTATAGGGTGATGTTCTGAATATGATGGGTACTCAGTTAAAAATAAGAACATTTTATCATTAAAATATAATTTTTCTATCATGTGTGTCTATTCATATCTTTTAAGACTAACGTCTAGATTTCATGTTGAAATTTCAAAGATAATTTTAATAAAATATCCTTTATAGTGAATTTTTGTAAGATAATAGTAATCATGTCTTCATTTGGATTATTTTATTTAAATAAGTTTGAATTAGACTTTTTTGGACATTATTATATTGGGGGGAAGTGGTATATTGGTCTCCCTTTGGGCCTAATATTATATAATAAAATAGAAATATAATTTATTTTTTTAGAAAAAGATTAATGATATCTAAAACTCAGCATAACTATTATTATTATAATCACCGATTTCCCTTCATGTTTTTAGTTTGATATCAAATATTTTGGGTGTTTGACATCAGTTATCGAATCAATGGATTAAGAATAAAAGAATGTTAGAACCCCAATATATGGGTCCTTTTTATATATTTGAATAGATATTAGGTACAATATATTATATTTTATAGCTTTCAAAATGTGTTATGGTTCATGATGTATTTCATGATTCTCTAATCATAAAGTACTAACTTTATCTTTATAATATTTTTAAATGTGATGCGGTTGACATTGATCCATATTTAACATTTTTTTTAATAGTTAGAGAAAATTTTTAATACACCTGAGAAGATATTTGGGGGAAAGAGTATTAATTTATTGAGAAATACATTTTAGTATTGAAAATATATATTAAAAATATATAACACTTTATTGTCATTAGTATCAAAATAGCATCTCGTATTCTAATCTTTGTTGTTTAAGGGCATGTGAAGCATAATCGATCCAACACATCAATTGGTAACTCTTGATTTTGAAACCCTGATATGATGTGTATTGTAATTATTTAGAAATTTCATATTTTTTAACCTTATGAGAGAGATCTATTATAGGAATTTTGTTTAAAAAATGAAAATAAAAGTGGGATGGAAATAAAAATGTTGATATATTATTCCATTCATATACTGATGTAGTTTTACATGAATACTCTTACCTATAATTGTGTATACAATAATTGAATAAATCATCTAGCAACATAATTTAAATTTAAATTCTTAATTATATTTAAATTATTCATTATTCATTTATATTTTCTTAAAAAATAAACCTATGTTGATCTTATACCTCACCAAACTAATGTTCAGTATTTGGATATACCTCCATAAGAGGAATATATATAATTATTTATACTAACATTATAAAAATTATGATGGAATTCAATATCTCTATTAAATAAATTAAACATTTGTCTTTACCCATTAAATGTTAGATATCTCTAGTGTGGCCCACACCTATCGTGGAGTTAGATAACATTGAGAGTGGATTAGTATATGATTTAAGAACCACTATAAAGCAATATGTGCTTAATATTATTATTCCAAATCATTTTATTTTTATAACAGTTGATTCAACCCCCCAGTCTTAACTTACAGCATGAATAAAACTAGGAAAACATTTTTTTGGAACATTTATTTTTATTAAATAATTTTTTTACTAACCTCATCATATAAAATAACCTATATAAGGTAAATATAATTATTTCATGGATGTTAAATTTGAAAATGATAGATAGATAACCAAGAAGCTACCATATTATGTTTTTAATAATTATATATATTTTTTCCAAAAAGGAAGCCTATATGAGGAACAAAATATTTTTTTATAAGGGAAATTATATATAAATTTTAAAAACATAAAAAAATATTTGGGTACACATACTAGTAATGATACTACTATGTATGTTTTTAAATATAAATTTATGAATATATTTCATTCATTTATTTGAATAAATATTTATTTTCATGTATCAGTATATATTATAAATTATGAAATTAGAAAGATACTAGGAGTTATATAATATGATATTGAAAAACTCTAGAGATCAAAACATGGTATATTAAGATAAAAATATCAAGATTTCAATCATCATAAAAATAAGATAGTGGATTAAATATTTTATATATTAACTATGATTTTTAATGGGATGAGTGACTTAACTTAAATGTAAGAGAAATTATTATTCTTAAAAAAAATACAACTTGAAACCCCCTCTATAGTCATAGACATGTAGACACAAGCTTAGGTAACTATGGATATATAGAGGCTTTTAACCATTCTATATTATGGAATTGTCTATAAGATTTTTTATGATAGCCTATATTCATAGGAAAAATTTACAGTCGCTATTAAAACATCTTTTTCCATTTATTTTATTAATGTTCCTAATTGGGTGGTGTGATTTTAATTATATGGCTTCTTTTATTCTCCCCTTTATTTACATATAACACTTATTTTATTTTCTCTTCCCATGTTTTTCATATTTGGTCACCCTCTGGTGTATTTTCCAATTTTCTTTACCATTTAATCCTCCAAAAATCAGTCTCCAACATCAAAATAGTCCTCCTAAAATGGGTCTCCAATATATAAACCCTTTCCCCCAATTAATGGTGAAAATAAATTCCCGGCATCTTGATATATTCAACCAGTCATCATCTATTAGTTATAGTTAATAAAATTATATTAGGTATATCATATTATATATATTTAATAATTATGATTATTTTATAATTCAAATGATTTAATTTTATTTGATATTTCATGTTTTAAATTATAAACTCAGAATGATGTACTGGTAATTGAATTAAAATATGTTATGGTATATTTTTAAAATGTGGTTCTAATTATAAAATATTTACTTATTGAATAGGAAGAAAATTTTCAATTTATATTAGATATTTTATTTAAATAATTTGATATTATTTTATAGTATTTTTTGATTCTTAAATTTTTTTTATTGTGTTATTCATATCTCATGATTTAATATAGTAGTTTGGTTTGTTTTAAAATTTTAAAAAACTGTATACTAGTCATGTTTCCAATATGTTTCATCACATGAGTTGTTTCTTAATTTATAAAAGTGATGAAATGTGTTTTATTACATGAATGTATTAAAATAGGGTTTTCATAAAACTATTTTGGAAAATTATAATTTCATAATTGTAATATTTTTTAAACACCATTTTAATTTATCTATTGGGAATCAATGGATTTAAAATAGTATTATTTAATCATCTAGTTTCTTCAATTATTTTTGTGATATTTTTTTTTGAAACCCATTTTTGTATTACCAAATTATTGAAATGGTGTTTCAGAAATGGTTTTGAAGTTATTTTAAATATATTTTACTTTCTAGGAATTATTATTTATAATTTTTATGAATAAATATATGTTGGTTAAGTTTCTTATTATGATAAATTACATACATTTTTAAAGTTATAAATTTTGGACCCCCTATTTTTTGTGGTTTACGAGCTATTATGTTATGTTAATAGTGTTTTATTGATGTATGTTTTGTTATTTTGGTGAAAAAACTACATTGATTTGTTTATAGTTTTTATAATTATTTAGTTTATAGTTTTATAATTGTGATAATAAAATTGTAAGTATGTGACTTGATTCATAGTTACCCAATGTTTTTTTGAATTCTATCAAAATTTAAGGGTTGAAATTTTATTTAAATTTTTAAGATTAATAACCACTCTGTTTAAATTAAAATATTTTTATTTTTTATATTTAAAATATATAAAACATATAATTATCAAATATTTATTGATATATTTACTAGTTGAATTAAAATTACCTTTTTATTATTCAGTCACTTTTGAGGAAAAAGTTATAAACCATACATGACTACAAAGACTTAAACACATTCAAAGCACCAAGATACAAAAAATAAAGAGCAAAAAACTCATTCATGCTAACATAGGAGAGCTCCTACCAAGAATCGTAAATATAAAATCAGTTTCTTCTACTCATCGGTTCAAGAAATGTAATATCATGCATTACTGCATGGGCATGGACCAGAAAGAAAATCCATACCCTCTCAAACATCCAAATTGGAAAGCAAGCCCTAGGAGAAAAACTTTTCTCTGAACCCCAACTGAACCAAATCCTATAAGATAATATTTTCAATGACTCTCAAACTTCAAGCCGCTCGCCACAAAAAATTCACCCTTGAACTAAAAATCATCATCCATGCACCAAATCACACCACGAAAACAGTCAAACCCCATTTTCACTACCAAATCCTAAAAACACGCATCTCGATTCTCCTCAATCATACCACAACATGTGTCGCTGCCCTCAACCCTACACACAGAGACCACAACAACCTACAAAGGTTCCGTAGTCATTACTCGATGAATTTAACGGATCAACCCCTTCTCCATGGAATTGGAACATGGTCCCTTCACTGTGAAGACTGGATCACGCCTCCACACTATAGTAGAACAGGATTCCCCCACCACTACGGAAGAAGAAGCTCAGGCCCCGAAGACCGGAGCAGGACCATGGAGTAATAGAAGGAGCACGAGATCAACGCTACACCAGATTGCCCCATGCCACACTGGATCGCAACCCTAGAGGAGAAACAGAGCTCATCCCTAACACTGTGGAGAAACTAGATATCAACCCCAATCCATCGCATCAATATACCAACACTGTTTACAATAGGAATGACACTGACGTGGAACTGGATCTCGACCCCGACGCACCAATTCAGACACCATCACTGTAGAGAAGGACCATGACCCCAACACCGCACCAGATCTCGACCTTAAGCCATAATGGATCCGGAAACCGACCCAAAACCCACTGAAGAACTCACCACCCTCTCCACATAATAATTAACCTTAATCTTGCAAGGCCACACTTCACCGTGATATAAACTGCCGCACCATGAACATGCCGCAACACAAACACACTGGGGAGACCAAGGAAGAAACTTCCACCCAACAGAGGAGATATGTGAAGACTAGTTATAGTTAATAAAATTCTAACTCATCATGTATGAAATGAATTGATAAATTACTAATAAAATTTATATTAGGATACTTTATTTCACCATTTCATATGTTTTCTCATAATATCTTAATAATGATAGAGTTATTAAAGTGAAAATATCTTATGGAAAAAAATATGTGTAATTTATTAATGACTTTCTACTCAATAAGTTTCATTTAATATATATTATTATTTACTTATTCCAAGAATTTATTAATTTTAGAAATAATATTTTTATCAATATATTTTTATGACCTTAATTTTCTGGATTTCTTATATTAGAATATATTTTTTGGATATAATAGAATAATCAGATCATCAATGAGTATTAAAATTTTTTATAATTATTTTTAATTATCTTTATGAATGTGAATAGATTAAATGACAATATTTTTATTTTTTAGAAGACCATGATTAACTTGTGATTAAGTGATTAACCATATCACTAAAATATTTCTCAAGCAAACTATCATGTATTGTATCACAAAGGATAAAAGGTTTAAGTAAAGAGTAACTTTAATTAAACTAAAAGGAGAGTTATAAAGAATTTGATTTAATATTAGAATCCACTTGTTCCTCAAATAGACTTTACAAGTAGATGAATTCAAGTGGAAATGAATATGGGTGTTCATTTTTCATCTGTTGATCATAATGATGATTTCGAGTATGTTAGATATTTTCTATAAGATGAAAGTATCCCAGTATACCAGGAATGTGTAAAAATTAGAAGAAACTTTTTTTATTGAGATTATATCATGTGAAAACTATGTATTGATTTAGTAATAATGGTATTAATTATATTATTATATTTCACTCAAATATACTACTTGATTATGTAAGTATTTTTGAAAATTATTACATGTCATCAAAGTTTTTTGATGATTTTTCATTCTCATCAAGTATAATCATGGAATTCCCAAACGATTATAGCTTTTCTTAGATATAAAATACATATTTAAATGAATTAATATAGTTTATTGCATAAAAATGGAAATATAATAAATATACAACCCTATCCCATGTACAATAAAAATTGATGTGGAACTTTCCATTTATTTTTATACATCAAAAACATTTTATATCAATGAAAATTACAAGAGATATGAGATGGCATAAAGATAAAAAAATAAGGATAATAGTGAATTTTTTTCATCCTTTATATGGATTGGAATGGATTAAATATGATGGGAAAATGTATTATTTTTTATTTTAACCTTGAAATGTTATCTTAGGATTATCATTTGTTGGAGTTATCCCATTTTACTAGAGAGATAATAGTCATTGAACATTACCTTTTTTCATTCACTGTTACAACATTATTCTGTGGATGTGTATGAAGAAACTATATCAAATCATGAGTATATTGATATATAGACCCACTGATCCTAGAAATGATGTTGACATATACCGGCAACCATTAAAAAATTATTTTAAGGAGAAATGGACTATCGATGTGAAAGTATATGATACATATATAAATAATTTTTTATGATGTGTGGAGTGATTTTATGAAAAATAAATTTCCTTAATTATAGAATGATATCTATTTGTAGTATAAAAATGAAATTACCTTTCCAAATTTTATAAAAAAATAAATGTTCTATGAGATTAAATTTATAGTAAACATTTACCTTTGTATGGGATTAATTATTTCTATAGTTGGATCATATATATAGAAAACAAATTTGAGACATTTATAATGTTATACATAAATAATAAGCAACTAAACAAATATCAAGATGTTTTATCCTTAAAAAATTATTTTTTAATTTTTTTATTTAAAATAATCGCCAAAATTCAAGAAAGATAAGGAATATCAGGGTATATGATGTAATGTGACATGGTATGTATATAAGGGATGGGGGAATAGGAATATTGACTTTGGGGTATAAGAGCATAAAACTAGTTGGGATGTAACAGTGGGGCTACTTTATTTTCTATTATCTCAATGTTATATTACTATATTGGATGAATAATTTGGAGTGGCTATTGTGAGGCTGGGATTAGTTACTTATGTTTTTAAGGTTCTTGTTGGTCTTACTTCTTGTTTATTTCTTCATTAGTATTCTATTTTCACATGTGCATGTGATAACTTTGTATGTTCCTACTAAATATATTTTTATTCTCACTCTATGTATATAAACAATTTTCAGATTTTTAAGAGGACTTTGGGGACCAATTTGGATATTATAAGCTTGGGTTTTGGATATATAGTTGAGTTGATATTGTATGACATGTGTTTTGGTATAAAATAGAGAATTTTATTTGGTTGGTTTATTTTTTCCAGTATTTTTAAAATTCTTTTAGTTTTACATTTATATTATCTGCAAGTGTTTTTTGTGGTTTTTCATTTTATATATTGATATTGTCTTATTTATAGAGGTTAATGTGTCCCATATGGGAGATTATCATACCCTTGATTCTAGTTTCAACATAGGGAATACTTGAGGTAGGACTCAGATATCATTATCTTTATTATTTAAATTTTATATCCTTAGAGGTAGTGGTTCTGAACAAAAATATCTTTAAATAACATTTAAAACATTTCTCTAAAAAAAGGGTAAAATACCGTTTTATTTTAGTACCATTAAAAACTAAAAATTCACAAAATATTTAGAAAATTATTTTCTTTAAAATAACCATGTGAACTTTTAATGTAATATTCAAATCAAATAACAGTTCTAATGGTATAAAAATTCATTTTTTTGTACTTTTACAAACAAAATCTTCATTCTCACCTTTGATAAAAATACCACATTTATAATGAAACCAAAAGATTCATTTTAAAAAATATAGATAGTATAAAATGGGTGAAATTGAATCTAAAAAATCATTACAGAGTTTTAAAAATATTATTCAGAACATTTCAAAGAAAATATAGGCAAGGTTGAAAAAAAATCCAAGGAGGAAATAAGCTTGGTTCTTCTTAAAAAACATTCTCCGTCATTTTTAGAACCAAATAGAGAAAAAGGAAGGGAAATAATTTAAAACTTATAAATAATTATAATAGAAGAATATATATTCAATTCATTAAATTAAGATCATATAAATTCCCTAAAATAACCTTGAACATAAACATTCTCCAAAAGAAATGAGATTGTAACATAAAGCCTTTACCACTTTGGTAACATTCAAATAAAAAGTCAATGAAATAAAGAATTTGATATGAATCTATAAATACCATGAATTACATAAATAAATATGTAAAAATTAATTCATCTTGTAGTAATTACACTATAAAAATAAATCACGGTGCTTGACAAGAAGCATATCACAAGAAAATGGGATTCAGAAAACTAAAACCCTAGAAAAGATCCTAACATTTGATGTGATAATTAATACATGAAGTGTTTATGTTCACATATATAAATACACATAAAAATGGTAAATAAATCATAAATAATTTATATATTAATTCCCATATAATAATGGAATAACAGTGTCAATGAAGAAGTGTTATAACCTAATGAAATGAAATTGAGATAAGAAATCACGTACATTGAGTCCCAACTTGAAATATATGTCCATTAAATCCTATATGATAATATTATATTAATTTTTTACTTGTTTAAAATACATTTAAAGGTTTATTAACTTATCATTAAACCATTTAATTTATTTATTACAAGTAAATATTTAATTACTTAATCGGTTAAGTCAATTTGATTTTTTTTCGGGACATTCGTTTAATAATTGAAAAATGACATTGGTAGATTGATCATTATTAAAGGGATCATTATTAAAAATTATAAATAATTATAATAATAATATAATAATAATTTTTTTCAAATTAAATAATTTTTTAGAACCTTCCTTGAAATTTGAACATGGAAAATCAATCACATATCTCTGTGCAGGTGGTAATCTAGACATACGCATGAACAACGTTATCATTTTACAAAGGATGTACGGGAAAGAAAATAGATGACATGTAATATTTATATAATTACAACAATTTAATTAATAATATATATATATATATATATTAAATACACCATCATAGTCATCCATGAGATGCGGTGATGGAGATTTAAAATGACCGATCTGTGGATGTTGTAGTCCACATGTACGAGTGAATAATATTTCAATTCCCCATTTGATTGGAAAAGGATACGAATAAGGTTATGTAATTAATATAATGACATATAATTATATGGTCGATACTTATGTTGTTATATTAAAATTTTTAGGAAATAATTGAAGGATTTATAATATTAAGTAAAATGAAAATATTTGGTTAAGACGATTGCCTCCTTTTTGAAGAACCTCCTTTTCATCACTCATTAAAGACACCAGGGATAGTATTATAAGAATAAAATATCCTATATAATGTATCTAATGATTATAAGTAGAGTTTTTTAGGTTTTTTTATATAATTGGATCATGAAGTGTGAGGTTGATAGGATTTTTAGTATCCTTTTATAAGTTTTAGGAGGGGAAAACAAGAAATTACCTAAAGTATTAACTTAATATAAATTAATTTTCAAAATAAAGAAGCTCAAGATTGATATATTTAGAATATATGATTTATATAATTATAAATATAATAATATAATAAAATTTAGACAAGTTTATTTTATGTGTTAACCCTTATCGATTAGTTTTAACCTCTCATTAACCCTGTTAACGACCATTGTGATAAAATTGGTTTTTACTATTTATAGGTCAAGAAATGTAAAATAGAAGAAAATGTAACCCATAAGTGTAAAATGGATGATATTATTGACTATATCCAATTTAAATTTAAAAATATAATTATTTAATTAATTTTAAATCATTTAATACAATTGTATTTAACATAAATATCATTAAAGTCATTTTCGAGACTATTCACAACATTTGAATTTTTAAAATACCAAGATTGTAATTTAATTAAAATATAAACATTTAAAACTTTAATAATATATTACATTTATCTTAAAAATTCATGTTACACCATAACTAACCCAAACAATGTTACTTTTTACATTTTTAAAATCATTTATTTGATTTTTCTAATACATTCACAACCATTGTATTTTCATAACATAAGCATTTAAGGTAATTATTTCATCCATAAAATTTATGTATAGAGTAAAGTCATAAAAAAATAATTTATTCATAATAAAAATAACTATTTACAACCATTCATGGATTTTTTATCCGTGTAAAAAATAAATTTTAGATATTAAAATTAGTAAAGAGACATTTTAGAATTTTTAGTTACATTTAATATTATAAATTAATTTATCAAATAAAATTGGAACCAAAATGATATTTTTCGAATATATTAAGGATTTCATTAAACTAAACTCATAAAAAATATTAAAATCACGTTTATCAGGATTTTTAATCCTTTTAACATTTGTTTTAACCTTCGTTAACCCAGTTTACCCTTTATTATGGTGATGAGTTTTCCATGGTTTCTATACATTTTTTCCTAAAATAATGCTTTAATGTTTAATAAATTTGGGTATTATGTTTCAAATATGAAATCCATTTTTTCAAATTCAATTCATATATTTTTTAGAAACTACTTTAAAAATAAACATGCGATGAAGAACGTTTTTCCAAAAAACATATTGTATGTATATAATTTTTTATACCAAAATTAAAAATAATGTAATTTAAAATGAAATTAATTTTAATATTTTTAATCAAATGTAACTAATTAAAATTTAAAACAATTTTTTTCTTATTAATACTTGAAAATAAAATATATTTTTCTACTAAATCAGTATTTTTCACTATTCAATGAAACATCAATATTTTCATAAAAATACCAAAATTTCCTCTTAAAGATAAATTTTATATGATTATTTATTATTTTTATTATTTTTATAAAATACAATTTATAAAATTAATTAAAATTAATTACTATATTCTCTCATAAAAATTGAAAAAAAATATATTTTTGAAGAAAATGTATTTTTAAAGCGTAAAATAACTTTACTAAAAAATGAGTACATATTTACAAAAACTTTATAAATAATATTTTAATTAGGATTTCCATGATATATATTTGTGTGTGTGTGTGTGTGTGTGTGTATCATAATGTTGTTACACCTATTCATACCTTCCAATTCAACAGGTGTGCTATAACAATCATACTTAAATAATAATATTTCACATTCATTAAAGCTCAGTGTAACATATTATATACACTCTCAAACAATGTATTATTTCAAAATATCATGGTGTTATATTCTCCCCCCACCCAAATAAATTTAATCCTTGTTTTTTGGTTTCAAACATTGAAATTAAAGGTTTTAAAATTTGAAAATACCTTTGTTGAAAAACCATATTTTAAAAAGGGTTAATAGAACCTACTTTTGTAATGAATGAAAGGTAAATGTGAAGGTTATTTGGAATAAAACATAACTAGGTTCAAAAATAAGATAAAAAAGGAATGAAGTTAAAATATTAACATGGAGGAGAAAATAAATATGCAAATAATAGTAGAGATTGACATAGGATATTGATTACAAGAATGTGAATGATCATGAGAATGTTAATGACAAAAAAACCACAAATCAATGAGGTATGAAAAGATAACATCACATAATATGAAATGATTGTAAAAAATAAATCATTTTGATATTTAATATAGTTTATAAAAAGTTGAGTGATCCTTTAACTATTATGTTAGGGAACAAGAGAAAATATATTTGCTTGATTTTTATTAAATTTATAAATGGAATTTCGTCCTTCGGTTATGTGTTTTAACAAGTTTCCACCTCAATCACATCCCATGTTCCAAGTGATGTTATCCTTGATGAATATTTATTATTCCAGAAGCATAATATTTTAATATATCAAATCATCTAGATAAAGATAAATATAATCCTCATATATTTACTAAATCCAAATTGGTTAGCATAAGATAATATAATTCCAAAAAATAATAAACCTTAAAATTAATAAATACTATATTAAACTAAAAAAATGTCCATAATAACTCAAAATGATTAAATTGTATCATTCCGTCAAGAAATAACATCATATCCCAATTTGCCTCAATATACTCAACATTAATGAATGATTTGACCCCAAATATTATCTCACACCTTTAAGATTGTATCCCCAAAAATCTAATGGAATTATACCCAAATAATCTTTCATGTCAAATAACATGATAAACATATGGGTTACTTATACCTTAAACCCATAAAACCCCACATAAAATATAATTAATCACATTACAATATCTTCATATAAAATCTCAAAATAGGTTCATGTGACTTTGAAATCATAATCAAACATAAACCAAAAACCCATGATATTATCCATATCTCTCATGTTAACCTCATGTGAAAGTATCATAATCTCCAAAGTTTTTTAAACATTCATTTTATACGAACTATAAAATCCCTAAACTAATACTCTCAGATCTGATACTGAAAACATAGTATTTTTTTGTATATCATACCAAAAATAATGACCCAATTTTGGTCATCCAAACATACGAAATCATCATAAATTATTGGATCACTTATATACCCAAGTACCATTTCGGTTTAGAGTTTTAGTTAGTTGAGATGGACTCTTACATATCATTACTCTTGTCTTTAAGTGAGTATTATTTCCAATACACATAGCTTTTCTTATTACACATTATGTCTTCATCATCACCCACATGAAACCATTTTATACATATATTACTTAACATAATTGTTAATAACTAGGGGAGAAGAAAAATAAGATGAGTGACCTCAATTCTTAGGAAGGACAAACATAAGAATTAACAATTAACTATCTTGTGTGACCATAAGATGGATATAATGGTATGAGAATATATTCATGGTGTATGAGAATTTATTATGATAATTTATACCCATAAAAACAGTGTTAATTAAACATGTATCATGGAATAGATCTTTAACAGTGTCAAGAGTCAAAAGAATCAATAATCATTAGCCAAGTGATGTCAAACATGATCAAAGGAGCCATTAAAACTCCTAGAAAACACAGAGAAAACATTTTGGTATCTTAGAACATTATCTTCATCACCCTTGTTTATTTGTTTAGAAAATATATGTATCCTATTAAGTTCCATTGGAGAAACCTCCATGGTTAACTCCCTCATTCTTTCCTTTAAAGATAAAGAACGTTACTCAATGCATTGGATAGTTATATCAGGATAACCATGAGTTTAATCTATATCATTCTAACAAATCCACATGAGATATATCAGGATCACCAATCATAATCAATAATTTTTATTTAACATAAATGAATATAACACAAGGAATCTTTCATTTTGATCATCATATTTTTTTAAACTTCCATTCCTCTATATCTTGATTTACCCATGTAAAAAAATATGTTTCATGATAATATCATTAAAACCATCATCATAAGCCATCAAGGTAAGAAATATAGATGGTATCATAAGAACATATTCAGAGTGAAGTATGAGATCTATTAAATGATGTTTAAAAAGCTAAAAATACCACTAAAATAACATTTAAACCCATTCTTTGAAAATAAGGGGAAATATCATTTTGTTTTAGTAAATTTTAAAAAAATCATAAAATTTTGAGAAAATTATTTTATTTAAAAAAAATTGAAAATTTTAAAGGAATATTAAAATAAATTAACAGTTATGTCATTAAAAAATTCATTTGTGCATTATATATTTAACTAAAGATCTCGATCATATATTTGGTAAACAGTACCTCAATCAAAAATTGATAAGAAGATTCCTATTAAATAATTATATAGAAATTATAAAATGGATAAATATTAATTTAATAAATTATTTTAGAACATTAAAAATATAATTTGAAACATTTTAAAGAATATATAGGCATGGAATAAAGGTTCATTGACCAAAGAGGAAATTCAGTTGCTTTTTCATAAAAATATTTTCTCAATAATTGTAAGTACCAAAGAAAGGAATTGAATTAGAATCATAAAAACCATAGAAATAAAATATTTATTTCATGTGATAATTAAACATGAAGTTATTATGTGCATATGCAAAACATGACTCAAGAAAATGAGGTTGACACAAAGAAACCCCTTGTAATGATCCTAACATTTCAAGTGATAATTAATCTTGAAGTTATTATGTGCACATATATAAATACAATTAAAAATTGTTTAAATATAAAATAAAAAAATTTATATATACATTCATTGATAATAGAGGAATGAAAAATTTAATGATGAATTTTTATAACTCAGTAAAAGGTAATTGAGATAAGAAACCCCTTACCTGACAGAAAATTAATTTTTTTTACTGAAACGTAAGCCCCTTTTAAGGGGAGACGGGGAACCCAACAAGACTCGAAGACTTAAAATCCATCAAACCTAAATAGTACAAAATCCAAACACTCATTCCAGATTAAGACAACAAAGAGACACTCCTCCATAGCATGAAAAAATCATAGTACCAGTTTCTATCTTCTCATTGCTGCTCGGCAAGATGTCCCGTGCAAGGATGCACGGGCCTGGTATCGATTGAAATTTCCATGCCCTCTCAAACATATAAATCCAAACCCAATAATTATATGAAAACTCACTACTCTAAACCTCTTCTAAAACATCTCTTGAAGATTAACTAGAATATCCCCTTAAATCACAAACCACGGGGCCAAAAAACTCAATCTCTTCAAGTCATCAATGGCATAATTCCACAAAAACCAACAAAAAAACCAATCAGAGAACCTAAATCACACAATGATATCCAAAGATGATGAACCACTACTGTAACCAAAGAAACCCCACTGTATCCAAAGGCACACTCAAACTCCACAACTGTAGAAACCCGGAAAGAAAGACGAACCAAGGAGCGTGAAACCAAGTCAACGTTGCCCAGGAGTAGAGGACCTGAAAGCATGTCATGGGACCGTCATCGTTGAGGGGATCCGAACAAGAGAAATCCAGCAATGCCGCTTTGGGCTGGAGCTGGTCAAAACCAAATCACGGAAGAACCGCCACCCATTTCCAAAACAGGCGAACCACGAGAAGAGGGAGATGCCAACGAGCGATAGGGAAACTCCGCCAACAGGGATGCCGCAAGAACACAAATGAATCCTCCAATAGAAAAAAAACATTATTTCGAACACAAAACATTCAAAAAAACTCACAGAAACGCCGAAATCCAGAACCTCCCCCCTCTGAGCCGCTCCAGATCCATCAACGAGCCACACCGGAAGTGAAGCCAGAGTCGTTGCCAAGCCATACCTTTTCACCGAGATCAAGAAGCCAATGCCATGTCGAGCCTCGCCGATCCAATCTCGGAAGTCGAAACCACGTTGAGACATGTCGTCACCGAGGTTGAAGTTGGCGACAAAGTCACACCGAGCCGCGCGCCACCAAGCCACTCCGTCGAGGAGACAATCCGTAGGAAGCCAATGTCGATACCGAGCTACGCTGGAGGAGGGAGGAAATAAAAATGGAAGGAAAACCCTAGCCACCACAAGAGGAAAAGCAACGCCGCTCAGAGGCCCCCCTAACTTCTATATGTATGACAATTTCTTACTCAACTATTCAAGAAACCCCTTACCTCGAGTCATAATATGCTATGTATTTACTTTAAATAGATTATAATAAACTTAGATTAATTATTTAATTGTTAAATAACATTTTAAATGAATATTAACTTATAATTAAACAAAATATTTAATTTATTTCAATGTTAAATTTAATTACACAATCTGTTAAGTTCATGTTGGGTTTTTTGCAGCCGTTTAGTTCATAATTATAAAATGACAATGGTATGTTGACTGTGGTCATAAGAGTCATTGTTAAATCATCTCCAAAATAATAATAATTACATAAATATAATTTATATACAATAAATATAGTCTTAAAACCACATATGTTGGGAGTATAATAAAAACAAATCACCTCACTTTGTGGAGGTGGTAATTCACACATATGGATGAACAATGTTATCATTTTCCAATGGAAGGAATAATTAGAAAATAGAAGAAAAAAATATATATCCAGATTGACAATTATTTCATTAATATCATTTACCAAAATAAAAATACACAAATATTATATATATATATATATATATATATATTAAATTCATAATTATAAATGGCCATGACATGAAGTGATGGAAAACTAATCACATTGCTTCGAGGAGGTTAGTGTACACACATATGCATGAACAATGTTTTTATTCCACATTTCGTTGAAAAAGAAGAATAATAAGGTTATAAAATTAACATAATAACATATCATTATATTTTAGATACTGATATTATTATATTGATATTGTTAGAATATAATTGGAGGATGTATAAGAGAATGTAATATGAAAATGCTTGTTTAAGATGATTACTTATTATTTGAAGAATCTCATTTAGATTCCTCCCTTAGAATAGTAGTGATTGTATTTTAATATTACAAGAACCTATAAAATGTATCTATGGAAGTTATAATGAGGTTTTGTAGTGGTTTAGTCATGTTAAGTGGCTCAATAATTTTGATTAAGAGTGGAGAGGTGGTGTCCTTTTATAAGTGAGGGGAAGGGCACACATATAATTACATAAAGTATTAAATAAAAATTAATTAATTTTAAGGATAAAATTAATCAAATTTTATATATTTATAAGATATTAAAGATATGTTTCTAAAAAAACATTTTTTTGATATTTTATCCCTTATCTATTAAATTTAACCCCTTGTTAACACTATTAAATAATTCTGTGATAACAATACTTTTTATTCGTTAGTGGTCAAGAAAGTAATAATAACAGTAAACGTGTACCATAAGTGGGAAATGGATGATAATATAGACTATATAACATTTTAATTTACATATATAATATTTTTATAAATTTTTAAACATTTTATAAAATATTATTTAACATAAAATATCATTATAGTAATTTTCAAAACTATTCACATAATTTGACTTTAAAAAATATCATGAAAGTAATATATTGTTAATATATGATTTTAAAATATTAAAAATAAATTATATTTATATTTAAAATTCATGGTACACTATAACTCATTGAAATAATATTACTTGTAATGATTTTAAAATCAATTATGTTATTTCTAATCCTTTCATAAGCACTCTATTAGCGTTGTATAATCATTTAAGGTAATTATTTCATAACTAAATATTTAAAAAATACCATTATAAAAAATATTCAAATAATAAAATCATTTAGATCCATTCATGAATTTTTCAATCCTTTTAAAAATATATTATATATATTATAATCATGAAGGTGAGGTTTTGGAATTATTTTTTACATAAAAAAATATAAAGGTCTTTATCAGAGAAAAATATAACCAAATTTATTTTTTAAAAAAAAAAATTATTAATAGTTTGGTCAAAATATCTCATAAAAATTATTAAAATAAAATGTTAGGGTGATTTTAATGCCTTTTAAAATTATCCTTAACCCAAGTTAACCTAATTTATCCTTTATAATAGTGATAATTTTTACTATAGTTATTGTTCAATATGGCCTAAAATAGTGTTAATCTATTAAAATAATTTGGACATTATGATTCCAAATATAGATCCCATTTTAACAAATTCAATTCCTATAATTTTTCGACCTTTTTTAAAATAAACTAGCAAAACGCGATGAAAACAATTTTACAGAAAAATGTATTTTAACTATAAAAAGGATTTCATACAAAACTTTTGCATAATATCTATTCCAATAAAATTAATTGGATTATTAATAAATAATAGGAGTGAATTAAATTTTAAAATAAAATACAAAAATGGGACTTTTTAAATCCTTGAAAAGAAAATATAGTTTTTTTATAAAATCAGTATTTTCAATATTCACAAGAAAATCATTCTCTTTCGAAAACACTAAAACATTAATCCTAAAATAAATTTGATATCCAGTTTTATAAAATGATATTTTTTATCCAATAAAATTTGAAAAATTTCCAAAAAATAGTTATAATTTTCACACATAAAAAGTAATAAAAATCATTTTTGAATAAAAGATTTTTTTTGTAGAATAAAATGACATTTCTAAAAATTGAGAATTCATGTACCAAGAATTTATCAATACATTTTTATTGATTATAATATATATATATATATAGATAATTATAATATGGTTTCTCATATTTAAACAACTAATTCAATGACTAGGTTATAATATTCATATTTGAATAATAAAATTTAACCATCTTTAATGATTGGTTTTTTATATTTTGTATGCTAACGAACATAGTATTATTTCAATATATAAATTTATTTCAATAATGGTGGGTAAGAATTTTTAATTTCTTATTATAGACATAAAATACGATTATTTTACGTTGGATTTCTTTATTGTACTTCAAAAAACAACCTAAGGTAATTATATGATTTGGGTTATTGTAGATCAGATGACTAAAGTTTGAAATATACTTTTAATAAAAAAATATTCATACAATTTGTGAGATTTTGTGGATTTATTATTAGAATATTGTAAGAGGTTATGTGACACCCAAAAATATTGTATCAATTCATGAGGTTAGTTTAAAAAACTGATTTTTCAATGATTTTAGTGATATTTGGGTGTTCAAGTAAAACTGATCCTAGTTATCATCCAAAAACTGGGAGTTAATATGAGTCCAATATATTGGCTCGTGATGATATTCATCATTCATGTATCATTATATTGGTCATGTATAGTATGACCACATGGATTTGTTAGATTTTATTATAATAAATGTAACAAAATATGTATTCAGATAGATCTATTCGAGGCATTATATATGTGGCCAAGTTGATTACATTAATGTTTGATAAGATCTGGAGTGACATCATTATTTTAAAACATCATCATGTAAAATAATTATAATTGGGTGTGGAAAGTATAATAAAAATTATAGATGAGAGTATAAATTTATATTATGTTAACTGAATTTGATTAACTAACCACTTTTTTTGGTAGCTCATATCAATCTCCATGAGATTCCTTGTATAGAACATAGTGAGATGAGGAATTATAGGAAATTTTAACAATGATTTTTTATCTATTTGATTTTTTTGAGAAACATTTAGTGGTTTCTTATGAAATATAATTACATATAAAGAATAAGTAATTGTAAATATTCATGAAAATATCAAAAATATAAAATATGTGGGGACCCATATCATATCATTCTGCACGATGATGCAATGTTGAAGTAAGATACATGATTCATTTAATGAAAAATTCATGATGATTATCAGCATGTGGAGGACTTTAAATAAAAATTCATAAATCTTGTACATGTTTTATTATGTCATGTATGTGTGGAAGAGGATATTATGAAATTAGAAGTAGAATTAAGGTCTCAAAGGGTGTTGTTTTTCATTGGAGATACATAGTAAAACTTTTTGGGGATGAAAATTATTATGATGTGGATATATTATAAAATCTATTCTTTAAGGTATGTTATAATTTTTATTTTAGTATTTTATCATCTAGTTTTACTTTATTTTAAATTGGATTTTGAGAGTGTGGAGGAGGAATATGAGTTAGGGATAAGAGGTGGAGTTGAGTGAATAAATTGATCACTACAATATGACACTAGAGTTCTAGTGTAAGTTTTTGAGAGTTTTCATGAAAGGTAATATATCCACTTGAGGATACCATGAGGTTTTTATAGTCTTACTAGAAAACAAAACTCCATTGGAACTACCCCAAATTTTTGATTCATTGGTTATTAAATTTTTTTAATATGGTAATTTTTATAATTTGTTAGCCATGTGATTTGGGAATTTATGTATAATTTACATTCCCATCAGATTTAATTTGATGAGTATTTCTCTCTAATTTCTATCCCTTTCTCTATATATTCTATAAATGATTAATTTTTCATTTCTAAGAATAATTTTGATCTATCGGGGACAGTAGGCTCATCTTGGTTATAGATTTTTAATCCCTATATCTATTATTGAGGTGTAATTATTTACACCTTGTCACATTCTAATCCTATTATATTATTATATGTAAAGTCCCGGAAATTTCAAGGAAATTTTTTTCTTAATTTTCTTTGGAATTTTACAAGAACGCAGTTTCTGATGGCGCCTGATTCCGAGGCCCGGTGTGCCCGAAATCAATTTCCGAAGTTTAGCTCGGGTACGTTCAGTGAACGAACGAGCGGGAATTTCTAACTTTTGAACTGATACTCGGAATCAAATTCTGAGGGCACCGATGGAACCACAGCGCTGGTATTTGCTTAGGAACGCCTATTCCGGAGTTGCGTTTACACGAGGAAAGTTGTTAAAAAAATTGTGAAAGTTAAAATAAAAATTTAACTTCAATTTTTATTTTCCTTAAGTGTTTTTATCCATTGGATGGAAGTTGGGTAACTACCCAACTTCCCTTGGGAGGTTAAGAGGGTGGTGGGGCCCACACGAACCCCACCCCTTCATATCCTCTAACCCCCTCAACTCACCATTAATGTTGTGAACTTAAGTTATAACTTATGACATTAATGTAGTGAGTTTAATGTGAGTTTTTGAAATTAAAACTCTTTAATTTCAAAGGTTTATGTTGTGTTAATAAATTAAGTGTGGGCTTAATTTATTTTTGGTTAGTTTCTTTGTTGCATGAGAGGTTTGGGAGAATCATTGAGAAACTTGAAGATCTTCTTCGTCTTCGACGAAGAACGTGAAGAACGGTTCTTCTCCGACGAAGAACATCGACCCCACGACCTAGAAGACTCGGCGTCCCGGATTCTTCCGTCTTCATCTTCCTCCACGACAAGGGAGAAGTCGCCGACCGTGGTGATCATCGCCAATGACAATGTACCTCCCTTCTTCATCATAGCAACAAGTGAGGAGATGTCGTTTCCTCCCCGGACGCACCCCGACCTCCACAGAATCTACGTTCGACGCCGCGACACCATTCTCCGCGATACCCGACGTGCGACGTCAAATATCAAGGTAGGGAATTTAAATTGTGATTGTTGGTGAACCCTCGTTTACTCCCTTCTAAATCTAAGAACTCGGTTCAACTAAATATTAAGTTGATCCGCAAAGATTATTTTTCGGGTTGGGATTATTGTTATGATTCTTTTTATTTAAGATGTTGTAGGGGATTGTCTTTACTTTATTTTGTTTGAGATTACTCCCTTGATTTTTATTCTTCATGAATATGTCCAACTGCTATCGTTTAACGAGAGGGGGCCGGTCCGCACAAACACGGCCGGCCCAACTCCTTTTTCCATGTTGGATTTCTTTGTGGTTTGGTACGGGAAGGCGTGGTGCCGTCGCACCACGCGGAATCATGCGACAAGGAAATGCACGGCGCCGTCGCGCCGCGTCGTGAAAAACAAACAAGGGCGCGACACCGTCGCGCCGCGTCAGAGAAACCCGAACACATCCGCGGACGGAGTCGGGCCACGACGAAGGGGCGCGGTGCCAACGCGTCGCGCCGGAGAACCACGAAGACGGCACGTTTTGTTTATTGACGTGCGGATTGACGATCGATGACATAACGGGGCCGCAAAGTATTTTATGAAGCTTGTGCTGTAAAGTACGAGACCCGAGATGAACACCGGCTCAGACGGTTTTGAAAACGGACCACCGGAGCAACTCCGGTGGCCCGCAGAAACACCCGGAGGCGCGGGTCGCCGGCGTGGCGTCGCCGGCGACCGGAGGCGGCGACCAGAGCCGTCTGGCCGCCAGGCGGTGGCGGCGCCCGAGCGCGCCGCCGGAAGAATTGGCGGCGGCGGTTGCTCCGCCACCCTCATTTAACGGCGAGGGGCGGGCCGCGCGCACCCCCCGCTCCCCGACTTCGGCTCGGCCACGCCGAGTCGCGGCTGGCCGGTCGGGCCGGACCGAGCCGGCCGCGCCAGGCCGCGCCGGCTGGGCCGGGCCAGGTCCAGTCGGGTCGGAACCGGTTCGGGCCGACCCAGGGGGGGGTCGGGCTAGGTCGGCCCGGGCCCAGACCCCCCGTTTTCGGACCACTTTCAGTCAAATGCCCATATCTTGGGATACAGACCTCTGATCGACGCACCGTCAGTTGCGTAGCGATCCTTGGAACGAGACGGTCGTTTCAGTATATTACACTCAATGTTTCGGAGAACTTTGGGTTCGGCCGGGTTGGTTCGGATACGAAACCAACCGGGCCCTTGGAGCGGAAACACTTATATCTTGAGCTCCGGACGTCCAATTGACGTACCGTCGACTTTGATGGATTCTTCTAAGTGAGATGGATCTTTTGGATTACTCCGCTCGAGGTTTGGATGCCGTCGGAGTGCGGTCGGGTTGGTTCGCTCACGAAACCAACCGGGCCCCTGGAACGAAAAAGCCAATAACTCACAGACCGGGCGTCCGATTGACGCGTCGTCTATCTCGTTGAATTCCTCTTGATGAGACAGAACTTTTGTATTCTTCGCCCGAGTTTCGGTTGCTGTTGGATAGTGGCCGGGTTGGATTGTATTCAAAATCCAACCGGGCCCTTGGAACGAAAAAGATGATATCTTTCAGACTGGCTGTCTGTTTGACGAACCGTCAGCGGCGTTGGTGATCACATTGAGAAACGGTCCCTATGAGTATACCCTATGAGAGTTTGGGGTACAGTTGAGATACGGCCGGGTTGGTTCGCTCACGAAACCAACCGGGCCCCTGGGACGAAAAGGCTAATAACTCACAGACCGGGTGTCCGATTGACGCGCCGTCTGTTGCATTGAGACCCCTATGACGAGGCGGTCCTTTGAGATACTTCTTCGTGGGACTTTGATATACTTGGAGTATCGACCTGTAGCTCGTGGAGCGGACCCTCCCGGAGACGAGCGTGCGGTGTACGGAGACCGTGTAGCCGACTGAGACCTGATGACTGCTTGACCGACTCGACTTGGAGTGAGTCGACTAGCCGAGTGGATGTAGCACTACTTTGTGAGGTGCAGACCCATGGCGGATGGAACACTACCTGTGTGACAGTGCAGACCCATGGTACTCGTCCGGAGAGTACCTCAGCAGGCTACTAGGGGGTGTGCACTACTGTGTCTGGGTGGCATACCCCGGCAGGAAGCACTACTGTGTTTGGGTGGATGACCCGCGGTACTCGACAGGAGGAGTACCTCAACAGTCTTAGGTTAATGAGTAGTACCTCGGAGTCGTGACAGGACCACTGTACACTCTAGAGACGGGGCTCTTCAGCAGTTACGGTTTCGATAATGAAAATCCTGGTTTGAGCTGAGACTTTTGACCTTTCTGTTTACCTCATGATTGAGATGGGTCACATGATAACTTAGGTATATGTATGGGCATATACCTGGGTAGTGGTTATCCGTTGATTTCATGATCTTGGTGTTTTCCTCATGATTGAAATGGGTTACTTGATAACTTAGGTATATGCATGGGTATATACCTAAGTAGAGGTTATCTGCTGAGATATACTTTGTGGTTATCTTTATTAGTTTTAGTGAGACCTTGAGGGTCTCGGGGTCCCTACTGAGTATCGTTATACTCACCCATGCACGGGCTATGCCCGCACCTCGTTGTGTTGGTTGCAGACGATGAGCAGTGCTGACGGAGGCCGAGTGTTCGAGGACTGGACGGTACCTAGAGGTGGACTACACGACGAGTCAGTACCCAGAGGTGGACTACACGATGAGTCAGTACCCATAGGTGGACTACATGACGAGTCAGTATCTGGAGGAGGACTTCACAGTGAGACGACACTCGGAGGAGGTTGACGGGAGAGAGCGTTGTGGAGGCTATCTGTACCTACCCTTCAGGTAGGATCCGTGGTGGAAGATCTAGGAGTTGCGCCATCAGTACCTACCCTTCAGGTAGGATCCGAGGAGGACGACCCAGGAGCCGCTTTCGTTCTTCCAGCTGTTGTCTTTTCCTGTTTTACTTTGTTCAGTTGTAGTTGTACTTTTATTTGGGTTTGTATTATGGCCCATTTACCTTTCAACACTTCTCTTTGTACTTAGTGTTTTACTTCCGCTTGTACTCTGTGGTGTTTTGTTACTTTTATAAAGGCAATGCCTTCCCAGTTATCGGGATTTACGCCTTTAGTGCTAGTCACCAGCCCCTGGCCTATAGAAGGCGGGCTTGGGGTAGTAACGACACGGTTCTCGAGGACGGGTTCTGACAAATTGGTATCAGAGGAGTTCGGTTCTACCGCAAAACTCAGGACTCTGATCTTTCTCTATGTGAAGCAATAGTGTTAAGGGTACCGAGTGTGGTCTTCAGTTCAGGGAGTCCAGTGTTGGTGCGGTGGCCGACGTATCCGTGCACCAGGACCCTGACTACTGATTTCTGACTTTGTACATGAAAACACTGATTGCGTGTGTGTTTCCAAAGTATTAAAGTCAGCTCAAACTAGGTCATCTCAACAGGTATAACATTGACTGTGTCGCATCTGTTCAGGATGTCTCCACGCAGACAGTCAGTTGGAATTCTGAGAGAGTACTTGATGACGGCTCACTGAGCGACGAGGCTCTGGTGCAGGGCCCTTTTTACTATGTTGGAACCCTCGGGTGGTGTACCAGCAGCACCACCACCTATTGGGCAGCAGATGCCAACAGCTATACTAGCAAACTGTGCACACTGGCAGAGCACATTTCACGAGTTACAGCAGCAGCAGCCTCTGAGGTTACGAGGCGAGATAGATTCCCAGACAGCAGAGCAGTGGCTAGAGGAAATTGCTAGAGTTTTCCGCCTAGCCGAGACATCAGTAGAGTGGATAGTGGACTTGGCCACTAGTGTTTTCCAGTGAATGGCCATGAGTATGGTCCGCATAGGGATGAGGCTTCGGTACGTGGACCGATGCCTGAGATAGTACCTTTGGGTAGTGTGTTAGCTATACATCACTACCTGTTGGTCAACAGTTACAACCGGAGGTACCGATAGGTGACACATGTAAGCTTACTGCCTTACATGTGTTCTAACATCAGATAACCTCAAGTTCCGAGGCGAACCTGACTCACAGGCGGCTGAGGACTAGCTTGAGGGGGGTGGCAAAGAGTTTTCTAGAGCTTATACAGTTTCGGCGGGACGACGTGTTGATAGCTAGGAATTCATCGAGGCGTACCGAACATACCGGGTAGTCGATGGATGCGTTTCGATCAGTGGAATAGAGGTCGGACCTCTGAGCATGGTATGTTTAAGGGCTTCCGAGCCAACACCTTTTATCTATGCATTCCTACTTAGGCTAGGGTGATAAAAGGAACCTTTGTGGTTGAGAATTCTTTGCTGAACAAATACATCCAGAGAATGATAGAAGTTTGGAAAGAAGGAAACTAGAGCCAGTCTCGGGGACATGGGCGTGTAAATTTCAAGAAGAGGAAATGTTAAGGACAGATGAATCTGCAGAGCAGCAGACAAGGAGGTAGAGCTAGGAGAGCAGCTTGTGGTGGTGTACATTTCAACATGTTACCATCACCCGCCTTTGTAGTCCCCACTAGACTCAGGGAGTTGGAGAGAAGGGGAAGAGATTAGCTTCTTGCAGTCATGGAGTGCGACCAAAAAGGGCTCTAAGGATGATTCAAAGTGTGGACTTTGTCTTCTACTAGCTGCCGTAGCCACAGACATCGATACGAATCATCCCTTCCTTCCATGAATCTAGTCCCAGACCTAGAGTTTCCGGTTAAGCCGTTTACATGACCCTCACGTCTGGAGATACCTTTGGGAGGAGACTCGATAGTCACACTTACACCGACGGTGTGATTTGACCCTTGAGGCGAGAGTCTCGGTTCGGACCTCTTGGTGGCAGCGTCGAGGCCTTACGATGTTAGTTTGAGTATGAATTTGACAATCATTGTTCATACTCAAATTGACGGTATTAGGAAAATTTCGGGAAGGGTTTTCCTTGGTTGGTGAAAAGGAAACCCTGGGAAGGAAAGTTAAACTCATGCACGGGAGGGTGCGACTGATCACTCTTGATTCGGCCAACCTTACTCACGTGGCAGCAGTCGTTTGAGTTCCAGTTCTAATAGGAATTGGAAACCTCTGGAGTTCGAGGATGACGATCACGTCCTTGTACGGGTCTCACCTCGACGAGGTTTACGGAGATGTGGCCAAGGCGGAAAGTTTTCTTCGAGGTTCAACGGACCTTTCTAGGTCCTCATCTGGGTAGGCGAGGTGGTTTACTGCTTGACCCATCCACCTCAATTGCACTAGGTGCACGACGTCTTCCACGTATCTCAACTGAGGAGATACGTGCTTGATCCTTCACACATCATAGACCTCAGGGAGTTGTACATTGATGACAGGGCATCATGCACAGAGGTTCCAGTGGAGATTGAGGATCGACGAGAGCAAGGTCCTACGAGGACGGTCGATTCCTCTTGTGCGTTTTCGTAGGTAGCACAGAAACCTCCAGGTGAGCATATGGGAGCGGAAGGCTCAAGATGCGTGCTCTGTACCGCTTTTGTGACCCTGGTTTACGGGGACGTAAAGCCCTGAGGTTGGAGTAATGTAAAGACCCAGAAATTTCAAGGAAATTGTTTTATTAATTTTCTTTGGAATTTTACAAGAATGAAGTTTCTGACAGCGCCGGATTCCGAGGCCCAGTGTTCTTGGAATCAATTTCCGAAGTTTAGCTCGGGTACGTTCAGTGAACGAACGAGCGGGAATTTCTAACTTTTGAACCGATACTCGAAATCAAATTCGGAGGGGCACCGATGGAACCGCAGTGCCGGTATTTTCTTAGGAACTCCTATTCTGGAGTTCCGTTTACACGAGGGAAGTTGTTAAAAAAATTGTGAAAGTTAAAATAAAAATTTAACTTCAATTTTTATTTTCCTTAAGTGTTTTTATCCATTGGATGGAAGTTGGGTAACTACCCAACTTCCTTGGGAGGTTAAGAGGGTGGTGGGGCCCACACGAACCCCACCCCCTTCATATCCTCTAACCCCCTCAACTCACAATTAATGTTGTGAACTTAAGTTACAACTTATGACATTAATGTAGTGAGTTTAATGTGAGTTTTTAAAATTCAAACTCTTGAATTTCAAGGATTATGTTGTGTTAATAAATTAAGTGTGGGATTAATTTATTTTTTGGTTAGTTTCTTATAGCTTGAGAGGTTTGGGAGAATCGTTGAGAAACTTGAAGATCTTCTTCGTCTTCGACGAAGAACGTGAAGAACGGTTCTTCTCCGATGAAGAACATCGACCCCATGACCTAGAAGACTCGACATCCAGATTCTTCCGTCTTCATCTTCCTCCACGACAAGGGAGAAGTCGCCGACCGTGGTGATCATCGCCAATGACAACGTACCTCCCTTCTTCATCATAGCAACAAGTGAGGAGATGTCGTTTCCCCTCCTTGGACGCACCCTGACGTCCACCGAATCTACGTTCGACGCCGTGACACCATTCTCCCGCGATACCCGACGTGCGACGTCAAATATCAAGGTAGGGAATTTAAATTGTGATTGTTGGTGAACCCTCGTTTACTCCCTTCTAAATCTAAGAACGCGGTTCAACTAAATATTAAGTTGATCCACGAAGATTATTTTGCGGGTTGGGATTATTGTTATGATTCTTTTTATTTAAGAGGTTGTAGGGGATTGTCATTACTTTATTTTGTTCGAGATTACTCCCTTGATTTTTATTCTTCGTGAATATGTCAAACTGCTATCGTTTAATGAGAGGGGGCCGGTCCGCACAAACACGGCCGACCCACCTCCTTTTTCCATGTTGGATTTCTTTGTGGTTTGGTACGGGAAGGAGTGGTGTCGTCGCACCACGCGGAATCATGCCACAAGGAAATGTGCGGCGCCGTTGCGCTGCGTCGTGAAAAACAGACAAGGGCGCGACACTGTCGCGCCGCGTCGGAGAAACCCGAAGACATCCGCGGACGGAGTCGGGCCACGGCGAAGGGGCGCGGCGCCAACGCGTCGTGCTGGAGAACCACGAAGATGGCGCATTTTGTTTATTGACGTATGGATTGACGAGCGGTGACATAACGGGGCCGCAAAGTATTTTTTGAAGCTTGTACAGTAAAGTACAAGACCTGAGATGAACACCGGCTAAGACGGTTTTGAAAATGGACCACCGTAGAAACTCCGGTGGCCTGCGGAAACACCCGGAGGCGTGGGTCACCGGCGCGGCACCGCCGGTGACCGGAGGCGGCGGCCGGAGCCGTCCGGCTGTTAGGCGGCGGAGGTGCCCGAGTGCGCCACTGGAAGAATTGGCAGCGGCGGTTGCGCCGCCACCCTCAATTAACGGCGAGGGGCGGGCCGTGCGCACCCCCCACTCCCCGACTTCGGCTCGTCCACGCCGAGCCGCGGCTGGCCGGTCGGGCCAGACCGAGCTGGCCAGGCTGGGCCGCGCCGGTCGGGCCAGGCCGGGTCCAGTCGGGTGGGACCCGGTTCGGGCCGACCCAGGGGGGGTCGGGCCGGGTCGGGCCGGGCCCAGACCCCCCGTTTTCGGACCACTTTAAGTCAAATTCCCATATCTTGGTTTACGGACCTCCGATCGACGCACCGTCAGTTGCGTAGCGATCCTCGGAACGAGACGGTCGTTTCGGTATATTACACTCAAGGTTTTGGAGAACTTTGGGTTCGGCCGGGTTGGTTCGGATACGAAACCAACCGGGCCCTCGGAGCGGAAACACTTATATCTTGAGCTCTGGATGTCCGATTGACATGACGTCGACTTTGATAGATTCCTCTAAGTGAGACGGTTCTTTTGTCTTACTCCGCTCGAGGTTTGGATGTCGTCGGAGTGCGGTCGGGTTGGTTCGCTCACGAAACCAACCGGGCCCCTGGAACGAAAAAGCCATTAACTCACAGACCGGGCATCCGATTGACGCGCCATCTGTCTCGCTGAATTCCTCTTGATGAGATGGAACTTTTACATTCTTCACCCGAGTTTCGGTTGCTGTTGGATAGTGGCCGGGTTGGATTGTACCCGAAATCCAACCGGGCCCTTGGAACGGAACAACTGATATCTTTCAGACTGGACGCCCGTTTGATGAACCGTCAGCGGCATTGGTGATCACGTTGAGAAACGGTCCCTATGAGTATACCCTATGAGAGTTCGGGGTACAGTTGAGATACGGCCGGGATGGTTCGCTCACGAAACCAACCGGGCCCCTGGGACGAAAAGGCTAATAACTCACAGACCGGGTGTCCGATTGACGCGTGTTTATTGCGTTGAGACCCCTATGACGAGGCGGTCCTTTGACATACTTCTTCGTGGGACTTTGAGATACTTGGAGTATCGACCTGTAGCTCGTGGAGCGGACCCTCCCGGAGACGAGCATGCGGTGTACGGAGACCGTGTAGCCGACTGAGACCTGACGACTGCTTGACCGACTCGACTTGGAGTGAGTCAATTAGCCCAGTGGACGGAGCACTACTTTGTGAGGTGCAGACCCATGGCGGACGGAGCACTACCTTTGTGACAGTGCAGACTCACGGTACTCATCTGGAGAGTACCTCAGCAGGCTACTAGGGGGTGTGCATCACTGTGTCTGGGTGGCATACCCCGGAGGGAAGCACTACTGTGTTTGGGGTGGCTGACCCGCGGTACTCTACAGGAGGAGTACCTCAGCAGTCTTAGGTTAGTGAGAAGTACCTCGGAGTCGTGACAGGACCACTGTACACTCCAGAGACGGGGCTCTTCAGCAGTTACGGTTTCGATAATGAAAATCATGGTTTGAGCTGAGACTTTTGACCTTTGTGTTTACCTCATGATTGAGATGGGTCACTTGATAACTTAGGTATATGTATGAGCATATACCTGGGTAGTGGTTATCCGTTGATTTCATGATCTTGGTGATTTCCTCATGATTGAGATGGGTTACTTGATAACTTAGGTATATGCATGGGTATATACCTAAGTAGAGGTTATATGTTGAGATGTACTTTGTGGTTATACTTGTTGGTTTTAGTGAGACCTTGAGGGTCTCGGGGTCCCTACTGAGTATCGTTCTACTCACCCCTGCATGGGCTATGCCCGCACCTCGTTGTGTTGGTTGCAGACGACGGGCAATGCCGACGGAGGCCGAGTGTTCGAGGACTGGACGATACCCAGAGGTGGACTACACGACGATTCAATACCCGGAGGTGGAATACACAAGGAGTCAGTACACGGAGGTGGACTACACGACGAGTCAGTATCTGGAGGCGGACTTCACAATGAGACGACACTCGAAGGTGGTTGACGGGCGAGATCGTTGTGGAGGCTATCTGTACCTACCCTTCAGGTAGGATCCGTGGTGGAGGATCTAGGAGCTACGCCATATGTACCTACCTTTCAGGTAGGATCCGAGGAGGACGACCCAGGAGCCGCTTTCGTTCTTCCAGCTGTTGTCTTTTCCTGTTGTGCTTTGTTCAGTTGTAGTTGTACTTTCATTTGGGTTTGTATTCTGGCCCATTTACCTTTCAACACTTCTCTTTGTACTTAGTGTTTTACTCCCTCTTGTACTCTGTGGTGTTTTGTTAATTTTATAAAGGAAATGCCTTCCCAGTTATTCGGATTTATGCCTTTGGTGCTAGTCGCCATCCCCTGGCCTATGGAAGGCGGGCTTGGGGTAGTCACGACACGGTTCCCGAGGACGGGTCGTGACATTATAGTTCAATGAAATTATGAGATCATAGTGTTAAAGGAAGAATTATATGACAATTATTGGTGTATAGATTTCATCTAGTAAGAAGAAGGGGATCCCTCCCACTATTTGGCATTTAATTGGGTGATTCTATTTAAATTGTGAACTAGTATTGTTATTTAAAATTGTGTGAGAAAATAATATGATGAATATTAATTCCAATTAATTGAGAATATTTTTATATGATATTTTAGGTTTTATGACCATTTAAAATATGTGTTTTAAGGGTTTAAATATTGTTTTATATGTTAAAATTTATTTTTTAATCTAAGTATGGATAGATAAATTCTTGAATTTGATTTCTTCATTATTACTTATATTAAAGATAAATTTTAGTTTTGTTGAATTTGGATGAAGTATTATTTTTTAATAGTGGTTTTCAATACTATATAAAATTTACACTATCTTTATATGTGTTAGAGTGAAATATAGTAAATGAATTGTTTAATGTTAAAAGTGTTTTATTGGGACATAGTGTTGTAATAAATTTATTTCAATATAAAAATACATATATATCATGGGCAAACTCTTTTAATTTAGTCATATAAATTACTAATTTATTTAAATTACTCTATTCTCAATTTTTCATGCTATAAAATGATTTATAAAAGTAGTTATTTCATATGAAAAATGAAAAGGGGTCATAAAGTTTAAATATTTATTAATAATATTTCAAAAAATGTAGATTCATGGTTTAAAAATGTATTTTTGATGTGAAACATGTTTGTTGAAATATTGTTACTAAAACATTAAAATTGTGTGTGATACTTGAGTGTTTTCATATGAAATTTTAAAATAAGTGAGATATTAGAGTTATTTAAATAGAGGATGATTGATGGATTGGTGTGATAAATTTAAAATATATGTTTATATTATTATAATATAAAATTATATTTATAGAAGTACATGAATTTGGCTGACATACAAGGTTCTTGGTTTTATGTTATGACTTGAGATAATTATTTCTTAACCTTTTGTTTTGTCTCAACATTAGCCAATCTAGTGCTTATATTATATGTCATGTTCTTGAAATGAGGTTTTTATCATCCATGTGTTTGGTTTGTGGTTCCAAATATGAATTTTAGTGTTTCAAATCCATTGGAAAAAGCCTGTATTTAATCTCAAGGGTCACTTTTTTTACACTTAATACATTTTATTCCATTTTATATATTATAGAAATATACGATTTAATATATGAACAATATTTTAATTTGATAATGATAAATTTTATGTGATTTTGGGGTTGTACTAGTTTCTATTAAATAATTATTTCTCACTCCTTATGTATTAAGAAATTATATATGTGAATATTTTATTCATAGTATTATAGGTTAAAGAAAGAGGCCTCAATAGCTATGATATTTTGTTAGGAGACATCTTGGAGTGATTTTCATCTATTTTTAGATTTTTATAAAGTGTATTTTTTCATGTTATGTTTCTACGTATTATAGTGTTTTTATTTATGAGTTAAAATTTTGGATTTATTAAAGAGTCATGTTTGCATGCATGACAGGTATAGGCATCAAGAAGATATTATCTTCAAATTATTGAGGATGATATCATTTTTTCAAAAACATACGGATATTGTGTTATTTACTTTAGTGTTTTTAATAATATATTATCAAAAGGTAAATCAACCCTTATGAAATTATTTTAGACCATTAATTTTGGTATCCAGGATCGAGTGACACAGTAAATCACTTGAGATCATCTAATGATACCCCTCGGTGAATCAATCATGTTGATGTAAGAAGATACACACACCATGTAGTTATAAAGAAGTATTTTGATAATAAATATCAGTTTTAAGTTGGAATTAATGAAGAAAGGGATATTAAATTTTATCTTAATAATTTGTATTATTAGTTGGTTTTCCTTGAGTTTTAATATCCTATAGGATTATTGAATCCTTTTCTAATGATGACATAAAAATGATATAATATCACAATGGATTTAATATTTGGACTTCCTAGGTCATATTGGAAACACAAAACTCTCTATGTGATTATGAGTCATCTTACAAAGGTGACTTGGTTCTTACTCACTCACTATATTTTTACAATATATGATATTGGAATGGTTTATAAGAAATATTTTTTTATAGTCTGTGGATTTTCATTATCTATCATAATTGTTATATTTCATAAATTTTAATCTATATTCTAAATTGAACCTAGAATATGATGGGTACTTAGTTGGAAATGTGAACATGTTATCTTTGGAATGGAATTTTTATATGATGTGTGTCCATTCAGATCATTTAAGACTAATATCTACATTTCATTCTGGAATTTCAAAGATCATTAGAATATAATATCGTTTATATCATATTTTTTTATGACAATAGTAATCGTGTCTTGATATAGATGAAGTCATTTAAATAAATAAAAATTATACTATGTTGATCATTATTATATTGGGAGGAATCTGTTTATTAGTATCTTTTTAGACATAATATTATATAATAAAATACAAATAAAATTTATTTTATTAGAAAAATAATAATGATAGATAAAACTCAACATAAATATTATTATGATAATCAATGATAGAACTTCATGTTTTTAGTCATAGATCAAATATTTTTTGAGTGCGACCTTAGTTATGGAATCAATTACTCATGAAGAACGGAATGTTAGAACCCCAATATATGGTACCTTTTGATATATTTGAATAGATTTGATGTATAGTATATTATATAATATATCCATCAAAATATGTTATGGTTCAGGATATATTTCATGATTCTCAAATAATAAAGTAAAAACTAGATCCTTATATTATTTTTAAATGTGATGTGGTTGACATTGATCAATTATAGACCTTTTTTTTAATAGTTGGTGAAAATTTTTAATTAGCATGAGAATAAATTATGGGTAAAGAGTATTAATTTATTGGGAAATATATTTTAGTCTTAAAAATAGATATTGTTCTGATATAACACATTAGTGTCATTTGTATCAAAATATCATCTTGTATTCAAATCCTTATTAATAAAAGGAATGGAAAGCATTATATGTCCAACTCATCAACTGTTAAATCTTGATATGGAAACCCTAAGATGATAGGTATTGTAATTAGTTATAAATTTCCATATTTTTTAAACTTTTGAGAGAAATCTATTATAGGTATTTTGATTATAAAATGAAAATAAATGAGTGATGGGGATACAACTGTTGATATATTGTTCCACTCATATACTACTGCAGTTTTACATTAAAATGGTTAGCTATAATTTTTTATACTATAATTGAATAAACCATTTATTTACATCATTTAAATTTCAATTCTTAATTCTATTGTAATTATTAATTGATCATTAATATTTTTCTTAAACTATAAACCTATCTTAAGCTTAGCTCTCACAAAATTAATGTTTTGTAATAGTATATACCTCTATAAGAGGCACATATATAATTATTTATACTACTATAACAAAAAATTTGGATATCATTCATTACCTCTATTAAAAAAATTTGAAAAGTTCTGTCTTTACCCTTTAATGTTTAGGAATCTCTTGTGTGACTCATGCCTATCTTGGAGTTGATAAGTGTGGTAGTGTATTATGATGTGGTTTATGAACTACAATAAAACATTATGTACTTAATATTTTTATTTCTATTGATTTTATTTTTATAATAGTTGATTCAACCCCCCCCCCCCACCACCACAACCTTTACCTATACCATGAATATTACTGGGAAAGTATTTTTTTTCATTGCATTGAATTATAATTGATAATTTTTTTTACTATACTCATACTATAGACATTGACCTATCTAAGGTAAATATTATTGTTTCATGACTGTTAAAATCACAAAAGATAGAGAGATTCCATATAATCTACCATATTATGATAGTAAAAATTATAGCTATATTTTCCTAAATGGAATCCTATATTTAAAACCAAATCGTTGATTACAAAACAAATTTTACTAAAATTATTCACACATCAAAAAAATGATTTGGGTACAAATACTAGTAATATTACTTCTAAGTATGTTTTGATATAAAAATTTATAAATCTATTATTTTCATTTATAATTATAAATATATTTTTTCACGTATAATTATATAAGATAACTTATGAAATTTAGAAGATACTAGATGTTATATACTATGGGATCAAAAAAATATATATAGAAAAACTTGGTATAATAAGATCAGAATATAAAAATTTAAAAATGTATAAAAAATAAGATAATTTATTAAGTTTTTTATAGATTATTTAATATTTTTAATGGGATTAGTTTCTTAATAGAAACATTATAAAACACAGTACAGGTGAAAAGAATTATTCTTGAAACCCCATCTATATTCATAGACCTATAGCAACAAGATTTGATAACTATGGCTATATAGGGGCTTATAACCATGGTCTATAGTGGACTTGTCTATAGAAGTATCGATGATATACTATAGCTAGAGGCATAATTTATAGTGGCTATTAAAACACATATTTCTACTAAAACACCTATTTCCTCCATCCTACCATTTATCTACCCATAGCCATCGCTATATTTTCTCTTCTCTAGTTTTTCTGATTCGATCACCCCTCTGGTGTATTTCCAAATATGTGTCACTATTTAATCCTCTAGAAATCGGTCTTCAACATCAAATTGGTCCTCTTCATGTCTGTCTCCAATATATGAACCATTTCCCCTAATGATTGATGTAAAAATACTTTTTCCACCACATATAGACTTATTCCACATTTCATCATTTATTATTTCATAGTTAATAAAATTATATTAGGTATTTTTTCTTATATATATAATAATTCTCATTATTTCATAATTGAAATTATCTAATTGTATTTAATTTTTCATTTTTTAAATTATAAACTAAGAAGGATTTAGTGTAAATAAATTTAAAAAAATTTCAAGTATATTTTTTAAAGGTTATTATAATTCTCAAATATTAATTAATTAATATGATGAAAAATAAAAATGTATATATGATATATTATTTTAAAATTTTGATATTAATTTATATTATTTTATGATTTCTCAACATTTTTATTGTGTTATTCATATATCATGATTTTATATGGTTGTTTGGTTTGTTTTATGAGTATATAGAAATTCATATTAGTCATGTTTATAGTATATCTCGTCACATGAGTTGTTTCTTAATGTATAAAAGTTATAAAATGTATTTTATACATGAAGGGGTTAAAATAGGGTTTTCATACACCTATTTTGCAAAATTATATTTTCAAAACGGTAATATTTTATAAACCCCATTTTAATTTATCTCTTTGGAATCAAATAATTTAATGTAGGATTATCTAATCATCATGTTTCTTCAATTTTTTTTTGAAACAATTATTTATGAAATCCAATTTTGTATTTCCCAATGATTTCAATTGTATTTTACAATAGTTTTTTATGTTATTTTAAATATTTTTTACATCATATGACTTTTTTTTATAATTATTCTAAATAAATTTATGTTGGTTAAGTTTTCTATTATGATAAATTAAATATGTTTTTAAAGTTATAAAATTTTTACCTACTATTTTTTTAGTTTATGAGTTATTATGTTGTTTTAATAATGATTTATTTATATAAATTTTGTTGTTATGGTTATAAAACAACATTGATATGTTTTTTAGTTTTTTAATTATTTAGTTTATAGGAGTATTATTATGATAAAAAAATTATTAGTATGTGATGTGTTTCATAGTTACCCAAGGTTTTTTTGGTATGTTATAAAAATTTAATGGTTGAAATTTTATTTAAAATTTTGAGATTAAGAACCACTAGGATAAAATTGAAATATATTCATTTTGTATAATTAAAATATAAAAACATATAATTATCAAATGTTTATTGATATATTCACTAGTTATAGTCATTAAAATCAAAACTCCTATAGTATTAAATGACTAGATGAATTTCTGGTAAAATTCATATCAGGAGACATTATTACACCATTTCATCTATTTTCTCAAAATCATTTAAGATTGAGAGAGTTATTAAAGTGAAAATATCTCTTAAAAACACATGTGTAATTTATTGGTGTCTTTATGCTCAATCATTTTTCTGTAATAAATTTTATTAATTACTTATTTCAAGCATCTATTTATTTAAGATACAATATATATATATATATAAGTTTATTTTCTCAAAACTTATGTTTTTTGAATTTTTCTTTTTGAATGGATAAGACTTAGATATAATAGAATAATCACATCCTCAATGAGTTTTGAAATGTATTATAATTTATTTATTTTTCTTTCAATAATTCTTATGAAGGTAAATATATTCAATTCCACTATTTGGATTTTATTTAGAAGAATGTGACTAACTAGTGATTAAGTGATTAAACATATCACTAAAATGGTTCTCAAACGAACTATCATGTATTGTATATTAATAGAAAAATGGTTTAAGTATAGAATAACATTAATTAAATTGAAAATATTGGTATGAAGAATTTTATTTATGATTATATTCCACTTTTTTCTAAAATAAACATTACAAGTAGAAAAATTCAAGTAGAAATGCATATGGGTGTTCATTTTTCATCTGTTGATCATAATAATGATTTCAAGTATTAGAAAGTTTATAAAAGATGAAAGTATCTCATTATACTAGGAATGTATAAAAATTGAAGGACACCTATTTTTATTGAAATTATATACTGTGAAAACTATGTATAGATTAAGTAATAAAGCGATTGATTATCATATTATCTTTCTAAAAAAATATACTACTTGAAGATGTAAGTATGTCTTAAAATGATTGCATCTCATCAATGTTTTTTGATATTTTTTTATTTTCATCAAGTCTAATCTATGAATTCCCAAAAGAATACAGTTTGTTTTAGATATAAAATGAAAAGTTATATTAATGAATATAGTGTAGTGAAACAAATTGAAAATATAATAAATATGGAACCCAATCCAATATACTAGAAAAATTGATGCAGAACTTTCCTTTTATTTTAAAACATTAAAAACATTTTATAGTAATGAAAATTTCAAGATATATGAGATGGAGTGAAGATAAAAAATAATGATAATAATGAATTTTTTGCATCCTTTATATGGATTGACATGGATTAAATATGATGTGAAATGTTATAATTTTAAATTAGAACCTATAAATTTTATATTATTCTTATCATTTGTTGGATTCAAACCATTTTACTCGATAGATAATTGATATTGTATATGAACATTATTCATTCACACTTATAAATTTATTCCATGGATGTGTCTAAAGAAACTATTACCAATCATGACTATAATAATGTATATGGACCCACTAATCCTATAAATTTTATTGACTTATACATGAAACCATTAAAAAATGATTTAAATGAGATATGGATTATCAATGTGAAAGAATATGATACATCTATAAAGGAATTTTTTATGATGTCTGCATTGTTTTTCTGAATAATAAACTTTCATAATTATTGAATGATATTTATTTAGAGTATAAAAATGAAATTACATTTCCCAGTTTTGAAGAAAAATAAATGTTCTAGAAAATTATATTTATATTAAACATTTATCTTTATAGGGAATCAGTTATTTCTACTATTAGATCACATATATAGGATAAATATGTGAAACATTTGTAATTATGTACATAAATAATAAGAAACTAAACTTATATTGGGAGATGATATCCTTAATAAACTTTATGGTTTAATTTTATTTCTATGAAATAGTTAACAAACTTATATAATGTAAATGAATATTCCATTTAGTTATAATTACCATTGGGGAATGAAATGAATATTTATTAGTTTAGTATATTGGCCAATGAATTTTTTATATATGTTCTATGATTTCATTTATAATAAGAAATTTTTTTGTGAAATATAAATTAAAAATATTTTATATATAAATAGAAAAACAAAAGATAATGTGTTCATGTGTCATGACTTAATGGATTGAAGAATAAAACTAATACTACATACTATGTTAATTGGATAGAATTAATAGAAATTTATTTGTGCTTGTATTTCAATGAAATATTATAATAAAAAACAATTCCATAATATATTGTAATGTTGTGGTGTTCTTAATAGTTATTTGACTAACATTTCAAAATGGGTGAATACATGAGATGTAAAATTAAAATATAAAAAAACCATGACTATCATATCTTTTTTTCATGTGATTATTCTTATTCTAATTTGGTATTTATCATAAAAAAACATTAGGTTTGTTGTGATTCAGTTTTATCACTTTCATTAAGATAGTTTCACTGAAAGTATTAGTAGGAGTGTCATAATGAAATTTAAAAAACACACATCAGTCATTCTTTATGCTGTGTAAAAAATTCCACATTCATTTTTTATACTTAGGTTATATATGACTATTCATTTTCCAACTAACATTCTTTTTAGTTGTCTTATTTCATGTCACTGTATAAATCCAATTGAATTAATGATGTATATTATTAAATCATATATATAAGGAATAAGAATAATCATGAACTCCCTATTTTGAATGTTAATTTAGAACTTAAATTCATGGATTTATTCTCAATATATATTGATAATTTTACTATATATAATTGTTCAATAAGAGTTAAAGATTCATGATTTGATCCCATTAAACCTACATTCCCTTCAATACCCCAAACATGAATATATATGGATCATATTCATCTTAATTATTGAGTATAGAAGAGCTCCAAATTATTCATTGTAAATTATTATGAAATTATGGTGGGGTTGATGATTATTTCAATTATGTAGATTTAAAATATTTCTTTCAATATGTAAAATTTTATATATCTTATTGTACCATAATATTTTTATATTTGAAAAGAACATTTTTTTCATTAAAAAAGAACCCATTGTTGTTTATTAATAGGATAAAACATTTTCATAGTAAATTGTTTCTTACATGTTTGAAATCAATACAAATATACTTAATTTCATAAAAGACAAAATTATATCTCTTTATTTAATGTTTGATTTTGATATATTTTGGTATCAATGTTTACCAATAGATGATACATCTCCTAAGATCGTAGAATTTTCATTTGGTTCGTCCATCGTGGCATGTGAGTGTAAAGTACTAGTCATCAATGAAATCAACTTAATTATAAATATTTGTGTAAAAAACTAGAAAAAACCATGGTTTCATGTTAAGAACAATAATAGACTATTAAATTAGTTTATCATAAATGAAACATTCATTATAAAATATATCTTATTATGTGGTTATTTAGTTAATAATAAAATTAGATAATAATTCACATGGTCAAGTCATAATGATGGAATGAAAATGGTTTGAATAAAATAATTCCCAAGGAATTCCTAGAGATATTTATACATTTAAGGTAATTAATATTAACCAACATATAAATACTGATGATCCTATAATTCTTGTACCATAATCCAAAAAAGGGTTGTATATAACTTTCCATTTAAAATATTTTTTTTTTCTATTTTGTGTATTATTGCAATATATATTTTTCATTAAGTAATTAATGATAGTGATGTTTTGGTTGAACCCTTTGGTGTTCTCCCAAAAATATCATATGATAAGGTAGATGATTCAATTATTAGATCATATTCTAATCCATAAATTATAATATAAAATGTATAAAATTTATATAATTTTAAGTATTTAATTTATATAATTGAGACATGGAATATATTTAATTTTTCTATGTTTAATAATGTTTTTTATTTTTTTACTCGAAGCATATTTAATATTAAAATAAAAAAAGGTGAGATGAGTTATCAGATTATTTACCAAATAATAAATCATAATTAAATTATTTCGTTTAACTTTGTTAAACCTTTAATTACAAATTTTAATTATTATTTTTTAGTTTATTATTTATATCATATAATCATTCTCTAAAATATTTCTAGTATTTACAATTATCTCATAATAATCCTTAATATTTTCATGTTATCTTCATTGTGTATGAAATGGTACATAGAAAAAAAATAGAGAGGAATGAAAATTACATAAGAGATTTATGGATGACTCTATTGAAACCCACTATGGGTATTGGTTTTCTTATATGTTGATTAACTTTTTTTGAATGAAGAGTTTATTATTCCTAAATATTAAGAGGTACATTTGTAGTTGATTTATTCATGTCTATTATGAATCTAAAATTTATTTTATCCTCCATATTATGTTTACAAACATCATTAAGGTGATGCTTGATTTTTCTGAGGATCTAGTGGGAACTATGGTGTATACGATGGGACATCAGATCCATTCATTTCCATGTAGTAGTCCTACTTCAAAAACTCGTCCTCCCACTTCATTGTTTCATTCACTATGACTTTATCCACCAATTATTTGATTGCCTTTTTTAGTTTCTAATGATCTCTAGTAGGATGGTATTCCCTGACCTCTCATTAAACCTTATTATTCATAACCACCATTCATTATATTAGGTACTACTTCTCCAAACATACCACTGTTATATCCATATCCACCATCATCTATATAGTGAATTCCTCTATTTTTAATCCCTATATAAATTGAATATCCTTCAACAACTATATAGATTTTTCATAATTTTGATATCCCAACAAAAATTTGACAGTATACTTCCACTACTCATATAACTAAAAGAAGTTTAATGGAATTCATATTGTCGTTCATATAGTATGAGTGTCTACTGTACTGAAACAAATGAATAAAAATAATATATATATATATATATTACTAATTTTACTATTATTTATGAGAAGTTCGATCATTTAATAGATGGTGAGGTCACACAAATATGTGAGAAGTCTGAAATAGATAGACCCAAATTATAGTTAAGTACAATGACCATGGGGATAAAATTGGAATTAATTGGAAAGAATTCAAGAGTTTAATTGGAACACTTGAAAATAGAGTAATATTATTTTCATTTATGGATTATCTTGGATAAAATTTATTGAGGAAATAAAGAAAAATTAAAGGGTAGAGATATGGGTAACCAATAATTATTATAATTTAAATATTTTAATTTGTTACATTATTTTAACAAATATATTTTTGAATATAGCTTTGATATTAATTCCTTGATGGAAAAAGTAAAAATACTATTAGGTTGATAAATTTTGGGATAAATGTAGGGAGAATATATGTTTAACTTATAATGAACCAACCTATAGTACCATTCAAGCCAATATCCAAGTCAATCTGTTAGTAACCCAAAAAGAGTTCCCGGTCTCCATGGGTTGGCGAAAAAAACCTAGTAATATGGAATTATCCATTTGTAATAATTTCACGCACAAGAATAAAAAACATAATCAAAGTACACTGTGAAATAAAACATCTAGATAAACTAATTAATACATATAACTTATAGTATAAAGAAACACTAAAAACCTGAAAGTTGAATATAAAAACCAAAACCTTTCTCTTGGTGGTCAATGACCAGCCACTATTCCCCAATTCATCCACCCACAGTTACCCAAGGATGAAGTCAAAAAATGATATGAGAGAACATGAAACTTTTATAAGGTCATAAAGGGTGAAAACAAAAAATGTTGTAAATAATGTGCTGGCTATAGAGGCTAGTAGGATTCCAAAAAATACTCTATGAAATTACTTCATAAGATAATTCAAATATACTAAAATAGTAGTAAAATAAAGTCAATGACAGACATTACATTTTAAAATGTAAAAAATCATTGAAATTATTTTACAAAAGATCTGGGTTTAAAAAGAAGTTTAAATATTTCTAAATCATTTACTAAACCAAAGTTGAGAAACATTACATTTCATCATTTGAAAACCAATACTTTTCATTAAAATATTTAAAAACACATTCAAAGGAAGTAGTTATATCCTTCATGAAAAGTAAGAACATTCAGATGATATCCATATTTGTATAGGAACAAATGTAGTAGAGTCTAGGAGAATCATCTCAATAAATAAATCAATCAAAAGAATCAATCAAGAAAGCAAGTAAACTTCAATGCCAATTAGAGACAACAACCACTTTCATGTATTAAGTAACATGTATGTGTTTTTCAAGGGTGAAGCCTAGATATTATAGTGAGTCCTCTATAGAATTGATAATAAAACTATAACATGAATGATCATTGTGCTTACATCCGATCTCATGTGTCTTAAGAAAATCGGTTCCGCACACATGCTTTCCTAGTTTCACATC
The DNA here is from genome assembly GCA_963277665.1 of Viscum album. Lineage (NCBI taxonomy): Eukaryota > Viridiplantae > Streptophyta > Magnoliopsida > Santalales > Viscaceae > Viscum > Viscum album. The sequence continues at coordinate 1,492,987,776 of OY728135.1, read as the reverse complement.
CAAAGCTTGAACCTTTCACGTTGTTTAAAAATACCATAGACAATGTGTGATTCCAATAGAAAAGAATAAATCAAGGTCATATCATCTAACTACCCAATTTCACATGACTATTTAAAGAGTAGTGTGAGATAATCATGTAATGAGGATCACAATGAGGATCCTTAAAAATATCAATCATGTGCTCAAGACCTCAAGATTTTAATCATGGGAACATGCCCTCAAATGAAATATCACTCTCAACCATGATCTCACTTGAAGTAAATAATAACTTTTTCAACACCCATCAATAGAAATTAAAATAATTCAACAAGTTATATTAGGGGATTATTACAAGAGAGGATCATCATAAATATCAAATTGTGCCATCAAACATCATCAATTCAATTTAAAACCTTTTGTTCAATTCAATATTTAAAAAGAGAAAACATAACTGATTCCCATCACAACCATGATCATAATTCCTAATAAGACTTTAAAATAACTATTTATTTAAAAATAGATAAAAGGAATTCAATGAATTTTTAGAATTTAAAATGGTTTAAGGTCATTTTAAAACAAGGGATTACACCCTCTTTCCATATGAATAAATCAACCATTTTAAATAATCTAATAATTAAAATTTAAAAATAAGGGTTAAATCATTCAAAGAGGGATCATGGTTATTTCATAAATTCAAGAAATAAAAAATCTATATAAAGAGTCACATATTTCAACCCATTTCATATAGGTCATAACATTTCACTTTAAAAATAAAAACTCAGCCTAATCCATAACATTCCCAAAGATAACCATGAAAAATTATTTTCAAAAGGACCTAAAATCAACATAGTATTTATCATTTTATAAAACAATGAGAATAAACCCATGCCTTGATATATTTATTTAAAAGTTTACTAAAAAGGATTTCACTAGGAAATTAAATATCAAAAATTATAGAACGTGTGTTATAATGAGGAATATATCTATAAATTCTCAAGAAAATAATGAATTAAAAAATTAACTAAAATCATATTAACACCTATATAGAATATCTAAAATCCAATCACAAAAAATCTGATATGTTCTAGCTTTTATAGATATCACCAAATCAAGGAAGAGGAATCCAAAAAGAAATTATTGAAGATCCAATATCCACCATTCCACATCATTCATGGTAGATTCAATGAATCACAAGGATTACATTAATTTTTGGAAGAATTAATCTATAGAAGAGAACATATTGAAGGAAACGAGGATAATAACATAAAATAATAAGATCAACACTTCTATTGGTACAACTATAAGACAAGAGATTAGGTTGGTAGAGCCAAAACACTTCTAGAGGGCTCCCAAAACCAAAAGGGTTGAATTACATTTGAATTGGAGGTGTTTGGTGTTAAAAGAATAGTTATTAGGATTTAAATTTATAATTTCATGGTATTAAAAATCTATTCACATAGTTTCCTTGGTTAGTCTAAATGGTTGTTACTAGTTGGGCATATAGTTATGAACCCAAAATAGAACCACTCGAAGAGCTACTCAAATTGGTTAAAATGTTTGAAAAACTATGCACCAACAGCCTGCCCCCATATAGATTACAAGAAGAGGTTGCACAATTTGTTTACATGATTTTAAAAATGATACACTAACAGTGATCATTCCTATAAACCTTCAAAAATCACTATCTTCCTCCAATGACAACCCAAAACTAGATGCATAGATAGGGGAATCCAAAAAACAATTCAAAAGAACTATAAATATTTTAATATGATGTTACATTTTCCCCACTATAAACAATTTATATATCTCGAACAATTCCATTCTAAACTATATAACAAGATGAAACAAGAATAAATCCCACACTCAACTTGTGTGGTGGATATTTCATAGTCTAGAAGAGAGTATCACCCAAAGTGTTACATCATGCATAAATATAATATCAAAACACTAATATCGTTATAGTATTTTAAAAAAATATAAATTCTAGAAACCTAGAATAGGTCTCCCAACTATTTAAATAATGAATAGATGGTGTAACCTGATAGAAACATGTCCCTTCATCCCTAAAAAATTCATTCATCCACTCACATTGGAGATACATCTAGGTGCCAAAACAAACTCTCGAGGGAACAAAAAATACATAACACTTCAACGATACTAAAATAAGAAACACTATAAGGATAAATTTATGATGAAAATTCCAAAATAAAGGCTCAAAACTGAAGAGTATTTCTACCTCAAGTAAGTACTTGAAGGTAACCTAGGATTTTCAATACCCAACCTCACCCCTCAGTGAGATCATCAAATCACACTACACCCCTCTTGGGTGTCTAGTATATCCTGGAATAACATTATCCTAGTTACTCGAGTACATTACCAAGTTCCATCTAACTCTATCAAGAAAGATCTCAAAAATCATGTTTACTGCACAATGAGGCACTACACTCTCATAAGGGAGATGATCCATCAAAAAATAGGTATAACCACCATGTACAAAAAAGAGTATACCAATGAATAATATCCAAAACAAATAGTATCTTACACTAACCATAAAAATACATACATGAAATGAAAATTAATGGATTTTAAAAAAAATACCTAAAACGTTTCAAGTGTTCTCAACACAAGATTACACTCCATCACTAAGAGCATAACGAATATTAAGAAAATTCATTTATTCCAAAATAAGGTTAATCATTCAAGAGTGCACATCCACAAGGCAGAAACATAGAGGAATCAAAAAAACAAAATCATCCACAAAATCACAACCAAGGTAAAAATAAATCATCCAAAAACATCCCAAAATAATCCACTAGTATCTTTAAAATAATATCATTCCAAAAAAACACAATATGTAAAAAACTAAAGTAGTTCCCACTCCAATATTAGAAACAACAATGTAGATTAACATCAACCACCACATCAAGATCCCTCTATTGTGTGAAAAGGTTCACTCTTAGGCCTATGGCCAGAGCCTTATTAACATGAAGAATCTTATATACCATAGTCAGTATCTAATGATCCCTAAAAAAAACATATCTTTCTGGCCTCTAAACTTATAGAATAATTTAAGGTTACCCAAAAAGCCACACTTCTTACAATATTTTGGATCTCACTAACCTGACATATTAGGATGACCAGGTTATCCATATTAGAAATGCACCATGTGCCTATTATTTCCTAGAGAATATATTCCTAGATTAAACGAATCATGTGGTCCACCAGATGGTACATCTCATGATAATCCAACCAAAAGGTGAATTATTCCATTCTTGTCATTTTTCTCACTCCTCTTAAGATGACAAGGCCATTTCAAGCATCAATACACAATATATCAACCATCCCACAAGCTTAGTAGTAACATGGTCTAAGAGAAGAAATTTTCTAAAACATGTAGCCTTACTAAGATCATTAAGAATAGACCTTTTTAAAAAACATACCAAAAAAGAGAATTTAATCACATAATACACAACTGATATCTCATCTTTACTAAAACCCAAGAACTCAGAAACTTTTTCCTTCATCATTTTCTCAGGATTCTACGATATAAAAGTGACTAACTTGAATAATTCAAAATATATTCTTTCATTTAGATGAGAGGGAATTGCAATTTCCCACCACACCAGCCTAGGTTCCACAAGTAAGGAGTTGATATACTAATTTTTCAGATCATCATAGGTCTCGAGAGTATCTAAAATCCAATAAATTTCTTAAATACACTTTACCAGTTTAGTATTACCCTATTGAACTCTAAAAAATGTTATTAAACAAGAAAAGAAAACCTTTATGGGTTCCAAGTACTAGAAATGCTCCAACTCCACCACTCGATTTGGAGTTTGGGTAGAGTCATCAACATTAGATGCCACTTATAGAAAATGTGAAGAACAACCTTGAGGAACAGACCGTTGGACTAAACCATTATCTTTCTTGAATTAATTTTTGTGTGACATTTTTCAACATTAGAAAACATAGGAATATCAACTCAGTCATCAAATAACACTCAAAAAGAGAACATAATATTTTAAAATTTTCATAACCAACTTTTATTAAAGAAACATTGATTTAAAAAAACACAATATTTCCTCATTTATAAAACATTACTCATTCCTTTTAAAATGAAAAAAAGTGATATAAATCCCACACATTTTTCAATAATCCTTACTAGATCATGTAAATTCATCCATGGGTTTCAAACCATTAATCCGATTCTCAAATCTCAAAAACCATTATCATTTTTAATCCATTACATACAAAAATATATTCTTAAAAAATTATTTATAACAACACATAAGAGTCCTTTAAAATCATTTTTTCCAAACCAAACATCTCATAAGGGAACACATATTTGTAAATGAAAACCATTTTTCAACCACACAACAAAACATTTTTTATTAAAAAAAAATCACAAAATATTTAAATCTAACAAAAAAAGTGAATAAAAAATAAAAAATTTCATAAGAGAATGAAATAGGAAACACCCAAGATAATTATTCAAAACAATAACTATTTAAACTAACCTCACAGAAGAAGATTTATTTAGGAATCAAATTAATAGGTCATCATGATTAGAAAGAATGTAGAAATATACATGGATTCTTTGGATGGGATGGTAGACCACAAACCAACCTTACAATAAATCTTGAATTGAATTCTAGAATAATACATTGATTCCTCACAGTTTACCAAATCATGAAGGCATATTGCAGCTCTGTTCTGCTTTCCTTTCCAACACAAAACTCAGAAGCATTTCTCAAAATAAAATATAATATCATTAGTAATCTAAATCTCAATCATCATCTAGAAACTATTAAATGAAAATAAATACACAAGTCCCCACTTTACCTGGTAACTCAATTATCATCCTGAAGAGGTGGTGATCAAGCACTCATTTAAAAACTACCTCTTGAGTCTGTAAAAATCTATAATTCCATTCTTATCATAACTCACCCCAAATATGTAAGGGGTTTCATGGAGATGTACTCATTTTTAAGGAAAGACCACATCTGATACCATTTGTAATGAATCTTCTTAGAGTACCATCCAAAATGATATCGGTATTGATATATCACTGACTCTGAGAGTGTTCGTAATCTCCATAGAGTGGAGATAAGTACTAAGGAATTCATAATTAAACTTTGGGAGTGATTTCTCCAACAAGAAAAAACAAAAATCAATTTGATTTTTTGAAACAATTTTATATAAACTAATCATTACTTATGTCTCAAAGTAAAGATAAATGCAATAAAAATTCAAAGAGGAATAAAACAACTAAAACCCATCTCATGGTTGTCTATTACCACCAAAAAAGTCCCAAGTCATCATCCCTAGGTCAAAAACCCAAAAAATAAAATGATAGAATGAGAAGCTGTTATATGATCATAAAGGATGAAAACAAAAAATGGTACATGAAAATTGTGAGATATATATCCCTGTAGGATTCCACTAAAGAGTTTATGCAGTTACTTTGTAAGGAAATTAAAATATGTTAAAAGATGAGAACAATAAAGTTATGGAAATGTTTTAATTTTCATAATTGAAAATAAAGTCATATAAATCGATTAACAATGAATTTGGGATTAAAAATGAAGTTTAAACTCACAAAATCATTTACCAAACCAAAGATTCAATACATTTCATTTAATCATTTGAAACCATAAACTTCTCAAAAAATACTTGAATACCATTTCACAATCTCTAGTAATATCAGTTAATAAATGTAAGAATGGGTACCCAAAAATAAATAGGATTACAAGAGTAAATATAGTATATTAAAGGTGTCTCATCTCAATAAAAGGATCGTTCAAGAGAAAATAACAATCAAGTAAGGAAACATCAGTTCCAATAGTAATGGAAAACTCTATCACATATCTATTACCATGTATATGGTTTTCATGGTTAGAAATTAAAAATTATAGTGATTACACCATAGAAAATATAGTCAACATGAATAATGATTGATCAACCACGCTATATCTAGTCTCATGGGTCTCAAACAAACCAGTTCCACAGAGACCCTCTTTCTTAAATCCATCGCCATAGACTAAACCTTTCATTTTCTCTACAGATCCACTATATAGGGTGTGATTCTACTATAAAAGCATAAATATATGCCATATCATCTTGATTTTTAAGTTCCCATGACTTGTCAAATAAATGAGAGAGCTAATCAAGTTTTAATAATCACAATATGGATCCTTATCAGTATCAATAAAGGGTTTATGCACTAAATATTTCAATCATGGGAACATTCCATCAAATCATATCTCATTATTAGCCTCGATCTCTCCTAATGAAAAATAATCCACTTTTTAACACCCATCAATATGAAGTAAAAGAATAAAAGGTACATTAATGGATTTTTATAAGACAGAGTCATCATAAACATCCAACCAAGACATGAAATATAATCAATTTAATTCAAAACATATTCTTAAATTCAACATTTAAAAATTGTAAATATACCTGATTCCCCTTGCAACTATATTCATAACTCCAAATAAGCCTTTAAAATAATCATTTATTTCAAAACAAATCAACAAAATTCAAGGAAGTTTCATAATTTAAAAACTATTAAGGACATTTAAAAACATGGTTTTACACCCTATTTCCGTGTGAATAAATCGCTCATTTCAAATAATCCATGATTTCCCATTTCAAAACAAAGGTAAAATCATTTAAAGTGGGATCTTCTCCATTTCATAAAATCATTCAATTGAAAATCCATAGAAAATATCACATATTTAAACCCATTTCATAGAAGTCAAAGAATTCCACTTTCGACATCAAATTGGTCCAAATCCCTCACTTTCCACAAGGTATCCTTGAAAAAATCTATTAAATAGAATTAAAATCGGCATAACATTCCTCAATTTATAAAACCATGATAAGGAACCTATTCCATGTTCAATTTATTTTAAAGATTATCAAAGATGATTTCAAAAGGCAATTTGAGATCAACAATTATAGAACATGTGTTAGAAGAAGGAAAACATCTATAGATTCTCAAGAAATAATGAATCAAATAAATAATAAAATCACAGAAAATACTACTTCTAATATTAATAATCCACCCATATTTAATTCAAGAAGTGTCACCACTGATGGAGATCACCAAACCATGGAACAAGAATCTCAAGGGAAGTGGTCTAAGATCCTAGATCCACAATTCCATACAAATAAACCATGATTAAATGAATAAAAAAGATTGGATTTTCTCTAAGAATAAAAATCAAGAGAATAGAAGAGATTGAAGGCAAAGAGGAAAGCATCATAATAGAAGGAGTTCACTACTTCGATCAACACTATGATATGCTTAGAGGTGAGGTTAAAGAACTAAAAGGCCTCTATACTACTCCTAAAACATAAAGGGTCGAATTATGATGGAATGTGAGGTGTTTGGTGTTAAATATGGAGGTATTGAGATTTTAATTTAGAATTTTGGGGAATTAAGAACCCATTCACTTGGTTTCCTAGGTTAGTTTGTATGGTTATTACTAACTGTGTGCCTAACTATACACCCCCAAAAAAGAACTACTTTAAGAGATATACAATTTGGATACATTTTTTCTAAAACCTGTGGGCCAACTCTAAACCCCCATCTAGAAAAGTATAATAGGTTTTAGGGTTTGGAAATATAGTATGAAGAATTGTGCACCAACCATGCACCCTCCTCTAGATCTCTTATAAAAGGTGCACAGTTTCTTTAGTAAGGCTCCACAGTTTTCCCTAACCATTATCCAACCATTATTTAGAATAGAAACCTTAAAAAATCACCAACTTCATCCAAAAATCACCTATAACAAGATCCACACAAAATGGAATCAAAAAAAGAGGTCAAAAGAACCATAATGATGTTAACGTGATGTTACATTGCTTGAATATAGGTTTGAAATGAATAATTAGTACCAAGATAATGGGTATACCTATTCCTAACAATATTACACATTATAAGTACATGGATATGATCAATTATTGATAAATTCTATGTATTAATGTATTGATTAATAAATTTTATATGTTGTCAATTTCATATTTGAAATTTGTTTTTAATGTGTGACTTACAAATGTTACAATTATTATACATAATTAATAATGGTACAACTATTTATTTATAAGAGAAAAAAAATGAACAAAAATAAATATATAAGATATATTTTCATAATTCAGTTTTCTTATCTCTTCCAAATCATGCATGGGAATATTTAATATAATATTATATGTTTTTTTATTTTATTGACTATCTGAAATTATTCTTTAAAATAATATACATTTTGTTAAAATATTTTTTCCTACATATCTGATTTGTTATTTTAGGATATGTGATATGATTTTATGTTATTATTTTTATATGATACAATACCATGATTATTTTTTAGTTGATAATTTTCTTGATTTTTTTACTATTTTTTATCAAAATAAACTATTAGACCAACATCTTGTTTGGTAATACATGGTACTTTTACTAGGGGTGTAAGTATTGGTAATTTATTATAATTATTTTTAGTTTATAAAAAATATTGTACGATTCTGGTATTTTTACCTCCATGGTCTATCATGTCAGTATTCCACCTCATACCTTAATTTGTAAAATGTAAATGAAATCTACACATATAACTACTCATTTAGCGTTTCCACTAAAAAATATATATTTTGGGATTGAACCTTAAAATACTAAATTTAATAAAAAAATCAATACGAACCTAAAAAACTCAAAAATACCCCCTTAACTCATGATAAAAAATCTAAACAAAATATAATTGAAATTTCACATACTAAATTGAAAAAATTTAAACCAAATAAAAAAACAGAAACTAGACTAATCTAAATAAAAAAAATTGAGACGATTAAAACTAAGTTAATATTAAGTTGATCATAATGAACCAAACTATAGGGAATTGTTTATTAAGTTTTGGTTCTATATTTATTTTGCGATTCAGTTCAATATTGTTTTATTTGAATTCGTTTTGTTTTTTCATTGTATTTGATTTACTATGTTTTAAATTAATATTTTTTTATTTCAAATTCGTATTATCTTTTTATCTTCAACCACATTCAATTTTATTTAGTTTATGTTAGTTTTTAATGTTTCCTCTATTATATATGATGAGAGAACATGATGTACGGGATGGGTGGAGATGGGTAAGTCCTATATAATATCCAATATGAGTATGTGATTTATAGTAATTCACCTCAGTGGTGATTCTCTTCCTTTCCAATAACTCTGAGGTCAAGGTGGGTGAAGATTGACCTGATCTTATCATTTCTATATCACACTACTCTTTTACTTAGATTTATTGATATATATAGATTAATTCCTGAAGACATGCATTTCCTCTAGTATTTTTTTTATACATATTTAGTCGTGAATATGTGTATTTATTTCATTATTTGAACATGTACAAACTATTGTAATTAATATGTGTATTTTCTCTAGTGAGAGATTTTTATATCCTTTGGAACATCAAAGATAGATAGAGGTGTGCATTTCCTCTAATACATTTGAGATATGTGGAGACTTGAATTTCACCAAACATATCATGTTTTACATATATGGTTAATTACCAAGTACTAAATCTATATTAGGTTATGAGATTTGGTTAATATTATTTTATATAAAATGTTGTTATTTGGTGAGTTTGTTAAAGGGGATCCATGGATAGGTTGATTGGGATTGATCATGATCATTGTTGTGGTTGATAATGAGATCATACACATATATTTGACTACAGTTTACTTTATATAGATTTATATTGACTAATTATGTATATGAGATTAGCTCACTAATTGGGATGACCATACTAAGTACTATTATATTTTCCCCTTATATTCTCGTGTTCATGGCTTTCACTATGTATCCATATATATTAGATGATGTAAATGATGGATTATTGTAGATCCAGGGGATGGGTGGTATATTTGGATGTCTTGTGTATAATTGCTCTCATTATAATAGCATCCATCATGTCATCATTTATTAGGATTTCATCTATCTGGGATGTGATTATTATACCTATTTATTGATATATTTCATTTCACATTGTATCAAATATATTTTGTTATATTTATGCATGATATTTATTATTAAATTTATATTTCATGAATGTTTGGTGAATAGTGATGTATGTTACTAGGTAACATGTACATTTAGAGGTAACAAGTCCTATGTTTGTGTGGATAAATTATTGATAGTCTATAGCCTCTATCTTGATGTAGGTGGTCTTAGGGAGTTCATATACCAGTGATCGAGGACATGAAAGAAATTAATATTTGAAATACAATTAATGGTATACTCTAAAAATGATATACATGTAAATAAATAGGTATGTATGAAAGTATATATTGGTTTCATTTCAAGAATCAAGATAAGGGATATCAAAGACGAGTTATCAAGTAATTCTCATGTTGAATATTATAATCTACATTACCTATACATTTTAAAACATAAAAATTTATAATGGAAACCCTAAAATATGTTAAAAGTATCATTAAACATTTCTTGTGACCATAACCTTCACATTCTTTCAAACCCAAAAAAAGAAAGATTAAGAAAATATGAAATAGTAAAATTTTATACATAGATTTATGTGAATAAGTACTAAATATAAATACCAATTAAGGATACATGTATTCATAGTTTTATCAGTTGTAATCATCTCTAAAAATGACAATACAGATTTTATATCACAAATGAAACACTAACAATTCAAAAAGTATTTTTTAAAGGTGATTAATTTTGCGATCACTAGTAAAAATTACTAAATTATATAATAACATCTATTTATGTCATAATTATAAGAAATAATCAATATTAAAAATCTAATGTAGCTTAAATAGTGGATTACATGTTACTAAAAATAATATAAATTACCAAAGAATAATAACCAAAGCTGGATTCCTTATAAATCATAAAAGAAACCCAATTCCATGTTAAAATTTATGAAAAAATTACAAATGTTTATAATTGAAACATATATAAACTTATCCATCAATATACCCCATATTACTTCAAATATAAAAATATTTGATTGTATGAGTGAAAATGAGGGTTCATCCACTATAAACTATGAAGAAAAAAATCCATATTCCCAGAGAAGCTAAATATTATACTACAGGTGTATTTACAAAAAAAAGGTTATGAAAAAGTATGATTCAATCCTATTACCAAAGATAAAACTCAATTTAATATAAATTGAAGAAAAATCACATCAATAATGTAAAATAGGCTATGCTACCCAATTTAGGAAGAATGATCTAAAGAGAACCTTTATTTCTAGTCCTATATGATGAATCAGTTTCAGGATTTATGAATCTTCCATAAAAAGAATAGAAAAAAAGATTAACATGATATACCTACCTTATTATGATTATTAATTCACTCCCATGGTATCTTGGTGACAAATATGAATTATAATAGAATGTAATATTGGAGGTAAGTTGTGAAGAATAGTAGAGAAGATCCATGTTGTCTATTTGGTTTGTATCTCTTGACCTTCAGGTATAGATTTGTTTTACGTCCATTATTTCTATTTGGGTTCTTCCCCTTCTTCTCTTAAAAGGGGGCTTGCTTATAATAATAAAAATTTAAGGCCTTAGGGTCGTTTGATGGATGGTAGAGAAGCTCCCAATATTAGAAATAGACTAAAACATTTCCCTAAATCCCAAGCCAATGGTTTTTATTGTTTAACTTTTTAAAAATAAATAATTCTTTTTTTAAATAATTTTTTTAAAAAAGAAGTAAAAATAGAAAGTAATATCAGTGAATTACAAAAAAAATATTGATGGGAATAAAAGTGTAAGTGGAATTCATAGGGATATTCGTCTAGTATCTAATTCTTTTATTATACCATGGATTATTCTCCCTTCTTCCACCATCCACTTTTAACCCCTTTTCCCTTTTTTTCTCAATTATATAAGACATAAATTCCCACAATTTCAAAATTAAGGTAATGATAATTGAAATAAAGAACTCACTCAAATGATTACGTCCCCATTAGTGATGATTTAGAAAAGAGTTAATTTTTAGTGGGATGATAGATGTGAGAATAAATTTTAGGAGATGAAAATGATATTTTCATCAGTACATATATTTATAATATATAATCCATGTATAGGCTATTTGGTATATTAAAATTCCCCCAGTGTGGGTTTAGGATTTAAATTGATAGAATATGGATATATTATAATGTATATATATCAATAGTATAACCCACATGAGAAGGATTACCATATAATTGGTCATGAATTAGATTTTATTGTACAGTTCATAAGATCTAGGCACATTATCAATTTGGTGGGAAGTTTGTTTTATATAAAAAGGATTATATTTTTGAGTGTATTTTTTTTGTATGATATGAATTTTTAATAAGAAACATGGTTTCAGTATCATCAATAGTATAATCTTGAGATGATATATACTTTGACAAAATGAATGTTTAAAGTTTATTATTTGATATGAATGTATAATGTTGATGCAGTTCATGAATTGAAGTATGATTTGCATATTTTTTTCACTTTAAATTGAGTTTTATATTGGTTTATCTGAATAAGATTCCCTTTTTGTTTAGGATATTTGACCATTACTTCATCCTTAATAGATAATCTTAATGTTGTTAGATGTTAATAGATTACATAGTGGGGATAAAATACTTAGTTGAAATCATTATTTAGATTATCTCATATATTTTCAAAAACACATTTATGTTTACTTATCCTTGTGAGATGATATGATATTGGATTCCCATATTTCTCATTGGGGAGTTCATCCAGGTCAAACCATCATATACCATAGAGATTAAAGAAAATTTTTGTGAGTAGGAATGAATCAATATTTGGATCATTTAATTTTGAGATTCTTTACTTATTGGCTATAAATGGATGAACACCAGAGACCAGTGGGAATGATTTAATAATTTTTTTACTTAAGAGTTAAAATGAGATGGTGTTACCATGGATTTCATTATTATCCTTCCAAAAAACCCCAAAAGTAAAATATATGGTTTTTTTGTTTACTGATCAGTTGATTAAATTTTTACATATTATTCTATTCAATTTGATTCAAAAAGTTGATGATATTTTTAGGTACTATGTTTATAAAATTGTATAATATGGTATGAGATACCCAAAGTATTGTTTCAAATCATTAGGTGTGGTTTACATATTTATTTTGGAAAGTCCTATAAATGGGTTTTTTATTCAAGTGAAACTGATCATGGATTATCATCCATAAATTGATTCCTAATAGGATTATAGTATATAGATTTACTAAGATATTATTCATTCATTTATCCTTTTATTATTGGAATATGGGATGATCATATATCTTTAGTAGAGTTGTTAATATGAAAAAAAATATATATTTAGATGGATCTCTTTGAGGAATTATATATGAGGTTATTTAGATTTACCTAAGGTTTAATGACAGCAAAATTGGCACAGTTCTTTTTACCAATAATGGTCTAAGTGATTTTTGATTGGGTGTGAATAATTAGAAAAAATATTTATAGTTAGGAGTGTTAAGTAATCTTATATTAATTGATGGGAATTAACACACTAGTTTTTTATGTTGTCTCATATCATTCGTCAAGCCTCACTTTGGTAATAACATAGATGGATGAAAAATAAAGGGAAATTAGATCCATGTTTTTTTCTATTTGATATTTTATCAAATAATGGAGATATTTCTTATGAAATATCATTACCTCTAATGTATAATTCACTGAATGACTTCATTAATATGTCAAAACTATTCAAATATAAGGGTAATCTTCTTATATGATCTAGTATGATGATTTAGAGTTATAGTAAGATACATGATTCATTGTATAACTGGTGAATATTTTGTATCATGGTGAGAAAGGATTGAAATGGAAAGTCATACACCCTATACATATTCTATTACAACATGGATGTCTATAAGAGGATACGTGGGAATGATAATGAGATGTAAGGTCTCAATTTTTAGTGTTTTTCATTATACATACTCACTAATACTCTTTTAGGATGATAGTCTATATGGTGTGGTGATAGTTTAAACTCTTGGATTTAAGGCATGTTTGAAAAAATATTAGTGTTTCATTTTTTAATTTGATTGATTGTAAATTGAATTTCCAGTTTGTGAAGGAGGAAGAGGAGTTGGGAGAGTATTTGGAGTTGAGTGACCAAAATTATCACTTCAGCATACCAATAGTGCTCTAGTGTAAGTAGATAAGAATTTTGATACAAGAAAATGGCTTTATTTGATGCCACAAAGAGGCCTTTAGGGTCCTAGTGGATATCATAACTCTAGTGGACCTCTACTAGAAGTTTTATTCCTTTGGGTGTTGGATTTTTTTTAAATTGGGAAATTTTTATAATTAAATGACCATATGATTTAGTAATTTAAGTGTAATAATATTTCCCTTAATCCATCATTTGAGGAATATTTCTCCCTAATCTTTCTCTATTTCACTATAGATTTAATAAACGATTCCTTTTTATTTCTAAGAATAGTTTTTTATAAATTAGTGACATTAGCCTAATCTTTGTTATAGATTTGTAAGCATTATATATTTATTTTAAGTTGGCACTATTTACACCCAATCACATTCTAATCTTATTCTATGCTTTAAGTTTGATGAAATATTGATTTGTTAGTGTTATAAGAATAATTAAAGGTCATTTCTTTGTGCATATTGTTCATCTAGTAAGAGGAAGGGGATTACTCCCATTATTTATCATTCACTTGAGTTCTTTTACATAAATGATGAATTGGTATTGTTATTTAAAATTATGTGTCAACCTTTTCTGAAAAAAATTATTTCTAATTAATTGGCAATAAATTTAAATGAATTTCTACGTATTATCTGCAATATATTTATGTTTATTTAAGGTTTTAAATCTGTGATTATTTTTTTACATTAATTTTTCAATGAGAATAGGGAATTATAAATTCTTGAATTTTATTTTATCCTTATTACATGGATTAATAATTATTTTTTTATTATGAAATTATTGATTTGGTGGTATTTTATTCTGTAAAACTGTTGTTCACAGCTATATAAAATTTATATCATCTTTGTCTGAATTGGAGCGTAATATAGGGAAGAATTTAATTAATGTTAATGAAATTTTACTAGGATTTAGTGTTTGAATAAGTGTACTTATATATAAATATAAAAATATATATTGGTTAAAATATTTTTAGTGGGTTGCAGTAATTAGTAATATATTGACATTATCTTACCATGAAATTTTCATGCTATAAAATTATTCATACATTATGGGATTTCATATGAAAATGAAAAATTTTAATAAAGAGGATAAAAATTATTAATTATTGTTAAATGTAAAATGTGTATTTGTGGATTCAGAGTGGAGTTTTTATGTGAAATATTTATATTTAAATCTTTGTAGTAACACTTTAAGAGTGTGTGTGAGACTTGAATGTTTTCTGATGTAATTTGAAAATATATGATATGCGGGAGTGAGTCATGTATGGGATGGTTATTGTATTGGTGTGTTTAATTTTAATGTTTTTTTGTGTTATTATAATACAATGTTTTTTATAAAAAATTAATGAATTTAGATAACGTATAGGGATCCTTGTTATAGGTTATGACTCGAGATAATGATTTTTAACCATGGGTTTTCTCTGGGCATTTTTTTGTATTTGATTCATATTGTATACCATGTATTATTTATATTATCTTAAGTGATCAGGGGTAAAAATAAATTCAAAAACACACACACCACACACACAGACCATAAAAGAATTTCATATCCCCCCAAGTGATAACCCACCCAACCATCCACCTAATCACATAGAATATACTATCATGCAGGCTCAATGGGCATCAATCCAATTATATGGCCCAAATTCCCTTATTACATGGATCTTAGGACCTTATTTTCATTATGCCTGTATCACCGTCTTCCCACATCATGCCTGCTTTAATTCCCTTTGATGGACCAAAAGACTAGTGGCCCAAAATCCCATTTAAGATGAATTGTACTCCTACTATAGTACACATACTGCTATAATAGATGGGGAAATTTACACCCACCTAGATTAGAACTCAAGTTTGATGCAAGATTATGGGGGCCTTTACCACTCATTTAATCCCCAAACTACAGATGAAATTTTCATAAGATTCATATAATCCATGTGTTTGGATACTCTTTCTAAGTTAGATGTTTATATTTTTAAATATATTTTCTAATGTAGTCATTTAGTAATATAGGTGACTTATTTTGAACCAAATACTTCAAATTAAATATTTTAAATTATAGAAATAAATCATTTAAAATATATACACCAATAAAACTTTATAAATATACATTATAAGGGATTTCTAGGTTCATATTTGTTTTTATTAAAGATTTATTTCTCACTCCATGTGCATACACACCTCATGTATGTGAATACTTCATGCATGATATTATAGGGTAATGAAAGAGGCCTAAATAGACTAGATATTATGATTAAATACATCTAGGAGTTATTTTTTTGATTACATTAGATTTTTATGAAGTGGATTCCCACATATTTTTTTCAACCTATTATAGTTTTATTATTTATGGGTAGAAAATTTAAATGTATTTTATAGTCATGTTTGGATGTATAACATTTAATGGAATCTGCAAGATTTTATCTTTAAATTATTGAGCATGATATCATTTTTTTATATTACATATTGATATTATTTTATTTACTTTAGTTTTTACCATAATTTAATACTTAAAGGAAAATAACTCCCTAATAAATACATATAGACTCTTGATGCTAGTTTCTAACCTCTAGAGATAGGGTAGATCACTTGAGACCATGTAAATCTATACATTAGTGAATCAGTCATGTTGGGGTATGAAACCACAAACACCCTTCATGATAATGATTTATTTTGATAATAGACATTAACTTTAATGGGAAATAATAAAAACATTGTATATTTAAATTTTATTCTCACATTTTTAATTGTTAATGGGTTTTTATTCAGTATCAATGTCCTATAAATTTATTTCATCCTTTTCTCATGATGACTAAGAAATATGATAATTTCACAATGAATTTCATAGTTAGAATACCATGGTCACCATGGAAAAAAGACAAAAACCTTTGTGATTATGGGTCATATTACAAAGGTGACTAACTTGATACTCATAAACTATATGATACCATTATAAGATATTGTTTTGTTTAATGAGAAATAAGTTTGGACATACTCTATATTTCTTTCATCTATCAATTTGGGAATATATATAAATATTAAAACAATATTCTAGAGTATAATTCTTAATTCAATGTGTACTTAGTTGAAGATTAAAAGATCTTAACATCAAAAGTTAATTTTTATATCCTGAGTTTATATATAAATATTTTAAGACTAACCTCCATATTTTTTACTGAAATTTATGAAAACATTAGAATAACATATTTCTTCCATTGATTTTTTGTATGAAAATAGTGATCACGTATTTATTTTGATGATTTAATTTGAATCATTTTGAATTAGACTATGTTGACCATTTTTATATTTAGAGGTATTTGTAGATTAGTCTCTCTTAGGACATCTACTTAGATTATAAAATAAAAGTCTAATTTATTTGAATAGAATTATATTGATGAAATTCAAAACTCATCATAAGTATTTTTCTTATCATAATTGATGACACTTCAGGTTTTTAGTGAGAGATAAAATATATTTTTATAACCAATTTTAGGGAATCAATTACTTAGAAGAGAAGGAATGTTGGATCTGAAATATGTGAGTCTTTTTCTATATTTTAATAGATTTTATATGAAGAATATTATATTATATATCCATGAAAATATGGTGTGGTTCAAGATGAATTTAACTGTTATCTAAAAATAATATACTAACTATATATTTATAATAATTTTCAATTTAATGTGGTTGAATTTGATCTAGATATAACCATTCTGTAATGGTATGTGAAAATGATTGACAAGTAGGATAATATGTTGAGGGAAAATATTATTCCATTATTTATAGTGTTAT
Source organism: Viscum album (assembly GCA_963277665.1). Classification (NCBI taxonomy): domain Eukaryota; kingdom Viridiplantae; phylum Streptophyta; class Magnoliopsida; order Santalales; family Viscaceae; genus Viscum; species Viscum album. Next base: position 1,492,969,801 of record OY728135.1, on the reverse strand, counting down.
AAAATCAAGGAATGATTCAGTGGTATATAATTTTAGGATTTTGCTCATGTTAAACTAACCATGAAATTTATCAATGATATGTTGTTTTGGTGGTAGATTTGGAAGCACGATTAGGTGCATGACTAGAAAACCTTACAAGATGACTATACATGACGGTGAAATTTCTATGATTTTTTTTAAAATTGTATATAACCCTAGTTAAGTAAATAGAAATCCCCCAAAATATTTTTTTCCATGTTTAGGGTTTATTTATGGTGATTCTAGGGTTCTCTTCCATTATTCAAAGGATTTTGATGATTGATTACAAGAATTGATGATGGTAGTAACTCTATATTAACTCTCATTATTTGTTTTTCATATCATCTTATTCAATATAAATCTCATTAATATCTATTGAAATATTATATATTGATAAACATTAACTTTAATATTAGACATGAAATTTTAGTGATAGGAATTGATGTTTTTGGTTTATGGTGAGATTTATGATCTGGGGTATATGAGTATATAGAAATTCATCATCTAAGGTTATTGACTCACTTTTCTTCTTCTATTGATTTTGATCCTTTTATGTGTAGTTATATGTGATTTTGGAATAAATTATTTTTATTATAAATAAATATAATAATAATTCATATCAAATTTATTAAATGAATTATGGGTAGTATATATTTAAAAACATAATAGATCATAGTGAAGATTGTGCATTTTGATTTGGAGAAAATAATTGGACTTGATTTTAAGATTTTACTTTTAAAACCCATGGGGATTGGTTAAATTATTGTTTTTAGAAAAGGTAACATAAATTATGTTTTATTTAATATATTTAATTTATATAAAGTTTCTTTGGAAAATAATTTATTTGGAAGAAAATAGTTTTTCCAAATGAATTATTAATTGGTATGATAAATGGTTTTTAGTACTAGGAAAATAATGAGAGGGATAGTAAATGAATTTAAGTGTTAGTAATTTCAATGGATATGGATATTCATTGTGTGATATATACTAAGGAGTTATATTTTAGGTAAACATTATTATAGGTGTTGATCTATGGTGGGTGATGTTGTGATCATAAATGGTATTATTATTATTGAATTGTTTTTTTATATTACTTATGATTTTAGGAATGTAATATGGTTTTTATAGGTTAAATAAGGTAAAATGAGAATTTAATTAATATGGATTACATCATTTTAGATGAATATTAAATACATATCATAAAAAAGGTATTCCCCAAAAACTAGAAGTGTTTAGAGTCTTGAGAGACTAGATATAGAAATCATTTTATTTCATAAAATATCGTCGAAATCTCCCAAAATGGGATTCTCTCATAATAAATTTATTATAAATTACTTTATTAAAACCACTCTTCATAAATTAGAGAAATGGAACATAAGAAACTTTGGGAACAGATGATCCTTAAGGGTAAACTTAAGATATATCAATAAATTATCATATGTGGACATAAGATAATAATAAGGCCTTAAGAATATGATCATAAATTACAATAATCATACACAATCAGTCAAATATCATTAATAATATCAAAGTGGATATATTTTTTCACTGAACCTATTTCACCCCTCAATCCAGACCATATAATCTCTTGAGAAATCAGTCATTACCCAATGTATTAGAGGGATATATAATTCTAGGAATACCCATATCATAACTGAAAACATAAATATTTGTGGGAAAAGATCATAAAACATTAATCATATCATAACTCATATAAAGGAAATGGGATTCATAGACATTTCATTATTTTATCATAGCATAACCCATGTAAAAAAGAAATGAGTTTCATGAAGGCTTGAACATAACTTAATATACTCATGGGAAAGAAATGGGTTTCAAAGAATAATCTTCAAATAATCATCACTATAAACCACATGTATAAAGAATGTGTATGGTATTATAAGATCCCATCCCTAGTAAAGTATAAAAATCATTAAAGTATCATTACATATATGAAAAATATCATTAAAAGGCCATTAAAACCATTCTTTAAAAAAATAACAAATATCCTTTTCTTTTTAAATAATTTTAACTAAAAATTACCAAAATATTGGGAAAATATTTTTTTAGAAATATCTAAGTATAATATTAAATGAATCTTCAAATCAAAAAATATTCATGGTAGTAGAAAAATATTTTCATGCTATATATGTTAAAAGAAAACATTCCTTTTACACCATTATAAAAAGTAAAAAAATGACTACTTTGGAAGAGAAACATTTATTAAAAAACATTAATCTATAAAAAAATTAATAAAGTAAAATTTAGTGAAAATTAAAATTTTAAAACACTTCAATCATAGGTGATAACTTTCAAAAAATAATTTTTAAGGGTATGGACATGGAAAAAAATATTCATTGACGTAAGACGAAATATGTTCAACATTTCTTAAAAACATTTTATTAATACTTCTAAGTAACAATGAGAGGAAAATAGTACAAATATATAAAAACTATATAAATAATAATAGGAGAAAAAAATATATTGAAAACGATCAATATAATTTTACTCAATGAGAATTCAATCATAAATAATCCTGATAAAAATTAGATATAAATGTAAATCAATTAAATAAAGTTTTATCTTAATTTGTATGCATTAAAATATCATGTATAATAAATTTTAATTTATTATAAATATATTTGAAAACAATATTCATTCGTAACTTACAATTAATCATTCTTTTATAATTTCCAATTATCCTTTATTAATAATGTCTTCATTAAAATGAACATATGGATAAAAAATGGTCTGTTTTCTAAGATTCTTTTGGTTTGATGGTTTTGGTACTTGAAACTCAGTAATGGTTTCATAACATACTTAATATTAATCTAGAAATAATTATTATATTTATTCATAAGATTCACTTTTATAATTATTCACATAAATAGTTAATGAAAAATGAGTCACATCGTTGTGGGGAGGTGGTAGTCCACATCTACACATGAGCGACATTACTATTTTGCAGAAAATATAAAGGTAATAAACTTGATAAGATATTATAAATCCAAAAGAATAAATATTTCATAAATATAATTTATAAAACATAAATAAATTATAATAACCATCCATGAATTATGGTGATGGTAAATTAATCATATCCTTGTTTGGAGGAGGTAGTTCACACGTATGCATTAAAGAAACTTTCATTTACCATTTGATAGGAAGGATGAGGAAAATGGTGAAAACCACATAATAATAGAAATATATTATATTTAATATACTATATTCATTATTTTATAATGGGTATAAAATATTTATAGGAGTTACAATAAGAAATAAAATTAAACGTACTCTGTTAAGAGTTATACCAGTTTTCCCAAAAACATCTACTGGTCTAAAACTTAAGCATTGAAAGGATGAAATTATAATAAAAAAAAGATCCCTAGGATTTTGGGATATATGTTAGGAAGGTAATATTGTAATTATTTTCTGATATATAAGACTCATGAAGTGTGAGTAAGAGATTAGAAGTGGTTTTCTTTTATAATGGAGTGAGAGGGCTCACATGGATTTTTTTAAAAAAATTAAAAAATAATGTATTTCAGAAGAAAAGTTAATCAAAAATTCCAAATATTTGAATTTATAAATTATAAGGCTTAAATACCATCAACCAATAAAATTAAAAAATGTGTTTTGTGATATTTTAAACTTTATCTCTTAGGTTAACCCCCTCATCAAACTCATTAGAACCTTAGTCGTGCAAACAAAATTTTATTATTTTTACTATATATCATGATAAAAAGTTATGTCAGGGCTATTTAATTATATTAATTGGGATGATTTAAAATATTAAATACATTTTATAATATTATTTTTCTATAAGAGGTATAAATTCATTATCATGTAAGTGTGAAAAATTAAACGAAAATCATTTTTAGAAAAAATGTATTTTTAATCATAAAACTGAGTTTACCTTTCTTCCTTACAAAATAAAAAACTATTAGATGAATGATAAAATATTTTATTGAATATGTTATCTAATTTTTTTTAAAACTATACATTAATAGAGATTAATGTAATTTATTACGATAAAAATACATTTTGTGCATAAAAAATTTAGAAAAAACAACTCTTTTACCTTCATGTGCTATTATTTTTTTCTAACCAATTGTTAACAACTTATTTAATTTTATACATGTATAAATAATGATTTTCATAATTTAGTTATTATTATTCATACTCACTAATCATATTGTTTTTAGATAACTATTTTATTAAATAATAATATTTTTATACTGTATCACAGATCATTTAAACTCATAGTTGTGTGTAAATAACGATTTCAAAGAAATAAATTTTATTAAAGAAAAATATATCATAAAATATTAGGGTATTTCATTATACCACCATTATAGTAATTTCACCCTTGAAATTACATAATTTCAATACAATCAACTGGGGATACATATGCCTCATCATATCTTCAGGTTCCCACGTAGCTTCCACAAATTTATTGTTTTTTCATAGAACATTAACTTCGTGAGTGGTCTTGTTTCATTGAACATTCTTTCTTAAATCCAAAATCTCTACCTTTTGGTCCTCATAAGAGATATAATTCTCCATTTTTATTGATTCAAAGTTCTATACATATTAAGGATAAGGTATTTACTTTCTCAGCAGAGCTACATAGAACAAATTGTGAAATTGAGATATATTTGGGGAAGCATCAAGTAATAATCAACAATCATGATGTGATCAAGAATTTCAAAGATACCAATATATTGAGAGAATATTTTTCCATTAATTCTCAATTTCATAACCTTATTATATAGTGAAATTGATGGTAATACCTTCTCATTAGCTTTGAACTCCATATCTCACCAATAATCACCATTTTAACTTCTTTTTCAACTCTGATCTACCCAGATGTTCGGCTGAATAGGTCAGCCATTATTTCCCATTTACATAGCTAGATTATTTCCCTCATAGCTTTCCTTATCCTACTATATCCCTATATATTTATTTTCTATACTTTCTTCTATATAGGGAATCAAAAGGAGCCATCTGAATGCTTGATTGAAAGAAAATTTTGTTAGAAAATTATACCAAAGGAGTCAATCTCATCCACCTTTTAGATCCAAATAGAAACCTCTAAAAATTTATTATATTATTTTAATAGTCCTCTTAAACTTACCATCTTTCCTATGATGATATATAGTACTAAATCATTATTTTATACCCATATCAACCTTATGATTTTTCCAAAACAATTTGATAAACCTGAGAAACCAATAAGATAAAATAAAATGTGGCACTCCATAAAATATAACAACTTCCTAAAAATATATCCTAATAAGATGATAAAAGTTTATATACTCTCTGTTGGAAATGAAGTACGCTGACTTTATAAGGAAATTTACTACAAACCAAATAGCATTAGGCCTTTTAGATGTTTTGGGGAGTCTAATGAAAAATCCATGGTAATGTTTTCTTATTTCCATTCTGGTATAGGTAATGGTTACAACATCCCCTTAGAATTCTATATCTCTACCATCACTTACTAACATGAGAGGAATCAAGATATATAATCTAATATATCCATTTTCATATAATCCCACAAAAAATACTTTCTCAAATCATTGTACATATTCATACTTCTGGGATGAATAGAGAATGATGAACTATGAGTTTCATCCAATATCTCCTTCTCGAAGTCTTCTATGGATTTTATTCATACTAAGTTCCTAAACCTTATCTCTCCATAACAATCATGGTTAAACTCAAGAACATATTTTATCTTCTTCTATAGTTCAACATCCTCATTTTTCTCCTCTTTAATCCTCACGTGTATGAATGGTTAAACATTCTTGTGATAAATATATGATATGTCTCTTTTCTCTATGATTTTAAGATCCATATTATATAAATTCACTAATATTTGATCTCTTTTAATCCTCATCATAGACAATGTCACGAACCAACTTGGGTCGACAATGAACCAGTTTTCCAAGTAGATATACGATAAGTCCCAAAGGGTGTTCTTGATCCCCATGGGATGATAACCAATTCATGGGTATTGATAACATGCTGAGAAATTGGTCCCCACAGATATCATAGACACCTTGAATTAACATGGTCATCGGGTCCTTGCACTCTAGGTACCACCAGTTACCCCACAGACACGTGATCCTCACTAAGGGGCTCAACCACATGCCCAAATAGATAATTTGATTAATGACGGTCCCCACAGGCCAAGACATGTCCATTACAGTTTGATTTTTCCGCACCCCCATGCACCTTGGGAAACATCCCAGAAGGTCACCCATCCTAATCACTACACCATGCCAAACATGCGTAACTATGGAGTTCTAAAAAAATAGGCCCCCAAAAAATAATGGGCACCATATTAACATGAGTCATATCATTTATTCATTTAACCCTTTATCATTAGGGTGTGTTACATTAACCCCCCTTTATATCTAAACTTCCTCATTGGGGCCCCTACATCTCAAATCAAGAAGTGCACTACACTTAAGACCAGGTTCCTTATCTGATACAAAATGTAACAATTAGGCCTTACTGATAGCACAAACACCCTGCCTAAATATGGTCATCTGGTCCTGTCCTACCAGGTGCCACCAGTTTCCCCACAAACATATGGTCCCTATCGTGGGGTCCACCCACATGCCAGAATGAATCATTTGAAAACCGAATTTCCCCACAATCCAACTCAAGACCCTTCCAGTGTGCTTTCTCTTCATACGCACACACCCTGGGAAACATCCTAGGAGGTCACCCATCCAAATCAATAGTCTAGGTCAGGCACACATAACTATGGAGTTCTAATCAGGTAGGATCCATAGAAGGAAGTTATATCTTTTTACATGAGTGGTATCATTTAGTCATTTAACCCTTTATTATTCAGGGGTGTTATATTCACCCCCCTTTAGAGCACAATGTCCTCATTGTGGGTTCTACGCCTCAACCCCGGAAGTGCACCACACTTAAGGCTGGGTTCCACCTCTAACGCCAAGTGTAACAACTTGGCCTTACTGATAACATATACACCATTCCATAACATAGTTTCCAGGTCCTAGCCTTCTATGTACCACCAGTTTCCCTGCAGACACATGGTCCCCACTGTGGCTCCCACCCATGTTCTGGATGGTATCATTTGACTAACGAAAGTCCCCACAGGCCGACTCATGTACCTTTTAGTGTGCTTTTTCCTCACTCACACACACCCTTTGAAACTTCCTACAAGTTCACCCATCCGAATCACTACTCCAGGCCAAGCATACTTAGCTATGGAGTTCTAATCAGGTAGGCTCTCTAAAAGGAAGGTGTACCTTGTTGACATGAGTCATATCAATTAGTCATTTAGTTATTTATCCTTATGGGGTGTTACATGCCCCCCTAGAGCACAAGGACATCATTGGAGACCCTACATCCCAACCCAAGAAGTGAACTTCACATAGGGTTCGGTTCCTCCTATGGAACCAAATTTAATAACTGGACCCTACTAATAGCAAAGACACCCTTACTTAACATTTTTGTCTATTCCTAGCCTGCCAGGTACCACCAATTTCTCTGCAGACATGTGGTCCCCACCGTGGGGCCCACCCAAGTGCTCAAGCAGATCATCTGACTAACGATAATCCCCACATGCCAACACATGTCTATTCTAGTGAGCATTTCTCTCATTCAAAAATACCCTAGGAAACTTCCTAAAATTTCATCCATCCTGATCACTACTTCATACGAAGCATGCTTAACTGGAGAGTTCTAATCAGCTAGGCTCTTGAAAAGAAAGGCGTGCCTTATCTACATGATTCATATCATTTAGTTATTTAACCCTTTATCATTCAGGGGTGTTACTGACAAAAAAGCATAGTATTTCTCACTTGGAGTATCAACCACCTTATTTGGATCCCATTTTTTTAGTGTATTGAGAAGTCATAATCATTAATCCACTAAAAATATCTCTTTTGGAACACATTTAACTCTTTCTATGGGAATTTATACATCAATATTTTATGATCATTATATATATCACATCATCCACCATAAAGATAATGCCTCCATATTTTCAGTGCAAAAAATACTTCTACCAACACCAAAACATGGTATGGGTAATTTTTCCAATGAATTTTCAATTGGACTAAGTAACAAGATATCACCATAACATCCTACAAGAGGATTCATCCCAATTACTTCTTTATTGCATCATTAAAGATTAAAATTTTTTATTCGTTATAGGGTAGTTTAATTATCACTGTACCGACCAACTTTATTTTAAATTCCTTTAAATTTTATTCATATTCATTTATTAAAAAAATTAAATCTCTTTCATGTCAACATAGTTATTAGATTATATATCCATGATAAATCTCTCAGAATGAGTTATTAGTATCTTACCAAACCAAAAAAACAATGGATCCCAGTTTTCATGGTTATTCTGGTCCATTGTTTAATAACTTCCATTTTTGAAGGGTTTATATATGTACCCTAATTTGAGATTATATAACCCAAGAATGAAAATTTTTACAACAATAATTCCTATTTTATGAATTTGGAATATAGATTATCTTTCCTAAGGTTATTTAACATAATCCTAAAATTATCTTCATAATATTCCTTTCTATTTGAATATATAATAAACTCATCATGAAAAACTGTAAGATCCCATGTTTTCTGAGTTTGAAATTTCTGAATGATTTTAAATTTTCAATTACAGGACAAGTAAAATCTTGATCATAGATTCAAAAAATTTATTTAATGGTTTTAATACCTCTAAATAGTTTTTTAAAATGTGGAATTAGGATTGGTCTGTAGATCAGAGGTTTTGATAGCATCTCAGGGGGTTATAGTCAGAAACCATTATTTTGGAAAGGTATATCTCATGGAAAATGATTAGAACCCAATTATTTCTAATAATGCGTCATAAATGTATTGGCTATTTTTTACAAGAACATTGTTTGGGAAACCCTATGTCGGGCTAGAAGAAATAGTGTAGGGGGTTGGTAATTTTCTATAGACATGAAACATAGTTGGTTCATGATTTGACTAAATTTTCACTATAGCCATGCAAGGTAGAGTGTACCACGAATAACATAAGTGCATAGATAAAAAAAATGTTCTGTTAATCTATTTCTTGTAACCGTGTGAGATAAGTGGTCAAGAAAGTCACAATTTTATGGTTGGAACACTATTTTTGAAACTTTGTGGCCAAACTATACATCACATCAAATTGGGGAAAATTATCAACCCCTCCCCCAACCCTTTAAGGTTTTTACCCTCTTTTCATCCCTCGTTCTCCCCTATGTGCACAACCACCCTTATTTATTCATCTTTGAGAGTTCTCCCTCATTCTTGGCCAAAATATGACACCACCAGGTGGATTGGAAACCTTGAGGTAGTATTTCGACTCCGTTATCCTCATTTGTGCTCTTTTTATTCTTCGTCTTAGATATTTTGGTCTTGATTCCACCATAGTTTGTTGGAAATAGATACTGGTGATGGTAATTTCACTCTTCCTAGGGATTGGGTGACATGATATGTCATCCACACTTTGTCACATTTCATTTCATAAAGGTACATCCCCTTGGTGAATTTGTAAAGCTTATAATCCTTAATTAAAAATTTTCAATGGTAGTTTTAAAGACATTTATCAGGTTTTATTCCTAGATTGAGGTTTGTCTTATATAGTTTGTTTTTATTAATCAATAGGTCACTATTCTGGTGTGATGGGATCATCGGGTAAGATTTTGGGCATTATGCCTATTTTAAATAAAATGGTTCTTAAAACTAAATTGTTGGGTTTGAATTAATTAACCATAATATTGTTATAATTATTATTTTTGTTTTTCTATGAGGAAAGACCCAACATGACATGGTTGATATTGGAGATCAAATGGAAGATTATTCCCATATTTGAAAAATAAATGGAATTTTTCCTAAAGGTATTTGGTCCATCATACCTTCCCTATAGAATCAATTCATGTTTATGTAGTATGTGTATGCTTGGGATTTCCCCTGAATCCGATTCTCACTATTTAGATTTAGCCAAATTCATTTTACAATTAAATTATATAATTTATCAGTTTAATGGATGAATTTTAGGGGTCACTAACAACCCGTGCAAGATAGCTTCATGATTTGAATTATCATTGAGGTTGAGGGTCCCCTATGTGATACCTCCATGTATGTTCTATTTTAGAGGATCTCATGTATGATGCATCATTTTTCGTACTCCTTAGATTATCCCAAATGGGATTCACTTACTTTGTTTTGATTTATAGGATCCCAAGAGAGATTCTTATATTTAAATGAAACCCCTAAGGACCCTAGGATGGATTCCCCTCTTTAGAACTGAACTCTGGGACCTAGTGGGTTTCCATATGATTGAAAGACCCTATGTAACACCCCAGGATTTCATAGTGTGTTATTTCTTAAAAATAATTCAATAACTTGCACTACACGCAACACCGAGTTCAATCACACCATGACGTACAAAAAAAAAGCCATTAAAAGAGGTCATGAATAGTATTAACAACATTTTGAACTTTATATAATCCTTATAATTTTAGAATCCCTATTATGAGTTTCTTAGACATAATGCAAGAACAGATTCATTTTCAGTATTGCACTTTTATCAACTTTAATAGTGAAACCTTTTTAAATAAAATATTTTAAACTATCTGAATAAATTGTGACATCAAAAAAAAAATTTAAAATGAAACATCCCAAGCTTCTACGGTACGCTTTCCTTTGAATAAAATAGTAGCGTGTGTTGTACGCAACCTTGAGTTTTAACACACGCCACAACCAATCAAACTAGCCATTATGAATAGTAATACCTAAATTTTGAAATTTTAAAATGGACATCATTTTTGGATTCGGAATATCGAATTTAGCCTAAGGTGAAATTTTGGTACTTTTCGGATAACTTTCATATTTTGATGAATAGTGAAAATTACTAAATTTTAATTAAAAACAACTTTTTTAATCAAAATAATTAATAGTGATAAATTATGAATTTTAGTAGTTTTAAAGTATATTTAGAATATATTTTTACCATTTAATATAATGTTGGTCATTGTACATAATTTTACAATTAAACCAAACATAAACAAGTGTCAATCTTTTGATAGTTATTACCTCTTAAAAACACGCTTTTTGTTTTGACAGCGGGAATTAATTTTAAATTAATTTCTGCCACTCCTGTGTTTTGAATTTAGAAAAATGGATTCCATATTTGGAATCAGGATTTCCAAATTGTGTAAATAGGTAACTTTTATTTTTAGACATTTTGAATAATTACTGTGGTAAATATTTTATTTACCATGGTTAAGGGTAAATCCGGTAAATAAGGGTTAAAAAATAATATTATAATAATACAAAATTAACCTAAAACGTGTCCTAACCTTATTGGTGGACACATACCCGACCATGAGCATCATTGGGTCAATTTGGGGACCCCTTGGATCCACTTGTATGTGGTAGGGACACTTTATATTAATAAAGTTAAAATAAAAATAAAAATGGCATAAGCTTACATCTTTTAGAAGAACAATTTTTACATAGGGTTATACAAGTTGGATTTTCGATTATAAATATTCATTAGAAAGCTAAAAAGATTTCCTACATAATGATATTTTATTTATAATTTTTAGACATCAAATAATTTAAATTATTAATGACACAATAATGATGCAATGTTTACCTCATTAATAAATCATTTAAATAAATAAGATTATAATGATTAAAATATTATCTAAAACCTGTCCAATTCTTATTGGTTGATGTTATTTAGAATATGAGTCATCTTATCTTTGACCGCAATGATTTTTGGACCATTATAAACCGAATATAATTATATTATAAAGTAATACTTTCACTTTTTCCTAAAGAGCCCCTCTTCTCCCTTATAAAAGGAGACCACTTCTACTCATTACTCACACCTCTCAAGCCACTTGGCTCGTCCAAACTCTGCCCAACTAAGCTCCCCACATCCCTCTCCTCCTCCTTGAAGCTTCCCCTTAGGCAGAAAGCATTTCAAGAAGTCCTTTGGTTCCAACCAAAGTGAGTTACCTAAATTAAAGGTAACGATTTCTCTTAAATTATTTTCATTTATTTTGCTTCTCCAACCCCCAAACTCTTTTTATTTCCTTTATTTTGTAACAACACCAGTATCCTCAATATACTAGGATGTTTTTATAAGAAGGATTCAAACTACACATACACACAACTCCATCTAATGGATGATGAACATAATGTTTCTGTGGATGGCAAACTAACGCCTCACGAAACGATGATTGTTCAAATACATCTTACCGCCTATCATGGTGGCCATTATGATGGAACTATAATTAAATATGATATTAATGATATATATTTTATATATAAGCTTCTGTAATTCCATTTTATTTCATACCATTATTCGTTTCATGTTGTATATACATACGATAATTTCATTTGAGGAAGTGCGGACTACCGCCCCCTTAAAATGATATGACTCGTTCATACCACACATGGAACGTATAAAGGATGGTGTTAATAAACTTAAGTAACATATATAAAATATTATATTATACTGGAATAGTAATATACCTATGTATCATTTGGATTCAATTCTTTTAAAATAAAAATTAAATGGAAGTAGCGTTCGTGCGTACGTACGGACTACCGTCTCCACGAACGCGGTAAGATCCATCCTCCATTGTATCCATTCAAGTCTTATTCTCATTTTAGGGTTAAAAATAATGTTAATATCATTCTGATTATGAATAAGATATAATCTATCCATTACAAACATGTCTTACGTAACCAAACATTTAAGAAGAACGAATTGATTATCACCCGAAACGACGATAATACTAAGATATTATTAATAAAGCAATGTTAAAAGAACATATATGATATCATATTAATGTATATGATTCTTGTATAATTTAATAACAATTATTTCACCATTATACAGGAGGTTAACCTACCCCAACCAAGGAAAAGTACATGGTAAGGGATTTTCTTATCTCACATTCAATTCCGTGAGATTTCCATTATTCGCCACTAAATTATTGAAAGTGGTGTATTGTGTACTGGCATTTGATATATATTATCATATTCATGTTATTCTGTAAATAATTTGGTGGTTATTAACTTTGGGCCATACGACTCAGTTGATTAACATGGTAAGGGGTTTTCATCTCACTCCTTATTCCCGTGAGATTCATGCCATATTGCCACCATTACCTTTTGTGTGGTGTATGTACTACCCATAATTATATTCTTTGTGGAATACACTCTAATTTATGTGTACTTACATATTCATTGTATGATACCTATTTCATGGGTTGTATGTTTTATAAGTTACCAAACTGGTAAGGGTTTACTTTACAATCTCTTCATTATCCGAGGTTGTTTATACGTAATAATCTACTGGGATCTCTTTATCATCCACATCCATGTTTCTTAAAAATGTATTTCAAAACATTTTTACTATTTACTAGAATATGAGTTAAAGTCATTTATACCCTTTTTGATTTTTATAAGTGGTTTATAAAGGAATCTTTTGATCGTTTTCAAAACAAGGTCCTTTTTATCCTTTTAGACAGAATTAAGGTAAGAATGTTTTTTTTAACTTATACGGCGGGTGCAGCTATTTTCCGCCATTATAAAATCTTCAAAGCTTCCCTTACAAGCTTATAAGAATATTTTCAAAGAAAATGTTTTATTTTATATGGATCTTAAATGATTTCAAAATAAAAGGAGATATTTCTTTTAAAAGAATTTTGATTTCATCTATGTTAACATCCTTTGATGGATTTTAAGATTATTTGAAGTTGATTTATTATGATACAAAACTTCTATATTGTATTGAAGGTTTTGTGATATGTTTGACTGTGGATGTGCTATTTTTATACCATTCATAGTTTATGGTGAAAGTATTGACATTTCGTATGCTAGTTCCAATAAGAATGTTTATGTTATATTTCAATCTTTACTTCATATGAATGTGTTGGACAAGTATGTTCCAGGTTGGGGACTGGTTAAAGTAAGCCCTCCAGGTTGGGGACTGGTAAAAGTAAGCCCTCCAGGTTTGGGACTGGTAAAAGTAAGCCCTCCGGGTTGGTGTCCGGTTATTAGAGGCACTCCGGGTTGGTGTCCGGTTATTAGAGGCACTCCGGGTTGGTGTCCGGTTATTAGAGGCACTCCGGGTTGGTGTCCGGTTATTAGAGGCACTCCGGGTTGGGTTCCGGTTATAGTTAGCCCCAAGGTCTTGGGACGAGGCCTTGAAAAGTAATTAAAGTTTAGCATTATGCATTCCAACATTATGAAAGTGGTTATTGATTTTGCATGTGATTATTCGATTAGTAGAATATCCATGTGAACAAGTAAATGGAATTATTTCACTTTACTTTTTCCATACTATGTTGAAGTTCAAGTTTAAAAGGCTTTTGTTTTAGTAATTCATTGCCTTAAATGTTTATGCTTATTTTTGAATGTTCCGCTATATTGTTATCCTTACTGGGCATTTGAGCTCACCCCTTGTCTATGTTTTATTTTTCCCAGGATGTGAAGATATAAGTTATGAATGACCTGCAGGGATATTATGAGGGGATTATAGTGTGGACTGTGGAAACATTATGTTGTTGTAGTAGTTTTTCATTTTATGATGTAATGTAAAACTTATGAATATATCTAGTGTTTCCAAGGCTACTAAACCAATCGGTCTTTTGAGATTTGATCTTTCTTGTGATCATGCCAATGTTATGTAATAATGCACCGACTCTGGGTAACTGGGGTCGGGGCGTTACAGTTGGTATCAGAGGAAGTTTAGTACAAACCTTGGAAACTAGATTTAGATAAACTCTGATTAGAGCACGTAGACCTAAGATGAACTTTGAGGATTAGTATAGAATAACTTCCTAGAATTTTGGTATTGTAGAGATTTTGTGAGTTTTCCGAGCAATACATCCCTGTCTGGATACGAGCAGGTAGAGGTGGCTCTGGCATAGATGTACCTAGGGGTAAAACCCGAAAACACCGCTTTGAGCTTGACTCGAACGGGAACTGGTGCACGACAACGGGCCTTGCTGCACTCTTGGTTACGACACTCCCGGGGGATATGCTTAGGATAACTCTCATTTTCTTTACAAATCATTATGAAGGGTTTATGAGTATATACTTCCTCAAAGAAAACATTTTTATGATTATGGATTATACCCATAAATAGTTCAATTTATGTTAAGTGTTTTATAAGTATGGGATTATGTATTTTGATTCATAAACTGATCTAGTTTATGCCATTGTTTAGAAATGGCGCCCAGTAGAAGGAATGAGAACTCCAGAAATACACATGATTCAAAGAGAAGGAAGGATCATATCTTTCATGGTCTTAAGCTAGAATTTATAAGAGAAATAGTCTCCCATGTATTATCATCATATGAAGAAATAATATCATGTGTTGATAAGATAAGTAAAGAGTTTACTGAGTCCTATGGCTTTGAAGGGAATCAAGAGATGAAAAGGATGGAAGAGAGAAAGATGGATAAAGGGAAAAGGGAAAAGAAGAATTTTCCCATATGTGGTAACTATGGAAAGAAACACCCTGGAACTTGCCTGAAAGGAATGGGAGTTTGTTATAAGTGTGGAGAAAAAGGGCACAAAGTACGTGACTGCAAGGGTAAGAAAATGGTTTTAAATGTACAATGCTTCATTTTCAAGGAGTTTGGACACTACGCGAACCTATGTCCCAGTCATCAGACTATGCCGCAAATGATGTTATTGGATAATAATCAAGTTATGATACTACCACAGATGAAGAGGAATGATTAGAGTTCTTATGTTGATTATGTCAATTGAGTGTTGTATCAACAATGTACTTGTTACAATAATCATGGAGTATATAAGGATTGTACTGCAGTACTATTTCATTAAGGACTTGAGATTGTGTGGAACAAAGAAAAGTGACTCAATAGCAGGATAAATTTTTGGAAAATATATGGTTGAGAGAATGATAAATCATAATATAGTTCTGATACTGAGGTAGTGATTTTGGAATAATATGTGATTGTTTTGAATAAATTATATTGGATATTCTTGACTACCCTAGAACTGATTAATGATTTTTATATTCCATCATTGTTGGGGTTTAAAACATTTTTGGATTAATGAAGTATATCCAGCATTCTATATGGAATAAGGGAGCATGAATGTAATCAATAAGGAATATGGTAATACATGATGAAGGTATTCATATGCTATTACGGGGTAAAAATGATTTATATTATGTTTACCTTCCTTATAAATGTTAGACTGTGAGTTTGGACAGAATTATTTTGGATAGTTCTAGTTTGGATTATTTTGGATTGCCATAAAAGGACAACCCGGAGGTCGGGCGGCAACCCGTCGCGTCCGGCAAGTCTGCGAGACTTTAACCCGCAACCGAAGGGCGACAAGGGTGTATCACCTACCACTGGCCCATGAGATGTCCTAGATTAAATAATTTAGTTTTTATTAAAAGATCATGTATATGAATTATAAATTCGTTTATTTTGGAAACCTATACGAATAGTGTAAATAGAATTTTTTTACATTCTATTATCTTTTAGAGTGAAAGATGAGTTTGTGGTAGAAATTTATTAATGGATAAAACACTAATTATAAAGTAAGTATATCTCCTTATGATCTTAGCCAATCTCATAAATAAATTCCTCAACATTAAGAAAAGAAACTTATAACAAAAATGTTTTCCTAGATGATACCTTAAATCATCACTAAATAATGGCTTTGGGATTGTTGGCCTTTTCATAGCCATGTTCTCTACCACTCTCCATCAGATAATTGATGGTTAGATTTTTCTTCCATATCCATATTTTCCTACATGGAACCCTAGTATGTGTTTTTTTCGGTAATCTTCATACGTTCGACTCTTTATTTTAAATAGAGGCCTCATTAATTCATTTTTCGATGTGGGATTTCAACTAAGATATTTTGAAACGTCAAAAATGTGTTATCCTAATACCCTATGTTTTGTTGAACCGATGGTATTTCAAATCATCATAGATTGATGAATTTAAGGACCTCAATTATACACTTGTTTGTGATTGATGATCTCAATCACTACCTATAAATATTTACGTTTTTCCTCCAATTATATGTCTCTAATTGCCACCAATGTTCTCCTAATCGAGATCATAATTTGGTGGTGACTCTTTAATTTCTCTTTTTCTCATATTAAGACTAAATTTTAGTAGCCTAATTTCCGATGTGGGTTTTCCCACAAAGATATTTTCTATTTTCAACCTTTTATTTTCGAAGAACAATTTCAAATTGCGAGGACGCAATTTATTGAAGGAGGGGAGAATGTAACACCCCATGATTTCATAGTGTGTTATTTCTTAAAAATAATTCAATAACTTGCACTACACGCAACACCGAGTTCAATCACACCATGACGTACAAAAAAAAAGCCATTAAAAGAGGTCATGAATAGTATTAACAACATTTTGAACTTTATATAATCCTTATAATTTTAGAATCCCTATTATGAGTTTCTTAGACATAATGCAAGAACAGATTCATTTTCAGTATTGCACTTTTATCAACTTTAATAGTGAAACCTTTTTAAATAAAATATTTTAAACTATCTGAATAAATTGTGACATCAAAAAAAAAATTTAAAATGAAACATCCCAAGCTTCTACGGTACGCTTTCCTTTGAATAAAATAGTAGCGTGTGTTGTACGCAACCTTGAGTTTTAACACACGCCACAACCAATCAAACTTGCCGTTATGAATAGTAATACCTAAATTTTGAAATTTTAAAATGGACATCATTTTTGGATTCGGAATATCGAATTTAGCCTAAGGTGAAATTTTGGTACTTTTCGGATAACTTTCATATTTTGATGAATAGTGAAAATTACTAAATTTTAATTAAAAACAACTTTTTTAATCAAAATAATTAATAGTGATAAATTATGAATTTTAGTAGTTTTAAAGTATATTTAGAATATATTTTTACCATTTAATATAATGTTGGTCATTGTACATAATTTTACAATTAAACCAAACATAAACAAGTGTCAATCTTTTGATAGTTATTACCTCTTAAAAACACGCTTTTTGTTTTGACAGCGGGAATTAATTTTAAATTAATTTCTGCCACTCCTGTGTTTTGAATTTAGAAAAATGGATTCCATATTTGGAATCAGGATTTCCAAATTGTGTAAATAGGTAACTTTTATTTTTAGACATTTTGAATAATTACTGTGGTAAATATTTTATTTACCATGGTTAAGGGTAAATCCGGTAAATAAGGGTTAAAAAATAATATTATAATAATACAAAATTAACCTAAAACGTGTCCTAACCTTATTGGTGGACACATACCCGACCATGAGCATCATTGGGTCAATTTGGGGACCCCTTGGATCCACTTGTATGTGGTAGGGACACTTTATATTAATAAAGTTAAAATAAAAATAAAAATGGCATAAGCTTACATCTTTTAGAAGAACAATTTTTACATAGGGTTATACATGTTGGATTTTCGATTATAAATATTCATTAGAAAGATAAAAATATTTCCTACATAATGATATTTTATTTATAATTTTTAGACATCAAATAATTTAAATTATTAATGACACAATAATGATGCAATGTTTACCTCATTAATAAATCATTTAAATAAATAAGATTATAATGATTAAAATATTATCTAAAACCTGTCCAATTCTTATTGGTTGATGTTATTTAGAATATGAGTCATCTTATCTTCGACCTCAATGATTTTTGGACCATTATAAACCGAATATAATTATATTATAAAGTAATACTTTCACTTTTTCCTAAAGAGACCCTCTTCTCCCTTATAAAAGGAGACCACTTCTACTCATTCCTCACACCTCTCAAGCCACTTGGCTCGTCCAAACTCTGCCCAACTAATCTCCCCACATCCCTCTCCTCCTCCTTGAAGCTTCCCCTTAGGCAGAAAGCATTTCAAGAAGTCCTTTGGTTCCAACCAAAGTGAGTTACCTAAATTAAAGGTAACGATTTCTCTTAAATTAGTTTCATTTATTTTGCTTCTCCATCCCCCAAACTCTTTTTATTTACTTTATTTTGTAACAACACCAGTATCCTCAATATACTAGGATGTTGTTATAAGAAGGATTCAAACTACACATACACACAACTCCATCTAATGGATGATGAACATAATGTTTCTGTGGATGGCAAACTAACGCCTCACGAAACGATGATTGTTCAAATACATCTTACCGCCTCTCATGGTGGCCATTATCATGTCACTATAATTAAATATGATATTAATGATATATATTTTATATATAAGCTTCTGTAATTCCATTTTATTTCATACCATTATTCGTTTCATGTTGTATATACATACGATAATTTCATTTGAGGAAGTGCGGACTACCGCCCCCTTAAAATGATATGACTCGTTCATACCACACATGGAACGTATAAAGGATGGTGTTAATAAACTTAAGTAACATATATAAAATATTATATTATACTGGAATAGTAATATACCTATGTATCATTTGGATTCAATTCTTTTAAAATAAAAATTAAATGGAAGTAGCGTTCGTGCGTACGTACGGACTACCGTCTCCACGAACGCGGTAAGATCCATCCTCCATTGTATCCATTCAAGTATTATTCTCATTTTAGGGTTAAAAATAATGTTAATATCATTCTGATTATGAATAAGATATAATCTATCCATTACAAACATGTCTTACGTAACCAAACATTTAAGAAGAACGAATTGATTATCACCCGAAACGACGATAATACTAAGATATTACTAATAAAGCAATGTTAAAAGAACATATATGATATCATATTAATGTATATGATTCTTGTATAATTTAATAACAATTATTTCACCATTATACAGGAGGTTAACCTACCCCAACCAAGGAAAAGTACATGGTAAGGGATTTTCTTATCTCACATTCAATTCCGTGAGATTTCCATTATTCGCCACTAAATTATTGAAAGTGGTGTATTGTGTACTGGCATTTGATATATATTATCATATTCATATTATTATGTAAATAATTTGGTGGTTATTAACTTTTGGCCATACGACTCAGTTGATTAACATGGTAAGGGGTTTTCATCTCACTCCTTATTCCCGTGAGATTCATGCCATATTGCCACCATTACCTTTTGTGTGGTGTATGTACTGCCCATAATTATATTATTTGTGCAATACACTCTAATTTATGTGTACTTACATATTCATTGTATGATACCTATTTCATGGGTTGTATGTTTTATAAGTTACCAAACTGGTAAGGGTTTACTTTACAATCTCTTCATTATCCGAGGTTTTTTATACGTAATAATCTACTGGGATCTCTTTATCATCCACATCCATGTTTCTTAAAAATGTATTTCAAAACATTTTTACTATTTACTAGAATATCAGTTAAAGTCATTTATACCCTTTTTGATTTTTATAAGTGGTTTATAAAGGAATCTTTTGATCGTTTTCAAAACAAGGTCCTTTTTATCCTTTTAGACAGAATTAAGGTAAGAATGTTTTTTTTAACTTATACGGCGGGTGCAGCTATTTTCCGCCGTTATAAAATCTTCAAAGCTTCCCTTACAAGCTTATAAGAATATTTTCAAAGAAAATGTTTTATTTTATATGGATCTTAAATGATTTCAAAATAAAAGGAGATATTTCTTTTAAAAGAATTTTGATTTCATCTATGTTAACATCCTTTGATGGATTTTAAGATTATTTGAAGTTGATTTATTATGATACAAAACATCTATATTGTATTGAAGGTTTTTTGATATGTTTGACTGTGGATGTGCTATTTTTATACCATTCATAGTTTATGGTGAAAGTATTGACATTTCTTATGCTAGTTCCAATAAGAATGTTTATGTTATATTTCAATCTTTACTTCATATGAATGTGTTGGACAAGTATGTTCCAGGTTGGGGACTGGTTAAAGTAAGCCCTCCAGGTTGGGGACTGGTAAAATTAAGCCCTCCAGGTTAGGGACTGGTAAAAGTAAGCCCTCCGGGTTGGTGTCCGGTTATTAGAGGCACTCCGGGTTGGTGTCCGGTTATTAGAGGCACTCCGGGTTGGTGTCCGGTTATTAGAGGCACTCCGGGTTGGTGTACGGTTATTAGAGGCACTCCGGGTTGGGTTCCGGTTACAGTTAGCCCCAAGGTCTTGAGACGAGGCCTTGAAAAGTAATTAAAGTTTAGCATTATGCATTCCAACATTATGAAAGTGGTTATTGATTTTGCATGTGATTATTCGATTAGTAGAATATCCATGTGAACAAGTAAATGGAATTATTTCATTTTACTTTTTCCATACTATGTTGAAGTTCAAGTTTAAAAGGCTTTTGTTTTAGTAATTCATTACCTTAAATGTTTATGCTTATTTTTGAATGTTCCGCTATATTGTTATCCTTACTGGGCATTTGAGCTCACCCCTTGTCTATGTTTTATTTTTCCCAGGATGTGAAGATATAAGTTATGAATGACCTGCAGGGATATTATGAGGGGATTATAGTGTGGACTGTGGAAACATTATGTTGTTGTAGTAGTTTTTCATTTTATGATGTAATGTAAAACTTATGAATATATCTAGTGTTTCCAAGGCTACTAAACCAATCGGTCTTTCGAGATTTGATCTTTCTTGTGATCATGCCAATGTTATGTAATAATGCACCAACTCTGGGTAACTGGGGTCGGGGCGTTACACCCTAAGCTAGTATGTTGTGGGTTTTTTTAAATATGGGAGAGGGTGTCAACAATAAACCATAAAAAATTTGTAATCATCTAATGCTGTGGAAGTAGTGGTGGGTTAGGCATTTGGCCACCCTCACCCTTCTTTATTAATTAACTTGGTTATTATTGATGCAGCTATGATTTCCAAAGATGCTTCTAGGATTTTTCTTGATGAGCCTAATGCAATGTAGTATGTTATAGGGATTATTAATGTTACTTCCTAGGATCTGGATTCAAATCCTTATGGTTAGATATGGATATTTAGGAATAACACCAATGAGAAGCATCAGGTTATGGCACCAAAAATGCTTAATGTTATAGAACCATTTACCAAGTTTTATGTGGATACACTCTATGGACTTGGGGAGGATTCCTTGGTCAATAGACTTGGGCACTAGAACATATAGTTCTATATTATACAGAGTTTAATATGGTTGCATGTTGTGTAATCCAGGGGGATACCTTGGTCAATGGACTTGGGTCCTGGCCTTATTAGGTCTACATTATACTAAGTTTTGTATTTATCAACTACATGGAATCAAAGAATATGCTATGGTAAATGGGCCCAGTTCAAGTCCCTCATTGTTCTGATACATGATACATCCATCATAGGTCGCAGTTGATGTAGTTCCATCTTTAGAATATTTTCTTTCAATACATCAAATCCTTCATTATAGATATTAGAGGTGAATGAAAGTGATCTGAATATGACATGTATCCCCCTTTGTGGCATAGCTTGATTAGAGACTTTTCTAGTGCAAGTAGAAGCAGGTATTTTCAGATCGGGATTACAGACCCAAGGATCGATTGTGGGTTGTTTTTATTTAGGTTTTATGTCACCATAATCATATATACATATAAATATATGTGTATGTGTGTGTGTGTGTGTATTTATTTGTATATATATAAATTTTCACACATACACATATACATATATATATGATATGAAAGTTTATTCAGATACTTTTTAGCTTAGATCAAAGCAATTATGGTTGATTGAGATCACAGACCCAATTGTCGAACATTGTTTATTTTATTTACATCGTTATTTTTATTCATTTCTTCATTTATATTTATTATTTTTATCCGAATGATTATATCCCAATTAAATACACTTCATATTACTGGCTGTGTATAGGACCACATTGGTGGTGACCAAGAATGTTTTGTACTCAAACCCTCCCTAGGCCACCATTGCACTAGTGTACCTAAGGAGATGTTCACTTGGTTATAGGAACATGTTGGGTTGAGGCCTGAGACTAACCAGGAATGATGGATCATACATTTATGTAGAGATTGGTTATGTGGTAGGGATTAGTGTACATAGTATAGACTTTTAATTTTATTTTTGTTTCTTTTATTTACTCATGATTATGAGATTGGACTTGTGGGAGATTAGTGTGGTATGTATGATATGGATATTAGGACCATCACTAAATTCCATTTATTATCTCCTCCTGGTTATATTTATTACTTACACACACTTTTTATTTCATCTATGGTTGAAATATGGTTATTTTCGTTGTTTCAATACTCTGATATAAGGGTAAAGTCTCCCCACTATCATGCCATAAGATCTCACTCCTATTTGGAAACATCTGTTAAATGAGGTAGCTTAATTGAGGATTTTTGTTAAAATGGATTGGGGAACCAAATAGTTGAATCTGATTCAGGATGTTACAAATTAGAATTATAGGTGTTCCTTTTCTATTTTACTGCTATTTGGGATATGGTCTATATGAGTATTATGAATGTGTTTGAATCTTTGATGGATATTATATGGGTACATCAAGAACAATTATTCTGATAAGATGACTAGCTTTCTAGGTATATGGTATTGTTTTATGATCATTGATGTTACAGTTGTATATGATTTTCTCTTTGATCAATATAAATTTTGTGTGTATGTTTTTATTTATTTTTTTATATTTTCTTCCAAGTCATTGTCAAGAGTCCATTGATTGATTTTTAATCTTGGCCAGAAATAGAAAAAGGTATCTCATTAATCATATTTTGAATATAGGATCCACATGTTATAGTATTTATAGTGTGTGATTTTATTAAAAATAGAGGATAATTGTTTAAAGTTTCTACAATAACCTTAATAGTGTTTTCCCACTAAGGTTCTTGGTGAAATTCTACTCAATTGAGAAGACCTGTATATATTTCCTTATAATGGAATATGTGGATCCATGGTGAGAAGTTTGATAGTGTGTATGATGTCTTGGTCCACATGCACATGGTGTGTAGCGAACCTAGTAGGTCAATAGAGTAGGATTCCCATGTGTTGGACCCCCTATAAGGAATTTTTTCTTAGTTTCAATTTTTTAAAGTTTCAGAAACTACCTATATGATGTTTTCCATAATATCTTGGAATGGAATTATACTTAACCAAAACATATGTGTTGTATGAAAAAAATCATTGAGAATATTTTTTATGTATACTATTGACCCTGATAGGTCAATTCCAGTAGCTGATGCTTTTGTTTTAGGTGATTTAGTTCGGTTGCTTTGTACGATACTGATAGACACCTAAAAGATTAAATTGTACTAGACCTTGAGGGGGAATTACCATATGTGGATTATGGGTGAGTTTTAGTTTGTTACGTTTCAATGTTATGTCATGACACTCCAGGGGGAAGTCCCTTATGAGGATGCTCAATGAGGACCAGGGCCCTAGTATGACGATTCTTTAAAATTTTTGACCCTTGTAAGTTGATTTATTCTTTTCCTAATTTATAGAGAGATTCTATAGGTTCATTAGATGCCTTATTCTAATATGGGTGTGAGGATTAATATTTTTGTGGTGTGACCTTAGAGATGTTCTACCTTTATTCCTTATGGTAGAACCTAGTGACCTTATTGTGGACTTGATCAGTAGGGATAGGTGGAAGTCCTGGAGGTCCTTGGTTTTGGATCAAACCCTCACATATTGAATTTTAGTTTTGAAAAAGGGAAACATGTGAGAAGAGTTTTCATGGGTTGGTTGGTACCTTTTGTAATGCCCTGACCCCAGAATCCCAGAGTCGGTGTATTATTACGTATCATTGGCATGATCACAAAAGATCATGTCTCGAAAGACTGATTAGTTTAGTAGCCTTGGAAGTACATGATACATTCATAAGGTTTACATTACATCATAAAATCAAAAACCAAAAAAACATTGTTTTCATAGAAAACACTGAGATCCCATAGACTATCCCTTCCGGTTAGTCATAATATACTTCTTCGCATCCTATGAAAAATAAAACATAGAAAGGGAAGAGCTCAGATACTTAGTATGGATAACAATATAGCAGGAACATTCATAAATAATCATAAACATTTAAGGCAATGTATAAGACTAAAACAAAAGCCTTTTAAACATGAACTTCAGCATAATATGGAAAAGATAAAATCAAATAATTCTATTTACTTATTCACATGGATATTCAACTAGTCGAATAATCACATGCAATATCAATAGCCACTTTCATAATGATAGAATGCATAATGCCAGACTTTCATAACCACATAGTCAAGGATTTGTGCGAAGACTATAAATATGATTTTTTCAAGGCCTTGTGACATGACACTAGTGTGTCTCATGAGACATACCGATGCATCTAGGAGAAACAGTGGGCTCCACCAATCACTTACTAAGTCCAATTCATTCCTCATAGGAAAAGGTTTAAACATAACATAAACATTCGTATTAAATATGGAATACAAAATGTCAATACTTTATCCATAAACCATTAATGGTATGAAATAACACATCCATGGACAAACATATCGCAAAACCTTCAACACAATATGAAATATTTGTATCATAATAAATCAAATTCAAACAAACATAAAATATATCAAAGCATGTTAATATAGATGAAATCAAAACCTTTTTAGAGAAATATCTCTTTATATTTTGAAATCATTTAAAAGTCACGTAATTATAAAAGATCACATTTATATTTGAAAATATTATTATAATCTTGTAAGCGAAGCTTCAATTTTTTTATAAGGGTGCAATATAGCCGCACCAACCGTATAAGTTAAAAAAACATTCTTGCCTTAAATTTGTCAAAAAGGTCAAAAAGTACCTTGTTTGGAAAATGACAGAAAGATTCCTTTCAAAAACATATAAGGTAAAATAATGGTATAAATTAATTTAACCCATTTTCTATTAAATAGTTAAAATGTTTTGAAATACATATTTAAGAAACACAGATGTGGATGATATAGAGGTCCCAGTAGATAATTACGTATAAACAACCTCACATAATAAAGAGATTATAAAATTAACCCTTACCTTGTACTTTTCCTTGGTCAAGGGTAGGTTAAACTCATGTATAATGGTGAGATAATTGTTACTAAATTATAAAATAATTATATATATTAGTATTATATCATATATGATCTTTTAACACTGCTTTGTTAATAATATCTTAGTATTATCATCTTTTCGGGTGTTAACTGATCTGTTTTCCTTTATATGATTTGTTACGTAAGTAGTGTTTATTATGGATAGGATGTATCTTATTCATATTAATAATTATATTATGTATTTAAATAGTATTTTTAATCATCTGATGAAAATTAGTCTTGAATGGATTCAATGGGGAATGAATCTTATCGCGACCGTGGAAATGGTAATCCGTATGTACGCATGAGCGACAATTTCATTCTTTTGATATTAAAATAATATATAATTGTTTGTTATATCATATATAAATAATCATTATCATGTTATATTTATTATTTATATCAATTACACATCATTATTATACCCATCCAAATAATAATGTATTGAATGACAATTACACCACGATGTGGAGACGGTAAGCCGTACGTACTCACGTATGGTGACATGTCATTCAAAGGATAGATAGAATAATGAATAAAGTTGTAACATATTTATAATAACATCTAAGTATATAGAAGATACTGGAGTTATTATTTTAGAATTGAAATAATAAGGAAAGAGAATGTGGAAGATGAAAGGAACTTGAAAGAGGTGATGTAATATTAAGCTCTTCTTTGGGTTCTTCCTATTAATGTGATCAAAATGGTTCATTAGGATGGCTTTATGACTAAATTAATTCCTCCATGATGAATGGATAACATTTTAGAGGATATTTGGGTAGGTTTTGTCTGAGTGAAAGGCTTTGAGGGTGTGAATTTGAGGGAAGGGGGATTTACCTTTTATTAGAGGGGTGAGGGGCACCTTAGGAAAAGCTAGAAATATTATTTTATAATAAAATAATTTTTGGTTTCTAATGGATCCAAAATAAATTATTTAAAGGATAAGGTGGGGATGGGTCTAAAACCACTCAACCAATAGGTTTTAGATAGTTTCAGGTCATTATATTAACCTTATCTTTTATATTTAACTCTTAGTTAATTAGTTTTCCATTTACCACGTCTCTTTGTATTTTTATATTATATGGTTAATAAACATACTATAAACAGCCAAGAAAACCCCAAGTGGTTCAGTAATGATATAAATATCTTTATATAATTCATTTTTCCGAAACTTATATTTTTAAGAAAATTATATCAATTAATAATATAATATTTTTTTTAAAAACTACTTTATGTCAATTTTGACACTATGTAATAATTTATTTTTGTTAAAGTATTAAAAACTTTATTAATTCATAATAAATTCATTTCATCAATCCTAACATGTCATATTAACCTATAAAATTCGTGGATGGCATCAAAACTGTCAAATTATATTTATTGTAAAATTTATAATACCATTTATTTTATTCTTTCATTAAAAATTAAAATACTGTATCATTATTGTGTCATAAATAAATTTAATTATTCAATGTCTAAAAATTATAAATAAAATACCATAATGTATGAAATCTTTTTAAATTATAATGAATATTTATAGTTGAAAATATAACATATATAACCAAATGTAAAAATTGGTTTACTAAAAGATATATGCTTATGTCATTTTTGTATTTACATTAACTTAATTAATATAAAGTGTCATTATCACTTACAAGTGGCTCTATGGGGTCCCAAAATCAACCCAAGGATTCTCATGGTTGTACATGCATCATCCAATAGGGTTAGGACATGTGTTAGAGTAATTTAATATTATTATAATATTATTTGTTCCCTTATTTACCGGATTTACCCTTTAACCAAGGTAAATAAAATATTTACCGCAATAATTATACAAAGTGTCTAAAAATAAAAGTTACATATTTACACAATTTGGACCTCCTGATTCCAAATATTGAATCCATTTTACTATATTAAAAAACACCTAAGTGGAGGAAATTAATTTAAAATTAATTCTCGTTGTAAAAAAAGCGTTTTTTTAGGAAATTATAACTATCAATAAACGTGACACTTGCTTATGTCTAGTTTAAATGTGAAATTACATCCAATGACCAATATTGGAATAAATGGTAAAAATATAATCTATTTATACTTTAAAACCACTCAATAGTATAATTTAGAAATATAAATTATTTTGATTAAAAATGTAGTTTTTAAGTAAAATTTAGTATTTTTCACTATTCATCAAAAACTAATTGTTTTTAGAAAAATACCAAAACATCACCCTACGATAATTTTGATATTCCAAACCCAAAAATAAAATACAGTTTGAATGGTAAAATGGATAAAATTTTTAAAAAGTGGGTATTACTATTAATTACGGCTACTTTGATTGGTCGTGGTGTGTTAAAATCTCGAAGTTGTGTAAAATGCAATCTATTGCATTATTCAAAGGGAAACGTACCTTGGAAGCTTGGGGTGTTACATTCTCCCATACTTCAAATAATTTTGACCTCAAAATTTCTAGAGTATTACTGCGTAAAAAGACTCAGGTTGTTCTTCATCATAAGTTCCTCAGGTTCCCATTTTGCCTCTTCCATTTTATGGTTTCTCCATTAAACTTTTACCAGATTAGTCATCCGGTTTCTCAGCACTTCTTCTCTTGTATCAATAATCATGACAGGATCTTCTCAATAAGATAGATCGTGTTCCAGTTCTAATTACTCATAGGTGAGTACATGCATTGAGTCAGGCATGTATTTTCTCAACAGTGATACGTGGACCACATCGTGAACTTCGGAGAGACTTGGCAGCATTGAAAAATGGTAAGCTACAACCCCAATTCGTTCTAGAATTTCAAAAGGTCCGATGTACCTGATAATTAATTTACCTTTCAAACTGAATCTTATAACACCCTTCTATGGAGATACCTTCAAGAAAACATGATCTCCTACCTGAAATTCAAAATCCTTCCTTCGATCATCAGCATAGCTCTTCTTCCAACTTTGAGATACTTTGATGTGGTTTTGGATTACCTTCACCTTTTCCAGCATTTCCTCCACATGTTCTGGGCCCAAGAGTTTTCTTTCACCAACATCATCTCAACAGGTTGGTGTGCGACATCTCTTTCTGTATAACGCTTTATATGGTTCCATCTGAATACTTGAATGGAAGCTATTATTATAGGAAAATTATATCAGATGTAAATATTGATCCCACATACCTTGAAAGTCAAGTGGGCATGATCTCAACATGTCTTCTAAGGTTTTAATAGTCCATTCTGATTTTCCATCAGTTTGGGGTTTATAGGCAGTGCTCAAACGAAGTTCAGTATCTAGGGATTTCTGAAGACTTTTCTAGAATCTTCATGTAAAACGGGGATCATGATCAGAAACAATCGATAGTGGAACTCCCTGAAGTCTTAAAACTTCATTAATATATAGTCTTGCTAAACTTTCAAGTGTTAAATCTTCTCTTTATAGCAAGAAAATGTGCAGACTTGGTAAGACGATCAACAATGACCCATATAGCATCGTTCCTTCTATGAGTCTTTGGTAGTGCCATGACAACGTACATCGTAATATTATCCAATTTCCACTTAGGTATGGGAAGAGGTTGCAGGACTCTTCCAGGCTGTTGCCTTCCAACTTTAACTTGTTGAAAAACCATACATATTGACACAAATCAGCGATCTCCCTCTTCATATTGTCCCACCAAAAATGTTCCTTCAAATCTCTATACATTTTGGTGCTCTGAGGGTGTATAGAGAAATTGGAGCTATTAGCATCATCCCACAATTCGCTTTATAGATTAGGTAAATCAAGAACACAATGTCTCTTCACAAATTTCAAAATTCTATCTTCATATACAAAGTCACTCAATCTCCCATTATTCACGGCTTTAATCTTCGTTTGAAACTCCTCATCATTAGCTGGAGAACTTTTTATCCAATCTAGTAAAGATGGTTTGGCAACCATTTGAAAAAGTATTGATGTTTCAACTTCCATGGTTATTCCCATATCTATATTTAGGGGATCCCTGAAAATAGGATCTCTTTCAACTCTCATCTTGTTCCAAACTCCATGAACATTTCTACTCAAATCATGTTTCACCTTATTTTCCTTCCCCAGGTGGTAGTTTATGGGGCATTCATAATCCTTGAGTAGTTCAAGCCATCTCATTTGCCTCATGTTGAGTTCTTTCCATGATAAAATATACATCAAACTCTTGTGATCGGTATATATCTCACATTTTTTACCATAAAGATAGTTTCTCCAAATATTCAATGAAAAGATTACCGCAGCTAACTCAAGATCCTGAGTAGGATAGTTTTTCTCATGAATTTTTAGCAGTTGTGATGCATAGGTAGTAACCCTATCATTCTGCCTAAGGACACAACCAAGTACTTTCTTTAAAGAATCACTATAAATATCAAACCCATCATTCCCCGATGGTAGAGTCAATATATGAGCATTGACTAATCCTCTCTTTAGTTCTTCAAAACATTCTTCACACTCTTTTATCCAAACAAATTTAACCCTTTTTCATGTGATCTTTGTTAATGGGTCAGCCAACCGGGAGAAATTATGGACGAAATGTCGATAATAACCTACTAAACCAACAAAGATGCATACCTCAGTTACACTTGTCGGTGCTGGACATTATTGGATAATCATGGTCTTAGAAGGATCAATGGAGATTATATCTTTAGAGATGATATGGCCAAGAAAAGAAATCATTTGAAGCCAGAATTATCACTTGATAAACTTCCCATATAATTCGTGTCTTCTAAGAGTCTTTAGGATAATGCGCAAGTGATTTTCATGATCTTCGTAGATTTTAGAGTATAACATGATATCATCAATAAATACCACTACAAATTCATCGAGATATTCCATGAAAACAGTATTCATTAGATCCATGAAGATAGAGGGTACATTAGTCAATCCAAAAAGCATTACTATAAACTCATAATGCCCGTACCTGGTTCGAAATGTCTTACTTTTTCACACACAACTAATGATACCTAGATTGAAGTTAAATCTTTTAAAAGTATTGATCTCCATTAATTTGGTCAAATAAATCATCAATGTGAGGTAGGGGATACTTTTTATTTATTTTTATAGCATTGATCTCCCTGTAGTCAATGCACAACCTCATAGATCCATCTTTCTTCTTAAAAAAAAGGACAGGGGCTCCAAATAGAAAAATAATAGGGTGAAGAAATCTCTTATTACTCAATTCCTTTAGTTTTTTCTTTAGTTCTACTAATTCCATAGTGGCCATTCTATAAGGGGTCTTTGATATGGGCCTTTATCCAAGAGTTAAATCAATGGAAAAATCAATTTCTCATTCTGGAGGATGTCCAGGTAAATTTTCTCAAAAAACATAAACATATTCTTTCACAATAGGTACATACTCTATTTTAACATTACTTTCCTCACCTAGAGTTATTTCTTTCTCTTCCTCCCTAATAATTGAATTTAGTTGAGCTACTGGAGGTGGATCTAGATAAGAATTAGGTGGTAACGTTTCTACTCTAAAGAAAAGGTACTCGTTATCATCATCAAAAATTGTAACCTCCTTCTTCTTATAATAAATTTTTCCATCATGGTCCGAAAGCCAATCCATATTGACGATTATATCAAATTAAATCATGGGTATGACGATGAGATCTGCAGAAAAAGAACATTTATATACCCTAATGGAGACTGATTCACAAAACGTTTTTGCAATGATACTTCCCTTAAGAGTTTTCACTGACAACTCCCTTGTTAAATCAAATTGGAAATATCTAATTTTCTTAGAAAACTGTGAAGATATGAAACAATGCGATGATCCGAAATCAAATAAAGCGTTGGTTAAACTTGATGAAACCATTAAATTTTCTACCACGACGTCTCTCGGAGCTTCTACCTCAGCAGTAGTGATAGCATAAGCATGGACTTGATCCCTTGGCCATTTCTAAGGTAAATTCCCCTGACACTTAGGACATTCATTTTCATAATTCCCCTTTTCTCTACAATTGTAGAATTCAACATCGACATCCTCTTTCTTCCCCTTGCAATCACAAGCTTTGTCTCCTTTTTCACCACACTTGTAACAGACTCACATACCATTCAGGAAAGTACCATGATGTTTCTTCCAACATTTACGGTAGGATGGATATTCAACTTTTCCCTTCTTACCCTTATTTCCATTTTTAGAGTGTTTAGCAGAACTCTTATTCTCTTGATTTTCTTTAAAGTCATAAGACATAGAGAATTATTTTCTCTCTTGTTATCACATGAGATAATATCTTCATGTGATGAGAAGGATTGTGAAACTAATTCTCAAAGGATAAATGGTTTTAAACCATCAATGAAATGATCAATATTACTTCTTGGGTTACATATATAATATGCAGTATTCCTCCCTAACCTTATAAAGTTTGCTTCATACTTTGCGACATTCTAGTCCACCTATGGCCTCAGACTTAGAAATTGTCTTTCCATATCCGCTCGATGGTCATGAGGAAGGTATTTTTCTAAGAAAATTTCTTTAAACTCCCCCATTCAATATTTAATACTTCATCATCTTACTTTGTGTTTTGAATCAATGACCACCATTCATCAGCATCTCCAGTGAGGCGATAAACATCCATGATGATTTCTTCCGTTTCTCTACTCCTCAAGGTGTGGAATATTTTCACTAAGGAATTTATCCATTAATGAGCTATTAGTGGATTTATACACCAATTGGATGTTGGGGGTTGTGGCCTCATGAAGCTATCTAACATTTATCCTCCCCGTTGTGGATCCGGGTACTCCATATGGGTAATGTTATTATTCATAACCTAAGTAAGTTGTCCAAATATAGTGATAAGATAATCAGAACCAGTTGTTTCACCAGATCCACAATAATTATCTTGAGCAGGAGGGAAATGTCACGACCCGCCTTCACCAAAAGGAGGGAAGGGTCAGCAGATTTCAAGGCCCTTCCTTCTTTAAGTTGAAGGAGAGATAATGACCCCCGAGACCCGCCTTCAATAGGTCCCGAAGTGGCGACTAGCACCAAGGGTATAAAAGTTTTTCACAAATGGAATGCATTACCCCTTTTTGTTTTATAGGATCAGGAGATAAGATGATGAAACTCAACAACACCAAGATAGAAGAAAAGTAAAGCCAAAAGTAGACCATTCCCACATGCATGTTTTAAAAGTAAAATCCACAAAGTACAAAAAGTGACTACAAAGGTAAGTACCAAAGAAGAAAAGTAGCAACTACAACTGCCCCAAAGGTCTGAGCTAGTATGGTCCTGCGTGATCCCTAAAGTCCTCCTGGAAACCTCAAAGTAGTTTTATATACGTAGGGTGAGTATACAAGTACACTCAGTAGGGAAAACCAAAGACTCTTGTGCACAAGTGGGGGAACGTACTAAAGTCCCGTGAGAAAAAGGAGTAAACCAAACACCTATCAAGGTAAATTATCCACCCAAGCCTCACCAAGGAACACTCCCCAAATAACGCAAGTCAAGTAATATATATAATCAGAGCACATCGATGTTTGGGTACCCCGTGCCACTTTCCCACTTGTTATTGAGACATCCTACGCATCATACCAATCCCGCCATTCTCACCACATTCCCACTGCCACACCCGCCCACACACACCTGGTCCACAACCACACGCAGTCCCACTACCGAATCCTGCCCGCAAACACCTGGGCCACACCAACCACCACCACACCCGAAGACACCTGGGCTAGAAAATCCACTGCCCCGCCTGAAGACACCTGGGCCTCATCCCGAAGACACTTGGGAAACCACGTTCCGCACACACCTAGCCAACCACCACACTACCCTGCCCGAAGGTTCTTGGGCTAATAATGGACCTCAGGCCGTTACAGCCTTCTCGAAGATACTTGGGATATCCGGGAAAGGGAGAAAAAACGGATCTAATAACCGGCCACTAATAATAGTGTTGGAAAAAACACCCTCCCCCATGAAATGGGGGTGTTCGGCACTAAGTGCTCAACTTGGGTGGGGCGTGAATAAGAAACACAAAACTACAATATATGCATAGGTAACAAGCACTCACCCAACGTTAGGTTTTTTTCTTTAGACAGCCTAAAGATCACAACAACGCTCAAGTCCGAGTCACAAATTTCGCCAAAAAAACCCATTTTTCCATTCTTGTTTTCATGTTCAGTAATAATATTCAAATAAGTTTATGCACTACTGGGAAACTAACACCATAAGAATAACCAAGGAAAAGAAACCATCCAAACGTCAATTTAAGTATCCACACCTGGTTCTCTGGTAAAGTCACAACAAAAAAGGAAAATTGAGAACCCTCGAAGTCCTGGAACCAAACAACCCCCAGACACTGCCCCGTGTCCCCTCCCCCAAAAAGGTTTTTCATCAACAAGGGATCCCACCCCAATTTGTGATATAAAAAAGGTAACCTCCCGGTCTCAAAACTCACAAACACTGAATCCGTAACAACAGGGGATCTCATCCCCAATTTCACAACCACCGAGAGTATAAAAACAGGGGATCTCATCCCCTCCCACATCTCTGGCAATCATCCAAAAAAAAAGGAAACAACCAAACCACTACCACCGACACAAAGCAGGGCCACGCCTGTATTTTCAGATTTATAAGATTTATCACCCTCCATGATTTCAAATTTCGTGTGTTTTAACCGAGAGTTATCACAGAAGGGTTGATCCTGGTGCTTTCAATTTATTCAGCTGGGTATATGTGATTAACCAATTTACTTTTCATAGTAGGAGTTTATAATTACAAAACACGCCATTTAAAACATCACGAGGGGTTCATTAGTGCACAGAAAACGACCACCAATGGCCTCGATTTTTATAATGCGTAAGCCAACACAACTCAAGAAAGATGATTTTAATATAACAACATCAACGATCAGATCCCCCCCTTCATTCTTTACAAGATTCGTTCATTATCTTTAATTAGGTCTAGTTTATCCAATTCTACAAAATCAAAAGCACGCCCACCCCTCATGATACACAAAAGAGAGAGGCGAAGGAGGAATTCCCTACTTGTTTATAGATGATCGACGTTTAGGCCGGGCGCGGAACTTTACGGATAAAGATGCGGCTCACCCGATGCACTAAAAGCTTTTCATGAAAATCTGCGATCAAGGAAAGAAGAAACCATGCCTAACCCTTTAGCTTATAAGGGCCGAGGACTGTTGAGATAAGAACGCAAAACTGCATAAGGAGCGGAGGTTGTGGGTTGACCACGCTGCCCCACTCATCATTAAAGGGGTCAAGTGGTTTAAACCGACCCATTAATTCATTATGTATTTAATTAAAACACGTATGGGCATTACGGGTATTTAAAACACGCTCAAACAGGTCAAAATAGGGTTTAAAACCCAAATTGCGCAAGAAGGAACGCCACTGGAAAGAACCCGCGGGGTAGGCCAGAGCCACCGGTGGTTGAGGGCTACCGGTGGGTCACGACTACCGGTTGGCTGAGGCTACTGGTAGGACAAGGCTACCGGTAGGCCCAGGCAACCGGTAGGCCAAGGCTACGAGTAGGCCAAGGCTACCGATAGGCCAAGGCTACGGGTAGGCCAAGGCTACCGGTAGGCCAAGGCTACCAGTAGGCCAAGGCTACCGATAGGCCTACACCACTGTGATTCCCAGACTAGAAAACCCAACACGACATTTTCAAAAAGTAAAGGATCCCCACAAAACCCGGGTCGTTACATCAGATACCTCTTAAACGATTCTCGTCCCTGAGAATCAAAACAAAACAAAAGGAAAGAGAAGGTCCAAACAACCACCTCCAAAGATACCTCTTAGAAGTGAACCCATGATAACTAAAAAAACTTCCCTGAAAAAAACCAAGCAACATACCATGCCAAACTGCCCAGACATGTGGGTTGGGGATTCTCCTCCCTATGTCAAGATATTATCCGCTTTGGGCGGCACTAACTCGCCCGCACGGGTTTAATCGCATCCACCCTAATGCGTCTTGATTAGGGGGCGGGTTCTCTCCTCCCCCATAGCCAGGGCTTTTCACACACATTCAGAGGAAAGAAAACCAGTACATTTCATATCCAAAAAGACAAAACGTTCTACCACAACAGGTAGAACAAGGAACTAAACACAAAAAAACTCAGGGTACTGGGTATGCATTTGTGCTTCCATCTCCCACGTACTCTCCTCAATCCCACCATGTATCCAAAACACATGAACCAAGGGATTGGTTCTCCCACGAAGCACCTTCTCCTTGCGATCCTCGATCATCACTGGTCTCTCCACAAAGGGCACGTCATCCTCGATGTCCAGCTCACCCCAATCAAGGACGTGTGAATCTTCATGTAGATACCGACGGAGCTGGGACACATGAAAGACATCATGTATCCTCAGTAGCGGCGGTGGTAACGCTAGTTGATAAGCCACTTTGCCGACCCGCTACAAAACTTCGAAGGGTCCGATGAAACTGGGAGAATGCTTACTCCCCTTTCCGAACCTCCACTGCCCACGCCGAGGGGAGAACTTCAAGAAAATGTGGTCTCCAACCTCAAACACCAAGGGCCTCCTCCTTGTATCGGCATACGACATCTGTCGGTCCTGGGCCACCTTCATCCTTTACCGTATGAGATGAACCTTCTCTGTCGTGCTCTGCACCACCTCTGGGCCAAGGATGCCTGCCTCTCCCACTTCGGCCAAACACATAGGTGAACGGCAGGGCCTCCCGTACAAGACTTCAAACGGGGACATACCGATGGTAGAGTGATAGCTGTTATTATAGGAGAACTCTACCAGGGGAAAGTGTCGCACCCATGATCCTCCTGAGTCCAGAACACATGCCCACAGCATATCCTCCATGGTCTGGATGGTGCGCTCTGTTTGTCCATCTGTCTGGGGATGGAAAGTAGTGCTAAGGCGTAAATGTGTTCCAAAAGCATGCTGCAATCCTTTCCAGACTTGTGAGGTAAACCGTGCATCCCTATCCGAGACTATAGACCTCGGGACTCCATGCAACCGCACCACCTCATCCACATACTTTTGTTCCAAATAATCCACAGTACTCGACTCCCTGATCGCCAGAAAGTGGGATGATTTCGTTAACCGGTCCACTAACACCCAGATGGCATCGTATGCCCCTTGGACCTTGGGAAGTCCCGTGACGAAATCAATTGAGGTGTCGTCCCACTTCCACTCGGTGACATCTAGAGACTGCAGTAGGCTGTCTGGAACTCGGTGCTCAACCTTCACTTGCTGACACACTAAGCACTTAGCCACAAACTCTGCCACTTTTCTCTTCAGTCTGGGCCACCGAAACTGTCTCTTCAGTCCCTGGTACATCTTGGAAACTCCTGGGTGTATCGCCAGGGGTGAGTTGTGGAACTCACTGAGAACCTTGTCGTGCATCGCCTCCGGAACAAACAACCTTCCCTAGAAGAGCATCCGGTTCTGACCATCCTCTGTCCATACTTCCAGAGAATTTCCCTGGTCAACTTGGTCACACATCACTTCGCACTCTGGGTCTCTCCACTGAAACTCCTCCACTTGCTGCAACAGAGAAGACTGCACTGTCATCTGATATAGGAAACCTATACCACTATCCATCCTCGCATCCAGGTGTAAGGTAGCCAACTCCTCCATCGCTTTCCAGGCGTCTGCTGACTCTCAGACCGCATCGTTCTGCGTCCTCCTGCTCAAGGAATCGGCCACTACATTTCCCTTGCCATCTGTATAAGTGATCTCGAAGTCGTAATCCTGGAGGAACTCCACCCATCTCCACTGTCTCAAGTTTAAGTCTCGCTGGGAGAAGAAATACCTCAAGCTTCTACGATCCGTGAAGACCAAAAAGTGTTCTATGATGAGGTAGTGCCGCCATAACTTTAGCATAAAAATTACCACTGCAAGTTCCAGGTCATGGGTGACGTAATTACGCTCATGGGGGCGTAGCTTCCTGGACCCATAAGAGATCACCCCTTGTCGCTGCATCAACACACATCCCAGGCCCTATCCTGAAGCATCACAGAACACCTCATAAGTTGTCCCTTATTATGGTAATCTCAGCACTGGGGCACTAACCAACTTCTCTTTCAGATAGTTGAAGGCTGACTCGCACTGCTCACTCCACACGAAGGCCTGGTCTTTCTTGGTCAGGGTTTTCAAAGGGGCTGCTACTCGGGAGAATTTGTGTATGAATCTCTGATAGTAACCTGCCAGCCCGAGGAAACTTCGGACCTCTTCCACATTCTTGGACGCTTCCCAAGAAACAACTGCCTCAACCATTGATGGATCCACCACTCCCCCCCTCTCGGACACCACGTGTCTGAGGAAGTGCACTTCTCGTGTTCAGAACTTGCATTTTGACAACTTACCATCGATCTGGTACTGTCAGAGGACCTCCAAAACTATCCTCAGGTGCCCCGCATGGTCCTCCTCTGATCTCGAATAGATCAGGATGTCGTCAATGAACACAACTACGAACCGATCCAGGTACTCCCGGAAGATGGAGTTCATAAGCCCCATGAACATAGTCGGGGAGTTCGTAACACCGATGGGCATGACTACGAACTCGAAGTGTCCATATCTGCACCTGAAGGCCGTCTTCGGGATGTCACTCTCCTTTACTCTTAGCTGGTGGTACACAGACCGCAGGTCAATCTTCGAGAACCATCCCGCCCCTTTCAGATGGTTGAAAAGATCGTCTATCCTCGAAAGAGGGTAGCGATTCTTGATCGTCACCTGATTCAGCCTCCTGTAGTCTATACACAACCTGAGACCACCATCTGCCTTATTTTCGAACAAGACTGGGGTACCCCACGGTGATGCACTCAGCCGAACATAACCCCTCTTCATCAGATCGTCAATCGGAATCTGCAACTCCCGTAGCTCTGAAGGTGCCATTCGGTAAGGAGCCATCGAGATCGGACGAGCGTCGGGCTGCAGGTCTATCCCGAACTCGATATCATGTCAAGGGGGTAGAGTCGTCACCTCCTCAGGAAATATTTCCATAAACTCACGGACAACCTCTGGCACCCCCACCATCTCGGCATCTACTGACTCTACTGATAGCTCGGCTAACAAGGAGAGGAGGGGTTCCTCTTGCCTGCTGCCCTTCTGACTGCTCCACTCGCCGGTGAAGGTAACACGCCGGCCGCCCAAGTCCGAGAACACGACCCTTATTTGGAAACAGTCGATGACAGCGCACATAGAGAATATCCAGTCGATTCCTAGGATGACATCGTATGGTTGTATCTATAGCAGAAGAAGATCCCTAACCGACTGATGTGGCCCTGTCATCAGTCTGCATTCCTGAAAAACAAACAACAAGTCGGTCTGACCCCTGACTGGTGTGCTCAACACTAGGGGAACTGGGAGTCTCTCGACATCTAGACCCAATTCACGGGCTAGACTAGGTTCAACAAAGGAGTGGGAATCTCTGGTATCGAACAAATCATAAGCAAGAGTTCTAAAAAAACTGATCGTACCTCGAACAACCTCCGGCCCTGCTGAAACTGAAGCCTCTGCGGCGTGCAACTGTCCACGCCCAGATCCTCTGACCCTTGGCTGCCGGCCACCTCCCCGACCGTGCCCCAGTCGAGGTCCTTGAGGTGTGCCCTGAGGTCGGCCTCCTCCTCCTACGTCTTCCCTCGGAGGAGCGGGAGCTCGCTGTCACTGCTGCTGCTAGAAAGGTCTGGCTGGAAGCTGCTGCTGGGGCGGGTGGTGGGGCTGTCCACCACCACCGTACTGTACCCGGTCCGGGCACTGACTCCGGAGATGTCTAGGGCTCCTACAGACGAATCATCGCGGTCCCGGGCCTGAAGAAAAAGGGCGAGGACCAGGGGATCGAAACTAAAACTGCTGCGGCCTGCTCCCTACCGGTCAGAACCTGGAGGGTCCTGATGCTGGAGGTCTAGTGCTGACGGCCTTCCCCCTTGATGGTCCCAGCTGGATCCCCTCTCATGACACTCCTCCTAGAGCATGAATCCTCTCCACCACTTCGGCCTTCTTCTGGACCTCTAAGTACATCGGATGGGTAAAGGGGATAACAACATACCTGAGGGAGGGGCAGAGCGCCTCCTCCAAACGTCTTTCCCGAGACTCCTTGTCAGGAAAGAGGTCCGGAGAAAAATGTAGGAGGTCCTTGAATTTGATCCTTAGCTCTCTCACAAACATACTCCCCTGTTGGAGGGAGAGTAGCTCCTGTCTCTTTTCCACCTTCATTGTCGAAGAGTGGAATTCCGCACGGAACTCCCTCTCGAAATCAGCCTACACCACCTCAGACTCTCTCCTCTCCCCCGGGTAAAGCTTCCACCACTGATGCGCCACTCCCTGCATCTGGCTGATGGCCAGAGGAACCCAGTACTCGCTCGGAGCCTGAATCAGGTCGAAATCTATTTCTAGCTCCTCTAGACAACCTTTCGTATTCATGTCAGAGGTGTTTCCCTCATACTTCTTGAGGGTATGTCACTGGAAGGCCCGGAGAGTCCTCTGACACTGGTCGTCCTCCTCTTCTCGGTCAGCTCTCTGTCGATCAGCCAAGGTAGTCTGTGGGGCCTCGATCATCTGTCCCACATGCGGTCGCCTTCCAGGTGCCATAACTGCAAGGTAAACAAGGAATGCCTAAGCCCAAGTAGTGCAGATTATTGTCTTTAAAACTTCTTAGAATTCTCATTCATTCTTAATTCCCAAAACACCCCAGAAACACAAGAACACAAGTCATTATGATGCATGTACCTTTCCTAGGGTCTCTACCCTGCAATCAGCGCCGCATCACTTGGTCGTTCGGTAGGTCCAAAGTATTTGCATCGGATCACAGGGGGCCCTAAAATCCAGTGTCCTAGCTAGTCTTCCCTGGAGTAATTCACACACCGAGGTCACCCAACACTATTTTCCTACCATCCCATGCAATCCTCACTATGCCTAACTCCTGGCTCCATACTATCTCTCAATCTGCCCTCTGATACCATTCTTTCACGACCCGCCTTCACCAAAAGGAGGGAAGGGTCAGCAGATTGCCAGACCCTTCCTTCTTTAAGTTGAAGGAGAGATAATGACCCCCGAGACCCACCTTCAATAGGTCCCGGAGTGGCGACTAGGACCAAGGGTATAGAAATTTATCACAAATGGAGAGAATTACCCCTTTTTGTTTTATAGGATCGGGAGATAAGATGATGAAACTCAACAACACCAAGATAAAAGAAAAGTAAAGCCAAAAGTAGACCATTCCCACATGCATGTTCCAAAAGTAAAAGCCAAAAGTATAAAAATTGACTAAAAAGGTAAGTACCAAAGAAGAAAATCAGAAACTGAAACTGCCTCAAAGGTCTGAGCTAGTATGGTCTTGCGTGATCCCCGAAGTCCTCCTGGAAACCTGAAATAATTTTTATATACATAGGGTGAGCATACAAGTACACTCAGTAGGGAAAACCAAAGACTCTCCTGCACAAGTGGGGGAACGTACTAAAGTCCCGTGAGAAAAAGGAGTAAACCAAACACCTATCAAGGTAAATTATCCACCCAAGACTCACCAAGGCACACTCCCCAAATAACGCAAGTTAAGTAATATATATATAATTAGAACACATCTATGTTTGGGTACCCCACGCCACTTTCCAACTGGTTATTGGGACATCCTACGCATCGGACCAATCCCACCATTCTCACCACAGTCCCACTACCACTCCCACCCGCACACACCTGGCCAACAACCACACGCAGTCCCACTGCTGAATCCCGCCCGCAAACACCTATTCCACAACAAATACCACCACACTAGAAGACATCTGGGCTAGAAAATCCACTGCCACGCCCGAAGACACCTGAGACTCATCCCGAAGACACTTGGGAAACCACTTGCCGCACACACCTGGCCAACCACCACACTACCCCACCCGATGGTTCTTGGTCTAATAATGGACCTCAGGCCATCACAGCCTGACCGAAGATACTTGGGCTATCCGGGAAAGGGAGCAGAAAAGGAGCTAATAACTAGCCACTAATAATAGTGTTGGAAAAAACAGCCCCCATGAAATGGGGGTGTTCGGCACTAAGTGCTCAACTTGGGTGGGGCACGAATAAGAAACACAAAACTACAATATATGCATAGGTAACAAGTACTCACCCAAAGTTAGGTTTTTTTTTCTTTAGACAGCCTACCGATCACAACAGCGCTCAAGTCCGAGTCACAACTCTCGCCAACAAAACCCATTTGTCCCATTCTTGTTTTCATGTTCAGTAATAATATTCAAATAAGTTTATGCACTACTGGGCAACTAACACTATAAGCATAACCAAGGAAAAGAAACCAACCAAAATTCAATTTAAGTATCCACACCTGGTTCTCTGGTAACGTCACAAGAACAAAAGAAATGTGAG
This sequence comes from Viscum album, assembly GCA_963277665.1. Taxonomy (NCBI): domain Eukaryota; kingdom Viridiplantae; phylum Streptophyta; class Magnoliopsida; order Santalales; family Viscaceae; genus Viscum; species Viscum album. The sequence continues at coordinate 1,492,927,391 of OY728135.1, read as the reverse complement.
AACCCTTGAAGTCTTGGAACCAGACAACCCCCAGACACTGCCCCGTGTCCCCTCCCCCAAAAAGGTTTTTCATTAATAGAGGATCCCACCCCAATTCATGATATAAACAAGGTAACCACCCGGTCTCAAAACTCACAAACACTGAATCCATAACAACAGGGGATCCCATCCCCAATTTCACAACCACTGAGAGTATAAAAACAGGGGATCCCATACCCTCCCACATCTCCAACAATCAGCCCAAAAAAAGGAAACAACCAAACCACTACCACCGACACAAAGAAGGGCCACACCTGTATTTTCTGATTTATAAGATTTAACACACTCCATGATTTCAAATTCCATGTGTTTTAACCGAGATTTATCACAGAAGGGTTGATCTTAGTGCTTTCAATTTATTCAGCCGGGTATACGTGATTAACCAATTTACTTTTCACGCCAGGAGTGTATAATTTGAAAATAAGACATTTAAAACATCATGAGGGGTTCATTAGTGCATAGACAACGACCACAAATGGCCTTGATTTTCAGAATGCGTAAGCCAACACAACTCATAAAGATGATTTTAATATAACAACATCAACGATCAAAGCCCCCCCCCCCCTCATTCTTTACAGGATTCGTTCATTATCTTTAATTGGGTCTGGATTATCCAAATCTACGGAATCAAAAGAACTCCCACCCCACATGATACACAAAAGAGAGAGGCAAAAGAGGAATTCCCTACATGTTTATAGATGATCGACGTTTAGGCCGGGCGTGGAACTTTACGGATAACGATGTGGCTCGCCCGATGCACCAAAAGCTGTTCGAGAAAAGCCGTGATCGAGGAAAGAAGAAACCATGCCTAACCCTTTAGCTTATAAGGGTCGCGAATGGTTGAGATAAGAATGCGAAATTGCATAAGGGGCGGAGGTCGTGGGTTGACCACGTGGCCCCACTCGTCATTAAAGGGGTCGGGTGGTTTAAACCGACCCATTAATTCATTAAGTATTTAATTTAAACTCGTATGGGAATTACGGGTCTTTAAAACACTCTCAAACATGTCAAAATAGGGTTTAAAACCGTAATTTTGCAAGAAGGAACGCCACTGGAAAGAACCCGCGGGGTAGGCCAGAGCCACCGGTGGCTGACGGCTACTAGTGGGTCATGGTTACCGGTAGGCCAAGGATACTGGTAGGCCAAGGCTACCGATAGGCCAAGGATACTAGTAGGCCAGGGCTACTGGTAGTCCAAGGCTACCGATAGGCCTACACCGCCATGATTCCCATACCAGAAAACCCAACATGACATTTTCACAAAGTAAAGGATCCCCATAAAACCCGGACCGTTACATGAAATCCCTACATGGAGTGTTTGCATTGATACGGTTTTCATTCCTTCCACTAGGTGCCATTTCTAAACAATGGCATAAACTAGATTAGTTTATGAATCACAATTCATAAATCCAAACTTGTAAAACACTTAACATAAATCGATCAGTTTATGGATATAATCCAAAATCATAAAAAAAACCTTTGAGGAAGTATATACTCATAGACCCTTCATAATGGTTAATAAATAAAATGATAATTATCCTAAGAATATCCCCCGGAAGTGTCGTAACCAAGAGTGTAACAAGGCCCGTTGTCATGCACCAGTTCCCGTTCGAGTCTAGCTCAAAGCGGTGTTTTCAAGTTTTACCCCTAGGTACATATGTGCCATAGCCGCCTCTACCTGCTCTTATCCAGAAAGGAATTTATTTCTTGGAAAACATAAAAAATCTCTACAATACCAAAATTCTAGGAAGTTCTTATATACTAATCCTCAAAGTCTATATTAGGGCTATGTGCTCTAATCAGAGTTTATCTAAATCTAGTTTGCATGGTTTGTACTAAACATCCTCTGATACCAATTGTAATGCCCCGACCCCATAAGCCCAGAGTCGGTGCATTATTACATATCATTTTAATGATCGCAAAAGATCATTTCTAGAAGGACCGATTAGTTTAGTAGCCTTGGAAGTACTAGATACATTCATAAGGTTTACATTAAACCATAATATAGAAAACTAAAACAACATTGTTTTCATAGAAAACACTAAGATCCTGTAGACTATCCCTACAAGTTAGTCATAATATACTTCTTCGCATCCTAGTAAAAATAAAACATTGAAAGGGGTGAGCTCAGATTCTCAATAAGGATAACAATGTAGCGAAAACTTTAATAAATAAGCATAAACATTTATGGCAATGTATAAGGCTAAAAAAAGCCTTTTAAACTTGAACATCAGCATAATATAGCAAAGATAAAATCAAATAATTCCATTTACTTATTCACATGGATATTCTACTAGTCGAATAATCACATGAAATATCAATAGTCACTTTCATAATGATGGAATGCATAGGGCCAGAATTTCATAATGACATAGTCAAGGCCTTGGGCCAAGAATACAAATAATATTTTGTCAAGGGCTTGGGCCAAGACACTATTTTGTCTCATGAGACCTACCGATCCATCAAGGAGCCATATTAGGCTCCACCCATCACTTACTAAGTCCAATGAATTCCTCATATTAAAAGGTTTAAACATAACATAAACATTCGTATTAAAACTTTCATGAAAAATGTGAATACTTTATCCATAAGCCATGAATGGTATGAAAAAAAATCCAGAGACAAACATATCACAAAAACTTTAATACAATATAGATGTTTTGTATCATAATAAATCAACTACAAACAAACTTAAAATCTATCAAAGGATGTTGACATAGATGAAATAAAAACCATTTTAGAGAAATATCTCTTTCTATTTTGAAATCATAGAAAAGTCACGTAATTATAAAATATAACATTTATATTTGAAAATATTTTTATAAACATGCTAGGGAAGCTTCGACATTGTCATAACGGCATAATATATCCACACCCACCGAATAAGTTAAAAAAACTTTCTTACCTTAAATTTGTCAAAAAGGTCAAAAAGTATCTTGTTAGGAAAACGACAGAAATATTCCTTTAAAAAACATATAATGTCAAATAAGTGTATAAATGACTTTAAACCATTGTCTATTAAATATTAAAAATGTTTTCAAATACATTTTTAAGAAACATGGATGTGGATGATAAAGAGGTCCTAGTAGATAATTACTTATAATCAACCTTGGATAATAAAGAGATTGTGAAATTAACCCTTACCTTGTAATTTTCCTTGGTCGAGAGTCGGTTAACCTCTAGTATAATGGTGAAATAATTTTTATTAAATTATAAAAGAATTATATATATTAATATGATATCATATATGATCTTTTAACATTGCATTGTTAATAATATCTTAGTATTATCGTCGTTTCGGGTGTTAACTAATTTGTTTTCCTTTATAAGCTTTGTTATGTAAGTAATGTTTATTATGGATAGGATGTATATTATTAACATTAAGAATTATATTAAGTCTTTAAACATTATTTTTAATCATATAATGATAATTAGTCTTGAATGGATACTATGGAAATGAATCTCATCGAGTTCGTGGAGACGGTAATCTGTACGTACGCACGAGCGACAATATCATTATTTTGAAATTAAAATAATATATAATTGGATGATATATCATATATACAGAATAATTATCATGTTATGTTTATTTTTTAAATCAATTACACATCATTATTATACCCATCTAAATAATAATGTATTGAATAACAATTACACCACGACGTGGAGACGATAAGTCATACATACACACGTATGGTGACATGTCCTTTAAAGGATGGATAGAATAATTAATATGGTTGTACCATATTTATAATAACATCACAGTATATAAAAGATAATGGAGTTATTATTTTAGAATGGAAACAACAAAGAAAAATGAAGTGGAAGAAGAAAGGAACTTGAAAGACGTGATGCAATATTTACCTTTTCTTCGGGTTCTTCCTTTTGACTTGATCAAAAGGGATCCTTAAGGTGTCTTTCTGACAAAAGGAAGGCCTCTAAAATGAAGTGACAATAGTTGAGAGGGTATTTGGGAAGGGTTTGGGCAAGCCAAAAGGCTTTTATGGTTTGAATTTGAGGTAAGGTGGAGTGCCCTTTTATAAGAGGGGTGAGGGGCACCTTAGGAAAAGCTAGAAATATTATTTTATTATAAAATACTTTTCTATTTATAAAGGCCCCAAAATTAATTATTTAAAGTCTAATTTGGGTATGGTTCGATAACCACTCAACTAATAAGTTTTATACCAGTTTGTGTTACTATATTAACCTTATCTTTTATATTTAACTCTTAGTTAATTAGTTGGACAATTATCATGTCACTTTTTATGTTTATATTATATGGTTAATAAACTTACTATTAACTAACAAGAGAACCCCAAGTGGTTTATTAATGATATACCTATCATTATATAAGTCATTTTGCAGAGCCATATATTTTTAGAAATATTATATCAATTTATAATATAATATTTGTTTTAAAAACTCCTTTATGTCAATTTTATCACTATTTAATAATTGAATTTTGTTAAAGTCATAAAAACATTATTAATTAGAAATAAATTCATTTAATAAATCCTAACATGTCATATTAACATATAAAATTCGTGGATGGAATCAAAACTATAATATTATATTTATTGTAACATTTATAATACCATTTATTTGATTCTTTCATTAATAAATAAAATATTGCATCATCATTGTGTCATAAATGAATTTAATTATTCAATGTCTAAAAATTATAAATAAAATACCATTATATATAAAATATTCTTATCTTTATAATTAATATTTATAGTTGAAAATATAACAAATATAACCCTATGTAAAAATTGTTTTACTAAAATAGATATGCTTATGTCTTTTTTGTATTTACTTTAACTTAATTAATATAATGTGTCATTGTCAATTACAAGTGGATCCATGGGGTCCATAAATTGACCCAAGGATTCCCATGGTCGGACATGTATCATCCAATAGGGATAGGACATGTGTTAGGGTAATTTAATATTATTATAATATTATTTCTTACCCTTATTTACCAGATTTACCCTTTAACAATGGTAAATAAAATATTTACCGATTAATTATTCAAAATGTCTAAAAATAAGAGATACCTTTTTACACAATTTGGACCTCATGATTCCAAATATGGAATCTATTTTCATAAATTCAATATGAAAAATTGGAATAAATTAATTAAAAATTAATTCTCGTTGTCAAAACAAAAGATGTCTTTTTAAGAAATAATAACTATCAAAAAATTGACACTTGATTATGTCTAGTTTAAATGTGAAATTACGTCCAATGACCAAAATTGTATTAAATGGTAAAAATATAATCTAATTATACTTTAAAAAAACTAAATATTATAATTTATCACTATAAATTATTTTGATTAAAAAAGATGTTTTAAATTAAAATTTAGTATTTTTCACTATTCATCAAAAAATGAATGTTTTCAGAAAAATACCAAAACTCCACCATAAGATAATATTGATATTCAAAAACCAAAAATGAAGTCCATTTTGAAAGATAAAATTGATAAAATTTCAAAAAGTGGGTATTACTATTCATAACATCTACTTTGATTGGTCGCGGTATGTTAGAATCTCGAAGTTGCGTACAATGCAAACTATTGCATTATTAAAAGGGAAACATACCATGTAAGCTTGGGTTGATACATCTTTTTAGTAAGTGCCCATGGTTTTATGTTCTTGTTGGAGCTGATGAATAATAAGTTCTTCTCTTTTACGATATATGTAGTTTGATTATTTTGGTTTCTAATAAATCACATATGGTTCATGAGTATTGGGGTTGGATTCGATATGAAGGAATGTTTGGGTTCCTAACTCTATTAACTAGTAGTTTCATTTTTGATGATTGGATATCATAAAATTACACCATGTGATGGATGGGAAGGGAAATAATCATGGCCTAAGCAAGGTACCTGATTTTGAATAGGGGTTCCATGGGAGCTCCTGTAATGTTAAGAATGATGTTTCATATTGCACGTTTAGCTTGGACTTATTAATGAACAGATCATAGAATAATGAGTTCAGTGATCATGATTAGGTAGTATTGAATTGTACAAAAATTATATAGGAAATTTTTTCACATGTTAGATATATATTTTCCCATTTAAATCAAAAAACAATGAATAGCCTTGTGTGAGATGAGTGGTTTAAAATAAAGGTTATGGGTCTGGTTTCCTAGAATTTTTGAATTAAATGAGGAATTTTTCTCTGGGGTAGATGATAAATCATCAATAAACCGAGTGTTAGGAGGCAGTTGACTACTAGTTAGACCTAGTCATACATTTTTGGGAGAAAATATTTCATGATTTAGTTAAAGGAAAGTGCATCCTTTTTAGATGTGGGAATGTCTTAGAGGAGTAACACATGTCTATTGATGGAATATTATGGTACTCCTTGATAGATATTATCATGAAAAATATATTGACATTATACTTAGTATGATGATAGAGATTTGGATACACATCAGACTATCTATGTATCTTTTGTGCTTGAATAAAATACTCCTTATAAGTACACTCAAGGGATGGATTAAAGAAATATAGTTAGTGTGTAGTACACAATTTTCCACTTGAGGGTGTCATAATTATTTTGTTCTGAATTTTGAAAAGATACATAGAAAATATTCTTGGAATGTGGGAATGATTAATGGGTGATATTTTTGTTAATTCTTAGGATAAATGGGTTCTAATCCATGCTAGTTGTAATGTCAAGGAGGGAAACATATTTTCCCGGGGTGATTGAGTTATCTTTTTGTCATAGTGATGACAAGGATGATCTTATGGTGGCTGTGGGATGTTAGTCATTGGGGGAGACCCTCTAATGGGAAGGGTCGTAGGATCTTGAGAATGATCATTAGATGTGTTTTTTTCCTCTCATATTCCATTAAATAAATGGATCAAATTACAACTAAATTTATTGATAAATTATCGGTAGAAAATAAAATATGTACTAGGTGGAATTCTATGTGTGGGTATTAAGTTCATAGTAGCATGAGATGATCCAATTGTTTTGGATCAAGTAATCTGTCAGTGGATATGTTATGACATAGAGATGGTTTTTAATATAGGATGGTTTGACTAAGAGGTGTCACTAAAAGTTGGTCAAAAGCACCAGTGAGCTTCTTCTAAATGATATTAATATGCCTTGGAATAATGACATAAATTTTTTTTTTGACATGATGAAAACTTAAGATGATTTTTTTTAAGAACAGTTAGACCAAGGTGGATTAACTAGAGTTCTTTTGTATTGTTTAATGCAGTTGGTCTAGAACAACATCGAGCATGTTGTTAGGATAATGTGGGTGAAAATTGATGCCAGTCATGCATTTCCTAGGAAAATCCAATGCAGCTATGTTGAAATTGGTTGATTCAAGTTTGGCCATTTAAATCAGATCAAGGATTGAGGTGAGTATCCTTGGGTGTGATCGGATGATTCATGTTGAAAAATCTGTTGGGAGAGTCATTAATGTGATAGGGATGTGTCAAATTAGGAAATTACCATAGTGTTAGTACCATTGCATAGAATTGGATGTTAAAAAGAAAAAACCTATGGTGGGAAGTTTCGTAAGTCATTTGATTAGTCGAGTGACAACAAGATCATAGTCCTAGTTATACACGACAAGGTAAGGGTCATCTTGATGTTACAGTAATGGTTATGATCATTGGATAGAGTTTTTGAAAGTGATGAATCATATTCTCAAGTAGTTCTTAGAGGAATGTTGGGCATCCAGAAATGAAACACAACCTTTAGAACTTAATTAATTACCCAAGTAGGTTGGGTTAGTCATTTTAATTCCCAATAATCCTTCTTTGTGACTAAAAGTTTCATGTTGGGTAGGATGTAAAGATCCAATGTTTTTCCAAGTTGGAATATTTTTAAATATTTTTTATTTTCAATCATTGGAGGGTTTAAATCTTGATTAGATACATGGAATAGGAATTCAAATGTTGAAATACTTATAATTACATTTTTTGGTAGTGGAATGCAGCTTGTTTTCTAGATCATAGGTTTTGGGAACATCCCTAGGGTTCAAGGAACCAAACTAAATTTTTTGAAAGGTACAACTCATCATGCATGATTGGCACATGATTAGTTCTTAACATGAGAACCAATATGTACAGAAGCATGGTTTGGGAAACCATGCAGCTGGGTAGGGGAAAAATGAAGGGGTCAATTTTGTTTTTAAAACACGATGCATGGTTAGCATGTGATTTAACCAACCATGTTCCATAATAATGTCATGTGGATTGTGCCTCTAAAATTATAGTACCATGGTCTATTAAATTGTCTGTTGTAACCATGAATGATGAGGAGTCAAGATAATGCTAGCCGCACGGTTAGTGTATAGTTTGTAAAATCATTTGACCAAACTATATGGGTCATTAAAGAGGGAAAAATTTTAATGTTTACCCAACAAACCTTAATTTTTTACCCTCTTTTCTTCCCCCATTCTCCCTAGTGTTCACAACCCTCCTTCTCCCTTCCTCCATGTGATTTCTCAATTATTTTTGAATGGAATCAGATGTAGTCAGTTATATTGGAAACTGTTAGGTAACCCTTCGATTCCATTATCCTTGGTTGTGTTCTTTTTATTATTCCTCTATAATAGGATTCTCTAGTTTGGGATTTTGACCCTGATTCCACTAGATTATGGTGGAATCATATTTTAGTTATGGGGCTTTCACGCTACCAAGGGAGTACATAACCTGAGATACCGTTTGCACTTCCTCATGTGTAATTTCATCTGTGTATGTCACTATAGTGAATTTATTAATCCTGTAAGATTAAATTATAATTCTTAAATGGTTTTTTGGATTTATTTGATTAGGAATTATACCTATCTTGAGGATGGGAATTTTTTTCATGATGTTAGTGATATCTAGTTATCCATTAAAGTACAATGGGATCATGCCAATGTGATTTTTCTCATTATTCCTATTTTAAATAAAATGGTAATTTAAACTAAATTGGGGGGTTTTAATTAAGTAATTATAATACCGCTATAATTAATTTTTTATGGTGGTTTTTCCATGAGACAGGGCCCAATAATAATTGGTTGAGTTTGGATTTTCCTTGGTAGCTGTTTTCGGCCATTGGAAAAGAAATGGAAATATTCTTAAAGGTAAGGGATCATTCATACCTTCCCTATATTATTTATACATGTTTATATAGTATGTATATTCTAGGAATTTTACCTGAGGGTGATTTTATGATTTATATTTAATCTAATAAATTTTTAAATTAAAATATTTAATTAGGTATTTAAATGGATGAATGACATGGGTCACTAATCACCCATGCACACCTTCTTTTGGCTTCAACTTATTACTGAGGTTGACGGTCCCCCGTATGATTCTTCCATGCATGATCTGACCTAGAGGATCACATATATGATTCCTCCTTTTTCTTACACATTAGAGGATCCCAATAGGGATTCCCTTAATTTTGTTTTGACATAGAGGATCCCAAGATGGATTCCTCCATTTTCATGAGAACATAAAGGATCTTGGGAATGATGCCTCTCATTAGAACTAGCCTGGGGTACTTAGTGGGTTACCCATTGATTGACTTCCCCATAGTAAGTATGTTGTGGGTTTGGGAAGAGATTGTTGTCGGTGTCACCTAGAACACATACCAAATTTGTAATCCTGTTAGATTGTGGTAGTAGTTGTGGGTTATATCTACCCTCAATCTTTTATTATTCTTTCACTCAATTATTATTGATATTTCTATGATTACCTAAGGTGATTCCTTGATTTTGGTTGACGAGCCTGATGAAATGAAGTGCATGATAGGGATGTCCATAGGTAATTCCTATGATCTATCTTTTGATCGACATTTATGGATATGGATATCATGATATGGAACTAATGAGGAAAATCCTAGTATGCCACTGAAAAATCCTCTTCTTATGGAACCAGTTAACAAGTTTTCTAAGGATGCGCTCGGTTGACTCAAGGAGGATGAATTGGTCAATGGCCTTTGGTCCTAGAACATATAGAGTTATATTATATTGAGAATTTTATAGAGGTGCTTTGTGGAATCAAGGATTATTAAATTGTCAATGTACTTGGTTTGTAGCCCTAGTAAGTCTATATTATACTCTGTTTGTTATGGATTCACTCCATGGACTCAAAGAGGATGCCTTGGTCAATGCCCATGGGTATTGGACCTTGTAGTTCTACTACATTATCCATTTACCATAGGCCATAGTTGATGATATTCCTTATTTATAGGATTTTCATTTGGTATATAGTATCCTGGATTATAGTGATTGGAGGCCAATATGGGTGATCCTGGTGCTAGGACATGTATCCCCCTAGGTTACATAGATTTCGATAGTGGGTTGTTTTTATTTATGTTATTTATCACCTTACTCATACATACATACATATATATATATATATATATGTATATATATATGTATGGGGATATATACACACATTTATATCAATATGTGTGTGTGAGATGACACTTTTTCAGATATATTCTATCTTAGATCAAAGCAGGTATGGTCGATTGGGATCATGGACCTAACGATCGGTGATGATATATTTTATTCATGCCCTTATTTGTATTTATTATTTAAAATCTATTTATTAATAGTATCTTTTTGTGTAGATCAAATTTATATACAATTCATATTATTGTCTATGCATGGGACCGCATTAGTAGTTCGCTAATGTGTTTTGTAATCACACCTTCGATGGGTTTCCATTACACTGGGGTACGCAAGTAAATGCTCACTAGGATTTAGACATAGGTTGAGATGAAGCATGGGACTAATTGGTCAAAATGGATCAGACATGTATGTGGATATCGAGTATTTCATATGGAACAGTGTATATAGTAGATATTTGTTATTTTATTTTTGGTTCTTTTATTTACTCTTGTATATAATATTTTCCTAGTGCGTGATTAGTGTTGAATGTATGACCTGGTCATTAGATCCTTAAATTCATTCCATTTATTATTCCATACTTGTAATATTTATTTCATTCATGATCTATTTATTACTATTATGGATGATAGCGGGTTATTTGTTTTACTCTGGTATGAGGGCATAGTCTCCCCACCATCACACACTATTTCTTCACTACTAGTTAATAGCCTCTATCATATAGAGAGGTGTTCATGAGGAAATGTTGCGAATAGGATAATGGAATGAGTTTAGTATAATCCAAGTAAAGATGTTAAAAATAATACCAAAAATGGATCATGTTAATCTCAAAGTGTTATATTCAGTATATCCAGGAAGATAGCATGGAAATTGGTACGTACAAATGGAATCCCTATAACCATACCTCATACTAAAGGTTTTCTAGGCTATATCCTCCATATTGAGTCTCAAATAATGATATCCAAAATAAAGTTAAATCTTGTAAAGGTATTTATCTATATAAATTTGATCAAAGAAGTCATCAATATGGGTATAGGATACTTTTTCATTTTGTTTGTCTTGTTAAGTTCCCGATAATCAATAAAAATGATGCATTGATCCATCTTTATTCTTAATAAACAAATAGGTGTACCCCAAGGTGATGTGCTAGGTAATATGAATCCTTTATCAAGATTCTCATGTATTTTATTCTTCAATTCTTATTACTAAATTAGGTCCATTTTATATCATCTTTGAAATAGGTGTATCACTGGGTATTAATTCTATTGAAAACTCAAAATCACAACTTGGGGGAAAACATGGAAATTCTTCAAAAAATACATCAAAAATCCATAAAAATAGGTATATAATTGATTTTGAGTGTCTTATTAAATATTTGAGATAAATATCCCTAACTAATAAAATGTCTGATGAATAAAATGGAGTAAATTCCATTTTATGTTTATAATCATCCTTACACTAAAAAGAATCATTGGTTGATTTGGAATATCGAACATGGATTACCTACCTCAGAAATTGATATGGGATAAATATAAAAGTGATCCAATACTTGCCCAATATCACATCATATTCAACTAGATGGTGAATTAAAATATTTTCAGGAGGAAAATTCCTACAAAATTATATTTTAGAGAATTAATATACTTGAGATGTGATCATCATACCATTATAAGAATTTACAACTAACTCAGTATCAAGTCTTTCAAGTGGTGAATTGATACCATTATCAAATTCTCCATATATAAAAGATTGTGTAGATCAAGAATCAAATAAGATATTTGAAATTATAATTTTATGGTAAGTGAACCTTTCACCAATTCATTCTCATGACCCACTTCAATTGTTGTGATCACATGAGCTTTCCCTTTATCTCTAGGATTAAGTGTTTGATGATGCTAAATTTTATCATTTACCCTTAGATTTATGCACTAATTGTAATAATTTTTGTACTAATTACAATTATATCATTGGAGTGTGGGTGGCATATTTCGATGATTTTTTTAATTTTTCATTTCATTGATTGTTCTCTTCTCATCACATCAACATTATTTTTCTTGATAGCCTTATTTTCCACAATTAAATTATATTTCAGAACCCATAAATAAATTTCCTCCATTGTTCTTTCCACACATCTAACATGAAGTAAAATTAATTATCATTCCTTCATGGTTTATATATTATAATTTCTTTAAATTTATATCATTCAATCATCATCTCCAAAACCATGAGAAGACTGAGAAACTCCAACTTCTAATTTTGTCCTAAGATAACATAAAATGTTTTATTCATAGATATCAAATACCCTTATAGATAATGCATTTAAAATACTTGGTATAAATCCAGTAAAGAATCAGCCAACTTTTATTTTAGGATCGATGATTAATCAATAAGAATACCTTGTAAGTATAGTGAAAATTTCCTCATATGTACTAATGTACTGTCCATAATTGTTTTATATTTCTAGAAATTACCTTTCTATTTTTATATCAATATTTTGGTAATGATGCATAATGAAAAATAATTTCTTAAAATATTCCCATGTAATGGAGTCATTTTCCTCCTCTTTATTTGTATTCTTGGTAAGAGTCCACCATTTATCTCCTTCTCCTAATAAATAATATATTTTCCGGAAAAAAAATTTATGTCTTGAACACTGGATAATAGAAAATATATTTACACTAGTACGAATCCACTTCTCAGTTCGTTATAGATCAGGGGAACAATAGATGGTAGGTGGGCATTTCAATATAAAAGACCCAATAGTTAGTTTTTCCTTCCTTTAACCATTATAAAAATCAATATGATTCATGTTGCTGTACATATATAGATAGAGTTGGGTTAGGATACCCATATAATTTCTTATCCCATTATCCATTTCATGTTTTTCTCATAAGTAAGATCATTGAATTACCCATCAAATTAATCATTAACATAATTCGTCCTAGGTCTAGCCATTGAAAATGAACAAAAATCATAGTGTGGGAAAACATCAGAGTGATAAATCATATAATAATGAAAAAAAATCATTCAAAGAATGTCTAAATCATGACATATACTTTTCAATTTATGACACCATAGGTTTAAAAATGATCATTCATAGTCATCATAAATTCAAATTCTTCATGATGGTTCCTAAATAAAATATAAATTAACCTAAGAATATCCCCCAAGAGTGTCTATCAATGTGAAAATTCTTAGTCCCACTCATCATACATCAATGAATATCAAATTAATACATGATCCCCCTATTTTAGATTTTTTACCACTAGGGGAATTTGCACTATAGATTCATCCAATTTCTAGTATCCAAATAGTTATTTATTTTATAGAAAAACTAGAAAATCACTATATTACCAAATATTTAGGATGATATCAAATACTTAGACTTATCCCCAATTTTTTGAAAAAAAATATATATTCCTAATCTATAAAAATTAACAAAATTTCCCTTTGATACAAAATGAGGAGACCCAAATGTTTCACACACACACACACACACATATATATATATATTACATCATTTTAGATGAATATTCAATAAATCACATAAAAAACAAAGCCTATAATGGTAAACATTTATAGTCTTCAAAGACTGGATACATAAATCATCTTATTTTATGAATGAATATCAGTATCCCCCAAAAATATATTCAAACATAATACACTTCTTAAACATACCCAAATAAAAACCATTCTTCATAATCTAGGGGAGGGAAACATAAGAAAGTGTAAGATTAGGTGCTCAGTGAAGTTAAATATAAGATATATCATTCAATGATCATATATGTGCATAATATAAACTTAAGTGAAAAATAACGTAATTATAACTTATAATAATCGTAACCAATCAGTGAAATATCATTAATTATAAACCATTGAATAAGGATTTGTCATAACAAAATATATGGGACATAAATGTATGGAATTATTAATAATAAATCAAGATCTACAAGATACCAGATCTCATAGATGGTTTTCTGAACCTCTATATCTCAATAGCAGAGTTTATGGAAACTTATGTGCTTTTGAAGCTCACCCCGGTGGCGTGGTTTAAGCAGTGAAGTCCTTTAGTTGAATCTTTCGACCGGTTGTTCTTTGACTCTTCGAATCTGCAAGATAGGGTGACAGTGGGATTGATTGACAACCAACATATTATGATCTTATTCACATCATAGGAAGACTTCATCATCACCTTGTCAAGGTCCCCCCGATGCTGCAATGGTCTTCAGTTTTTTCTATTCTGATGGTCGTTTTGAATTCCACATGAAACGTGACTTGTCTTCCACTGCAATTTGGGGTAGTTTCCCTAATTTGTCGTTACCTTTCCAAAATTACTCTATTATCAAAATTCTCAGTACTATTTTTGGTATGTATTTATGTTTGGATAGTCGCACAAAGTCAGTTTTTTACCCTATGAATCTGTGTGTCTGTATCGAGGTCGATGTGTCCAGTGTTCCCTTTAATTTTGTTTGGATCACGTTTGGAGAGGAGTATAGATGCAATAAGAGTGGGGTATATGAGAATTGGATGTACTACTTCTCTTCATGTAGATGGTTGGGACATTCCTCATAGGTATATCATCGGGAGCCTATATTGAAGGTGGGCAGTGTATTAGGAAACCAGTTGAAGGTCGGATGTTGGGAGGTCCCGGGTCCACCAAGGATGGTGTCCACTATTCAAAGAAATACTATAGAAACTGGTGAGGTGGTTGGAATGGTATAGAGGGAAACTAGAGGAGATGATAGTGGTGGGGAAGTTATATTTTTGCGGTCGAGTGTGTGGAAACATCTGAGAAACAATGTAATGGAAATTAGTTTTGAGGATGGTGTGGGTTCTGGCATGGGTAATAAAGTCGTGGCACACCAATCCAATTCGAATGTACTTGATGTGTTCAATAGGCTATGGTGGGATCTCACGAGTCCCTCCAACCATCCAGGGGGTGTGGACTCTTCAATTTGGACCCCATTCAGCTTGATAAATAGGTTTTAAGGACTTACCTAGGTAGGGTCAAGATATGAATCATCAATTCCGGTTGAGGGAGAAGATATCCGCATGAAGGGCTCTGATGGCCTCAATATGGAAGGTCTGAACACTAACCAAGAATACCTATATTGTACTAATGGAGATGGTGTGGAGGACCCCATTGAATTCAATAAGAGTTTATCTTCCGGGGAGTCCAGACTGAGGATCAATAGGTGTAATAGGAGGAGGATGGGTAGGAAGGACTACTCCTCCTTACTACCTACTATGAAGACTCGGTCAACAAAAAAGAAAATGGATGAGAAAATGGATAGATAGGTTAGGTGTCAACTGAAATAACCTGGTTAGCCTGAACTATCCTTGGATTTGATTTTGAGTTCAGATGATGAGGTGACACAGTAGGTGTTACTTCTCAATGCCTCAGAAGAGGAAGTGGCCATGAAGAGGAATCGAGATATTGAAGTGAATCTAAATGAGGAAAAATATTTTTGGGTTGAAAAATAGGATTTGATCTTGGTTGGGGGATTCAATAAGGTGATGATCAAGCTTGAGGAGTACATTCAGGTCTGTGATAAACTGACATTTTCTTTTGAAGACCTGATAAGGGGAGATCTACACACTCAGGTAACCGCTATATCTATAGCATCCCACCTCTTTATCACATAAACTTTCATTACATTTTACAAAACTGAGGATCTTTAAGGTTTAGTGTCTTGGAAACCAGGAACTTTAAACATGAAAACATATAACATTCTTCTAAAAAACTTGAAAGGATTCTCCTCATGTTCATCCTAGGTTCATTACTGCATCACATAACCTGGGGACATACATCAAAAGAACGGGTGAGAAAAAAGCCCAGTAAGGGAAATAAGAGAAATATTTTACATGTGAACTTGAGATACTTCAATAAGGTCATGAAAAGAACTTTAAGGCATGAGAATGAAATCATGAATCATATCATAATAAAAATAACATTTTCATAACTTGAAGATGTGGCTACATCATTTAACATATACAATCATGAACATATCACCAAGGTCTATCCCCAAGGTGTCATTTGAAAATTACCAAGGTTATTCACCAAGGTATCGTGAAAATTGTAATCTCTAGTGGTTACATCATTACCCAATGCATTAGAGCGCTATCAGGGAACACCCTTAAATTTGCCTTTATTATCATGTGAGCCACATATATCATCATCAAACATTTCATAAATAACCCATATAGCATAAAATAAATGGGTTTCATTTCATAATCATAACGTTTTAAAAACTTCTTTAAGGACATGATCTTTACGTCACTTTAAACCCACGGAAGGGGAGAGCGGGTTTCATGTATGTAAATACCATAATTTAAAATAGAACATTTGATATATATGTGAATACCAGTGTATAAATAATAGCTTTGAGTATTCACTTTATAACATAAAATAAATTTGAGAAAAGAGAGAGGCATTTTGAGACGAAAATTCTGCAGCACAACGGCTACGTTACAGGGTTTTAGAAAACGTTGAAAAGAGAGGGGACATGGGTCAAACAATCATAAATGACCCATAAAACAGTATAGGGAAATAATATAAGGTATTTAAGAACATGGTAATGAAATTTGAAAATATACCATATGAAATGAAGAACATGAAAGGAAGGCAAAAATAAGACTTCTCTTATGAAAATTCGACAGCCTAACAGCGTTACATAAACTTCAACCAAAAATGAATTGATGATGTCAAATAGGTTCTCTCATCATATGAACATAAAAGATCAGTATGATAGATATAGAGATCATAACCCAACATAATAAAAAGGAACTTGGAAGACTTGACATGGAATTAGAACTTTGAAAAGGAGAAGGGTGAAAGAATCCCTTAAAAATTCGGCAGCCTAACAACGCCACTTAAAACTTCAAAATACTGAATTGAAGAGATCAAATTGGGTCTCTAATCATATGATCATAAAAGATCAGTATGATAAATTTAGAGATCATACCCCAACATAATAAAAAGGAACTTGAAATACTTTACATGAAAATAGATCTTGAAAAATGAGAAGGGAGAAAGAATCCGTTACAAAAGTTTCGGCAGCCTAACGGCGCCACTTAAAACATCATAAAACGAAATAATGAGAGTAAAAGGGGATCTCTAATTATATGAACATGAAAAGGGAAGTAAGAGGAGTATAAAAGAACATCCTCTAACATAAGAACATGGAGCATAAAAGAAATGACATAAAAGTGATTTCTTGAAAAGAAAGAGAGAGATCGGATCCCTTACCTTAAAACGTGACTCTTAAAACTCAAAGGTTGGGACCTTGAGGGATTGGGGGCATCTTGGGAGGACTCCTTGGGAAGTAATGAGACCATAACTTCTTTGGGGGAGAGTGGGGAGTCGAATGGATGAGAGGATGACTTGGTATTTATAGGGAAAGTGAGGGGACAAGGCATTAATGGCCAAGGGACACCTCATTAGTGGTTTTGGAAAAACCATGGGCTTGCCCATGGTATTTGCCCATGGTATTGGCCACTTGGGACAACTCATACCTTATATTACTATTCATAAGTCGACCATATTGATTACATACTTAATACATCATTTAATGATGTCATTAAACACCCGTAACTTAAAAACTGTATTTTCACTATTCATCGAAAATTCAACTTTCTCAGAAAAATCCCAAAATTTCACCTTAACCAAATATCAATGCTCTGATTTCAAAAATGAACTCCATTTTATAAAAATAATTCTCTAAATATTTTTAATCTATTTTTTAAATAAATACACTATTCACCGAAAATTCATTTTTTCAGAAAAAACCCCAAAAATTACCATAACATAATATCGGTGCTCTGAGTTCAAAAATGAAATCCATTTTATAAAAATAATTTTTTTAAATATTTTTAGTTTAATTTTTAATTAAAAAACACTATTCACTTGAAAAAACCAATACTTGAATAATAATTTATGAAACCGTTATTTAACCATTTTATTGAATCACATTACTTAATCAAGGTGCCTAGATTATATTAATACTTTCTTTAAGTGAGATTACTAGTCCATTTCGACACATTACTAATCCTAATCATAAAATCACTATTCATAATTTACTATTCATCAAAAATCATGTTGATCTTATTAGACTCTAAATTTCGTACTGAACATAATTGTAGAAGACCATTTTTTGAAAATCATTACACATTTTTAATTATTTAAGGTTTACATAAACATTTTTAAAATATCCTTTTTCTAAAATTCATCAAAAATATGCATACTATATTTATGTGGTCATTTAAAAAATTCATAAACTTCATCATAAAAAGAAATCCCAATTTTTATTTAAAACAAAGGATTACACAAGGCAGTTACGGTCTCCTTACATAGCCCCTTATCACACCCGCATAGGACCTAAGTGTAAGGTGTGATAAGGTGAGAGAATCTGAGGGAGGCTTGGCTAACATCGCACGAGTAGTAATTTCTATCAGTTTGAAATTCTCGCAAAGTCGATTCCGTTCTAGCTTCACACGATGAAGTTCGGCTTGGGTTTGGTCTAGAGCAAAGCCCAGTGGTGCTACCTCTTTCCCAAGTTCTGTTAGATGGGCTTCGATCGGTCCAAGACTACTGGGTGAGGCCATCGAATCTTCTTTCTATAATAATTAACCAAGATTACTTGTATTTAGAGACAATAATCAAAACATTTAGTTTCTAGTGGTCATATTGACCAATGGTCATATAACCGTCTAAAACTAACGGTCTCATTTTAATTATAATCATGTTATCAAATGAAACATTTTTATTGAGTATAAAAATAAAATAAAATAACACATAAAATTAGGAAACAAGATTTATTCAAAATTTCGGGTTGTTACAATATCCTAGAAGTTGTTTAGGGATATGAACTCTAGAAAAATTAAATTGATTTTCAATGATTTTTCTTTACCCTTTTTGGATAATTCTTGGTTTCTCACCTTTCCTTGATGCGTTTGGAAATGAGGAAGTTATTTTTCATTTTGTGTGTCTCGAGGTGAATATGGGTGTTTCGATTCCAGCATGTTACCTGGTTCTGCATTAGATGAGGTTTAGAGCATGAGGTTGCCACTTCTACGTGGCACTTAGACTGGAAGAATGAGAGGGTATTTCTTGGACATCGGTTCCATTCCTGTTCATCTTTACATGGGAATATATGTTGTGTTCCCATACTTTTTCGAAGGCCTTTTAAGGATGAGTTGCTGGGGAGAGGTAGGACTAGTATTTTTCATGGGGTTCTTTTGTGCTATTTTATTTGGTTATTTTGTTGGACTTGGGGTTTCTCACTTTTCCTATAACAGTTATTTGACAATAAAATAAAAAAATAATTTTCATTCAGTTAGTCTTAATGTACCAGGATATTACATAATTATTTTGGAAAATTTAATGAATTAAATAAACACACACGCAAAGATAGTATCAGTTTATTTCCTTTGGAAACATAGAAGAAAAATATACTAACATGGTGAAATATCTTCAATTTTTTCCACAAATATCTTCCCCATAGTAATTATACTTATAAAACATAATTCATAACCTAGGGAAGGGAAAAATAATAAAGGCCTGGGTTAAAATGATCATTAAGGGTAAAAAAAGGAAATGTCTAAGAATATCATAAACATTAGGTTAAGATAATGTGATCATGATCATTAGAAGATCTTAACCAACATATCCGAGATCATAAACATGCATCATGGACCAAATATTTTTAGTTCATATGAAATGAATCATAAAGAAATCAAGAAAATAATCCATGAAATCATTACAAAGAAATAAGACATGGAAGTGTGGTATACGCATAATAATATAAAACACATATGTCAGGTATGACTTCCAAGACCTTTGTAACCTGTTAGGCATGGGTTAACCACCTGTATACCTACTTCGTGCTTGGGGTTCCCTCCCGTGTACCCTCTTGTATGGGGATTGGTATTTCCTCTCAGGTACCATATTATTTCAGGCTTGATATGTCCTCCCATGTACCCTATGATCTCATAAAAAATTTATCATTACCCAATGCATTGTAGGAAGATATAGGTCCCACTCATCACATAATAAAAACCAAACATTTTTATGCCACAATAACATAAACGATTCATCATATTAGAACCCATGAATGGAAATGGGAATCATTCAATCATAACAGAACCCATGGAATGAAATCGTATCCATAAATATGATTCCATCATATGAAAAAAACAACCATAGGAATAATAGATAGATCATCCTTGAAAAATACACCAAAAAAATATAAATAGAATTTGAGATATGAATTTTAAATAATCCTTGAGTAAATATCCATTCTTAGAGAATGTTTTCCTTTCCTAAAATTCCACACGATTTTAAAAGAAAATATTTTCCTTGAAAATAACCTTGTTTCATTGTAAGGGGAGGTTAAAGGTAGCAATGCATTAAGAAAATATAATAATGCATTCATATCATATCTGTTAAAAAATATTCTTCTCATACTATTACTAGAAAAGTCAAATAGTACATCATTTGGTAAATGAAAAAAAATCCATTAAAAAAATTTAGTAAATGTTCAAACATGGGTAAAAATTACTTTCACTATTATAAGGATAATAGTAATAACCTTTTTGAAAATATTCCTAGAAAACATAGAAGTAATAGATAAATATTCCCCAATAGATATTTCAAATGAAACAATCCAAAATATTGATGACATTGTGAAATAAATACTCACCACTTTAAAATCACTAGAACTGTTTTCCCCTTAAAATATAAAAAATTATATGGATATTAAAATACTATAATTTCCTAGATAAGTCTCATAAAATATATTCATGATCAATATAACACCACGTAGAAGAAACAAGTAATGTGTAAGTCATGTGTTCCACAGAACTAAAAGTGACACATAAATCATTTAAAACATTAGAAAATTTAGAATCATATACCCCTTGAAATAAAAACATCAATTTAATATTTTAATATCATTAAATAATAGAAATTAATGATATAATATTCCATTGGTCCCTAAATATACCACAAAGAATAAACGAGTGGTGAATATGGCATGTATCTCACATAAATAAAAAGTGATATGATATTCTCTTACCTTAAGTAATGCTTTCCTTCACACATGTTAAAACCATGTGAATAATATATATAATATTTTTATAAATCAGTAGTATACCCATTTTAATATACTTAATACCATATATTATTTACTTATGACTTCATATTACATCCTTTATTACCAATTCCATTTTAATATTATGTATTAGGCAATTAGAACTTTGTTTTTCATCCATTTATTAACTTTTTATCCTTGTTCGTATCACATAGATCATGATTTAATCATCTCCATAAGGATAATAATGATATAAATAGAATATAAATATTCATTATATATGTATTATTGGTGCTTTATAGTAGTTAGAGATAGAATATAAAATACACCATTCATGGAGAGGGTATGTCATATGTACGCATGAATGTTGTTTCCATTTTCTTGTTGAGTTAAAAGAAAGAAAATTATATGATATATTATTATTAAAGAATAATTTTTATGTCATATATAAAATATATATTCAGAAAATTCACCATTATTACCATAGATGTGAAATATATGTGAATAATAAATCACATTGCATTATAGAGATGGTAAGCCATATGTACGCACAAGCAACGTTATTATTTTCCAAAAATATTAGATGTTACAAAGGAATGCATGATATTATCATTTTATAACTATAATTATATCATAAATATAATATATAAACATGAAAACCATCATAATTATCACTCGTAAAAAATGGTGATGGAAAATGAATTGTGTCTCTACTTGGATATGATAAGTCATGCTTAAGCAGAAGTAATACTTTCTCAAATGGCCAAAAGGCCATATTTTTATTTATTTATTGGATAATATCCCTTTTAAGAGTTCAAGGGGAACCCTTACATGACCCGTATGCCCAAGGTATAAGGCCCATACACAACCCAATACATTACCTTAGAAGACCAAGACCTGACACAGATGGAATAGCCCCTCCCCATCATCTGCATCTTGAAGGCTCTTATCTCCCAACCTCGCATGGATTATCAGCATGCATTTCTGTATGCATAGATGCATGGTTCCAGGTCCCGATGGAACACAATCAATACTTTAATTTTTTGTTTTTTGATTGGAAAGGGGATATATAATTGAGTGTTCATAATCATAATAACATTTGAGCATATTTATACTGATGAATTTATTATTTTATGATATATTTCATAGATTTTGAGGACGTATAGAATAGTAAAAAAATATAATGATCAGTTAGAGAGATTACCTATTCTTCGGAATAGCTCTTTTAGATATCCTCCAACGGACTCTAGTGTTGGTCCTTTTGGAAGAATAGGAACTCTCAAATTTTTTCTAGGGAAGTGTATTAGGAATATAGGAAGGGTATGTCGAACATTGAAGGCTCAAATTTATGTTAGGAAGTGAGGGAGGATGTTCCTTTTATAATTGAGGTGAGGGGCACTTTAGGAAACTCATAGAATATTAAATTAATATAAATTAATTTTAAATTAAAAAAAGGTTTCAAAGGTAGTTATTTCAAATATAATATGGGGATGGGTCTAAATCCCATAAACCAATGAAAATTAGAGACATTTTATATTTTTTAATCCTTATCTTTTTGTTTTAACCCTTATTTTTCCCTTTCAACTCTTACCATGACATCATATAAGTTACACTTTGAGAGTTAATATAATTTCTACAACATGCCAAACAGCCAATAAATAATTCATTTATGATATTTGTGTACTAATCCCAATTAGTTATCTGAATCTTATATTTTTATAAATTTTATATAATTTAATAAAATAGTTTTTTTAACCAAAAATGTCAATTTTGAAACTATTCATTACTTGAATTTTTAAAAATATTATAAAAACATTATATATTCAAAACAACTGATTTTATTTTTCAAAAAAATGTAAACGCCATTAATAAGATTAATAGGTTGAATTAATTATGTCAAATTATATTTATTTTAATATTTTTAGTATCATTTATCTTATCCTCCCATTAATTAAACAAGTATTACATCATTACTTTGGCACCATTTAATTTAATTATTAATTTATAAAAAATTATAAATAAAATACCATGATGTAGATAAAAATTTTAGTATTCAAATAAAATTTATATACAATAATATCCCTTATACAACCCTATATTAAAAATATTGTGCTTGTTAATAACAAAACTGTGACAAAATTGTATTTCCTTTTTATATATTACTATAAAAGTGTTAAAGTCCTCCAAGTGGTTCAAAGTGGACATAAAATCTCACCAAGGAATATTAAAGTCAAAAAACACGCATAACATGAAATTAAGAAAAGTCTTAGGTTAATTTTATATTATCTATAATATTATTTTTACCTCTAATTACCTGATTTACCCTTTACCTTTGTAATAAAAAAAAGTCTACAGTTACTATTCATAATGTCCAAAAATAGAAGGGACCTATATACATAATTTGGGGATTATGATTCCAAATATGGAATCCATTTTCACATATTCAAAAAAAAAATTAGTATAAAATAATTTAAACTTATCGTTGATTGGATGAGATGATGGGTTATTAAAGTTAAATCATGCAAAAACATTTACACGTTTTTATATCTGAATTGAATAAAAAACTAATAAAAACAACCTATATTATGTTAAATGATAAAACTTTTATCTAATTATACATTAAAAATAATTAAACTATAATTTATTACTATAAATAATTTCGAGGAAAATGTTGTTTTCAACTAAAATTTGGTATTTTTTACTATTAATCAAAACATGAAACTTATCTGAAAAATACCAAAAATTACACCAAAGAAAAAAAAATTACTCCAATTTAAAATCAAAAATTTATTTTGTCCAATAAAATATATAAATGTGTCAAAATTGGATCTAAAATGGGATTTCCATTAAAATTCAGTAAAATTACCCTTTTTGAAAAATTTATGTTTTTATGCATAAAATTGGGTTTTTTATTATATTATGCTAATAAAATATTAAATATGAATATATAAAATATTTTAGTGAATATATAATATATTTTGTTTTAATATCATTCACTAATTATAATTAATTTAATTGATTATAAAAAAACTACTTTGGGAGCATAAAAATAAAACTATTCCCTTTATAATCAATTGGTATATATTTTCATTTATAATTAATTGGAAACTAATGAATTCATATTACAACCCTTTTATTTTCATAATTTAGTTAATAATATTCAAAACCACTAATTTAATGGCTAAGTCAAATATTATTATATTAAATTGTAATATTTAATAATATACTATTATTTGGTAAAACTCAACAGTGCGTGTAATTCAAGATATCTAAATAACTTGGAATTTCATAACACAAGACATGCCTAATGGTGTTTATATCATAAGATAATATACGTGTTGTTTGTAGATGAATCTTGACTTGGTTTTGCATATAAATAAGGAAAAAACATAGTGTTTTTCATATTACAAAACTTATATTCTGTATTGTGTGCAATGAGAAATGTCAAAAAGATAAAATTAATTTGAAACAATATATTTTACAAAATATAAGGGTGTTACATTATACCCCCCAAAAAATTTATTTCTCCCCTTAAATTCATCTGGGTTGTCAAAGGTTCAATATTTGACAGTTCCATTCATAGAAACCCCCATCATAAAAACAAATACTAAAACTCCATTTTAAAAAAGATAGTTAGAAACATAACAGTTACCCAATGTAACTCATAACTAGGTTTCCACCTAAGAGAACATAGGTGGAAAGAGCAATCATGGAAATGGAATAGAAATCAAATCATCTTGTTATGATTCAGATTGATAGAGAACATGTTTATGAGAAAGTTAACAATCAAATTCATAACCCAAATAGGATTGAAAAATGTCAATGATATCATCATAAATGATGATAATATGAAATTTTTTTAATTCAAGACCTTTAAAAATTTTCACAATGATATATACTTACTTGATTTCAACATAATTATATACTTTGTTTTCTATTTATCAACTTTTAATCCATCTCTTATTCCATGAATTGAAGGTAAATTTTTCATTTTTAGAGTAATAACATATCATGATATCCAAAATTAGAATGATAGGTCATTACATATATCTTTATAACTATAAAATCATATCATAATAAATCAATATAAGGAGAGATAATATTTTAATATCACAAACATCATTTGATTTTTAATCTAGACTTTCCACAAATGGTTAACCTTGTAACCCTTCTAAAATATAATTCACCATTTATTCCTTAAATAATCTCTTATCTTATACCAAAAAAATTTTCATTGGAGACTTGGGTCCATAATTTTACTAATAGAATATTAAATATGATTTTATTATTACATAATCCATGTATGGGAATATAATCACATGAAATATTACCAAATTATGAATAAAAATATTTTCATAGGGATTATTCATACAAAATAAAAAATAAAATTACAAATTAAGTAAGGTATGATAAGTATTGATTAATTATCTTGGTTCAATTTATCCATTATGATAGTATAAGATTTATCTTTCTCATTTTCCTTTCGAGGTTTGTGTGGCTTATCAATCACATAGTCCATGGATTGGGTTACTTGTTAGTATAATGACCAAACTCCATGCAGTTGAAACATTGAAGTGTGGAAGAAATATTCTTCAGGGATTTCTCATTATTCACATCATTAGATAACATTATTTTGTCACTTCAACATTCATCCACTCAATTACCTTACCTACCACACATGAAACATTTAGTAGTCCCATTATTACAATTTCCTCCATGTTTTTCCTACAATTTGTGCATAATAAAAGGATCATTTTCTCTTCAACATTATTCTTAGATCATTCTTTTAAATCCATATTACTTTTCATGTCAAAACCATGAGAATTATAGTCAAATCCAACCTCTATTTCCACCAATATAGTGAATCTAACAACTTGTTCATAGCTGCTAAAGTCTCTTATAGCCAAGGGCTTTCGAAGAATAGGTTTTAGGCCACCAAAGAATCTGTTAATTTTTATTTTAGGTTGAATGATAATACCTGAAGAGTATCTAAAAAACCTTGTAAAATTTGATTCATAAGCATGAATAAATTCATCATCCTTCTTATTAAGCTCTAGAAATTCCTTTTCAACCATTGTATGAAGAATATGATGAAATTAATTATTGAAAAATATGTTCTCAAACTCATCCCAAACTAGGGAGTCAATTTATTATTAGTACCTAATATTCTCAATTTGTTTCTACCATTGATCCACTTCGCCTTATAATTGATAAAAGTTCAGAATTAATTTCTCATGTTTTGAATAATAGATAATGAAAAAATATATTTTTAGTGGTATTGATCTATTTTCTAGTAACAAGTGGAGTAGACGACCCATTGAATGATGGAGGATATTTCCTCATGAAAGACTCAACAGAATTTTGTTCCATATTTTTCTCATTTGGGAGTCTAGAATGCTTCATAGGTTTAGAAATATTTGCGATTACATCAATGGTATTTTCCATTTCCACTACCATAGCATTCAGCTTCTCAGGAAGAAAATCGATGCATATTCCATTACAATCACTATTAATGTCATTCCTTCGAGTTCTATCCAATGACTAAACCCTAAAGCAAAGAGTGAGAATAATTATCATAGTGAGGAACCACATAACAATGGTAAACTACTTATATAATTTCAAATTTATGACACATTATTTAATTTATAACACCTTTGTTTTTTATAGGTTATTCATAACCAACTTCTATTTAAATTCATCAAGCTAGTTCAGGAAGAGTTTGTGAACTTCCAAAGAAAATCCCCTATAAGTGTAAAAGTAGGTGTGTAGTAAGGAATGTTGTCATATACTAGTTTATGCTTGAGTCAGGCCCCACACACCTTGTCATAGTGGTTACCCCTATGTACATTTGTCCTAGATCCACATCATCCTATAGTTTTGATACATGGATATATTTCTAGGAAACCACACACTCTATCGTTTACCGAAATTCCAGAATATTTTCCTAAACAATAATTCATAATTAGTCTTGACTTTAGGGATCAAACTTGACATATATATAGAAATATAATGAGGGATATCACTAAAGTTTTATCATTATAGTTTTTAAAGGATGACTAAACCTTTTCAATGATGCCAACTACAATAACCCAGTCTTAATGTGAATCGATATTACATTATTTTTTCAAAACATTTCATACATTACAAAAATACACTCCAAGAGACAGTATTATTTTAGTGTCATTGGAAACATTGAAAAAATATTCTAACTCAATGAAATATCTTTAATTTTTTCCACAAAGATCTTTCCCCTTGGTAATTATACATCAAAAAAAATACCATTATAACATGGGGAAGGGAAATATAAGATAGGGGTGAGCTCAAATGCTCAGTAAGGTTAAATAAAGGAAATGTGTAAGAATATCAAGAAAATAATGGAATGATAACATTATTGTGATCATTATAAGATCATACCATGCATATCCAATATCATAATCATGAATCATGGAATAAATATTTTCAATTCATAAGACATGGATAATAAGGAAACCTGGATCATAATCCTTCAAACCTTAACATAGAAATAATTTATGGAAGTTTTTAATGCACAAAATAATATAAAAACCCAATTTCAATGATTCCTTACCAGACCTTCATAACATATTAGGCTTGGGAAAACCACTCGTGTACTTACTTAGGACTTCAGATTCCATCATGTGTACCCTCCTGTTTCAGACTTGGGATGTCCTCTTCTGTACCCTCTTTTTTGGGATTGGGATTCCCTACCACGTACCCTTTGATCTCATATAACAATTATCCTTACCTAATTAATTATATGTACATATTGTTCTCAATCATAACATAATAATAACTATACATTCTTATGCCATAATAAATAAATGATTTATCATATCAGATCCCCTAAAAAGAAATGGGTTTCATAAACATCCATCCATCATAACATAGACAATAAAAAAGAAATGGGTTTCATAAATATCATTACATCATAATCATAAAAAAATATTAATAATAGGTATATAATCCTTGAAAATATCCCCATTAAAACATAAGAAACATTTGAGATATGACTTATAAATAATCCTTAAGGAAAATATCCTTTCATTGAAAAAAAATACTTTTCTTAAAATGTCGTGAAATTTTAAAAGAAATTTTTTTTCTTGAAAATATCCATCTAATATGTTAATGTAAATTTAAAGGAGTTGAGGCATCATGAAATCATAAAAATACATTCATGCCCTATAATTTTAAAAACACTCTTCGCGTAATTTTGTAAAAAAAAGAAAAATGTACCTCATTTGGGAAAAGATAAAAATATTCCATTAAAACAATTTAATAAAAAGTAAAACATGTGTCAAATTTAAATTAAATATTCATATTATAATAAAAAAATTGAAAATATTTTTAGAAAACATGGAATTAGACGAAAAATATTCTCTAAGTGATATTTAAAACAAAACAATCCCAAATATTATGGAGATTGTGAAATAAATATTGCAAACTCTAAAATCACTAGAATCATATTCCCCATGAGATAAATAAAATTATATGGATATTGAAATACTATAATCTTATGGATAAGACTCATAAAAGATATTCATAGGCAGTATATACACCATACTGAAAGTAGTGTATAAGGCATATGTTTTTTGGAAATAAAAGTAGGATATAAATCCATTACTACCTAAGTAACTTTATAATCATGAACCTCTTAAAATAATAACATAAATTAAATATTTTAATATCCTTATATAAATTAAATTAATGATATAAAATATCATAGGTCAGTATATACTCCACATAGAAGAAGTGAGTGGCGAATATGGTATGTATCTAACCAAAATAAGAAAGTGGGATGAAATTCCCTTACCTTAAGTACAGATTTAATTCACACACATTTCAAACTAATTTATAATTTATATAATATTATTATAAATAAATAAATAAACCAAATACATACAACTAATTCCATATATTATTTACATACGACTTTATATTACATTACTTATTACTAATTCCATGTTAATGTTATATCTCAGGTAATAACCACTTTTTTTACTTATGTTTTGACTTGTTATCCTTGGTCCAATTAAATTGATCATGATTTCATAATAACCCAAAATGATAATCATGATACAAATTTCATATAAATAATAAGCATATATTTATTCTTATTTATTCATAATAGTTGTAGATAAAAATAAAATACACTGTTTATGGAGACGCCGGGTTGTACGCACATATGAACACATTTTTCATTTTCCTCTCAAATTAAAAGAAAGAAAATTATATGGTATATTATTTTTCATAAATGATTTTTATGTAATATACAAAATATATATTCATAAAATTTATCCTTATTACCATACATGAGAAATATATTTGAATAAATAATCACATCGCATCATGGAGATGGTAAGACATACAAACGCACAACAACATTATACTTTTCCAAAAATATTACATGGGAAAAAAGGAAGACATGATATTATCATTAAATAAGTATAATTATATAATAAATATAATATATAAACATTTAAACCATTATAATTCTCACTCATAAATTATGGTGCTAGAAAATGAATTGTATCTCTATGTGGAGATGGTAAGTTGTACGTACGCATAAGGGATACTTTCATATTTTTTGTTCCACTGGAAAGGGAATAATAATGACGTGTTTTTTATCATAAAAACATTTCAGACTATTTATGATGATGGATTTATTACTTTATGATATATATTTCATTGATTTAGAGGAGTTTTAGAATAGTAGTAAAAGGGAATGATCAGTTAGACTGATTGGAACTTCTTCAGAACAACTCCTTTAGATGTCCTCTAAAAGACTATAGTGTTGGTCCTTTGGGAAGAAAAAACCATTAGAATGTGGAAAGGGAATTTTATAATGCATATGGTCAGAATATGTATAATATTTTATGGATCAAGTTAATGTGAATAAGTGAAGGAGGGGGTTCCTTTTTATAATTGAGGCGAGATGGAACTTTAAGAAACTCTTAAAATATTATTTTGATATAAATTAATATTCAATTAAATAATAATAAATAGGTAGTTATTTTAAATATATTATGATTATGGTCTGGAATATTCTCAACCAATTAAAATTAGACTAGGTTCGAATATTTTTAAATCCTTATCTTTTTGTTTTAACCCTTATTTTACCCTTTCAACTATTACCATGACATCATGTAATTTACACTTTGAGGGATAATATAATTACTATAAGATTCAAAAACACCAATGACTGAGTAATTTATGATATGTTAGGACTTTTCCCAATTATTTTTGTAAATATTATTTTATTATAAATTTTATATAATTTAATAAACTTTTATTTATTTTAAAAAATCAAAAATGTCAATTTTGACACTATTTATTAAACAATTTTTTTAAAATATCATAAAAAAGGATATCTTTGAAAAAAATAATTTCAAATATCTATAACATTTAAAATAATTATATAAAAAAATTTCATCAAATTAACTATTTCAAATTTTATTTATTTTAATATTGTTAATATCATTTTTTTTATTCTCCCATTAATTAAACAATTATTATATCATCATTATGATATCATTAAATTTTATTATTTATTTCCAAAAAATTAAATATAAATTAACATGATATATAAAAACAATTTATATTTACAAATAATATTTATAGCCTAATATATCCATTATATAATGTCATATTAAAAAATATTTCTCTTTTTAAAACCCAAATTGTGATAAAATTGTATTTCCTTTGAATATAATACTATAAAAGTGTTAAAGTCCACCAAGTTACTCAAAATGGGAATAAAATCCTCAAAATGAAGATTTTAATCTATAAAAACTCATCCAAAGAAATTATGAAATGTTTTAGGGTATTTTATATTAGTTATAATATTATTTTTATAATTAATTACTCGATTTACCCTTAACCATGGCAATAAAAAAATATTACTAAAGTTACTATCCATAATATCCAAAAATAAAAGGGACCTATTTACATAATTTCGACCTCATTATTATAAATATGTAATACATATTTCCCTAATTTAACTATAGAAATGGTAGAAATTAATTTAAAATTAATCTCGTTGATGGGGTGAGAAAGCGGGTTATTAAAGATAAAACATGCAAAAGATTGAATGGTTTTTGTATCTAAATTAAATGTAAAATTAATTTTAGTGAAATATATTATATTAATTGATATAATGTTATATAATTATACTTTAAAACAAATAGAGAATATAATTTAACATTATTAATTATTTTGATGAAAAATGTTGTTTTTAATTAAAATTTAGTATTTTTAACAATTCATTAAGATGTGAAACTTGTTAGAAAAATAAGAAAATTTAAATAAAAGTAAATTTTTATATTCTAATTTGAAATAAAAAAATTATTTTGTGAAATATAATATATAAAAGTTTCAAAAATTGTATTTAAAATGGGATCTATATTAAAACCCATTAAAATTTCCCTTTTGAAAATTATAGGTTTTCATGCATAAAATTGAATTTTTTATTATTTTATGTATTTAAAATCTAATGGATGAATATCAAAAATATTTCAATGAATACATAAAATATATTTTTCATTAATCTCATTCACTAATTGTTATTAATTTAATTTTTTATGAAAAACTACTTTGGGAGCATAAAAATAAAACGATTTCCTTTATAATAAATTTGTATATATTTTCGTTTCAAATTAATTGGTAACCAATGAATTAATATAGTGAAGATTTTTTTTCATAAGTTAGTTAATAATTTTTCAAAACTTCCAATTTAATGTCTAGGTTAAATATTATTATATCAAATAATATTATTTTAACAATATACTATTGTTTGGTAAAACTCGGTATTGCGTGTAATGAAATCTATCAAAAGAACTCGACATTATGTAACACGATCCAAGAATAGTGTTTCATATAACATAAGAAAATATAAGTGTTGTTTGTACAGAAATATAGTCATGGTTTTTCATATAAATCAAGAAAACATTGTGTTTTTCATATAATAAAATATATTTTTAGTATTGTGAGAAATCAAAACATTTTAAAAAGATTAAATTAATTCAAATATATATATTTTACTAATCTCTGGTTGTTACATTGTTATCTTATGAGATTTACATATTTAACCAATGAGTTGGTAGGATATATAATTATGGTCCCACCTCTCTCATAAGGAAAATAATACATATGTTTTCCACAAGATCATAAAACATTTATCGTATAATTATATCATAACCCCTGGAAAGGAAATGACTTTCATAAACATGTTATCGTTTCATTATATAATAATACATGAAAAATAAATGGGTTTCATAAAGTTTTTATTTTAACTTAATTAACTAGTGGAAAAGAAACAGGTTTTATAGATTCATCCTTAAATCATCATCATCATTAGCTATCATGTAAAAGAAAGTAGATGGAATCATAAGTTTATAACCCCATAATAGCCTAAAAATTATTAAAGGATTTATACATAAATAAAAAAACTTAAAAATATCATTTTAACATGTCTTTAAAAACATGAGAAAATATTCTTTTGTTTTGATAACATTTTAACTTAAAAAACACTAGAATATTGAGAAAATCATTTATTTAAAACTAATGAATCTTTTTAAATGAATCATCAAATAAAATAACAGTAATGATAGTGGGAAAATTCATTCAACTTGTATACATTAAAAGAAAAAATTCCTTTCATGAATCTGTAAAAATTTGAATAAGAATTTTTCCTAAAAAAATGTTTCATTAAAATATTCATTTTTAAGATTTTTTAAATAAATTATATAATAGTAAAAATGAAATTTTTAAAAAACATCAAGAATAGGTAATAGATTTCATAAATAATTTTTAAGAGTATAGACATTGAATAAAATGATTATCAACCAAAGAGGCCTGAATGGACCGAAAGCCTCATTTTTTATTAGTTTTTGATAACCCCACTTTAAAGGGGCGGGGGAATCCTTAAAAGGCCCATAAGCTCAGTGATTACATAGGCCATATGCTTAAGAGACATTACATGACCCAAAGGTATTATGGAATTCAACCAGACTATAACTACTGGGAACCGCCCCTCCCCAGCATCTGTATCGGGATGGTAGCTCTTCACATTCCCATGGTCGTATGGATAATAATCCCATGCAAGCACAGTCTGGTCCTGATGGAATATCCATACCTTCTAATTATTTCCCAATCCATTTGGTTCTGCTCTAGTGAGTGCGCGTGCTCTAAATCCTCCATCGGGGTTTCTCCTTATTTTTTTTGTCGAGTATGTCTGGGGAAACTGCATGTGACCCGAAGTCCATGAGTTGGCCCGAAGGCCTTAAAGGTAGACTGAAAGCCCTACTGACATGAAGGCCTAGGTAGCCTGAAGCCCTTAAAAACTCCAATCCCAAATCGATGGCCCAAAGTGAATAGTTCTGACTACTACAGTACTGAACAATACCTACTACAGTAACTGCACTAGTGCCTGGTATAGTTCTTGCAATAGTGATGCTATATTTCCTGCTACAATACTACTATAGTACACAGAAATATGCCTCGTCTTGGTTTTGAACCTGGGTCTCATTTATGCACTTAAGGATGCCTCACCAACTAGGCTGAGGCTCATGTGCACAACCAAAGAGGAAATAAGATCAAATTTTCATTAAAAACATTTTTTTGGTCATTTCATGTGCTAAAGAGAGAAAATTTTTACTAATACATAAAAAACTACATATATGACCATAATGAATAAAATATAATGGATTTAAAGGATAAGATCCATAAAATTTCCCTCAATTGAAATTTAGGCATAAAGAATCCTGATTAAAATGATATTGAAACATAAATCACTTACATCAAGCTTTATATTGCTTCATACTTGTTCTATAATAATGTATAATTTTTTTTTATTTTCCATACCTATATTATATAACCATACTCATATAGAAACTATTATTCATAATTCATCTATTATTTCTATTATCCTTTTAATAATAATTTCTTCAATAAAAAATTATCCTATTGAAAAATGGTTTTTCTAAAATTATTGTTTTGGTATGATGGTTCTGGTACTTGCACTATGGTCATGGTTTCATCACATGAATAATATTAATGAGCAAATAAATATTATATTTATTTATAATATAATATTTTATAATTATTCATATAATGTGGTGATGAAAAACGAGCCACATCGCTATGTAGAGGAGGTAGTCCTCAAATATCCACAAGAGATCTTATCATTTTTTAATGAATTGAAAAGGTAAGATGGTATATAAGATATAATAATTAAAGAGGAATGATTATGTCATAAATAACCTATATAAATATTCAATCCATCCTAATAAAAAAATCTATGAATGATGGTGATGTAAAATGAATCATATCATTACGTGGAAATGGTAGTCCACACATGCACACGAGCGATACTTTCATTACCCATTTGATAAAAATGAGGTATAAATTGTTGATCTATCATCATAATACAAATTAATTATATTGAATATATAGAATTCATTATTTTATAGTGGATACCATAGATTTATAGTAGGTGTAATAATAAATAAAATTTAAATTGAAATATTGATAATTATACCTCTTAATCAAGAAACCACTTTTGTCTTACAAATCAAGCCATGAAAGCATGGAATTCCAATCAAACCATAACTTGAGGATGTGCAGAGTTAGGTTATGAAGGAATCAGGGTAGGTATTGGCTAAGATAAATGTCTTTGTATGTGTGGGGTAGAGAGGATAGGTGGTATCCATTTATAAGGAAAGTAAAGGTCACACATATGATTTTTCTAAAGATTAAAATATAATATAATATTACTTAGATAAATTGGATCCTAAATAAGAAATATTCAAAGATAGAAAGGCTATGTTTTAAATTCCATCAAGTAATAACAATAAATCCAGTTTTTTGTAATATTCTAATCTGTATCTATTATGTTAACCCCCCTAGTAACCCCACTTCAACCATAACTATGGTAACAAATTTTTACAATTTTTAATATTCATTATGAAAAAAATGATTACTATATTTTGAAATTATATTAAATATGCTAATTAAAAATATGAAATGTAATAACCCAGGCAATGTTTCAATTAAAATTTTTGCTGAACTATATGGTTTTATTGTTAAATCATGTTTTCAAAATTATAAAATATTAATTTGAAAAAATAAAATTCATTTTTTTATTCATATTGATAAAATTATTTTAGGATTAAATTTTAGGAATTTTTGAAAAATGTTATTTTTTAGTGATTTGGGAAAAATATCGATTTTTACAAAACTATCATTTTTATTTTATTTAAATTTAAAATTTATGAATTTAGTTTTATATCTAGGTAAAATATGTTATATTTATTTATATATAATTTTATTAATCATATTTTAGTCATCGTCTTACCTTATTTTGGTATAAACACATTTTTGGGCATAAAACACATTTTTCAAGAAAGTTGTTTTTTGTTGCGTTTTGTGAGATTTATTTTAAATTAAATTCTTCCACTTAAGAGTTTTGAATTATTAAACACTAATTAAATCTCTATAATCAAGGTTTATAAATGATGAAAATATTTCCCTTTTATTTTTGGTATAGATGAATGATAGCCTTTGTATGTTTTTTTACCATTGTAAAGGTTAAATTGGTTGACTAAAGGTTAAAAATAAAATCATAAGCACTATAAAATTACCATAAAACATGATAAAATATTATTTAATGGTTCTATATCATCCATATTTAGATTTATTACCTTTTGGGATAACTTATATGTGTTCATGACCTTTATAGTATTTTATTTTAAGAAATATCGAACATATCACACTCTTGTTTTTAATAAGTATAATATATTTAATATGTTTTTATTTAGATAATTTTTATTATTATTATTATTATTTTGGAATATAAAATATTTATCTTCATCATGGTTATTAATTTTTAATTCTTGATGAATAAATAATTTTTTTAAATTCTTACAAAACGCTAGTGTCGTAATTATTTAATTAACGGAAAAATCAAATAAATGATATGAAATATTTTAAAAGAAATATAATTTGGGATAAGTAGTGTTTTAAAATAATTTTATATAGTTCCTTGTTATTTTTTAAGTGTCAAAATAATTGGTCTTAATTATAAGTTTTATCTTTATATTAATAAATTAAATGTAAACATTTTTTAAAATTGACATTAATGATATTTTATAGTAAATAAAATTTTATTAAATGATATAAAATTCCTAAAAATAGGAAATTCATCCAAGTTATTTTGATAAGGTTTAAAAATTCATTCATAATTCATTTATGGGACTTTTTCTATTTTATAGTAATTATATTGAATCTCAAGGAATAAAAGACTATGTTTTCATGGAAAAAGTTAAATTGATTAAATAAGGGTAAAAAAATATAACAGTATAAAACGAGTAAAAACATATATAAATTTTATATTTATAGGGAATTTAAATATTTAATAATATTATATTAAATAAAATTTTATTTTGAGACATTTAGAATTAAAATTTAATTTATATTAATTTAATAGTTTTAGAAATTCTAAGGGCCCCATCCCCCTCCTCTTTTAAAAAGGGAACTTATTCTTCCCAATCCATAAAACTCCTAGACCAATTTAGTTTAGAAAATAACTAAAAAATAACTTCCTAGAGGCCCTAACCAATTTATATATGTATTTGGTTAGTGATAATACCAATATCAGAGGTTGTAATATGTTAATGAATTGATGTTTTCCAAAGAAAATGTATAGTTTTTATATGAATGTTTTTGTTCTTTTTCTTCTTCCAAATACCTAAAACCTTATTCTACCATTATTAAATAATAAATCCAGATTCATACATATACTTAGATTTTATTATATTATTTTAATTACCTATATCCATCTCCAATTTCATTAAATAGGGAAAATAATTCATCGTTCATGTGTATGGAAGATTGCCGCCTCATGGCGGATTTAATTCATTTTCCATCAGTGTCCCTCAATACATATTAGAATGATGGAATTAATGTTTATATATTATAATCAGGAAATATTTATAATTATTTAAGGATAATATATCATTTTCATTATTTCTTTTCCACACACTATAAAATGATATCGTCGTTCAAGCGTATATGTGGACTACACCTCCAGAAAGCAATCTGATTCATTTTTCATCATGAAATCTCATTGATGGTATATATAAGTAAATTTAAGGAAATAATATTACATATTTGATATTATTATAAATCTATAATAATAAAATAACTTTATCCATTTTTTCCATAATGATCACTGAAAAATGAAAATGTTACTCATGCGTATGTAAGGCCTACAATATTCATCGTTGTAACATAGTTAGTTTTTCATATCCATATATAATAGATGTATTTAACATTATAAATTAAGTATAAAAATATTAATTATTTAACAATTTTTATTTTGGATATGGTTTAATAATTACCACTTTGACTATAGTTCACATACTTAAGTCATTTGGGACTTATGAACTGAATGTCATCAAAATGTCCTATGTGAACTTAATTAATTAAGTAATTGTATATAACATGGTATTAAATAAAATAATATAATAATAAACATGAAATTTTTATTAAATAAGTATAAATTAATAAAATTTTATTATTCAAGAATATAAAAAATATACCCAATGAGTTGGACTCAAGGTAAGGGACAGTCTTTTAAAAACCTTCTTTTTAATTTAATCTTTCAACTCTTTTTACAAAAAATATGATGGAATGTATTTTTTATAAGGAAAGAGTATATTTTACAATCAACATGATTCCTTGATGACTTTATGTTTACATTATAATTATCCATTATTATTTCCAAATAAAATGGTTTCATCATTATATTTTCAATTTTTTAGAATTTAAAAGAGAATTTTACAAGAAAATGGTATTTAACTCATAAAAGTGTTTTGTACATGGGTTCAAAAGGGTTTTCAAGGGTTTTATTCATGATATTGTCCTTGTCTATTATATAAAAATGGTTTATCCCCATTATGTCTAATGAGGGATCCGCTTATAACTTATACGATGGGTGCACCCATAGATCACTCCAACCAATTTTTTAATGATTTTTCTCTCTAAAAACTTATATTGGAGGTCATGTATATGGTTGTTCATATTTTTGAGGGATATTTTAAGGGTTCTATAGTGGTTCTCTGATGATGATTTCCTAAGGATCCGACATGACTTTTCATTTATTTCTAATGAGTTTTCATGGAAATCATTTGTTTTCAAATGGTAAGATAATCACTTTTTAAAGAAAAATTATTTTCTTTTTGGGTGAAAATGTATATTTTTAAGAAAATATTTTTATTGGGTTTTTAGGTTTTTAATTGGACTAACTTATTTATTATTTTATAACCCTCACTAATATTTTTATTCTTACACTACATTTTTGTGTTCTTATCATATGTTTAGAGAATGGGTAAGAGAAATAAGAATTAAAACTGAAGTTGGGAATATTTTTCATGTAAATAAATAATGTGTTATTTTAAAAGTTTTAAATTGTAAAAAGAAATGGATACAAGTTTCAAATTTCCCACATTATATAAATGTGAGTTTTTATGGATGATTTGTAACCTAACTCTATAAAAAATCTAAAACTAAAAGATACTTTGAAAAGAAAGAATATGAATTCTAGTTTAAAAATAATAGATTGTGATATATTTAAGTTCAGCTATTTATAGTTGGTATCAAATATAGGGTTTCGATAACTCTAGGGGTTTTGATAATGACAGTAGAATATTTTTAAAATATTTTATCAAAATTTTAAGTTTAAACGATATAGAATTTAATGAATATAGTGTTTCATTGGATAAATTATATTTATTCAAAATATTTTTTTGTCCTATGATATAGGGATGAAATAGAAGGAAGATACTAAGTGGATGATATCCTTCCAAATCAGCAACCCAAAATGGTTGGTATTGGAACTAATTATTTTTTGGGGGTGATGGATCAATTGATGAAAGATATAAATTTTGGTAGATTCCATGTTAGAGATAAAA
Organism: Viscum album; assembly: GCA_963277665.1. Lineage (NCBI taxonomy): Eukaryota > Viridiplantae > Streptophyta > Magnoliopsida > Santalales > Viscaceae > Viscum > Viscum album. The sequence goes on along the minus strand of OY728135.1, from coordinate 1,492,887,902 downwards.
TAGTTCTACCTTTGAGGAACATGATGATTGTAGATCATTTTATAAGAAAACATCCTCCAGAATTTAGTGGATAATCTGACCTAGTGGTATCTGAAGGATGGATAAATTCTTTAGAAAATATATTTGAAGTCCTGGGGTGTTCAGCACATCAAAAGGTAACCCTTTCCATTTATCATTTTGATGGTGAAGTTGATCTATCGTGGTCTCTATTAAGAACACCATAAAAAAAGATGATATTTCTTCCAATGAATGGTAATCATTTAAGGATATTTTTCTTGATAAATTTTTATATAAGGTAATTTTAATCCATATGTAAAAAAAATTCCTAGAATTTAGGAAATGGGATAAATATTCATGTAACCATGTATGATGCTAATTTTAAAGGAATTTCCAGATATATTCCATATTTTTTGGGAAATTGATAGAAAAATTAAAATATTTTACTCATGATTAAAACAAATTTTATGAAGATATTTGTTCACATAATAATTTAAAATATATGAGAAATTTGTTAATTATGATAAAAAAGTGTAAATTTAGTTTTATAACCCTTATGTGCCTCATGATGGTGAAATTATGAAGCGATCAGGATGGAAGGTGATGGAGAAACATGAATCAATTAAATATAGATGTAATAAACTAAGGTTACCATCATATTGTTAGTGTAGTAATATTCAACCAAAATAATTACTTAAAAAATTATCGAAGTGTTACAGATGTTGAAAAGTTTTTCATAGGGCCCCTGATTGCAAGGAAAAGAATCCTAAAGAATTCAATAATGGTCTAACATATAGACATCCAATGTTGAGTTTTTTTAGTTTCAATGAGTTAGGTTATTATGCTAACATGTGCCTGAATTTATTAAATCATGATGAAAATCATCAATATCAAATGAAAAAACTGCAGAAAGATATTTTCTTATAACTATGTTTGATGTTGGGTCATCAAATAAATCGGTGAAAGGTATATTAAATTTTTATTCTAATTATTCCAATGCCCTGTTTGATTATGGATCATTAAATTCTTTAATTTCTAATAAATTTTCAAGAATACTAGGAATATCACATCATAAAAATATGATAAAACTATTGGTGAAAACATTGGGTGGATATTAAAACAACCAAGATATATAGGAATCTTTTTATTGTTATCAGTGGAATGGTCTTGATTGAAAATCTTGTCAAACTACCCTTAGTAGAATTTGATATTATTTGGGTATAGATTCACATCAGTACATCATTCTAAAATAAATTATAGATCCCATAAGATTTTATTCAATGATTTCATAACCTTGATAACCTACTAATAAGATGAGAAATGTTTTTGATAGGGTAGTGGAAGATACATATCTCATGTTTTAGAAAATAAATAAAGTACTCATATTAGTGAAGTACTAGTTGATATTGGATTTATGGATAGGTTTTTGAAAAATAATCAGTTATTATTACTAATTGAGAGTTTGATTTTACTATTGACTTAGTGGATGATACTAAGCCTATTTCTAAAACCCCTTATCAACTAGCTCAAGTAAAACTATTGGAATTAAAAAAAATTATTATAAGAATTAATAGTTAATGTTTTCATTCATCCAAGTACTTCACCTTGGGATTACCCTGTTCATTTTTTCAAATACAAAGTGGATTCTTCAAGGATTTTCATTTATTATAGATTATTGAATAACATAATTGTTAAGAACAATTAACATTTTCCTCATATAGATGATTTTTTATTATCTCCAAGAAGTTTAGTACATTTTGAATATTTATCTTTGGTTTGGGTGTCATCTGTTGTAGGTGAGGGAGGTAGATATTCATAGGACTACTTTTCAAAATAGTTATAGACATTATGAGTTTGTATTCATTCCCTTTGGGTTATACAACACACCATCTGTATTTAGGGATCTAACGAATAGAGTTTTCCATCAGTTTTTAGATAAGTTTGTAGTTTTTTATATAATGATATATTCTAAAATTCATGTGGAAAATTAAAAATGACTATAGATTTTTCTTTAAAACCTAAAATAATATAAAATATTTGGAAAATTTATTAACTGTGAATTTTGGTTGCAAAAAATTTCTTTCCTTAGACACTGTGTTTTTAATGATAGAATAACAATTTACCCTGCTAAAATTAAAGTTTTTTAATAATTAAAAAAAACCTACAAGTATTATTGAGATTATTATATTTCTTAGATTAGTGGGTTAAAATAGATGGTTGGTTGAAAACATTTTTTGGTTATCTAGCCCATTGAATAAGTTAAGTTGAAAATGAATTAAATTCATCTTGATAAAATTGTTTGATGTTTATTTATAGGAACTTAAAACAAGATTAGTGAATGATACGATTTTGGATCTTTTCTCTTGAATGGGTGATTTTTTCATCTACAAATATAATTCATTGAAGGGACTTGGTTGTGTCTAAATACTGAATGATCAGGTAATTATTTTTGATCCACGTCAACTAAAACCTCGTGATAAAATCTATCCTACACATGATTTTTAATTAGTTCTATAATTTTTATTTATAAATTATTATTCATCTTTTATATGGATCAATGTGTTAAATATATACTGGTCATAAAATTTTTATGTATATATTTACACATAAAGAGTTGAACATGAGGTAGAGAAGATAGCTAGAACAGAATAAAAATTATGATTGCATGATCCATTAATATCCTGGAAATGAAAATAAAGTCTAAAATGATTTGAGTCTGATAAATAATTCTATATTAACAATTTTATGTTTGTAACTTGTACCTTTCCTTAATGATTTGATGAGTATTTACTAGAAGTTGTGGGTGAATGAACTTAATGTATATTATTTCATATGTTAATAAAATCATATATATCAGACAAAATTAAGCAAGACCGGGAAGAATACTATGCGTTACAGGAAAATGTAGGATTGTTTATAAAGGGTATGTTTCATGAAATTAATTTTCATGAATATTGTGTTTTGAGATTTTGAAAAAGATTATGTGTTCCTTGTGATTCCTAGTAGAAGAGGGAATTGTTTAGTGAAGAGAAAAGTTCTCTATTTTCCATTCATCCTAATAGCACTAAGATGTACAAAGGCCTTTGAGGTATTATTGGTGGGATAGAATAAAAATATGTATCTTTGACTTTACCATGAAATGTTTGACTTATCAACAGGTCCATGTAGAATAGAAATTACTGAAGGGGATGCTTCATCGTTTTCCAATGCTATAGTGGAAATGGTAAAATATATCCATGTATTTATTAGTGGTACTACCAAAGACTTATCAATGTAATAATAAAATTTGGGTTATTGTTAATTGACTAACTAAAACTACATATTTCTTTCCCATTCAAGATATTCACCCTTTAGATTAGATTTCTAAACTATTTCTTTCATAGATAGTTATATTATGAGGAGTTACTCTCTCTATTATTTCTGACCATAATACTAGGATCAATTCTAATTTTTGAAAAGGCCTTCATAATCTGTTGTGTACTAAATTAAATTTTATCATATCCTTTCATCCTCAATTTGATTGATAGTCATAAGTAAAAATTCATTCCTTTTAATACTTTATTTATTCTTGTTCAACAGATTACAAGGGATGTTAAGATAAATAACTTTCTTTAGTTGAGTTTTTTTTATAATAACAGTTTTTATTTCCATATACATATGTAAAATTTTAATTAATTATATGGAAATAAGTGTCAAGGTCTAGTATTTCAAGATTAATTACAAAAAAGGAAGTTTATGGGACCAGAATTGGTAAAGAAAATGGTTAAGAAGGTGAACATGATTCAGCAGCATATGAGGAGAGCTTAGAGTAGGCAGAAAAGTTATGCAGATAACCCATAGAAAGATCTTTCTTTCAAGGTAGGTGATCATTTTTTTTTGATCTATCTCAATGAAAATGTGTTATTAATTTTTCGAAAAATAAAAAATTAATTCCACAGTTCATTGGACCATATGAAATCTTGGAAAAACATTGATTGATTGCATACTGAGTGGCCTTGTCTCTAGTTTTATCCAAGGTACAAAATGTTTTTCATGTTCATATGTTAAGAATGTATGATATTAAATCATATAATGTTTTTATCCTTGATGTTTTTCTATTAAAAGAGAACATTTCTTATGAGGAATAGCTTGTACAGATTCTTGACCATAGAGAGAAAGTATTGCAGAATAAAGAAATTCATCAGGTTAAGGGTTTTTGGAAAAACCATATGGCTGAATAAGAAACATGTAATTCTAAAAATTATATTATATAGAGGTATCCCCACTTTTTAAATATGTTAATAAAATTATGATGATGAAATTTTTGAAAGTGTGGAAGAATGTAACAACATATTTAATGTTAGAATAAATATTTTTCACGATTTATATGGTTTTATTTTTATATATTTATTTCCAAATTATATAATTTTAATTTGAAAAAATGAACTTAATTTTTATATTCATAATATTAAAATTATATTATAATTAAATTTTTTTAATTTTCTAAAAAGATAACTTTTCATTGAATAGTATAAAGTGTCAATTTTCACAAAACAGAAATTTTCATTATATTTAAAATTACCTTTATGAATTAAATTTGATCTCAGGGTAACATAAGAAATATTTAGTTAGATATAATCTAATTAAAAAAATGTAATCATCCTTATACACTATTTTTTTATAAATACATTTTTGGGCATAAAAACACATTTTTTTAAATCTGTTTTTCATTACGTTTTGCAGGATTAGTTTTATATAAAATTAAGAAACTTGTATGTATTAAATTTTTAATAAATTTTTCAAATAATAAAATTTTATTTTTTTTCAATATGAATAGAATCATTAGTTCATTTTGTTGTCATGGAAAATGGGAAATAAGATAATTAATGGTTAACAATAAAATGATAAGAACTATAAAATTACCATACCACTTGATTAAATATTATTTGATGATTATATATTATACTTTAAAATCCATGGTTCTAATTAATGAAGTTTTTTATTCCAGTTAGATGAGTTTATGGAATTTATAGTATTTTAATTAAAGAAATGTCAAACATGTCACAATTTTATTTTTAATAACAATAATACTTTTAATATGGATTTATAAAAAGGATGTCTTCAACTATAAATTGTATTTTAGAATCTAAAATATTTATCTACATCATGTTAATTTATTTTTATCTTTTATTAAATAAGTAATTAAATTAAATTCTTATATAATGCCGATGGAATAATTATTTAATTGATGGAGAAGTCAATAATTGAAATTAAAAATATTAAAAGAAATATAATTTTTGATAATTAATGTAATGAAATAATTTTATATATTACATTGACATGTTGGAAATGTTTTAAAATAATTTTTTAAATTGTAATTTTTATCTTGATATTAATACATCAGAAAATTGAAATTATGGATATTTTAGAGAAAATAATATTTCACTAAATGATATAAAATTCATAAAAATAATAAATTCATAAAATTTATTATTTTAAGGTCTTAAATTCAATCCATATTTCATTTATGGTTCTTTTTTATCTTAACTATATTAACCATCATATTAAAAATATTTGTTTTCATGATAAGAGTTAAAGAGATTAAATAAGGGTTAAAACCAGTATATAAGGGTATAAATATAGTCAAAAGTTTTATAATTATTATTTTATGAGTTTATTTGGACCCATAGTAATATAATATTATACATAACTCTCTTTTTATAAATTTTTAATAGAAAATTGATTTATATTAATTTAATATCTTTAGAAATACCAAGAGTGCCCCTACCCTCTCTTAAAAAATGGAACCTCTTTATATCAATCATTCACACTAAAAACCCATTTGGTCCAACCAATCACTAAAAAAATAACTTCCTAGATTACCTAACATATTTATATAGGTAATGTTTTTTGGCATAATACAAATCTTATAGGTTGCAAGGTGTCAAGAAAATAATTTTTTCCAAAGAGAATGTATAGTTATTTATCTGCATGTTTTAATTTGGTTTCTTCTTCCACATACATAAAACCTTATTTAACCATGATAAAATAATAACTATAGTATCATATATATAATTATTTGTTATTATATTATTTTAATGACCTATATACATCTACACTTTTATCAAATGGGAAAATAATTTATTATTTGCGTGTAAGGAAATCTACAGCCTCACGAAACAATGTAACTCATTTTCCATCACCGTCTCTCATGACCAGTAATAATAATAGAATAAATTTTCATGTATGATATTCTTGAAAATGTTATCATTGAAAAAAAATATATCATTTTTTTTCTTTCTTTTCTAAGAATTAGAAAATGATAACATTGTTTATGTGTACGTGTGGACTACCACCTCCACGAAGCGATGTGATTCATTTTTTATCACAACATCACATTGATGATATATATAAGTATATTTAAATAAATAATATTATGTATTTTATATTATTATAATTATTCAAAAATAAACTGATATATACATTCTTTCCATAATGATATTTGAAAAATAGAAAACACTACTCATGTGTGGGTGCAACCTACCATCTCTATGATTGTATCATAGTTCTTTTTTCGTAACCATATTTAACGGATGGATTTGAAATTATAATTGATGTCTAAAAGGTATACTTATTTTATGATTATTATTATGTAGATAGTGGAATAATGACCTATTAAACAGTAGTCCACATTCCTATGTCATTTTGGACTTATGAATCGAATATCATCAAAATATCTTATGTGAACATAATTAATTGAGTAACTATATATAACACGGTACTAAATAAAATAAAGGAATAATAAACTAGAAAAGGGTTCTTAAAATAATAAATTAACCTATGTTTATTTTTTGGGAATATAAACAACCTACATGATGATTATGACTCAAGGTATGGGATTCTCTTTTATTAAAAATCTTTTGAAGTTCCTCTTTCAACACTTTTTAGAACATTATATAGAAATGTATTTTTTTTAACTTATATGGAATGAGAAGATTATCCCACCATCATGATTCCTTAATTATTTTATGTTTAATTTATAAGTTTCCATGGTTATTTTCAATGAAAATGGTTTCTTTATTATGTGTGTGATTTTCATATTTTAAAATTGATATTTACAAGAAAATGGAATTTTGATATCTGAAAATGTTTTTCACATAGGTTTAAAAGTGTTTTCATGGGTTTAATTCATGATTTAGTCTATAAAAATTATTTAAAAACGGTTTATACACATTATATATTATGATTGATCTCATTATAACATAAATGATGGGTGTGTCAATATAGCCCTCAAATGCATTGGGTAATGACTTTTTTATCTAGAGAATTATATTGACAGTTAAGGAAAAGGTTCTTCCAATCTGTAAGGGTTCTTATAAGGGTTTTATTATGATGATGTCTAAAGGAACCAACATGAATTTGATATGATTTCTAATGAGTTTTTATGTAAATTGTTTGTTTTTAAAAGGGAATATAATCATTTTTTAAAGGAAAAATGATTCTATTTTTGGATGAAAATGTATGTTTTTTTAAAAAGGATTTTAATGGTTTTTCAAGTTTTTAATCAGACTAATGGACTAATATTTTTATGTCCCTTACTTATATTATTATTGTCACCCCATGATTTAAAATATCTTCCTAGGGATTAATGATGGGTAAAGGAAAAGAATAAGTCAATTTTAATGTTTTGAATATTTTTAATGAAAATAAATCATCTGTTATTCGAAAAGTATTATATTATATAAAAAATGTATATTTATTTGGTTGTTTCAACTTTTTATAAATGTGGTTTGTTATGTATGAGTTATTACCTAACTGTCTAAAACTATAAAACTAAATGATCCTTAGGAATGAAGTAATATGTATTCTATTTTAAAGATACTAGATTATTTGATGTTTATGGCTGGGTCCTTACATAGAATATGTTTTGCAAGATTAAATTTCTATATGTGGGTTAAATTAATTTAAAAATAAGCCTAAAAAATGAAACGAGAACCATCATTAGTAAAATACATTTATAATAATAAAACTAGGTTTACCATTATTATTTACCTTGTAAAAAATATTTAATGAATGTAAAATATTTGATTAAATATATTAACTAATTATTTTATTAAAATAATTCATCAATGGAGATTAATTTAATTTATTAAGATAAAAACACATTATGCATATAAAGGTATTTTAGAAAAACGTCTTTTTTGACTTCAAGTGAATTTATTTTCATTACTAAACAATTTATAACCAATTAATTCATTTTATACTTGAATAAATAATAATTTTTTCATAATTTAGTCAGTATTATTTACACCCACTAATCCAATAGCTAGGTGATATTTGATACGTTAAATAATCATATTTTAATTGTATATCAATGTTTGTTTAAACTTTGTGTTCCATGTAAATAAATATATAATGAAAATAAAATTTATTAAAGAGGGTGATATATAAACCATGTAGGGTTACCTATTTTCTTTAAGAATCTTAGGTAAGTTATTTTTTATATAATTTTTTTAGATTCATGTGAAAGTGTTCTTAAATTATAATTATGTGAATATTTTTTTAAATGGAAATTATTCACATGATATTAGACATATCTTAAAATTAAATACATGAGATAAATTATTTTAAGTCCATCTAATTTTTATGCTACTCACTCATTCATGAATACCTTATTCTACATGTAGTTATCTGGAATCAAGATATAGAATAAATGAAAGCCAATTTATTTAGTAATGATAGTTTTTAAAATCCTTTTTATAGGAAATGGGGTTTCACCGTAATTTACCAAAGTTTAGGGTTTAATAGGTTTTTTGTAGTGTATCATGGATTGTTGAATCCTCATATTTAACATCACAAGTTTTTAAAATGAGACAATATGTTCGATAGCGCACATAATACACTACATCGAACTTAAACATTATTATGTTACCTCATAACCTAGCTGTTAAAATAAAGGTAATGAAAAATGATAATTGATTTATGAAAATATTTTTTACACATGAATTTAATTAATTATTTTGTTTACAATTATTTATAAATTAAAATAAAACCCTTTTTAATTAAATGGAAATATTTTTTTAAAATAACAATTCAAATAAAAATAAGTGATTATAGGATAATAAAATCACTAATTATGGATTTTATTAATGAAATATTTATTTAATTTATTCAATTTACTTTTCAAATATCATTTTATGATATAATAACAAATTCAATTTTATGGATAAAATGAGTATTTTTCAAAAAATGCAATTTTACCACCTTTTGATGGAGGACCCTTTTAAAATATAGTTTTTTAAAATGTAATAAGTTCTATTTGATATATTAAACATATTATTTAGAATTATAACCTAAACCATTTATCTTGGTGGAAATGTTTTAATTTTTCTGATGAAATTCATATTTTAATGAGTAGTGAAAAATACTGCATTTTAATTTAAAACTGCCTTTTCATATAATTTATTTATGTAGTAAGGTTGTCATATAAATTAGTTTTATATTTTAATTAGATTATTTTTTAATTATTTAATCCAATTTTATTCATTTGAAGTAATTTTACAATGAAATTAGATATGAACACACGTCAATATTTTGATAGTTTTCACTTTTTAAAAACTCGTTTTCTCATTTTTTACAATAAGATTTAATTTTAAATTAATTACTGAAACAATTGTGTTTTTATTTTGTAAAAATTGATTCCATAATTGGAATAAAAATGTTCAAATTGAGTAAATAGGTCCCTTTTTCTTTTGGAAATTGTGAATAGTAACCTGAGTAATTATTTTTATTTACCATTGTTAAAAGGAAAATTAGGTAAATAAGGGTAAAATATAATATTATAATTATATAAAATAACCCTAACACATGTACTAATACTATTGGATGATATATTTCCAACAATTGTCATCCTTTGGTCGATTTTAGGAACCTATTGAGCCACTTGGGTGTGAACATCACAAGTCATAATAATTAATTTAAAGTAAAAGGAAATATAACATAAACATGTATCTTTTTACTAGAACAATTTAAATGTGGGGTTATATAATTGATATCATTAACTATAAATAGTAATTATAAACATAAAAATATTTATGACATCATTGGATTTCATTTATAATTTTTAGACATTAAATAAATAAATTTATTTATGACACAATGATGATGCAGTGATTACCTAATTAATGAAAGATTCAAATAAATGATATAATAAATATTAAAATAAATATAATTTGAACATTTTTATGAAATAAATGAATTTTTTGGATGATCATTACATGTTATATTTTATTTAATGTAGTTTTTTAGAATTAATCAGTTTTTTATGATTTTAACAATAATCAATTACTAAATAGTGTCAAATTTATATGAATTAGTTTTTAAAACAAATAGTATTGTATTGAATGATATAATAGTCATAAAAATATTATATTCCGACAAATTATTTTGATAATGTTAAAGATTAAATTGATTATCCAATTTAGGTTCTATTGGAATTTTACAGTAACTATCATAACTATATAGTGTAAAAATACAAGAAGACATGATAAGAGTTAATTTATTTAACTAAGGGTTAAAGCCAAAAGATAAGTTTACATTTGTGACCTAAACATTTCTAAAACCTATTTTTTGATATTATTTATACCCATAAAAATCTTATCTTTGAATTATATCACTTTTTAGATATTTCAATTCAAAAATCAATTAATAAAAAAATATTATTTCAAGACTTTCCTAAAGTGCCCCTCCTCCCTCTTGTAAAATTCCACCAACTCTACCCACTTAGTCACACCACTAAATCTCACTGTATCGTCAAAATTATGATCAAATAAGCTCCCAAAATCCATACCTTCCTCCTAGAAGCCTTACCTTGGGCAGAAGTAAATTCAGAAAATCCTTTTGGCTCAAATCAAAAGGAGTTACCTGATTTAGAGGCAACGCCTTCTCTCAAGCTCCTCTCCTTGATTTTCCTTCTCCACACCCTATGATATTAATATTATATGATTATTTAAAAAAAGTATCATCAATATACTTGGATTTTTTATGATAATTTTTCAATCTACTCTTACACATGCCTCCCTTTAATTGGTAACGACCATACTATTTCTATGTACGGCGAACTACTGCCTCACGAAACAATGATTGTTTAACTTTACCCTAACACCTCTCACAGTAGCAAGTATGATGGAAGAAATATTTATATGTGATATATATTATATTTTTATTTTATCTATTCTTCTTTAATTTTTATTTATGGCATACCTTTATTATTTTCATGTTGTGTATAAACAATAATTTTATTTGAGAAAGTTACAACGACGGCCCCCTCAAAGTGATATGACTCGTTCATTGTATACATGGAACGTATAAAAGATGTTGTTAATGAACTTATGTAACATATATAAAATATATATTAAACTATAATTATAATATACATATGTATCATTTAGTTCTCATTCTTTTAATATGACAAATAAATAACAGTAGCATTCATGCATACGTACGACCTACCATCTCCATGAACGGTACATTTCATTTATTATATACAAATATTATGGAAATTATTAAAAAATATATACAATATATATATGGAATAAAGTTCTTTATATTATGTAATTTTGACTACAAGTAAAATCTACCTCAAAACAAGTTCATTTTCAACTCAAGTAATGAATATCGACAAAACATCTGATATAAACGTAAATAATTGTGTAACTTGTATAACATGGAAATTAGTGATATAAAATGAATAATAAATGTGAAAAGGTTCTCAAGAAAGTATAAATTAACTTATTTTTATTATTCAGTAACATAACGATTATACGTGACGAGTCGAACTCAAGGTAAGGGAAGTCTTAACTCAATCTCCACTCGTTGAGTTAAATATCCTTGTCATTGGTTTTGTTTTTCCAAAAATATGTGTGAATGACCTATGATTATTTTATAGTGAATATCCACTTATATTGAATGTATTTATATTTTTCACATATTATTATTTCATTTATTTATCCTTAATATAATTATATGATCATTGTATGAGACTCCATCTCAATATCCTTTTATTGGCGCAAATCTTAATATTATGCACCTTTATTATCTTATATGGTGTATATACAACCCTTTTGACACGTTATATCATGAAATTTTATTTCATAATGATATTTAAAGTTTTGTTTCATGTTATTCCATAATTATTTTTATTCAAGTGTTTCTAAAGTGGCAAGAGACTCTTTAACTAAAAAATATTTTTAACATTTTAATGATTTATTCTTCTAAAAACATCAATATCATGTCCATTTTTTCAAAATAGTATTTATGAAATTATTTATATGGACATGAATGTTTAAAAATATTAATTTCTTTCAAATTATTCCAAGTTTCATGGGACACTTTTAATAAAAATTCTATTTATTAAATATTTTAAATGGTTTTCCAAAATTGATAGAATATTTCAATATCTTGAAATGATTTTTTGTGATTGAAATTGAAATTTTATGAATGGAATGTTGAAAAATGTAATCATTTATGTTTTATGATTGTATAATGGTACTTGTAAATTTTATAGGTGGTTAAATGATAAACCAAAGATGGGTGGTTATGTGGTAAACCAAATACGGGTGGTTTCATGATAAACCAAGGACCGGTGGTTACGTTATATCCTCCAATGAATTGGGTATGGAAGTTTGTCGCATGGGTAATCCATTTATTTATATGTGTGAAATTCGATAGTATGGTAATTTCATTTAAGTATTTTTATGTCCAAAGTTACCATTATATGTTATATGTTTCTTTCTATGGGTTTATGGTAATATTTTTTTTACAAAAAGATTAATCAATGAACATAAATTTAGTGAAGTGTATATTACTACTTCTTATTGGTGAAAAGTATTACTTTATGATAAAGTATTAATGGTTTAAATTTTTTTTCAAGACTAATAGCCTTAATTATTTATGTATCCTATACTGAGATATTTATGCTCATACCTAGATTTGAAATAGTTTTCATAGGACTTAAAGAAGAATAGATTCAATGATGGGATCCTGGAAAATTCATGATGTTGAATCATGAAACAAACCATATTTCTTTTAAAAAAATATGTTTTATGAAAAAAAATTGGATAGTGAGTAGAAGTGTATACTAGTAATATTTATGTTGTTATATATGAGTTATGGGTTAATTATATAAAGCTATAAACTTAAAGCGATCATCGAAGTGAAATAAAGTCAAATTATTTCCTTAACTCAAGAGTATGTATTGTTTAAGGTTGGGGGCTTATATCGTATACCTAAGAAAAAACCTACAAACACATACATTCTATAGAGTGATATTTATCTATGAAGTGGATATCATGGGATTGATTTGAGTGAATTTTTTAAGAACTAAAATATTTAAGGGAACTAAATTAAGGGAAATAGATTTATCATAGATGATTTATGGGTGGATTAAATGAATTTCATTTTTAACGATATTAATTTCTTATACTCAATAATGATTCATTCATTGAGACTAAACCACCTTCATCACTTATTTGTTTAGTACAAACACAGAATTAATGTTAATAACCCATACACAATTATTAACAATTTTATGAGAACACTAAGTTAAAGGGTCATATTATCACTTGAAGTGTATGTCATTAAAATTCAACATATACAAAGAAGGATAAAGACTATTAACTGAAATTATCAATTGAAATAAGTGACTAAACATTTGTATAGTGTGAAAAAACATTCAATCCAACCCCTTCACACTCTTTTGGATGAACCATAATAGGTTTATCCTATAATGGATGTTATACTCTCAATGAAATATAAGAGTAGACTTATAAGGATTGAATTAAATAAAAATAAAAAAATGAAATTTAAAACACCCCCATTATTTTTTTAAAGTTTTATCTCTTTGTTTTGTGAATAAATCAACCCATTAGTTAAATAGTACCAACTTGTTAACAAAATAAATGAAAATGAGATTAAGTATAACGTTTTTCTAAGAAACAAGCTGAAAAAAATATCTTCATGTTAAAGAAATGTTATTGTAATGTCAAATTGGCAGAATAACATTACCATGAATACATACATGAATTCCTTCCAAATAATTCACTATTGATTCCTTAAATATAAATTTTAGAATCCAGGAGTAGAGTCCCCAATATTTCAAGTCATCCTGATTAATGATGGTATACATAGTTTGTTGGAATGATAATGGAAAGTCGACTTTTCAACCCTTGACCCAAAATAATTTCTAGCTTACATCCCCCCAAAAAATTCTAAAAAATGAGATTCTTGAAGGAACATTTTGGTGGTATGGAGAAAAATAACAGGAATCCCATGATTTCTTCTATCTCAAGTTGAAAATTTTTATTCATTTGCCACATATCATGTCCTATGTAGTCATTTTAGTAGTCTGATTTCTAGTTCACTTATCCCATAATTTTATGCAGTGAATATACCAAATTTTTGTCTTCTAATTTGAATATCTAAGTTCTCCAAAAGGATTAAATCCTTTCCAAAAAATTCATAATCAACCATTGAAATATGAAATTCAAACAAACATCATTGAGTGTCTTACAAGGAAATGAAAAATGTACCGATTATTCTCACATTTTAAGAAAAAAAAATTCCAACATGATGTGAAATGAAGTTTAAATTTCAAAGTGAAATAAAATAGGAATTTATGGAAATTAAAGCACATAAATATTATTATATAGATTATGACTATTAGACTCTTTTTACGGCTAATCACGCATCCCAACATGAAATTTTATAGTCGTGAGTAAAAAATTATCTCAAAAATATGATAATTAAATTCCCTTTTCAAAAACATTTTAAGATACATTTTTCACCAAAATACATCATTATAAACAATCATTAAACCTATCTAATTCATTTAACACAAGATATATTCAAAAGTATATCCCAATCCCAAGCCTATTTCTTTATTCAAATTCATCTCTACATTATATAAAATTTCAATTATGCATGATGATGTTTTTTACATCACATTAGACATGGGGTACATTTTTATTCAAGGGGGAAAAATAGAAGTGCTGTGTAAAATCATATTTTAATCTTAATATGTTTATTTTTTAAAATTTTCCTCAGTAATTGGAATTTCACTCAATAAGTTAAACCCATGTTGTGAGATATTTTTAATGAATCCCAGGCTCAAAGACCATAGGGAACCAAGTGAAGCTCATATACTCAACATTAATCTGAAGTTAAATCAATAAAAAATAAATTTCAATAAGTAGAGAAAAAATGACCATCTATCGGGAAAAAAACTATGGAGTAATGATACCAAAGTTTTGAAATCCACATATTAGGTCAATCCATTTCTCTATGTTTGAATCTATAATTTTTTATTATTATTTTATTTTATTTTTGTAATACACATGTAAAATTTAAAAAAATCCGAAAAACTATACTATTTATTAAGGGATCTCAGTAACTAAAACTAACACCCCACAATCTAAAGGATTTGAATTGTTAATTTTTATTAAATAAATGAAAATATCAATTGTGATGAATCACATTAGATAGAAAAACCTTCCAAAGTTTATTCTTGTTATCTTAATAATGAATAAAACATTGAATCAAGGAATGAAAAAATATTTGATATAAATTTTGAATGATTTTAATGTGTTTTATCATGTTCAACATTAATGAAATTAATTTCCCATTTATTTACATAATTTTTTTCTTTTCACCATGGATGAAAAGAAAACACATTTTCTTTGACACTCAAAATGTTTATTTTTTCATTATTTTTACCAAAATTCTACAATTGTCATGACCTGTCCCTTGGGGCTCGTGCCGTGACTACCCCAAGCCCGCCTTCCATTGGCCATGGGTTGGAAACTTTCACCGGGAAGGCATATCCCTAAAAATGAGAAGGCATTTCCTTTTGGACTTGCATACTCACACAATCCAAGCACACAAAAAGATATAAGTACATAGTAAACTAAATTGTAAATAGGGTGAGTACAGTAAGTAAAGGGGGCAGAATATAAGACCACCTAGAAAGTACTAGTAAAACTAAAAACATCTCATGTGAACACCCACCAATGATCGTATCTGAAGGGTAAGTAAAACTCTCAAATAGTCATCTCGGCAGTACGTATCGTCTAATGGTCCATGTTTACGCAGTCTCCGGTCCTGGCACCCTCATCCTCAATCAATGTTGTCTGTCGTCTGCACATGACACAACAAGGTACGGGCGTAGCCCATGCAGGGGTGGGTTTAACAACACTTAGTAGGGACCTTGAGACCCCCGAAGGTCTCTCTGAATCTACAAAGGATAAACCCCAAAGAAACACCTCAATATGAAAGCACGAAGCCATATACAACAACACTATTTAGGTATATTCCCATACATATAACTAAATTATCAATATATACTCATCTCACCCATAAGGGGAGAATTTTAGAAGGGTTAAAAAACAAAGGTAGAAGTACCACACTGGTAACACCACAAAGATAAAAGTATGATAGAGGTAAAACCACGAAGGTCAGTACCAAAAACATAATTCCACACAAAAGAATACCATAAAGGTATCACAACACATAAGTGTACCACAAAGGTAAAGACTCAATTTAGACTAGGTATAACTTAAGTACGGAATTAAAGATGATTAGTTGTATCACTAGATCATCTTACTTCATCGAGAAGCACTGTTGTTGACCCACACAGGATCATAGATGACCCACACGGAATCTAAATATGACCAACACAAGATCTGAAGATGCTGACCCACAGAAGATTCGAGGATGACCCACAGAGGATCTGAAGATAACCCACACAAGATCTGAAGATGACCCACACATGATCTATAGATTCTTCAAGTACAGCCAGCCACAGGGTTCCCGCACTAAGCACACTTGATTCCAGGAGGATCCTCTCCTCAAGCCATCGGTCGTTACTTCAACTTCCACGAAGTTTGATGAAGAAGTATCTCAAATGACCTCCTCATCATAAGGGTCCCAACACAACATACGGTGTGTCAATCAGATGCTCAGTCTGTAAATTATTTTTGGAACTGTTCCGAGGGCCCACTTAAATATGTGTTTGATCCAAGACGGGCATACTCTAACTTTATCCAAAACTAAAATGGAGTATACCAAAATGAACGTCTCGATCCAAGGAATCCAGTGATGAAGATGGTTGTTCAAACAGATTCACAGTTCTCAAGATATGGCCGAAAAGGCGTATTTGGGTCTAGATGGGCCCGGGTCAGGTCCGACTCGGTCGGGCCGACCCTGCCTGGGCTGACACGACCCTGTCTAGATCCGGCCCGAAAGGAATGGACTACAGTAGGAAAGGTCAGGGCAGGCCCGGCCTGCTGGGTGCGGCCTCCTCGATGCAGCCTACTCGACTGGGTGATGTCCGCACAGTTGGGTGTGGTCCGTCGTGGCGGTGCCCACCCTAGCCGCTACCTGGGGGAAGGCACCCCTCAGAAATCCAAATGGTCCAATGTACCATTCGGCTTTGGTAGACCCGGTGATTCCATGTGGTGCCGCCTTCTGGCACACGAGACCCGCCGAAGCGGGTCCCGCTCGGCGTGATGTGGTCGGCTAGAAATCTGGTCGACTCCTGCTTCCAATGGTATCGTCATGCGCTGCTGCTTCCCCAGTGGCCATCCATGTGACGGACACCTCTGGGTGTGTCGGCTACTCAAACCGCAGCTGGTCAGGTGTCATCCTCCCTCCGGGTGTGCTGTCGTGGCTCAACAGCCACGACCTCTTATACTACTGGTGGCGCAGATGCATGCCGCCCCATTTCCATGCAGTCGGTCGGTGTGCCATCTGTTTTCCTCCTCTGCCTTGTCCAACAGGCCACGGCCTCCTCCAGCGGTGTGGTTGCGCCACCGCCGCCATCACGGCTGGCCGGTGTGCCAGCCACCGCCTATACCCTACCGGCGTCGGTCACTGACAATGTGGTTGGGTCCCATTCAACTCATTGATCCACCCGCAAAGAACATGTCAATAATGAAGTAGTGGAGGGATCGGGCTGGGTTTGATTGACATGCACCCTCCGTGTTAGATTGATAGTAGGCAGTTTATAGATTAAAGGAAATTATTCTTCAAAAAGAAGGATAAAATCAATTTCCTAACCTCCATTGTTCATTGGAGATGGTATGAGGAATAGTATGAAGATATTGAAGGAGACGTCGGCATTCATTGCTCCCACAACAGGCTTCTGATTCGGGCTCGAGCGCGGGTTCCTCGTTCTTGATCTGGGGGTCCTTTCTTCATTGGAGAAGGTTTTTCCACCAAGAGTTCTTCTCAAAAATCTGTTTTCTTACAATTTCCAACTACGAGAGATGAGGAGCCAATCCACATCTATTTATGTTTAAGTTAATCAAATAAACAATTAATTGATGTCGTTAATGGGGGGGTTTCCAAGTGTTGCACCACTTTTAACTGGGTATTGAATGCAGGGGATTGAATTCCCAACATCCTCAGGTGGTTCCCACCACCGAAATTCAAATGACAGGTTTCAAGAAATAAAATAAAAGTTTTTTATTTTTATTTTTTTTAATTCTCTGATGAAAAACCAAAAATCCAACTTCCACCCTCGACCTACTGCGATCAAGGTGAAGGTCTCCATAAGTGAATATCGGCACTGTGAGTTTTAAGGTGTCCTCAGATTTCAATTCTAAAAATTGGTTCAAAAGATAGAAAAAGACACGCAGGCATTTACAAAATGTACTCGAAAAAATGATCAAAAATTCATTTTAGGTGCACCGGGCCTCGAAATCACATGCCGTTAAACTTCACATACTCGTAATAATTCTATATAATTAAAAAAATACATGACAAAATCTAGGTCTTTACATTCTCTCCACCTTATGGCTTTGTGTCCCTCAAAGCCACAACACAAACTAGGAAAACAAGTGGGTGTAGTGAGCACGAATCTGAGCCTCCCACTCCCATGTGCACTCCTAGAGGTTCTCGTGCTGCCAAAAAACGCACTCCAGAGTTATCGACCACCCACAAAGTACCCACTCCTATCGATCCTAAATCTCCAATATAACCTCCGAAGATGTTGTCCCATCGTCGATGTCCACTTCTCCACAGTTAATGATTTGTGAAGGATCATGTATGTATCTCCTCAATGGGATACATGGAAAATTTCATGCACTCGGTGCAACTAAGGGGGAAGATCTTGGTGGAACGCCACCTTGCCAACTATGTGGAGGAACTGAAAGGGTTCTATGAACCTCAGAGATAACTTGTCACCCCTACCAAATCTCTAAAAACCATGTCAATGTGAGACCTATTGGAATACATGGTAACCATCCTAAAACTCAAGTGGTCTTCGTCTCATATCAGCATAAGACTTTTTCCTGCTCTGTTTAGTCTTCATCTACTCTTGGATGATCTGCACCTTCTCTATGGTAGCTAGTACCATCTCTATTTCCCATGAGTGCTGACACCCTGGGGTCAGTCCAGCACAAAGGTTATCTGCAAGGTCAACCGTACAATGCCTAAAATGGTTTCATACGAATAGCGGAGTGATAGATGTAATTGTGTGCGAACTCCACTAAAGGCAAGTGATCCTCCCAGCTACGTCCAAAATCTAGGACGCAAGCACACAACGTGTCCTCAAGGGTCTAAATGGTCGTCTCTATTTGACCATCCCTCTAAGGGTGAATGGTGATGCTCAATCTAATCTGAGTCCCGAACGCCTCCGGCAACCCCTTCCATAACCGGGAAGTAAAATTTGTATCATGATTGGAGACAATCATCGAAGGCTATCCATGAAGCTGTACAATCTCTTATACATAGAGAAGTCCCAAGCCCTGTACTGATCCCTACTCTCTGATAGCTAGGAAGTGGGATGATATGGTGAGTCGTTCAATGATCACCCAGATAAAACCATGACCCCTGGACATGTGTGGAAGTCCTAAAACAAAGTCCATATAAATTCCATCCCAATTCCACTTTGAAACCTCTAGTGGATGAACTAAGACAACTAGAACCTGATGCTCTTCCTTCACTTACTGACAAGTGAGTCACCATGAAACAAACTCTGCCACTGCTTTCTTCATTTCAGGACACCAGTGAAAACTTCGGAGTTCCTGATACATCTTCACCACTCTTGGATGTACCATTAGAGGGGACGTATGGAACTCCCTCAACCCTTCCTCCCGAAGCACCACTGGTACCAAATTACATTCTCTAAAGAGAATGATGGGCTCTCCACCTTTAGAAAATCCATCAGGTGTCTATCCTTTGGATACTTGAGAACATCAATCCTCACAGCCAGTGTCTCCAAGATGCTCCTCCCTGACTAGCTAAAGGTGTGGGGGTGAATATCATAGACTGAAGATATGCTGCTCTATCTCTATTCACGTAGGATATCTGCAAAGCGGCTAGCCGCTCCATCATCTCCCTCCGCAATTGTATATCATATCTCCTTCTGAGTGCATCTGCTACTACTTTCCCCTTCACAAGATTATAGACAATCTCAAAGTCATAGTCTTGGAGGAACTCAATCCAACTTCGTTGTCTCAGGTTCTAGTCCTTCTGGGAGAGGATATACCTGAGACTCTTTTGGTCATAGTAGACTATAAAATGTTCACCCATCAAGTAATGTCGCCACATATTCAAGGTGAAGACCATTGCTGCTAACTCCGGGTCATGGGTACCATAGTTCTGATCATGATTTCACAGCTTTCAACAACTATAAGCAATCACTGCATGCTCCTACATCAAGACACATCTAAGCTCGGTCCCTAATGTGTCACAGTAGACTACGTACCCAATGCCCTTTTCTGGTATCCTCGAGATGGGGGAACTCATCAGTCTCTACCTGAGCTCCTGGAAACCCCATTGGCATCTTTCCAACCACCTGAAGGGTGGCCCCTTCTTCGACAATGTTGATAAGGGATCCTCAACTCTAGAAAAGTCAGGAACCAACCTCTGGTAGTCACCAACTGGACCCATGAAACTCTGCACCTCCCCCACACTCCTTAGTGGCTCCCAAAAAAGCACAGCCTCAATCATCACTGGATCCATCGAAACTCCAACCTCCGAGATGACATGTCCCAGAAAGTGGACCTCTCATATCTAGAACTGGCACTTCTAGAGCTTACCATAAAGCTGGGGTTCTCAGAGTGTGTCCAAAAATTTCTATAGGTGATAGGCATCCTCCTCCTCCATAGTTGAGTATATCAGGATGTCGTCGATAAAGACTACCACAAAGAGATCAAGGTATGGCTGGAAGATCCTATTCTTGAGTCCCATAGACACTCCTGGGGAATTGGTCACACGAAATGGCATAACCAAGAACTCATAGTGGCCATACCAACATCTGAAGGTCATCTTCTTCGCATCCTTGTCTCGTACCCTGGGTTGGTGACTGCCCGATATGAAGTCTATTTTTGAAAACCACCATCCTCCCTTAAGATGATCAAAAAGATAGAAAATACTTCGTAGTGGATACTTGTTCTTCACGGTCACCTCATTCAGGTGCCGATAATCCACACATAGTCTCAAACACCCATCTGCCTTTTTGACAAACAAAATTAGGGCTGCCAAAGGAGAAACACCAGGCCTAATGAACCCTTTGCTCTACAAGTCCACCAGCTATACTTGCAGCTCTTGAAGCTCGGCGGGAGCCATCCGATATGTTGGAGTAGATATTGGTGCAATCCCAGGGTATAGGACGATATTTATGTCCACATCTCAGTGAGGAGGTTGACCTAGAACATCATCAGAGAAAACATCAGCATACTGGTCCACCACTATAGGATATCTTGGACTCTCAACATAAACCTCTATGAGGGTAAGGCTAGTCAACTGATGTGTGATCGGCTACACCCTCTTCCAGGTATGTATGTAAGGTGCTGCAAAGGTTCCATTCTCGTCGGTGAAGGAAAACATATTATCATCCTCATAGACACACCACACTTTGAGCCTAATATTATTGATCTGAGCATGGACTATAGATAACCAATCCATACACAAGATGATGTTGTAAGGCCTCGATGCTGCTACTAGAATATCCCAGGTGAAGCTCTCACTTTATAGAGTAAGATCACACTACCGACACCAGTGTGTAATCGTCAAATCCTCTCCTATAGGAGTCTTTAGCCACAGGAATCGAGTCAAAAGCTCCACCAGAATATCCAAGCTCAGAACAAGGTTGGTGGAAATAAAAAAGTGATGGGAACCTGTGTCAACAAGTACTACAACTAAGGTGGAGTAGATAGATATTGTACCTCAAATCATATCTATAGAGACGTAGTCATGGGCTTTAGCTACCTAGAGTGGAGATCATCCATATCCACCTACTCCTTATGGTTGGGGTGGACCACCTGGAGGTGGTGGTGGTTAAAACTTAAATCGTCACCCACCACCTTCTGCACTTCTAGCTCCTCTACCACGTCTACCTGCTATCTGTGGACCTCTTCTATCGAATCTTCATCTGTGTCCAGTTGGTCCTTTGATAGTCTATTGGTTGTCTGTACGGTGGTTCGGGCAGTTGTGAGCCATGTGACCCTACCCATAGCACGAGTAACACTACCCTCTATTCACCTGTCCTACTCTATCTCGAGAGCCCCGCATAACCAAACCTGTATCTTGTTGTTGTCCATGTGTAGGTCTAGTCCTCTTGGTCCTTTGCCTCATTTGTTTGCTTCCAGCTGCAAATGACTCTGCTATGTGACTTCCGATGGTGGGTCTCTCTAATGCTGATTGTTCAGCAAGGTATCTCTCCACTAAGAGTGCTCGTTCTAAAACGCTCACCTGCATCGAGATGCTGTGAGAAATCATCGAAGATATAATCTCCCATCTGATCCCCTGCTCGGAGGTTTAGGCCCTAAAGAAAGGATCAAACACCATGTTAGTGGAGTAGGGTGAGAGGTCAGTGAACCTCTCTGAATACTGAGCCACGGTCATGATTCCCTAATGCAAGTAGAGAAGCTTTTGTATACGCATTGTGCATAAGGTTAATGGGGTGAACTCTACCCAGAAAAAGCTCTCAAATTCCGCCTAAATGAGAGT
This sequence comes from Viscum album, assembly GCA_963277665.1. Lineage (NCBI taxonomy): Eukaryota > Viridiplantae > Streptophyta > Magnoliopsida > Santalales > Viscaceae > Viscum > Viscum album. The sequence continues at coordinate 1,492,864,916 of OY728135.1, read as the reverse complement.
GTCCTTGATGTCAAACTGGAGCATCAAGCTCTACCATATGCCCACTCCTGCCTCAAGAAGACTGGAAGCATGGATCACAATGAGATCTGTTGGTGTCCCTACCAGTCAAAAAACTCTAACCACGGCCTCCTTCCAGTCCTCAACCGCCTGTGGATCCGTCTCTCCCTAGAACCTCAGTGTCCACTTGCGCCGAAACTTGTTCAACGTGCTCAAGTGGCATGAACCCTCTACTGTTGGGGCCATTGGCATCAGCTGCCCAACTGGTATTGGTGCTGCTGGTGCACCACCCGATGGTACAACTGTTGAAAGGGGGCCCTACACTGAAGCCTCATCACTCGGTGGGCTATTATCGTATACTCTACCTGGTACTCCAGCTGGCTGTCTACGTGGAGGCCTCCTAAAAAGAAACAGATGCGCCACGATCAATAAGTCATACCTGTTGAGCTGACTCAAAGTGATCACAAAAAAATTCTCGAAAATATGCATGCAATCATTGTTTTCATGCACTGATTCAGAAATTAGAATTCAGGATCCTGGTGTATTGATACATCAGTCGCCGCCCTAACACTGGATTCCCCAAATTGAAAACCACACTCATCACACTTAACACTATTTCCACACAGAAAAGACCATAGTTCAAGTAATTTGGTAGAACCAGCTCCTTAGATACCAATTTGTCACGACCCGTCCCCCAGGGCCCATGTCGTGACTACCCCAAGCCCGCCTTCCATAGACCATGGGCTGGAGACTAGCACCGGGAAGGCATATCCCTAAAACTGGGAAGGCATTTCCTTTTAGACCTGCATACTCACACAATCCAAGCACACAGAAAGATACAAGTACATAGTAAACTAAATAGTAAATAGTGTGAGTATAGTAAGTAAAGGGGATGGAATTCAAGCCCAACTGGAATGTACAAGTAAAACTGAAAACAGGTCCTATGAACACCCGCCATGAATTATACCTGAAGGGTAGGTACAGCTCTCGAATGGTCATCTCTACCGTACGTCTCGTCTGACGTTCCATCTCCTTGCTGCCTCTAGTCTTGGTACCCTCTACCTCGATCAAGTTTGTTCATCATTTTCACATGACACAACAAGGTGTGGGTGTATCCCGTGCAGGGGTGACTATAACAATAGTCATAAGGGACCCTAAGACCCCCGAAGGTCTCTTAGAATCTGCAAAGGATAAACCATAATGAAAGACCTCAATCAAAAAGCACGAAGTAATAGACATCAAAACTACCTATGTATATGACCATAAATATACCAAAGTTATCAATATATACTCATCTCACTCATGAGGGAAGAATACCACGAAGGAAACAGCACAAAGGTAGAAGTACCACACACGTAACACCACAAAGATAAAAGTACCACATAGGTAACACCACAAAGGTATGTACCACAAAGGTAACACCACATAGAAGAATACCCCAAAGGTATCACCACATATAAGTGTACCCAAAAGGTAAATATTCACCTCACACTAGGAATATCTTAATTACAGAAGTACATATGATTATTTCTATCACTAGATCATCTTACTTCATCGAGAAGCTCTGTTGTTGACCCACACAAGATTGTAGATGACCCACAAAGGATCTGAAGATGACCCACAGAGGATTTTAAAATTCATACCCACATAGGATCTGAAGATGACCCACACAGGATCTAAAGATAACCCACACTCTATCTGAAGGTAACCCACACAAGATCTATATATTCATCAAGTACAGATAGCCACAGGGTTCACGCACAAAGATTGCTTGATTTCGGGAAGATCCGCTCCTCAATACATTGGTATTTACTTCAAATTCCACAATTTACCATGAATAAGTTTCTCAATGGACCACAACTTTACAAGGGTCCCAACACAATTGACGATGCATCAATCTGACGCCTGGTCTGTAAATTATTAGTGTTTCCGTTCCAAGGGCCTGGTTTGATTCAGGTTCGATCCATCCTGGATATAATCCAAATTTATCCAAAACTCAATTAGAGTATACCAAATGTATTTTATAAATAAAAGGAATCCATTGTCACAGATTATTCGTCAAACAAATGCATGGTTCATAAGATATGGCCCAAAAGGCGTATATGGGTCTAGACGGGCCCAGGTCCGGTCAGACTCGGCCTGGTCCGACCCAACCTAGTCCGGGTCCGCCCCGAATGGTCTAGAAAGAGGCGGGTCTGGCCCACTAGGCTGCAGTCTGGATCGTCTTACAAAGGGATAGCCTTGCCCGTTGAGCGCGACCTGACCCATGCTGGGAGCGGCCTGCTCGGTGCGGCCTGCTCGGCTTGGTGCGGTCCACCTGGCTGGGTACGATCTGCCAGACTTCGTGTGGTCCACCGTAGTGGGGCATGACCTAGTTGCTACCCAGGGGGAAGGTTCCCCCCAGAATTCCAAATGGTCCAATGGACCGTTCGGCTTTGGCCGACCTGACGGCACTATGTGGCGCAACCTGCTGGTATGCGGGACCCGCTGGAGCAGGTCGTGCTCTGTGGGACACGACCGGCCAGAAATCTGGCTAGCTCGTCCTTCCAACAGCTCTGTTGTGTGCTGCTATTGCCTCTTGTGCCAGTTGGGTGCTGGTCGCCTCCGGGTGCGCCACCATGGCGCAGCAGCCTCGTCCTCCTACACTACCTGCGGCACAAACGTGTTCTGCCCCGTTTCCATGTGTTTGGACAACGTGTTGGGCATCATCCTCCTCCACCACATCCGACAGGCCGTGGCCTCCTCCAGCGTTGTTGTTGTGCCACCGCCACCATCACATCCGGCTGGTGTTTCGGCCACTGCTTGTTCCCAATCGACATCGATCGCCGGTGATGTGGTCAGGTTCTGCTCAACTTTTCTATCCTCCTATGAAGAACATGTCAATAATGAAGTAGCAGAGGGATCCGACCATGTTTGATTGGTCGGAACCCTCTACATTAGATTGATTGTAGGCTGTTTGTAGATTTAATACAATGATTCTTCCTGAAGAAAAATACAATCAATTTCCATTCCATGATCGTTCGTTGGAGATGGTGTGAGGAAGAGGAGGAGGACATTGAAGGAGACTCCAATGTTTGTCGCTCCCGCAACATGCTTTGGATCCATTCTCAAGTATCGGTTCCTCATTCTTGATCTGGGGGTTAATTCTTTGTTTTAAAAGTTTCTTCCTTAAAGAGTTATTCCTAAAACATTGTTTTCCAACAATTTCTAACTACAAGAGATGAGTATCCAATCCCCACCTTTTTAAGTTTAATTTAATCAATTAAATAATTAATTGATGTCGTTAATGGGGGGGGGGGGGTTCCATGTGTTTCACCACTTGTAACTGAGCATTTAATGCAGGGAATTAAATTCCCAACCTCCTTGGGTGGTTCCCACCACCAAAATTCAAATGAGAGGTTTCAAGAAATAAAATAAAAGTTATTTTTTTTATTTTTTTCCTATTATCCCACAAAAAAACTGAAAGTCCAACTTCCACCCTCAGCCTACTGCGGTCGAGGTGAAGGTTTCATTAAGTGAATATGGGTGCTTTGAGTTCAACAGTGTCCTAGGATTTTAATTCTGAGCACCAGTTCAAAACATAGAAAATGTCGGTAACGCGTTTACTGACTGTACCCAAAAAGAAATTTCAAAATTTAATTTTCGGCACACCGGGTCTCAGAATCACATGCTGTTAATTTTTGCAGACTCGTAATAATTCCATATAATTAAAAAAATACATGAAAAAATATGGGTCTTTACTACAATAACACTATGCTTAGTGTTTAATGAAAATAAAATTTAGAAGGGGTAATAATTGGAAGATAGGACTTTCAAAATTTAAATTTGAAATAAAAATATCAAATAATATTATAGAGTATCTCAAAGAAAAAGTAAAGGTTGTAACCAATTAGTCCATTAAAATCCATGTCACTTGAAGACCCCTAATAAATGATGGAATATTATTTTTGAACTCTTATAATGAATACAATTTTCCTAAAAATAAATCTACATCAAAATCCCCTACATTTTACACACCAAAATAACTAAAATCACAATAAAACCCCTTTACGTTTCCAAAAAATAAAAATGAAAAAAAAAACATACCTGATTATATTATAACTTGAAACATGAGTAAAGGAATAGGTAGAGGCTAGGTTTCCTCTTCGAAATAACTTTATTTAATGTCATTAGTTCAACTTAGACCCTAAATATAACAATTATTTTCTAGTTCATAGGATGGATCAGTTAAATCCTCCTCTATTTCCTGATTACTTAATGATTCAATGAAATTTTTTAACCTATTACCATTGAATTTGAGGATATGAAAACTAGTGGGATCTAGAATCTCTACTGACCCATAGGGGTACACATGATGTACTATGCAAGACGTTGTCTATCTCGAACATAACGCCCTTGGGAGTAAGTAAATTTTGGAACTATACAAGAGAAAATATTTCCCCAATTTAATGTATTTGACTTTAAGATTCCATGATTGGTATGATTTAACTATACCATTATTGATCCATGAATATTCATAATCTTCCATCCAAATTTATTTATGATCATCAAAGTGTTATTTCCTCTTCTTTTAGTTAAAGAAATATCAAAATTGATTTTTCTATTTCCCCAAAGGTCTTATGTTCAATTTCAATAAGTAAATGGAAATATTTTCCATAAACCAAACTATATGGTGACATTCTTAAAATGGTTTTTAATGTAGTATGAAATGCCCAAAGGGAATTTGATAGTATCTTTTACTAATATTTCCTAGAGGTATTGATGGTTTTTTCAATAATTTTCTTAATTTCCCGGTATTAAAACTCATCTTGACCACTGGTTTGATGACGGTAGGCTATGAAAATTTTATGAGAAATCTCATTCATTGACATGAGTAATAGAAAGACACTGTTATAGAAGTAGGTTCCAAAATCATTGATGATAGCCCTAGGAATTCAAAATCTAGAAAATATGTATTCTTTCAGGAATCAGATCACAAATTTAAGTCTATTGGACATGGCGGGAATGTCCTCAACACATTTTGAGATATAATAAATATATAAGAGGATATAGATATATTCTATAAAGTTTGGGAAGAGTGGTATGAAATCTATTCCCCAATAATCAACTATTTCAACCACTAGACCGGGAGTAAATGGAATTTGATTTCCTTTAGTTATAGAACCAAATTATTAACATCATGTTAAAATTTATAATAATATGAAAAAAAAATTATTGAGTTTAGTCTAGAATAAACCAATTTTAAGGAATTTTTCTGTGGTTTTCATGGTAAAAAAGTGTCCTACATATGACTCTATATGACATAATTTTAGATTAGAACCTTACTTGGACCCGGGAACACATCTCCAAATGACTTGATCAAGATAGAACTTGAAGAGGTATATATCATTAAAAATGTAGTGTTTAATATCATAAAGTAATTTACTCATAGATTTTTATCCTAATAATATTGGAATGAAATATATTGACAAGTGATTTTATAGGTCATCACACCATGGGAAATCACACATAAAATAAAGGTGCTCATTTGGAAATAAATCAGTCACAAAAAGATAATGTGAGTTTTCCTTGATTCTGTCCAAGAGAGGAGATCACCTACAACATTTTCAAGAACCTTTCTTTTCCTTAATTTTTATATCAAACTCTTTCAAAATAAGGACCCCACCAAATGAATTTATCCTTAGCATCTTGTTTTTGGAAAAAGTATTTTAAAATTGAATGGTCTATGAAGAAAATGATGGGGGATCCAAATAGATGGGACTTTAATTATTCTAAGGCAATGTAAATATAAATATACTATTTCTCAACAGTGTTGTAGTTTATTTTTTCATCATTAAATGATTTTATTACATAAGTGATCATTAATGGAGTTTTATCGAATCATTTTCCTAAGACATATCCAACTTCAAAGTCACTTGTATCACAAATTTTTTCAAAAGGAAGATCCAATTGGTAGATTTAATTATGGGTGGAGATATAAGAGATGACTTCATTATAGATAATGATTACTAATAGCTCTCTATTTAAACAAGTGGAGTGTCTTTCATGAGAAGAGAATAAAGGTGTTATGAAATGAAGATGAAGTTCTTATTGAACCATCTATAGAAACCATATTTTCCAAAGAATGACCTCACTTCATTGAAATATTTTGTAGAGGGAATGTGAATAATGACATATACATTATCTTTATCAACCTCAATCCCTGTAACAGAGACCAAATGTCCAAGAAAAAGTCCTTCCCTTACCATGAAAAAGATTTTTTCCTAGTTTATGATGAGATTAGTATCCTCAAATATAGATAGCACCCTTTCAAAATTTCTATGAAATACCTCAAATTTATCTCTAAACATGGTGAATTCATCTATAAATACCTTTAAAAATACCCCACCATTTTATAGACGATTCCCATAATGCATCACCGGAATCTACTAGGGTCATTACATAACCCAGAGGGAATGCACTTGAATGAAAAAGTTCCAAATAGATGGGTTAAGGTTTTTTCCCTTGATCTTATAAGGGGAATTCAATTTTATTATACCATAAGAATCCATTTGATAAGTTTTATAACTCATAACCTATCTCTCACTAAAAGACATGATAAATTAATAGAATGAGAAAATAGTCTTCATGGTGGGAAAATTTAACATCATATAATCAATGCACACTATCCATCCACTACTAACTCTTATTGGGAGAATATCAACATCCTCATCTATAATCATGGTAATTAATTCCTTTATATAAACCAGTTGTATTGGTATTACCCACTCACTCTTAGTGGTAAGGAATATAATACCATTCCTTAACAACTTCAGATGTTCTATTTTTATAAAATCCAGTTGATTTGGATCAATCCTTTGTTGAGGTTTCCGAAATGGTTTATAATTAAGTTCTAGATTAATAATATGGGTTACAATGAGTGGGATAATCCTATGAACATTAGACCGGGTCATCCAGTTTCTTTCTTATATATACACAAAATATTTATAAGAATTACCTATGGAATGTATTCAAGAGAGGAAGAAATTAAAATGGTAAGTGTTTGATTATACCCTAAGAATGAATTATTGAGTGAAAATGGAAGGACCTTTAATTCAACCTCAGTTTGGTTAACACATTCAAAAGTATAAGGGAACTTTTCATCAAACTCAGTTTCTTTTTCCTAGTTTAATAATCGAGTTAGTTCCTCTTCAATAGAATTTTCTACCATTAAATTGGATATATCATTGTCTGGAATAGGTATGAACTCAATGTTTGTTATTTATAAAAAGGTTCAATTGATTATTTATCATTAAAAATAAAAAAAAGGAGTTCTCTAAAAGATATTAAACAAAGGTAGGAAAATTTCCATCATGTTAACAAAGGAGTTTGACATCATATTGACTTAAACATCCTTCAAAAATTCTTTAATGTGCCTCTAGTTCACTTTTTATTCTACCTATCTATTTCACATCATGAACTTCATCATCATAATGAATATGTGATTTTTCATTATAAATTATCAAATAAAGGCTCATGTTTATAAATGTTCTGTTCATGTTCTCATTCCTTAATCAGATGACCAGGTTGGTATTTTCTAAGAAGGGATAACCTAGTATGGTTGGAATTTTTTCCCTAATTCATAAATTTAGATTATTTTAAAGGAAAATGAATATGGTATGTTATATTAAGTTTTGAAATTTCTTAAGAACATCCCTTAAGATCCTATTAGGAACCAAAATGCTTTGATTTCCAAGTTGGAGTGTGAAATAAGTTGGTTGGATATCTTCAATACCTAATTGAAAATACACTTCATATGGAATGAGGTTCACACTATATTTTATATTAAAAAAAATATTTGAATAAGTTTTTCTCTCTAAGTTAAATAATGATGTAAGGATAACCTGGTTTCTAAAATTTTGTGTTATGGTTCCTTGGATGGTAGTTCTCACGTTAACTACCAAAAGGACTTTCTTTTTGTATGAGAATAATACTTTAAATGTACATAGTCCTCCAAGTACTTGGAGTATGTAGGTATGGTATATATTTCATTGAGAAGGGGTATTTTTAACTTAACTTGTGTCAAAATTTTCATCAGTTTTTCATTCAGTTTTGGTTTCAATTTTCCTCTCATGCGTTGTGGTATGTGAGTAGTTTATGTACTATTTAGTTTGGTGTGCGTTCTAGCACATGTTCATTAGTTTTATTAGTTTCAATATGTGTTTCTTCAACATTATCAAAAAAAATTAGGCTTTGGATTGTTTTGTGTCGGTTGGTGTATGTTTTTCAATGGCTTTCCAACCCCCTAAAATAATCAGAGTTTTGAGTTGTTCAAGAGAGGTTTGTGTGTGATTAGGTTCTCCTTCAATGGTTGAGGAAGGAACTACCATATTAGGGGCATGAGCGACTTTCTAGTTTTGATTCTTTTCAATCCAATTTTACACAATGAGACTTCTAAGTTCATTTTTTCAATTTTCTTACACAATTATTCAAGGATTTATAGGGGGTAGATTAGGATGGGAAATGTGTTGGTTGTTTTACCCCGAAAGGATACTTTATTTATTGGATGGGTTGTTGAATGTGTTATTAGATAGGTAATTTCAATTAGACTAGTGGATGTTAGTATTTGACCAGTGGGGATTGAAATTGGTAATGTGCATGAATTTCATTTTAATCTAAGGTATAAGACATTGTTGTTGTTTTAGTTATTAATTGTCTTTCCAATTGAATCATAGATAGTAATGGTCCCTTGGATTGAAAGTGTTTTGGTACTATGGATTCTGAAAGATTAAATTGTCCCCCTCTACTAGTTCTCCTCCTAAAAAACATTTATTATTATTATTATTTTGACTGAAAATTAATTTTTTTATTTCCAAACACTTTAGGAAAAGTGAGAACCGAACATCCCTAAGCACTAACCAGGACATGACTTGAAAAGAAAAAAAAGGAAATATGCAGGACAACCACAATCTAACCAGTACACCACAAGACTGCATATCATAATACTCGTAATCATCTCTGCTTCCCACATAGGAGTCCCCTTCTGCCATAGCCGTAGTTGATTCCCACTCAGAGGCTGATTTATGTTGCCTCAAGAAATAGTTTCTTTTCTCAAAGCTCCATAAATGGTCCTTTAAAGGTTGCACTGGGCAAGGTTGTTTGATCAAGCTATCTTTCTTAAAGGCAAGAATCACACCTTTGTCCCACTTAAGGGAAGATCTAGTATACATCTGTCGTGGAAGGTAAGAGTAGTCTTTCCTTGCTCGTCTTCTTGGTGTAGCAGATATAGGTTCTGCGCACTCAGTCATCCTACCAGTCCCCTTCTGAAAAACTTCACTAATGGAAAGGAATGTTGGAACACTCATATTTTCCTTATTTCCCCTAGAAGGATATTTCTTTTTGGACTTCAGAGTATTATCCCTGCAACCTGAAGGAATCCCCCTCCTTGTCATCGGTGTGTTAATATCATTCGAGGCAAGACACTCAATCGTTGAAGCATCCTCCTCTCCATTCTTAGGGACGTCTTCATGACCCAAGCTAACTGAAATGTGCCCTTCCACAAAGGCCCCCTCAACATCACCACTGTACACATGACCTGAATCCAAGCCAACACCAAGAGTTTCTTCCGAGAGCCCTTCAAACCTATTGGTAAGCATAAGGAAGGGTCGAACTGATGGGTCTAAAACACTGGAACCCCCAGTACCATCTGGACTATCCACTCCTGAGGTAATTCCCCTTATCCCCATCCTCTGATCCTTCCCCGAGATTTCCCTATCCATGTTCTGCACCAAACAAACTTCTTGGAAACCCGATCCAGTCTCTTTCCTATCCAAGGGAGTAGAGGAGCCCTCCAAATCATGCCGAAGTCTTTTGAAAACCTCTGTAACCGTCGGGTTCACCTGCAACACCAAAACACTTGGATTTTCAGAATTATGTACTATTATTGCAGTCATAGTGCGAGAATCCTTCCTGATATACTTAACTGTAGGACTTGGAGCACCCCCATCATTGGGACCCGAAGCCTCCATGACCATACTAGATACCGCAACCACCTCCGGGAGTTTTCCTGATGCAGCACTGACTTGTCTTGCCGCAACCTTCTTCCCCCTGCGTCAACCCTTCAATGACGCATATGTGCCTCTTTTGTGGAAAACCTGCAAAGAATGTCCTAAACGCTTGAAAGATGGAAAAAAATCAGTCCGATTCTCATAAACAACCCGCTACTTCCACCTGTAATCTTCTCCGATAGTGATCCAAACATAGTTGAAGGGAAGGCGAGAGGCATCCACTTCGATACAGACACGAGGGTTCACCAGGTGACACATGGCCTCGGTGCGGCTATCAGAACACAGATATCATCCTACGAGGTTGCCTATCATCTGAATCACCGAAGGATTCTGAAAAGGTAATGGAATATTTGGGAAACTTACCCAAACCGCCAAAGAAGGAGAATCCCGGTTCATATGTAAATCGAAGGACCACTGTAATAAGAGGAAATGAGAACCATTACAGCTACGATGAGCTTTAGACCATTCCATGATGAGACCCACTTCGGATTCAAAACGAATCATGATATGACTGCTGTCGAGCAATCCAACAACCGCCCTTTCTTGAAGATCCCAACCATCGAAGACGAACCGGTCGAAGGAGTCGATTGAAGGTCATTTGTGCCTGAAACAAGCCACCAGCATGTGGTTCCATTTTGAGAATTTCCTTGAATTGTTCCCATGTTTCATATAAATTTCCCCCTTCTTTTTCAACAATGTTTTTGATTCTCTTTTTTAGTGAAATTTATTTTTGTTGGGGATATAACGCCCCGAGTCCACTCTTCCGAACTCGGTGCTTAAAAATTTTGTGTAATATTTTTTATAAAATAATATAAACAATTACAGAGCACATTAAATAATTGAGGATCTTTTACTGGTCTAGATTCTAAAGGATTATACAAAACATTATATTTTTCAGAGTTGAAACAATAATAAGACAACTCTCCACTACACTTACACGCTCTCTACCTCCAAATATGATGACATCTGTAAATAATATTCTAATATACCTATGAAAAATCATTTTAATAAAAAAGGGTGAGCATTCAATTTCCCAGCACGGAATATTAAAAAATTTAACAAATTCTATTAAAATATTGATTTCACAATACATTAAAAAAATTCAATTAAAATACACCTGTAAAAGAAATTTTAAATAACACTATAATGATTTAAAAAATAACTTTACTTCAAAAATGATTTTAAACTAATCCAGTGATTTGGTAGAAAATATTAATCATGATCTGAAAAACAAAACAACTAAGGCCACTCAAAACATTTAAGGCTATCTTGGACCTACCCACTTTAAGGATGGATTCACTATCCAATTCTATATCATATTTACAAAGATCGAGGACCAGTTTTTTATAAAATATTTTTGTACTAGATTTCCATATATATATATATATATATATATTTTTCATTGGAGTTTTTGTTTTGAAAATATATTTATAATCATGTTTGGAACAAAAAATACTAATATTTACCGAAAATTACATATTCAACTTTGTATGATCAGATCTCATGACTTTTCATAATCACATGGAAGTTAAATCAACTTCCATGCACTTAAATTTTCAAGAAACATATTTATTAAATTTCTTTTATACAGGAAGGTAAACTAATAACAATAGAGAATATATAATTATATCTTTTTAAAATTAATCAATAATAATATATAATTATGTTGTGTGCACAAAAAACATCGAAGCATCATTTCTTTACTAAATAAAATCATCCTTTTATATGTACTTATGCTTTAAAGAACATGAATTTAATTACATATATAAATACATGATCATAGAACTGAAATTAGAAACCAAGTATCTTGAACATTAAAGAAATTATTTTAATATATATGTTTGATTAGTATATACTCATGTATCTCACGCCCAATATTAGATACTTTGAGTGTTTAATCAAAGTGTGAAAAATAACACTTCAATATAAGTATATATACAAATATATATATCAAGAATAAACATGAAAATTTATATATGTTTATCTATATAAATATCATGCTTGAAAAAAACACAAACATATTCAATTTGTGAGTTCAAAGTATTGATTTGGATTTCATCGAAGTATAAAACATGAAATTAAAAAACTTAAATAATTAAAAACCACAAAAATAGGGATTATAATTTTAAAGGAGAAAACACCCTTTTAAAAAACATAAAATTATATATTGGAAATAATTAAAATTTGAATACTGAAATATATAATCTGGTTTTGTATCATAAAACACAAAATAATTTTAATAAAATGATATCTTACAAAAAATATCTTATAGTTCAAAACTAATCTCAAAATTATGATTCTATCAAAATAGAATTTTTGTCCCTTATGCAAATAATAAATTAGAGAATATAAGCTGAAAAACAATATATTGTAGGTCGCTTACAAAAATAAAATGGAATTGAAAGTGTAAAGAAATTATCCTAAAATAAGTAATCCCTTACTCGTTATTTGCAGATGAAGACTTATTTCTCATCCTATTTCCCTGAATCAAAGGCTACTACCGCCTTTGCAGCACTTTTCTCACCAAAACAAAAAAATATTAAACCAAACAGCATCACTCCCTTATGCCTAGATAGACTGTGTAGTGTGGAGGGAAATTGATATACTAATTTATAGCACCCAAACTCACTGTACAATTATACATATTTTAGTTCAACATGCATAAATAATATTTTTTTTAAACCCAAATAACATTCTTGTGAAAGTTGAGAGAGGATTTGAAAGAGGAAAAAATATTATCATAAATTATTTGGAATGGATGGGTGAGCCATCAACATGTTAATGATGAAAATGACAGTATAATGAATTTTGTTTTTGAGCAATTGGAAGAAACTATCCAAAAATTGGAAAGTAGATTGAATTCAGTGAATGAAAAGGAGGTCATAAATGATGTTTGTCTGCTACATAACTGGTTTCACATAGTAGAGGAACAATATATGAATTTACAAGTAAAAAAAATACCAAAACTGTTGAAAACTGATACTCAAAACCATTATAATTAAATGTTGTATGAAATAAATAAAATTCTAGATAACGATCAATGGAAGTCAATAGGAAATAGAAAACAATTAATAACTAGATTCTGTAGAATATTAAGTCACTAAAAACATTCAAAAACAATAACTTCTTTCATATCGCTATAGTCAAGAGGATATTTCCAAACAGAACATCATTTTCCCCAATTAGACTTCAAAATCTCCTCGCAACACAGATCTTGAGTCTGATTCTAAAGCGTGAAGGTGTTCAGACTCAGAATCTCTTCTAACGCTCTTGATCTTATATCTAGAATCTTCTTTAGCTTTGAGCTATACCAATGCAGCGTTTGACCTACCTTGGTCTCGGCCTCTCCTATGGCATTTGCTTGCGAACTACATCATCCTCAACTTCTCCACTGTCTCACAAGAATTTTTCCTCACCTCTCGATGATGATCTGTCCCTCCCTTCAGACTCATTTCTGAAATACGATCCCCATATACAGGGTTCTCGTTTTCTCTTTCCCATCCAAAACCCTAACCCACACTCAACTTCATTTTTTTAATTCCGTTTCATCACTTTTATATATATAAAAGTAGAATATACATAATGTTCAATATGAACAAAAAAGTATACTCATATTTTATTTACTAATTTTATTTTATTCATTTTCTTTTAACATGAATAGGAATAATTTTATAGTAACTAAAAATATTATATTTAACATTGATAAAATAATTTTCATGAAAATAACAATAATACGTGAATTTTATTAATAATTTAAATTTTATTATTATAATTTTATTATTATAAATTTTTTAATTTATAATTTCGTAAAATATATTTTCTTTAGAATGAAGTGACTTTGCTAAAATAATTTATTACTTGTATACCACTTTTATTATAACATATATTGGTCATAAATGTTATAATTTTATAAAATATTAATTTTCAATAAAACAAATAATTAATTAAATGCATTTTTTATTAAAGATAATACTCATATAAATATATCCTTGTAATCAATTTATATGATATTTAAATTATAGTAATATATTAAAATATTAATTTATAAAAATATAAAGTAATAAGTTATACTTCGATTCAAAACACATTTTTACTATGGAAAATATTTATAAAAACATTTTATTAAATCATTTCTTCATTAGTTTTAATTATAAACAAATTAATTTTTAAATTTTCTCAGGGTGTTATATTCTCTCCCCCTTAAAAGAATTGCACTCTCACATTTCTTGGATTGAACTTAAGAAAATTCTTAATTTTCATCTTCAGAATTGAAGAATTTATAAGGAGGCTTATCTATCTAAACAAAACTCTACCATGAAGATTTTATTTCCCTCAAAAAAAATTCTAATCTATAAAGTTTTCTAGACAGTTCCTCTAATACCATTTATAATTCCCCAAGTCTGCTCTTTTGAACTCGGTGCTTAAAAATGTTGTGTAATTTTTTTATAAAATAAAATAAAAAATTAACAACACATTAAACAGATGAGGATATTTTACCAGTCTAGGTTCTAGGGGATTAGACCAAACCTTACATTTATCTGTGTTGAAACAATAATAAAACAACTATCCACTAGTATTTCACGCACACTAACTCCAAAAGTGACGACATCTGTAAATAATATCCTAAGATATGTGTGAAAAATCATTTTAAAATAAAATGTTGAGAATTCAATTTCCCAGTAAAGAGTTTTGAAAACCATTAATAAATCCCATTAAAATATATCTTTCACAATACACTAAAATAAATCAATCAAAATACACATTTAAAAGGAATTTGACATAATACTATAATGCTCAGAAAAACAATTATACTTCAAAAATGATTTTAAACTAATCCAGTGATTTGGTTTAAAATATTAAGTAGAATATAAAAAACAAAACAACTAAGACCACTCAGGACATTGAAAGATATCATGGGTTAACCCACAAGAAGTATGGATTCACTATCCAATTCCCTATCATATTTCTAAAGTTTTAGGATTGGTTTTTTATAAAACATTTTGGTCTTAGCTTGCCTTATATATATATATATCACTGGTGTTTTAGTTTTGAAAATATATTTATAATCATGTTTGGAACAAAAAATAATAATCTTTACCAAAAATTACATATTCAACTTTGTATGATCAGATCTCATGACTTTTCATAATCACATGGAATTTAAATCAACTTCCACACACTTAAATTTTCAAAAAAACTTATTTATTAAATTTATTTTATGCATGAAGGTAAACTAATAAAAATAGGGAATATATAATTCTATCTTCTTAAAATTAATCAATAACAATAGATAATTATATGATGTGCACAAAAACCATCAAAACAACATTTCTTTGCTAAATACAATCATCTATTTTTATATACTTAAGTTTTAAGGAATATGAATTTAAGTACATATAAATAATCGTAGAACAAGAATTAGAAACCAATGATCTTGAAATTTAAATAAATTGTTTTAATATATATGTTTGATTATCATATACACATGTATCTCACTCCCATGATTTGATACTTTGAGGGTTTAATCAATGTTTAAAAAATAACACTTCAATATAAGTATATATACATATATATATCAAGCATAAACATGAAAATTTATATATATATATATATATAAAGCTTGAACAAAACACAAACATATTCAATTTGTGATTTCAATGTATAGATTTGGATTTCATAGTAGAAAAATGGGATTAAAATACTTAAATAATTAGAAACCACAAAAATAGGGATTATAATTTTAATGGAGAAAACTCCCCTTTTAAAAACAAAATATTATATATTGGAAATAATTAAAAGATGAATACTGAAATATGTTTCATATCATAAAACACATATCTTTTCAATAAAATGATCTCTTACAAATAAAATCTTATAGTTCAAAACTAATCACAAAATTATAATTCTATCAAAATTGGAATTATATCCCTTATGCACACAATATATTATAGAATATAAGCTGAAAAATAATAAATTGTATGTCCCTTAAAAAAATAAAAATTAAATTTAAAGTGTAAAGAAAGTATCCTAAAATAAGTAATCCATTACTCATTATGGGCAGACAAAGAGTTATTTTTCTTTATTTTACTCTACATCAGAGGCTAATACCGCCTTTGCAGCACTTTTCTAACCAAATGAAAAACAGAATAAACCAAACATCATCATTTCCTTATGCCTCGATAGACTGTGTAGTGTGGAGGGAAACTTGTTGGTCGGAGTGGACACTCAAGAGGGGGGTGAATTGAGTTCTAATTAAAATTTCTGCTAAAAACAATTTCTATTAAAATCCCCCAATTTCAAAAACAGATTAAACTGTAGTGAATTTATACAGATTATAAAGGTTCAATTAGTTTCTCAAAGATTGATTAGTTCTCAGTTAACTTAATCTGATGATTAAATTAACTTTTGAAACTAACTTACTGATTTATAATAAATATAAACACTTGCGAGTTTAACTATCAAAGTAGCTTTGAAGACAAATTATATTTCAAAGTAATAGTAGCGGAATATGAAATAGATATGTATTGTATGGATATTAACTTTAACTAAAAACATAGAGGAGTTAACTAAGAGGTTCAGTCTCAAGCCGAGACTTAGTCCTCTCAAAAGCTTATATAAGGATGATCCACACCCTGGATCGGGGTTCAACAGTTTACAACTATCCAGGTCCAAGACCTCTACTACTGTTATCCGTGGGAAAAAAAACAACAGCAACCAGCTGTCCAGGTCACACAAGACCTCTACCACTATCCACAGTGGGAAAAAAGAATGAAAAGATAGTGAGTGAGGATTTACAAATCCTCCAGTTAAGGTTCTGGAGACAGTGTGTGTGTAAAATACAACAGATAACACACACTGCTCGTAATGTAAAAAGTAAATCATAGAGATAAAGATTTAGAGATTAGAAATGGCTCTAGTGATCTTCATGCAGCTCTTGACTCCTTTTGTTGATTAGAATTCCTTCTGAGTCTTCTTCTGGTTTCTGTCTGGAAAACAGAGTACCTTCTGCTTCCTTGACTTTGAGGTTCAGCTTGCTTATCGGCTCAAAGAATGATGAGTTTTGTGTGGTTCTTCTTTAGCATAGATTTATCAATGTATGCTCTATGTTCTGGAGGCTGGTAGTAGTAGTATCGTGTGTGCAAGTTCTCCAGTTGATCTTGGCACGTTTTGAGCTTGATCGCAAGTGTGTTCTGTGTGCTTGATCTCTCAAGTTTTCTTTCACACACGCTTCTTTTAATACATACACGATGTCCTCTTTATACCCCTTTTGTTTTTCTGACAAGAAGGAATGATTATAATTTTTTATCGTACTTGGTACGGTTTCCTGAAATGGCAACATAAATCATTTAATAACATTAAATGCGTCAAAAGTAACAAATGTAACCGTTAGTATAATAAACAAATAGTGTCGAGGATATAGGATTTGACTCCACAGTTCATTATAGGTAGCCGTTTGTTTGTAGACGTGTACAGTTGACTCGGTGTAGGGATCTTCCATCGGTAGCTCTTCAAACTCTTATCGGTGACCCTTATCGGTAGCTCTTATTGGTAGCTCTTTGTGCATCGGTAGCTCTGTGTGCATCGGTAGCTCTGTGTGCATCGGTAGCTCTGTGTGCATCGGTAGCTCTGTGTGCATCGGTAGCTCTGTGTGCATCGGTAGCTCTGTGTGCATCGGTATCTCTGTGTGCATCGGTAGCTCTGTGTGCATCGGTAGCTCTGTGTGCATCGGTAGCTCTGTGTGCATCGGTAGCTCTATGTGCATCGGTAGCTCTGTGTGCATCGGTAGCTCTGTGTGCATCGGTAGCTCTGTCTATCGGTAGCTTTGGCTATCGGTAGCTCTGGCTATCGGTAGCTCTGGCTATCGGTAGCTCTGGCTATCGGTAGCTCTGGCTATCGGTAGCTCTGGCTATCGGTAGCTCTGGCTCTTATGAAAACCACATCTAATTGACTTAGAATTGTTTCAAAGCTTGTATAAACAAGGATACTTGAGATTAACATAAATCAGAGATTATTTAAACATTATTATTAACTTGATCACTGATTTAGAAGAATTAAAATGTAGATCATCAGTAATTGAGAGTAGCATAATATATGAACACATAATTGGGATTATCAAAACAGGTGAGGTCAACAATCTCCCCCTTTTTGATAATCACAACTTATGATATGACCAAAAATAGTGAGAATATAGTATAAGAGAATATAACGTTTATATTATAATTTCTCAAAGAAAGCAATCAGAGGAAATAGAGGAAATAGTAATAGAATGAAATAGATCAAAAATTATTATAGGAAGTATTAAATACAATAGTATCAGAGATAAGCTTTGAAAGAGTTGGTACCAAGGAAGGAAATGTAAGAATAGTAGCACAGGCTCAAAATTTCTCCCCTTTGATATTTCCCCCCCTCTCTTTATATTTTCTCCCCCTTTATAATTTTCTCCCCCTTTGTGATAATCAAAAAGTGGGAAAGCAGACAGAGAGAACTAAGAAACAGAGATAGTGTAAAGAAAAGCATTTGTTTTAGACCAGACAAAACTTACATAAACAGAATAGAAGAGAAAAAAAGAAAAAAAAAGACAATTCCTATCAAACAGCCTGGCCACTTCAGCAATCCGGATCTTCAACATGAGATTTTCCCTTTGGATCAGAAGAGGAGGCAGGTGGTGAGGATGTGAGTGAGGGATTTGGAATCCTAGAAATGATCACAGGAGGCTGAGCCACTGATACAGTGCCTGGCCTGTATTGGGAAGTTTGTTGAGTGATCATAGGTGTGAGGCTTCAGATGGCCTGAGCAGGAGTCATCTGGACTGGGGACTCAGTGGAGGCAGAGGTAGGCAAGGCAGGAGGGACAATAACTGGTCTGGCATCAACATGCAAAAAGGGCAGCAACAGATTTCTGAAATCCATAATGATTCCTCCCCCTCTTTCCATAGTAGATATAAAATCATCTTTGTTCTCCATAAATTTTTCTAAGGCAGGAGTCAGCTCTCTTAGCTTGCTCACTTGTTCTCGGAAGGCTTGAGTTACAGGGGGTAACTTCATGTTTTCCAACATCAGCTTGAAATGATGGGTGAGTTGTTGCTTGGTAAAAATCCTTTGGAAATAATAATCCACCTTGTTCTTGATTTCCTCCTGAGAGGTAGAGGCCTCTTTCATAGTGTCGTGGATGATTTTCATTATTTCCCTTACTGAATATCTTTTAGAGAGCACTACCTGGCTTAGATCTGATGAGTCCACAGAGCCACTGGTTGAAATAGAACCAAGCTCCTCCTTCATCATAGCTCGTAATTGATTCAAATCAAATGCAGGTTTTGAAGCTAGAGGTCCAACCGAGAAGGATACAGTTTCTTTGAAACTTTTGGTCAAGCCACTAATCAGAGTTTGCAGTTGAGAGTCCTGATTTTTAACATGATCCTTTATAGAAGATTTGAAATCTTCAAATACTGAGACCATTTGGCTTACAACACTTTTCACATAGGCTAAATCCTTATCAACTTGAGGCTTTGAGCTCATGTAAGAATCTAAAGTACTAACAGACTTCTTTAAGGCTTCAAGATATGCTTATATTCTAGAATATTGGGTCTGGCACTCTTTGACTGCTTCCATTAGCTCACCCATAAAAGTTGAAAGATTGAAACCAAGATAAAGCTCAAGAGATTGTTCTAACAACTTCATTTCTTCACGAAAACAGTGCTTCATCTCAGTAACTGAGGCACTGAAGGATTCTTTCAGCTCATGCTTCAGGGATTCAAGATCAGACTTTGTAACAAAATCAGTAGGAGCAACTGTAGTAGATACTCGTGCAGAAGCTAAGATGACTACTGAATCATTCATGACTGATTGAATCGAGGAAACTAAAAAAGATTCCATTGTCTTTACTTCTTCTACAAAACTGACTTTGAGTTTTTCTTTCAGCACATCTAAATCATGTACTCGGACCACATCATCAGGCAGTAACTCAGAATTGATGTCATAGCTGATATTTGGTCTATTCAAGGATACTTCATTATCCGAATCAGGATAATCCAAACCATAGACTATAAAACCTGGGTCTTCTACCCAGTCTTCAATCTCAACAGCCACTGTAACATTTCCAAGATTGGAATGATGGTCCCCCTCAATGGGTGCATTCCTATGTACAACAACTACATTTTCTGCTGGTCTTTCTTCATCAGAATCTTCCACAACAACTTCAATCTCAGCAGCAGTAAGGAGATTTTCTGAAACATGTACAACTTCTTCTCTTTCTTTTTCTACTTCATCAGTAGGCACAACTGAGGTTTCAATCAAAGGACACAGACTCAACCTAGCAGAATCAGACGATTCAGATACATTCTCTTTTTCTCCTTCTTGCTGAGGAACTGGCTGGTCTTCCTCATGAATAGATAACACTTCCTCTACTCTTACTTTTCTTGAGTATACAAACTCAGTAACAGGACTTGGGGGCAAGTATGGATCTCCTCCAATATCCATAGGAGTTTCTTCCTCTTCTTCTTCTTCTTCTTCTTCTTCTTCTTCTGACTCATCACTGTACTTGGGTTCCTCTTCATCAGATCCTAAACCTGGATCTCTTTTATCCTTTGGCCTTGAAGGATAATCCATAGGATTAAACTTATCATACATCCTCTGGTCATCACTGACCCATTCTCCTTTCCATGGGTTCCAATTGATTTTCATGTACTTACAAATTGTAGTAGTGATACAGAAGTTATTCTTAACTACAACTGTCTCATCCTGAGACTCAGCTATCCCTTTCACTTTTATCATCACAGAGATCATTTTGGCAAAGAATAAAGCATTAGTCTTTGATTTTGGCCTAATCATGTCTTCCATTTGATTCAACAGCAGTCTGCACAGATTAACTTTCACACCATGTCTTAACAGATGTAGAAGATAAATATCTTGATATCTCAGATTAGAAAAATCTCCTCTCCTCGGTATCAAAACATGTTGAACAAATTTGAAAAGAAGTCTGTTCTCTCCATCCAATTCAGTAGCAACCACTTGACTCTGATTTCCATTACCCGTTAGCTCTTTTAAAGCGGTCTCATAGTCAAAGATGTTACTGGTAGGTGGAATTTCTCTTGAGACATACCCGGATACACCTTCATGTGGGACTTTTAAACATTCTGCCCACTCTACTGAAGAAAACGACATTTCTTTTCCATTTACAAAAGAACTTACCCGATTCTCATTTTCAGACTTCTCGAAGCTTACGAATTCGTAGAAATGTTTTACTAACTTCGGGTAGTAGGGACCATTGTTATTTGAAAAACAATCTACCCATTTCTGATCTTCCAGAATTGCAATCACCAATGAATTTCTTGGTAGCAGCCAATCTACGCATAGCTCCTTTTCAATCACAATATCTCTATTCTGCAAATGAGGGTTTACTGGTCGCTTTCCCGACCTAGTTCTGACATTACTTCCATGAGCTTTTTGCTGCACTTTCTGCTTCTTTGTTTTAGGCTCTACACTGTCATCTCTGCTGGCAGGAATCTTGGTTTTTTCCATCGCAGATTTAGGGTTCTCGGTCGATTAGGGAGCTAGGATTCAAAGGAGAAGGGTTTTGGGTCCGGTGGAGTGAGAAGCGGTTTAGGCTTAGTTTTATCATGTAGGAATCATAAATAAACGAATAAAGTAAAATAATCATAAAAATAAAACGATTCATATTCTTGGTGGCAGACAGAAGTTTTAAAATATATCATCGGTGAGAAGTTCACATCGGTGAGAATTTCACATCGGTGAGAATTTCACATCGGTGAGAATTGATCATCGGTGAGAATTTCAGCATCGGTGAGAATAGATCATTGGTGAGAATTTCAACATCGGTGAGAATTGATCATCGGTGAGAATTTCAACATCGGAGAGAATTGATCATCAGTGAGAATTTCAGCATCGGTGAGAATTGATCATCGGTGAGAATTTCAGCATCGGTGAGAATTGATCATCGGTGAGAATTTCAACATCGGTGAGAATTGATCATTAGTGATAATTTCAGCATCGGTGAGAATTGATCATCGGTGAGAATTTCAACATCAGTGAGAATTGATCATCGGTGAGAATTTCAACATCGGTGAGAATTGATCATCGGTGAGAATTTCAGCATCGGTGAGAATTGATCATCGGTGAGAATTTCAGCATCGGTGAGAATTGATCATCGGTGAGAATTTCAACATCGGTGAGAATTGATCATCCCTAGATCATGCCTAATGTAACTTAACCTATCAGAACTTAAAGGTTTAGTGAAAATATCGGCCAATTGATGTTCAGTGCTAATAAATTCAAGAGTAATATCACCTTTTTGATAATGATCTCTCAGAAAATGATGTCTTACATCTATGTGTTTGGTTCTAGAGTGAGATACAGGGTTCTTAGATATGTTTATTGCACTAGTGTTGTCACAGTTGATTGAAACATGTTTAAACTCAAATTCATAGTCCAATAAAGTGTGTTTCATCCACAGAATTTGTGCACAACAACTACCAGCAGCTATATACTCTACTTCGGCAGTAGAAAATGCAACTGAGTTCTGTTTCTTACTACACCATGACACTAGGGATTTCCCAAGTAAATGAAATGTTCCATATGTGCTCTTCCTTTCTATCTTACATCCAGCAAATTCAGCATCTGAATAGCTAGTTAGGTCAAAAGATTGTCCTTTTGGATAAAATAAACCTAAGTTTACAGTATGCTTAAGATATTTAAAAATCCTTTTAACAGCCAGTAAGTGTGATTCTTTAGGATTAGCTTGAAATATAGCACACACACATACACTGAACATGATGTCTGGTCAACTAGCAGTAAGATAAAGTAAGCTACCAATCATACTTCTGTAATTGGTTTGATCCACTGGTTTCCCAGTTTCATCTGTATCCAATTTACAGGTAGTACTCATAAGAGTTTCACTTTCCTTAATACTGTCCAAACCAAAACGTTTTAAAAGATCTTTTGTATATTTACTTTGATTTAAAATAATTCCATCTCTAGTTTGAAAAATTTTAAAACCAAGAAAATACTTAAGCTCTCCCATTAAGCTCATTTCAAATTCATTTTGCATACTTTTTGAAAAATCAGTACATAAAGAGTGTTTAGAAGATCCAAATATAATATCATCAACGTAGATTTGTACAACTAAAACATCTTTAGAAATTCTTTTAATAAAAAGAGTTGGATCAGTGATCCCTTTAGTAAAACCTTTTGAAATAAGAAAATTGCTGAGTCTATCCTACCAAGCTCTTGGGGCTTGTTTTAAACCATATAAAGCTTTAGAAAGTTTAAAAACTTGATTTGGAAAATGAGGGTTTGTAAATCCAGGTGGTTGTTCCACAAAAACATCTTCAATTATAAAACCATTTAGAAATTCACTTTTGACATCCATTTTATATAACCTGAAATTCAGATGTGATGCATATGCAAGTAAGATCCTAATAGCTTCCAGTCGAGCTACAGGTGCAAAAGTTTCTCCATAGTCTATACCCTCTTCTTGACTATATCCCTGTGCAACTAGTCTAGCTTTGTTTCTAACTATGTTTCCTGATTCATCAACTTTATTTCTAAAAACCCATTTTGTGCCTATTGTCAAGGTGTCCTTGGGTCTCTCAACTAATTCCCAGACTTTGTTTCTTTCAAATTGATTTAACTCTTCTTGCATGGCTATTACCCAGAATTCATCATTGATAGCATCATTGATATTTTTGGGTTCTAGCTATGATAGAAAAGCTTGATGTTCAACCTGGTTCCTTAGAGAAGCTCTAGTTTGTGTTCCTCTATCAAGATTACCAACAACAACATCTAAAGGATGATTCTTTGGAATCTTAGTCAATTTGGTAAAGGTTGGACTAGAAACTTCAGGTTCATCTATAGGTTCGGGTTCAATAGAAGCAGATTCTGGAGAAAGTCCAGAACTGGATGTTTTTATAACAGGTTCTTTAGATTTATCATTAAGGTCCAGAATAGACAAATCTTCTTCAAGATTCTCAAGAGAGGTTTTAGGCTCATGTGGATCAGTTTCATCGAATTTGATGTGAACAGATTCTTCTACACATTTGGTTCTCTTATTGAAAACTCTATAAGCTTTACTTGAAATAGAGTAACCCAGAAAAATTCCTTCATCGCTTTTGGGAGCAAACTTATCCAGATTATCATTAGTATTAAGTATAAAGACTTTGCAACCAAAAACTCTGAAGTAATTAACCTTAGGCTTTCTATTGTTCCACAAATCATAAGGGGTTTTCTTAAGAACAGGTCTGATCAAGACTCTATTGATAACATAACAAGCTATATTAACAGCTTCAGCCCAAAAGTAAATAGGCAGTTCATATTCATTGAGCATGGTTCTAGCTATTTCTTGAAGGGTTCAGTTTCTCCTTTCTACTACACCATTTTGTTGGGGTGTCCTAGGGGCAGAAAATTGTAACTATAGCCATTGTGTGAGCAGTAAGATTCAAACTCATGATTTTCAAACTCACGACCATGATCACTTCTTAGGGTTTTAATCTTAAGTCCACTGAGGTTCTCTACAGAGTTGGAATATTTAATAAAGTAAGGACAAGCTTCACTTTTGTGAGCTAGAAAGTACACCCAAGTATATCTAGAAAAGTCATCTACAAGAACATAGACATAATGCTTCCCATTTAAACTAGAAACTCTTGATGGTCCAAACAAATCCATGTGAACCAACTCAAGTGGTTGAGAAGTTGAGACTTCTTTCTTTGATTTAAAAGAAACTTTGTGTTGTTTTCCCTTTTGACAGGGATTACACACTTTGTCATCTGGAAATTCTAATTTAGGTAAGTCTCTAACTAAGTTTTTCCTAGCCAGTTTTCTAAGTGAGTGAATGTTGCAGTGTCCTAATCTTTTGTGCAATAGCCAAGATTCTTTATGAAAAGCATTCAAACAAGAAATATTTTGTTTGGCTAAAGAATTTAAATCAACAGCATAAACATTTTCATTCCTTAGAGAAGAAAATACTAAAGAGTTTTTGGAGTTAAAAACATCACACGAGTCATTTTCAAACTTGACATTGAAACCATCGTCACATAATTGAGATATACTAAGCAAGTTATATTTAAGTCCATCAACGAATAAAACTTTAGAAATTAATACTGAGTTAGTGTTACCAATCTGGCCTAGGCCGATGATTTTTCCTCTAGAGTTGTCACCAAAGGTGACATGACCTCCATCAACCTTTATTAAGCTCTTGAAGCAAGAATAATCTCCAGTCATGTGTCTTGAGCACCCACTGTATAAATACCACATCTTCTTGTGACAGCTCTTCAAGCAGGTCTCCTCAGAATTATTTGTCATGAAACACATGTTGGCTCAATTCCTTTCAGAGTCCGAAGATTCTGCTTCACTAGTGCTGTCTTCTGAAGCACTCCAGGTAGCCTTCATGGCTTTCTTGTACTTCTTGTCTTTGTAATCATATTTCTTTTTGAATTTTAACTTTGGAAAGTCTGCTTTGATATGTCCTTTTCGCTTGCATTCATAGCAGACAACTTCATCAGTCCTGTCAGCCTTCTTCCAATCCTTTTTCCATTTGCCTTGTTGATCATACTTTCCTTTGTAATTTGTTTTCCTAAAGAATTTCTTTTTCCTATGAAACTTCTTGAATCTCCTGGCTATTTGATCCATCTCGGCATCATTGTCAGATTATGAATTTTCACTCATTGAACTCTCAGTCTCCATTTGTAGTTTATCCTTGTCTTTACTCTTAAAGGCAGTAGTTTCAAACGCTACAGATTTTCTTTTGGGTTCCTCATCTTCTTCTTTATTTACTTTAAGCTCTTCTTCATACATCATCAGCTTACCAATTAACTCCTTGAAAGGCAGTGTTCCAATGTCACATGATTCTCTAATTGAAACCGATGTACCTCTCCATCTATCTGGCAAACATCTCAGTATTATCATAATTTGTTCTTTTGCAGGAACAATCTATCCGAGTGAGCTCATTGTGTTCACTATCTCATTGAACCTGAGATACATGTCAGAAATAGGTTCATCAGGCTTCATTTTGAAATTATCATATTTAATAGTATAAGTGTTTAATCTCATTTCTTTAACATTGGTTGTTCCTTCGTGAGAAACAGCCAAGGTATCCCAAATTTCAAAAGCAGTTTTACATGCAGAAATTCTATTAAATTCTTCATCTCCTAGAGCACAGTACAGAGCATTCATAGCTTTACAATTATTATTGTAAGTAGTCTTTGTAGGTTCATCCCAAGTAGATCAATCAGTAGTGGGAACTTTATATTCAGATTCAATAGCAGTCCAAATATCAAAACTCATGCTTTCTAGATGAATTTTCATTTTAAGTTTCCACTGAGCATAGTTATTTCCATTAAAGAAAGGTGGCCGGTTAGTAGCAGCACCCTCAAGTCTATTATCCATTATAAACAAAATTTAAAGAGATAAAAATTTAGGAATAACAAAAATTTTAAGAACTTTAAAATACAACTAAAATCACAGTTGAAAACAGAGTAATTTAGAAGGTATTAATAAACCCTCTGATACCAAATGTTGGTCGGAGTGGAAACTCAAGAGGGGGGTGAATTGAGTTCCAATTAAAATTTCTGCTAAAAACAATTTCTATTAAAATCCCCCAATTTCATAAACAGATTAAACTGTAGTGAATTTATACAGATTATAAAGGTTCAATTAGTTTCTCAAAGATTGATTAGTTCTCAGTTAACTTAATCTGATGATTAAATTAACTTTTGAAACTAACTTACTGATTTATAATAAATATAAACACTTGCGAGTTTAACTATCAAAGTAGCTTTGAAGAAAAATTATATTTCAAAGTAATAGCAGCGGAATTTGAAATAGATATGTATTGTATGGATATAAACTTTAACTAAAAACACAGAGGAGTTAACCAAGTGGTTCAGTCTCAAGCCGAGACTTAGTCCTCTCAAAAGCTTATATAAGGATGATCCACACCCTGGATCGGGGTTCAACAGTTTACAACTGTCCAGGTCCAAGACCTCTACCACTGTTATCCGTGGGAAACAAAACAACAACAACCAGCTGTCCAAGTCACACACGACCTATACCACTATCCACAGTGGGAAAAAAGAATGAAAAGATAGTGAGTGAGGATTTACAAATCCTCCAGTTAAGGTTCAGGAGACAGTGTGTGTGTAAAATACAACAGATAACACACACTGCTCGTAATGTAAAAAGTAAATCACAGAGATAAAGATTTAGAGATTAGAAATGGATCTAGTGATCTTCGTGCAGCTCTTGACTCCTTTTGTTGATTAGAATTCCTTCTGAGTCTTCTTCTGGTTTCTGTCTGGAAAACAGAGTACCATCTGCTTCCTTGACTTCGAGGTTCAGCTTGCTTATCAGCTCAAAGAATGATGAGTTTTGTGTGGTTCTTCTTTAGCATAGATTGCTCGATGTATTCTCTATGTTCTGGAGGCTGGTAGTATTAGTCTCGTGAGTGCAAGTTCTCCAGTTGATCTTGGCACATTTTGAGCTTGATCGCAAGTGTGTTCTGTGTGCTTGATATCTCGAGTTTTCTTTCACACACGCTTCTTTTAATACATACACGATGTCCTCTTTATACCCTTTTTGTTTTTTTGACAAGAAGGAATGATTATACTTTTTGATCGTACTTGGTACGGTTTCCTAAAATGGCAACATAAATCATTCAATAACATTAAATGCATCAAAAGTAACAAATGTAACCGTTAGTATAATAAACAAATAGTGTCGAGGATATAGGATTTGAATCCACAGTTCATTATAGGTAGACGTTTTTTTGTAGACGTGTACAGTTGACTCGGTGTAGGGATATTCTATCGGTAGCTCTTCAAACTCTTATCGGTGGCTCTTATCGGTAGCTCTTATCGGTAGCTCTTTGTGCATCGGTAGCTCTGTGTGCATCGGTAGCTCTGTGTGCATCGGTAGCTCTGTGTGCGTCGGTAGCTCTGTGTGCATCGGTAGCTCTGTGTGCATCGGTAGCTCTGTTTGCATCGGTAGCTCTGTGTGCATCGGTAGCTCTGTGTGCATCGGTAGCTCTGTGTGCATCGGTAGCTCTGTGTGCATCAGTAGCTCTGTGTGCATTGGTAGCTCTGTCTATCGGTAGCTCTGGCTATCGGTAGCTCTGGCTATCAGTAGCTCTGACTATCGGTAGCTCTGGCTATCGGTAGCTCTGGCTATCGGTAGCTCTGGCTCTTATGAAAACCACATCTAATTGACTTAGAATTGTTTCAAAGCTTGTATAAATAGGGATAATCGAGATTAACATAAATCAGAGATTATTTAATCAATATTATTAACTTGATCACTGATTTGGAAGAATTAAAATGTAGATCATCAGTAATTGAGAGTAGCATAATATATGAACACATAATTGGGATTATCAAAATAGGTGAGGTCAACAAAACTGATACACTAATTTATAACACCCAAACTCATTGTACAATTATTAATATTTTATTTCAACTTTAATAAATAATATTTTATTATAAAACCCAAATAACATTATTCTTCAAGTTGTGAGAGGGGTTGAAAGAGGAAAAAAGTTGATCATAAATTATTTGGAATGGATGGGCGAGACCTCAACTTGATAATGCAGAAAACAGCAGTAGGATGAAAATTTATTTTGATCCATTCAATGAAACTATCCGAAAATTGGCAAGTAGACTGAATTCTGTGAATGAAAAGGAGGTTATAAATGAAATTTGTCTTTAACATAACTGGTTCCATGTATTTTAGGAAACATATATGAATCAACAAGTAACAAATTGTCTGAAATTTTTGAAAACAAAACTCAGAACCATTAAAATTATATGTTCTGTGGAATAAAAAATATTCAAGAAAATGATCGACGAAAGTTGATAGGAAAGAGAAGACAATTAAAAAATATATTTTGCAGAAGATTCTGTCACTAAAAACATACATAAAATATAAATGCTTTTACATTGCTACAATCAAGAGGGGATTTCCAAACTGAACATCATATTCCCTAATTAGACTTAAAAATCATATAGCAACATAGATCTCGATTTTGATTCTGAATTGTGAAGGTGTTCAGACTCAAAATCTCTTCTTATGCTCTCAATCTCAGATCTAGAATCTTCCTCATCTCTGAGCTTGGCCAACGTAGCGTTCGACCTCCCTTGGTCTCAGTTTCTCCTACGGCATTGGCTTGCAAAGTGCATCAACCTAAACTTCTCTATTGTCACACAAGCGTTCTTCTTCACCTCTCGGTGATGAACAGTCCCTCCCATCAGACTAATTTCAGAAACAAGAACCCCACATACTGGATTCTTTTTTGCTCTACTCCAGCCAAACCCTAACCCGCTCCCAACTTCAATTATTTTTTATTTGTTTTTTTATTCGGTTTCATCATTTATATATATAAAAACTAAATATACATAATGTCCAATATAAACAAAAAATTATACTAATATATTATTTACTAATTTTATTTTATTCATTTTCTTTTAATATAAATAGACATAATTTTATAATAACTAAAAATATTATATTTAACATTGATAAAATAATTTTCATGTTAATAAAAATAATACATGTGTTTTCATAATAATTTAAATTTTATTATTGTAATTTTCTTAATTTATAATTTAATAAAATATATTTTCTTCTGTATGAAGTGACTTTTCTAAAATAATTTATTATTGTTATACTAGTTTTATTATAACATATATTGATCTTAAATGTTATAATTTTATAAAATATTGATTTTCTATTAAAAATAATCAATTAAATGTATTTATTATTAAAAATAATACTCATATATATATATATATTCATGTAATCAAGTTATATAATATTTAAATTATAGTAATATATTAAAATATTGATTAATAAATATATAAAGTAATAAGTTATACTTCGATTCAAAACACATTTTTACTATTGAAAAAATTTATTAAACAATTTTATTAAATCATTTCTTCGTTAGTTTTAATTATAAAAAAATTACTTTTTAAATTTTCTTGGGGTGTTAGAGGGGAAATGTTTTCTTGTAAAATTGTATTTGTAGTTGTTCCCATGAGTGTATGAATGATTTTTGAAAATTTTTAAGCAATTATTTTCATAATACTTTATTGAAAAAGGAAAAGGTATCAATTTAGCTAATTCAAGTTGATTTAGTTAGAACTTGGGAATCTCTGAATCCATCCCATCAAAGGTTGGATGGTGGCTCCAGACAAGGGGTATGAAGATATAGTTGGAATATATTATTGAAGAATTCCTATTGTAATAGACTTAATTATTCTTGGAATGTGTAAGTTAGTCATTCATGGTCTTTTCTACAATATTCCCCAAGTTATAGGCATTCTTATTTTGGATTCCAATTGGGTTCTCAGCCAGGTTTATGATTTAGTTTCATATAAGATTCTCCATTTTATTCAACTAAATTTGAGAATGAAAATTTCTAGAAATACTTGGATATAAATTTATTATACCCCTAGTATCACTTGAAATTCACTCATTATATTAACCAACCATCCTAGAAGTTTTTAGTTTCCATGGTCATTGGTGGGAATTCACCAGAAAAGAGAAAAAATGAAATAGGAAATGACAAGAGAAATTAGGGAGGGAATAGAATAAATGGGAGAGAATAAAAGGTTAGTGACTAATATGAATTACTTAATTCCCCAAAAATGCTTCCAAAAAAAATTTAGACATATTTTTACAAATTTATGGTTGAAGTGGTCACCTGTATTGTAGCTTGGGTTTTTGAATCTTTAGATACCTAAGAAGAATCCGATAAACATGTACATTATATGGATTGATTTTTGGATATGAAGTGGAGAATTTGGGTTTGATTTGAGTAGAGTTTTAAATTACTAAAAGGATTATGTGAAATAAATTAATGTAAATGGGTTTATCTAAGATGATTCTTAGGGTGGAGTTTATGAATTACATTTAAAAACATATAAATTTCATAGAATCAGGAGTGATTTATTCTATGAGATCAAACCACCTTCATCACTTATTAGTTTAATACCAAAAGTAACCCAACTATAATAACCTATACATTTAGAGGATCATTTTTTAGTAATAAAAACAAAGGTATCATATTATCAATTAAAGTATGTGACCTTAAAATTCAATAAATATAAATAAGGATTTTGATCATCGAAGGAAATTATCCATTAAAAGATGGGATTAAATATTTGTAGAGTGAAAAATTACATCCAATACAGCCTCTTTACGCTCCCTTAGGTTAATCCATAAAAGGATTGTCCTTTAATTTATGTTATTCTATCAATGGAATGTGGGAGTAAACTCGTAATGATGGAATGGAAGATGATAAAACTATGAAATAATGAACTCTCTATCGTTGTGTGAAAGATGTTTCTCTTAACTGTTTGAATATATTCACACCTTAAAGAAATTATATCAATATATTAAGAAGAATAAAATCTTTTATAAATAAAATAATGTTAAATAAAATAACTTATAATTGATTAAATTTGATTACAACATCAAATTTTCCTCATAACATTAAATCTAAAACATATATATCTTCCTTGAAAATCCTTCAGAACCACTAACTTAAATACGAATTTTAGAAGCCTTCTATTAATCCCAAATATTACAAGTAAATTCAATTAATTAGGGTAGGAATAAGTGGGGGTAACACTAATGAATATAGGACTTTTCCACCTTTGAAAAAAATCAAATCCAGTTTGCATCCCTCCAATTGACACACCTAAATGAGATTATAGATAGCTAAATTTAAGTGGGTTATAGTAGAATAAAATTGATTACATTATGTATTATATCTCAAATTATAATTTTAGATTCATTATTTTTGTATAATTATATCTACATTCTTTTTAGTGTGGTACTATCCAATTAACTTTACCTAGAATTTTCTGGATTGAATGTCAAAAATGGCGGTAATTCTATTTAAATTTCCAATTTCTCCAAAAGGATGAATTCTTCCCTAAAATATTTATGAAATTAAATTAAAATTTTAAATTAAAATATATAATGTTTTGTGTTTTAAAATGTGATGAAAAATATTCTGAGTATTAACACGTTTTAAGAAATAATTACAGACATAATGTAAAATGATGTTTTAATTGTAAAGTGTACTAAAACTAGTATTTATATGCAATAAAACACATAAATATTATAATATAAATAATGAATATTATACTATTTATGTGAATATAAAATTGGGGGGGGGGTTATTTTTTATAAACATTTTAAAGGAGTACCCAGAAAATCATTGGGAGAGTGGTTTTTATAAACTAATATTAGTATTATCATCATTTATTACTTTAGATATACTGTTTTTGTCACACTCTATTTTATTTAACAATTCTTGGATGATTCATTTGGTTTATTAAAATAGGTATTCACATAATATTTTTTCTTTTAATTATCATAAAATTATTATCTATTAATTTTTCTTATACATATATCTACTTTAAATCCACATGTATCCAAGGGATACAATTGAGGCCATTTGAGAAACCTATATGAGTTCATAGGATTCATGTGTCTGGTATGCGGTGTAACAAAATGGCATGAAAGAAATGATTTTATGTTAATTCATGGGAATTATGGTATCTATGTAAAAGGTATGTTCAAGACACAATTTTTTCTTATAAAAACATTACTAAATTATTTATAAAATGACATAAGTTTCTAGGAACATTAATTATTCCAATGGTTTGGAGAACCAATTTTAGGTTATCATACTTCAGTTTCTTATAAAAGTATACAACCATGATGGGATGATATGGGAAATTTTTAAATCAATCATTATATGCGTGGGTAGAAATTATATACATGATCCTGGATTTACGAAATATTTTTTTCAAATTTAATTGGTTTAAAAAATTGTTTCATTATATTCTTGTTTTGAAAGTTTTTTGAAATTTTTTAGCTTGGAATTTTTTTTTTAAAATTATGTGATAACAAACTTAATAAAAATATAAATTTAAAATTAATATGTTATTATGAAAGGTAATTATACCACATATACATGGACTATATTTTTTTATTTTCAATAATTATGCGATATAAGAGATAGAATATTCACTTAGTTATTTTTCTAATTTGAAATTTTTTAGAATTATAGAAAATATTCCATGTGGAGATCCTAAATTTGAGAAATGTGATCGGAATATGCAATGTATTAATTTACTCTTGAGTTCATTATTCCAAGGAATCCATGTGATTTTAAGTGGAATGAATAAATAGTGACCAAATGGTGCGGAATATGCAACGAAGTTAAAAAAGAAAAACCCTTTAATGTTTAGACGTAATAGTGGATTGAAAGTACATAATGATTTGTTGGACAAGGGTAAATATATATTCCCATAATATTATAATAAAAATTCATTACAGTTATGATTAACTATAAAAATACTTAAGGGGGATATTATAGGTAGTGGTAGATTATTGAGGAAGTGAAACTATATTGGGATATGACATTAGTCAAGTTCTATAATATATTGTGCAAGAAACACTATTTTAAGGTGTTTAATCTAATAAAAGATTTTCATTTTTTACTTATTTATATAAAATAATATAGACAAGAATATTAAACACATTTTTTTGGATCCATGATCTAATAAATCTATTTTCATAAGAATTAATATTTTTATTTTAGTTTTTTTCTATTTTCATTTTGTATATTATGTTTAATTGTTTTTCTTGTAAACAGTGAATTGAATTATAAATTATCTATTCATTTCACAATATAGTTGTGTTAGAACCAATGGAAACTACTTTAATCACCCGGTTAGGGTAACTAATGTATTCGATCTATGTTGCAACACTGTATTTTATTTATACATGATTTAAATTTCATTTTTTGATTTCATCATTGTTTTGAATAATATCAACTGACTTTTTCCTTATTTTTTAATTATTTCTTGTGTTCTGGAAGAAAATAAAACATTATAAACCCTATAGGATTGATAATTGATGTAAATTAATAGATAATAAGAATAGTAACTATAATGAGGTGGTGAAAAGGATTTATCATATTTGTTTTCCTAAGACAACATCGACAAGGTGCACCATTCAGGATATTGTATTAATTTGTTTTCTGTTTTAGCTAAGGAATAACGTGA
This sequence comes from Viscum album, assembly GCA_963277665.1. Lineage (NCBI taxonomy): Eukaryota > Viridiplantae > Streptophyta > Magnoliopsida > Santalales > Viscaceae > Viscum > Viscum album. The sequence goes on along the minus strand of OY728135.1, from coordinate 1,492,830,788 downwards.
AGCTAATAGAGGATTGCATTCCAACATAGATATTTAATTTGACATAATTGTACTAAAACACCATTATAGACTATAAACCCACAAAAATGACATATTTTTTATTTATAAGGGATAACCTCACAAAGTTACCTCATAATTTTAAATCATCATGAGAGATCAAAACAAAAGAAAACTATATTTTTTTAAAAAATGAAACAAAATTGATGTTTTAATGATTTATATTGACCTAAAATAAATATTAGTAATAAAAGAAATACATTTTTGGTTTAAGGATAGATAAAAATATTATATAACAATTTATTTTTATTTGTATAAAAATATAATATGTTCTTCAAATCCCTATTGATTTAGGATATGGGAAGCATACTTGATCAAACACATCAACTAGTAACTCTTGATATGGAAACAATGAGCTGATAATTTTTTTAACGAATTAAAATTTTATGTTTTATAAACTTGTGAGAGAGATCCATTACATGAATTTTGTTTATAAAATGATGATACATAAGTGATAAAGAGATAAATATTGACACATTGTTCCAATAATGTACTATTGAAATTTGAAATGAACACTTTTGATTACAATCATGCATAGTATAACTGAAGAAAAACCCTGGTCTACATCATTTAAGTTATAGTTATTAATTCAATTATAGTTATTTATTGATCATTTTTATTTTTTCCTAAAATATTCAAAATCTCAAGATTCTCCCTCATAGAATTAGTTTTGAGTAAATAGATATACCTTCATAATAGGTATATATATAAATGGTTAGAATACCCTAAAAAATGTATGAAGGCGTGTTATTACTTTATTAAATAAAATTATAAAAGGTTTTATTTAACCTTCAAGGGTCAGGTATCGCTATGTGACCAACACCTCTCTAGGAGTGAGATGACTGTGAAGAGTGTTATAGTACATGATATCTAAACCACTATCAAACTCAATGTGTTTAATATTTTTGTTCTAATTTTTTTATAATAGTTGATTCACACCACCTCTCACAACTCTTGGCCTATACCTTGAATATAACTCGTAAAATAATTATTTTAAGTGCATCAATCTCTGTTATTAATTTCTATTATACTAACCCCATCTAAGACACTAGCATGTCACTGGAAAAGTTCATTTTTAATGCATGATAATGTAAAAACTAAGGTATAGATACCATTTAATCCAAGATATATAGATTTTAATGATTTAATCTATTTTCATATCGGAATATAAGTCTACATGAAGAACAAAATCACAGTTTACAAGAATTTTATGCTAAAAATATATAAAGTTGAAAACATTTATTTGGACATACATATTGTTAATAAAAATTCTAAGTATGTTATTAAATATAAATTTATAAATATAATGGATTATTATATTAATATAAATTTTTTAAAGATGTTTTACCATCTAAGAAAACTTATAAAATTTGGAAGTTTATAGAAGTTACATACTTTGGGATTGAAAAATATAGATAATTTTTTTTATTAAGATAAAAATACCAAAATATGAAAATGTATGAAAAATGATAGATTAGATTCAATGTTTCATATATTAACACATATTATTAATGGGATGAATGGTTTAAGTGAAAACTAGGTGAACATAGTATTAGTATAAAGGATACTACTAGAAATACCCTTTATAGTCATAGGCCAATAGCCATAAGCTAATGTAACTGTGGATATAGGCCCATGGTCTATATAGAACCACATAGATGGGAATTTTGAGCACATCTTATAGCCATTTGAATAATTTCTAGTTTCAATTGAAACCCAACCTTCCACAATTTTTATTGATCGGGTAAATAGGGTGGCATAATTTTAATTAGATAGCTTTCTTCCCACTCCCCTTTATCATCCCATATCCATCATTATATTTTATATCCCCAATTTTTTATGATTTAGTTTCCATGATAGTAGATGTTTGAACTTTTTTCATCCATTAACCATACACAAACCAACTTCAAACATCAAAATGGTCCTCCTCAAATGTGTCTCCAATAGCTGAACCCTTTCCCCTAATGAATGATTGGAAAAACACTTTCTCTAAAACCCAGAAATCTACCACAAGACCACCTATAATATTTCATATATAATAAAATTTTATTAGGTATGTGTTATTATTATATATATTTATTTTTAATTTTTATTATTTCGTAATTGAAATTATTTAATTGTATTTTATGTTTCATGATTTAAATTATAAACGAAAAGGATTTACTGTTAATAGATTTTAAATTTGTTTTATATGTCATTTAAAGAGTTTTATAATTTTAAAATAATTATTATTGTGTACAAAGAAAAGTAACACTATTAATTTAATATTTTATATTATGAATTTGAGATCAATTTAATGTTTTTGTATATTTTTCAATGTTTTTTTATCTTATTATTATGTCACAAATTAATATGGAGGTTTATTTTGTTTATTAATTTTATATAACTTTATACAAATATTTTTTTAATATGTTGAATCATATGTGTTCTTTCTTAATGTATACAAATTAAAAAACGTGATTTATCACATTATTGTGTTTAAATAGTGTTTTCATTTAGCAGTTTTATAAAATTTGGTTTTCAAAAAGATAATATTTTTGAAGTAGGATTTAAATTTATATGTTGGTAATCAAATGACATAATATAAGTTTATTTAAACATTTTTTTGTAACTTATTTCATTAAAAAGGTATTTATGAATCCCTATTGTGTATTACTCAATGATTTCAAATGTGTTTTGGAAAAATGTTGTGACATTTTTTTAAACGTGGTTTACATAATACAAATTTCTTTTTTTGATTATTTTGAATAAATTTATATTCTGTAAGTTTATTTTTATGATTATTTGTATATTTTTTTAAAGTTATAAATATTAGACCTAATATTTTTTTAGATTTGGAATTGTTTAATTGTATTAATAAGGATTTATTGACGTAGGTTATTTTGTTTATGTTTTAAAAATACTTTGACATGTTTTTAGTAGTTTTAGTTTTTTATTTTATAGTTGTCTAATTATGATAAATTTGATTTATTTTTATGTGACTTGTTTCATAGTTATTCAAGGTTGGGTTTTGGTATGTTGTCAAAATTTTATAGTTTAAAGTTTATGTAAATTTATGAGATTAAGAACCACTAGGTTTATATTCAAATATTTCAATTTTGTATAATTAAAATATAAAAATTATTATTATCAAGCATTTATTGATATATTCACCAATTATAATAATAAAAATATCAACTCCCATAGTTTATAATGACTAGAGTAATTACTGATAAAATTTGTCCCATGAGACATCATCAAACCATTTTTTCTATTTTCTCGTAATCACTTAATAAAGATATTGTTATTGAAGTAAAAATATCCCATCAGAAACGTATGAGTAATTCAATAAATGGTTTAAACTCAATAATTTATTTTAATAAATATTAATATATAATTTTTATTGGCCATTATTCATTTAAGATATAAAATATATTTATTTATATTTACAATTACTGACCTTAAGGGTTCTATTTTTTAATATTAGAATGGATAAAAGTTAGATATAATAGGATGATAGAATCACCAATGAGTTTTAAAATGTGTTACATTTTTTTATTTTTTATTTCAATAATTATTTGGATGGTGGACATATTTTATTCAACATTTTTTTAAACCATTATTAACTAGTGATTAAGTGAGTTTACATATCACTAAAAATAGATCTGAAATAAACAATCATGTATTTTAACAAAATGGAAAATAATTTCTAGTAGAAAATAACATTGATTCAATTGAAATGATTGGTATTAATAATTTTATTTTACATTAGTTTCCATTTGTTTCCCAAGTTAACATTACATGTATATCAAATAAAGATGAAATGAATATGGGTATGAATTTTTTATCTTTTGATCATAATGATGATATTGAGTGTGTTATAATGTTGATAAAAGATACAACTATCCCAGTAGTCCAAGCTTATGGAAAAATTAAAATCCATGAGTTTTTAATGAGATTATACCTTTTGAAAAAATGTATGGATTTAGTAATAAAGGTATTGATATTATTCTATCATTTTTTATAACATAATACTTATTGATGCAAGTATCATATAAATGATTACATGACATCAAAGTCTGATGATAAATTTCGATTTTCATCTACTATCATCCATGAATTCCATAAGAATTTTGGTTTTTTAGATACAAAATACTGAATTATATTAATTAAAATAGTTTGGTATATCAATATGGTAAGATAATAAAGATGTAACATGATCACATATACTACTAAAAAATAATTTGGAACATTACTTTGATTTCAAAACATCAAAAAAATTATTCTATTAAAAATGGTAAGAGATATAATATGGCATTGAGATGAAATAAATTAGGATAATAATGAATGAATTAACCATAAAATGGATTAACATAGGTGAAATTTTAAGAGAAACATACATATTTTATAATTGAGCCTTATAATTCAAGATTTGTATTATCATGTGCTAGATTCAACCTATTTTAACAGATAGATAATCTATATAGTATGTGTCTTTTTTCATTCTAAGATACAAAATTCTACAATTGATCTGTAGGAAAAATCCATTTACTATCATGATTATATTTATATATGGATCCACTTATCCTAGAAATGATATTGACTTATACTTGAAACCATTAATAAATGTGTTAAAGGAGATATAAAGTATCGATGTGAAATCATATGATACACTAAGAAAGAAGTCTTTAATATTGTTTGCATCACTTTTATGAATAATAAATTTCCATACTTATAGAATTATATCTAGTTAGATTATTAAAACAAAATTGTCATTCCCAATTTTTATAAAAAATAATTTTTCTACGTCATTAAATTTATATTAAACCGTCATCTTTGCATAGAATCAATGAATTCTACAATCAGATCATCTTAATAGGGAAAATAAAAGAAACATTGATAATATCATAGATAAATAATAAGAAAATAAATATATATCAATGGATTATATCCTTAAATAATGTACTATTATAAATATTTTTCGTAGAAAGAGTCAATAAATTTCCCAAAAGAGAAGGAATATCCCATTAAATAAAAATAATAATTGGAGAAATAAATGTATATTATTTAATTTTATATATTTTACAATGAATTTGTTAAATCACCATAAGGATTTAATTCATATTTAGATAAAAAAGTGTGAAATGATAATTGAAATTACATTAAATATTAATTGTGAAAAAATATAATTAGTGATCAAATTATAAATTAATGGAATGTGGAATAAAACTAAGACTTAATCCGAATTTAATTTCTCAAAATAAATGTAAAATTCTTTATACATATATTTAAATGAAAATTTATGAGAAAAATACAATTACTCCATCTATTTCAATGCTGAAGTGCTTCAGATGGTTATTCGAGTAACATATCAAAATGAGTGAATACATGAGATGAAAAACTAAAACATCACAAAAACCATGACTATCATGTCATGTCGCATGTTTTGATTCCCAATATAATTTTACATGTATCATTATATATGTTAGGTTAATTAGGATTTAGTTAGGTCACTTTTATCATATATCTATAAAAACATATTTAGCAAGGGTACCATGATGAAATTTCAAAAGGATACAGTAATCATCCTCAATAGCATGGAAATAAATTCTATAATCAATTTTTTATATTTATGTTATTTTTGGCCATATTTGTATTTTTCCCATTACATGTCACTATATATATCCTACTAAATTAATTATGTCTATAGTGATATAGTATATAATGAATAATAATCTTCATGAAGTCTCCATTGTGAATGTTTTTTTTAGAACATGAATACATGGATTTATTTTCAATATACATAGGTAATGTTATTAAAATATTTAATTTTATAATAATAATTTAAGGTGTGTGATTCTTTCCAAATGAACTTATTTTTCCTCAATACCCTAAAAGGGGGGGTATTTGGATAGTATTCTTCATATTCTTTGAGTAGGGAAGAGTGAGAAGTTACTCATTAGATAGTATTTTGATATTATGGTGTGGTTGATGATTACCTAGAATATAAAACATTAAATTATTATTATTTATTTTGTAAGGTTTTTATAGATTTTTGTATCTTAATATTTATATATATTCAAATAACATTTGGGAATTATAAAAATAACCTATTTTTATCTTTTAAGGGGAGGGAATAGTTTTATGGTAAATAGTTTCATTCATGTTTAAAGTCAATGGAGTATTCTTACTTTGGTACATTACTTAATTATATGTGTTTATTTAATATTATATTTTGATATATTTTAGGTTTACATTTTAACAATGGATGATATATCTCGTGAAATCAGTGTATTTTAATTTCTTTCGATCATCTTGGAATGTTTGTGTAAAGAAATGATCATCAATAGAAACAAATTCATTATAAATAGTTGTGTAACTGATATGAAAAAAATGACTATTTTGTATAAATCATAATAATGGATTGTTCTAACAGTGTATCAAACATGAAACCTTGGTCACAAAATATATCTTATTGTGGGTTTATTGTGTGAATAATAATATTGGATAACTATGTAAAAGGTCAAGTACCAATAATGAATTGTAATTGGTTTGAATCAATGATATGACATGGAATTCCTATATATACATATGGATTTATGTCAGTTAACATTAATTATAAGTTTCTTACTGGTGAGACTTAAATTATTATAATATAAGATATAAAGATTTTATGTAACGATCTATATAAAATGATAATACATTTTTATTGAGAGTGTTATTCCAATATATATTTTTCATGAAGTCGTTAATGATTGTGATGGTTTGAATGAATCCTTCAGTATTCTCCCAAATGTTTAATATGATAATGTAGATGATTCAATTTTTAAAACATATTGTGAAACATATATTATAATGGGGAATTTTTATATTTAATATAATTGGAAGTATTAAATTTATAAAATTGATACATAGTACATATTTAATTTTGTAAAGTTTATTATAACGATTTTTTCCCTCACAACATATTTAATATTCAAATAAAAAACATGATGAGATGAGTTATCAAATTATTAACCAAATATTAAATTCCAATTTAAATATTTTTTAAAACATAATAAATCGTTTAAATAAAAAAATTAATTCTTAATTTTTTCTTTATGTCATATAATAAATTTATTAAATATGTATAATTATCTCATAATATTCCATAGTATTTTTAGGTTATCATGTTTGTGTTTGAAATGGTACATAGAAAAATATATATTTTTGAATGAGCATTACAAAAGAGATTTAGAGACGAATCTCATGATTACATCTAGGAATTCATGTTTTCATATCTTTTTATCACATTTATTAGTTCGAAGAGGTCATCATGCCTAACTATAAATATATATATATACTCATAATTGATTTATCCATGACTATTATGAATCCAAATTTTATTTTATCCTTAATTATGTTAGGGAACTTATTCAACATGACACTTGATCCTTATGATTATCTAGTGGGTACTGTAGAGTATATGATGAGACCAAAAACTCATTAATTTCCTAGAAATATTCTTAATTATACAGTTCATCCTCCCACTTTACTACATTGATCAACATGACATTATCCACCATTGATTTCATCACCTTTTTTCATTCTTAAAGACCACCCCTTTTCTATATCCTTTTTTAACCATGGATATGTAGGATGGTAGTCATCATCCTATAATTTCTTTTTATTATTCATAACAACAATTAATTATAAAAGGTACTACTTCTCCAAACATACCACCACTACATCCATATCCACCATATTTTATATAACACATTCCTCTAGTTTTTTTTCTATCCATTAATTCGGTATCCTTCATCAACGTTATAGAGTAGTTACTCTATTAATATCCCACAACCCATTATATAGGATACTTCTACTAATCCTATTACTAAGACAACAGTTTAAGGGAATTTGGATTACTATACTTCTGGTATGTGTTTCAACTGTATTGAAACAAATGCATAAAAACAATATATATATATATATATATATTACTAATTATGTTGTCTTTCATGAGTAGTTTGACCCTATAATAGATGGTGTGGTTGCAAAAATATGTGATATGTTTTATATAGAAACACCGATATTATATTAGAGTATAATGAGGAAGTTCCTATAATTGCAAATAATGGGAAATAATGGATGATTTTTCTTGGAACACTTCAAAAGGAGAGTAACATTTTTCCCATTCAAGGATTACCATGGATAGAATTTAGTGAGGACTTAAAGAAAAATAAATGGGTGATCTATGGGAAATTAATATTTTTTTCCTTCAGATATATTAATTTTGTATAATATCTTAAAAAAGAAATTTTCTAATACATATTTGATATATCTTACCTAATGGGCAGAATACAAAGACTGTAAGGTTGATAAATATGGGATAAATATTAGGGGATATAAATGTACAAATTTTACATATTTTAGAATATTAGATTTGGTGTTGAGTTAGAGGTTTTACTGGTTCTTGATTATTTTTCACATTCTAAGTACAAGGATATAGTTGCATATTGTAAAATTATAGGTATTTAGGTATTGATTGATTAATTATATATATAGTCATTTGTTTATTTAAAAATGTTTTTTAAAGGGTAAAATTCATATTTTTCTATTATTATAGATAATTATTAATTGAATAACTATTTTTTTAATAATAGAATATAATAAGGAATAAAAATTTTATATAAAATATGTTCAAGCTATAGTTTTCATGTCACTTATAAATCATGATAAGGTGTGAGTAACTAAATATTTCATGTTTTTTTTATTTTATTGATTGAATAAAATTATTATTTATGATAATGTAAATTTAGTGAATATATTTTTCCTTATATAATAAATATATTGTTCTAGGATGTATTATATGATTTTATGTTATTATGTTTATATGATATTATTTCATGGTGATTGTTTATTAGATCATTTTAATTATATATTTTTTATTTATTTTTCATCACAATTAATTGTTATACTAAAATCTGGTTTGGTATTGCATGAAACCGGGAATAGTGGAATATGTATTAGTACTTGATTATGATCACTTTTAGTGTAAGTGAATTATTTTATAGTTGATGTATTTTTATCTCCATGTTTGGTTATGAGAGGATTATACCACATACATGAAATTGAATACGATAAATTAAATCTATACAACAAACTAATCATATAGTTCTTTCTTTAAAGAATGAGTATTTTTGGATTAAAATTATACTTATTTATGTGTGTATGATAAATGATTTTAAGAGTAGTAACATAAATTTATTTTTAAAATCATGATTGGGTCTTCAATGTGGTAGAAATAGTTAAGGGACTATTATATTCTAATTTAGAATCATGTGGTGTGTGTGAATTAAACAAAAATAACCAATCATCACCTTGTGTGTTATTTGACTCTAAATAAATTCATGGGTTGTAGATAGTTTATTGGGTAGGACTAAGAAATTATAAAATGATATTTTGGAATGATGTCATTATATAAACTAAAATAGATTTAGTTAGATATTAAACATTATTAATGCATGATGATGTAAGTAGAAATAGTTTTTCTTTAGGAAATAATTATAATATTTTATTCTAAATACATTTTTTTTATAAAAATTGATTGAGTTGAATTATTACTTGAATGGTGGGTATGTTGTCTGAACTACTGGTGAATTATGATTTTATAGAGGATATATTGAGATAATTTTAATAAAAGGAATAAAATTATTATTATTATTATTATTATTATAAATTATTTAATAATATGATTGATATAAACAAATACGAATATATTCTAGGACAATCGGAAACCCAAAAACTAATTATGCATATTCTATTTTGTCTCAAATATATTTTATCATAAATAAATTAAAATAATTAAAAAAATATACTCCAATGTAAACCTCAATAAAGACAAACTGAACTGAACATAACTAGACAAAACCAAACTGGTCCAAATAAAAATGAATGAAAGAGAAAAATGAAACCAAATCATAACAAACCAAATTGATATAAACTAAACCAAATGGAACTAAGTAATACCTATACCATATTTACCAAACTAAACCAATATACATTGAATTAAAGAAAATTGAATAAAACTAACCTAATATGAAATGAACCAATCTAAACTAAATTTAATAAATAAATTTGATCCAATTTAGCAGACATAAAATAATCTAATGAAAATATAGATGGGTAAAACCTCTTCATTTTATGAACTAAACCAAACCATAAATAATTTTACTGCACTAGGATAAACCAAAGAAAAAAGGTAATTAAATAAAAAAACTTAAAAAATTAGATAAAATAGAAGCAAAAAATACTTACATTAATTGAAATAATCTATACTAACAAAAAATGGAGTCAAAATTACCCATGTAAATCATACAAAATTATTATAAGAAAAATATCATTAAAATTACTCAAACTAAATTGAACAAATTGAGACCTCATAAAAAATGGAAATTGAACATAAATAAATAAAACCAAGTTGAATGGATAAACACTATGTTAATCTAAAAGGAATCTTAATGAACCAAATTGTATTGAATTATTTTGGAAGTTTAGGTTCCTTGATGTTTTTTATGATTTAGTTCAATATTTTTCAATTTCAAATGAGCCCATTTATTAATAACATTTAATTTATTTTTGGTTCCAGTTAAAATTGTTTGTTTTAAATTATTTTAGTATTTTTATCTTTGGAAATGTTCAATTTTTTTACTCTATATTATATATTTTTCAATTCCAATAGTATCCCAAATTCTAAAACATAATGGATGGTATATGGGATGGTTAAATCATTAAGAATACCAGATACAAAAATGTTATGGACCGTAATTCACCCAAGAGTAAATACTCTTCCTCAATTATATCTCTGGGGTCAAGATGGATAAATAATCATCTAATATTATCTCTACTCCATCTCACTACTCTATGATTGGGAGTAATTGGTATATGACTACATCCTTAAAGATATTTATTTTTTCTAGTATTCTATTATACATCAATAACCCTAGTGATGTGTATTTCCTCCAGTGTCCCAAAATATATAATCTACTATCTATAGATATGTGTATTTCTTATATCTATAGATGTTTATTTACATTAGCACTTAAAATATAGAAGGTTGTGTGTAATTACCACAAATTATTTGGAGATATGTGGAGACATTAATTTTCTCGAGCATATTAGTATTAGTGCATCTAGGGTTAATTACCATGTATGAAATATTTTATAGTTTATGAGATTTTATAAGTATTATTTTCCAAAAACATTTTTATTTTGTGAGTGTGTTTTTGGGGATCGATGGATAGGATTATCAGGATTGATCATGATCATTATTATGGTTGCTAATGACATCAGGTGAAATTTATTTTCCCAAAGATTACTTTATATTGATTTATATAGATTCTAGATGTATATGGGGAACGATCACTACTTGGAAAGACCGTACTGAGTATGGTTATACTCACCCATGCATGCATTAATACATGCCATTCACCTTATGTCCATTCAAATCAGTCATGTGAATTATGGATGATCATAGATACAAGATATGGGCGGAAGATTTCTATATTGGTAATTTAACATCATGTTACCTTCTTTTAGGTATTTCTTCACCCTTTTTATTTAAAGATTAATTTTTTTTGTTTGAATAAATGGAGTTTGGGTATAAATGTTTCAGAGGTTTTAGAGGGAGATTATTTGGTTAGGATTCAACTGGAGGACTTTTCTATGTTCTTCTATACAAGCAGACTATGTACGATCAACATGATAAATTCATATCATTAATGAAATTCATTACTTGAATCCATCACTCATAATAAGTCATGAATCAATTTCATGATGTGAAAATTAATCAATCCATGATTCTTTTCATGATGTTAACTTCTTAAAATCATAATTTTTAACTCAATGCAATGCCTTTTTGGTGTATAGTCATCTTGGGATATTTACATTGTGAGTAGAAGCCTCAAAACATGAATTTCTCATACCCAATGTTTTTTTTGAACTAAATCTGGAAATTTATTTCATTCATTGTATTTTCTATTCTCTAAAAACCCTAGAGTTACCCCTGTAAATTTTTTGTGATTTTTTCCCTTAAAGGCATCTCAATTTAGTGTTTCATCTTCATCCGTTTACCTTGCAATAGTTTTATCCTTCTCTCCACAACCCTTGTTGGATAGTCATATGATCTCATGTTTTCTAATTTAATTATATTTTTATCATGATGATTTTTGATCTATTATTTTTCTTATTGATGTCATTTTCCTTTTTTATACATTGTTATTTCCCTTAGAGGGTGTTAGTTTGATCATTGATTAAAGCTTGGTTGTTCTATATTATGTTTCCCAATAATTGAAACAATAAATTTCTTGACTGATTTTGAATGAGTTTTTCAATTATTTAAAAACTATAATTTTATATTATGGATATTTCATTTTGAGAGTGGAATGGAAATTGTTGATAAAAAACCCAATTTAAATGGAATTTAAATTATTGGTTTGATTTCAAAAAATTGATTGCATGATTTGGAAATTGATTTGATGAAATGATTAAATGTTTAATCATGATATAAATAGATTAAATTTCAATATGATTTGAAAAGGCATGAATTGATGAAAACCTATGATTTTGTATTGAAATGATAAATGTGCGTTTTAAACTAAAATTTTGGAAATTGTATTTTGAATTGATTTAAAATGATTGATTTCCCCATGATTTGTTGATTTATTTCCTGAAGAACATGTCTTTCTGGGTAGTTTGTGGTTAATTAGGACATACATTCTAGGATATTAACCCCTAGAAATGGATTGATCATTAAAACCCTGATATATAGTTATTATGGCATGATTGCACCAATGGGGAGTTGAATCCTGAATGACAATGTTGAGGGACATATGCACACATTGAGTGGAGATTACAGATGGAGTATTGTGGGGAGATAATTTCTAGAAAATAATTTACTACATTTCTTATTAAATGTTGCTATTATATGTTTGGTTTTATTATTACATGTCATTTATTATTGAACTATTTTATTCATGCCAACTTATATATATATAATTTTTATATAAAATGTACATTTATTCATATTTTAAAATATCTACCAAATTTTTTATTATGAAACATTTTTGTAATTTTTAAATTTCATTCGATACCTTTTTTAATTTAAATGGTAATAATAATCGGTTTAATTGTTATGGAATTGATTATGGATCACTTGATGAGGACCTACTCAGTTTTATAGATCACACCCATCTTTTTCCGTTTTCAATGTTTTGATAATCATATGTCAGGTCCAAGAAAATGGAAAAGAACCACTTATATGTGGAAGATGTTCTTCATCCATGGGACCCTGAGTGATGAAATTGGTCAGTGGATATGTGATATACCTATTATATTGAATATATCTAAGAATTTACCTTGGACTATTTTGTGTATTTTGATGATGTCATGATGGGTATTGATTATCTAATTGTTTTTGCTACTTACTCCCTCTATAGTGTTAAAAAAATCACTTCTATCTTTTTTATTATTTAGTACTATCAAAAATTTGTTCCCTAGTGTTTGTTATATAATTTCAGGTGCTAGTCACCAACCCATGAAAATATGGAAAACCCTTTCAGTCCATGTCAGTGCAGCGTTCAGAATTAGGGTATTCGGGTGTCTAGGTTGGTTTGTGACAAGGTGGTATTAATGGTGGGGTAGGTTTTACAACTTACCCAGATTTTAGTATATATTATAGGTTTTAATGTTATAAAATGACTAGTATTTATGGGACTTCATAGGTAATTTAAAGGGATTTCCTAGCCAGTTATCATCATAACAAGCCTTAAGCCACTATGAGGGTTTTAGAAACTTTTATTTGAAGAATAATTTGATTTTATTTCTATAATTTTCCCTACATTTGATCTGAGTATGTTGAAATCCCAAACATGAATGTGTATTGATGGAATTAATATTCATATATCTTCCATTTGAGTTGTTGATCTGTGTATCCTTACTGATGATTTTAGTTTTGTCATTTGATGTCGTGTAGAATCATGCCTCCGAGAAAGAAATTGAATAGGTTGTTGGCGGAATCTTCTGGTAAACCATAGTAGGAAAATTTTCTAGCCAACCTAAATCTTATTGAGATAGTGGTGTGTGTTATCCAATATCTAGGACATGTACCTACATCATTTTCCATTCAAGATCTAGTAGTGGAATCTCAAATTGATGAATCTATAGATCGTGATCAATAGTTTCTTCAATAGAAACCACCAAAATTCCAAATTTTGAATGATACTCAAGAGGATAAGGATTTGTTGAAAAATATTGATCTTCTTTTGGAGTTCGTGGAAATTCCTGATTTTATTAAAGTGACATGTGTTATCTTCTAACTTTATGGGGCCAACAAGAGATGGTGGGATTCGATGGTGATGGTGAAGAAGAATGAGGGTTTATATTGGAAGGACTTTAGATTTATTTTCACTGATCATTACTATATATATTTTATAGTTTTGGAAAAGGATATGGTGTTTCTCAACCTCTAGTAGGGTGATAGGTGTGTGACACAATATAAATTTATCTTATAGATTGTTTAGTTTTTTCATAATGTTGTATCCAATGAAAATATGGCATCTAAACTATTCAAGATAAGAATATTGGTTGATATCCAATCATAGTATTTCTTGCTCAAGCTCACTTCTTGTAATGATGTTCCAGATGGAGCATTGATGGTTTATATTGACCAAGCCGATAATTTAAGGTTGATGGGAGTTCCATTTTATCACAATGGTAGTTTGTTGAATTACTTTAAATTAAAGAGAAAGTGTGATGAGTCTCATGGTGAATCTCAATAGAAAGTGTCATTGAGAACTATAATAGTGCCTGTTATAGTCCATTTAATAGGATTTAAATGTGGTAATGTAGATAATTCAAAATGATATTGTACTAAGGCACCAAAGATCTATATTTTCTTGTGGTATCTCAGGAAACCCACATAATATATTTCTTATCTTTTTTACTTATCATAGTGGAACAAGATCAACATTAGAAAAAAGTATTTTGGTTCAATTATATGCTTTAAGAACTAAGGTATTATAGCCACAGGAATTCAAAACAATGCTTCTTCACATGGATGACAAGTTTACTGAGGAACTTCATGTGGGTACAACAATTGTGAGAGGTATCATAACTATAGATTCATCTTTAGTGATTTATTTACTTTACATCGGTGCATCTCAGTTATTTATATATATAAACCTATGTTGTGATTTTTTTAATCTTCCTTGTATATTTTTACTTATAAGATGGGTATTACTATACCCCTCTGAATGTAGAGAGAGTAGGGTTTTTGATTTCATACTTGTGTTTTATCATTATCAAAGATTCAACTTACATTGAGTTTTATAGTTCTCAAAAAGAAACCTATTGATGTCATTTTTGGTATGTATTTGTTGATTTCTCATAAGTTCTAGGTTGATGATACATTTGGCGGGTATCATTTAATCTTCCCAATGGGATGTGTTGTGTAATTCAAGGATAATTAGACTCAATATTGAGTAGTGTTGGTACTCATTTTCAAGAGTTGGGAAGGGAAATACCAGTTTTTTCTTTATACTTGGATTCTGAATCTTTGAGTGATTATCTCCTACCAATTTTCATTGATTCACCCAACTTTTTTCATTCTAAATTCATTATCTTTTCACTAGAAATAGAGGTGGAGTTTTTTATGGATTTAGTATATTTACTCAGCCAGTGTATATTCTTTATTACTATATGGAACCCGAGGAGTTGAAATATTTGAAGACTCAGTAAGATGATTTGCGGAAAAATGTTTTAATATGAATGTGTGTGTCTCCATAGGATGCACCTATCCTCTTTATGAAGAAACCTAATGGGACACTTCACCTATGTATTGATTACATTAAACTTAATTGAGTCATAATAAAGAATAAATATCTACTACCATGTATTGTGATTTATTTGACCTATTGAAAGGGTAAAAGTAGTTCTCAAATATTGATATTTGATTTGGTTATCACTAGTTTATAATTATGGAATCTTTTATTTAGATGAATACCTTCAGGAGTAGGTATGTCCATTATGAGTATCTTGTTTTACAATTTTTTATATACAATGCTCATAAACTTTTTATAGATTTGGTGAATAGGATATTTCATGAGTACCTTGAATCATTAATTTTGGTATTTGAGGATTATATCCTAGTTTAATCTCAGACTGATTATGACCATGTGTGTCATTTTAGAACTGCTCTGGAAATCTAGAGAAATTACTAACATTACATGATGATTTTGAAATGTAATTTAGAGATTTGGGAATTAATGTTATTGGGACACATGATCTTGTAACATGTTTTTTCATTTTATCCAGAGAAGGTGACATCTATTATGACCTGGGAGTAATGATGAAATGTTTTCAAGATTTTATGGTTCTTGGGTTTAGTGAGATATTACTACATATTCATCCAATATTTCTCAAAGTTCTATTCTATGGGGACTGATCACACTCAAAAAAAAGTTATGTTAGTTTGGGATGAGAAATTCTATAGTTATTTTTATAAAATGAAATGTATTTTTACTTATATTCCAATGTTGACTCTTCAAGAGGCTTGTCAGAGCTATGTGGTCTTTTTTGAATCATCGGGTTTGGGTTTGGGTTGTGTTCTTATGTAGGGTGATTATTTTCTAGCCTATGGTTCCAGATATCTTAGGAAACATGAGAATAATTATCCAAACCATGATCTTGATACCACAACTATGATTCATGCTCTTAATATTTGGAGGCATTACCATTTTTGAGAATGGTTTACAATTTATTTTAACAACTAGAAATTTTGTTATATCTTCTTTAAAAATATTTAATCTGCCAATAGAGGTGTTGGGTGGAGTACTTAAGACCCTTTTATTTTAACCTCGCCTATAACCCTAAAAGGGTAATGTTTGTACTGATACTTTTAGAATGAAACTTCTAACCCATGATATGAAATAATTATGAGAATAGTTGAATCTGATGGCTCTCTCTTTTTAGTTTCATTTGGGAGTTCGTGATAAAGAGTCTGAGGTTGTTTTTTGAGAGTGTGTAGTTGACCACCTCTCTTATTGAGATAATTCATTAGGTTCAACAGTTTGATGTTGAATTATATGGAATTTTGGACTCTCTTTATAGTGGTGAGGTCATCGATGATTGGACCTTCTCTTTAGAGGGTATATTGTGCTTCCAGAACTGGTGTGTTGTGACTTTGCCAACAGGAATGGTTGTGATGGGGGTTTTCCATAATTCTATGGGGGCAGTGTATCATGGTACCATGAAGATTTTATATAATATTTGGAGGTGATTCTACTAGATAGGTGTGAGATGAGACATTTCTGACTTTTTTTCTTGTTGTTATACCTACCAACATGTCAAAGACAAGCATCAAAGACCTTCATATTTGCTTCATCTGCTTCCAGTGATGAGTTGAAAGTGGGATGATATTTCTATGTATTTCTTGTTTTGGTTTCCATATACCCCTTAAAGGAATAATTTCATATGGTTTTTTATTAATAGAATGATCAAATCAGCTCACATTATACTCATTCAAGATACAACCAAATATAAGGACTTGGGACATCTATACATACATGAGACTATTAGATTGCCTAGATTTCTATATGTTATTGTATGTGATATGGATCCTTGTTTCACTTATATCTTATAGGGATTAACCCAAAAGGACATAGGGTCCCAAGTATGATTTAGAATGTAATATCATCTGTAGATGGATATCCAAATGGAGTGTGTTGTACAGATTCTCGAGGACATGCTACGTTCTTACATTCTTGACTTTGGTGGAGTTTGGGATGTCCATCTAGGACTGGTTGAGTTTCCCTAAAATAATTTTTAACATTATAAAATCATAATGGATCCTTTTTATGCCTTCTTTTGGTCATCATTGTAAATATATGTTGTTTTTGTCAGATGTTGGTGAAATTTCTTTAGTTAGACAGAGTTTGGTCCAAGAAACGATGATGGTGATTCAGTTAATTCATCACAGTATAGTGATGGAATAGATATTGTATAAATCTTATGTTGATCATAATCAATGAATATTGGAGTTTTCTATTGGTGAATAGTTTTTTTTTGTGATTTTCACCTCATTTGGTCCATCGGTATCTTATAAAATAGGGAATGCTTAAACCAATGTTTTTGGGTCATTTTGATATTGTTGAGAGAGTGGGGAAAGTGGCCTACCATTTGGAACTTCCATAGTATTTGACTTAGATCCTCAATGTCATTAATATATCATAGCATAAAATGTATAATTCATACCCTTAATATGTCTTGATCTAGGAAGATATTTATCTTTTACCTAATCTTCTAGTGGCTTAGAATCCAATAAGGATTGTTGATTCTGATATACCTTTGGTTTATGTGTTATGGTAACATGGTTTTGATTCACATGATACATGAGATCATGATCCAATGATGATAGAGGAGTGGCATCATCACTTTGATATGGAACATTGATGATATTTTTTTGGTATATAAATTGTTTATGGTAGGGAAGTTGTGAAATCCTATTACTTTATTTTGGGTATTTCTTGACCATTTTTTATTTAATGATTGTGGATTTTTTTTTAATTAATGGAGTCTTGGTATAAATGGGTAAAATGTTTTAGAATGATATACTTGGGTCCATGTTAAATTGGATGACTTTTTTATGTTTTTATGTATAATATACGGACATGGAATCCACCAAGAATTGTCCAAAGATAGTTAGCCACAAGACCTCAATCATGTCGTGTTATGTGGTAGAGGTTGTCGACTAGTAGTGAGGGCCTAGGGTGTGTCTCTAGGGAGACTATTCCCTCTTTATTGGAGTGTAGAATAGCGTTAAATAACAATGATAATAAGTGTTAATATTAATTAATAACATGAATTTGAATAATGACAAATCATCCAGATAAATAAATAGGTGGAAGAAAAATCATTGGGAGATAAAAAATTATGATCATGTCTTGATGCTCTATAAAAAGTCAAGTACACAGGATATAGGGGTGGAGGAATATAAAATATACTAAATAGAAATATAAAAAGAAAAAAAATCACCTCCACTAGCATCATGATCATAAGTTTGGACATATACTCATGTACTCTAACATAGTATTGAAAATCAAACATCGGAAGTTGGGCACTTCTCTTTTTTTTATCCCCAAAATCATGAAGTATGTTTGGATACCATAGGTGGACCAGATAGGGTTTAATATATACTCAATAGATCACCACTAATGGTGTCTAGAATTATCCAGTATATGTATATAAAATGTGTACTATGAAGGTAAATAAAAAATTCATTGTGACATATAAATGGTCTAAAATAGAGAGGGTTCAGCATGGGATACCCGACCAATATTGTCTGATTCAGTCTAAGATGGATGTCTTTGAACAAATTCTGACCTATGTAGGTGTAATATGTATGTGAATGTATATAAATATAAAACTATATATGGGTACATTATAATTCAATTAGCATACATGTATGGTAAGAATATATAGACCATCAGTAGTTAACTGTAAACATGGACAGAACCAAAGAATGCGATTTTTCTTGGTGGATGCATCCTTAGGTTATAACTAGAATTAAAATTTTTAAATACAAGGAATCCATTCGAAATTTTTAATTGGAATTATAACCCCATACAAGGATATTCGTAAAGAGGACTATGGCATCCCGCCTTTTTAATACATAACTTTTCATTACATTTTAAAAACAGAGGATCTTTAACGTCTAGTGTATTGGAAATCAGGAACAAAAAACTTGAAAACAACATACAAAATAGTTTTAATCCACATTCAAGGATTAATAATTTGTTCATCCTATTTACAATTACTACATCTCATATCTTGGATACATATATCAAAGGAAAGGGTGAGCAGAAGGCCTAGTAAGGGTAAACAAGGGAATTGGTTTACTTGTGATATCAATAGGAACTTGAATAAAAACATAAGGACATGACCAATGGATGTATAATAATATCATAATGAAAATAACATGTAACATAACTTCAATATGTGGATTCAACATTTCATTTAGACATTCATGAACATATCACCAAGGTCCTTCCCCATGGTTTCATAAAATTTACCAAGGTTATTCACCAAGGTATCGTGAAACTTGTCATCTCTAGAGATTAATTCTTTACCCAATGAATTAGAGTGATATCAGGGCACACCCTTAATATTTATTTACATTCATGTGATCCACATAGATCATAATAAAAAATTTCATAAATAACCCAAATAGAATCAAAGAAATGGGTTTCATGTCAAAATTGTAGGTTTTGTAAAAATCATGATGTTTAAAAAATCTGAGGAAAATTCAATCGATTAGCTATCAACCTAACACTCTCTAAGATTTAAAAAGGGATGATATAATTAGGTTATATCTTTGGCTTTATTTGAATCCCTCTATGATCCAATCTATATTACACTCACACAAACACATGATGTCCAATCTCAAACTCCAAAGGTCAGTAGTGACGATCGGTATAAAACATCTTCCTAGACTGAGTTGTAGTTTTATGTTTTTGAATCATTTGTACCCTCTCCAAAGTCTTATGAATGATATAAAGTCCCAATATTAATGTCTCACCTACCTCTAACCAACATAGTGGTGAATGAAACAACCTACCATATAGGTCCTTATAAGGATCAATCATAATAGTTACCCATAAGTTTTTTTACGGAGAAAATTCAATGAGAGGTAAGAGTTTCTATTAGGAACCTCTTAATTCAAGAAAACATACTTAGAGAATGTCATATAGAACTCTTATCATATGTTCATAATGTAATTCATTGTGATGGTGATATGTTTTACTCTGAATCACCCCTGAACCTAGTTCTTTCTACAACCACTACTATAAATCTGATATAAAATAGGAATATCGATCTGATATAAAATAATGGGAAACACCATGAAGGAATAAAATCTCTCAAATATAAATAATCTTTATCCCTTAAACTTAGAAGGTCTTTTGGATAGTTAGTAAGTGTGAGACCTTAGGAAACCTATAAAAAATCATCCATACTACATCATTTCCATGAGGTTGTCTCGAAAACCCCATCAAAAAATATATAGTGAAATCATCACATTTCCCCTCATGTATGGAAATAGGTTGTAAAATTATAGTAGGTCACTAGTTAACATCCTTAACCTTCTGACTGGTGGATCACTAAGTGATAAAACCTACAATATTCCTCTTCAAACCCATCCATAAATGATAACAAAATATGTCTTGATATATCTAAGTAAGCCCAAGGAGTACATCCCAAATAGAGGCATGATATTTCTACATTAAATAATCCCATATATCTATAGGTATCCATATACACATGTGAAAGAGAAGAAACTCATCCTCATCAGCAACCTAACCAGGTGGTGATGCCCCCTCCCAAGACAGTCTCCCTTGGGACTAGCCCCTCAGGATAAAAAAATTACCTATCCACACATGTCCTAGAAGTGAGGATGACACTACCAAAGCTGCTAAAATAGGCTACCAATGATATTCTTGAACCTCCAGGTGCATCTCAAAAAATAGTTCCATCAACTATGAATCATAAATCTCCTCCAATATTTCTTGTTTTTGGGTCTTCTAGCTCATGGAATCAGCCACATCATTTTCCTTATCAGTTATATAAGCGATATCAAAATCAGACAACTGAAGGTATTCTGACCACCTGTGCTTACTATGATTAGAATCATTCTATTTTTAAATTTATTTTATACATTTATGGATCATATAAGTAATGAGATATTATCTTAATATATAATGCCTCCAATAAAATAAATCATTAACCATGGCAGTTAGCTTGAGTAAATGCATAGGGTAATTCTTATTGTGAGGTATCGAATTGAAGGTCATGTAATCTCTAACTCGTTCTTCATACATTAGAACTTATTCGTGTACAATTTCTGATACATCACAATAAATTGTATAGCTTCTACTCAGTTATGGAAAAATTAGGATTGATGTTGCAGTCAGTCCCCCTTTTAACTCCAGAAAGGTTATTTAAACAGTGTCATAGTATAATAACTTCACACTCTTTTTATTCAATCCTTTGAGAGGAACCACAAAGCATGAAAATTATTGAATAAATAACTTTTAATAGATATCCATCCAAAAGGAACAATGTATTTAAAATACATTCATGGTATTTTCTTAGTAAACCATGATGCTCACCTTCTAGGGTCAATGGATACTCTATCATCTGAGATGATGCGACCTAGGAAGTGAACCTTATTGATAAAAACTTGGAATTTTGTGAGCTTAGAATACAATTGCTTCTCTCTCAGTGTATTCATCATGATCCCAAGATGTTTGGCATGGTCATTTTGTGTATTGGAATACTCCAAGATTTAATCCACAAACCCTACCACAAATGAATCTTGATACGGGTGGAAAACACAATTCATCAAAGCCATAAAAATTGATGGTGTGTTCATAAGTATGAGATATTTTACAAGATACTCATACTAGTAATATCTACTATGGAACAATATATGTGGTAAGTCTGATGGTATAACATGCACCTAATGGTATCCTAACCACAAATAAATCTTTGAGAAAATATTAACTCCTCAAAGCTAGTGGAAGAGGCCATCTATAAGAGGTAGTGGATAATAGTTATTAACCATAATTTGGTTCAATTGTTTTAAATCCACATAAAATCTGATTTTATTATCTTCTTCACTATTGAAAAGGGTATGAGAACACCAAGAAGAAGTATTGGGTCAAATAAAACCCTTAGCAACCAAATATGCTAACTATTTTTGGAGTTCTTGGATCTCTATAGGTGTTTTCTTATAAGGAGGAATGGAAACTGTTACTACTCATAGATCTAACTCAATGGTGAACTCCACATATATCACATGATTTAATCCAATGAATTCATAAGTTAAAACATCCCTGAAATAATCCACCATAGGAGGGAATTTCATACACTACATTCCCTAATCACTCATAAAGATACTAGCTATATGGGATATAAATTTTCCCATACCATGATGGTAGGGTATAGATCCAATCTATTGGATATCCCATTCAACATTATAAACATAGGTGTTGCATGTGGATGATGTAAAGTAAACCCTCCGGTGATAGTAATCAACATGGGCATGGTAAGGAAAAACTGGTTCATCCTAATAATTACATTAAATCCTATCACCTCAACAAAAAAATAGTCCATAAGAAGATATATCCATCCACCTCAAGAGGTAAATACCTTTAATAGTGTATAATATTTATGTGAACTAGGATTTTTTACATTTACTCACCTTTATTCCTTAAAAATACCTCTCATTACAGTTCAATTCCTAGGTTAATAGTTGACTCTATTGAAATTATGAAATAATTACTTAATTATAATTTGGATTTAAAATAAGGTTTTTATTTATTTTTACATACTTTTGAGAGAAATTTTGGAGCCATCATTTGAATAAATATGTTTTTTATTAACTTTAATACCTCATTATGAAAGAATGTGAACTTTTGTTGGGTGGAAAATAACAAAGCCCAAGAGTGACTATGAAATCCACTGTCATTATGCATACCCCAAAGGATGAAAATATTATTTCTCTACATGAACCTTATTTCACATGGTTATAATGGTGATCATTCCTTAATCCTATCATGAGAACTACTCACAGTCACCTGACCACATTACAGAACCCTATTATCACAGTAGGAATTCCTACCGTCAATTCCCTCAACTGAACGTGTGTTCTAAAAAATATTAAACTGATATAAAAAGTAGATTGCGTGAATATATTTTATTAACATACAACCACTCTCATGGTAAGTAAAACTATTATGAGTACACTTCACAAAATAAATTTTGTGATTAGCAAACCAACCATGACATTCATGGCTAGCAAAATTACCACAAGAATCACCCTCCCTCACGTTCCTCTACCTTCCCTAAGAATATTAATAGAACCAGAGCCTCCTCCTTCTCCTTTGAATATCATGAGCCCTTTAATTGATACTTTTTGAGGTCTATAGGCAGGTATATTCTCCAAAAAGGAAGATATCACCCTTATTTTTGTACCGCCACCCTGAGGAAGAATAGGGAGACACCGACTCTAGTGATTCCACCTTTTGATTCCACTACTAAATTTAAGATGATGATGGAGTGGAGATACATTTCCAATATAATGATAGTAGTAAAATTCTCCCATTTTATCTCCACTTTTATTGTTGGAGAGATCCAGCTGAGTATGCCATGAGTAAAGCCCCCCCCCCCCCCCCGCCTGTGCAGCTTTTGATGGAGATCAGGTAATAAATTCTATCACAATGGAAAGTGTTATTTTTAAAAACCAAAGATGCATACAAAAGTAAAATTAACCCATGAGGACTTTAAGGAAAGTAGGGATAATTGTTGTCCCATATAATTAAAAAAACCAATCCACCATTAAATATATTAATTATCGAGTCTGATCTCCAAGCATGAGGTGAGAAAAATAGACCATTGTGGGGAGAATATATAGTGACATAGACAATAAAACAATTGGAATTTTCTGGAAAATTATTATAGAATCTAGGTGAGATTATGGTATAAGTGGAATCTCATGGGTAAAATAATTCTACCTAGGCACTGCATGAAATAGAAAGGTCCACAATTAAAATCCCATGACCACTTTCCATGACCCGCAATTACGAAGCACTGGATCATTCCACCACCAAAAGAATATTGGGATAGATCATGTAAGAATACATATGCTTTATAAAATTTATCTAGACCCTTCCTCATAGACACATTTCAACTATTGATCTTAAATCATACCAACTCCTTACATAAATTCCATAATTTAATTAAGGAACACATGTAATGAGCCATAATTTTTAGAAGATATTTGTTTCTTGAATAAATTTATATTATATATATTATATATCAGCATAAAAATAAAAGTTATAGATAAATAGAAAAAATTATTTCATTAATAAATCTCATTCACCACTGCAAATTGGGCCTTTAAAAGCTCTAGTAAAGGGGCTTTATTAGCATTTTTGATGTAACACCCGAATGTTTTTATGAAATATTTTCTTTAAATAATTTTAATTATTCAGTATATTTCATTGAATGCAATATTGAGTTTAAAAGAACCAAGATACACCCTTATTATAAAATTATCATTATATCCTAGCCGTTATGTTTGTAGAAATAAGAATAACTTACTTATGAAAATGCATTGTGAATTCATTGGTTTCCAATTATTTATGGAAAATATAAAACAATTAGTTATTCATATTTTGGATTTAATGTCTATTGGTAATAAAATTAATGAGGTATATATGATATATACTTAATAAAATATCTTTTACATTCATCCAATGGATATTTTTTCATAGGGTAGGAATAACCCCTATTTGATGTAAAAAACCTATTTTTTGGGTAAGTTTACGCATTTGAATGGAAAACCCATTTTAAATTAATATTTTGAGACATTGATGATTTTTATATGACAACACAAACATGTTATTTTTAAGCTAGATATAAAAATTTACTGCGATGAATTTCTGATATTTTCCTCATAACTTTCATGTTTTGATGAATACTAAAAATACACAAAATTTTAGGTAAACAACTTTTTTCATCGAAATAATTTATATGGTTAAATTATAATATTGAATGGTTTTAAATTATAAATAGAGTCTATTTTTATCATTCATTATTATTTACATCATCATCATTAGTTTTACATTAAATTAATATGTAAAAACATTTCAATCTTTTAAAATGTTTTAGCTTTTAAAACATGTTCTCTCCTTCTAAAAATGGGATTAATTTTATATTAATTACCACAACTTATATGTTTCTAATTTTGAAAAAAAGGAATCCATATTTGGAATCAGTAGGTCCAAATTACGTAAATATATTTATTTTATTTTTGGACATTGTGAATAATAACTTCGGTAATTTTTATTAATATGGTAAAAGGGTAAATAGAGTAATTACGGGTAAGAATTATATTATAAAATTACCCTAAAACTTGTATTAATGGAATTGGATGAGTTTTTGTATCCTAAATCACACTTTGGTTAAAATGGTATCCATTTTAATCCACTTGGATGTGATATAGACATTTATTTTATTTTATTTATAGAAAAGTGAAATATGTATCAGTCAAATTTTAATAACTAAATCATTTTTTAATATAATTTTATACTAAATATAAATTCTATTATGAATAATTTTTTTAAGTATATTTTTTTTCTTTATCATGTAAATTTATTTGTAATTTTTAGAAAATACATAGTTACCATAATATCTTATACATTAATGATGCAGAAATTATTTAATTGATGAAAAATCAGTAATGTAATTTTTATTAAAATAATAATACCCATTAAAATATTCAAATACCTGACCAAATATTAGTTTTCGAGTATATCTCAACCATAATCATCCAAGAGTCGATTTATAGGAAACTTGGAGCCTTATAGTGGGGATTATGACACTTATATTATTTTATTTAAAGTGATGTTAAAGTTGTCACCTTCATAATTTAATAAGTATAACATTTTAAATATTGTATTTTCCAGAATATAAATTTGACTAAAAGTATTCCTATTAAATTTAGTATAATTATCTTCATCATAATATTTTATTTTTAAATGTTATTAAACAAATAATAATATTAAATAATTACACAAAACAGGTGTAGTAATTATTTTATTAAGAGAAATATAAAATAAATGTTATTAAAAAAATTAATGTAAATATAATTTCGGATAATTAAAATGTATAATTAATTTTATATATTCCCTTTACCTCCTAGGAATATATTAAAAAAATTCTATGTTATCTTGTAATATTATTATTTTATAAAATTAATTAATTGAATAGTGTCATAATTGATACTATTAATTGTTTATCAAAATAATATTTTAATAAATTATTTAAAAATAATTACACATTTTTTAAAAATATATAATAATTTTGTTATTTAATAAATTGGTAAAATTTATTTATTTATGGTCTATTTCACCTGAAATATGTAAATATTGCACCCTTTTAATATTTAATTATTGGATACCCTAGTTAAAAATTAAATAGAATAACCAAGTGTTAATTATAAAGGTAAGGATTAAATTGACAGAAATACTTATCAACCATTTATTGGTTGATTATAACACAACCCTGTCTCATATAATATTCTAAATTCGGATATTTTGGAGGTTTTTTGCTAGGTTTTGATTTTATTATAAATTATTATTTATGGAGTTTCACAAAGGGGACCACACCTCAATTATAATAGGGTTCCTCCTCCCTCACCAATTCACTTCACATTGAGCCTTCAATCTCGAGAGTACCCTAAAATATTTCTTTATCAACTTATTTATTTACATTCTATGGGTTCTTTCCATCTTCAAATACCAACTCTAGTACTCTAAGAAGAGATTTAGAGGAAGCACATCGAGAAAGATGTAATCTCTTCTACATATTCTTTCAAACTTATTTCTTTTTCTCCTTCCTATTAATTAGTTGTTTTATTATAATATAAATAAAATAAGTATCCCTCATATACTGATATGTTATTATAATTATTAAACTACCATATTACACCCTCTATCTATCCTATTAAAAACAAAAATCACTATTGTGCATACGTACGACTTACTCTCTCCACACCGTGGTGTAATCTGTTTTTCAACACCACCTTAATTGGATGGGTATAATGATAGAAATAATAAATATATATGAAAATTATAACAATTTATTTATTATTTAACAATATATATACCATCCACTTCGATATCATTTCATAATTAAAGGGATGATATCATCGCTTGTGCGTACGTACGGCCTATCGTCTCCACGATGCGATGTGATTCATTCTATATGATCTTCATTAAACCATCATTATATATATTAATGGAATGAATAAATATGATATATATTATACTAATATCATTATATAAATTATATAACTATAACCTAAAAATTAGAACATTAACTTGTCCAACAAAACGTGCATAAAAACATAAAGTAGTTAGTACCCGAATAACGAGTAATACTGAAATATTATTACCAAACAGATGATAATATGATCACATATGATATCATAAAAATGAATATGATTCTGGAATAATTCAATGAAGTTATTTAAATCATTATACAGAAGGTCCATATATAGACAACAGATAGCGATCCTAATGTAAGGGATAATTTCACAATCTCATTATTATTCGAGATTGTTTACACATACGTATTTACTGGGGTATATTTATCATCCACATACATGTTTCCTAAATATATAATATTATTTCTATTATTATACAATTTTTTGAAGTTTATTTTTACCGTTGGTGAGTTTTTATTAAAATTTTTGGAATGAATCTTTCTTCCAATTTACATATGAGGTAGTTTTTGACTTCTTCAGAAAAAGTAAGAGAAGAATGTTTTTTAACTTATACAGTATGAATGGATTTTTATGTATTCATTAAACCTTATTTCCATGAAAATTACTCTAAATTATTTAAATTATATTTTCAAATAAATTCATTTCTTTCAAAATTGTGTTGTATTTTGAGAAAAGAAAACATTTTCAAAGAAAAAATCATATATTCCTCAAGAATTAAGATAATGTGTTTTATCAAGATTATTTCTCATCTAAGATGATTCTCTCTAAATAAGTTTATGTTTATATACCTATTATTAATATGATTTTATTATTTTAAATATTTAATGATATTTTATAAGGATTTTGTTTGGATGGAATGATTTTTAAGAAACCCGTTTTATTTTGTGGGTTATGCTATGATGAATGATTTATGTTTTTACGAAACATGTAAGAATGGTTTCATTATGAGATGGGTGGGACTTATATATCCCTCCAATGCATTGGGTAAAGATTTATATCTCAAGAGATATAAATGGCTAAAATTTCAATTAAATCGTGTACAGTAATACAGGGCTAAAATGAAAAATAAATCCGGGTTAGTATTATAGGGTTGGAATAAGGAGTGAACTCAGTTCAGTAATCGAATTTTTCTGCTAAGATGGTCTTGGCTATGAGCCTTGGATAATATGGAAATGATTTTCTATAATTATGTGTTTTAAAAAATTTCATGTTTTATTCCAATGCTATTTTTAATGTTCCTTTCTCATTTATTCCTTACGTACTACCAAGTTTTATTTTATGACTAAATATTTTGACATTCAAAATATATGTTCATATTTTTACATTCTTATGTTTATGTTTCATTTTATGATCTCTATTTTTACCTTTACTGATCATTTGATCACACCCTTTCATATGTTTCTTTTCCTCAAGTCATGAAGAAGAGTATTAAGTATGATATGTGAAAGAATTGTCTAGTTATGAAGATATAAGTAGGAGACAACGTTGATGTTTTATAAACCAATTTTTTATGTTTCCTAGTTTATAAAGGAATTATAACTATATATTCCTTTCATGGAATTATTATATGTTGTAATTAATATACTTCAATTTTTATGTAATATCAATGTATGTAAAGTATGGGTCATTAGATTTGGTATTAGAGTGAAGGTATAGTTAACTTTTGGAAACTAGGTTGAGAAGCCTTAGTAAGAACCCTTAGGAGTATAGGTTACAATCCTAGTGTTTTATAAATGACCATGAATAACCTAGGATAAAACCTAATGTGTCCTAAATTGAAAATTTAATCTTGATTATGTGTTTTTCCAATTATGATTAGTGTTACTCACACTATGCTTCTTGGTTTTAGTCGATGGGTAGAACCTAAAGGAACCACATTAATGTTGAAAGTGATGGGAAATGCAATGATTATCTTACTGAGTTACTAAATGTTATGGGATCTAGAATGAAAAATTTTATTGTTGTACTAACAAAAAATTCTCGAGATATAACACATGCAGGACCTCCAAACAAGTAAAGGATGGGGCGAAATTATGTTGAGTCCTTTATGAGGTTGCATCCACCTTATTTTAGTGGGTTGTCTGATCCATTAGTGGATGAAAAATGGATCAGTACCACTAAAAAGATATTTTTAGTTCTACAATGTCTTGAAGATTATAAATTCATATTATTAGTCTATTTTTTGTATGGTGAAGCTGATCAATGGTGTAATATTATCAGGAATACGAGTCTAAGAGATGAAATTGAGTCCATGGAATGGGAAGAGTTCAAGAACTTATTTTTCAATAAGTAATTTCCTCGTATTTTTTGTACAAAGATGGAGAAGGAGTTCCTCGAACTTAATAAAAAGGTTGATTAATCTATTGGTACCTATAAAGAAAATTTTACAAGACTTGAAAGGTATGATTCTATAATTTTTATCCAACCTGAGAGTAAAATTGATTGATTCTTTGGTGGCTTAAAACCAAGTCTCTGAATGGAATTAGCCTTAAGGGACTTTAATAGTAGTGAGGAAATAGTTTGATGTGATCTCAAGGTTGATATGGATATTGGAATAACCCATCAGTCCTATGTGTATGAAAAGAAGAGAAAAATGGAATTCAAAGGAAAACCTACAGCCCACACTAAAAACAAGATGAGTTTTTCCTTATGCTCAAAGTGTGGAAATAATCATAGAGAAAGTTGTATTGAAGGAACTAATAAATGTTTTAAGTGTGGAAAATAAGGTCATCGAGAAATTGAATTCCAGAGTGATGGGAAAATATGTCTAATGATGAGAATAAAGATAAGTCTACAAAAAATGAACCTCCTACACTTTAATTATATAAGTAAAAGAAAATGGGTAATTGTTCCAATCAATTACCTAATCCAAGGGTTATTGATGATGATAAATTTAAGAAAACTCTTAAGGCCAAAGACAAAGTAAAGTCAAATGTAATCATTATCGATGATGAGGAGTAAAATAATGAAGTGGTGAAAGATACAATTACTATCCACTCTAAAGTATAAAGTGTTTTATTTGATTCTATATCCACTTATCTTTTATTTCTAAATAATTTTCTAAGGGTATTGTTGTATTACCTCAAAAATGAAATATTGAGTTAGTTCTGAAAACTCTTAATAGCACAATGGCCACATCAAAGGTTTATAATTCTTCTCCAGTTGAACTTTATGGGAAAGTGCTTCCTGGAAATCTTTTTATCCTTCCTATAGTGGAATTTTATGCGATTCTCGGCATGGATTGGTTTTCTCTATATGGATCTTATATCAATTTCCATGTAAGGAAGTCATATTTCGTATTCTAGATCAATTTATAACCATCTATCAATGCATGGATGAATATAACCTTCCAATATAAATTTATTTCGTATTATAGGTATTGATTCATATAAAAGATGTTTATTTATCTCAAATGGTTTGGGAGAAATTCCTGATTAAGAATGCACCCATTATATGGTAGTGTGATGATGTCTTTCCAGAGGAATTTCCAGCCCTTCCACCAAATAGTGAAGTTGAGTTTTCAATTGAACTCATACAGGGTTCTATGACTATTTTAAATAGACCTTATAGAATGGCCCCAATTGAGATGAAAAAATTGAATAAGAAACTCCAAGATGATCTTGATAAGGGATTCATATGCCCTAGATCATCCCCTTGGGGAGAAACTATTATATTAGTTAAAAAAGAAATATATAGCAATGACACTCTATGTTGATTATTGAAAACATAAAAATATCACTGTTAATAAAAAATATTATATTCCCCATATTTATGACTTATTTGACCAACTACACAAATCTCAATAATTCTCCAAGATTGATCTCCATTCATGATATCTTTAATTAAGGGTTAAAAGGAGGATATACCATAGATGTAATTTCATAAAAGGTATGGACACTATAAATTTATTGTGATTCCTTTTAGTCTAACTAATTCCCTCGCTATCTTCATAGATCTAATAAATAAAGTCTTTAGAGACTATCTTTTTTCATTTTGTGGTTGTATTTATAGATGATATTCTTCTCTATTCAAATAGCAAGGAAGAAGATGAAGACCACTTGAAAATTACACTGAAGACCTTGAGAAAGAATAAGATTTATCAAAAATTTACCAAGTGGGAATTTTAGCTTTAGGAAGTTTCATTTTTTGGTCACATAATCTCACGAGATGGAATATCTGTGGGTCCATCAAAAACAGAAGTTGTTGAAAGTTGGATGAGACCAAAAATTGTAACTCAGATCCACTATTTTCTTGGTTTGGCTGGATATTATTGACATTTTTCTGAAATATTTTTCACTATTATCTAATCCGCTCACCAAGTTGACTCGTAAAGGAGTTAAGTACATATAGATAGACTAATGTGAAGATAATTTCAACGATCTAAAAAGAAGGTTATCCAATGCACATGTGTTCACCATACCTTGTAGTAGAGAAAGGTTTGTGATCTATAGTGATGCATCCATTAAGGGTTTGGTATGTGTTCTCATGAAATATGATATGGTGATATCTTATACCTCATGGAAGTTGAAAATACATTTGAAAAATTACCCAACTCACGATTTGGAGTTATCTACGGTAATCTTCGCATTAAATATTTGGAGGCATTATCTTTATTGTGAAAGGTGTGATATTTATACTGATCATAAAATTTTAAATTATATTTTCACACAAAAGGTGTTGAATATACGCTAAATAATATGGTTGTAGTTGATTAAAGATTACAATTTCTCAATACATTACCTCCCTAGGAAAGCGTACAAGGTGGATGATACATTGAGGCGACAAGACCATGTTATCCTATCCGTGATGAGGATAAAAAAAGATCCAATATTTATGGATTTGAAAATTATGGATCTTGAAATTTTAATGGAAGGGGGAAATATTCTCTTTATAAAATTAATGTTCAACCATCTATACAATTTTAGAGTAAGGAGGTGAATAGGAAAGATTTATAGCTACAAAAGAAGGTGATAAATGTTCTGGAATTCAACCTTGATTGTGATGGAATAATATGGTTCAAGAATCAGGTTTGTATTCCTCTTATACAAGAATTAAATAAGGAGTTATTTGATGAGGCTCATAGTTATTAATTCTTTATTCAACTTGTAAACACAAAGCTGTACATGTCCCTGAAAGGGCATTTCAAGTGGGATGGTATCAAAAGAGATGTTAATAAATATGTCTCTTGATGCTTGGATTGTCAAAAAGATAAGGCTGAGAGAGAGAAGTCTAAGGGGATGTTACAACCATTACCCATACCATAATAGAAATGGTAAAACATCACTATGGAATTTTTCATCGAACTTCCCAAAACATCCAAATTCAATAATTATATTTGGGTTATAGTTGATTTCATTATTAATTTATCAATCATAATTGGTATTAGAGAGGATTTCTACCTTGATCAGCTTTCTAGGATATTTGTAAATAATGTGGTTAAATTTCATGGAGTACCACTTTCCATTATATCTAATCGGGATCCGAAGTTTCCTCAAAGTTCTGGAGAAGTATTCAGCATGATCTGGATAAAGATTCAAGTTTCATCACTGCTTATCATCCTCAGAAAAATGGTCAGTCTGAGAGGAAAATTCAAACTCCAGAAGATATGTTTAGATCTTGCTATATGGATTTCAAAGGTGGTTGGGATCAACACCTACCTTTGATGTGATTTTATTACAGCAATAGCTTTCAATCTCGTATTTAGATAGATGCCTATGAACCCCTATATAGAAATATGTACAGAACTCAAACTTACTAGAATGATGTCCGGGAAAGAAAGTTATTATGACCTGATCTTATAGATTAAATGGAAGAAAATGACATATCTACTCAACAAATCATCAGAGCATCTCAGAGTTGAAAAATAAAATTATTTTGAAACCAAAAAAATGACCTAGATTTTGAAGTGGGTGATAGGGTGTTTCTGTGAATATCTCCCTAGAAGAGAGTAATGAGATTTGGGAAAAAGGTCAAGCTAACTCCTAAGTATATTGGTCCTTTTGAAATTCTGGATCGTATTGGGAAGGTAGCTTACTTATTGGCACTTCCACCAAACCTCTCTCAAGTTAATTATGTGTTCCATTAATCTATCCTAAGAAAGTACATACCGGATCCTTCATATATACTAAACTCAGAATTCATACCATTGGAGAAAGATCTTTCTTATGAAGATCAACCGATAGAGATTCTGTATCGTAGTGAAAAAGATCTATTAAACATGACCACTTACTTGGTTAAAGTTTTATAGAGGAACCAACAAATTTAGGAAGCTACATGGGAACTTTAGGATACGATGAGAGAGTGGTGTCCTCGTCTAAATTTGTTTATATAATGAATTTTGATGGTGAAATCCAGTTTAGGGGGGGTAGAATGTAACACCTGGATGTTTTAATGAAATATTTTCTTTAAATAATTTTAATTCTTCAGTAGATTTCATTACATGAAATCATGAGTTTAAAAAACCATGAGATTACCTTAGTAATAAATTACAATTATAGAATAGTTGTTAGGTTAGCGTTAAGAAGTATAACTAACTTAGGAAAGGGCATTGTGAATTCAATGGAAACCAAGTATTTAGGAAAAATATAAATCAATTAGATATTTGATTTTTTTTAGTGAATTACTATTGGTAGGGAAATTAATAAAATATTTGTGTTATATACTTAATGAAATATTTTATATATTCATCCAATGGATATTTTAGTCATACTATATGAATAAACCCTATTTGATGTATAAAAACATATTTTTAAGGGTAATTTTATAAATTTGAATGGAGAACCCCTTTTAAATTAAGATTTTGACACATTAATAATTTTTATATTAAAACATAAACATTTTATTCTTAAGTGGGATATAAAAACTTAATTTTGTTTAATTTCTTATATTTTTCTAATAACTTTCAAGTATTGATGAATAGTAAAAATACACTAAATTTTATGAAAACAACTTTTTTCATCGAAATAATTTATATGGTAAAATTATATTATTGAATAGTTTTAAATTATAAATAGATTATATTTTATTCATTCAATATAATTTATGTCATTATCATTAATTTTATATTAAATTATTATGTAAAAACATTTCAATCTTTTGTAATGTTTTAGCTTTTAAAATTTGTTCTCTCTTTCGGACAATGGGATTAATTTTAAATTCTATTGCTATAAATTCTATGTTTTGAATTTTTTAAAATAGACTCAATATTTTGAATCAGTATTTCCATATTATTTAATTATTTTTATTTTATTTTTGGGCATTATGAATAGTAAATTCGGGGTTTTTTTATTATTACATAAAAAGGGTAAACCGAGTAATTAATGGTAATAATACTATTATACAATTACACTAAGACTTGTCTTAATATAATTGGATGATTTTTTCTTGACCTAAATCATAATTGGGTGGAAATAGTATCCATTTTAATCCAGTTGTATTAGATTAGGACATTTAATTTATTTTATTTAAAGAAAAGTTAAATATTTATCACTCAAATTTTAATAACTAAACAATATTAAATATAAGGTTATAAAAAATATAATTTAGATTATAAATACATATTTTAAAGATAAAATATTATCCTTTATCATAATAATTTATTTTTTAATTTTTGATCAATATATGATTACCTAAATATCTTATACATTAATGATACAAAAAATATTTAATTGATGAAAAATCAATAATATAGTGTTTATTAAAATACTAATACCCATTAAAAGATCCAAACACTTGAAAAAAATCTTATTCTTAGACTATATCTCGACCATAATCATATAAGGGTCGAGTTAAGGACCATTTGGAGCCTTATATAAGGGATTATGACACTAATATTATTTTATATAAAGTGATTTTAAAATCTTCACCTTCATAATTTAATAAGTATACCATTTTGAATATTGGATTTTCCAGAATATAAATTCTACTAAAAGTATTATTATAAAATTTAGTAGATCTATATTCATCATAGTATTTAATTTTAAATTTTTATTCATAAAATAATCATAATATATAATTACACAAAATTTTTGTAGTAATTATTTTATTAAGAGAGATATCAAATAAATGTTATTAAAAATATTAAAGTAAATATAATTTGAGATAATTAACATATATAATAAATTTTATAGATGACATTGACCACCTAGTAATATAATAAAATTGTTCTTCCGAATTTATCTTATTATATTATTATTTTTAAAAATCAATGAATGGAATAGTGTCAAAATTGATACAATTGATTATTTATCAAAATAATATTTTATTAAATTATTTAAAAATCAATAAAAAATTAAAAATATATAATGATTATTATATGGTAGAAAATGACAAATCTTATTATTTAGGGTCTATATTACATCAAATAAGTAAATATTTCACCTTTTTAATATTGAAGTATTTGTTACCCAAGTTAAAAATCAAATAGAATAACTAAGTGTTAATTAAAAAGATAAGGTTAAAATTGAAATAAATAATTGCCCAAAATTTATTGGATGATGATATTACCACCATATATCATCTCAAATTTTTAATTGGTACATTTGGGTGGTTTTTGGGTAGTTGTTTATTTTATTATAAATTATTATATGTGGAGATTCCGAAAGTGCCCCTCACCTCAATTATAAAAGGGAACCTCCTCCCTCACCTCTTTTCTTCACATTGAGCCTTAAATATCATCCATACCCTACAAGGATTCCATATAAACTTACTTATTTACATTATATATGTTATTTTCATCCTCAAATACCAACTCTAGTTCTCTAAGAAGAGATTTATAGGAAGCGTGTTGAGAAAGAGGTAATCTTTTCTACTGATTATTTCAATATAATTTCTTCTACTACTTCATCTTCATTCGTTTTTTAATTATAAGGTAATATAATAAGTGTATATAATATAATGATATGTTATTATAATTATAAAACAACCATATTGCACCATCTATCCGTCCTATGAAAACAAAAATCCCCACGTGTGTGTACGCACGACTTACCGTCTCCACGCCATGGTGTAATCTGTTTTTCACCACCACCGTAATTCGATGTGTATAATGATGGAAATAAAAACTATATATTATTATTAAAAAATATATTTAAAATGAAACAATATATATACAATCAACTTTAATACCATTTCATAATTAAAATAATGATATCTTCTCTCTTGCGTACGTACAACCTACCATATCCACATTGCGATGCGATTCATTA
Organism: Viscum album; assembly: GCA_963277665.1. NCBI lineage: Eukaryota > Viridiplantae > Streptophyta > Magnoliopsida > Santalales > Viscaceae > Viscum > Viscum album. The sequence continues at coordinate 1,492,793,663 of OY728135.1, read as the reverse complement.
TATATGATATTTTTTAAACCATAATTATATAAATGAATGTAATGAATAAATATGATATATATTATAAAAATATCTTTCTATAAATGATATATCTATAAACTAAGAAGTTTAACATGAATTTGTCTGACAAAACATGCATAAAAACATAAAACAGTTAATACACGAATAACAAGTAATAATAAACTATTATTACCTAACGAATGATAATATGATCATATATGATATCATAAAAATTAATGATTCTAGAATAAGTTAATGAAATTATTTAAATCTTTATACAGTAGTTTCAGATACATACAAATGATAGAGGACTTAAGGTAAGGGATAATTTCGCAATCTCATTATTATCTGAGATTGTTTATATGTAAGTATTTACTGGGGTATATTTATCATCCACGTCCATGTTTCCTAAATATATAATACTATTTATATTATTTTACTATTATTTAAATTCAATCTTACCCATTTTTGAATTTTTATTAAATGGTATGTAATGAATCTTTCTTTCATTTTCCATACGAGGTACTTTTTGGGACATTTCTAGCAAGGGCATGAGAATAATGTTTTTTAACTTATAAGACACGAATTTATTTTTACGTCATCATGATACCTTATTTCAATGAAGCATTATCTACATGATTTCATGTTTATTTTCAACTAAATTATTTTCTTTTAAAATTTTGTGGCATTTAGATAAAAGAAAACATTTTTTACGAAGAAATGATATTTTCCTCAAAAATTAGGTTCAAGTGTTTTATTAAAATTATTTTCCATCTAAGATGACACTCTTTAAATAAGGTTTTTTTATATCCTTATTATTACTATAATTTAATTTTGTTGATGATGGAATGATATTTTATATGGATTGTGATATGATGGAATGATGTTTAAGAAACCCATTTTATTTCTTGGGTTATGCAATGATGAAAGATTTATGTTTTTGTGGAACATGTAAGAATTATTTAATTATGAGATGGGTGGGACCTATGTCTCTCTCCAATACATTAATTTATGATTTATATCTCCTGAGATATACATGGAAAAAATAGAAAGTTAATTCAGTTCGGTAATAGATGGATGAAAGGGCAAGTAAATATGGTTCAGTAATAATGGGTAGGAACGAGGAGTAAAATCAATTCAGTAATGGACTTTTTCTGCTATGATGGTAATGGATATGATACTTGGCTAATATAGAAATTATTTTCTATGATTATCTATTTTAGAAAAGTTCATGTTTAATTTCAATGCTACGTTTAATGTTCCTTTATGATTTATGCCTTACGTACTGCCATGTTTTATTTTAGGACTCAAGATTTTGATATTCAAAATATATGTTCATGTTATTACATTCTTATGTTTATGTTTTGTTTGATGTTATCCATGTTCACCCTTAATGATAATTTGATCTCACCCTTTTAATGTTTTCATTTCACTAGGATATAAAGAAAGGTTATAGATATAAAACTAATGGGGATGATCTTTATGGGAGATGTTGAAGATCTTTCACCATGTTAGAAGAATGTGTTCCGAGTTTCCAGAGACAGTAAACTAATATGGTATATGGATGTCTATTTTTATATATTATTATGTGTTCTGAAATAGAAATGTATTGTCCATGTATGTCAGTCTTGGGAATTTATAATAGAATCAATGATAATGTAAGTGATGTTAAAGGGTAACCTTTAACAGTGCTCGTAAAAAGAACTGATAAAGGCCCCCTTTATCAATATTTCTTATCATTGTTAAAGGAACCTTTAACCGAGATTTTTTTAGCACTGTTAAATTCCCCATTAAATAGAACTGATAAAGGACCTACTGGTAAAGGGCATATTGTTTTCATGCCCACCCCACCTTTATCATTTCTTCAACCCCCTCCATTTATTAGTGCTTCCCACGCACCCCCACCCCTCCCCCCATCAGTGCTTCCCCAACCCCTTTATCAGCGATTTAGTGCGTGCACCTACCTATAGTGAGTTTCAAAACAAGGACCTCCATCTTATACAACAGTTCCTTTTCCACTCCCCTATAATGTTTTTTTACATTTAATAATATATCAATATATTTCAATAAATATTTATCCATATATTATGTATATTATTATATATATTTATATATATATTTGAATTTATGTTTACATATATATATATATATAGTAAATACATATGTATTTGTATATATTTTTTAAAATGTATACTAACTCTAAAACCTCCTTAAAACACATAAAACACTAAGAAACACTGAAAACCCTAAAACCCCTAAAAACCCAGAAATGACCATAACATCTAATATGGGTGTCAGTTTTAACTTAAAAACTAGTAAAATAAAATATCATGAAAAGAGATTTGATATGATATGCAGTATAGGCTGAACGGGAACCCAGATCAGAAGTTATAACTGTATGAATTTTAAGAAATTGGGGTCGCTGACTAAAAACTCTATTTCAGAGGCCTTCTAGACATTTTTGGGGAAAAAGGGAAAATATAAATGATATTTTTCTAGACCTAAATGGAGTATATCTCATTTAGGGATTCGATTTGATACATGGTAGATCACAAACAGACACCTGGATCAAAATTTATGGTCGTTTAAAGTTAGAGTTCGATTTCAGACTTTTTTTAAACTATAATAATATATATTACCATAGATTTCATGTAATTTGAATATGGCTTGGTTTTATCTCATTTAATAATCTTTGATTTGTCTATTTTTAGAGCTAAAATAGAATTAAATATCAAAATTTATGATCTTTTCAGGGTTTTTAGGGGTTTAAAGTGTTTTACACATTTAAAGGCCATTCTAACAGCCATAAATTTTGCAGCGGGTGCCTGTTTTTCCACTACCACAAATAAAATTGAAGCTTGTGATGAGATCTATGCCTCATTGACCCACAAGAACTCTCGGTCACCTCCATTGATTCCAATAAAGGTCCATAAGGCCTCTAAATGTCCATAACTTTATCTATGAGAGTTTGTTAATGAAATATATATATTTTTTAAAATATACTCTTTATGAGTGCTGGTACAAAATTGATGATAAAGCGGTGAATTTATCAATTCTTCTAAAAATGTGATTATAATTACCACCCTTTTATCAGTGCTTTTTTAGAAGTGCTAATAAAGACCCCCCTATAAGCACTTTTTTAGAATCACTGATAAATTCTTTTTTTACCAGTGATTTTTAATTGGACTGATAAGGGGGTACTTTATCAGTACTTTTTAAAAATATCTATTAAAGGTCCCCTTTAAAAGTGCTAAAAAGATATGTTAAGGACCCCCTGTGTCAGTGCTTTTTCTAGCACTAAGAAAGGGGGTGTTTAACAACATTTTTAGCAAGCACTGTTAAAACTGTAGAACTTTATAAACTTATTTTTGTGGTAGTGATTACATTATTCATATATGAAACCAATTAAAATATAAAACATTTAAATAGGATAAAAAATATAGAATAGAAAACATAAAATGGGAAATTAAGGTTCACCCCAATCTATTAAAATGATGGCCCCCATAGAAAACACTATGTAAATAAAACAAAATACTAGTAAACCTATAAAATTTTTATGAAAATGAAAATATAATAATAAGTAGAGTTGAAGTGAATTATTAGTGAAATAATGAATAATTTATAGCGTGTAAAGGGAATTGTAACCTTGGGGATTTGATAATTATATGATTGTTGGTCAATCTGACCCTTGGAAACTATACCCTTGGTTGATTGTTTTACTATTATAATTAGTTTTTATAAGTGCATCCAAATCCAATTTTTATTATAAAATAGAGTTCAAAAAGAACACCAAACTAAGGGGGCCTGAAATTGTGCAATCTAAGGGCATCCCCTCTAACCAAATTTGCACCCTCAAGATTCAGGAAATTAATTGTGAGGATATTAGTACAGATGGGGCTCCAAATCACCAAAGAATCCAGGTGATCCAAAACCCTTTTACCCTCACACCAAGTATGGGATACTCTAATGTTATCACCAAGAAGGTATCTACATTTGCAAACAATATATTCTATTAACCAAGGATAATATACTTTACCACTCAGGTAATCATGAATAACCATAGATTTATTTACCACCTAGGTGATGTTTAGGTTCTCCTGTATATAGAGGGTGATCCTGGTGAGCATCGCTTTAGAATCAGCCTGAAGTAAGGTACCATTGTTGTAGAATGATGAGTAAGCCTGAACCACATTTCCCCCTAGTCCCAAAACCACACCCCATCCTCTCATGACACCCATAATATAGGACCCATATGAATTCCAGTTTAAACCTGTAGAGGGAGGGTTCCCACAAACCCAATTCCCCTATAACTTTTCAAGGAAGGCAAATTAAAATGGGATCATGACCTGAAGAAGCTACAATGAAGAAGCACCCTGCCAATCAAAGATGAGTGAGACCATATCCACTAGTAGGAAATGAGTCCTCGCAATGATGGACCTCATCGAGGGGATAGGGCCAACAAATCTTCCATGGTTCCTAGCATGCCACTGACACCATCAACCAACATTAAAGATCAAATCCTGAGCCATCTATTAAATACCTTAGTCCGAAGATCCATGGAACCATCATTCCAAGAATGGAGCATCCTTGAGATCATGTGAAGATAAGGTTGTATGTCATCTAAAGAAGGTCCACACTAACTGATTTCATTCCCCTCCATAAAAAATGTAATGAGAGATATCCTCCCTCTTTTTTCTGTATCAATGGAACCTTGAAGCTAGATTTATTCCAACCTTCTTGATATTCTCGTTTGTGGAAATGTCCTGGTTTCTAATACGCTAGGAAATAAAATTGTACTTAACTAGAATCTTGTTGCACCACATCACATCATTCCAGCTTTCATGAGGATTCTGAATAGAAAACATCCTCTGAAAACCCTTAGTAGTAAAGTCACCAGAGGGATAAGAAGTAAAAACACATTTATCAGGATCAGAATTGAACATGATGTACTTGAGGAGGTCCGGTTTCTCCCCATCCAAAACATCCTTGGTAAATCTGGGGTAAATACTCACTTCCTTGCGAGTGATCAGAGGCTCAAGGAATCCAGGGAATCCAAGAATAGATCCCTCCCAGTTGGGATTCCAGAAGGGAATATCCCCCATGCCAACTAACCAGATATAATTCTATTTAAGTGTCTAAAAAATAGGGTAAAATATCAACCATAAGTAATAGAGACATCCTCACACCGCCTCTGCATTTTACCCATATATATCGTACATGGACCTTACCCAAAGAGTATGTTCCTCAAGAATCTTCCACATGATCTTGGCATGCATTAAAAAGGGCATACGCTGTAGAATCCTCACATTGATCCCCCCTTTGTGGATGGTATCTCTATCCTATCCCATGAGGCCCAGATCCTCTTTCTTTCTGACAGAGTATCCTAGATAAAAATATATAGAACCTTATCAATAATGTTAATAACTCCTAATGGTATGTTGATAAAGGCCAATGATTGGATTGTAATGGAGGAAAAACTCTATTAACTAGGGTGATGTGACCCCCAAACAATAGGTAGTGGGTGTTCTATTTGAGGATGCGGCTCGTAATCCTGTTAACAATCTGATCGAAGTCTCAGACAGAAAACTTACCTAAAGAATTGGGTGTGCCCAGGTTCTCTAAGGGGAAGGATACACATTGAATCTTGAGGAATATACACATGGAAGAAATCTGCTGGGGATCCCTCCTATGAGAGATGAAAATATTACTTTTTGAATTACTGATAACTTTCCTACTCCAATATTAGAAGACCTTACGGATGTTCTTGAGGTCTCAAATAGATCCCCTGCCTCTTTTCGTGAAGATAGAAATATTATCCAAAAACATCAGGTGGGGTTTCATTGGGAGGTTCATCTTCCTTCTATAAGGTAGTATGTCTCCGTTTGATAGGTCTCTGTTGATAAGGCGGATGAGAATGTTTTGAACCCAGATGAAAATACTGGGAGAGATCGGATCTCCCTACCGAAGGCCCCTCATAGCTTTAGAGAATACATGAGACTTCCCAAAGAAGAAAAATTGTATCCAATATAAGCTAAAACTCTTAAAAATGAGGTCCACATCCCTGGCCGAGAACCCCAAAGTCGCAACAACATTTTTTATAGAACAAAATTCGATCCAATTGCATTCTTTTTTTATATCCACTTTGATCACCAAATTTGAGTCATGGGACTTTGTTTTAATGTCCCTCATCACGTCCTGCACTAGAGAAATAACTCCTTATGTGGATCAGCCTCTAACAAAACCATGTTGCTCAATGGAGATACACTGAGGTAGGAGTTTATAAAGTATCTGGTTTATTAAACTCTCTAGGATCTTATAGGGGAAGTTACATAAACTCACTGGTCTATAATGAAATAGAGAATAAGGGTCCTTATTATTTGTTATGTGGAATAAGGTGGTAGCACTTACAACCCGAGGTAGGATACCTCTACAGAAATAGTCTAGAATAGCTTCAAAGATGTCCCCCTTAACCACATCCCACACCCCCTATAAAATGAGCCTGGGAAACTATCTGGTCTAGGTGCACTCTCGGGGTAAAGATTCACTATCTCCAGGTATATTTCATCCTCATTCAGGATCACCTCCATTATTTTTTTATCCATGTAAGACACCACTGAGGGAATCACCTCCCATATATCCGTATAGTCACTTGGATATCCACTGGGAATCCTCATGTTAGTGCCAACAATGAGTTCCATAAAGAAAGTATGAACCATTCCCCCAACTATATCTCCATCCTCAGAATATGTTCCATCCTCAAGAAGAATGTTAGTTTTGTTCATTCATCTCCTTTCTCTAATAAAAGCATGATAAATGTTGTATTTTTATCACCCTCATGCATCCATTTCACCTGGGATCTCTTCTGATCTAGTCTCTCCTATTTAAGGATGAGTTATACCCAGCAATATTTTTTACCACATAGAGTCACTCCATGACTCCTCGAGACTGAATTCTAGGGTATCGATACTCTATTTAAATTTATGTATGTTCTAGTTGATGGGAGGAATCCCTCTTTCCCATTCATGAAGCCTAAGCTTCATCCTCCGGAGTTTGTTATAAAGAACCAGCCAGGTATGCCCGCGAGATGGCATTCCCCATAGCTCTCTTAAAAGATGTTGATAATCAATATAGTCCTGGTGTTTGAAGTATACTTATCATAACATGGGAGGGATTAATCATCACTGGGGTTCTCCATTGAACAATCCCAATTTGAACTTCAACAAGTGAAGAATGAATAAAATATCCTATGGGAGAAGTTCAAGTTAGTGGATATTATCACTTGGATGATGTTAGCTGAGCCACCCCATGAAACTGTGATCATCACACACCTTAACCCTGGGTCATATGAAGGTTTAATAAGGGGCTATGTGTCCATAAATTAGTTACATTAAGTGTAACTTCCTTTTTATAAATAAAATTCTTATTCCATCAATTCTTCTTAATAATTTCTTTTCTTAATAAAATATATATTTAATTGCGATGGATTTGAGAATATTATTTTTGAATGAAAATTAAATATAATTTTATTTTTCGAGAAAATGTATACAATTTTATAATAAACTCTAGTCTTTTAAATAATATTTTTCTTAATCAAATATTCTTTTAAAACACTCCTACCCAAATATAAATGAAACATAATTTTATAATTATAAATGTCATAAATTTGACTATTCCATAAAATCTGATATTTTTAAATAAATAAGATTTTTTACATTTAAAATTAAAAATTATAATATTTATAGAATTAATCTCAAAAAATAAGCATTATATTTTCAATCAGAACATTGAAATTAGGTTATCACTACAACAGAATCGCCGTTTAGCGGCGGTTTTTTTTTGCGTTTAGTGGCGGTTTAAACCGCCGCTACTTTGTTTGGTGGCGGTTTATAGAAACCGACGTGAAATAGGGCGTCACCAATCTATTAGAGGCGGTTATTTTCATTTAGCATCAGATTCAAGAAAGCGTCGTAGCTACCTCATTTTGGGGCCGTTTTCTGAATTTAGCGGCTCTTTTACGAGCCCTGGATATCACTTTATTCGCGGCGGTTATAACCGCCGCGAATAAACTCAAATTCCAGTGGCCGTAAAACTACCGCAAAATTCACGGTAACCGCCGCGGAATGAGGAAACCACGATGCTCGTATTTAACAGCGGTGTAAACCTCTGTGAAACCGCCGTGAATATGCATGTAGTGGGGGTTAAAACCATCGCAAAAAGCTGGCCAGAATAATAATAATAATTCTTTGCTTCGGTTGCACCACTGCCCTGAAAAAAAAATAAAACCAAAATATAAACGAACTGAGAACGACCTTAGAAGCAACACCCAACATGGGGATCAATAAGAAGGAATCACATATCATATCGACCAACCAGGTCACTACACCTCCTGTGTAGGAGGAAAAAGTCATCATCCACACAAAAAAAATGTTTCAACATAGACCCAAAATCCATTCCAACATTAATGTTCAAAAGTAAAATCAATACATGGTGCAATAAAACTTAAATGTAACAAAATAAAAGGGACTATGCAACAACATCAACTATTACAATGCCTAAGCTATTAATATCTAGTGTGATCCTCAAATCCACCTGGAAACCTGGTTGTAGTTGTATATATATAAGGTGATCATACATGTATACTCAGTATGGAAACCCAAGTCACTCATGCATAGTTGGGGGAACATACTAATATTCTTGTGAAGACAGCAGAATCCAAAATCACCTATCATGGAATACTCGCCACACATCCCCATCATGACACACTCACTGAATAAAACAAGTCAAGTAAAGTGGTAGTATTAGATCATTTTTATTTGGATACCCATCATCAATTTGACACTAGTTAATTGAGACATCCTGACACATCAGACCTCCCCCACAAATCCCACTGTAATCTTACTACCACAACCTACCCGCTCACACCAGGTCCATAACCACACACATATACTTCCTGCAACAAAAAAATTCTTATCAATCCTGAAATAATGAACATGTGGTCCACCAAAAGAACATGCATACCCTTCCCACAACAATTACCATGTGGTCCACCACAACCACACAAATACCTAGACCACAAAAACAACCATGTGGTCCACCCCAACCACAAACATACCCCTCCTCCAATAATAAACATTTGGGCCATGAAAACCACACACATACATTACCATAAACAACAACCATATAGGCCACCAAAATCACACGTTCAATCCATAGACACATGAAACTCATCCAGAATACACTTGGGAAACAAACTAGCCTCCAGACACCTAGGAATCCCATCCATAACACCTCATACCCAAAGAGCTTTAGGAAATAGAAAAAATCAATCCATCATAGACTGCTCGGATTAAACGAGTGGTATGGAAGGTAAAGAAGAGATGATCCAATAAATATCCATTCTGAAGAGCCGAGATGGTGGGAAAAGGCACCCTATCCGATGGAATGGGGGTGTTAAACACATGGTGGTAAATGACAGTCGGGTGTGTATAAAAATCACAAAAAACAATATGTTCATATACATATAGATAATCAAATAGTATCCCAACCTATAGGTTTCAACCAAACAATGAACAACCCAATAGTAACACTTTTGTTGGTACCGCTATAGGCAAACCCACACAACAGATACTTACAAAGAATAATCTAGACACTTTTTATTTAACCATATTCTATTCATTTATTCAAGGGATTCACATTTTATATTCCATTACTAAAAAAAATAAAATCCCTAACTAACTCAAAAATGAATTGAAATCATTCTTGTAGTCCCACTGCACAACACCACCAATGCCACATTGCAGTCCCCATACAGAAGCCTGTCTGATGGACACAATACAACCAAAGGTAGTTCAACTGCCTACAAGTTCTTCCATTCAAAAATCAATACCACAAACATAGATAGAACTATCGTTTCAATTCAAAAACATTCCACATAAACCATAAAACCCAACCATAACACACATTAAATTACCACACCCATCAAATAGGGGTAAATTCATATTTATCCAACACTGTTCTTGAATTACATTTTTTTACTGGGGTATCACATAATGGTTCTTATTCCTCGAGCATCCATTTAATTAACCATGTGTACATGATTAATCATTTTCCACATTACAACATTTTTTCCCAGCATTATAACCAATAAAAATATTAATAGTGTGTAAGAAAAGACCACCAATTTCCATGATTTTTATAAGGCACACATCCACAACAAGTCAGATCAATAAAAGAAGATAACAAGTAGAAATAGTAAATGTACTATAACCCCTTTAATGAATTTTTATAATCATACTAAATAAATTATTCCTTATGTTAAATAATATATTTCAATCATATTCACATAGAACATTACTAAACCTACCATGAAAGATGCTCATAGGAACTGAAATGAAGGAAATCCTTACTTGGATGATCAAAGGATCGAAGTTCCTCCTTGAATAAAGAGCATGATATCACGTGAGGAGTAAGGAATAACTCCAAGGAACTACATGAAAGTAGAATAGGGTGGGGGAATGTCTCTTTTAAGGAGGAAGGACTCTTTCCACACCTTGGGAGAAGGAAAAGAATCTGCTAGAAATTAAGGGATATTTGCTTAAGAATGAGTGAGATCCTAATAACAAGGGATATAATTTCAATGTGCTGGATAAAATAGATCATGGATTGACCATGCTATTTGAATATCTCAAATCCCCGAGGACATTAGAAAATTAAATATATAAAAAATATCCTTCAAAAAACACTTAAAAACACCCAAAGATAGCATCAAACTCAGTTTTTTGAAAACATATAACAATAAAATTAGAGAGATGAATTCAAAATACTTGAAATAGATGTTGTGGTCAACACCACGTATCATTAATTTGGTTTTTCCAAATTTAAGGGTGATTACGGTTTGGAGAAACAATAATTCTCCTTGAATACAGTTGAAAAAGATTTAAGCAAAGTCAAAATCAATAGGTAACATATTTTTTGTTAAAAGAAATTAATAAGGGAGAGACTGAGATGTGTGGGGAAAACGTGAAATGACTCACTGATGGGTGTCTCATTGATACCCTATCACTGATGCCATGAAATTGTCACCCTGACACCAACACCCAAGCATCGATGCCCTAGAACTGATTCCATGTGAGCAACACCCTTATACTAATGCCCTGGAACCGACACCATGGCACTGACACTGACGCCCATGACTCATCGACACTGACAACCTTGACTCACCAACACCAAATCCCTGAGTCACTGATAGGATGATTCACTGAAAACCTGACTCACTGACAGGCTAACTCATGGATAGTTAAAAACTGTATTTTTGAAAAACTCTTGAAATGAGTGAAAAACATCCCCTAGAACACCCTAATCACTAAAGTTTCACAATGTAATTGATCTAAGAGGTTTTCTCCATTACATCATATAGCTCTCAAAACAACCTCATCCTATAGAATGAAAAACTACCCAAGAAAAGAGGGGTCTGAACAACCACCCTGTAACATAACTATCAGGTATAAACCACCATGATTTGTTCTAAAGCTGGAATGAAAACCTCGACATCCCAGAACCCCTCCTCAATAGTTATCTTTCTCCAAAACAATTGTGTAATCTCCAAGGCCCCACACTACACCTAACAAGTATCAGATGTGAGATGTATCATGTAGATACTGATAGATCTAGGTGTCTTGGAAAACATCATGGATCCTCCCCAAATGAGTTGTAAATTCTAGCTAATATGCCACCACACCAACTCACCCAAACACTTAGAAAGGTATAATGAACGTGAAAGAGAGATTTCTCACCTTACTAAACCTTTTATACCCATCTCTATGGGAAACCTTCAATAAAACATGTTCCATAACCATGAACTCTAATGGTCTCATCATATGATCGACATTTGACATCTTCCTATCCAGAGCTGCATTCATCATATCTTGCATGATATCAAAATTCTCTGTTGTGATCTGCACTAACTCTGGGCCAAGAACACCTGCCTTCCCAATGCCTATCTAGAACAATGTTTAACAACACAACCTTCCATAAAAGTAATAAAATGGCCATTCTAGTGGTATAGTGATAACTATTGTTGTATAAAACTCTACTACATGAAACTATTTCACCCACATCAACAATGGGTTTAACTCCATGTCATCCAAAATCACGACTACCAATTCAAACATAGACCTAAATGGAATGATATATACCACACTTCAGAAATGAATACATAAAAAGAAACATCAGAAATCAATAAAATGCATAAAAAGAAACATAATAAATCAAGGAAATTTTAGGACATGAAAATGTGTGGTGGAAACTATGTGCCACAAATGTAACACATACAGACCAACTGTTTCCATTTTTGTTCAACACATCAACAATAAAACTACTCAGGGTCTGATGATGAATTGTCACCCTCTCCACTTTCATTTCCACTTTGTGATGTCACCGGTAATAACATTATATTGAAAATTAAATACGGTTGCATATTTATATTCAAACTTAAAACCAATAAAAGTTATCAAACTAAATGATTTTGATTTTCTGTGATTTACCTGCATACCACTAATAGATGCACTCCCACTGGGGGCATATCTGCTCATCAGCTGACGTATTTCAGTCAACTCTTTCTGCAATGCAGATATCTGATCCCCCTACTGGTGAACTATGTTTCGTAAAGAAACAATATCTTTCTTAGCATCTCCGGGTATGGGCTGACTAAAGTCAAGATTAGATGCATCAACTATCCCCGGTGGCCTACTAAAAACCTCAGATGGCACGGGTCCCAAACCCATCCTGCGCACTCTCCCAGGATGCTCCTTCCCAAGGACTTTAGCAACCGGCTCATCCTAGGAGACAGAGTAGGAATGCACATGATTGACATCCCATAGTTCTTTAATTTTGACCTAGAAATCAAATATCAATATATATTAACATAGTAAAAACTGATAATAAGTTATTATGATAAAAAATTGACTTCATACCCCAACTTCTTTAGCAGGCTCATTAACAAAACATCCATCTGATTTCTTGTGAACATCCAACCACTGTTCAGTTCTGGATACTTCATGGCCTAAACTTTGTGACTGCATTAAGAAAAGATAAATAAAAAATTCAATATATTAAACAGATAATATTTTCTTATAAATATTTAAACTAATTAAAATATTACCAATGTCGTTCGACTTCTAAAAAACGTTTTGATCCCGCAATGTGTGGGATGACTTGCTTCGCTCGGTTTGACACATTCTGTCTTGAGAGATCCTGAAATAAATAAAATGAAATTTAATATTGATGTATTGAATGTCATGTCATGTTCATATACATGTATAAATGTAAAATGAGGATAATATAATAATATATATATTTCAATACCATCCGCTTCTGATCACGATGCCTGTCAACAAACACTTTCCACTGCTCTTTCGGTACCCCAGAGATAGCATTTTATGTTCATTGCTTGTAAGTCTTTGCGAGCATTGAGATGATCCTTCGACTTTCCATGCTCATTAGGAAATGTGAAAATCAAATTTTCACATACATTCTTCTCAATATGCATCACATCAAGATTATGCCGCAACAAATTAAATTCCCAATACGGAAGTTTGAAGAATATACTTTTTTTCTTCCATTGTTGCGTTCCGGTTTCACTTGACGATGCACTTCAGACCCGTTTTCCGCTATCATTCAAATGATGAACCTTCCCAAATTATGTTTCAAAATTTTCAAGCTCTGCCATTATTTCAAAACCATTTAACAACATTGGAGGTGGTCTACGATCAATGGAACCACTAAATTTTGATCTGTTCAGCCTAAATCTATGAGATGCATCGAGAAATATTTGATGACACAAGAAGCACCATTTTCTAATGTGAGGTAGCCATTTGGGATCAAAATCAAAGTTACAAATGGGACAAGCCAAACCCGTGTAAGTGTTCCAACCAGATAAATTCCCAATCCCAAGGAAGTCACTAATAGTACACATTAATGCAGCATGCATTTTGAACATTGTTTTAGAAGAAGTATCAAATTTCTCAACACCTTTGCTCCATAACTCCTGCAATTCTTCAATCAAAGGCTGCAAGAATACATCAATATCATTTCCAGGCATTTGTTTTCTAGGAATAATCATCGAAAGGATAAAAGATGTTTATTGCATACACATCCACAGAGGCAGGTTATAAGGGATCAAAACAACTGGCCAAATGCTATAATTGGTACTCAAAGTCCCAAATGGGTATAATCCATTGGCAGTCAATCCCAATCGAACATTCCTAGGATCAGCTGAGAAATCGAGATGTAATGAATCAAATGTATTCCAAGATTGGGAATCTCATGGATGTCTCATTAACCCATCATTGTTATTATCTACAGAATTCCACTTCATGTGTTCGGCAATTTTCGATGACATGAATAATCTTTTCAATCGAGGCTTCAAAGGAAAGTAACGCAAAACATTTGCAGGTGTGCTTCTTTTCTTCTTCTCTATGAAATTATGTTCATTCATACATCCAAAATCACCCTTTTCCTGCCATCTAGAAGAAGAAAATTTCTTTCAATTCTTTCTACTTGAATCCTCTCCCCAATAAAGTATACTATTATTGGGACACGCATGTATTTTTGTATAATTCTGACCAAGCTTGTTAACAACTTTTTTCATATCATAAAAAGATTTTGAGATTTTTTCTTCAGGAAATGCATCATGAATCAATTACAATATCATGGACATTGCCTTATTTGTAATTCCACATAGACATTAGATATGGTACAACTTCAGCAGAAATGAAAGCTTTGAATATTTCAAACACCCACTATACAACTCTTGATTTCCATCATCAACTAAATCCTAAAATGCATTTTCCTCAGTGATGTTTTCTCTTACATTTTTCTCCACAGAATCAAGAGAAGGATCCGATGATATGTGACAATCTTGATTTGCCTGTGTTACAGTCTCAAAAACATCACTTGTCATGTTGCAATTTTTAGAACCCTCTTCAGGTTTTTCTGATATATTTTGATGTTGATAGTGGTGTCTTGCAGTGCCGAATGCATCATTTATTAGGTTTTTCATTTCATTTTCCATTGTCAAAGAACTTGGGACCTCATTCTACGAATTAAAATCAGGGCTAAATATTTCTGTAACATTTGATTCTCCATGAAAAATCCAACACAAATATTGAACAGGGAATTACTTCAGTATTAAATTTTCATAAACCTCATCTCTCTTCAACCATGTTCTAAATTTACATTTAGGACATGGACATTTTATTCTCCCTTCAACGGATCGATTAGAAATTGAAAAATCTAAAAACTCATTCAAACCCTTAACATAATGAGGTGTGTTCCTCAATAATGTGATCCAGCTTTTATCCATATAAATCACAATGTTCCTACACAATAATAATAAAATTAAAACACATAGTTACTACTAAATAGAGAAAGAGATTCGTATATACGATAATGTAAGACTAAAGATACATAATATAATAAAGATGACCCATTGATCATAAAGTATGCATAATATAATAAAGATGATACATTGATCACATTTACCACTTACTTAGCATCCCCAGAAAAACCAAACAAGTATGGTCCCTAGGAGACAACGTCAACACCTCATTGAGGAGCAATAAGAATATCAGGTTACACACTTATCATAACATTGTCGATCACACATTTATGTTGCCTCAAACATCACCCTATTGAAAGTGATGTCACTGAACACACCAAAGATGCAGGATTTTCATACCATTAGTACAACGACATTACTAGAAATATTTAGCCCATATATGACACCCTTTGAGACTTATCACAGGCTAGCTTGGGTACCTGGATTATGGGTATCCTAGGTCAGTTCATGAAAATTGGTCATGTTTCATTGCTCTTTATGTTTTTCAGTCTTTTCACTATCTATTTTAATTTACCTATCTCTTTGAATTTGATACTATTTCATATTTCCATTAATTTTGAGAGACCTTTGTTATTCATTATATCATTAGGTTGTTCAATTTTAATTCATCCACTTTCATTTACATAGTGGGGTTCTCATTAAAATCTCTTTTAAAAACTAATGAATGGTGTATGTTATTTTCACTTAAATATGTTCTGTGTTTAGTACTATAAAAATTTATCTTTAATATTTCAAACAACTAATATTAAAAAAAATCATGAAAACCATAAAATTTGGATTTTATATAATACAAAGGACATGTCCAATTTTTACTTCAAACATTTATGTATATTTCAAGTCTTAAGCTTAGTTAATTTGAAGTAATTATTTATAAATGAATTTTCAACTTGAACACAAACTATTATACTTAATTCAATCATAATAAATTTAAAACATTTAGTAAGTGACACTAGTTCAGAACTTATGAAAATCTTTTATAACATGTTTTAGAATCCCAGGGTGAGAATCCTGGTGTTCAACTTCTTGGTATGAGCATAAAGACCATAAATTGTCTTCACCTCTCTTTGTGGTCATTTATACAGATTTAGACCCCTAACAAATTCATGTCTATTTTGATTTTCCCTAATTATGATATATAGTAATTCACCATTCATGTTCTAAGTATAAAATCCTTAAAAAAAGTGAGTACTCCCCTATTAGGGGTAATATGAATTGGTATGGGGCAAACCAATTTAGGTAGGGACAATTTTTCTTCTATGTTAAATATACGACCTCACCTCTGTGGTCTGAGCTATAAAACTATAACCCCCTATAAATTTTTGTCTAAGAAATATAAATTTAATCTATGTGAAGCCATAATTGAGTCTTTTTGTATTAGTATTAGGCTCTTAATCTTACATGGGATTTCCTTAAACTTACCACTATAGAGAAAACCTCATACTTTCATTAAATCTTTATAAAGTTAAGCCACAACCACACATTGGTCTACAATGTTTGAACATAGACACAAAATACATTGGTACACCTTAAAAGTCCATAAGATACTAATGTAAAGATAATTGGCACTCTCGACTTCAAAAACCCATAATAGGTGACATTGGAAAAATCGAGTCTCCACTCACAAGATATTTACCTTGTATAGATAGGGAATCATTTTGATCATCTGAAAATTTGAAAGGAAAAAAAATTCAGGTTGAAAACTTTAAAAAGGGGAACTATGAAAAATCAAAGTTTCTTCCCCCTAAGTCCTTTAAAATTCACTGCTAAAGGAAATATTAGGGATAAATTCAAAAGTCATAAACCTACTAGAAATCACCACTCAACCCTAGAAAAAGTCATGGTATACAGTATAGGCCCATCAACTTGGAATATGTAAGATAAAACTTATGTTCCTTGAATATGATAGTGCATATTATTTTAAAAGAATGCAAAAATATGCAATAAGAGATGCACCATAAAGTGATGTCATTGAACACACAAAAACAAAACCAAACCACTACCGCAATCCCCATGTGACCTCAAGTTCACCACCATCCTCTACTAACCCATGGATGTTCCCACATCCAATGAAACCCTTTAACATCCATGAGACACCAAAAAATATTTTTAGAATCATCACTTTCCTTTCAAACCAAATTCATCTATTTCATATAATTTCCAAAGGACCAACATTTATCTTTAAAAACTAAGAGAGCTTTCCAAACAACACTTTAACCATACTATAAAAATCACGTTGTTCCACATAACAAATTCCAAAAACCATCCAATCAATTAAATAAAACATTAATAAGGTAAATAACCATCAAAATCATTCAATTTCACTATTAAAGACCAATTAACATTTAACCACACACATTAGGCATAAGAAAACATAGGCATAATTTAATATTCACTTTGAAATATATTTTTAACAAATCATATCACCAATTAAACACCATAATAATTTAACCAAGTACATTAATAAGGTGTAAATCATGTTTTAAAAATTATTTAGTAACACCCAAGGATCATATGGATTGAATTAGAAAGAAAAGGCAGGGAAATTCCCACTGCTTGAGTGTGAATGCAATGAAACTTCAACAGGGGGGAGGACAAGGCCCCACATACCAACCACATACCCTACACCCAAAGAAAAATAAACTAAACATCAACCCTAACATCTAGGGTCTGTCCAAGACCTAAAAGGAAACCAAGAAATAGATAAGTGGAAGAGAGAAAGGGGGAAATGGGAAAAACCCTAAAAATAACCTTGGATGTGAAGAGGGGGTCGCTGCGGGGTCGTGGGTCACCGTGGAAGGGGTCGCGGGGTCGCTGGGGGTCGTGGGGGGTCTCTGAGGTCGCGGGGTCACGTGAGGTCACAGGGGGTTGGGGGAACAAGGGGGGTTGGTGTAGGGGGGAAGGTTCGGCAGCATAAAAAAAATATGGAGGGTTTCCTGGCAGTTTATAAAAAATCGCCGCAAAACCATTTTAGCGAAAGGTTTAGTGGTTTTTTTGGGAACCACCACCACAAAACTGCCTCTAAAAACTAATTTTGGTGTAGTGTAGGGTGAATTTATTATAATTTTCTAAAATAAATTATTTTTTCGTGAATAGAAAAAAAATAGTTTTGGGTTTCTGTATATTTTATGACTTCATGATTATTTGAAAATGATGTAATAATTAACCAAACACAGTAAATAACCTAAAATATGTTATTTTATTAATATTATGTATTTTAATATATTTTAATCAGTATTTAAAACTATAATTAACTTTCCAAACTCTAAAAAATAATATTTGATTTTAAAAAACATTACCTTTTGATTATTTAATTTTCCAAGCCAAAAGAAGTATTAAGAAAATGTTGTTCAGTTCTAGTGGATTAAAATATCATAAATGTTACCTAAACATCCAAAACCATGAGAAAAAACAATAATTAAGTCAATGGTTTTTCATTTTTTCACAACCTATATTTCCAAGACTAATATTTTGAAATTATTAAACAAATCCCATACTTTTCTAATAAATACCCACCCATTTCACCATTCCCCTGAATTTAAAATCCATCCTCTATGAATTTAGGGTTATTTTACTTCCAAATAGCCCCCCCAATGTGTCCTCAAGCCACCAGGGTTCCATCCTCAAGTTTTAAGAGAAACTCTTCAGGATAAGGAAAATATCCACTTCCCTTTTCAATTCAAGTTCACTTTTCATGTGGTATGTCATATAATTTCAAAATAAGTTATTTTTTTGAGTTTATATTATCCCATTACAATTAGAATAGTATTTTATGAATGTAAGGAACTTTTCCCCTCTTGTTTAGCCCTTTTCTAAAACTATGTTATATACCCTTCACCCTTCCGAATTTACTTCTTGAATTTATCTCTTTTACATGAGAAATTATCATTTCCATATTATTTGAATACTCTTTTCAATGTGTTGTCAAAAATATGTAAACATGACTTTTTGATTTGGTTATTTACTTTAAATACCTAGAAATTCCATGTCATTTGTTTTCAATTATATTGGAGTTTTATGAGTCCGCAAAAATTGATGATGCATGATTCTGAGGCCAGGTGTTCCCGGAATGAATTTCCGAACTTTTTTTAGTACGTTCAATAAATGTGCGAGCGGGTTTTTGTAACTTTTGAAATGGTGCTTGGAATTGAAATATGAGGGCACCATTGAACTCACAACACCGATATTCACTTAAGGAGACATTCACCTCGACCGTAGTAGGTCGAGGGTGAATGTTAGTTTTTGTGATTTTTGTGGAGGAAGAATAAAAATAAAATATTTGACATTTCTATTTTTCTTTTGAAACCCCTCCTTTTGAGTTATGGGGGTGGGGACCACCTGAACCAAAAACTCGTATTTTGAATTCTAGAGGTGGGGACCACCCGAATCGTCTTTAGTGTGGGGAAGTTCCATGGACTTCCTCCACTTTAATTGTGCCAAAACCACTTAATTAATGGCCATCTCAAATTAAATTAAAAACCTAATTAAACAAGTTGGAATTTTCTTTTTGGTGGGGTTGGGAAAATCATTGGAAAATGGTGTTCTTGGAGGATCCTCTTGAGGAAGGTCAGTTCTCGCCAAGGAGGAACTGAAGAATGGAGGATCAATAAACAAGCGGTGTCATTGGAAGAGGCTTGCTTCAGGATAGAAAAATGCCAATCCATCTTCAACCGTGGATGATCTCCAATGGACCTTATAGGAAAGGTTTTATATTTTTATAACCTATACCCCGTTCATGACATTATTCATAATTCAATAATAAACAAGCTGCTTGCTACCATTCTAATATGGAGGGTGGGGGCCAAACGAACATGACATGACCACTCCACAACCTAAGTGGTTTTGATCTGATCTTCGTGATGGAGGAGGACGAAAACTGGTGTGGGAATTTGGAACCAGTGGGAATCAGGAGTGGCGTAAGCACTCCACACAGCTGCGACAAAGGCAACGGAGAGACTGCACCATCAGAGAAGAGTCGCGGCTCGTCGATCGTGATGGAGTAAGGACAGCGGTCGGTCGTGCGAAGGGGCGGCGGCACGCGTCTGTGCCGCCCGGTGGAGAAGCGTCGTGGCCTTGTTCCGTAGTGGTGATTCATGGAACGATTGGCTTGACGTCGGCCGATGGTGAAGGCACAGTGCATGACCACGCTGCGCAGAGGAGGACGGCTGGCCGACTGGCTAGCTACGTGCTACACGGATGCCGCACCGCGGGCCACCCCGCAGGCCGCCGAGCATGAGCCGGGCTGTGCCGCGCTGGTGGGTCAGGCCCGAGCCAGTGGGTCAGGTCAGATCTCGTGGTATGGGTCTGACCTAGGGCTAGACGCGGGTTGGTCCAGGTCGGGTCGGCCCAGGTCAGGTCAGACCGAACCCGGACCCACTTCGACCCTCTTCATTCTTTCATCCATATCTTCAGTTACGGGCGTCCATTTGACAAACCATCTGTGGCACCGGAAACCTTGGATCAAGACGGTCCTTTTTTTATACCCCACTTGTGTTTTTCATAATGTTGGGGCATGACCAGGTTGGATCAAACATGAATCCAACCGGGCCCTCGAGAGTAAAAGGTCAATAACTTACAGACATGGCGTCTGATTGATGCACCCTCTGTTGCATTGAGACCCCTATCACATGGAGGTCCTTTTTTATAATTCATCATGGGACTTCGTGGTACTTTGAGTATCTAATTGTGGATTGAGGAGAATATTCTCCCGGAATCAAGCAATCATAATGCGGGAACCCTGTAGCTGGTTGTAACATGATAAAGGGATCCTATGTGGGTCTGTACTTTGGGATCCTATATGGGTCTATGGTTTAGGAACCAATGTGGGTTTGTGATTTGGGATACTACATGGGTATATGTTCAAGAGTCCCACTTGGATTCACTCTATGAAATCTACATGGGACTACTCAAGGATCCTATGTGGGTCTGCTGTATTAGGATCTTACGTGGATCTGATGATTTAGGATCCTACATGGGACTGCATCTTAATAGAGTAAGATAATTCAGTAGTTATATCTAATCTTCTTTACTACCGTACATAAGTTATACCTGGTGTGATCTGAGTCTTTACCTTTGTGGTAATCTTTTGGGTGGTGTACCTTTTTGGTTCTTACCTTCATGGTGATACCTTTGTGGTAATCTTATATGTGGTGTACCTTTGTGATACATACCTTCATGGTGATACCTTTCTGGTACATACCTTCGTGGTTATACCTTTGTGGAATACTTCAGTGTGGCATACCTTTGTGGTACTTACCTTTGTGGTATTCCTTCCGTTGTGGAACAGTTGAGCTTTGGGCTTTTTAGTTGGACCCTGTGTTTCCTCATGATTGAGATGGGTATACTTGATAACTTAGGTATATGTATGGGCATATAACTAAGTAGGGTTTTTAGTTGATTCAATGATTTTTATTTTATCCTTTGTGGTTTTTGGGAGACCTTTGAGGGTCATAGGGTCCCTGCTGGGTATCATTATACTCACCCATGCATGGGTTATGCCCACACCATGTTGTGTTTGTTGAAGACGACTGACAATGATGACTGAGGACAAGGGTACTAGGACTGGAGGTAGCTCAGAGGTGGACCTTAGACGAGTTTTACCCCAGATATGATCATATGAGAGTTGTACCTACCCTTCAGGTAGGATCCTTGGTGGGTGTTTACAGGAGTTGTTCCATCTTACTTGTACTTTTTAGTTTTCTTGTACTTTCCAGTTGGACTTGTATTCTGGCCCCTTTTACTTACTTTACACACTCTTTTTACGATATAGTTTACTCATGTTTGTATCTTGTTATGTGGTTGGTTGAGTGAGTTTACAGGTTATAAAAGCAATGTCATCCCAGTTTTAGGAAATACACCTTTGGTGCTAGTCGCCAGCCCCTAGCCTATGGAAGGCAGACTTGAGATAGTCACGGTACGGGCCCCAGGGGACGAGTCAAGAAAAATTGGTATCAGAGGAGTCGGTTCTACCGTAGAACACTGGACTCCGATATTTTTGACAGCAATAGTATTAAGTGTAGTGAGTGTGGTTATTAGTTTAGGGAATCTAGTGTTGGTTCAGTGGCTGACGTATCCATACATCAGGACCCTGACTTCTGATTTATGACTCAATGCATGAAAACACTAATTGTGCGTGTGTTTTGTAAAAATTTCTTCAGGATCTCTTTGAGTCAGCTCACCCAGTATAACTGATTGACCGGGGCGCACCTGTGTTTTTCTAGGATGCCTCCACATAGACATCCAGGTAGGGTTTTGGGTATAGTACACAATGATAGTCCACCAAGCAATGAGGCCTCGGTGTAGGTCCCTTTATCAATAGAGGCACCAACAGAGGCACCAGCAGTACCATTACCTATTGGGCCACCGATTCCACTAGCCTCAGTAGTTGAGGGTGCATGCCACTTGAGCTCATTTTAAAAGTTCTAGCGCCAAAGGCCACTGAGGTTCCGTGGTGAGACAGACCCACAGGTGGCTGAGGAATGGTTGGAGGCCGTGGTGAGAGTCTTCCGACTGGTAGGGACACCAGCTGATCTTATTGTGATCCTTGTTGCGAGTCTTCTACATGCAATAGTTAGCAGATGGTAGATCTTGATGCTCCAGCTTCACGATAAGGTGACACTTCTCTAGGCAGACTTTGAGAGCTGGTTTCGGGCATAGTTTTTCTCAGTGACCCTTCGCGCAGTGTGCATACATGATCTTCTTCATCTGCAGCAAGGCAGCATGATTGTGGCTCAATACTCAGTGAAGTTCACTGACCTCTCATGCTACTCCACTGATATATTGTGGGACCCATTCTTCAGATCCCATACCTTCATGTAAGGACTTAAGTATGAGATTAGGGCTTTGATGATTTCTCTTAGCATCCCGACGCAGGTGGGGGTGTTAGAGTGAGCCCTCTTAGTGGGGAGTTTTCTTGCTAATTAGTCACCAGTAGCGAGACCCACCACTAGGCGTCACATTTTAGAGTCTTCTGCAATAGGCAATAGATAGATGTCATAGAGATCCAAGAGGACCAGACCTATAGGTGGACGACTGCAGGATTTAGGGTCAGTTGTGCGGGGCATCGAAGATAGAACCAGTCATGCGAGAAGAAGGCATTGTTACACATGCAGTGGGCAGGTTCACATTGCTCATGACTGCCCGACATTCCATACGGATGATCATAAGACGGTCAAAGGACTTCCCATACAGAGATAGAGGTTTGAATGAGGAGGTCTATAGGGAGTAAGAAGACATGGCAGAGGAGCTGGTTGTGCAGCTAGCAGTGGGCGACAATTTGAGATGTTGCTGCCACCACCACCAGGTGGTCCACCCCAACCACAAGGAGTAGGTGGACATGGACAATCTCAGCTCTATGCATCTGAGGCCTATGACCATGGCGCTCCGGAGATGATATGAGGTATGATCTGTGTCTACTCCACCTTAGTTGTAGTACTTATAGACATAGGTGTTAGTC